>JBAJHW010000001.1:227547166-228797166 GCA_037013535.1 Intellagama lesueurii
TGATCATCTAACTCTGATGGTGTTGCATCAACTCCATAATGGGCAGCTAATGGCCCATCCAGTCTGATTCAAGTGGCAATGAGGGACAGGAGCACAAAGATCAGCAAGTACACAGTTCTGGCCTCTAGCAACGTGCATGCCGATTCCCAAAAATATGTGCAGGATGCTACAGGGCATAAATGAGTCTGATAATGCTGGCCTATGCAAGATAGCAGAATGGTGCACAGAATTGCTTTACCTGCACTGCAGCCCCAGTATTATGTGCAGGAAGTCATTAGAAATACAAAAACAGACCAAGACTAATTGCTGTGTGTCTCATCCCCTTGGAGCACTAGGCAATCTCACGGGCTCCTGGTAGGGTCTCAGTGGAGAACCTTGCTCAGGCAAATCTGCAGAATTTGACAGGATCCCCTCCAGCCCTCAAAAAGGCAGAGTTTGTCACGTTATAAGGCATACTTATTTTCAGTGATCAGGTGGCATAAAACTTCGATGCCTTTCCTCGAGCTACTAATTCTAAACATCATTGGAATTATTTTTCCCTCTTACCTGCCCTTTGTAAAATGCATTCATTTCCATCAGTGGCACCCTCATTATATCATAAATCCTTCTAGAGGGACTTCCTTGACACCTACATTGTGCTCTTTTTTGCACCAGGTGAAGTTATTTTATTCTGTCAGGGGGGTTAGGAGCTTGTTAAGTTTGTTTTAACATTGTTTTTAAAGCTGTTAAAATCACCACTGTTGATTTTCTGCTATGGACATTGTTTTATTGTTACTAGTTTTATTTGATTTTGTTCCAGGGTGGCATCTATGTTTTCTTGTGAAATGCCCCCAAATTAGGTCAAATATAAAATGTGAAAATGAATGAATAATTTGCCTATCCTATGATTTGTAAAGCTGGCTGGATAGCTCAGTGAGTTACGTACCTAACTGCAGAGCCAGAGGTTGGGTCAGTTCCCCACCCTGCCTCCAGGGAGAAGAGTCAGCCAATGTAGACTTGGGCAAGCTGCCCAGTCCCAGAGCACCCCTAGAAGAAGAGAATGGTAAACTACTTTACCATGAGTATCCTCTACCCAGAAAACCCTGTAAAGCATTGTCATATGTTAGAATTGACTTGAGGACACATGATTATTTGATTATGATTTATAAAATTTCCATGCTCTTCCACAGAAAGCAACACTCACTACAGGCTTCCTGCATATAGTTGTGTATCATCCAGTTCATGATTTCCACACCCATTCTACAAAGATGAAAACCACTTTTAGCCAAGTATATGTGATGGTTCTTCAGTGGTGACTGGTCCCATACAGTCCAAGCATTCCCTTCTTTCTTGTTTTCTCCTTTTCCAAACCAGATGAACAGCATGCCGATTGATGCTCACTGAGAGGGAGAGACAAGAAGCTTTTTCTTACATTGCCTTCTCCTCAGGTCTTCATTCAGGTGTCGTTAGCTGAGAAACCATCACCAGATAACAGGAACACATTGGACTATCCTCCCCATGCTCACCACCATGTCATCCCACTATTTGTGGCTCCTTCTGTCAGTTAGCAACTCACGCTAACATTTCTTCAGATCTTCTTTGGTGGTTGTGGAGTTAACAAGCAACTGCTTCTTATCAACTAGACAAAGGTCCCTACATTGAAGTAACCAGTGATGTGGCAATAGCTGGGTGAGCTGGCTTCCCCATTAAATTCAAGGGAGATGGGAATTCCTTGCAGGCAGATGGTCTTATTTCATGGGCAGAACTACCCTTCTTGAGGATGAGATTCTCATGTGTGGAGGATTCACATCACCTTGCAGGAAATTAATAGAGGAGGGCCTGATACCTTAAAAGGACATCAAGCAAAAAAGATACTTTCACTGTCTTCAGGACTGAACCCTGATTCAATTCATTTATAGCTGAAACAGATTTTCTTAGTCTTTCCCTATTGTACTTTCTCACTGAATTATAAACTTCCTGCATATTGAGACATGTTTGATAACAATTCAAATAGAAATGAACACAGAGAATTCCAGGAATGTCTGCCAGGATGGATATTCAGATCCTGTGCCATGAATGTTAAGCAGATTGATATATGAATTTCTAGATGAAAGACTTTGCTGAGGATCTTAGAAATATAAATAGCAGGAAAATAAAGACTTGAGTTAATCCAATTTCCAGTAGAGATAAAAGGTACCACAGGGGTTGAAAGACTAGTTTCCATCAAATGTGTTGTTCCAATCATTCTTTAACTTGTTCTAGTAAAAGAGCACTTAAGCTGATCCCTGGAGAAATAGACCTTTGAAGACAACTGGTTTTTCACAGCTTGCTTGTACACTTCTTATTTCAGAATCAACACGAGAAGAAAAATATTGTATATATTCTGTTTCATATGCTCTGAAGGGATTTTCAACTTTTTTGCTACAAAGCTCAAACATAAATAAAGTGCTAACAAAGAGTAGTAGATGGTTTATGGCACTGTCTGAATCTTAGTAAGACTTTCAAGTAAGGAAGGAAGGGAAAGGACACATTGTAGAAGTAATGGGGCAAAAGTAACATGCAATGCATAGCTCCACTGGTGCTAGCAAGCATCACCTGCAAACATGTTAGCTTATCATGCGCTACTAGTATGTGGCACTTCCCAGAACACAGACAGAAAGAGATCTAGAAATTATTTCACTTCCTGTTGTCATACCACTTAGATGCTGAAACGAGTCATTTTTAGTACTGACTGCTGGACAGATGTCCAGTCTTAGATTGCAAATATTCACAGCTGAAGCTTTCTCCAGTCTGAGGCAGAGCAGCCAATGATGTACACCTCTCCAAAATCAAGGTTCATAGTTATTTTCAAACTTGAAACAAAATATCTTAAGTTTGCAGATTGCTAACTGGGGCTGGTTACAGGGATCACATAACTCCCCTGTTCACCACTGGCTGTTGATCCATTTCTGAGCACAGTTCAAAGTGCTGGTTCTAACTTACAAAGCCTTAAATGACTTGGGTCCAAGCTATCTCAAGGAGTGCATCTCCCTTTATGAGCCTGCCCAAGTGTTAAAATCATTAATAGATGCCTTTATCTTGGTCCCGCTGCCTTCACAGGTGTATTTGGTGAGGACTAGAGATGGGGACAAATAAAAAAAAATGGCGATTTGTTTTGATTCCTTATTCGTCAAGGTTAACGGATCAACGAATACGAATATTCTTCGACAAATCAATGAATCGATCCGTCGCTTTGTCTGCATTGTAAATGGCTATAACACTGGCCCCCGATGACCTAGAGACACCAAATTTGCAGGGAAGCTTCCTCAGATGCTTTTTTTAGAACTCCTGAAAATATGGTGAACATTAGATTATGGACCCCTGAGTTATATAGTCACAAAGAGGACCCCACCAGGAAAGCTCCCCCCAGGTACTTAGAGACTCCAGAATCACAACTTAGCTTCCTATGTCTTTCCCCAACACGCCTGCCAACTTTGGTGAAGATTGGATATCGGACATCCAAGTTATTCACCTACAAATTGGGTCCCCCCAGGAGAGTTTACCACACGGCACAGAAGCCCATTCTGCCTACCGGCCGCCGATCAACTGATCAGAAGCCAATAGGCAGCCACCCCAAACACACAGCCAGCCACCCCAACAGCCTACCCCCACACCCCCTTCCTTTCCCTAACTTAGCCCCCACCCCACTTCCACCGACACCCCCTTACCTTAATAGCTGCTGCCAGGTCTCCATCAGGCCTTCGCAGCCACGGCGTGTAAAAAGGGAGACTGGCTGCCCTTTGCAAAGATGGTGTCGGTGGGAGTGGGGTGGGGGCTAAGGTAGGGAAAGGAAGGGGGTGGGGTAGGCTGTGGTACTGGGTGGCTGTGTGGGGTGGTGGCTGCCTTTCTGCCGCCGATCAGGTGATCGGCAGCCGGTAGGCATAATGGTGCTTTGTTTTGTTTTTTTAAAATATGAAGGACGAATAAAAATGGGTAAATATTCATCCCTTCATATTCGTGGGGGTCTCTGGAACCCACAAATACGGATCGATGAATATTTAACAAATCGGCTATATTCTTCGGAAAAACCGATCCGTTTTTATATTCGTCCCCATCTCTAGTGAGGACCCAAGAGAGGGCCTTCTCTGTCGCTGTTCACAGACATTGGAACTCCCTCCCACAGGAAGCCAGGCTGTCCCATCTTTGCTGTCCCTCTGCAAGCAGACGAAAATCTTTCTCTTCAGGCAAGCTTTTCCATAGTGACTGGCTGGCTGAGTGGGGTTTTTTAAATGGATGGTCGTGCTTTACTGCTTTGAATGTCTTTTTGGTGTTGCTTTTGTTTACTGTTTTTTAGTGTGGTGTTCATTTGATCCTTTTCAGTATTTGTATACTTACTGTTTTTAGTTTTAAATATTGTCTTTTATTGATGCAAACCACCTGGGGTCCTTTCTAAGGAGAAAGATGGTATAAAAATATTTTAATTAAAAGAAATAAATAAGTGTGTGCTCTGTGAAGAAATATTTTCTTTTATAAGAGCCATTCCACTATACACGGGTCTATGTTGCTCCATCTCAGGCAGCAAAATATCTTGAGTTCGCCCTGTTGTGCTGCTGCAAGTAATAACCATGATGCATTGCGGAGAACAACCCAAGATTTACGACAATTTATTGCCTGTCAGAGAAATATGAGGAGGGGATAATTGTATGATAAGTCCTGAGCAACCCAATTCACTTTATTGTGGCTAATGAACACAGTTCAAATGAACTCAATTAATTAATCCCTGCACAGTGATTATTGTAAGGTATGCTTCCATAAATTGTGCACAGCAAGGACAAATTATGTGACATTTCCATCTTGTCAACAAATGTACTCCACTCTGTGGTGAATAAATTTCTGGCAGCAATCATTTTGATAAAATTAGCAGCCAGATTTATTCTACATTCATAATATGAGCTGGACCTATCTGCAGTAGGTTATAGGGTGATTGTATTGTTCACCTGAACTATAATTTTACTTGGGAAATCATGCACTTAAGAAGGTGCCCTTCTTATGACAGTGAACTTACTGGCGAGCAAGGCCATGCATGCAAAAGGTTTATCTCTGATATCTTCAGCTGAAAGATAGCAGCTGGAGAGAACATATGGATCGGATGTTGGAGAGTTTTTGCTAATCAGGTGGACCAGACTCCTACTTGTGTTTGCATAACTTGCTGCAGCTAATTGTGGCTAATTGATGAGGTGCCAGGGCACATCTCAGTTACATGTTTAGTCAGACACCCAATTGCTCTGTTTATTTTATTTATTTATATATATATTTTAAAAAATTACCCCACCTTTCTCCTTAAAAAAGCCCCAAGGCAGCTTACATCTTTAAATGACAATATTTAAAGCTAAAGACAGTAAATATGCCAATATTAAGTTTCAGTTTAACATCCTTGTTCATCATCATCCAGTCCATTAGTGACATCATGCACTCATCTAAAGCCGAAACCGCTTCCTCAGATTTAGACGGAAAGGAGAGATAGAGTTGGGTGTCATCCACATACTGGTGACACCAAATCCCAAAACTCTGGACAATCTCTCCCAGCGGTTTCCTGTAGATGCTAAATAGCATAGAGGACAAAACAGAACCATGAATGACCCCCACAGGCCAACCACCAGGGTGTTGAACAAGAGTCCCCCCCAGTACCGCCCTCTAAATTCTTCCCTCCAGGAAGGACCAGAGCCCGTAAAACAGTGCCTCCAAGTCCCATCTCAGTGACATGGCCAGAAGGATAGCATGGTCGATTGTATCAAAATGCACTGTACTATCACTTCAATTAGCTGCAGTTAGCCAAGGCATATTATGCAAACCTTACTTGAATTTCAGCCAGTGATAACTATGGTAGGTAGGTAGATACCAGGCAGACTGACATATAGAAGCTTCTATCCCCTTTGAAGAGTGTTCTCAAATTCCAGCTGCCCAAAAGATGACTCATATTTTATGTTTTGGCAGTTCTATGATATTGATAACCACCCAACCTTGCTACTTTGTACAAAGCATATTAATCCACTCTAAGCTTCTGAGTGGAGTAAGTGTTCTTTGGGAAGCTAATGGGAGCTACATGAAAATGATGTCACTTAAAGACACCAACACACCATTGACACAGTGTTAAGTATTAGTAAACATTGTCATCAGTCATAAATATGAATCGTCTTAAAGTATTTTGTTGGAGTGAAGGACAAAATGCACTTCCGCATTCCTAATACAGGAGAAAACCGATTTGACAGTTTTCTCATTGTCTTCCTCACACGAATAATAGGAATTTACTACCAACTATTCTGAGTGCATGGAAGAGAACCACATGTAGATAAAATGAGGTGGGGTAGATGACCGGCTTCGTTGAGTCAATGTGTGCTTTCCCATAGCATTTGTGATTCAGCCATCCTTTAAACAGTGCCATTTTTGGGAGCCATGCATCAGAAAAGGAAGGTGTTCACCAAGTCAGATCAATGCCCTGCCTGGCTCTGCAGTGGCTGCATCAGAAACATTGGACATGTTGTGGGGACTTTTGGACTACAGTTCTGAAAATTTCGCAGTTAGTGTAGTCATACCACCTGGGGGTTTCTCTTAGTGATAGTCCAAAAACGTAACTCTTCTGGTCTCTGGTGTGCACTACTGCCTGGCTGGGGTTTCCCATGAGGTCAGATCAAAGTTCTTCCCTAGAAACACCACACATTTATCTTTCTTTACCACTGTGCTTTCTCACAGCTACTTTATTAGTGACTGGCTTTCACACAATTAGAAATATGTTGAAATTGGGGCTTTGACAGATCCCTGCGTGAGGTCAAAGTCAGGAGGAGAGCCATGTGGGCTGCCTTGAGGTCATTGGAGGAGAGGTGGCACAAATGGTTATAAATGTGACTAATAAGTAGAATAAGGTGAGCCTATCTGGATCTCTGTATGTGCCTGAATCCAGGCCCAGGGCTGCAGAGTCAAAGGATGAGCACTTGCTGATTAGGAAGGACTGTAACATTATTTGCCACCTCCTCTTGCTTGTCTGTTCTGACCAGTCTTCATGGGAGGAAGAATTTCCCCATCAATGATTTCCTGTAATGTGTGGTTCCTGTTCCAATCCAAAGTATTTGATGTGGCACTTGTGTATCCATGCCTCTATTGCCTGCATTTTTTAATTCTGCCTAGGGTGTGGCTATAGAGACTATCATGACACATTCAAAATCCACCTTTAAGCCATTCCCTGAATTAACAGGTACTGTTGAGCACAGACTCTTCAAAGCCACAGTACAGTAGCTACCTTCCAAGCATTTTTAAAAAACCAGCTGAAGAACTCTTCTCTGGCCATGAAGGTAAGCTACAGAAATGACTGGAAGGGAAGCCTTCTTAATGCAGTTCCTTTGAACTGCACCACCTACAGGCGCTTCACAAGGAACTGCAAGTTGAAGGCTTTTATTCCTTTTATGCTTCTGTGGCCACTTATATCGGAGAGAACCAAATGCCCCAGTGCAAATTTGCAGTGAGAGACGGTGAATTAATTTGCATTTCCCTCGCTGTGTAGTCACAGCCTAGCTGTATTATAATTGTTCTCCCTTGATTTTACTTGTGCAACCATTTGAAATATTCATCCATATTAGGAATTATGGAAGTCAAAGAAACTGGGCTCACAGTAAAGATTCTATGGCATGTCTACAGTTGAGTTCATCCTTTTCTCATTATTAATCAGTTGAGCTGTGAACTGATGCTCAGGGCAAATTTTGGCTGCATTGATCAGGAAGACAGCTAGCACAAGGCGGTGGCATTGCACCATCTGGCCTTGAAGGTTGTTCTCATGAAACTTCATTGGGGTGCTGCCGCTTGGTTGTGCCCATTCAGGCCTACTCTGATCAATTTCTCCTCATATTGTAGGAGGTTTCCTTCCAGATATACTCATTAGAGTAAGAATACCAGGACATTTGACCCTTTCTTGCCCCTCAGTGGTGCTTATTTTCTCTGATTACATCGTCATGGGTTTTGCTTCCTAAAAGAACTGACGGTGTTTCAGAGATACTCTCATCCCTTGAAAAGTCTGTCAACGTTTCCCAAATGGGAAAGGGATTTCTAAAAGTAGTGAAGCATGGAGGCAAAGCTATCAATCCCTCTGTATCCAGATTGATTCATAGAGTTCCTTCCAACTCTGAACTTCTGAGATGATGATGATGGTGACTTTAGCACAGAGGCTGGGAAGGAAGGAAGCTGCTCTCTTCCTAAATTCCTCCCTCACATTATTCTCATTGGAAACAGCAGCAATGTTTCGTGCATTAAAAAAACACGTGTTCTGTGTTTCTAACATGAGGAGGAAGGCAAGAAGGATCAATAACCCATTTCTGCCCAGGATATCATTAATCTCTGTGGGGGCAGGAGGATGCCCCTTCATCCCTCGTCTGTATTCTCTCACCAGAAAATCTTAGTAGTTCATATTCTTAGAGGGAATCTCCCAACTTCAGATGGGAAATGGAAATGCCATGAGTTAGAAACAGATTGGCTTGGCTTGGCTTGCTTGCTTTTTCCTTTGATGGAGTACAGCTTCACTTACAACAAATAATGTGGAAGAGGGAATCAGAAAGCAAGCAAGGCTTAGAGAATATTATTTGATACAACTACAAAAGTAAATAATATTCCTTAAAAAAAAAAAAAGCCCTCCAGTGAATGTGAGATATTGTTCTTCTCTATTCATGATTCAAAATACCAGGAAATGGCCTGATGTTGCTGCACAGTATTGTGCCTGCGTTGCCAGCACAGAAAAGATGCCAAGCTTTACGTAGCTAAGGGCAGCCTGAATGTTGGCAACACCAGTGGCAGCAGTCAAGATGGTCTACAGAATCCCCTCTTCTCCTCACTACCTTTCACACTTGTAGAAAAACAGCCCTGACAATTGCTTTGTGTTTGGGTGAGAAGTGCTTAACTGACAAAAAAAGAAGTCGGTTTCTGGTATCTTCCCTTGTTTGGTGTCACTTTGTGGTTTTCTGACCAATAGCAACAGCTAAACTATTGTGAGGACATGCTGGGACAAATTGTTTTTCTCCATGAGCCCTAAGACTTGCAGTGAGGTCCGCTTGCAACCTCCTTTGAAATCTGGACTGCCTCCTCTCTATTCCGGGACCCAATTCATCTAAAGTACTGTACTTCTTTTCTCCCGCCCTCCCTCTCTTCCTCTTGCCCATGCTGTTAATGACTTCTTTCTCAGAGTCCCTGAGCTTCTGGCTAACAGATTGTAACTCTTTCAAGCCGTCGCTTAGCAACTCTGTGGGCAGGGGATGAGATATTCTGAAGGGAGCAAGTGGCAGTCCGCTTTACTGACCCCTTCTCTAATAGGATTGTATCTTCATAATATAATGTTCATTCCATTTCAACCATAAAAATGTCTTAGCCAAAGAAGTAACATCTGTGTTTGCATCTTCTGAGCAAGGGGTCCCTTACTTTACCCATTGCCATCTGTTTCTGCTTGATGTGGGCTGGTTTAAAAGTAAACTCAGAGAATCCCCCACAAATAGATATTGGAGATGACTGTGGTATTTCCTTCAACAAAATGGTTGTGGGCTACATCCAGCAGTGCATCCACAGGCACCAGTTAGTACAATGGATCATTGCTCCCTTCTCCTTCCCCCTTCCTACAGATCCCCATGACTTCCAGATCTGCTCTGGAGAGTTTCCCAGTTCTCTAGAGCAATTTTAAAGGCACACAGCAGGCTGGGGGGTCATGCGTCAAAATATATTTATCCCAGTTCTATTGAAATAATCAATGTGTCAGTAAAACATTTCCCTTGCCAACCTATCCCAAGGGGGTTATTCTTATTGCTATTACTGTTCAGTGCAGCATCTTCTTACGCTGATGTTTGGCCATAATCAGCAAGGCCAGGGACCCCAATGTCTCTCTCCCCCCCCCCCCCCCAGTCTCTCAGAGAATCCCAGTGATATATCCAGTTTGCCTGGGAGATCGAGAGCTGAAGCTCTGGTTCTCCCAAAAAGAAACATCAAGAATTTTCAGCAGTTGAAGTCACCAGCACTATGTGTGTCCCGTGTTTCCTCCCAGTTAACAAATGAGACTGTATGACCTAGGGGGAAGTTCATGGACCAGGATGGGGGACATCTCACTCCAAAATTTCAGGGATGCTTCCCTGCCCAAGTCACAAGCTGTCTATGGTATGATTTTAAACTTAACCCTAAAGGACTTATTGCATTTTGTTTTTTTCCAGAACATGTGTCACTTTGTATAGAAATTGCTTCTGAGGGATTTGCTGTTTAGTTACAATTGTTCTAAGGAGGGGGCAGTGGGTTTCTCTTGACCTCATAATATTATTTTTACTTGCTAGATTTTGATGTTGTCCATTAAACCTCCCTACAGCACAATGTTTTCTTGTTAGTGGAGGATAAATCCAATTGTCAGTCCATAATAAAACATAACCATTGGATTACCGGGACCTGCGTCAAACTCATTCTAACTGAAATTCACAACTGGATTTAGCCCTTCTTACTGGCAGCTGCTGGCTATTTGACTGAGAGGGCAGAAAGCAGAAACTCTCCCTCATAAACCCTCTTTTTAAAGCAGGGAAGGTTCATAGACTCAAGACCAGCACATGGTATAGAGAGTGTAGAAGTGTATTAACCAAGAAAGGATACAGAGTGTATAACAAGTTCAAATCAAGAGTGACAAAGAAAGAACAATCATATTTACCTCTCAAGGTCAGGACTGATTGCTATAAAACCTGCTGCACTAATGTGAAAAGGTCCTTTGTATATTCAATGGCAGATTTAGATGAAATGACTTCTCAGAGTGTCTTTCCTCTGAGAAAAGAACTACTCAAGAAAAATACAAGTAAAAAACAGATCAAAGGACCAATTGCTTGAATGTGTGGAAAATGCACCCCACCTTTGCCCGGAAATATCTTAGTTTTAAAAAGTCAATAGAAAGTTCTATACATATCAGAGGATTGCTTCTAAGTAAGTGAATATGAGACAAATTGCTACCTGAAAGACAAAATAATTACGAAAGAGGACCTTTGTCCACTCAGCTAGCAGACAGAATCCTACTGGTTACACCAACTGGTATAATTGAATCAACCTAAATCTCAGCTGTGAACTGCCACAAGTTAGGTTGGCATAGCCATTTTCGATTGTACACCCGTTGTGTGACTCTGTACAAACTAGAGATGGGCACAAATAAGTAAAATGCTCGGTCTGCTGGTGAACTCTTCGGCAGCACGGGCCGCCATTGCCTCCTTCCAGGGATATCACAAGATGCTTTGGTCTTGTGAGAGCGACCTGGGAAGGGAGGGGGGAAGGAGTGCGATATTTAAGTGATGTTCCCCCCTCCCTTCGGCCTCTTCCTTTGTGGCAACCCACCCGCCCACGCTATGTACTAGTGTGAGTCTTACTGGTCGCCTTTTGGGACCGGATAGGAATTTTTGACCTGCTTCCTGATTGGCTGTTGGATGTGGGGATTTTTCACCTAGCCCACACTGGTTAAGGTGCAACGGCAATTTTGAGAGGTGGACATATTTGGTCACACAGGTGGGTAGTGAGGATAGAACAGGTTTCGGTGAGTCCCCTCACAACCACAGGTAATGTATAGCTCATCTGACCTCCCAGCGCTGCGGATCGTGCGATTACAGTGCTTGGGGGGGGGGATGTGCTGGGGCCAGTCCCGGACAAACAGTCAACAATGAGTAGGGGGCTTGAGGTCTGGGGGTGGTCAAATTGAGGCCAGCCGGGTTCTCGATGTCTTCACAACCGCAAGAACTTGGGGCTTGGGACTCGCCCATTTGTTTGGTAAGGGGTCCGTTGAGACCCCTGTGCAGAACCTGATTCTGCACTATGGCAGGACCCCCCCCTTCTTATAGAGGGCAATAACAAATATTCAATCAAGTGTGGCCCATGTTTATTCCATACTTGTCTCGCATCATTATTCGTATAAGTAAGAGGGCAATGGCCGTTTGTCTTGGTTCATGGTTTGTCAAAGTCCATGAAAAACAACCCATGAATTTCTGAACTTTTACCAAATGAACCATGAATCAGTTCGTAGGTTCATTGGCCTCTGTGTGTGTGTGTGTGTGTGTGTGTGTGTATGCATGCACAGAGGCAGCCCAGTTTGCAGTCTATACATACATACATACATACATACATACATACATACATACATACATACATACATACATACATACATACATACATACATATGCATGCATCCACTTCTCAGCTGAGAGGTAGGTGCATGTGCAGAGGCAGCCCATAATAAAGAGAGAAATAATTGAACTTTATGATGATAAATCCCAGCATTCCTCCAAGGGGTCCAGGACAGTGAAAATTTAAAATATCTTAGCATGTTATCTGTATAACATTTCTGTGAGATAATTTAGGCTGAGAGATAATGATTGTGTCAAGGTCACCCAGTGTGTTCCATGGATTAAATGGGAGATTACATGCCTCGGTTCCATTGACCCCAAACTAGAATTTGTGCCTCTACACCACATTTAATAATAATAACAGTGTGTTGTCAAGTCAATTCTGACCTCTTTTCAGGGGTTTCTAGGTAGAGAATACTCAGTTTACCATTCCCTCCTTTCTGGGGACACCCTGGGACTGTGCAGCTTGGCCAAGGCCACACAGGTTGGCTCTACTTGCAGGAAGCACAGTGGGGAATTGAACTGCCAACCTCTGGCTCCACAGCCAGTTACCTAAACCACTGAGCTATCCAGTCAGCACACCACATTTACTAGTATACAAATGTTAATGTAGTATTATCATCGAGACAAATGAAGGCACTGAACTTTCGATCATATCTCGAAATAAATAATATAGGGGCTGTTCTAGAGCAGGCCAGGATAAATTGTGACTAATGATGTAAAAAATCCCTTTTTGTCATTATTTATCAGGTAATGAAACTTTTTTTCTCTTCCAACATGGTAATTCTTGACATGCTAATAAGCATCTTTTGAAAATGTAAGCACCTTTCTCACCTTTTTCTTGTGCATGTTTGTACATATTTATTTCATTGACTAGAATCATAGAATAAAATGCATTTTTCAACCTATGCGTTTTTAATCATGTTTATGTTTCAGAGATGCACGTGCTCTTGTGCCCATTTGCTTTCTTCTAACATGCCTCAACATCTGCACAATGTCGGTTTTCAAGATAAAATGCATTCTGTTGCATTGGCAGCCTTGAAAGGAGCAAACTGTATACTTCTACAAAGAAACAGAAAGTCAACAAGTTTTTTCTCTCTCTTCGTACTTGTAACCCATCAAACTGAATTCAATCTGCTGTCCCTTTAAGGTGGCTCCGAAGGGGCTCAGTATACTTCTGCTTTTTGCTGCAATAGCAAAAGAAGTTTTCCAGTGCCTGTCAGGTGACCTGTGTTTGGCCTGATGAACCACACTCTTCAAAAGCAAGGAAAGTGTGATATGTGGAGCTGATGATCAACAATGAAAGACATTTGGAGTTTCGAATTCCTGGAACAAGGCAAGACATTACATGTTCCTGTAAGTATCTGTGTCGCATCAAAACACAAACAGTAGCTTGTTTTAATTTGTACTGTGGCCAGAATTTTTTTCCACATAAAATAATACTGTTGGCTAACACCAGGAACCATTCTTCCACAGGAATAGCTGTGCATGCAAGAAAAGAAGAACAAGGATTCCCCCCCCCCAACCTGCCTGTCTCCCTTGCTGCCCCTGAGCAGTCATGTGCAGTGTAGCCTGGTGGTTATTAAACGGAGGCCATGTGTGACTCCAGTATAGCCACCCAACCGTTTCATCACACTTTTCTTTCACAGTTTAACAACCATAATTTGAAGGAATATGTAGGTTTCATTTCACTGAGATTTTGTAGTTTCTGCTAAATCCCTTCTGCTGCCTGGTGGTGTTTCCCCCCCCCCCCTTTCCATCGTTGTAGACTCTGCATCCTTGAGCAGCGCTATTTGACCAAAGAATAAATTTAAGCTGCTGAGTTGTTGTTTATATAACTCAAGAGGAGCCAACATCTCTTTGTGATATTTCTTACATGGAGTCACTGGAACGTTTTTAACAACTTGTTATAATTCAGGCTCAGATATAGCAGCTGGGACAGGAAAAAGAAGGGGAACACAATTGTAAAGTTATTTTATTTTAGACCAGATTCCTAATTGTGCCTAAACTATTATCTCAGAGGGAAAAGAACAAGGGTGTAAATAATTGTCACAGAGACAGTAGAAAGCAAATCTGAACTAGAAGGCAGGTCTGGGTCAAAAGCATCATGCAGACTAAGGATTGGGTGTGAAAAGGTTTCCCTGAAAGTTGAAAGAGGTTTTCACTATACAGTGGTGCCTCGCTAGACGATGTTAATCCGTTCCACGAAGATCGCTGTCTAGCGAAAACATCGTCTAGCGAAGCACGTTTTCCCATTGGAATGCATTGAAATCGCTTCAATGCGTTCCAAGGGAAAACGCAGTCGTCTTGCGAAATTTCCCATAGGGAAACCTCGTCTAGCGAGTGAGGGTCCCCATAGGAATGCACTGACAGCTGCACTGACAGCTTTTGACCACTAGTCGGCGCACTCCTATGGGGAAACCTCATCGTCTAGCGAAAATTCCCCATAGAGAGACATCGTTTTGCGAAGCGCAGTAGCGATCGCAAAAAGGCATCGTCTAGCGATTTCCTCGTCCTGCGAGGCAATCGTCTAGCGAGGCACCACTGTACAGTGGTAGCAATTTGATACCTCTTTAACTGCCACGGCTGTATTCTCCAGAATCCCGAGATTTGTCCTTTGGTCCGAATTCTCTGACAGAACCCTCAAACTGCAGCAGAGAATTGGAAGTATCTGACCAAACTACAAACTCCAGGATTTTAGAGCAGTCATTCTCAGTCTTTTTTTTTGGGGTGGGGGGGGAGAGGGGAGTACGGCCATAAACACAATACAAATGAAATGTAGGCCAAATGAGGATTGTATAAATTGCATAATGAACCTTATAAGGTGGTGTGCGAAGAACTGCTTCCAGTCTGTGGCCCCCTTCAAATGTGCCAGGTGGGCCAAATGGCCCCACGGTTGAGAATGGTTGCTCTAAAAAACAAAGCTGCCCTCTTTCAATCTATAAAAGGCCATTCAAGTATTGCATTGGAGTGTGCCCACATTTCTTCCCTTCCTCCTGATTTTCTAGTGAAAAAACCTAATTTCCAAAGAAACATTTACTCCGACTCTTAGGCTAGTAGCAATCTTTCCCCATGCTGGGAGCATGGCAGAAGACTGAGATGGCCCTGGATTCGGCATATCCCCAGTTTCTCCAACTTCACATCTGCCCACTTCAGAAAGACCTACCCTCATCCTGTGTTCATCGCCCAGCAGAACTTCAGACAAAGTAGGAAAAATCAGAGCTCCAGCACTGCAGAGATAAGGGAAAGGTCTGCCACAGCAGAGAGGAAGGATGAGAGCTTAGATGTCCCTGGTCTCAGAGGGAGAGAGACAAACCATTCTACAGCCGCTTGTAATGTCGTTCCCAGGGCCACTCAGCTGAAGTGTAATACTATGGATTACAAATATGCATCACAACAAGCATGAAATCATGTATCTGATATTGCTGGTAGTATCGATCTTGAAGATGGGCAGTATCCCAGAGTCTAATCTATTAATTTATGTTTGTAGAAGGTTTGTGGAGGGAGGACACATTTTTGAGCCAACATCAGCACAAGACTTTTTGCCACCTGAAGAAGGAACTCAAGCACTGCAGCCATCCCTGTATGCCCCCTGCCAAACTCATGGGTGGGGAGGACGACAATTTTAGAACTAATGGCGGCTTTCTCCTTGCTGACATCACCCATCAAGCTAAAGACCCATCTGAGGACCACAGCTGAAGACCCATCTTTTCAAGCAGGTTATTAACACTCATGATTGAGTCCCTGAATGCCATTTTAAAGTTAAGATAGTTTTTAATGTTTACCTTAAAATATACCAAGATCCAGGTCTATAGAGCCTGTGTCCTGAGCACACTCCTGTACTGCAGTGAGTCCTGAACCCTTTGTGCACAGCAGGAGAGGAAGCTGAACACGTTCCATATGCGTTGTCTCCGACGCATTTTTGGTATCACCTGGCAGGACAAAGTTCCAAATAGAGGAGTCCTAGAATGAGCTGGAATTTTTAGCATGTATACATTACTGAAACAGCGACGTCTACGTTGGCTCGGGCATGTCGTGAGAATGGCTGACGGTCAGATTCCAAAAGATCTCCTGTATGGAGAATTAGTGCAGGGAAAGCGCCCCAGAGGGAGACCACAGCTGCGATAGAAGGATATCTGCAAGCGGGATCTGAAGGCCTTAGGAATGGACCTCAACAGATGGGAAACCTTGACATCTGAGTGTTCAGCCTGGAGGCAGGCAGTGCAGCATGGCCTCTCCCATTTTGAAGAGACACTTGTCCAGCAGGCCGAGGCAAAGAGGCAGTCCTGAAACCAGCAAAATCAGGGAGCTGGACAGGGGACAGATTGTATTTGTCTTCAGTGTGGAAGGGATTGTCACTCTCATATTGGCGTTCTCAGCCGCACTAGATGCTGTTCCAAGTCCTCTATTCAGAGCACGTTACCATAGTCTCTTGAGACTGAAGGATGCCTAATCTAAAATGTTTACCTGCTTTTAATTATTCAATTGTATTTTAATTAGTGTATAATTTAATTGTTTTTTAATGTTTAACTTATTATGTTTGGAATTATTATTATTATTATTTTTAATATTGTGAGCCACATTGGGTCCCCTTATTGGGAGAAAGGTGGTCTGTAAATAAATAACAAATAAAATACATCAGCATATGCTGGGTGCTCTTCTGCCTGCTATGTGGTTAAAGCCTTTTTGCACAAAGACGCTTGTAGCCAAGTCATTATTCACATACCTGGTCAAAGACCATTGGGGAAAAATTATGTGGGTGGCAGCCGCAGGGAGCAAGCAGCCAGTCCCAACGGGGAACAGAAAATGCATCTGCTGCCTCTATTCACAGGCCTGCCATAACACATCTCGATGGACAGGTCAGATATTTTAAGTGGTCTCAAGTAGGGGGATTCCTCAGCCCTACCACTTCAGTTGCAGCCACCCCTCTACTTTGAGATGGTTGGCAACTTTTCAGCAGGAAGCTTTCAGAAGAGATCTGCCGTTGGACTGGGAAAGAAAGGGTGATGTTCTGTATAATGCCATCCCCTCTGCATCTAGAGAGAAATCATCTCTCTAGTATCATCAAGGGTCCTTTGTGTTTCATCTATACCACACACCTTACTAGAGGCCAACAAGAAAAAGATGTGCAGTACTTGCTGATTTACATATTTATATGCCATTCCATATCTGTGGAAAATGATGAATGGAAGTGTAGCAAGAAAACTTATTATAACAAAAGACAAAGGATACAATAATAAGGCCACGTTACCTCTCATGCATCGGGTTTTTTTAAAAAACAAGAACAACAAATAAACTTGTGTTTTGTGAATTATGGGGTGTTTTCTGCTCCCAAGAGAATTTTAATGTATTGTAGGCTAGTGTGCAAAAGGATGTGTGTGCAAAATCAAGTTTATTGCACAATAACCAAATTCCCAGAGCCAGAAAACCCATGTCCATGTGTTATGAAATGGCATGTTTATTTTAATTGACTGTCACCTTTCTCTCTCTCTTTTTTCATAAATAGCCAATAGCATTTTGAAACAATAGAAAGAGCCTTGTCAAGAACCCAAGAAATTCAGAAACAAACAGAAACCTGGAGGGAAAACTGGCCCCAAGCCCCATCAGATGGCCTTCCGACAAGTAAAACTCCTTTTCCAAAGCAATACATTGAAAGTCGTGCTGAGCACTCTGTATTGGATAGAATACCTAGTTAAAGTTCTATTATTAATTTATAGTAAATCTGTAGCCTAGAGACCCGAGTAACTTACTGTTTTTCATATAACAACAGTATTATTCCTTTAAAAGAGGAAAATTCAAAAATCATCTGAATTTTGTTTGTGAGACCTATTTTAATTAGTATGTTACTCAAATGTCTCTCTGTCTCTGCCTCATTTCAGAGATTTCACACAGGACCTTTACAGTAATCTCCAGTCTCAGTAATATTCTCTTCTCCAGTCAAACTTTTCCTCTGGAAAATTAAAAAAAAAAAAAGCAAAAAACTTCACATTTTGTATTTGATCTTGCATCCCTGATTCATTCAAGCAGGGTTATTAAATATTTCAATATACTAGAGAGATGGAGGAGACTTCACAGGACCTGCCTGATTCTCAAAGCTGTGGTTTTTTGTTCTGAGTTCTGCAATCACACAGCTGGTGTGTGAGCTTGCATACAAGATGAGGCTATGTGTGAAACCTGTCCCTTTATTGCTAGAGATATTTCTGTCTTACCGCACATGGGTATCATATGTTCAGGTCTTTTATTCTGAAAAAGCTGACCTCTTCAATGTAAATCTGAATCACGGCTGAACATCGTCAAAGTATTCTCATCTGCAGCTCCCGTCAGATAAGTTGTACATTATGTTGCCTACTTGAAAGCACCCAGAAGGCTGACCTTACCAAGGGGCTGAATGAGGCAACTGGTTCAGGCAGCTCCCAGCTGTTCCATCTTGAACCCTGAGGCCACGTCTGTATCCTGCAAGACAGAACTGTGGGGGCCCCAGCTAGATTGGCCTGCCTTCAGGTGTGTCTTGAAGTGCTGACTTCTTTCCCATCGTTAGTCTTGAAGTAAGGATCAACAACAGTCTATCTGATTCGTCTCTGTTGAGAGAATGGAGAGGAAATCATATTAGGATTTGACTCAGGTAACACATTAATCATCATCATCATCATCATCATCATCATCATCTGCTCCTAAGATTTTATGTGAATCCGGTTGTCTCAGCACAATGGGGTTGCACTGCAGGGCTTCCTCAACCACTCTTTGATCAATTTCAACTCTACAGTGATGCAAAGACACCAAAGGGTTTTCCTTCTCATCATGGTTTTTCGGTAATTCATACAAAATCTAATTTACATACAACTCCTGATTACATTTAAAAATACTTGCCAGCAGCTTACCTGGAAAACTGGGTGGGGGTGGAGGGTGATGTGAGGAAATGGGTATTATGAGAAATACTGGTGGTAGAGGAAGTCAGCTTTTAACTTTTGCACCATGTCCTGGGACCAAGGTCTCACAACATTGACTGTCAAGAGATCTCGAGATGCAAATCTTACAAAATGCAGTTTAAAGCATCCTGTAGGATTATTACCAGTCATCCAGCCATACAAAGCTCTGACAGCAGAGGGCCTGGCCTCTTTTCAGCCCCAACAGCCGGTGCAAAAGGTCTTTCTCTTTGTGCAGCTGTGCCACAACAAGCGGACTAGGATAGGCTGAGATACAAAGACTTAACTTTTACTAGTTCCTTCAAGGCAAAGGTCATTGCATTTCCCAATATGGCACATTTTACCCCCAAAATCACTTGCAGAAACATGCTGATTTTTTTCCTAAGACCGGTCCCTCAAATTAGTCTGCCATCTGATATTGGCTTGCATCAAGAAGAAAACCTTTAGCGTGTTCCTGTTCATGTCACAAGGAAAAATCATATTAGAATTTACATCACTGACCTGCAGAATCAAAATGTCTTGGGCTGGCTCTAAGCACAGGGATTCAATCAACGTAATTGACTGTTCAACTTGCACGCACCTTGTCTTGCACTGACCTGGCAATGGCATTCGAAAGCTTGCTGTTTCATTGGTACACTGATCTGCAACAACTAATAAGCAGAATTCATGCTCGAAGCACAACTATCACTAATATTTGTATCTTTGCTAAAAATGAGAGATGTGTTGGTTGTGAGGAAGAGAAAAAACTGATACCTTCAAATGCTCTGTGGAAAGGAAAGTGAGAAGACACAGCATTTCAGGTAAGCCCGAACCAGAGTTGGTTTAACAAGAAGGAGGATCAAGGAGTCAAGATGCAGTGATGCAGAAAAAGCAGCACACTGCAGTGCAAATGAAGAGCACACTGTGAGGTCAGTCAAGTGAGCCCAGAACTGGGATTAGACTTCAGTGAAGCCTGAAAGATTGCAAACTGCTGCTCTTTCTTACATTGGCTCCTTGTTTGTTGTTCTTGATTTGGATGCTCTCCTGCCCATGTAATGTATTCTTCAAGTGGCTTAATCCCTTCAGCGTTGAAGCAAGCAGAGAGGGAGGGCCTGGAATGGTTAATGAATCGCAGGACTGGAATGTTTCGGAGACATCTAGTCATCCCATTATGGCAGCAAGGATCAAAATAAAAGCACAGAAACAAAGGCTGGTGAACAGAATAGCCACATATTCCTGAAAGAGATTTACTGTATTCAACAGAAAAATTGAAATCTTCACAATATCGCAGCACGACAGAACTGTCAAACTATGGAGTTGTAAAGGACTGCAAAGGTATGTAGTCTAATTCTTTGCCAACCTAGGAATGAATCCACAGCTATAGCACCTCTGACGGATGTCTGTCCGACATATTTAAAAGCCTCCAATGAAGGAGAGCCCATGACCTTCTGAGGTAATCCAATCTGGTGTCATACAGCTTTCTTTCTTTCTTTCTTTCTTTCTTTCTTTCTTTCTTTCTTTCTTTCTTTCTTTCTTTCTTTCTTTCTTTCTTTCTTTCTTTCTTTCCAAGGTGCCTTACAGAACAGGCTAAAAACAACAGGAAACTACAATGCAACAAAGTAATGAGCATTAAACTAGAATTAAATGCAATCATATGGTTAAAATGCAATTAAAATTAAAACAGTTTAAAAGAACTTGGTTGAGAATACTAATATTGATTTGTCCCCAAGCAGCGAAAGCAGCTAAGATCTTATGATCTGAGGCTCTTAACTGCTGAAATCTCTTTGAATGGAGAGGTCTTTGCCTGCCCTCAGAAGGACAGGAGGGAAGGGAGAAACCCAGTCTCTCTCGGCAAAGAGTGGACGGCCTCTAGACCCGGGCTTGCCATCACAGAGAGCCTAGTAGCCTCAAAGATGTCCTTATAAACAATGGCAACTCCCCCCACCCGCCCGCCCAGTCTGTTCTGGTGTTGGATGGCATACCCAGTTGGGCACATGAGGGAAAGAGTAGCTCCGCCCTCAGCGCCCACCCACGTCTCAGTTATACAGGCCAGGTCTGCCTGTTCCTCCAGGATCAAGTCCTGGATGAGTTGGGTTTTATTGTGGGCAGACCTGGCATTTATCAACACCAGGGACAGAGTTTTTGCTGGTGCCATATTTTCACTCCATTAGATGAGCCAGAAGAGCAGTGCTCGTTTGCAGCATGTCAAATATTCTGAAATTTTACTTGTGGGGAGAAAGTATGCTATTAACATGCAATTCAAAAACAAAGGGTGGGGCAACTCCACTACCTGTAAAATTGTCCAGTTGTGACTGGAGTTTTATTTACAGCCTCACATGTTATCTGTAGCTTGAGCGACTGGGAGAGACTTTTCTGGTGATTATCTATCCAGCACTAACCAATCATTCCTTCCAGCTTTTGAGATTCAAAGAGAGACCCACCCCTCTGCTGAGTATTTTAATCCCTCTCCTTTGTTGGTTGGCAGCAGTTATTTGTTGCTGTTGATCTGTTTGATTGGTTGCTAGTATGAGAGCAGTAAAGAAAGCAGCATACACAAGTTTGCAATTACATGCAACTGTGAATAAATATTTTTATTCTTTCCCCTACAAATGTCTCAGAGTGAGTTATTGAAATTTTAAATACGAGAGGCTAGTACTTTTAATGAGAAAGGGGTGGATTCTGGAGAACATGAAGCTATTTTGTGGATCTTTGTACTTCTACTGTGTAGCAAAAAGAAATTCAAAATTCTGCAACACTTGAAGCCTAGACGTTGCTTCAAATTAGGAAGGAAGAATTATATTCTAAATTTGTGGGAAACTTCTGCTTAAAGGCTGTAGCTGCATTCTGCTTCAGTGACATGCATACACTCCTGGAAGGATGCGGCAGCTGCCAGCAGGCGGGGTAGCCCCCTCTTCTGCCCTTTTGCTTAGAGGTAGAGCATAAGATCAAAGGGTTATTTTAGCCAATCCTAGTTACGATTAGGTAACTAGTATCCTAGTTGTTTCTATCATAACATACTATGTATTCATGCTAAGTCAATAAAAGAGCCCTCAGGGCGTTGCCAGTTGGCTCCGCTGGCTCCGACTTTCGCTGTCAACTCCTTTGTTCTCTCTGTAAGGCAATTAGCCTTCCTTTGTTCCGTGATCACCCACATAAATTATCCTCATAAAATCCTGTACTGATGGAGCTTCTCAAATTCCAGTTGGAATGGAGTTCTCCCAATATGGGGCCACAGCATATGAATTTAAATGTATTACGACCCCCACCCCCAAAATTTAATTAAGAAAAACATAAGACTTTCTGAATTCTCAGAGAATTGGGCTTATTTCAAACTTAAGCTTTTGTGAACATTGATCCAACTTGTAAAAGCAAACTCCACTACCAGTGTTAATAATGTAATTGTCACATTGAAAATTTATTATCTACATTTACACATTTCTTCACTTGGTCCTCATCCTACAACCGTTCGCTGTGCCTATAAACTTGCACCTAAGTATTCCACTCTGGGAAAAGGGATTGGAATCCACAAGTGCTCACACTGAAATAGATATTTAAGGTGCCACAATACTTTTGTTTTGGTTTTCGGTTTTGCTATGTTTGTGGCAAAAAGAGAGGAAGAGAGATGGCACACGATAATGGAAGAAAAGCACTGAAGAAAAAAGCTTTTATTCCTTGCAGTAGATCGTGTATGAGTGGGATGCTATCACTCTCATAAAGCAGCAAAACTAGCCTCTTGATTTATTTGATCTTTCTTGAGCACCTAGACTTAACGTTCTGTTTGTTTTCTTAACAGGCTCCCTACACAATGAATTGCAGGCTTTAGGGATTTCTCTTCTGTCCTGCACAGAGATTTCTTTCAAGGTGACCTGGAGCACCACCTTTCCATTTCGAACTCATCTATCAGTTAGCTTACCACGTGTATGCACACAGAGGCATAGATTTTTCCCCCCTTCCATTTGTTTTCCCAACCCTTTTTGAACTCAAGTGCCCAATTATTTACCAAGCTGTCAATATGAACTCAACTTCCAAAACACAAGCCCTACTTGCAATACCGGCAGCCAGTATGCATCAGGGCCTCAATCCATCACACAAATCATGTAGACAAGGCATTAACACGAAGGCATCTAGCTTGTTGGTGGGAATGTGAGAATGCCTGTCCTGTTCCAGGCAATAAAGGACATGTTTAAATGCATGTCTGGACATGAATCTGGACATTTCTCTGATGCCTACCCATGGTTCCCATCCAGTAATATGTGTGTACAAGTTGTCTTTAAATATGTATGTAAGTATTCACAATTACTGTAGTATATATCACCCAACTGGCAAATTAAAATTGTAAACTGCCCATAGTACTGCTTTAAAGTACTATGAGGTGGTATATTTGTATATTGTATATTTTGTATATATACAAAAATGAAAATGTGTGAGAACCTCCTTCTCTAAAATGGGGCAATGATTTTCCTACTTTAGCCACTTGCCTCGGCAACTGGGATTCCAATTTTCTCGAGGCAACATGATGCGGAAAAAGTAGCTCCCTTAGATACTTTATGCCACCAATGCAAAGCAATCTTCTTAATCTCTACTCCAGTCTTTTCTTTAAATAGAATATACTCTTGATTTTCTTCCTTTCCATACATTTCTATGTTTTTCCATATGAAATTTACATTCATATGGAATATGAATATATTCCATATATCTGGAATATGTCTAAGTTGGTTTGTTACATAATCTAGTTTAATATTGGGTGTACCAAGACCTTCTTCTTCTTGTCATATATACCAGAACCTCTTGTTATCCTTGCTTGCTTATTGCCTTTACAATACCTATGTAATATCATAACCTGCCATTCTTTCAACTGTTTTTCAGTGATCTTTATTGGAAGCATCCAAAATAAGAAATTTAGGATTCATTTTCATTTTATGTAACACGACTCTAACCAAACCAGGACATCTTTAAGATTGCTAACACCTTTCTATTTGGGGTATATTTAATCAAGAGATTCCCCTCTTCCCCCATACCTGCTGGTTGGCAGCAGTTATTTGTTGCTGTTGATCTGTTTGATTAGAAAGGAAATAGAAAGGTGGACGAGGGAATGGAAAAGCAAGGAAGGACAGGGTAGAAAAATGACAACATTTGAAAAGATTATTGAAAAAAGACTGAAATCAGAAGCAATTAAAAAAAGAAAGAAAGGGACCTGTAAGTGAAATATATATACTATTAATACAAGTTGGTCAGGATACACGAGGGTTAAAAGATCAGTGGCAAGAAGATCTGGCTAATGAAATTATAGAGGATAAGTGGAGCAAAATGTGGAACAAAAGAATTATGAAGAATATGTCCGTAAGGGTCAACGAAAATTGTTATAAGGGAGCATGGATATGGTATTTAACACTAGTGAAGATGAATATATTAAATAAGAATCTATCATCTCTGCGTTGGAGGTGTAAAAAAAGAAAAACGGACGTACTTAACACATGTGGTGGTTATGTGATACAGGGAGGAAAGAACGGATGAGAGTCTTTAAAGAAATTAAGGAAATTACTGGATTAGATATTCAAATGTCCCCATTGACTGTTTTATTGAATATGATTGGTAATAGTCAATTGAATAGAGAAGAAAAATATCTAATTATTATACAGTAATGGTTACAGCTGCAAGGTTATTATTTGCAAAGAATTGGAAAACTGATAACCAAATTAACATTGAGGAATGGTCCAAGAGAAATGTGGGATATGGCAATTAATGATTTGTGAAATAAATTTAAGAAGAGGTTTACCAAAAAGCAATGATTTTTTAAAAACTATGGAATTTATTTCTGGAATATGTATTTCAGAAAGGGAGGGGGTATACACTGGGAGAAGAATCAATGTGTTTCTGGAGAGAAATGGGGCAGAATGAAATGTAAGAATATCAAAGGGAGAACCTAGCCCTGAGGGTGAAGGTGGTATGGGTGGAGTAATATGTTTAAGAGAAATGTATTTCAGTCTTAGCGGAATTAATGTAATGGTAGAAGTGTTTTTGGTTTATGTTGTTTTTAATAATAATAATAATAATAATAATAATAATAATAATAATAATAATAATAATAATAATAATAATAATAAACTTATGCAAAGCATAACCAGACTCCAAAGCTCCCAGTTCTCCTTGTTAAAGGAAGTGAGGTGGGTGGCTATAAGAAAGAGGGTATCTTCTTATGTTGGCACCTTGTCTATGGAATTCCCTTCCTAGAGAGGTATGCCTGGCCAGAACATGGAAAGAGCACAGGAAGACTAGCCTTTTCTGTTATGTTATATTGTTGGGGTTCTTTTGAATCACAGGGGCAAACTGCAAAAAGGTAAACTACTTTACTTTTTTTTTTCTATGAAAGGCCTGTACTCAAGAATAGTGAGTTTTGACTCATCATTCCATTTTTTTTTTTTTTTGCCCCCTGCCTTTATTTCTAAATCAACAACCAAAGATTATTTAAAGCTCAGGACTAGAGAGAGGGACGAATATAAAAATGAATCGCTACTTTCGACGAATATAGCCGATTCGTCATGTATTCATCAATCCGTATTTGTCAAATTTTAAGTACCGACGAATACAACTTGACGAATATTTTCCTGGTTTTATTCGTCGATTCGTCAATATTCATCTATATTTGTTACCCTTTTGGGGGCCTCTCTATGCCATCTCTGAGCTTGCTGGTGCCAATCAGAAGCTCTGGTCCATCAGAAGATCCTGGATTGGCATGTTAGGCAGCCAATAACACTGCTGAAAGTGCTATTGGCACTTTCAGGGGGGGATGTAACTGTGGGGGATGTAACTTTCACAGAGGCTTTATAAGCTTTTCCCCTACAGCCATTTCCCACTTCTGTTCTGATTCTCTCCAGAGTGAGAACAGTTGCTGTTGGCTGGTGCTTGTGTGCTACTTGCTTGCTAGCTGTTGCTGTGCTTTTTTCACTTCTGTGGCATCAAAGCAGACACTTCTTTTTCTTGTTCATTTTATTTCATTAGTAGAACTTTACTGGGAATTTGGGGAGGGATTTCTTTAGCGGATTTCAGTTAGCTTAGGCTACTTCTTTTTTGGAGGCTTGTGTTCACAGTGGGTGGGGGGGAATTTTGTGTGTGACTGTGGAATCCCTTTCCCAACAACATTTAATTCCTGTGGTTGTGTGTGTGTCTCACTCTGAGATTTAGTTGGCAGGGCTTTAAGTTTAAAAAACTTAGTTACTTTTGGAGGCTTGTGTTAACTTGTGTCTCTTCATGCACAGTGGGTGGGGGGAATTTGGTGTGTGACTGTGTGGGCCAAATACCTCAGTGCCCGATGGGGTCAAAGTCTACTTTGCTGTCATGTGCCTCAGTGCCTGATGGGGCCAAAAAGTCTGCTTCACTGCCAATTGCCTCAGTGCCCGATGGGGCCATAATCTACTTTGCTACCATGTGCCTCAGTGCCCGATGGGGCCAAACTCTACCTCAATGACAAATGCCTCATTGCCTCATGGGGGCAAACTCTACATCACTGCCAAATGTGATGTCGCTGAAGACAAACTCTACCTTAATGCCTCATGCCTCTGTGTGCCTGCCAGAGACAACTCAAACTCCCTCAATGCCATCTGCTTCTGTGTCGCGTAGTAATCTATTCTGGGGGTATTCACCAATTTGTGGGTGAATAACTCAGATGTCCGATATCCAATCTTCACCAAACTTGGCAGGCATGTTGGGGAAAGACATAGGAAGCATTGGTGCAATTTAGGATTCTCTAAGTACCTGGGGGGAACTTTACTGGGGGTGTCTTCCTTGTGACCATATAACTCAGGGATCCATTACCCAATGTTCACCAAACTTGCTGAACGTGTAGAAACCTGTCGTAGGAAGTATCCCTGAAAGTTTGGTGCCTCTAGCTGCTTGGGGGCCAGTTTTATAGCATTTTAAATTGAAAATTAATTGACAAATCGATTTGTCAATTTGTCGATGAATATTCATAAATTCGTATTCATTGATTCATTAACCTTGATGAATCATGAATCACAATGAATTGCCATTTTTTAAATTCATCCCCATCTCTACTCAGGACATTTTGGCTGCCCTGGAAAGCTTCCAAGTAAGGATTCTGCTGTGGAGACCTGCATAGTTTTGCAAGGAGCAGGAGCTCTGATTTGCATAAAAGTTACAGTTCCTTTTGATAATTAATGTAACAGTTGATGGGCAGAATCCTATTGCTTATGTACACTGGCATAGGGCAGGTGGTATAAAACATGGAAAGCCCTTAACAGAATATTAACTTGATGTACATGTAAATTGAATTTGGGAAGGTAGCATGATTTTAAATGTGTACAATTTAGGAATGTGTGATGCCATCTGCCTGAATGTCGTCCAAATGATTTGCCTTTCAACTTGCAACTGATTTGCTTTGAACCAATTTGTAGTTCTCTGGCTTTGATTCATATCAAAATATTCCAAATTACTTCTATGTTTCTGTATATGTCTAAACAATGACAAAACATGGCCATGGGGAAAGTACACGACTCTGACTTGGGATTTGAAGTGAAACCTAGTGCCATCTACTGGTGGACCTCCAGTCTGCAGGCAAAGCTCCCACATTTTCTTTCTTTCCTTCCTCCCCAGAGCAGCTATGGGGAGCCAAGCCATTTAGACAGCTTATGCAAACCATTCTGAATGCCACTGTGACCTACCCAACTCAAATCCTGCACAATAGCACAAATTTCACACACACAAGCATTTGATTCAGATCTGCAGCTGCCTAAAAGAAAGAATAAATCTCCAAGTCTCCCTACATCATGTAAATTAAAGCAAATAACAATATGTTCCCATTTGCCAATACAATGCCCTTACAAAATGGCCACTGATCACATGGGGAGCTCATTCTTTTCAGGAGCTCCATGACTGGGGTTTCCAAAAGAGTCTGGGCTTTTGATTGGCACTTTAGCTCTCAATATTCTTCTGCTTTGGACTTGCTAATTCAGTAACAGTGTTGTTATCATTTTTTCCAGTGAACAGGGTTTTTTATTTAAAAAAACACCCTTGAAGGACCAGTCAGGGTTTTGGAGAGCCCTGCTTTGATTTCAGTGCTACTTCAGGTACTTTTACTTTAGTTTGGAACACTTTGGAAATGGATACATGTCCAATTTGCTTTGGAACGCAAATAAATTCTTAACTCAAAGCACCTGTTTAAAACAGAGATCTCTAGAGGTTAGCACAGTAGAGCCAAAGGTAGCAGGGGGTACTTAAAATACTAGGTTATCTGAGCCAGGAAGCAGCAGAAGACATTTTGAAGGATACCTTTTCACTAGAAGAGTGGTATTTGGATTATGTCATGCAGACAGGCTTGTTAACCTACATTTTAAAAAGACACATTTGTTCCAATACAAAAGTACAGCAATACCTCAGTTAGCCTTCAGGATATGTTTCTAGAATGTGAAGTGGTAACCAAAAGAGTGGTAAACGGGCTCATTACAACATTTTACTTTATCGGATAGGTGGAGATTGAACTGGATCTACGTCTGTGGCATTATAGGAGGAGGGGAGGGAAAGCTGAAGGAGAAATGCGAAAGAAGGGTGTGTTGTGTGCAAGGTGAAAAGGGGGGTGACAAAAAAGGGGAAAAAAAGAGAGAGAAAAGGAGTTGTCACAGCCGGTCCATACACTGTATGGCCTTTTGGCACCTTTGCCATGTGGAGAGGGACCAGTGTGTGAGGAGGAGCTATAGGAGAGCTCCCCACTGACTGGTCAACCAACTACTTGTGCATGCATGTGTGTGTGTGTGTGTGTGTGTGTGTGTGTGTGTGTGTGTGTGTGTGTGTGTGTCTGCGGATAGCACGCTTGTTTCTGTCTGGGACAATGTGTGTGAAAGGGAGGTGAGGGAGGAGGGAAAAGCAGAAAGAGAGAGAAAAAGAAGAGAAGAGAAGGGGAAAGGAAGGAGTCTATTGACCCCAACCAAAGAACAACTGACTGACTGACTCTTGAAAGGGTGGTGAAAAGCACATTATAATGAAACAGTGCTAAGCAGGGCAGTGTTAAGCGTGGTATTATTGTATTGCATGTACTTTCCTATAAAATGCTGATAATTTTTCCGGTTAACATAGCATTGCTTTCAGAATGACTGTGATTCCGGAACCATTTTTACCACCTAAACTTGCTGGTACACATTCCCTTGTGAATTTAGAATAGCTTTTATCTGCTGAGCAATTTTCTGAGTATAAGTCACAGAATGTAACTCTCCCCGCCCTCATGTTTATTAGTAGTGGAGCGTGATTTATCCAGCTCACTCTTAATATAAGGCTTCAACTGCACCCCTATAATGTATCTCAACCCATGTAATGATAATTGAAAAGCATTATTAGAGCTCCTTATATATGGACAAAGGAAGTTTCAGGAAATTAGTGCCACTAATTGGCCGTCATCTAAATAAAGAACGATCCCAATTAAAGGAACCATATACTGAAACCTTACCTGTAAACACAACAGCACGCAAAGTTGTGAGTCCTTTAAAAGACTGAGATACTTGGTTGTAGTTAATGAAAAGACTCATACCAATTATCAACCAAATCAAAGCATCTTGAGTTAATGAAATATAATGCCGTGTAAGCTAATTATATTTAAAATGAACAGAGAGTACATGATGCTAGGAAACCTCTTTGTGAGATAATCAATTTCCTCTATCATCCTAGAAAATGGATTACAACACAGGATATATAAATCATTCAGCAAATGAGTACATGTGTTTCAGGACGTTATGAATTGGGGACATTATATTAATGTCACAAATGCAGCTTGTTACCTGCATTATGCAGTGATGAAGAAGAGTCAGCTGGCTGTGCCACCTTTACAGGCGCATTAGCATCGGAACAAAACAAAATGAGAGGCCCGCTTCTCTCCCGCCATCTATCACTCATCTATGTACCCGTCTTCTTCTCTCTCCCCTGCTCTCTGTGATGGCAAGAAGCGCCTTTGTACAGTGTGTTTTTCTGCAGATCTGACAGCTTTGCAGCACTTGGATATAAACTTTGAATCATTTATGTGTCCTTTGAAAATGACACATCATAATCAGAGGTGCCACATCCTATCATGAAAGAAAGGAAGAAATTGTTGCAGAGAGACTTTGCAAATGAGAAGGAGGGGGATGCCCCCCCAAATCCAGCTGAGTTTGATGCCTTTGACAATGAAGCCACTAATGAGTATCACGAAAATTAAAATGACATTCCGAGAGCTAAACTATATTATTTTCACTTTGAAGAGACAGGTTTAAAAAATAGATCACTGAATTCAGGAGCAGGCAATTATTTTTTTGGTTGAGGCAAATAACAGCCAGTTATTTTTCACCCTTAAATAATCACCTGCCACTCTAAATTGAGGTGTTTCCTGCCACCTTCCCAGCCACTGTGTAAGTGATTACATGATTTTCAATGAGTTACATGCATAAAAAGAAACAACAAAATGCAGGTATCAAAGAAAAGCGAATTCCCGGTGGGACTGCAGGGCTGGAAATCCATAGGCTGCTTGCCCCAGAGTATTTCTCCTGACAATAATGTTGCAGAGTAAGTGGTTTGTGGAGCAAAGCCTTCAAAAGAATGGAGTGTTAAACAGTTACAAAATGCAGACTGAAGATGTGTGATTCAGGAACCCTTTAAAGGCTCCAAATTAAGAACATGCAAAAGTGAGCCATTGGTGTTTCTTTGTGACCTTAAATCTTCATAGCAATATAGAGCAGTTTATTACTATTATTATTTTTTTTAAAAGGAGTCAGGACCCTTGCTAAATCCAAGAAGTTAGATGTATGCCTAAAATACTAGCATTTTAATTTTTGTGCACCAGAACACGACACTTTTGTCACCCAGAGTCAAATTTCGTTGCAGAACTGGAACTAGGAGGTATCTATTCTACGTCATTGCTGCCTGAAGAGCTGTAAACGATGTCTTGAGGTTTCAAGCACATGCAGTATTTCATCTTATTCTGTTTCATTTTGTTTTTAATGGAGAAAACTTGCTGGAACAAAATTGGTCTTAATAAATCTATTGCTTTTGGGGGAGTTCTTTAGTGGGTAATTCTTGTACCAGCCAATGTAACAGAGTAGTGCAAAAATTTGTTCTGTGCCCTTTTTTAGTAAACCGTAATGTCAAGTAGAACATCAATATATTCTGGATGCCAGTAGGTTGCCTCCATTCAGCAAATTCTCAGAGGGTTCAGGAAACGTAAGGCATGTACATTAAACACCCACGACCACCCTAACACTACTGTTCCTGCTCAATGTGCTGGAATTATAACATGATTAGATTTCCCACAACTCACTCAGTGCAAACCTGATGGATGAGGATTACATTTTTATTCATTCTTGGCTAAATCATACCTTTATTTGATCACTAAAAGGTTACAAGAAGGCGAGTTTTCAAGTTCTACAGAATCATTCATCGAGCAAAAGACAGGATAATGTTTCAGGAAGGAAGCAATTCAGAGAATTAGACCTGATCTGACACTTGTGGTTCTTGAATGCAGACTTCTGGCAAGGCAAAACAGAGTTTCAAGATTCAACTTGAGTCAAAGGTGTTAAGATAATCAGTTTACAGTCTCTCTTCTCTGTGGCTCTCTCCTTCCTCCCTTACCTGTCAATTCTATACCACCTGACAATAAGTGCTGGAGAATTTGAAAGCTTGACTCATGTGTACATTTTTGGTGACCCAACAAATTGCTCAGTTGTTTCCATGTACAGATCACAGGGCTGCTTTCCTCAGGTTTTTTTTTTTTTTTAAAAAATTAATCATTTCTGGTTTTATCCCAGATGCTCCTAGGTACGACAATCCACTGCCACCTTGCCCCACCTGCATGTAAAAGAGCTGCTGGTGAAGTGGATGAGGAGTAATATAGACTCTGACAACCTGAGCCCAGTGATTGCAGTTGCCATTGGAGTTTGGGTTTCATTAGGGCTTTAGCTGTCAATTTCCATTTACTTTGATGCTTTCCTCTTCTGCAACTGGCACCCAGAGTTTTCTCCAAATTTCAACATTTTATAACCCCCTCCAGAACAACACAGTAAACTTCATTGATCTGTAGGGGCAGCTTACTGAGCCCAAGCAAGTTGAAGGGGCTTCTCGAACTGCATTGTATCTCCCGTATCCCTGGTTTTCCCAATTTGGACACTTTTTCTGAAGTTGATGCATGGTTTTTATATAATGAAGAAATGAACCGAGTAGACCATTGTGAATATGAGAAATAGAGAGACTGAAATTCACAAATATATCCATGTTTAAATTTAACATGAAATCAGACAAAATGGTGCATGCTGAACTACCCCCTCATTTAACCACTGGCCAAAATCTTCTTGCATAGCTATGCAAATGGCCCAGCTTTTGAAAATAAATCACTCCAACTGAAGAGATCACTAGCTGGCTTTAGGTATCTGGCTGTGGAGCCAGAGGTTGGGAGTTCAATTCCCCACTGCGACTCCTATGTGTAGAGCCAGCCTGTGTGACCTTGGGCAAGCTGCACACAGTCCCAGGATGCCCTCCAAAGAAGGGAATGGTAAACCACTTCTGTGTATTCTCCACCTGGAAAACCCGGGAAAGGGTCACCATAAGTCAGAATTCACTTGACAGCACATGATTATTATATAGCTATTATCAGCTGCATGCTGAGTCACATCATTCAGTAAGCAACACGTAATGACTACAGTGATTTCTTACCTTAAAACGATTAAAGTTACACCATTTGTGTTATCTCAGCGTAAACAGGCAAGAAGTTTTAGGCCATTTAAAGTTTAAATGTTCCCCTTGAGTTTCTTGTTTACAAGCTTGTCCAGATATTCCACTGAAATTCTCAACCACAAAAACTGCTGTTACTTTTTTTAAAAGGCATGTAAAGGAAAACTGCTTACAGAGGAATTCATCTAGTCTTGATGTTGATGTCACTTGGAGTTCTCAGTGGGTTGCACCACAAGTCAGTGCTGGTATCTTCAGGTGTGAATCAAATGTTATAATAATTTCATTCGACACAGGATAATGGTACATGTCCAATAGGTGCGAATCAGCTTTCAGACATGATCCTGCTATGAATATTATAACACAGTGCCACTCATCTCGGTTAGTGCACTGAGGTCCTATTAATGTTAATGGAGAAAATTGACCTCCATGGTTTTCTAATTAGGCGACTCATAATGTTTCCATTGTCCTGGTTTGCTTCAGCTGGCTGATTTTACAAAGCTGACAATTAAACAGTGGAACGGTTCTGAAAGCTTACTTTATGGTCAGTCACAAAATGAGTTTGGAACTTCAGCAAGACTGCCTAAATGTTAAACAAATGAATGCATGCTTGAGCTATGGTGTCCCTTTTATTTATAATTTGCTTATTTAAAAAAACCCAACCAATATCTGCTGAACATATTTCTAAAGGTAACTTCACACAGTTTTCTCTTTTCACGTTGTTCTTTAAGCTGTCTTTATAAATCTTCTTTATCATTCCATGAGTAAGAGATAATCAAAGTCAGTGGGTTTGACCAGGCTAATACTTCTTTACAGTGACAGCCCAAAATATCAGTTATAATCATAGCAGTGCAGACTTCCTTTGTCTCTGGTGTAATATAAAATATGATGAAATAAGAGCGTCTTTGAGCAAGGAAATAAGAAATAGTAATAATCCCAGAATATGTCTTTGGGTTGTTCACTTGCATTTACTTCCATGTTGGGGTGGGGGGTGGGGAGCAGCAGAATGTTTTGCTCAAGGTCAGATGCAGAACACCCAAGCGATTGCATAAGAAAATTATCATGTTCCCAAGGAAATATTGTTGTGACAGTTCTTTGTTGTAGAAAGAATCCATAATGCCTCACTAGGGATGAATGACTTTGCCCAAACCCAGTAAAAAGCTGGAAATGTGAACAGAGAACCTTGGGTCTTCCCCCTCTATGCCTTGTTCTCAGGCAACTAACTCCTTTAGGGACTGACAATAGCAGTTCTAACTTGTGGTCTGAAAGAAAAGCCAGTAGGAAGCTGGGAAACAGCAATCGCTAGGCTCACTCCTGCCTGCAACTCAAGACGCTATTGGCAAGTTTAAGGTCAAATAAAAAAAGATACTAGCCACAAGAGGAAGACGACTGGCTTGAACAAGATTTTTGTTGTTTACTTCCCAGAATAACCAGATACCTTGGCCTGGTTCGATATTTCTCTACCTGATCTATCAGATCGGAGAGCAAACCTGTCCTCTTGAGATGCTGTTTGTTTTAAGATGTTTTCATTTTCCCATGTTTTATTCCGGAGTTTTGAGCAGTGCAACAACAGCTTCCTGGATCCGTTTGTTCCTTCCATTTCTCCCCTGTCTTCCTTCCGCCCTATACATGCAAACCCTAAAATTACTGTTTGTTTTGTTTGCTGGTTTGGTGATGATGGATGATGATTCACTGCCAGTGGCTGGAAAAAAACAGCCTTCAGGATCAGTGGTGGGGTGACACAAAGAGGTTGAAAGCTGCATGTTGCCCTGCCCTGCCATTGAATGTGCCATAATTTCTTTTATTTTTCAGCATCACTGCCACATCTGATGGCAGAAGCCATTTTTTTCATGGCAGCTGGCACGCAGGTGACATCTTGTCCCTTAGTGTCCCACATGCATTCAGGAGATTTTATGTGGTGGTCATTATGTTCTGTCAGAATCTCCCAAAGCAATACATGTGCTGGGCATTATAGAGAAAAGAATAGATGCAAGCATCACTGTCACCAACAGTAATGCCTTCCCTACATGTCTTTCAAAGAATTTTGCACCCTCAATATGAAATTACTGAATTCTGAACTTTACCCCCTTCACACAGTATCAGCCAAGTGTTCTGAACAGCCCGGCCTTACATTATGATTTGATATTCTGACTCTTTTTGCATGGTGTTTTTTTTAAAAAAAACAATCATGATTCAATTTGTAATGGAAAGAATTTTAAATGGAAATATGTCCCCTGGAACGTTCTACCATATTCACTTTAGTCAACTGATGGCACGTGAGGTCACCAAGGGAGGCTCTCTGGCTGTGCCTGTCACTACCAGTGGGTAGTGTGACTCCTCTACCCCTCAGGAGGAGTTCCCCATTTGTAGTTCCACCGTCCACTGGGGAGGCACAGAGGAGGAGCTGGAAAGCTGCCCAGAGCAGAATGCACAGCCAGGGATGCTTCAGAAGGGTAGAAGGGGAGCCCCTGGTGAAGGGGGATAAAACGGAGGTGGAGCAGCAGAAAAAGGTAGATCAGTGGCAGGAGGCAAGGGAGGAGCCGAACTGGGAGGTTTGCCAGGTGGAGTTTGCAGCTTTGACTGGAACCGACCCATGTGAAGGGTGGGAGCTAGTTAAGTGAAAAGACCCGTGGACTGCTGTTTTCCCCCACTAGACGAGGTGGAAAGGATTCAGAGAGCCACAACTCCAAAGACGCTGTCCTTCTAGGAACAGCAAGAATGTCAGGAACAGCACCCCCATGGCAGGAACAGGGGAAGGAAAGGAGCAGAGGAAGCCCTGTCCCGTGGAGGCCCAGACATTCCCCGGAGACCACTGTCCCACTTCCCTGACTCGTCCCATCTGAGGAAGACTGACCGTTGCTATCAACCTCCCTTGCTGCAGTACTTCCTGCCTCCCTCACCTCCAAGGTGTCCTCCATCTTCTAGGTGACAGGGGTCTGGTACCTCCCCAGCACGTGGCAGGAAAATGCGTTAAGGCCACCCGTGCATACCACGTGTTGGAGTTGGTTATTCAAGTTCATTTGTTGTACCCCATCCATCCAAGTTTAATAAACCCTCTGGCTGATACTGCACTCCCTTTGTCTGTCTCATGGAAAGGTTGCAGGAAGACAGTCTGGTGAGACATATGGGGACCTTACATTGCATTTCCTCAGAAATCTTCAGGGGCTTAATGTGCATGCATAAATATGAAGGTCATCAGAAAAGGAGCTCAGTATGTTCACAGAATGCCCCCATAAAGTAAAATGTAGAACAGAAAAAAGAAAATATTATTTCTAGAGTAGAGCTACAGGAATGATGTGAAACTCAATGGAATCACATTTCACCCTTTTGCCTGACAAGTCACATCTACAACTGTTGCTAATGTCGAGTCCGGGCTAGCCCCTGGATTTTTCAAGCCAAAATTAGTTGCCAATAAATCTTGACTCGAGAGAGAATTCAAAAAAGGCTTTCGTTTATTTGATATATCAGATAAAGAATGATAGCCTGACGGACAGCCTCTCTCCCAAGCAAGAGATAAAGTGTCCACCCCGAAGAAGGGTGTCAGGAGTTTTTATACCTTCCGTGACCAAGAAATAGTTAACAAAAGATTCTATAGGATGTACATACAAGGGGGGGTGGGGGTGTCTGAGACCTGGAATGCAGTTTGTCTGACAATAGATCCGGTTTTTAAAGAGGGGAACGGATTCTAGATAAAGGATTTGGGGTGTGGAGGTCTGGTGCTATTCTATAAGTTGGGCGATATCATGGGGGAACATCTTCTGATAATAGGATTATTACTGGCTATATTGTCTTACTCAGGCACAGCTGTTAGAAACATCTATTTACAATAAGCCTGTGGCTAGTTGCATTATGTCACCCAGGCATGGTAGTTTTAGGAAATTCATTAGCATAGAAGAACTGGTCTGTTAATTATGGGTTTCTCCCAGAGCTGCTAGCCACAGATTCCGTTTTTTATTATCGGCCAATTTGGGCGCTTAGTGAGCTATCTGGCCAAAAGAAGAACTGCACCATCTGTTTCAGATACGTTCTAAAGGCTTGTCTATGGGTGTTTGGACTTTTTCAATTAAATATTATGTTTAATTTATTTTTGTTGTGCGTGTGGTCTCTTCACTAGCTCCATGAGTTGAAGTACCTGGTTGCAGAGGTGGGGGTCAGGGGTTTGATTCCTTATTGTGCCTCCCAGAAGGAGAGCCAGCCTGTGTGGCCTTGGGCAAGCTACACAGTCCCAAGGCACCCCCAGAAGAAGGGAATGGCAAAACACTTCTGAGTATTCTCTATCTGGAAGACCCTGAAAAGGGTCACCTTAATTTGGAACGGACTTGACAGCACATTTATTATTAGAGATGGGCACAAATTGAACCATGGACCAGAAAAACCCATGAACTGGGCTGGTTCGTGGTTCATTTTGCTGAAATGAAACAAAGCACTGAATTTTTTTCGCCTCTGCGCTTTGTTTTGTTGGGCAAATGGGGATGCCGGCCCAACCCTCTCCCCCTGCCTCTGTTACCTGCCTACCTTGGGTTCAAGCTGCTGCTGCAGCCCCACCACCACCACCACCATCCTGACAGGCAGCAGGCCCAGGCTCAGTGGACAGGTGGGTGTATGCACAGAAGCAGCAGGCCCAGGTCCTTGTGCCCATCTATTATCATTATCATTATTATTATTTCATCAGTCTGTTGGCTAGAACTTGAGAGTTCAAAAATGTGAATGTGAGAGAAAGCCAAGCCGCTTTGTGCTCCTTTTTCATGTTCTTTAATCCTACTGTGGACAATATACCTCTAGATTAGAAACATTTTGGTATCTCTTAAATGTTATGAAATTATATATGACCTTGATTCATCAAGTGTAAATCTAACCCCTAGACTAATGATGATCTATGTCTACTTACACATCAATTAATAAAACAAAAGATTTCATAGGCCAGTCATGGTAAAATTGAAAATATCACAACATATAAAGTTTCAAACAGCTGTCAGCATATTTTACAGAAATGACTCCTCAGTCCTTACATTTATTTCTAACAAACAACAACAACAACAAAAATATGCATAGATGTTGCCCAGCGATGAAGACCCAGAATTCTTTCTGAAATGAAGCGGGGGGGGGGGGGAGCAGAAGACTATCTTGTTTCACAGTTAGCTGCTTGAGCACTGCCAGATCAAAGACAATCTTTTCAAGTGCCCATTTCACCGCGTTTGATTTTATATTCTCTGTCCAACGCACGAGTGGACAAAATGTTGAATTTCCACACTGGACATGATTCTGATGTGCACATGACTTGGACTGCATCAAAACTGTGATGGGTTAATTAATATATGTCAAACTATGTTGCCTTTCTGATGCTTTCTTGATCACCTTTTGCCGTATAGAATCTGCAATGTAGACTGGAAGAAATAAAGATGGACAGTATGAAAATATGGAAAAACCTGTGCAAAACTGAGTTATCAGATAGAGACATCAATTTTATTCCTTTTCATCTCATGGAGTTTCTTCAAATTCCTCTTTCATTTTGTTCCCTTGCTTGTTTGCAAGTGTTTCTGTGGGGGAGGTTCTTTCTGCATAGAGATTGGTGCATATTTGTACACCTTCCCCCCCTCCAATATGTGTATTATTCATGCATTTTGCCTGATATGCACACATTTCCCCACTGACCAAAGTGTGTGTTTATGCATTTGTTTTCAGTTGTGCAAATTTTGACCCATTCACATTTTAGCATATGCTCATTAATTCGAAGCCATTTTCCCCCTCTGAAACACTCTATAAAGCTTGGAAATGCTTACGATTTTCAAGACTAGGTACATTTCTTCTCACAGCAAGACTCAAGAGAGCAAAAAGGCTATTTTTGTTAAGTCAGTTGAATTCAAAACTTCTTTCCCAGCCTGTCTACAGGCATCGTATAACATTAGGTCAACTGAAGGTCAGTACCCTAGGTATTTTTGACTGCCTTGATGGTTTGTGGCCATGAGCTACAGAAATCCATGTGGCATATTCCACACAGTAGGAAACAGTCTAGCGGCTTTGGTCCAGATGGTAAGGGGAAGTGACTTTTTCTCCCTCAGCTTGTTGGTGAGGAAGAGGTTTGGGAACTGGCAAGGGAGTTTGCTCTCTGTATTGGGGGAATTACCTTAAAGATTTACTGTTGCCTGGTTGCATCTCTGCTGGTACTTCCTTGGACAGTGCATATATTTGTTAATACATATATCAAACGCAGCACAAATCCAAGAGCTACTTGAAAGGAAAATGACCTTTAAAATGTTGCTACGCAGCTTCCCACTATCTGGGGAAATATGGACTGTGAGCACTAGGATGCCCTCTGAACTACAACTGTACTGTTTCCAGAGTACCAGTTTGAAATATTACATATGGTGGCAGCAATTGTTCAATTGTCCATGACTAATTGGCATCTTAATTGTTCTTAATCTGTAACAGACAACTAAACATGTTCTGGACTATTAACTGGTTCATATTTTTAGGTGCTCAGTTAATTAGACATTTCCTACTCCAGACGATTGTGTGTCTCTGTAGTGAGGTGTAATTGTATCATTATGCAACATTACTTGTCTTTGTCCTTTTGTTTATTACTTAAGAGCTTTTAAACAAAATGGTGAGGAGGGGATACCATACATTAATAGATGTTAGGGTAGGGACCAAGAGAACATATATGTCACATCCATCCCCAGTTCTTCCCAGTTCTCTCCCTCATACAAATTGGTGCAATAGTGTGAAGTGGGGGTCATTCAGTATCCACGGTGGTGTACGTGTCTCCACATAAGTTGAAAAATTAAGATCCTCCCACCATTTGTGGAAAGTGGGGGTGGGGACGGGGATAAGATAGGGAAATCAGTGTTCCCACTCACATGGAGAGAGCCCCATAGATAGAGCAGGCTGCCTGCTTCAGACTGTCGACCGCCATGAGTAGGAGAGGGATGGAATTGGGGAGGGAAGGGAAGGTCTATCCTCCTGTGTGGCGTCCGCCCAGGTCATGAATATTAATGTGCTATCTGCATATAACAATGAGAGTGCTGGAGAGGCGTAGTCACGAGATATAAGAGTCTCTGCAGGAGAAGGAGACAGGAGGATGGTGAATTGGGATTTTTCGAGCATGCATACTTTCATAACTACTAAATAGGGTATTGGTATCCTTTACACATGAGAAGTGCTTTGAACTATTCAAATATGTATCCAACATGGGAAGAGCCCTGCTAGGTCAGCCCAGAGGTCTCTTTGGGCCACTGCTGTTCGTCCTACAGTGGCCTACAGTGGACCCTCGACTTACAGACGGCTCGACCTGCAGACTTTTCGAGTTACAGACTTCTCTGGCCGCAAAATTTAGGTTCGACTTGCGGCCGGAGAATCGACCTACAGACCGGAAAATCAAACAAAATGGACCAAAAACGGCCGGTTACGGATTAATCGGTTTTCAATGCATTGTAGGTCAATGGAGCCTCGACCTACAGACTTTTCGACCTGCAGCCACCGTTCCAATACGGATTAATTCCGTAAGTCGAGGGTCCACTGTAGTTGGTGCCTCCAGAAAGACAATGAGTAAGTAGTAGACCCTTCTTCTGTTGCTCACTAGTAGCGCAGAGTAGGGTTTGGCACAGGTCAAGCAACCATGCACTCATTCCAGAAGTACCTTGTGCCCTTCTGGGAGTTTTCCAAGAATTCTTCTTAATGTTTGAGGGGAGCAACACCTGCCTTCTCTATTTGATCCCCCCTTTCCCATTCTCCAAAGGACAAGAAAGATACACCTTATGGAAGAGGGAACAGAGAGAAAGTGGCCGAGGGTTCCAAAGGTGACAGGAGAGGCCAGATTTTCATCTCCACTCCTGATCTGACCTGCTGCTGTATTTGTGAAAAGAATATGAGAGCATCAAAGGTAGCCTAGGATGTATTTCAGAAATAATTATGACACATTCCGCATGTTTTGGATTGTACGATGCATATCAACTGACTTCATTTCTACCAGACGGCAATGCTGAAGTGGCCACACTCCTAATCAAAACAGTCAGAGAATGGGGGGGGGGGGGGACATTCTAAATGATATAGTGACTAGGACACCCCATTAATGTGGTGCTTCCATGTTTATTTTCCCTTTACTGTCTTCAGTTTAACAGCAGTGTTGGTTTAGAGACTGTAATTGTTATTTTAGGATGTTTCATGAAAACATTCCACACCATTTCACTTAAATGCTCTTTCTCTAGCTAATTATGTTTTGTTCTGTATTTTTGTTGTGACTGTGCTTTGTTGTGTTCATGGTGGGGGCCACCAAAATACGAGAACCAAAGCTCCACCTGACTGAAAAAGAATAGATGTTTAGATGTTAAACACAATCAACATATGTTGGGGCTCCAACCTATTGCGTTTTATAGCAGTCTCCCCACCTCCACCCCAGATGTTCCCTTGTCTGGTGCTCAGGGCATGTTGCAAATGCCAAAGCTTGGAAAAGTTACTTTTTTTTTGGATGACAGGTCCCAGAATCCAGAGGATATGTATAGGATAGCAACCTAAAATGCTTTAAAATGCTTAAATGAATTAAAGGCTTAGTGCCTAAAAGATAGCAAAGGTGATGCTAGATGTACCTCTCTGAAGACAGCATGATACTGTACGTCCTTAGCGGATGTAAGGTTCACTGCCTTTGGCAGTGGGCAAGGCTAAGGTCTGTGTGAGTTGCAAGGGATTATGGGTCTGGTAGGCTTTTTTTAAAGAAGGCTTCCTGTGCAGAGCCTAATAAGCAGAGTCTATCATACCCTTAATCCTTTGCAACTCACACAGAGCTTAGCCTTCCCCATTGGTTCCCCCTGTCTTTTCCACAGGATGCAAATGGCTAAATTAAATTATCTGTAAAAATTTGAAAACACTTGTTAGGACTTTTTTTTTATCAAAGCAGGAGGAATCTGGCTGGAGGAATTCCTGTAGACCTCCTGGGCCATGGTCCACAAACTCTGAAAATCTCATGCCTAGCGTTGAGCATAATGTAGGAGCAAGTAGCTTTGGGAAGAGACACTCCTTCAGAAATTTATGGCAGGATTAGGAACTTGTGGCTCTCTGTGTTGTTGGGCTTCAAGTCCCATCAGTTCTGGTCAGCATAAAAAGCAATGTGAGATGAGAAGAACTGCAGTCCAACAGCTTGTTTGTGTGTGTCTTTCTATCTATCTACAAATATATTTGTTGTTGTATGCTGTCAAGCCAGAAATGACTTATAATGGCCCTAAGACATATTTGAAGGCAAGTGAGATATTTAAGGATGGGTTTTACTCATGTCAGTTCTGCCTCAGGCCAAGCAGGGATCCGAACCCAGGTCTCTGGAATCCTAATCCATCACTTTATCCACTATACCGCACTGGGTATCACACTGTACTCACTGGGTATCTTAACGATACATAGTACATAACATTATCATAGATCCACTTCAGACAAAACCTTTGAACATATATAATGATGTTCTTACATGTGATTTAGTTTTCCGCTTGGATGATGCATATGGATACATGAAAAATCTCTGAATACAAGGTAAATAAAAACTGTAGGAATCATGACATGGCACTGAAGATGGAACACTGAAGATCATAAGACTGACACATTGAAGGAGGCATGTGAGAAAATGAGATTAGTATTTGAAAGGATTATTTTACCTAATATCTTTCAGGACAATAAACTTGGTTATATGCAGCATGAAGGACAAATGAAGCGATACTGCCTTGTGACATTTATTTACAACTATCTTCTCAGATATATACATCTTAGCAAGGATTATCCCCGTATGACATCTTTACTAGACACTGCTATATAGAAGTGTCAGGTGACAATAGTCTTTGACATTCATAACTTTATGCCTAGATTATTGCATTTCCTTGATGTTCGGCAGCCCTGATTTCTGGCAATTTTATGTATGCCTTTCCCTCCCCCCGCCACAATATTTTTTCATAATAACTCAATCTCTTCTTGCTTTCCTCACTGCAAGACTGGTGAAAGTGTGGCCCTGAGATGGTGTCGAACTACAGCTTCCATAAACCCTTGCAGTTAGCTATGCTGGCAGATGGCAATTGTGAGTGAAAAACATCTGGGGGATCAAACATTCTTCATCTCTGCCTTCAAAAATGCATCTTGCTGTTTCTTAGGGGGGCCATGGGGAACATATGGAACTCTAGATATTGTGGAACTACAACTCTTCTCATCCTTAACTATTAGCCATTCTGCACAGAGTAGAGGGTTGGACCCAACGTCCTTATAGCCCCTTTCCAGTTCCATTATTTTGTGATTCTGTGATTCTATGATTCATTCTTTCTAGGGCTAAATAGAGTTGGAGTTTGTCAACATGATATGACCTTTCTCATGGCTTTACAAATAGGGTGGCCATCAGGCAGCAGTTATCCACACACAGTAGAACCTGAGCTCTACTATGTTTGCACACTGAGTCAGTTCAACTGTTATCCCCTTCAGTCACTTCTGAACAACTCACAATGTGGAGCACATTCAACCTAACTCTGTGACTTGCTGTGACTTACTATGCTTAAGTAAGTATCTGTTAAGATAGATCTAATAGAATCAATAGAACTTACAAAGGAATTGACTCAATAAATCCCCATTGATTCAATGGGCCTACTGTAGTGTGATCTACAGTGGTGCCTCGACTTACGAACTTAATCCGTATTGGAATGATGTTCTTAAGTCAAAACGTTCGTAAGTTGAATCAGCATTTCCCATAGGAATGCATTGAAAACCGATTAATCCGTTCCGGCTGTTTTTTGTTCTTATGTCGAGGCACGGTTTGTAAGTCGAAGCATTCGTTCCCATAGGAACTAATGCAAAAGTGTTTAATCCGTCCTCTACCACTAGGGGGAGAATTTTTTTAAAAAAACCTAAGATGACCTAAGGTTAGAAAAAGGGCAGGAAAGGAGGGAGGGAGGGAACAAACAGCTTTTAAACAAAACACCTTTAAAACCAAGCAGCTTTAAACCAAACCAAGCACCTTTTAAACCAATTTTTGCATTTTAAAATTTCAGTACCAGGCAGTACCGGGGAGTCCAAAGTGCATTTCCCGCTTTTTCCGTGGTTTTTTTTTGTTCATAAGTCGAAGCAAAATTATGTGAACGGAGCTGTTCGTAAGTCGAATTGTTCGTATGTAGGAACATTCGTAAGTCGAGGCACCACTACTATGCCAAGCAATAGGATTTTGGACAGAGGATAACCTTACAGTGTTATTGACATATGAATGTATGGCTTACAGATGACAACTATGGATAGATTTTTAGATGTTTGGAAGAATTTTACACAAGTATAGGTATTTTTCCTTTTCCTTTCTTTTCTCCCTCAAGTTAGTGATATCATTATGTATCTAGTTTTATTATATTGTCTTCTCAGCTGCTTTGTTGTTTTTGTTTTTTCCATAATTGTGTGCCGTGAGGTCGATTCTGACTTCATGGTATATAATGATAATCATGTGCCATCAAGTCAATTCCGGCTTATGGCAACCCTTTCCGGTGTTTTCCAGTTAGAGAGGACTCAGGTTTGCTATTCCCTTCTTCCAGGGACATCCTGGGACTGAGCAGCTTGCCCAAGGCTGCACAGGCTGGCTCTTCTTACAGGAGGCACAGGGGGAACATACACTTCCAACCTCTGGCTCTGCAGCCAGATATCTAAACCACTGAGCTATCTGGTGAACACTGTGTGTGTGTGTGTGTGTGTGTGTGTGTGTGTGTGTGTGTGTGTGTGTGTGTGTGTGTGTGTACCTCACAGCAGCAAGACAAGAATTTCATCTTTTAAAATGCCTCCAATTCTCCACGATACAATGCAGATAGCCCAAAAGGTGCTGCTGAAGGAGGTGATCACTGGCAACATTGCTGCTGAAGTTCAAACTGCAGGAACCTTTGAACTTAACTTAAAGACTTCTTCCTTGCCAAAAACACCTAAGGAATTTTGAGAGAAGCCAATAAGGCCTAGGAGCATGTCTCAAAGGGGCGTTTACAAGTCCTCACCGGGTAAGACTTCTGCACTTGAATCTGCAGCACCCTTACATTTGTTAAGGTTGCTTGCTAAACAAGCTGACGCTGGCAGAAACTATAAATGTGCAGCTGGTGTCATTTTTCTCCTCCAAAAAACAGGTTAGTTCCCCAGTGCACAGTGACAAAGAATAGCCGACAACTCTGGCTGTTTACATACACATTATGCCAGCCAGTCAAGCTTTTCTGGTATTAAAATAGAATTGAAAAACTACCTGTTGGTCCATTAAAAAACAAAACACACACACACATGCACAAAAAACCTTCCAGCATTTTAGAATATTTTTTTCTAGCTTTTTGGAAGCTGGTCTTTCATAGTTAGCAGACATTTTTCCTTGTATTATTTCAGACCTTTCTTATTTGATTAATATTATTATTTTCCTTTGGGACTGCAAGTACGTCTGTGAAACAATATAATTGTGTTTTCATATTATTGTGTTGATGCGAGTGCTGGGGAACAGTACTAGTGGGATATGTTAACATAAAGGCACCAGCACTGATCAGAAATGGAGCAGAAAGTGCTACACAATTGTTTAAGAATATATTTATCATTCATTCCTTTTCCCCAGGCTGACATAACTTGATTGCCTCTCATATCCTGCCAGCTGGAGTTAAATTGATTATTCTGTTATATGTCCTTTCACATGCAAAGTAAAAGATTTACATGATAAATAACATGTCTTATCTATAATTCTGAGAAACAAGGAAACAGCTCTCTAAATGTGGATTCAATATTCTAGTTACCAAGGAAAGATCATACACACAACTCCCTTGTGTGATTCTTCTCCAGTGCCCACAGTTGTCATTATGCTGAAACATGCAAATTTCCACAGCAGCGGTTTGAAAAAGGCAGGCACAAAATCCACATATGCAGCTATTAGAGATGGGCACAAACCACACTTTGGTGGTTCAGCCCAGTTCAATGCGGTGCCGGCACAAGTGTTCCGTGGATCACACACTCATGCTTCCCTCCTCCACCTCCTCATGCTTCCCTCCTCCACCTCCTCATGCTTCCCTCCTCCGCCTCCTCATGCTTCCCTCCTCCGCCTCCTTATCTGAGTGGGTGGTCACTGGAGGAGGCAGAGGAAGGAAGTGCATTGGCGATTACCGGAAGTAGGGGTGGGAGAGAAACATGTGGCTCCCACGGAACACCTGTGCAAGCACTGCACCAAACCGGGCCAAACTGCCGAAGTGCGGTTCATGCCCATCTCTAGTAGTTATCAAATTAATTACATTCTATGTTTTTTAAAAAGAAAAATCTGAAAAAGAAAGCCTCCAGCTGTTCCCATAAACTCTGGATCATGTTGTTAACAACTTGAATTTTTCTGTTTTTTTTCTGAAGCAATTACTGAAGAAAATGGGGAAAAGAGCAAATTTGGCATCTGATATCCATAATGCAAAAGTTGGAATTGGCAAATTAACCTTTAACTAAAAAAAAACAGGATACAGCACAGGAAAGAAAGGTTACTGAACGCTCACAGTTCAGGACGGAGCCATAAATCCTTGTAGCCCAAAGGCAAATCGATTTCTATGGCTGGTTGGCAAGAGTGGTATATGAAGACTTCCTATGTTTCCAGAAACATATGGGCTGGAAGCTGTGAGCTGGATGCAATGTACCAACCTAAAGTGGTGCAGGCCATGGTCCTACCATTATCTAAGTTGATAGTTTGCCTAAAACTCCTATTTCTATGGAAAAAAATAATATTTTCCCCCTTTGGGAAAAGTACACACACACACACACAAATATAGCAAACAGAAGGGCTGGCTGGTTTGTCACAAAGATGAAAGCAACCAATCCAATGCTTCTACATTTATTGGTTTCTTCAACACGGCAACAGTTCATACTTTTCAGCACTGAATATTTTACATAAATGGGCAAACACCCTAATGAAAATGAGTGAGAATCCCCAGACTTGCTGATCATTGAATGGGGGGGGGGGGGGGAGAGATTTTTGGATTTTCTTTCTAAAGATGTCCCATTTATTTAAAAAAAACAGAGGATGAATGGGGGTAAATTATGTCAGGGTTTACATTCCTAATTTTTAGCCACAAGGAACAACTCCTGAAAACGGCCCGGCTGATTTCAAGATAATTGTATATGCTATTGTGTCCCAATGAAACTTGTGATGGGCCAAACCATCATATAAGTGTGGAGTGCATTGGCACAGCAGTGGCTCCACATCACACCCACCCTCTGCCCCTCTGCTGTGCCTTTCACCCAGGGCTGAGGGCAACGTAATTAGTCAACCTTTATAGCAGGGGGAACAAAGAAGGGGCGAGGAAGGTTGGTGTTTTCCATAGTTTGTGGAGCAAAGAGGAGAGGCAATTTTTACATCCATTTTCACAATAGAAAGCACAAGGGGCAGTAATCCAATCTTTTGTAAAGTCATTGGCCTGAAAATATATTCATGCAATTTTCTATTCTTATTATAATCTCACCAGTAAGGAAATTGCATTTATTTAAGAATAATAATATATGTGTGAAGCAGTTCCAGTCGCTGGCTTCCAACTTTTTGTATACTTACTACTCAAACAGGGGCATGAACTTCAAAACTTTCAGGTGTTTCATTTCAGCAGCCGTTGCTTAACCTGTTCAAGAAACAACAGGTGCTGTATACACCTTCCTTATGCTTTGGAATTTTTCCCGACAGATGCAGTTTCTGGCAATGCTGTTGTTGTTGTTTAGTCATTAAGTTGTGTCCGACTCTTCATGACCCCATGGACCAGAGCACGCCAGGCCCTCCTGTCTTCCACTGCCTCCCGGAGTTGGGTCAAATTCATGTTGGTAGCTTCATGAATTTGACCAAACCACACTGTCCAACCATCTCATCCTCTGTCGTCCCCTTCTTCTCTTGCCTTCACATTTTCCCAACATCAGGGTCTTTTCCAGGGAGTTTTCTCTTCTCATGAGATGGCCAAAGTATTGGAGCCTCAGTTTCAGGATCTGTCATTCCAGTGAGCACTCAGGGTTGATTTCTTTCAAAATGGATAGGTTTGTTCTCTTTGCAGTCCACGGGACTCTCAAGAGTCTCCTCCAGCACCACAGTTCAAAAGCATCAATTCTTCAGCGGTCAGCCTTCTTTATGGTCCAGCTCTCACCTCCATACATCGCTACTGGAAAAACCATAGCTTTGACTATGCGGACCTTTGTCGGCAAGGTGATGTCTCTGCTTTTTAAGATGCTGTCTAGGTTTGTCATCGCTTTCCTCCCAAGAAGCAGGCGTCTTTTAATTTCGTGGCTGCTGTCACCATATGCAGTGATCCTGGAGCCCAAGAAAGTAAAATCTGTCACTGCCTCCATATCTTCCCCTTCTATTTGCCAGGAGGTGATGGGACCAGTGGCCATGATCTTAGTTTTTTTGATGTTGAGCTTCAGACCATTTTTGGCGCTCTCCTCTTTCACCCTCATTAAGAGGTTCTTTAATTCCTCCTCACTTTCTGCCATCAGAGTGGTATCATCTGCATATCTGAGGTTGTTGATATTTCTTCCGGCAATCTTAATTCCGGCTTGGGATTCCTCCAGTCCAGCCTTTCGCATGATGTATTCTGCATATAAGTTAAATAAGCAGGGAGACAATATACAGCCTTGTCGTACTCCTTTCCCAATTTTGAACCAATCAGTTGTTCCATATCCAGTTCTAACTGTTGCTTCCTGTCCCACATATAGATTTCTCAGGAGATAGATAAGGTGGTCAGGCACTCCCATTTCTTTAAGAATTTGCCATAGTTTGCTGTGGTCCACGTAGTCAAAGGCTTTTGCGTAGTCAATGAAGCAGAAGTAGATGTTTTTCTGGAACTCTCTGGCTTTCTCCATAATCCAGCGCATGTTAGCAATTTGGTCTCTAGTTCCTCTGCCCCTTCGAAATCCAGCTTGTACTTCTGGGAGTTCTCGGTCCACATACTGCTGAAGCCTACCTTGTAGGATTTTGAGCATAACCTTGCTAGCGTGTGAAATGAGTATACTTGTATACTTACTACTCAAACAGGGGCATGAACTTCAAAACTTTCAGGTGTTTCATTTGAGCAGCCGTTGCTTAACGTGTTCAAGAAACATTGTTTCTGTTTCAAGAACATATTCTGGCAATACTGCGTATTAAAAGAAAGTTGAGAACTTAAGAAGGGAAATAGAAAAGCACAGGTCTCTTTCAAGAATTGACAGGCCTGGAAAGCTAGGGCCATAATAACCCAGTTTACTTACAGGATCATTGAAGGGCAATCACATAACATTTTCCTTCCAGCAGGCTCTCTGTCCCATGTTAGAGCGATTGAGAATCGGGACACTGGCATGCCGGAAGGGGGAGCAGACAGGAAGGGGAAATTGCTATGCGATTGCCTTGTATTTGTGATATTTTTGCCAACTGGATTTTGGCCGGTAAGTGACAAGCCCCCATCCCTCTTAAGAGACATTTGCACATAAACAAATCTTCTAGGCAAGGTATTATGATGATGGTTTCTCCACTCTTCTAGCTGCCAGGATTGCACTGTAACAAATCCAACTCTGCATTTCATTTCTGGAAATGTTTCTGAAAGGAAGGACACAGCCAAACAGGTACAGACCCTAGTTGACATGTATATGCGCAACCCTGACTGCTTCTGCATCACAGAAGACATCTGGTGCTTGGATTATCAAATCATCCCAGCCTTGGATGCTCAATTTCTTAGATCTTCTGAATTTTTGCCCCCTTTTGATGTTCTCCCCTATTTCTTTGCATTGGCTGTTACAGTCTCTACGGGACGAGCTCTGAAAAACTGCATTCAGGGTTCTGACCCTATTTCTGTTACCTTCTGCTTCTTGACTGTCCTTTACAATTTGTTGTGTTTCTTCCATCATCCATCTATTATTATTTTTTCTTTTCTTTTTTTTACTACTAAAATGTCTTTTTGCATTCTTCCCTAATAATATATCTGGTTTCACGGTCAATTGAATTTAGCAATATACCGTATTTTTCCGTGTACACGACCCCACCAATGTATAAGACAACCCCCTAATTTTGACCCTTGATGGAGGCGGAGGAGCAGTTAACGGGCAACTGCTCCTCCACCTCCGTCTCCTGCTGCTGCTGCTGTCTCCGCTGCCCGCCCAATCGCCTCCTCCAGTGCGACTGCCGGGGCTCACCTCCAGCTCACCTCGCCGCCTTGTCCCCTGCCCTAAGGAGACGATCGCTGGAGGAGGTGATCCGGCGGCGGCGGCAGGAAGAGGCGCCCGAGCGCGCGTGAGTGCTTGTTTGCCTCCGCCTCTGCCTCCGCTGCCAGAGGGGACAAGGCGGCGACGTGAGCTGAGCCCGTCAGTCCCACTGGAGGTGGTGATTGGGTGGGCGGGGGAGGCAGCAGCAAGAGGCACCCGAGCGTGTGTGAATGCTCCTTCGCCTCTGTCTCTGCCTCCTCCTCCTGCTACTGCTGCCTTGGCCACTAGAGGGGACAAGCCCTGAGCTATGGAAGAGGCAATTGGGCAGTGGCGGCAGCAAGAGGCACCCGAGCGCGCGTGCGACTGCCTCCTTCCCTGTATAAAACAACCCTCAATTTTTCCTCCATTTTAGGAAAAAGTGTCATTTTATACACGGAAAAATACGGTAAATCTGTTCTTTATATGGAGTTTAAATTCATCAGAAATGTTGAAATTATATTTTGGCACTAGGATTCTTTTAGCACTCTTCTATAGCTTTATTTGATATTAGCAGTTCATGATCAGTACTGTAATCTGCTCCTGGTCTTGTTTTGGCAGAGTGAATATAGCTTCTTCGTCTCCTGCTTCCAATTATGTAGTCTATTTCATTTCTAAATTGGCCATCTGATGCTGTTCACATATATAGTCATCTGTCAGTTGCCTGAAGCATGCATTTGCAATAAACAGATTATGGCTTTCACAGACCTCTCTGACCCCTAGACCAAATTTTTTAACAACATTTTGTTCTGTTTTATTTCCTACATTTGTGTTCTAATAATCTATGATAAGCATGTTTTGTTTTGGTGTGTGATCAGTTTCCTCTTGGATATTTGCATTGTTACCAGAAGCTAAACTGACTAAACTGAGGCAATTGTGATTTGGACATACCATGAGAAAACAAGATTTACTGGAAAAGACAATAATGCTAGGAAAAGTGGAAGGTAATAGAAAAAGAGGAAGACCTCACATGAGATGGATTGACTCAAAAGACAGCCAGAACCTTGCAAGACCTGAGCAGGGCTAGTCTTTATATGACCTTTTGGAGGTTATGAATTAACAGGGTTGTAAGACTTGATGGCACATAAGAACAGAACAGAAAGCTATCAGTGATTTTCCTGATCTTTTCTAGTGTAGTATCAGGTATATTTGTAGCATCAGATTTAACCCAGCACAGAGTTAGGCATGCTTAAAGCCATCAGTTTCAATGGGTTTCAGTGCAGTACAGTTTATTGTTACAGTCCTTAGACCAATCGCAAAGGGGGGGGGGGGGGAACATAGACATTTACAGTTTCCAAAATTTGAAATACCTTGTAAAAACATTTGACATTAAAAGACCATTTAAAATCTAGTATCTAGGTACCATAACATTTCAAAATTTTCAGTACTCCTAACATCATGCTAGATTAAGGCTTCTCTGTATGCCCATAGGTTTAGGAGAAGAAAGAAAGAAAGAAAGAAAGAAAGAAAGAAAGAAAGAAAGAAAGAAAGAAAAGCTTTTAATGAACGAAGGGAACATTTTTAAGAACAGAACCTTATCCAGGGAGACAGCTGGCAATAGAAATTGCTCTCCCATGCTTAACTTTGAGTAAGAATTGGCTAAAGTAAGCTTGGTGACAGCTATTAGTCATTACTGACTGACAGCACTTTGCTAGCCCAAGCCTTTGAAATAGACACTAGCTAAAGCTCTTGACATGTGCAATGGAAAATAGTTTATCTTTAGACCATGCGCAGGTACGTAGAATAGACAGAAAAAGGAGATGAGGTGTGACTGTTAAACATTTTGTCAGAGTAGATTTTAAACTGGGACAGTTTGAGAAAAAAGTATTTCAATTCTCTCTCTCTCTCTCTCTCTCTCTCTCAAAATCTCTTTCTCTCCATATAGATATATTCAGAACATAAAAGCAGACAATAAACCTGTAGTGCAAAAATTGATAATGAGCAAAACAGGGGAACTAGGAGGACCATATCAAAATTAGGGACTTCAGTTCTTGCTTGTCCTTGCAAGGACAAAGAAGTGCACCATCGTTCTCCTTCCCATCCCTTGAAAGGATGAAGTGTTTTGTGGAACTCTCAGTAACATAAAAAAAAGGGGGATTTATTTTTGTGCAAGGCAGGTAAATGCAAACTGTGCAAAAACACTAGCTGCTGTTTTGTTACATGGACCTTTTAAGTATTAGAACATCCTTGCACCTTTTTAATGATTAGCCACTGCTCCACCTTCACTGTACCTGTGTGATTTGCTTCTGAATGGGAAAGGATAGCTTTTTTGTGCAGAGACTGTCACCAGAAAAAGTGGACCCTGTAGTCTCACCTAAGTGCAAGGAATCCCTTGGTTTCTGAGAAGTTCTCATTGAGCTGTCCTGTCAAGTCAGCCTAAATTGATGAGAATAATTCAGTGGCTGAAATCCTGTTGCTTAGCATAGTATGGTACACTAGAGTAGGCCCATTGAATCCATGGGGATTTGTTGAGCCAACCCCTCCATGGGTTCCATTGATTCATATAAACAGATTCTATTGGCAACATTTCTTTAGCATACTTTTCTTTAGTCTACACTAGAATAGGTCCATTTGAATCAATGGAACTTATGGAGTGGTTGATTCACCAAATCTTGCCTGCATCCGGAATGTATTTCTGTTCTTGTGAAGGTTGCATGTGTTGCAATGGACGCAGGCAGAAACTTTGCCCTTGTGCTTACTATGTCATATTTTACATCACTCAAGCAAAATTTGAGTGTAGGAAAATTCTGTGTGGATAAGAATAGCCCTCCATTATTTCCATGAAAGGGAAAGAATTTGTAGATAGATTAAAAAACAAAACAAAACACATTTCCTTCTTTTTAAAAATGTCCCTATTAGGTGATGAATAGGTTGTTGTGGCTTTATTAACCTTGTTTGCAATTATTCTATTGGCTGCAAAACAAGCCTTCCTCTCTCTGTCTTTTTCTTTCTCTCTTTCTTACTGGCATGCACACATGCACACACAGAGAGAGTTCAGGTTGGAAAATATTAATGCATTTTATTAATACAGTAAGTGCGGTAAAATTACTAAAATAGGCTGGATATTCTGAAAGCTGCCAACTGATCCCTCCCATCCCACATTAGCCAGAAAGAAATTCGCACAACTCATGTCCACATAATTACACAAATAGCTGTGACAATTAAAGTGTTCATTAGAGGAGAAGAACAGAAGAATAGCATCTTTGATCTTCCTAAATGTGAGCTCGTGGTTCAGTCATGTCTGCAGAAGGGTTTGCTGTATTTGCTATGAAGTTCATCTCCTTGCATTACTGCTGGGTCTGAATTCCTTAGTGATGGACAACTTTTATTAATGTTAAGCTAAACAGGAGATAGCAAAGAAAAAAAAAGTTAAAAAAAGGAAGGACAAGGAAATTCCACTGAGAGGTGAAATGAAGTAATATGATGTGAGGATGAATGGCAATGGATGATATCTACATATTGAGGAGAAAAAGTTAGATTGGAAAGGACAAGACTGAATTACTGCACAGTGTGAATATACCAGGAAACTGATGCCAAAAAGTAACAGTGGCTGTTACCGGGGGGGGGGGGGGGGGATAATAAAGACCAGTCTTGAAAATAAAATGGCATGAACACATGTAATTGCAAAATGCTGGGTCACAATTGTTTCTGCATTTCACTTCCATATGAAAATAGATCTTGTATACAGTGTTGAAGAGCTTAACTTGGAGTTATGAATGACTATGAATGGGGAAGTGGCGGAAGAGAAGAGAATGTTGGTATTCAAGAAGTATTCTCCAAGCTCTAGCTACTGAATCTGATGGGTACCAGTGGATGAATTGTTCAGTTTTAGAAGTAAGAACTTACTGGCCAAAGTCCTTTTGAGTAAATTTTGCCTGCTTTAGGGTGATGATACGTATCACTGCAGGGGGAGGTTGCCAGTAATTAAAGAGTTTCTTCTTTGATTTGGGGGCTCCCTCAACTCACCTGCAATGTGCTCAAAAATCAAGTAAGATTTTGACTAAACGTTAGGGAGACATTCCTGCCAGTACGAGTCGTTCAATTGATTGCCTCAGATAATGGTGGACTTTCCTTCATCGGAGGGTTTTAAATGCAAGGTGGATGGCCATCTGACAGAACGGTTTTGGTTGTGGAGTTCCTGCTTCAGCAGAGAGTTGGTGTAACAATCAGGGGGTGGTGTCCTTATTCAGGACAGCACTTCAGGGAAATTCACACTCACCGTGTGTTGCGCACAGTCTGCATACCTTCCACACAACCAGTCCTGCTGGTTCTGGAGTTTTACCAGAGACAACTACCCCAAAACCTTTCCCAGTATTTGAGGTTTCCTCTATTAATTGTGCCTTCCAGTTAGTGCCACCTTGACCTTGGTTTTACTTTTACTTTTTTAATTGTTCGCTTTTATTTTTAAAAAGTTAAGTTAAGGCCCATTTTCTTAGCCCTAATCAGAAGGAAACTTGGGGGAGGGGGGAATGAAAACTTCTACACTTTCAGTACATCTAACAAGAACATCCCAAGGGAGAAATGGAATACCACAACTGGTTTCAACTTCAAAAAAGCAGAAAAAACAATAGTAGTCTTGGGAATTGTTTTGAAAGGAAGGAAAGAAGGAAAGAAGGGGGGGAATTAAAATAACAAAGGCAAACATTTACATATGCACTCTACAATAATGTAGGAAAAATATGCTCATTATCAAAAGCTAAATATATGTGAGTTCTATCAGGAAAGTCCCAGGAGGGTTACTGTAACTTGGAATTGACAGCACATAGTTTTTGAAATAGGAATAGAAAGGGACTTAGGTAAAGGTAAAGGTTCCCCTTGACATTTAGTCCAGTCATGTCCGACTCTAGGACACAGTGCTCATCCCCGTCTCCAAGCCGTAGAGCCAGCGTTTGTCCATAGACAGTTTCCGTGGTCACGTGGCCAGCGCGACTAGACACGGAACACCGTTAGCTTCCCACCGTGGTGGTACCTATTTATCTACTCGCATTTACATGCTTTCGAACTGCTAGGTTGGCAGGAGCTGGGACAAGCAACAGGAGCTCACTCCGTCGTGTGGATTCGATCTTACGACTGCTGGTCTTCTGACCTTGCAGCACAGAGGCTTCTGCAGTTTAACCCGCAGCACCACCACGTCCCTTAAAAGCACAAGAGAAATTTAAAAAAAAAAGAAAAGAAAGGGATTACCCTTTTTTAATTTCTTCTTCTTCTTTAGTAAGTGATTGGCACCCTGTGTTGAATATACAGTGGGTGTCCCCTTTTTGCTTCCACAAATTTCTCTTGTGCTCTTCTATACCATACTAGTCCTACTGATCTTTTAATATAATCCATCCATCTAGTTTGTGGCCTTCCTCTACTTCTTCTTTGGCTCCAAGGTCGTTATTGATGCATTTTTTCATTCCTTTACCCATCTACATGTCTCATGGTGTGGCCGCCCATCTCTATTTAATTTAATTTTTTTCATTCTTTTTTTCCTTTTTTTTTTAGAGTGCAGGTCTGTGAAATTTCCAGCAACCCATCCGTTAATCACTCCGGCACTCCTCTCATTCATACAAGCCCAACATATATATATCCACATAAACAACACTGTAATACCACAACGTACATATAAACACAACAGCCACACTTACTGGAATTGCCCTTTGGGTCCCTTTTACCTCTCCAAGGTCAAGGAGCTGTGATATGGGTGGGTAAAATGGCTTCCATGAAACAGCAAAGGAAGAAAAATGGGAAATAATACATGGCTTTGAGGTCATTTTAATGTACAAAAATACTCATTTCAATATCATGACGTGTAATCATTTCAAGCTCAATAGGAGTTTCAGAACCTCTGGCTTTTCTCCTGTCAACATGCCAGTTGTCCCAGTTTTCATAGCATTATTGTAAAGCTTGTTGTTACAGGTGGCTGAGCACTATCTATAAATCCCATCATTCAGACTCAGGCGTACTTCTGAAGTTCACGACTCAGAGCTACAGCAGGCTAAGCCTCATGGCTCAAATTCTTTGTCACTAAATACCTTTTTGTGCAGGTCTGGGCCGACTTACTGAAATGGCTTTTCTACTTCAGGATTTACTAGATGCACAAGAGTTTCTCTCTGTAGAGAACAAATACTTCCAAAAGGAATTGTACAGGGGTGCCCGCAAGAATTTTTTTGAGGGAGTGAGGGGGGAAATGCAGCATTCTATGTTGTGAGCATGGCGGCAACATACCTATATATGTCCTGGTGTGTGCTCACACAGCTTTGCAACGTGGTATCACATTCAAGGACCTTTCAAAGCCTGTACATAGTGAGAGAAAGTCCTCAGAACTTGCAAATTTGATAGCACTGAGGCTGGGCCCCATAGATCTCATGCATTCTCTCCCCCCCCCCCCAAAAAAAATCTTCTTTAAAAAAATTATCAGAAAAAGTTGTAAGTGGAGAAATGAACAAATAATTATTTAAGAATGTATAAGGTGATTTCTGGCTTTATTTAAAAGAGGATGAGGCTGAATTTTCTAAATACAATAGAGATAGCCAGGTGGTGGGTGAGGGGAGAGACAGAGATATGTCTTTCTGGAGATATATGTGCAGAGGGAGAAAACTTATTGTAAATTTGCCCATAAACTGGAACTAAGACCACTGGTAATCAGGCTATGCTTTGTGACCTCATAACTTGCCTGCCTGTTCAGCTCTAGGGAATAAGACTCCAGCAATCATCTTGATTACCTTCAGCTAGATGGCTTTCCTCTCAAATGTCAAGTTGCTATATTTGATGCTTTATCATCCTAAAACCTTCCATTGGGAATTCTGCCACAACCCTGGGGAGGTCTCACAGCACATACACCAGTGCTGGTAATTGGGGAACCAACTTCTTCTTCCCCCACCTTTTTTCTGTTTCAAACACTATCTTCCAATATACTTACACCCACCCACGTATGCCATTATATAATTAGATGCTGTGGTGAATCATTTTTGGTCGTTATTGTTATACGATGACACCACCTTTGGGCTAAAACTGGATAGAACAAAGAAGTTGTGATCGTAGAGATCACTGTTGGATAGCTCTGTGATTTAGGTCTCTGGCTGCAGAGCCAGAGGTTGGGAGTTCAATTCCCCACTGTGCCTCTTTGAGAGGGGCTCGACTCAGTGATCCACAGGCCCCCTTCCAGTTCTGCAGTTCAAAGGTTATTCAAAGATTATTCAAAGTTTCTTTTATGGGGCTGGGCTGGAGTGATTCCAAGGCAGACAGAAAGGTCACTCTAAAGGAGATTGCTCCCATTAAAGTGACTCTTTCCAGTGTGATCAGGCACATACCTTTGAAGCTGTCTGATCACACCCTTTGATATTTTCATGCTACTGATTAAAGTGAACTCTTAAATTGCAGAGCATATGCAGAGTCCCTTGAAGAGAGAATTAGTTGTTTCCTGGAAAAGCTAGACCAGGAATGAAGCAATACACCTTCTGGGAATTTGAGACCAGAAAAATCCGTTCTTATAATGGATGTGGACTGAAGTTGTGTTCACTGATGAGATATGCTACATTTCTGATATTGGGTCTAGCCAGCAAACCAGAAAATTATTTAAAAGGTGCTCTCATCTGCGTAATGATTTAATTTATTATTTATTGTTTATTTTATTTATTTCAAATATTTTTAGAGGGATCACATCATCAGCCTGTTACACCAGACAATTTCAATAAAACTATTTACCACCATATTGTGAAAATATGTGGGCAACTATGTTTGGAAGCAAACTGTGGAAGAAAATTATCACGATAAGAGAACAGGTGCTAAGAAATTTTAACAGAAATCAATGGTTTCTCGAAAAGTGCTGTTTTTGACCTATAAAGCCCTAAGTGGCTTGTGTCCAAGCTATGTGAAAGGTTGCATTTCCCTGTGTTTTCAGATCTTCATGGGAGGTCTTTCTCTCAGTCCCACCATCTTCAAAGGGGCATTTGGTGGGGACACGGGAGAGGGCCTTCTCTGTTGCTGCTCCCAGACTCTGGAACTCCCTCCCACAGGAGGCCCGGCTGGCGCCATCTTTGCTGTCCTTCTGCAAGCAGGCAAAGACTTTTCTCTTCATGCAGGCTTTCCCTTAGTGACTGGCTGTCTAAGAGGGTGTGGGTTTTTTTTATGGAACTGTTGCTTTGTTATTGTTGCCATTGTTGTTTTATTGTCTTTTTTACTACTGTTTTATCTATTATTTTGAATATTGTATTTGTTTAATTCTTAATTAATAACAATAATTTTTTCTTTTAGCTTTTAATATTGTTTCTTTTAATTCAGTAAACTGCCTTGGATTCTTTTTAGTAGAAAGGTGGCATATAAATGTTTCAACAACAACAACAAAATATATAATACATAAGAAAATAAAGCAAAACATCCACTGGACACAAGCCCAGATATATCATTTTGCATTGCTGGATTGTGAGGAATGAAGACTTTTGTTTCTCCTCTTTCCTTATCTTCTCAGCTCTTCATACTTTCTTGCTTCATAAAATTGCTGCCACTTTTACAGATGGCAGTGATTTGTTGAAATTAAACACTTCCCTTTGTCCCAAGGCTCCCAGAGGCTTCCTCATGATGAATTTTTTTAATTTCCAAGATATTGTTGCAATCATCATGACGCAGTTGTAGATTTTGGTACACAAAAGTTCCCATTGAAAGAAACCTGTTAGCCTTTAAGGTGCACAATTAGACATGAGCATGAATTGCCACTTTGGCAGTTCATGCCAATTTGTCCTTTGGATGAACAGTTGTTCAGCTCTTCCCAGCCCCACCTCCTCTGGCGGGGACCCACTGAGAGGCAGTGCCAGGAGGGGACAGGGAAGGGAAGCCAGGGTGCTGGCTCTGAGTGGGTCCCCGCCAGAGAAGGTGGGGCTGGGAAGCACCAAACACCATTCGGGCAAAGGACAAACTGGCACAAACCGCCAAACTGGTGGTTCATGCACATCTCTAGCCACAATATCTTGTCCTTTTTTTTTCCTTTTAATTTTGCCAACGTTTCCTTATCAGGAACCCTTGGTTTACTTTTAATCTTTCAATTGGCTTAAGGAAGAAGAAGAAAATCCTCCAGAAACAAAGCTGCAGGGCTGAACTTTGCTGCTGACTCCAGTTTAGAAGAAAGATAGTTCAATCTTCCAAGTATCTGGGTAAGAGTTAAAATTTCTTTTGTGTCCTTCAGGTAAAGTAGAAAACAAACCTGGAGGTGAAATTTTCCAGAATGAAGAAATACAGTCACCAAGAGTCTATGTAACAAGACAGGGAGCCCACAAAGAGCTGAGGAGACCTGAAACTGAAACCTATGGAGTCTGAGTAAAAATAATTGCAAGCCAACAGAGAATAAAAGGAGTCGTGCTCCAGAAATTTCTTGGACTCAAGAGACTTTCTTTTTAAAGTCACACTTTAGTGAGTTGATAGGCATTGCTATTTATGTTACAAAGTTTTCTAAGAAGGGAATCTTCAGGATGACACCGATGTGGGGAATGGACTAATCCCACATATTGGTAGATGTGATAATTATGATGGAAAAGGTATCCACACCTTGGCTTATGGAATAATGAAATCAACGTAAGTCATGATTGACTCCTGCTCCATTCCTGACTTCTGGCAGATGGTAGCATTTATGTTTCCAAGGTCACTACTTTTTAATATTTCAGCCAGCAGTGGCATTTCTGACTTCTGAATTCCATGTTTTTTAAAAAATTTAAAGCTGCATTTAAAGTTGAAATAAAAGGGATCAAGCAATTGATTGACATTTGAGTGGTATGTCATGCAGCTCATAAGATTGTTTCACAGATTGTGACATAAAATATCCATAAATGTGTCACATTTGCATTGCTTTAGCAGAATATGAGAAAAAGCAATCCTTTTGGGTGGAACTGTTCAAATTGCTACTGCCAAAGAGTGCACAGACAAGTATCTGGCTACAGAGCCAGAGGTTAAGAGTTCAATCCCTCACTGTGCCTCCTTGAGGTCCAGGAGCTGGACTTGATGATCCATAGGGTCCCTTCCAGCTCTGCAGTTCTAAGATGATGATGATGATAGACTAGTAAGAAAATGTATGTCCAAATATTGAATATTTTTAAATCCGTACAGACCAGATTTTTTCTGAGACCTCTAAGTTATTAACTGATGTTTTTCCAGATGGTCTTCCACATTCTTGGGAATATGTTCTGGCTTCCTATTGATGCTGCAATCTTCTGTTCTGTTCTGTTCATGGTGATACCAGCAAGAGCTTGGATTTAATTTCATTTTTACTTTTGCTTTTTTAAAATCTTCATCTAGGCAGGTAAAAAAAGAGAAAGGCTTGCATTGAGTGACTTCTTCAGTTTTTTTTCTGATGCAACAGAAATTGTGACATACTGCAGGGCATAGAAATGTCTCATGACCCCATTAGGTTTTGTGGGCACAGAAGGAAGAGCATCCAAGGACCCAAGCAACTAGAGTGAGGAAACCTGCATTCATATGAACCAGGATATTTGTTTCAAGTAACTGGCAATGGTCCTTTTTTTTTTTTGCAAAAGGAATAAGCCACACACATTCGATGCCTTAAAAATGTTACTGTTCTTCCTAACTTAAAACAATTAAACCCCTGTTGTGTTTCCAAAAGAATCCAGAAGCCCATTAAAAAACCTAGGCGTTAATGGTCTCGTGGTACAAATTTCAACTTCAAAACCAAACACCGTGTCTCCTGGGAAAATTGGGCCATTCTTTGTGCCAGGTATTCTACAGACAACCAGAGCATGACAGTTCGATGGTTCTCGCTAACAGATTTCCCATGGGGTGAGCTTCTGCTGGTTTTCTTATCCACTGCCCTACTGCAGAAGTAACAGCCAGAAGAGAAAGAATGTGTGCCGCCTTCTGTCAAATGGTACCTTAGGTCTCTGATGAAAACAGCCTCTGCCAGTTACAAGCTGCTACTGGTGGTGGGACGTCTACTACATTCCATTCTGGGTGAAACTAATGTGGCCGTCCACACCATAACCAAGCTGTGCCTCTCTGTTTATTTCATGTCTGATGTTGTGAAGAATGCTTCTGTATGGAGCTTTTTTTTCCCCCTTTCATCTTTGCAAACAGAACACTTCACTATCTCAGTAAATCTTAGTATATGTAAGTAGAAGAGTTTCAACTACAATTGTACTTAATAGTTGTCTTTCACTTTTTCTGCTTTTGCAGTCGGAAGGTTTGGGTCTCAGTTCACACCAGCTTCTTTGCATCATATTAAACCACAAAATCTTGTGTACAAGGAATAAGTGCCCCAATGGGAACATGCACTAGATTTGCTGGACAATTTTTGTGCCATTTTGTTTTTGTCTATAAAAACAAAACAAAAACCTGTAGCCAGAAACTCAGGGCCATGCTGTAAAATACTTTCTTTGTAGGTCTTGTTCTGTGTGAGTTCTACAAACCAACATGAATCTTGGGGTATTACAGTGCTCTGTTTATGAGGATGAAGTTTAATTAAAACAAAACATGAGTAGATGCAACAGGAATATTTTTTCCACAGGATTTTTTTAAAGTACCCTATTGATTTTATTTCGAGATTGTCTCCTCTTGATAGTTGCCTCAACATTTTTCTCAAACGAATATAGGTCATTTTTAAATTAACTGACAGGAGCTTTGTGAGACCTGCCCATGTCTTAATGGCAACCAGATATATTTAGCTAGTTGGACAAAGAGTCTAATCAAGAGTTTCAGCTGTAGGTCCCAGAATCTTGTAGTGCCTAGGGTTCTGGGAGCCATAGTCCCCCCTCAAAAAAGAGTAACTTTTCCCAGCTGTTATTGGACCCAATATAAGAAGCTTCTCATGTTCCTGTAAGAGAGGTAGAGCAATAGCATTGTCTCCTTCCAGAGCCTGTCAAACTTGCTAGTCCTTCAGAAGACACTCAAAACACATTAGCTCTATTGCTGACTTCTGGAAGTAGGCCATGGTAAGGTTAAAGCGAGAAGTTAAGCTTTAACCTGTTTCGCTTTAGAAATGGAAACATTTACAGACATAAGCAAAACTCCAACCATAGATGTGACTTCATGATGGATGGTTTTAGAGTTATCGGAAATTTCTGTCATCCCTCAATGCCAACACCAAGTTTTCCCAGACACCACATGCCACCTTGGTCTTTTTTCCTGGGGTTAATCGGACAGTAAAAGCACGAAAGATATGTATGTTACCAAGATTCGCTAGAAAAGGATCATACAGACTTCATTTCACTAAAAGGGAAAAGCCGAATGTCACTTTACAGAATAAGGTCAACAATAGTGAGGAGAGAAAAATAATAAAGTAGAGCAGGCAAACCAAGGGGAATCTGCCAAAGTAGATCCAGCACCAGTTACGCTCAGCAAATGGATGTCACTATTTCAACATTTGTTAGAATTTAAAATAATTTGAAAGAGACAGAAGGGGAAAAATGTTTGAACTCTCTGAAAGCACTCCACCTATCCCCTCCGATGTCATGAAAATGTGATTTCCAAGAAAGGAAAGATGTGTTTAGACAGACTGTTCACTCATACTTTATAACTGTGAGCAATTGTAATAAGTTCCTAGACAATGAGGACATCTTTTTAATGAATTTGCTGCATCATATGTCACCCAGTAACTGCCAAGAAAATAAGAGCGTGCTTCCTACCCCATTCAGGAAGAAGTGCAGGTTTAAAGGTCTCACTGGGAAGAAACTTTTCTCAGTGGGAGGGAGATATTCAGTCTGTGTGAGGAGACAAGGCCAATTACGTCCTTACATGTGAAAAGCATGGATTAACATATCATCTTACGGCCTCGGTAGACAAGATACTGTCTAGATATTGTATGTAGAAACAGTGCACCCTTAAGAGGGTGTCTTTTTATTCTGGAATGGGTTTACCACAATTCAACATTTGATAAATTACCATAATTCTGTTTTGTAACTGGCCAGCTGGAAGACAGCATGGCTTTGCTTGCACGTCTGATTTCTCCAGCACTTGGTTCTGAAAGCTTTGCATAGGCCGGCCATTGCCTGAAGGGAAAATATTGTAACTAGGCATGGGACTTTTAGATTTTTTTTCCTCACTGTAGCTCCCAGGAATCTCCAGGGATTTTCCCAGCCCAAATTATGGTGTTTGTAGCCCAGAAATCCGAGTCCTCAGTAGAGTTTGAGAACAACACACGTGTGCCTCAGCAAGTTCCTCTCTGGTAGTTTCTCTAGGTTCCGTAAATGGTGCCCCTCAAAAACAACAACAACAACAAAAACTACCAGTCCTTCCATCTCTTGAAGCTCCATTGGAGATTACACACTCTTGCCTATTTTCTTCTGTAGGATAATGACAGTTGCTTCAGAGAGAGACTTGCTAAGGCATAGGCGTGCCTACTGAAACTCCTCTGACTTGGATTTCTTGGTTACAAGAATTCTGGTTGTGGGGATTCCTAAATAATTCTAAGAGCTGTTGTGCAAAAGCAAACAAACCAGTACTTCCATACATAATTGCATCAAGAGAAGTAAATTTCAGCGATGGGATTTTTGGACCACAAATCTCGTAACACTCCATTTTGTGAATTCTTTCTGACAGACACCTAAATGTGGCTCTCCTGGGAGAAAGGCCTAAACTGGACAGCTTTGAAGCCTAGTTCTGCCCAAGCTTCCTGTTCCTGTCCCCATGCTATCCCGGAGCTTTCCTTCTGAATAGGAAGCTAGGCTTAGCTAGGTATCAGAGTCTTTTGGTTGAAGACGTTCTCCCTTGTGAGCCACATTTAGATTTCTGTCTGTCAGGTAGAACTCCCAGAATGGAGTTCCCCACTCCCCACACAGCAAAAAAAATAATCACATCCCTTAGTATACTTAATATTTGATCTGACCCTACAGAAGCTTTGTTTGGGGTAATGGGGCAAGGAAGAGAAGGAGAAAATAAAATAATGGTTTGTGATTTTTTCCCCCAAGAATTCTAATTTTGTGTCAGAAATCATTGGGCAATTTCAGTTGGTGGGTTAGTATCCAATACAGGCTTCATCGCTTTATGTTTTTACTTGTTTTTAGAGTGCATAGCCTGTAGGGTTGGTTGATAGTCCCCCCCCCCCATCTACCTAATGTATTTGTGCTGAATGATCTTTGTTGATGGGCTGGTGGGGAAAGGCCCTAAAAACAGAAGTGGGTGGGATTATTACTTTTTCCCTTTTTAAAAAAAACCTCTTCTTTCCCCTTCCCAACTCATGTGACTTGCTGACAATCTAAATTAATTGCCCATAGGTTTCACACTCATATTCTAACAGAAATAGGAGTCATGAAAACAAGTGACCCTAAGCATGGGCTGAATTCTTTCACATTGCCCCAATGAAAATGGAAAAACACTAAAATGTGATTTACTTTGTCTAAATTGTAGTTCTTATTTGAAACTCAAATAATCATAAATATTTTTCACTATGTTCTAGGACCTCCATTTCTCCGTAGCATCCCCTCAAAATAGATGGATATGAATAAAATACAATGCTGACAATGTAGGGTTTGAAAGATTTATATTAATTCCCAGAAATGATCACAAGCCCTTTAAAACCTGTCTTCTCAGTATCATGTTTTCTGCAGATATCTCCTCTTGAAGATCAATTAGTATCCAAGTCTTTGGATGCTTCTATAGATGATCATATTGCAAACTAACACAAATTAACAATATTTTAAAAAATACAAATGCACTAAAACCCAGGAACTCTTTATCTGCTGCATTATTTCCTTCAATCTCATTGAGATTACTTACAATGTTTCCATCGACTCTTTAGGATTACAGATTAAATGACTGTGTGAGAAAGGAGGCTAATAAAGACTGAGACCTATGTTTGTGATATCTTATGGAACTTCACAGCATAATAGATTTTCAGCCTATGTCCATTAATTCTCACACGTGTGCACAGATTGAGAAGCAAGTTTCAAATAGTTCAGAATGGAGCCCCGTGTCACAGAGGTTAAACTGCGGTACTGCAGTCAAGCCTCTGCTCTTGCCCTAAATTCAGTTGCAATGGACTCAGGTAGCCAGCTCAAAGTTGACTCAGCTTTCCATCCTTCTCAGGTCAGTAAAGTGAGTACCCAGCTTGATGGGGGCCAAAGTGTTGTTGTTGTTTATGCTGTAAATTGCTCAGAGTGCTTTAGCACTATGGGGGGGGGCAGTAGATAAATCAAGACAAAAACAAGCAGACAGCAATTCAGATAACAACCCTTGAGTCCCTTGATCCAGCTCCTCCATACACCTAACACCATGTGTGACACCAACAGAGTTGTTTAGATATATGACTCACCTTCTCCATAGCCCATAGCCTCTCTTGCAACTCCACCACTGAATTAATGATAGAATTCAATTGCAGTGGTGATAAAGAATTACAGAAAAAGCTGATATATTCAGGTCAATTGCAATGTTATAGCTTGTGCTTCAACTTGTTCAGAAAAGAAATGACAAACAAATCACTTTGCTGATTTTGTGTTGCTATCAGATGCAAGAACAAGCAAAGAAGGCAATTATACAGAAAGGGCAGATTTCATCGAAAATAAAGGATACACACATTCCCACCATCAACTTGACAGTAACTACGTTCATTAGGCATATAGTTTTGGAGTTGGTAAGCAGAAATTCTTTGACTGTAAGTGACGGAAACAGAAAGCTACAACAGTAGACAGCCACACAGTAATCTGGAAATCTAAAATTAAATATTTAATTAGAACTTTGATTTTGCTTTCAAGATAGGTGGCATTGCACAGGCTATATTACAATCTTTTATACTTTTTTTTGCCAAAAAAATTACTGTATATTTTAAACAGGCCACTTTAATATTAATACATGTGTAATAGGTTCAGAACTGAAAATTCAGCTAAAGATGGTGCATTTTACAGTATTGGGAAAAATTATACAGGATTTTTTTTCCTTTTGTATTGTAAAAACATTTTTTTAACAATTTACCTACATTAATCAAAAAGTACAGCATATTTAATAATTTTACAAATTTTCCATAAAAAATATATCTCTGTACAAAAAAAGTTCTTTTGCACCTACTTCATGTCACAGCAGCATGTCATGAAATGCCAGAATGGAATACTGGGAATGACAATTATGTTGACTTGATCGTAATGCCAGCTTCCCCCCTCCCCCTTTCCTTAATAACAGCTTTTTTTGTTGTTGTTGTTTACAAAATATATTACAGAAGAAAAAAAATTATTGCAGCTAGCCTGGAGAAAGGCAAGATGGGTGATACAAGCAGCAGATTTAAACAGCTTTGAAGCACATAACCTGTTTGGATTTTTATTTCTTATCACGTTTACTTTTGTTTTTACCGGAATCAGCCTGGTTCTTCGTGGGGAACAGTCAACTGTAAATATCTCACAGAGAAGATTTCACGACTGCCTTCGGCATGACCATGTAACAGCTGGGGGGACCTTGGCTCTGGTATTCAAGTCTCTCTATAGCTCAAGCCCTACTCAGGTCAGTGGACTTTCGGTGGCACTTTGAAGATCTGGGCTGTTAGGTTGGTGCACCGTTATGTAAGTCTGGACATGCGTGGAACACTTTGGAAATAATGGGAAAATGGAAGATCTAAACTGGTCAGTGCAGTACAATGCAATTTTAACAGAAACGGAGGAAACAGAACACTTTCGAGAGATAGGCACAGAGGTGACAATGAAAGAAACCCAAACCACACAGATCTATTTTTATTACACAGGGCTGTATTTCTAGATGCGCGGTGAACACAAAACAATGCTTTGTCCTGCAGTCCTTCTGCGATCAGTGGGACTGCACACAGAAAGTTCAGTGCCAACTGATTTTGACTGCACAAAATCGCTGTTTTCTTTGCATTAAGTAAAAAATATTCATGATTTATTATCCTAGCAAAAACAGCCTTACCCTTGTTCACATAATTATGCCCCACTAAACAAAACTGAAGTTAAGATTTTCAGGTTTAAGATCCCAGGTAATTTTGAACTAGCAATTTCTTCAGATGGATGCATGGAGCTCCTTTGCATGGTACAGTCTACCAGTTCATTTCAATGGATGGGGCAAGTCCAAGCACATGCACAGCGAAATCCACTGGAATGAACAAGGCACTCCCATATACAGGAGACCTATTCGCATATAGGGGTGCACATAGATTTCTTCTCCCAGACATATGTTGATAATAGCACTATATTATAACATTTTTCTTTCTCTTACCCTTCTCCTCCAGACAGGGTAAAAGTTAGAAAATAATCAATTCTATTGTGTTTTACTTTTCTGAATGACTTTGGTTACTTTGGCCATCACTACTATTCAAATAAAGTGACTTCAAAGGCAGCAATACAATTTTTCCTCATTCTCCTGTGGACTACAGTCCAAGCTACCTCGGAACCAATGCTTTAGGAAATGTAGACATGTTTAAAACCACCACTGTTGTCCTTCCAGATAATGCAAATATGTTTTGAAAATTGTAAATGTACATGGAATGGTAAAAACATTATCTGAAAATACTGCAAAACAAAAATGTCCAGACATCTCATAGGTTTAGAGCATTCAACTTTCATGTTAATTCACATCAAGAACAGCTAAATATATTGATATTGCTGGTATCTTCCATCAAAAACTAAGATATTCTACTTGGATCAGGAGACTGCCCTGAAAACCTTTTCTTGCTATTGTACCATTAACTGAAGCACATCCTTTTCAGATAATACTTCTTTTTGGTGATTTGTTTAGCCACTCCCACAAGGAGGAAGAAACTAATTGGAGGCTGGGAATAGCGGAGAAAATTTTGGTCAGGATTCAAACAGCATTATTGGACAGCCGAGGAAATGGGCTTGTGGAGTCTTTCCCCCTTCCTCTAACATGAAATACCATCATCTATTTTTGAAAGCCCCTTCCATTTCAGAAGTGGCTGCTTCTTTGGGACTCTCATGAGCCCAGCCTTCTTTGGGGATGTGGAACGAGCTCTGAAGTTGTTTCAATATAGACCATGTACTGCCTTGAAAACCGTTTTGAGTATCAGAAATCCAAAAAGAAATCTACTTATGCACTATTTGTAATGTTCTATGGGGGCAGGGAAGGTTATCAATGGCAACACATAATGTCCCACTGAAGCCAAAGAAATAACACCAGTGCAAAGCTGAATCTTGTTATAATGGTACAAACTACACCATACCCTAAAGCTACAATCCAATGTATGTGTCTGCGTGCTGAAGTCCCACTGCCATCAGTGGGATATCTGCACAGAATCAAGTAAGTATCCACAGGATTGCTGGCTTAAGAAAGAAACTGAATGTAATTTTGAAAACTCAGCACAGTGGATTAATTTAAACCAACATAAGTTGTAGCCAACTTTGAGGGGCAAGTTGTGCCATAAGTGCAGTTCTGACTATGAGATGGTTCCACACTAACACATTGTGGTAGAAATGGTGAACGTTTATAACATATGCAACTTCCAATGCCTTGTTTCATCCTAGCCTATGGACTAGGCATCAGCAGGGCCTTGTGTATACCACCCCTATGTCTACAGGTATTTTTATTTTCATTCAGAGATGTCACGGATATCTTCTGCCTATGCTCATGGTTGACCACCCCTGAATTATGCATTTAAAAGGCTTATGTGATTTAGAAACTTATCAATTAACCTTGTCACATCCCATTTCTCTTTCGGGAAGAAAGTGACTATCCTTGCAGCTTTACTCTGAAGAGAACTCTAAATCTCAAACTTGCTCTGTCAAGCTGTGTGATTACAAAAGCATTAAGCAGTATTGGTTAAAAAATGTAGCAGACAAAGACATTCTCACTCACATACACCCCATGGGAAAAATGCTGATAACTGCAATGGTATGTTGCTTGCTAACTTTTGTGGTGGATGGAGTTTACATATGCATTTGTGGAGTCAGAAATCAATGTAACTTCACAGGGGGAAAAAAATGACAGAAAACAAATGCAAAAGGGAAGACTGTATTATGAGCCCAAGGCCCACAGGCTTTATGAACTATCTAAAATAAATTACTATTCACATTTTGTACATGGCAGGCAGCAGTAGCTGCCTTACCCCCCTGCTGTTATAGAGTGTGATGGTGACAATAATGAATGACGAGAGAGAGAGAAGCAAGACTAGAAACAAAGATCTGTAGACATTGGATCCCCCTTCCTCCCCAGTCATCTGGCTGGTTTGTACTGCTGTCTACAGAGAAAATAAACCAGACTTAGCTTTTTTTATTATTATCGCAAATTGCCCTGCTGGAACAGAATAAAGGGGAGGCTGTATAACACACATGCCATGAAAAAATTATCATGGGATTAAAAAAAAAAAAGAAATGAGTAAATGCTTATATACAATGGATAGTGTGTATAAACCCTGTATATATATATATATATATATATATGTATGTATATATTTTAAAACCAGTATCTTACTCAGTCATTCATACCACACTAGTGCAAAAAATTGTGCATTAACATTTTGCAATACAACAGCTGACTGGGAAGTTTGTAGACTGCCTTATGTATGAACATCTAAGATATACTGTAGGGTTGTTCTAAGACTTAACAAGATTTTAGTGATTAAGCATTTTGCAGATGTTTGCAGCCCCCAAGGAAGGTTGTCATCTCCTCCAAGGCAGCTTCTCCTTCTCCTTGTTGACTTTTCTTTAAATCTCCTTCCCAATGTTTTTCTTTTTTTAAATTATATTATTCCTGGGGGTAATTCGCGGTGCTCTTGTTTGTCACAGTTCCCAAGGGAGTGATCCAAGTGCCCAGAAGATTGCATTGAAAGGCATCCAGCCACATAGAAATGTAGAAAGTCTGAGGCATTTAAATATGACAGATGGAGATGACTTGGCAGTCTTCCTTCAAAGTGTGCCTTGACTTGGAGCAAATGCAGCCAGGTATTTCAAATCCACCATTGAGATGAAGAAATATATCTCGGTATTGATTCCCCAGAAGACTGACGTTTCACCAGGAAGCCTCGCTGCGTCTATGCCGAGAGATGTTAAAGATTACAGCAGCGAAGCCAAGAGAAGAAGGGAAACTGGTATATGGCACCAAAGGAAATACTGCTTGTCCATCAGAGGTATGGCTATGAATCAGTCAAATTGGGCACTGAAGGCTATACCACTGTACAAACTGTGTTTAGAGTTGTGTCAAACCGCACAGCTTTTGCCTCTGTGGGTTTTAAGTTTGTATCATACATAGGATTTTCAAAGGAAGCTTGTCCATTGCTGTTTTCATGTCCAGCATAACCATTGTACTGTACTTTTGGTCTTGTTCTAGAAGGTTAAGAAAGAGAGAGAGAAAGAGAGAGAGAAATATGTGTTTTAGTCACTGCGAATAAGTTGGCACTCAACATGATTGCTATGATCCTGGTCTATAAATCCTATGAGATTTATATCTATATTTAGACAGTTACATTTGCTAACTACAATCAAGTATCTTGCTTTTTGGGGTGTAGGAAAGGAGATGAGATGGAGCCCAGAAAATGTGTAGTTACTAATAATTAAGTAGCAGCCAAAGGGTAAAAGGAGTAGGCACATTTCATATATTGGTAAAATTGCTTGACATATCTCTGGCAGGATATGTGACTCACAAGACTAGTTCGGGTACTTTCTTGACTGACTAGTAATGTCTCTCTTTAATGAAAAATGGCTGATACTCCACACCTGAAGGACACAAACCAGTTTAAACTTTCCACTGACCATGAAAAGCCACCTTCAGTGTCTAAAGCAGTGGTTCCCAACCTTGGGTCCCCAGATGTTCTTGGACTACAACTCCCAGAAATCCTGGCCAGCACAGAGAGTTTTAGTCCAAGAACACCTGGGGGCCCAAGATTGGGAACCACTGGTCTACAGGAATCACCAGGCAGATGGCTTCCTTTCTATGATGGGGTCATTTCACATCATTTTTCATGTTAGTGTGATACTACAAGAACACCTTTTCACAATCCCAGCATGTTATACAATCTGGGTCTGATAATATTTTCATCTTTTCTATTGAATTTCCATAGTAGTATTTTAATGCTGCTTCTATTACTGTTCCATACTTTCATCCTTTCTGTCACTTTATTGTATGCCACCTTGAGAGGTTTTTACTAGAGGGCAGCATAAAAATGACATAAAGAAAGGCATTGGGGGCACTGTGGGCATGTCTTTTGGAAAACACTGTCACTAGCTTGACAAATCAAGTATTTTGCTTCTTGGGGTGAAGGAGACTAGATGGAAAGGCTATGGCTGGGAAAGGATGCAAGTTCATGGTCATTCGTAATATGAATACAGAATTATTAATTACAAAAATAGTAACATTAAAATGTGTTCATTTTAGCACAGTCTACTCTTCAGTTTGCTGAACTGCAAGGCAAATATATTCTCATTTATCTGCTAGATTTAATCATTCATCATAGAAACTTCAGAGAAATAAACACTTCAAGCAATGTACTAGGAGGTGCTGCCAAAAGTGGAATGTAACAGATGGGAATTGCTTTCTGTTAGGTGCTGAATGTTTTCATTCCAGCACTTAAGAGGCTCCTAAATGACCAAAAAAACAAACAAAAACCCCCCCCACCCTTCAATGTTATTTCCCATTTTGGCCATTTTTAGAACGAATTTCAGGTGCTTACAAATAGCTGTGACATTTCTGTATTTGAGCAGTGGGGTTTACTGTAGGTTTTTTTCCCCCATTAAGCAATCATATAGCAATGCCAATGATGGATAAAATAGACATGGTTTCCCATGCCACTTGTGATTTTGGCAGCCTCTCTACAGGAAATGGGCTGCAATCCTGTTGCTGGGTGCCTATACTCATTAGCCCAATCAAATGGTTCAGGTGTGCAAATGGGGGCCAATAAACTTGTTTAGCCAAGGAATTCCCTCTCAGTTCCAATATCAGGGAACATTCCTGGGTCAGAATCCAGACTGGCATATGAATCCCCTCATGACTTGCTTCTAAATTTATCTCTTCAAATAGCGGCTCAACACAACCACCCCAGATGCCTCCTTCATCTCCCCATGGTATAAAAGGCTGCTGTTGGAAGGGATGTTTGTCTCTTCCCCTGACATACAAGCAGAAGTCCTTACTGTTTGCGCCTGGAAAAGGTGGCACTTGCCCATTATGTGTCATGAAGTGTTACACAGTCCCTTTTTGTAGGGAAAACAAAAGTCTCTAACTGAGCAAAACATTTTACAGAGCTCTTTATCATAGGATCAATAACTACAGTAGCTTCCATGGAAATAAGGGCTCAGTAAGATTGCAGCAGCCACAGTGCATGTGTGTCATGCCATAGGGTTCATACAAGGATATAAACATGGCCTAGTCTTTGTCAGTTTTCATGCACCCTATTAATTTATCACACTGCCAATTGTTTTCAATACTCTTAGAGTAGGGTGACTGAGTTCTTTGTTGTCACCCTCTCCATTTGGACAGCAATGTGTGTGAAGAGGAGAAAGTCCTGTTCACATGTAAACTCTACACATGAGGGAGAACCCTTGCACATCAAGCCTACATATAAGAAGGGGTTTGTCCTCCTTAGACAAATCACTCTCTACATGGAGAAACTGGCAACTGAAAGGGGAGGGTTAGTTGCTCCTCTCTATATGTCTTTATAACAAGCAGCTGGTAAAGAGTCGTTACCGCCCCCACCATGAACCTGGTGTAAAATATATCAGTTACATAAAATGGCTCGTGTCCTTTCCTTTTGGAAAGCGAGAGACACACATACATATTCACGCATACACAAAGAGCAAGCCCAGAAGGACTGACTTCTTAGATGCCAAAAACACATTTAGCTTGCAAATTCTTCAATAAAGCAGCATATATACCCTAATCTGGGCCAGCTTCCACAATCTGTGTAATTTGCAAGATTTTTGCACATGCACACATACACAGGCAGTTTTTTTGTATGCAAAAATCAGTATATTTAATGAAAAACATTTTCTGCCAATGTGAGAACTTATGAAAATCCCAGGGAAATTTGTCACATCCTCCCTGGTAAGAAGAATGTTATAACTTCTCATCTTTGCCCATAAAGACAAGACAAGTGAGGATTTACATCTATAAATTCAGGTTCCTATGCAGTTATTGGAGTTATTAGGAACCCTGCTATATTTCCAGGCCAAATGCTGTTAATCCACACAAACAGTGCAGGATAAGGATTCAGTGCAGACAGGGACAGAACTTCATATCAATATGCAACTTGAAAATATTTTTTTGCCAAAAAGATAGATTTGTTCAGTTATGTCTCATCCTTGTGTTAGTAAATGTTATACAATCTCAAGCAGCACTTCCCATAAGCTCACTCAGCAGGTACTAGTTGGCTCATTATGCCCTGTTTTCCTCTGTGGATTTATGGATTCACAGGTTTGTAATTAATAGTCAGAGACACTTGGAAGGAAGAAGCACAATCCATTAATCCATTTAAATTCCATCAATTTAAACGAGGAAGTTAAGTACCTGCTGAAATTTTTACCTATGGGACTTGAAAGTACTTAATTTTGGCTGGATCATGCCCATTCTCTCTAAGGAACCTTAGCATACTAGGAATATTTTATCAAACACAAATAAGTACTACTACTACTTCAACTATTACGATTTCATTTATTATTACTTTTTCTGTCTTGGTGGAGGAGAGCTATTGGGTTTCAAATCCAAACATTTGCACACAACATGGAATATGTCATAAGACATTCAATCTAGAGTACCTGTGTTTGTAGAGGTAAAATGCAAACCCTGATAATATTAGAGCAAAGAAGGGTACCAGGATTGCAGCTGCAACAGAACTGCTGTTTGTACCATAGTAGTGGTTGGGATGATTGGTGTCCGCACTCAAAGGACCTGAAAACAAATGGAAGAGAAAAGAGAACAGGTTTTAAGAGATGTGGGTTCAACTGAATGAGAGATTTTTGATGAACCTTAGCAAATTTTGAGGATGTATATTTAAGTAAATGAACAATATCCTCCATGGCACAGTTTTTCTGGGGCAAACATATGAAGATAGGAAGCGATCCTAAATGATGCCATTGGCCTTCCTGGACTATTGCTGTACTCCACCTGGAGGCCTTACTCATTCATTCATTCATTCCAGTCATTGCAATCTCTTTTGTTGGGGAAGCATTAAAAAAATAACAGAAAGTAGTCAGATTCAACTGGATCTACAAATGGCTTAGCAGTCTTGGTGTCTACCCTTCCTTCTTACACCTCAGAGAAACAAAAGACAATGTAATCTATTTAAAATGCTCAAAATGCAGTCGATCATAAACCTGAATCTTTAATAATTTTACAAAGCCACTAAAACCATATAATTCTCATTGTAATATCTATCATCCCTTCTCCATAAATATTTGCATTGATTTTCTGTGTAAAAGCATCATGCCGTTTTCTCCCTAGGATGCTGCTGCATCAAAAATAAATTCACAACATGAAATAGTTGCATTCGAGATTTAAGGATACATTTTAATTTCATTAATTTGTAAATTTTATGGCAGTAATTCAATAGAATAATATGCTTTATTTACTTCTGTTGCTAGCACAGTGACATGAAGCCATCAATATTCAACAGCAGTAACATACGGTACACAAGGCTACAAAGGAATTCTTACTTTGTCTTTGGAGCATAAATTTTCCAAAATCTTTTCCATGTATGTCACCTTGATAAGTGAAGATGCCTCTTTCAAGCCCTGATGATACCTAGAACAGGAATAATGTATCATGTTGTCTGAAACCAATTTGTTCACTGAATAAACAAATGTAGAGTGAACAAAATAACCGTTTTCACCTTGCACTTCAAGAATGATATAAGTTTGAAACATAATTATTAAAATATTTAAAGGAACACTGTATTTTTAATAACATGAATGTCTTGTTTCCAGTTCCCGCACTTCATTGCATTTCTTTGATCAAAGTTTTGTGTTCAGTCCATTCACTGGCATGCAATTAATAAATTCCTTTTCATTTGTACTCTGAAATAGAAATCTGAAAATCTGTAACTTCCTGCTTTTCCCTACATTTGAAGGTTAGTAAATACTGATTTTTAAAAAAGGATCTGTAAATAAATGCTCACCTATCCCAACTCTTACTTCCTGATCACATAGCATTCCCCTCATTCTATAGACTTGAGCAAAAAAAGGGGTCTGTCCTTCTGTAGCACCCTATTTAGACATTCAAAACAGGGCTAATTGGAAAGGATGAGTTGGGAGATAGTTCTAGCACTACTGTGGCTTGTCACTACCTCCATGTGAAGAGGAACAGACCAAAGAGAAGACAGTCTGCTATGCATGGAATCTTTCCAGGCTGTCTAGAATCCTCATTTTGCAAGATCCCCAGTCCTGTGGAGAACTCAGTGTGGCAGAATGTTTCCTTCTCAGACAGTACCTCTCCTCATGAAGGGGCCGACAGGCAGTGGGTGGGGCTAGAACTTCCTTTGCTTACATTTTCAAATTAATCCTGAAGATATGAATAGGGCTTATAGGTGCACAGCAAAAGACTACACTCGCTCGGTCAGGGCTGGACAACCCTCCTCATGGGGCCCTCATACCCCTAGAAGTGCTAGGGGGGCAACTTGTCATTTTGTGCACCTTCCCCCCTTGGGCCTGTTTTAGTCAGCGGCTGAATGGAGAGCAGCTAGTATGCGTGTGCGCACATGCTTACATGTTTGCAATTTTTCTCTTCTTTGTAAGAAAGGTTTTAGCTGTTGTGCTTTCGACCAATAGCTGTTTTTATCCACTGTTTTTCTCGTCTCCCTTCCCCCCCCCCCCCCAAAAACAGTCTCTCTCTTTTTTCTTGTAGAGGGAAAAAGCCTTTCTTGGTTTACAATTTGTTTGGGTCCAAAATCACGTAAACTGGTACATATGCGGAATGATTTGCCATTTTGAAGGGGGGGGGCCCACCACATTTGGAGTGGCAGGGGCAGAAGTTGTGCAACCCTGCAAAGTTCAGAAGAAGGCAAAGATGTTCCCTGGACTCTCAGTCTATACGTTCAGACCTAAATATTAAATATGAAATACCCCAAAATTCTACCCAGAAATTCAAAACACAGAAAGTCCGTTCAGGCACACCAAGCTTGTAGGAGCGCTGGCAGCTTGCTTTTGTTGCAGTCGCAAAGGTAATAAGAAAGTTGCCTCAATAACATTTTCAACCTTGGTTATCTGTGTGTCTCATTCTTTGGGAACAAGGCAATAATGCAAGCAATAAGGCAGATGTATGCAGGATTCATTTTTCTTATGGAATCAGGGGACTAGTGATGAGTTTTGTACATTACATAATGTGCAGCATCACTGCTAGAAAAGCATACTAGAGAGAAGAAACATACAAGTAACTGTGGATAGAAGTTAAGCCACATAAACGTCCCCCAAGTAGTGTGTTTACTTACATAGCCATCTAATGCCCACTTGTTATTTTCAATCTTGCTTGGAAAACCTTCTCCAGGGTTTTTTACTTGATAGACTTTCAGAAGCAAATGGGCTTCTTCTTTCTTGTAAACTCCTACATGTATTAAAATAAATAAATAAATAAATACACATATCTTTACACAACTGTATAATGTTAGAATGTATAAAATATCAATAATCCCTATAAACGGCATAAAATATTTCAGCTCTTTTTAATATATGTGCCTTAAATAAATAATTAGATATTTCTGCACCTAAATAAATGGTACCATGTAGGTATTTTTTTTCAAGCAGCCTTTAAAGCCAACTTTAAAAGTGTTTTAATTTCTAACATAGGAAAGAATTTCACAAATGGGGAAACTAAGGGTGTGATCAGACTGGGAAAACATCACACCAAACAAGGATGAGTGGCCATGGTTACTCCTGAACAGGACTCGAGCTTACCAGAATTCACAATGACACTGCACTGTGAATGTGTCAGACTTGAAATTCACTTCTCTTGGGGAAAGAGAAATTCTTCAGTGTCCTCATAAATTCACCCAGGTTGCAACTACATTGACGTATAATGCAGAAAATAACCCGGGACTGAGACAGTTATAGTCACATTATTTTCCATTTACTACATGATGTACAAGCCAATGCAAATCAGCCCAGAATATTTCCTAATCTGGTTATTTCCCCCCCCCCTCTTTTGCTGGGGCCTCTGCTTTTTAAAATACTGAATGCATTCATGTTGATTCAGATGATGTGATCACTTGAGCTGATGTGGAGGGATTTGTAGCCACTCTGTTGGAAGCCATTGGACCTGGCTCCAATAGCAGTGAGAGAAGCAGGGCAGTGGGGAAACTGGCTGCCATTTGAACCCTCTTCTCTCCAAACTTGGTCCCTGTAGTCTACTCATTTTCCCTTTCCCTTTCCCTTCCATTTCTTCCTTCCTTGCTTTAAAAAGCTTCATGTCATAGCACTAGAGCACTTAGGAGACCAACGGGAGACAAAAAGAGCAAGGAGTAAGCAGAAAGAGAGGAGGAAATAATGAATATACCTTGTTTGCAGCTTGTTAAGTTAGCTTTGCTATAACTGTGCTTCCTGCAAATTGGGAGAGTCATAGCAAAGCTACTTCAACAAGCTGCAAAGGAGGCTGAGTGCCAATTCCCCCCCCCCCCCCCCCCCGCTGACTCATGTGTGGTCAGCTAAAGCAATTTCACCCAGGAAAACCTGACTTCCTAGGTGTAACTTCATGGTGGATCTATTTGCATTTCTCTGACTATGTAACTGTATCCTTACTCACTTCAGTTTTGCCTCCAAACCTCTCCATAGAAGCGCTAACCTCTGCCCACCAGAACAAATCTCAGAAGAAAAAGAAACCATCCTGTCAGCCTAAACAAAAAAGCAGCAGAAAGCAGGGGAAAGGCACAGATCTTGTCAGACAGAGCCTTATGTTTTCTGATCTGTGAGGAAAAAAAATCTGAAACGTCATGTACTGAAAAGGGTACTTTTAACAGAGCAATGTTTAAAGCTTACAGGCAAGTCCTAAGGCTCCAATGCAGCTCCTATACTACCTGACTCTAGTGGTGATTTCTTTAGGACAAGTCTCCATGTACTTCAAAGCCATATCATCAATTTTGAAAAATCAACAACAATAAGCTTGAAAATAACTGTGAAGTGCAACTCCCTACAAATAGCAGGAACAGATACGTATATTGGCATAGAAGTATTTTAATCACCTGCAAACTTGTACAGACTTCGCAGGAATATAGAAATACATTTTTTCTTTCATCAAGAAAACACTTGGTAAAGACACAAAAGGAAAACAGAATTTACAGGTCGCAAAGGGAAATTATGGCTGTTATGGGTATTTGTCATACACGATTGTAGCTGTAACACTTATATACAACTATATACATCTGTGTCTATATACAGACAATGACTAAATCAATTGACTAAACAAATTGTTTTAGGTGAAATCTGTTTAGTCAACAGAATCAGATCATTCAGTGAGTGCTCTAAAAACAAATATGGTCAGGATGATCAACTTGCATTTGCTGTAATTCAATTCAACATGACCCTGGCACGTTAATCAGCCTGAGCCCTGGACACATCTAATGACACCTGCCCAGTGGCTACCCTCACCTGATAGTTTAAGTTGTGTGCTGGAGCCTTCAATGAATGTGGCATTCACCTTACTGCTTGTAGCGTTGAACCAGTCAATGGTTAGAGTCGCAGGTTGTCTTTTCCCTAGATGTTCATAAAAGCCCTTCCACAATGAATTTATAAAAAATACATCTGAAGGAACTAGAGAAAAGATGAACAAAAAGCAATGTCACTATACACTGCAAAAAAGAGAAAAGCATCTTTACTTCATGCATGCATTATTTAGCTTATTATTAGAGTGGCCATACATTTGTACCATAGTAACCAGCAATCTTTGCTATAATGAAATATTTATAGTATCAGTGGTAATTCGGTATATAAGCATAGTATATAAACGTCTGGTGAATCCTGAAGTACAGTGACATCCTCTTGAAGACTGACGAAAGTTGTTCTGGATTTCCCTTTTCAGTTCCTTCAAAAGACATCATGAAGTTATCACTGAATGTGTTACGGCATTTAGAAAATGCCTTGGGAAAACATTAAAATGAACACTTGATTATAACACCATTTATACCAATAACAAAACCTCTTTTTTCTTTAAAACAGACTCAAAGCAGGTGCTTGGTAGGAAAAAAAAGATTAGACATGGCTAAATTCCACATATTTCGACTAAGATTCATGTGAGTAGCTAGCTACAGATTAGCAGCCTTGAGCTTCCATTAATTACTAAAGGCTGGCTTCCCACTTAAATATCCAAACCTGTGACAACTAGCCAGAATGATCATCCATATGAGTTATTCCATTTGAGGTCTACACTGCACAAACACAATAGGAATCAAGTTCCTATGTCTAAAATAAGGCTGGCTAAGTGCTGCCCTCGGGATAAGTTTCCTGTTTTTTTTGGGGGGGGGGGATGGGGGCTCCCAACAGCTGTAAATTCGCCCACCACATGAAAAATTGTTCCCCCTCCCAGAAAACAAACAAACAAACAAACAAATCAGGTGAACTGCCACTTCTGGAAGCCTTCAGGATAGATTCCAACAATGGAGAACACTAATTTTCCAAAATGGAAGTTGTTTTCTAGCCACTTCTTGGGTTTGGCTTGTTTTTTTTTTTTTTTTTTTTTTTTTTTGCATGGCACCACAGTGTGGCCCTTAAGAGGATGCTGGGGCAGAAAGCCTGCCCCCAGACATGCCCAGACTGTGAACTCCAATTTAAATGTCTCTCATTAGATTCTGTTAATTGCTTCCGGTCTTGTGCACCTGGAATATTAGTTGTGAGAAGCCTTTTAATTACTTAGCTTCTCTGCCCTTAAGAGATGGGCAGAATTTAATTATTGATTTCATTTAATTGTTGGTTTATTTCATTAACTAGCAAAATAGCACTATTTCATCACAGATTAAAAAAGAAAGAAAAGATACCAGCAATTAAACTGTGCCCCGTCTAAATAGAAGCAGACTGATTATGTGGCAATTTATCTCTATTTTCCCCACCTGGACTGAACAGGGAACAATATAAGGGTCAGAAGCTGTTAATTAATGTTGTAGGAGGCCTTTCCTGAACAAGATTTATTTGTGAAATCAACATCAAAGGATGATCTTGGCCATAAGGAAAATACTCCTGGGAAGTCTCCATATGAAAAACAGTGCATTAGCAACAATTGGCGAAAAGAATTACAGAAGTTATGCTGAATAATTTCAGATACACATATGCACTATTCCCCTCCAGCAGCTTTGTACAAATCTGCTGCATACAAGGGAAATGGGAAGGGGAGTTCATCACAATTGCAAAAGCACAGCTAGCTGCGATGCGCCCTACTTCATAAATGCATGACTCCTGAGTTCCAATTCTACATGGAGAAGTGCCCTGTCTTCTCATAATGCTACAATTATTATTTCAGTAACTGTTACCAGCATATTAATGTGCAGAAAAAGTGTGCTATCATGTAAATCCTAGGAAAATGACTTATAGGTGCAATGGTATTGCATGAGAGCTATTTTCTTCTATTTCTCAAAGTCAGCCAAAGGAAATAACTGAACCTGAGGCTGAAGGCTAAATTGCTGCTTGATGCATTTCAAAATCTACTTTACACGGATGTTGAAAAGTTAATAGTATATCATACCAGGAAAGTACAAAAACCTCAACAAAAAGCTGGTCCATAAAGTATCAAAATATGTTTGGGCCATTTTCCTCACATCTGGATTAAAAGAAAATAGCTATAAAGGGAATCATAACAAAAAACCGAGGAAAAGCTGGAAAGGCAAAATCAAACCTACCATCCGTAAAGCACGTATTAAATGAAACGAAATCTGTAACTACTTTGGTTACATATTCTATAAACACTTTTGAGAGCTCTACTTTTCCTGCTGATACCAGTAATTTTTCTATCTCCTGCAAAAAGAAGTTTCATTAAAGGGTTTTGGTTGTTGTTGTTTTTTGAGAAATAAAAAACATGTGCTCTTTGATACTGAATCCACTTCATCCCAATGATGAGAAACATTTAAAAACAACAATTAATTTTCCCGTTATCCAAGAAAGACAATCTCACATTTCAGACAAGCCAAAGTCTTGTCCAAGACACCACAGAGATGCTGAAACCCTCTCAGGCAAAGTTTGCAAATTTCACATGAAGATGTTAAACTTCTGCCAAATTTCAGGGCCTACCACTAAATTTGAAGAAATCAAAGATTTGAATTTGGTGAAATTTAAATCCCCTCGGTATGACACTTTGTGAAACTTCCCTGTAGAAGAAGAATAGTCTAAAACAGGGATGTGGCAGGGGGTGGGGGTGGGGTGGGGGTAGTCCTGAAAAGGTGATACTGTGCTTTAAATTTCTAAGCCAGAAGCAGATTTTTATGTGGCAGATGCTGCATTAATGTCTAAAATATACACAAAGAGATTACGTTTCTTTGGTTAATCACTATTGGGAAAAACCCTGTTGGCAAAGTTCTGCTGGAGTAAACCAGACTAGGGCACCAGAAACAGTTAATATGTTAATTTAAAATATCCTACCCCGCCCCCTTCAGCTTCTGAAATTCCCCTAGGGCTCCCTTTTGCTCTAAGGGAGCCTTGGGGTGTGTGGGGGAGCTTTTAAAGGTTAAATTAAAAAAATCACCACTGGATCACTGGTGGCAGTTCTGATCCTGGCAGCAGTGATCTGGCAGTGATTTTTGACTATTAAAAGCTCTTTTCCAAGTCCTGGGGCTTTGAAAGGTTTCCCCAGGGAAAAGGAAGACCTAGGAAACAGAAACGTGGGGATAGGAAGCTTTAAATTAATTTAAATTGATTATTTCCATTGCCCTGATCGAGTTGATGCTGATGGAACTGTGTCAATGGGATTTTGCCCATTGTTTACTATGTTAATGTACCTGACTTTGCAGAGCTATGTTAACTTCATGTACCACACATTTCCACACTCCTTAACTTCATTCAATCAATAGGTCTTGAGTAAAACTTAGAGGTATAACTTTTTAAGCCTACAGCTCTCAGATCTAGGTGCTGTAGTGTGAAACTGTAACTTCTCAAAGACCTGGTTTAATCATATGTAATTCGACTAGGGGCAGGATATCATCAACGGCGATAAAGGATGCTAAGACTATAGATACTACAAATCCATTGGTTTCTGAGTGCTACAGAGGTTAAAGGAAAATCTCAGGAAAAGCGAGGCAATTCATGGATTCCTATATAAAAAAACTGTTGCTGGTTGAGAAGCAGGAAGCACACATTACATGCAGACCTTTAAACACACACACACACACAAAATCCAAAAAAGACATTGTACACATTCAACACTGAAGACATAGTGTATAGACTGTAAGACTGTGATGCAAAGTGAGAAGAATCCCCTGTGCAGAAGATTATACTAAGATAGGAAGAAATAAATAATTTGCAGTGATTGAAATTTAACACTGTACAGCAATGAGCATAGTGTGGGGTTTACCGTTTAACCACAGCACCACAGACCTAAGGGAGGAGTGATAGAGAGAGCCAGAATGCCTTTGGCATGAACAACAGCCAGGTGAACGACTAGCCTGTGCCACCAGGCAGTCATGTGGAGTTCATTTCACACTGCCGGCTATCTACAGTGTGGGAGCAAAGAGCAAACCTCTGCTCGGGATTGCACAAACAGCAGGTCTAAGCTCTGTTCCTTCTAGCCACCACTATAAATTTCAATTATAGTATATTGTAAACTAGACGGGATTGGAAAATATTGTGCAGAAAGAGTTAAACCAGACCCCAAAGAAGTGGGCCAAATCCAAAGAAGTACCTGTATGAGCAAAAGGTCAACACTGACTGCTGCTAGAACTGTTTTGCAAATACTTGCACTGGCATTAGTATAAGAGTGCACACAGTGCTGTGACAGCTAGGTAACCTCCACAGCCATTCTCATGCTTCCTTGCATGGAGACAGAATAACATTTTGCAGGTCATTTTGTACAGACTGAAACTGGAGTTTCTGCTATGTTTTTGTACAATCAGCTGGTTGCTCCGGTCAACCACAGCTTCCTTATATTCACACTTGTATTCCACATGTGTTTGTCACATCTGCATTTACAGTTTCAGGTTATGAAACGTGTGAGGTAGCTCCACATCTGTGGTATAAGACTTATTTTAAGGACAGGTTGTCCTGCATTCCTTTTCCTTCAGCCAGGAGACAACTAAAGCATCACCCCTACTGTTGCTTCAAGTATTTCGAAAAGTAACGGTAGCTTTTACATAGTAATTGTTCCTATGCCTCCCAAAACTGTACATCTGAAGCACCTGCAGTGAATTGTATATTTACTTGTCTATATAAGTTGAACCAGTCACCAGTGAAAGTTATATATTATTTATAAATAGTTGCAGATCGTATATATCTTTTCCAAGGCATTTTGCTGCCTGAGGCAGCATGAACTCCCAATCTCATGCCACAGTCTGATGAGTTTGGTAGTTCGGTCTTACTTGAATACTGCTAATAGGATGGCATGTTTTACTGTGCCTGAGGGCAACAGGAAAGATTAGTGAGAAACAGATCAGAGTAACTTAAAGAATTCAGGGTAAATGGAGAGAGGCTGTATCTGGTAGCTGTCTCACATTGCCTAATGGTAGGGCCAGTTCTGAATCTGTAATATTGAGAAGAACTTGTAATATAAAATAGCCATTTTGGGGAGCTAGTCCATTAATAAGGTGTAAACAAAACTGGTTTTTCTTTCCATTCAAAATCACAGTATAATTAATTTTTACTTTCCTTATAAGGCTCTCCATTATAGTACATTGTCTGATATAAAGCAACCTTACCCAGCTTCTTATTTGTAATAAACACTGTTAAAGTGCTTATAGATTCTCATTTTCAGTGAGGAACTACAGTGGACCCTTGACTTACGGAATTAATCCGTATTGGAACAGTGGCTGCAGGTCGAAAAGTCTGTAGGTCGAGGCTCCATTGACCTACAATGCATTGAAAACTGATTAATCCGTAACCGGCCGTTTTTGGTCCATTTTGTTTGATTTTCCGGTCTGTAGGTCGATTCTCTGGCCGCAAGTCGAACCTAAATTTTGCGGCCAGAGAAGTCTGTAACTCGAAAAGTCTGCAGGTCGAGCCGTCTGTAAGTCGAGGGTCCACTGTACATCATATTGCAAATGGGGATTTCTGCAATTGAACTTATACACAAGTATCTTCCTTCTATGCAGAAAAGTACAAAACGTGTTAGAATTCCTAGTTTTCTATTTAACCAGAGCTTGAATTGAGTTTACATGGAGACCTTTCTTGAGAACAAAAACTTCTCTTGTTCAGGCTTGGTGATCATCGCATGATCTAAGACAGGACAGAGGATAGCTGAGTAAGGGCTCTCCCTCTGTGTGTGTTAGGTTCTTCTACATTGACAACATCTGAATAAGGCTAACAACGTCCACTCTTTCAAGAACATTCAATCATGTGCTCCTGTACCTAGTCTGAAATGGTGCACAATCCCACACACCAAGTTCCTACTGCTGTATAAACTTCATTGCAGGTAACATCCCTCCATAATGCCACCAAAGATGGCACTATATTTAAATCTACCGTGGTTTATAGGTGCCATTTTGTGACAACTTTCAGATAATAGGTTTATATACCAGTTTTTGTAACATTCTTTTGTTTCAACATTGGCAATGAAATAATTCATTTGAAAGTTGGAAATAATTTTACTGTAGAAACAGTGCGCTAGAGAGGAGTCTTAATGTATTCATTCTAAAACTGATCTCGTATACAAACCTGGAGTTTTAGTTATTGTTTCATTAACTTCTCTCACTCCTTTACCTACAAGTAAAAAGACAAATTATCATTTTTATGAACATACTTTTTTTCTGTACAGAATGTTGACACATAATACTTGATCAAGGCAATTGTGTGTCCTCCAGTAGGCCTACTAAGCTATAGCAGAAACAAGTAAAACTTATATTACATATTAAAGCAAACATAATTTTACATATTCATCAGGACAAAATAACTTGTGACTCCAATGTTTGTCTTGCGGTAAGCATGGTGATTGCAGAAATAATTGCTATTCTCACTTCTTGAAAAGTACTAGTTTTATATCAACCAGAGTGCTGTAACAGAGAGCCTTATTAGGAATGAAGCTGTTGTAACGATATGTTCATATATAAAACCTAAAACCTACAGCTTGAGCCACTGGTATGACTATGAACCAGAAACAGGCAGAGAAAATACCTTATAATACAGTACATGCAGTTGTTTTTACATGCTGCCAAGTTACATCCGACTTATAGCAGCCCTAACAGGGTTTTCAGTGTAGGTGAGATATTTAAGGAGTGGATTTAATACTGCTACCCACCCAATGAGTTCCCTGGCCAAGCAGGGATTTAAACCCAGCTCCCCTGAGTCCTATTCCATCATTCTATCCACAGCACCACACTGGCTCTCAATATATATGTGCTGCTGGTGGTCACATATCCAGGCAACTGTGCAACACTACAAAGAGTGTCACACCAGTCTATCTTCTTGTACTTTCGCAGTCCCAAAGTCCTGGGGTAGTCTTTTTAGCAGCATCCCAGTCTTATCCCAGCAAGACAGGATAGATTTGCAGTCTAAGACAGGAGTGAGAAAGACAACAGGCAGCACTGCAGCACAGAAAAAAGACGCATTTAAGGCTCTTCTGTGGCAGGTCCTTGCTCCTATCCAGAAATGCCAGAAATACACACAGCCATGATACTCCTGATTTCTGTTGGGAATATAGTTACATTTCAGTGCCTCACCTTACCTGAATAAACATTTAGCAGTTCTGCATTTATTTTACCAATACCCTTCCAATCATTAACCAGTTCCCACAAGGTAAAAAAAAACTGACATACTCTGTGTTTTAAGGAGGAGGACAAGCCACTGCATGATTTCTGCCTTCAGGACCAGATCATTTCATTAAGTGCATATTGCTACAGAAGCATGACTCAAGCCAAATTGGTCTCCTTTTTTGCAATTACTTGAGAACGGCTTTGTGGCAAGAATGATCTTACTGCATTCTCCTTACATTTTCCCCCAGAACTGAACGTGTCACAGTAAAATAAAAGGGTATGTTTCAATTTATGAGGAAATCTACACTAATGGAACCAAAATAATACTACTTGCTGCATTGCAGTACAGTTCAGGTACAGAATCTCTGAAAGCCTGGCCTGGGTAAGTGGATATAACATATGGCACAGGTAATAAGTGGGGCCTTCCAGACTGTGTCAGCCACTGAGCCTACACCGTAAACTGTGTCACACAACTGACAAGTACCAACATAACTCTGAATTAGTCTGTGCGTGTCTTCCTTCATCAAAAAAATGAAAAACCAAAAGTGGGACGTTCGTATTTTGCTTATTAGGGTCTTAATGACTCTTATACAATGTTTAGGTTTCTTTAGTAAGCAAGGATGAATTTTGAAGCATCCAATACTGTCCCATCAGAATCAAAGAATTCTTTTCTACATTTGCCATATATGAATACTTTCTAAGGAACTAACAACGTGTTGCATTCAAAATCAGGACATATTTCTTAGCACAGTATTAAATGATAAGGAACAGAGTTGTCATCAGACAAGTTGGATCAACTAAGCTCATAAGCTGAGTCCTAAGTATAAATTTTAAGCAGAGTTGTTACTGAGCTTTCTTGTTCATGTTGATCTTTATGTTAAGGAAAGTAACGTGGTACATTTATATGAAAACCTTGCTTTTCATATAAATAAAAAACAAACAAAACACATTTTTTTATTATAGCCAGCATTCTTGTAGGACTCCACAAGCTCGTCAGTCACTGAAAAATGTTTTCTTCCTAAGTAATATGCACATGTACATTAAACACTAAGACACACATGGAAACTTGGAGACTGTGACACAAACTGAGGTTAAGCATTGCACAGTTACAACACAGTTCCCCCTTTAGGGCTAACAATTGCTTCTGCTGGTCCCTTTCAGTTCACCTCTGAAAGGGACTCACGCAAAGTCATTCATGGTAGATAAACAGAATAACCATCAGACCTTCTGGGAAACTATAGCAAGCCTTGTCAAGAGTTGTGGGAACACCCTCCTATCACCTGTCAAAATCCAGATTGTTGTGTGAGTTTTGTGAAGTGACATTTACAAGTCAGTAAATGTTTTCCTATCTCTATGATGGCATAAGCCTTACTCTGTTATTAGGACAGCCTGTTTATTCACCAGACAAAATGGAGAGTGTAATAACCCTGCCCCTCCATTGTTGCTTTCCTCATGTGATATGAAGAGTTCTGAAAAGGGAAGAGTCATTTGTAAACGCTCTCTACATGAGCAGTTCTGGGGGAAAATCTCTCCTTTTCAGACCTTCACATGAGCAAAACTATAACAGAGAGGATGGGGCTATCACTCTCTCACACACACCACTATGTGCTGAATAAACACACTACTGTCATAACTGAATCAGGCTATATAGACACCAAGCCTTGAAGGGTTAGCATAACCTTCCATATAAACCTTCAAACTATTCAAAGGTAATTGCAAGAGAAGAAGAGCAAAGTCACTAGACTAGGTAAGTTTCAGTCTCAGCTTATGACACTGCTTCACTAAGGTTCTCACTAGATTGCCCAGCTCAGTTGTTGAACACCCACATATATGATTTGTGCAGCGCAATTCAAAGAAGCATATATCCTCCACAACCTTTAATTGGAATTTATTTATTTATTTATTTATTTACCCTGTTTCCCCGAAAATAAGACCTAACCTGAAAATAAGCCCTAGTATGATTTTTCAGGATGCTCGTAATATAAGCCCTACCCCCAAAATAAGCCCCAGTTAAGTGAAACCCTGCCCTCCACTATTGTGCAGCATTGTGCAGCAAGCAGAAGAAGATATGACTGTGGAATAAAACATCCCCTGAAAATAAGCACTAATGCGTTTTTTGGAGCAAAAATTAATATAAGACCCTGTCTTATTTTCGGGGAAACACGATATTTATTTATTTATTTATATATACCCCACCTTTCTCCTAGAAAGGACCCATTAGATGTTAGGTTTGTTGCTGTTTGCTGTGGTTTCAGCATTATGTGCCCTATCCTTAAAAGAGGAATAATATACAATAATATACATACTGTGACATGTAAGAGTTTTGAGCCATATATACAGAACACGTGCTTTGCAATTAATGTAATTACACTTATTAGCAAGTGGAAACAATCTGAGCCATTAATAGTAGCTGTGACTTACTTTTACAAACAGGAGATTTTCCTGTCCATTTCATATCTGGCTTACATGTTCGGTGTTCTGATCCACCGGCAAGAAAAAATCCTGGCTGACACGTATACACCAAAGTGTAGCCTAAGGTAGGTAGATCAATCACTTTTACATCCACATTTGCTGGGGTCTCTGGCTGTCTGCAAGCATGAGCTGGAAAAATTTGAACAGATTTTTTTTAAAAAAACTAGCCACCAAAGTAGAAATTAGACCATATCTATAAATCAGGGGATGAACATTTTATTCCTATGAACAACACGGTAGTCAGCTTTCATATTTAGAGTATCTTGATCTGCAGTTTCTATTTTTCTGTACCTATTACTGAAAAAGAAACACCAAAAGGTGGAATTCAAGATATTCAGAAAACCTCTTTGTGCATACCATGTGTTGAAGATAACTAGGAAGGAAAAGGGGTAGTGACAACCAAAGGGCAGACCACTGTAAATTAGGCAATGATCAGTATGGTGGATTATTGAGCTTTTTCGATCCACAAATCACTTCCATTTCAATGACACTAAGAACTCTGAGAACTACTGGATGATTTCCCTGTTAAATAAATTAATGATAACCTCTACCAAATAAAGGTTCCGCGGAACGTTTTTGGTCATCCTGCACTAGCTATGCAAGGCACTGTAACAATCCTTCGGTTCTACTTTCTGCCCTATTTTTTTTAGGACTAGAGGTGGGCACGAATCAGAAAAATTATGATTCATTTTGATTCATTTCGATGAACCCATCAAGGTCAATGAATCATGAATTATGATTTTTTTCTGATTAATTCATTTTTTATTTAAAACCCTATAAAATGCACACACAACTCAGCACCTAGAGACATCAAATTCATAGAGAAACCTCCCCACTCTCTCCTCTACAAGCCCTGCACAGTTGGTAAAGTTTGGGTTTCAGATGTCTGAGTTATACACCCACAAGAAGCCCTCCCCCAGGAAAGTTCCCCCAGGCACCTAGAGACACCAAAATCAGAGAGAAGCTTCTACTGACTCTCCCCTACAATCCCTCCAAAGTTTGATGAAGACTGGGTTTCAGACATCCACATTATACACTCACAAAATGGGTCACCCCAAGAAAGTGCCCTTTAGCAGCTGGCTTGGGGAAACCCAATCTTCACCAACCTGGAGGAAGTCTGTAGAAACTCCCTGCAATGTTGGTGTCTCTGGGTGCCTGGGGTGCCAATTTATAGCCAAATGAATTGACCACTCAAAACTGCTAAAAATTCACTGATTCATATTTGTCGGGGGCATTGATTCATACAAAGTGATGAATTAGGAATTTTTTGAACAAATTTGGTGATTCATTTTTTAATCCGTACCCATCTCTATTGATGACATCTCAAAGTTAATTTCAAACAGGATAAGAAACAAAGGTCACTGTTATCTCATAGAAATACATGTTTCTGAACACACACTTTGATGTCTTTTATCACAGAGATCTAAATTAATATTAATTGTCAATTAATTGTTACCCTACACTTCTCCTTTACCTACAACCTCAGAGCAACCTTATCCTTGAGGAATGAAGCCACAGTCACATCGGTACAAAATCTCTTGGTATGGAGCAAAAATTTGATTCAACAGGAAAAGCTCTGCTACTTACAATCACACATAAAATGACAATAATGTTTTGTTTCAATATTTTCCTAGTTTTCTAATGTCTACCAATGTGTCAATAATATAGAATAGAGGGAGAGAGATGAATGAACTGAACAAATTACAAGCAATACAGGTACGTACGTGTTAAAAATTCAGAAATAAATAAATAAATAATACTGTGGGAGAACTTGTAATGCATTAGGTAAATCTGAGAAACAAGACTGGGATTAACTCAGAACTGCAAAATCCCGGGAGACATGCAGATAAGGATACTTCTAGAAGACCCATATCAATTATAACTCAAGATCACCATCTCACCCTCACAGGACTGAGGGTCCTTAGGGGCAGTACTTACATGAATACTCTTTCAAATGAGAAACCCCTGTCCTAACATTTAAATGGTTTGCTCACATGACAGAGCTGTTCATGGAACTGATTCATAGAAATAAAATATATGACTCAGTCAGAGGCAGACTACAGCATAATTGCCTTGGATTATGGGCATGGCCTGTTTCTGGATGATGATCTTGTAACAACCACTGAAAACAGGATTTATTATCCTGTTTTGTTTTCTAAAGAAGATATATGACTGAATATTATTTTACTTACGAATGCATTCAGGTTGTATGCCACTCCACGTTAAATTTGCAAGACAAGTACGTGTAGTAGAACCCTGTATATGATAACCTTTTCTACATCTGAAAAAGATTCTGCTCCCAACCTAAAGAGTTAAAAGTAAATTTTAGGGCAGACACAACAACAGTGCAATCTAACATGATAGTGAAATGGCACTTTGGAAATTTTCTTGATTTTACATTTTGAAGGTGTGAATCCATGCAACCACTAACTTTCCCAAAGAAGTGTGCTCCAGACATTTAACACATAGGATTGGTACCCATTTTCTGCTTGTATGTCATGAAAAAGATCTGCAGTAGGGGATAGGGACATGAAGAATGCTTGAAAAATGTCATCTCCTCAGTGATTTCTGAAGACTCTCAGTCCTAATACTTCTCGCTGGTACTTCCCCCTGAACTAGTGAGATTTCTCAGCTTTCCATGAAAATGAGACGCCATTTATTGCTCACTTGATTGGGCTTTGCCTGCTCTTTAGAACAAGAAACTGCCAGATTCCGTGGAATCTTATGTGGGAACAACACAGTTTTGTGTAGGAACTGTAATAATTCTGCACAGACAGGTGCTTCTTCTGGAAGAAAAATGTCCACAAATATCCAAAAAATAATACAAGAGTCTTCTCTCCCACCAATTGTCAGACTAAGAAGCTGTAAGATTCACATCCTTAGTAAGTGACATACAATGGACGTATAAATCAACAGCCTACCATATCATGCAAAAGGATGTGTGTGTGTGTGTGTGTGTGTGTGTGTGTGTGTGATCATGCAAAAGGGTGTGTGTGTGTGTGTGTGTGTGTGTGTGTGTACACTCTCAGTCTCAATTTATGTTTCTCCTGTGCTGGTGAGCTTTGTATTCGTATATGTATACGAATACGAGGTCCCCATCGCTATTGACCAACATGCATAATAATTATAACTGCAATCTTTACTTGAAATCCATTGTAAGTGTCCAGTTATATAAAATCACTTAAAGAATGATCTTTTGGCACCCCACACAAACATTACAAATTTTAATTGAATAGTAACTATTCTGAACCATAGTCTTGCTATTTGTATACTGGAAAAACGTTTTGATACTGGTATCATCACTGTGTTAGCAGTATCATGGCTTTACACACTGACTGTATGGAAATTAATGAGAAGGCCCTTGTACACATGATGGAAGAATGTGTTTTAAAATGTATATGTGTTTAAATGCTGCAGGGGGACAGCAGCACAGACCCAAGGTCATCCATGCTACTAATTATACACTTAAAATGTAACAGCACAATAAAATATTACAAGTCCCATACTGCAAAATGATTATTACCTCATGGCCTCTAGAACTATTTTGTATTCCATAGTGGGGTGTACCAGGTTCCGGGCAACTGTTATGAGCAGGATCTACAATTTAAAACACAGTGGGAAAGAAATGAATTAGGAGATGGTTATGCAAGAACAGATCAGTGTTGTAACATTATTTGAAAATGTTCAGAACACATTAAGATGCATATTCATTCAAATTCTTTGCAGTAAATAAGAAGTGTATTTAATGAAGTCAAATACAGATTTATTACATTCCTGTCCCCTACTTCCACTACAAGGAGTGCTAAAAATAAAAACGGAAGGATTAAAAATAAGAATCAATTAGATAATAAAACCACTAGAATCAAGGATAAATATTTATTACACAATAAAAGTTTAACAAGCCAGTTTGGCAGAGTAACTCCAATGCCCAATCTAGCTGGGCAGCTCAGAGGAGTATGACGACCGATATTATCGAAAGCAGCCAAGAAGTCCAGGAGAACTAATAGGGTGATGATTCCTGTATCTAGCCTGTGACATACATGATTAACGAAGGTGACCACAGCAGTCTTGGTCCCATATACCAGCCAAATACCCAAGAGAAACAGGGTCAGATAAGCTGTGTCAACCATCAGTGAGTGTCTAGAATTGCAACATCACCACCTAGACTCCTGGTTTGATTGATGAGAAAAGGTGTAAGTGCATCACATCCTTAGTCTGAATTCAGGATGAGCAAGATGGTTGGTTCCCACTCAAATGGATGCTCAGGAAGTATCACTGTACTATTTCACATAAATGAAAAGCTGCCATTAATTTCTGTGGCTGAGGAAGTTGCATGTGTGAACAATATGTCTCATTTCCATTCCCAACATGAAGTGGCCGGATCATGCAGTGAGGGACAGCGAGCTACATGTGTTCTGAATACAACAGAAGTGTATTCTTGGAGAACACAAACTCATGACACACAATTTGTGTCAAAATGCTTGGAACAGCAACCAGCATGTTGCACCTTTAGAGGTTTTGATGGGAGGGACTTTGGGTGAATGCCAATCACTTAGAGTAGCCAGTGATTTCCCTCTGTACCTCAGTCTCTATTTCTTTCTTTCTTTCTTTCTTTCTTTCTTTCTTTCTTTCTTTCTTTCTTTCAACCTCAGTCAGTGTTAGTCAGGATCTGTCAGGACTCTGCGTCTGTTTAGACATGAGTCTTTGAGCCTTTGTTAGTATTTTAGAAATCTGGAAGCCTGTCAGTTTAGCAATGTTAGAGATGGGTTAAGTAGTGTTTTAGCGTTCTGAGTATATATGTAGCCGGTAAGCTAAGTGAACCAAACTAGTAAAGAAACCAAATAATGAAGCCAGCAAGTTAAGATACCATAAAAAGTAATCAGTGAACATGTTTTGTTTTGTATTCTGACATCAATATTTTTGTAAATAAACAGATACATTTATTCTTTCTAAACCAAGAGTCTCTGACAATTTATGTTGAGACTATTTGCCAGTTAAAGTAAAGTGAGGCAAATCTGACTAAAAACTAACTGTACCACAAGGGGAGGTGTATCTGAGGGAGACTTAAAATTATTAATCTGCTCTGTGGGTTTCTGTCTGGACTGCTACGTAGTTGTGGAAGTTCTTTGTTTTTCATTTTTAAACTCAGTATTTCCACATAATCTGCCCAATAAGAAAGACCGTGTTTTACTAATTTACGACAAATTCCAGTGTATAGTATTTATTAATGTTATAACCCAGAAACAGGACATGCTATTTCATGCTGCTGTCCTGACTTCAGTTTTTAGTGCTAGCCAATTACTTTAGTCATTCTCTCACTGGAATATGTAAAAGACTTATTTACCAAGCATCTTTTCAAAGCTTCAAACTCAGACAGAGTAGCCCAACACATGACTTTTTTTTTTAAAAGGCAATCAAAGGACTTTTAATTTCATCAGCAGTTTGGCTGTGCAGCTGCTAATATGAAAATAAAATAGTACCCCAGTACTTTGTTTGTTTGCTTGTTTGTTGTGATAGGTAAAAGCAGACAGGTTTCCAGCTGCAGCAGCTGAATAATACAGTAGTAGCAAGAACAGGGTAGACAATGCCACTTTTGGGGAAATGTCAATTTACAAAGCATTACTGTGATTATAAAACATCTCACTGCAGAATATGACACTAAAATTCAGATTAACTACCTCACAATTCCATCTCTCTACAAAGATAAATGTTCAGACATGTCCACGTGTTTTTGTGGTTCAACAAGCATTTAAGAAACAGCCCTGCTGTTTATGTTGTCATTCTTCTTTCTTTATTTGTATTAGAGTGTTGGGCAATTTAAAATTATGGACGTGTATGAAATATAGGTCAAATTAAACTGTTAAAATGATTAGACTATATTTGACCAGAAGCAGGCTACTGCAATACTGCTATCTCGGCCATTTGCTAAATCTTCTTTTGTACACAAGGTGGGCATAAGTTGTATGCACATACATGCTACATTGATTGAATTTCTGCACAGTCACAGAAAATTTGTCCTGTATCCAAGCAGCTCCATTTTAATTGAGTATTCTTTGATCTTCCTACCTCACTTCAAAGTCCATTAACTGACTTCCAGATACGTGGGCATCCCCTGGGCAACAGCATGCAGCCAGCCAATCCTTCATTTCCAGAAATGCTGCACTGTAACATATATTGTCATGATATTGCTACATGGCAAAGGAAAGGACTGGAGATTTTCTTCAAGTGCTATAGGGCCACAGAGAGCCTTCTCTGGCCCTCTCTCTTTCTTTGGTTAAAAAAAAAAAGGTGAACTGCCATTCCTAGAATCTTTCTGGAGGAGCATTTCATCTTTTAAGTATGCCACTTTTTGTTGAGATTTTGATGTGAATATGTATTAAATATAAATGTTGTATAGTGAAAGTAAAATGGCTGATTTTACCTGAGTCATGTACTGCTTGTATTCAGGGGTGGATACCAAGGTTTGAGACTTAATGTTGTACAGCTGTTGTACATGATGTAACCTTATGTAAGAAGAAAATGAAGTAATTTATTTTCTGATTGGTCCCAGGAATGTATGTAAGTCATGTGTAAAGAGAACATTTCATCTGCTGTTAAGTCAGATCACTTATTTCTATGCGATGTATTGTGCCATGTCATGTTATGCTGCCAGATGAATGTCTATTCTCTCTGTATATATGTTAAGAGACTAAGTTGGTATTTTACTCTCTCAGTGTTATAATGTCTTTGCAACCTGATATCTCCCAACTCTGCTTATGTCCTGAGAATACATATTTAACCAAAATTCTCAACACATTTAACATCCTCAAATAACATTTTTTTTAAAAACTTCTCGCAATTGTGTGTGTGTTTTACATTACAGGGCTTTTTTGGCAGTCTGGCTCCTGGAAGATCTCCAAAGGCAGAAAACTGACCCCTAACTTTGTGAAAGTTGCCCTCCTCTAATTTAACCTCAGAGCGATGGTGGTGATGCACACGCCACACATGCATATACTGTAGCTACTGACTAGATACTCATTCCTACTGACAACAGTACAATTATCAGCCACCATGTTACTAGCATAGCGCTTACAAGGATGACTTCCTCTGTCTCCTGGCATTCAGAAAAGACACAAGTTTTGCACAAAGGTGGTTTGAGCACATTTTATGGATCTCGACCAAAAAAATAACAATAATAGTGCTCATTATCTTACTCTCACCCGAAAGAGAAAAACCTTGTTTGGGCCTGAACGTTCCTCACTGAGTTATCTCATTGAGCTGTGACTGCCTAGCTTGATGACAAGCATGCCTGGGACATAGGGTGCAATCAGATGGAAAAACAGCTTGCATTTTGGACCACTGTATGTCTGAACATTAAATGGAACCACATTGCGTTAATACTATCCTCCCACATCTCTTTTTCTGACCTTCACAGTCTCAATAATGTGCAAGTAAAATTACTAGATCTAGAGAAGATCTAGTGCTGCTATAATGATTTAAGGATTGTTGTTTTCACAGGCAATGAGAACTGCGAGCAGGCAAGAGAAGGGGGGGAGATGGAGAGAGATTCTTTTAGTGGCATGAAGCTATTTCAAAGTAGGAAAAAGATCGATCAGAGAGTAGAATTATTATTTTAAATGGCCAGTGCTCCATTGCCACAATTTTCTTTAAACCGAGGCACTGAATCAGTTTTGCACTACCAGCATAAAAATCAAACTCTTCCCCTTGGGATAAGGTCACCTAACTGTACAGTTCTGGGTTACTTGTCATTAATGCTGCATTATTTGTGAGGTAGAGAAGGAAGGGGAGCAGCTTTCTCTTATTGTGGAAGCTGGCTGACTTTTCATTTTACTGCATAGAGAAGAGATGGCACAGAAGGCTGAGAAACCCAGTCCAGGAAATTACTGAGATGAAGAATAAGAATGCAAGAAAATATTTGAATGAAGAAGTCTCTTCTGTGGGGTAAAAGGGTGGTCATTTATGTGAGTGCGTAGGGAAAAAGAACAAGCAAAGTAAGAAGTGAGTACAGCTGCTGAAAGAAGTCGAATCAAATTAAAAGAAAACTGTAAGCACTGTGCTGATGACATTGTATTACTATCTATGAACAAAAAGGGACTGAAGAGAAGCTTAAATAAGCTCCAAGAGTTTAGCCACCTAGAGCAACTAAAAATAAATTACACAAAATCTAAAGTGATGATTTTTGGAAAGCATCCCCCCCAAATTTAGCTGGACTATAGGTGAAAATAAAATAGAACAAGTCCAGACCTTCAAGTACCTAGGAGTGCATTTTGATGAGAAAAACTGTTGGAAATCCCAGATACAGAGCATGAAACTATCGGTTCAGAAATCTAGTCATGCTCTGGTCAAATTTTTCCATTCTAAAGGTGGTAAACTAGTAACCCCAGCTTTAAAAGTCTTTTCAGGGAGGGTCATCTCTCAAATGCTTTATGGAATTGAGATCTGGGGTATGAATCAGAACAACCTACACCATCTTGAAGTAGGACAGAATACATTTCTGAGACACATCCTCGGGGCACCCCAGGGGACTCCAGCAGCTTTCCTTAGAACAGAGACAGGCATGGTGTCCATTAAAGCCAGGGCAACTCTAGCTATATTCTCTTACTATAAGAGGGTGATGGATATGCCCGACCACCGTCTACCTAAACGTTGCATGGTAGAGCAATGGAAGAGTGGCAGCTGGGCAACTTCAGTTCAAACCCTACTAAAATCTAAATCCCTCTCCACAGATATTTTTGTTTTTTCTGGGGTTAAAAGAATGTTGAGAGACTGGTTCTACAAATTGGATAATGACCAGGACTTAGCCTTAATTCACTCTTCAAATTTCTCTCACTGGTACCATCTGCTGAAAACAAACCACTCAATGGCGCAATACTTACATACACTTACTTTTGCCTCCTTGAGAACCGCATTCACAGAACTCCGTTTCCAAACCATGTCAACCGCTGTCTTAGACGGCAGGTATATGAATGTCCCTAAACATCTAAGGCTATGTATTTGCGGAGCAGGTGAGATAGAGGATCTTGTCCACTATTTACTCTACTGTCAGCTCTATCAAAACCCCAGAGAAAAGTTCCTGGGTAACATTTTGGCTGCTCTACAGGAGGAAAGCCCTCAGATAAAGGTGGTCAGGTTACTTTTGGACTGTGATCCTTATGTTACATACAGAACAGCACTGTTTGCAAAAGCAGCCAGAAATATTCGAGCTAATTTCCTGAAAGCCATCGCAATCAATTGTGTGGGAGACTCCCAGATATGAAGGGTCTCTTATTATTTTATATGTCTGATTTTATCATGATTTTATTTGATCATATTTGTATTTTAAACAATTGTGACGGCTTTTAGCTAATACAATAAACTTGAACTTGACTTGACTGTAAGCACTGTGCTGAAATAAATAGTATTCATTGATCAAAACTCTTGAGTTTAAGACAAGAGTTGAAGTTATCTCAAGATTGCTCAAGTTCCATAAAGAAAGCGAGTTATTTTAAACAGCTGTGAGAGGGCTCTTTATTTTAACTTAATAGTGAATCTGATTTATTTTGAATAATTTTGGCATGTGTGAATGTTTGTGTTGGAGTAAACTGAGTCCTCGAGGTCTGCCAAAATGAGTGCCAAGTCCAACAGAGGAGAAAAACACATTGTTTTACCTCTCCTTTACCCTCCCTTTTTCTTTTGCCCTGGCAAGAATGAAGCCTGGCAGGGTGAAAGAAGGGGAGACAGTGCAAGCAGGCACTAAGAAAGTGGCAAAACAAGGAAGCAGAAGGAAAGGGGAAGATGGAAATCCAGGAAGTGTCAGGCAGGCAGGCACATGTGTGCATACACACACTGATGAGGAAGAGGAAGATTTGAAGAACATGCATAGGGGAGAGGGCAGATTGGTGTCGCTCTTATACCAACCATCCCATGCCTGTCTCCATGCACATAGTTGTTGCCAGTGACTCCTGGGCACTGCTTAGCTTGTGGGTGCCTCCAATCCCAGCTGCCAGTCCTAATTTCCTCATCCACATAACCTGCCACCAAAGCTGCAGAAGGCAGCGAGGTGAGGCCTTCTTTGGCCTGCCAAGCAAAACAGGTGGCAGCTTCACTCCTCCCAGCTGACCAGCCCTTCTTGCTCTTTGAGCTCAAATACAGTCCTTGAAGCTGTGGGTGACCATGAGGAAGTACACACTGGAACAAAAAGTACATGACGTTAACTCAATTTATAAAACTCCGACCCAGCTCTTGATTTAATTTATCAGTATGCTCGTGCCCTTACTCTCCAGCCAGCCAGCCAGCCATCTCCCTAGTCTTTCAGGCACAAATCCAAAAGGGGAGAAGGCAGCACCAGGAACTGGGATGAACAAAGCCTCTGCTTGTCCTGACTCTATATTGCCTTCTGCTGCAGCAGAGCAACAGCGGGTGGCTAGAGGAATCTCCCTCCCAGGTCTATCTGTTGCTTACTTCCATAGCAACCACAGTTCTGATTTTATCAGCTCCTTGCTACATCACTAGGAATTTTATTGGGCACGTTCAAACAAATAATTGTGAAAAAATAAAGTATAAAGCGGGGGAGGGGAGAGAAAACGGTGTCAAATATCCATTATGTTCCTTCTAAAGCTATTGTTTTATCTTTGTTATTGCTTTATCCAAGGAAACTCCCTAAGGCTGCTTATATGATCCTCATCCTCTGCCTGTCTATGTGCACAACAATTCAGTAGAGAGGGAGAAGCTGAGATAATAGGGATTTTCATAGACGGCACACCATGCACACATAACCACAATCTGCCTAAATGTCCATGTAGATTACTGATAACATACTGTAATTCACAAGCAGCATTCAATATATACACAAGCATTGCAGCGTCGAGACCTTTTACATTAGAAACCTTGAAGGTAGGGGGTATAGGGAAGATCGTTTATTATGCCTAATGGAGAAAACATACCCACACGTACGTTTGTAAGTATGGAATCCAAAGTGATAACTTACAGGTAGGCTTTTATAGAAAAAACAAACATGGACCAATAACAAAAGTATAAAGACATGATTCCTCCAAGTCAGTATAGCTCAGGATGTAATTTGGAATTACACATTTCTCTGCCATTTAGCTATCAGCCCATATTGTAATGAGCTTTGTCTTTTCTGTTCCCATGACCATGAATGTCCTTTTTGAGGAAATTAAGAATGTGACAAATACTTGGAAAGTTTCTTGTATTCAAGGATTTCCCAAGCCTTATCGTGCCAGGACTCCCCACAAAGGCTCTCAGCAATCCCAGCAAGATTTCTTCACTTCCTTTGAAAATGAGACCCCAATGTCATCCCCCTTTTTGTTTGTTTATATTTTTGTCTGTTTTTCTCCACAGGAGATCCGTAGAGGGGAATGCCACTTCCAATGAATTCTGCTCAGGAAAGATGACACTCTGCACCAGAATTGCAGCTTTGCCTTTCTTCTGCTTCTTCCAGGTGAACCTTGGGCAGGAAAGATGCCCTTCTGTGCAGAAACATGTAACAATCCTTTGCAGCTCAGCATTTCTTCCAGCAAAAAAAAAAAAAAAAAAAAAGACCACAAAATTTCTGTAAAATTTCCCACAGGATTTCTCAGGGGGAGAAAACAAATCTTACATGGAGAATTCTTACTGCAAGGAGAAAAGGGGTATCCCCCCCTCACTTTCTCATTGAGAGTGAGAAGCTATGAGATTCACATCCCTAGGTGGGACGACAGGCAATGAAGTCACAGAGGAATTAAATGCAGAAATTACTGACTGTGACAGTTACATTTTTAACTCTTGCCATCCACAAAAGCTGCTGCTGCTCTGAAGCAAGCTGATTTAATATATTTACAGTAGTTTGATAATAATCCATTATTCCTATTCACATCTCTGAAGATAGAATGGAAATTCCCAATGGATTGTACCCCTCACTTTCTCCATCTCATCTCCTTTTGAATTTTTTTCTGTAATGACTACTTTAATGTCTTCTGGAAAGCGGAAGTATTCTTCCACCAGCTTTGAACAGGGATATTTTAAATGTTAGATTTGTGTCTGTTTTATTCTTTTGCATAGGCCTCTCTTGTATGTAGAAGGCCACTGCTAATAGAGGTAACAGCTGATTCAACAATAAGCAACTCCTTAATTTGATTTTAAACATGGTAATTCGGTCTGTCTATAGATTTTTAAGTTCAGGTTTGTTTGATCAAGCTGCTTTAAAAAAAAGAACAGAAAAAAGCCCTCACAAATACTCCTTACATTCCCGCTGGGACAATTTCTTGACACCAGTATGGTATATGTGTAATCTGCACTTAAATCATGTTGACAGATTCTGCAAGATGTTGAAGGCCTGCCCTGAAAATCTCAGAGGATCAGAAGCATTTGATCTTCTAAACTTTAGATTTACATACTATTTTCTATGCTCCAGCAAACCTCCATGTACATGGGGCTCAATCCCGATTTTTTTAAGAAGTACCATTAATGTTCAGGTAGCTCCTTCTTTGGGATGTTAATTGTGATCTAACTTACCCTCACACACTAAATGAGAGAGTGTAAATGTTGGTCTTCTTGTTTCATGAGAGCAATAATTGTCTGTGTTAGTTTTGGAGAGATTATGGCGCATTTACAGGACTGATTTCTGCACATTTCTGGAAACTAAATGAAGCTCACAATTACTGGTGTTTTGCTGCACAGATACACCCTAGATGGCATCTTTTGCATCTCTGTGTGCGCTTTGGTTCACACAAGGTAAAATAGCTAGAGCTGTTTTGTGCAATAAAAAAAAGGAAGTGTTTGTTCCTTACGTCTTCGATCATATGTGAGGAACACTCATGGGGTTTGGAAATTCTTCCCAACCAGTTTCACTGTGTTCAGACAGCTTATCTCAATGAGAAATAAGACATTAGCAGGTATTATTCACACCTTCAATTAACAGCCATCAAATCTGCTCTTCTATTGGGAAGAATATGAAAATACACATGCATGGTTTGGATCACAAGTGTGTTTGTGGATGTATAAGCAGAAAGATATTTGCTCAGGCCACGCTAGATCTACAAATTTTGCAATGGAGGCAAATATCTGTGATTTCCAGGCAAAGAATTTTATGCAATAAATTTCATTCCCAAAATTACATTCTTTCCTTTTTCTTTCTTTGAAGAATTGTTTGTCCAAACCTTGTTCAGCAGATCATAATACATTTAAAATGCATAGCTTACAAATATATGTCTACAGCAAATGCATAATGTTTGTTCTGTTTAATTTATCTGTTAATTACACTGTTGAGCATTTAACATTTCCAGATTTTCCTGCCCCAACCTGGCCACAAAATCTATTTTAATTTTATTAAATGTGTGTATACAAATAATAATAATCTTAGATCCTCAAGGCTGGAAGGGACCCTGTGGATTACTGAGTCCAGCCCCTATCAAGGAGGCACACTGGGGAATCAAACCTCTGGCTCCACAGCCAGATACCTAAACCACTGAGCTAACCTTCTGCAATCCTAGGCATGTTTATTCAGATTGATACCCCTCTGAGATTAATGGAACCTGCTCACAGATAAGTATAAAAGAGGACATCATTATCCACACTAAATGTGGTTGCCTGCAGTTCAGAAAGACTCTACATTGGTATATTTTAAAGACATTCCCCCTATCAGTTAGGAAGGAAAAGTATGTAAAACACACGCAGAGTGTCATGATCTGCAAGATCATAATGCAAGGTCTGACTGTAGCACCAGAATGCTATAGATGACACTACTTAGTTGCACACTAATGGTTTTCGGTAAGATTTATACAGTTATTAAGGCATTGTAAAGTATCAATGCGACCTTGATTTAATTCTACTTTTTTTAAAAAAAAAATCATTTTGGATATGTACGTTACTGCTTCAAACCTTGGCTGATACCTAGTAAAAAGTCACAACGAGAGCAGATCCATCAAATCAGTGGAATTTACATAGGCATGGATTCACCAAATCCCCACTGATTCAATGGTTGTGATTTACTGTCAGGTATTAGTTATACCTATCTGAATTGTTAATCCAGTTTGTAAAAGATTGTAAGTGTTTGTAAGAATGAAACTGTAGGAAAGTCTGTAGAAATTATGATTTAGGCAATACAGCTGTGATAAGAACAAGCTAGTAGGTAGACTTAGAACAGCTGTGGAAATAGAATGCAGATGAAGTAACCTGCAGAAGCTAATCACCAATTGGCTGAAGGGAGAGATAAAGCCGACAGCTTTAGCATACTCTTTTTGTGGGTCGAAAGGAGAGAGGAGGAGGAATGCTGCTGGATGGATTTATGACACTGAATTTACAACGGACACTGATTTATTGGATAAGTAAATGGACTGACTCTAATTGCTACTCTGTGTATGACCAAGGACTGAACTAAAGGACTGAGCTGTATGTATGTGCTGCAACATTACTTCAATATAAGTTTTCTATCGTCAACGCTGTCTGTCTGCTTAATAACTCCTTGGAGTGCCTTAACCTCTGGTGTAGCTACGCCCTCTAGCGCCCCCTAATTCTGCATATGCACACTCTCATTTACTATGGGAGTTCATCCATTATATGGTAACACACCTCCAAGAACATGGCTTTTCTCTAGTGAACTATGAAATCACACACTTCTGCATCTCTCGGCCATTGAAAGGAGGAGGGTGATGTGTATGTTCATTTGGCACAGCACTTTTAGGGAAAACAAACTGTTCAAATGGGTTGCCAAAGAACTGACCAGGGGAGTAAGGGAATTGTCAGATGGATTTACCATAGAAGAAAATGTACTTAAAGGGGGACATGATGGAGGTGTATAAAATAGCCATTATGAATGGTCTGGAAAAAATGGGTGGGGAGATGTTTTTTCTCTATCTCTCCTACAACCAGAGAATATGGGGCCATTCATTGAATCTGAAAGGGGGGGATAATCAGGAGAAATTCAAGGAAGTACAAAATTGAAGTGTGGGCTTTGCTCCACAACGTATCTAGTGACAGATCACTCATAATCACTAACAAAGACATTTTCAAAATGGAATTGGCCAAATTTAATAATAAATTAAATTTGCGCCATCAAGTCAATTCTGATTTATGGCAAGTTGATGACCCTTTTCAGGGTTTTCCAAGTAGAAGATACTCAAATATCCTCTGCCATTCCCTTCTTCTGGAAGCATCTTGGGACTGTGCAGCTTGCCCAAGGCCACACAAGCTGACTCATAGTGAGGAATCAAACTTCCAACCTCTGGCTCTGTAGCCAGATACTTAAACCAGTGAGCTATCAAGCCAAAATTAGAGAGAATAATACTACCAGTCATGATGGATAGACATTTCTCCAGTACCAGAGGGAGAATAAAAACCTGTGTGTTTTACAGGCTTGTCAAGAGAGGCCAAACAAAGCACACCATATAATTTTACAAGAAATCATTAGCAAGCCTCATCCTTTGCCTCCAACAGGGAACAGTTTTCCAAATCCACAAGCACTCAACCACTGTTTCTGAGCTCTTCCTAAACCCAGGCTATCCCATCCCTGTTCCTCATAAGTAGGGGGCTTCAATGGGCCAGCTGTGCCACAGCAGTGCACAAAAATAGTATCAGATGGGCAACAACAGTGCGAGATGGAGAGAGAACAGAAACAAAGGTGATGGTGCATCCCTCTAAATTGTCAACCAGAACCACTGACTGATTTTGGTCCTGCACATCTGCCACAGTGTCCAGGCAGGGGGCCATCAAACATTTCACTGATTCTCTTTTCCAGAAAGGGCCCACATTCACGCCCATGTTGCTCTAGAGCAGTGGTTCTTCACCTTGGGTAACCCAGGTGTTCTTAGACTGCAATTCCTAGAAGCCTTCACCACCAGCTGGGCTGGCCAGGTTTTCTGGGAGCTGCAGTTCAAGAACACCTGGATTACCCAAGGTTAGGAACCACTGTTCTAGAGTGTACAAAGGTGCCTTCAGTGATAGTGCTCTTAACTGCAAGCAGACACACACCTGGCATCAAGTTACTCAAACAAGAAAAACAACATGGTAAGTAAAAGAGAGTTTGTAATTTTGTGACTAAAAATCTAGTTTCTTATTTAGGCTTTGTAAAACTGAAGCAATATTTGAAGGCCCACGGGCCTGTTTGCAGCTCTCTGCTATTGCTCTGCTCCTGTTTTCCATTGATGCCAAGTGACTTTTGTTGATCATGACTGTGTTCTAGATCTTGTCTATCTGTGTTTGTTTCTCTTCACCCAATTGGGATTTCACAGCTTCAATACCAGCTTCCAAAAATATGTAGCTTCCAATAACGAAATAGGCAGTTTTATAATCCTATATGACAATTTATCCCATTTGCTGTAAACAGTTTTTAACTTTAATGAAAAGAGCTATCATCAATTTCTCATTTATGGTGGATATGACCTGTCTCAGTATGTCAAGATAGCCTGTTAAGGATTTCCCGAACACCACAAGAGTTCTTATCTCCAGCAGGAGAGCGAGGCATCAAGCACTTTTATTGTCATGGTTTGCACATGGTTTGTGCTAAATGTTTCTAATGTCTTTTCTCTTTCTGAAGCTAAGCATGCACATTCACACAAACAAAAAGCAAGCACAAAAGAGCAGGATTTAAAAGATTCAAACAACTCATTTAATGTTTCTCCTTTTAAAATGTTGCTTTCACTTGTGTGCCATTATGCCAAATAATAATAATAATAATAAAAGCTATTATAAAGTACTCAATCTCTTGCTAAAATGAGATTTTTTGTTGTTGTTCATTTTCTTGTTCAGTCCATGAAGATAAACCAGTTCATGCTCTATACCCTGTAACTATGCTGGAAACATCCGACTTCCCATCTGTGAAAGTGTACTTAGGTAGAGAACAGATAAATAATGTTATCAATTACCAATGCATGTTGGCTGAATTCCACTCCAGCTACCGTCTGCCTGACATATTCTCCTTGAAGATCCTATCAATATGAAAGGTGGTCTGCACTGAAAAGTTACTTCAGATCTGTAAGTGAAACTTCTGCCATTGAGTCGTCCCTCAGCTGGAATCCCAGGCTCTCCACAAAAGACAGCTGTTACAAAGAGGAGGGAAAAAGGAGAGTGCTTAATAAAGGGCTCTAAAATGTGGTCAACGTGTCATGCAAAGGAAGAGATCTATTTTATGGGTATAAGTGAGCCAGCTCCACATTTACTGAATTACAGAATTGTTTACCAAATCCGTGACAAATAGATTATGTTTGAGGAACGGAGCTTCAAAGGTTTACGAGTACAACATTATTACTGTCATCATCTGTTCTCAGTATTACATACATAAATGTAGAGATACCCAATGGGACACATAGTGTTGATAGGTCACTATTGAGAAAGGATAATACAGGCATCACAGAGCATGTGGACAACAAGAATAATGAGGTGGGATTGGCTTGATGTATAGCAGGTATATAAATTATTGATTTTACTTTATTTATTTATTTATTTATTTAATAGAAGGGGGTGGTATCTGTGAAATAAAAAAAATATACTACATGTGAACTAGTAAAGTATTCTATTTTTCATGGCTGAATTATTTTCAAGTTACCCAACTTCTTTATCTGAAGAAGCTTCTGTCTAAGATCTTAAAGTTAAAAACAAACACAAATTAGGCTCAGCATTTGTTTTTCGAACACACCCCATCTGCTAATTGACTACGGCTGCCTGGATATACTCTAGCTGAGAACAAACAGTCACTGTGGGACCAGCTCCAAGCAGTCTCATCAAGATAGCTGATCTTGAACCACTTAAGCACTCTTCAACTGGAAACATAACCCCACTCTTGCCAGTGTGGCATAACCAATGAGCAAAAAGGGATTACAGCAAGGCAGTAAGTGACTGCTTTATCGAGAAACGTTTTCAGTTGCCACAGGAGAGGAGGCAGCATGCTGATGGAAAAGGGGCAGACTTCTTCAAAATTGGGGTGCCCCCTACTGGGTCAATGGGCCATTAAATAGGAGTATAATTAGCGCTTGTCAGAAACTGACTTTTTAAAAAATTTGAACTGATACACTCTGCCCCACCTGAAATCCATGTCAACCCTTTGGAAATGGTGTTACTTTTCATGGTGTTTCAGAAGTGCAAGCACTGCTTGCATTTTCATCACTTTGTTCGGATGCAGCATTAATCCTCATAGCAACACATGTGCTGCCACCCTATAAACTGCCTTTAACTTGCATTCAACATTCAGTGTCTGGTTCTAGAAGTCCTACGAAGTGGTTTCTCCCTATGCCTCTGTTACAGTTTCACACCATTACCCCATACACTTAATTATTAGCAATTTTTAAAAAATGATTTGATGTTAATAAACTTACGTAAACACTGCGGGATCTCTCCTCTCCACACTCCTCGTCCTTCACATGAAAGGATAGCAGAATTGGACAGGTGATACCCATCAGCACAGCTGTAACTTATACTTGATCCCCAATGGTAATCAGATCCTTCCACCATTCCATATAGCACAGGGGGAGGTGGACCACATGTAATAGCTAAAGGATGGGGTGGGGGGAGAGAATATTTTTAACATAGCCAAAAGCTGAACAAGATATTAAATTATGACAGGTAAAAATCTATTAAAAAACACACACATAGTTTTGAGTGTGTATTTACAATAGGATCTTCATAGGATGAAGAAGCAATTGTGCAAGCATTTTATTTTATTTTTGCATTCCCCAGGATACTGACTGCATACCTGAGTAGGCAGCCAATTGCACGGTCAGTTGCATAACCAGAAGAAAAGCAGACACATGATGGACAATCCAAGAAACAGGTAACATCACTTATGTTATTCCTTTTATGTGATCATGGAAAGCAACAGGATTCTAATATGTCCCTCCAGTCAGAAAAATATATATCAAATGCTCTGATTTATTTACTAAATATTTTCAGTCTGTTATGATCCACCATTTTAGTTCTACTCCCTTACTTTTATATATACTTTTTAAAATATATAAAATGCAATATATTCCGATTTACATACTTTAAATTAGAAAGATCCTGCTCATTACACATGTAAGAAAGTTGCAGTATTTGTGTAATAATGTAGGAATATAAATCCTCACTTGTCTTTTCCTCATGAGCAAGAATGAAGAACTACACAATTATTCTCTGCATCCCACAGGGGACAAAAGTATTTCATAACACTCTTGACAACAGAGGAGGAAAAAGAAGAAGGAAAAAAATGTACAAAGCAAAGAAAATCGTAAAAATAACACTTAGACAAAACTAATGCTTTCATGCAACTAAGGCAGCTAGTGCAAGATGACAGTGCTTCCTGCTTTACTACATGACTTTTGAAAAGTTAGAAACATTGGATGGAGTGTTTGTGTCCACATCAACAAGTAATCATTGTTGCATGGTTGTTGCATGGGAGCATGTGCTTTGCTTCTTGAAAAGGAAAGGACACTAGGTTTGTACCGAGCGTTTGTACATATTAATGGGGACTTGCAGACCCAGGCAAGATAACCCTCAATGGGACTGCAAATCCTCCAAGGTGGGGAGAGACCCCTGACTCTGATTGTAGGGAACTGTGGTGCCCCTCTTAAGCTGAGTGCACCTCTATCAGTTCACCATCCCTTGATCCTCTCGTGGAGTGGATCCCTTGCCCGGGATAAGGCTACTGCCCATCTTCCTCATTGAAGATCTGTTCCTATATATCAAATTGCCCTTCCTGCTACAACCAACAAAACAGTGACAGATAGGTTACAAAAACAATTGAGAAACCTTGGGAATCATCCCTTCCCCAAAACTTACAGCCAATATCACAACATCAACACAGGAAGGGTGGATGAAGTCCATTTGAAGACTGTCAGGGAGGAATCTGGATTTCCCCTTATATCCTAGCCAGGTGGACCAGACTGAAAACTTCGTCACTCAGGTCTGCCAGGCAGGGAATTCTTCTTTCAAGCACTGCTGACTGTTCCTGATTGGCCGGCCAGCAGTGCATGCTCTATATCCCTCCCCCCAGGTGCAAAGGCACCTAGAAAGAACCAAGATGGTGGGCGCCTCCTTCTCAGCATCCCAGACTTGCCAAGCCACAAACCAGGCCCCAGGTTAGTGCTTTTATTGGGTGACCCAGGCTTTCATTTGGAGGCAAAATATCTTGCAGAGCTTGAAAATTACTCACTGAGGTGTTCTGCCAAATTGAGACAAACTAAACAGATAGCAATAAAGAATTTAGATAGTATTCTTTGCAACCCTGAACTGTAGGGGGGAAATTAAGCTAATTAATGCACAAACCTTTACAGATGGGTTTACTCTGGTTCCAAGTGCCATCTTTCGTACAGCGTATAGTGGATGCACCAGCAGGCTCCATGAGGTACCCCGGATTGCACTGGTAAGTCACTGTCTTGTTAAAGGTAAAATCATTTCCAAAATGAATGCCATTTGATAATTCACCAGGGTCTCCGCAACTGATCACTGAACAAAAACATTTTTAAAAATATTTCAAATATGGAACAATAGATCTCATGCAAAAAAAATCTGCATGCACAGCTATATTCTAAAGGTAATAACAAACAAGGGTTTGAAATGAAAAGTTTTATGAATGTGTAGCACATACATATAATCAGATTTATTCTGCATCTGTATTGCTAGTCTGACTGGGTTAGGAGCAAGTAGGCTGACCCCCTAAAATGAATTATACTTACAAACTCCAAAGGCCTTCTTTTTTATATGCTTATCTAAATTATGTACAAACACATTTGTGTAAATGTTGTACAAACACATCAGCAACAGGTCACATTCTCTGCATCAATGAGCATTTCCAGGAGTTTGACTCCATATACAGTTTTCTGACTGACTGTAGATAACATTTCTCTCATTGTGTATCAGTACACACTGTAAACCTCAGATCTGTATTATTTCAGAAAGTACAGAAGGATAATTTGATACGGCTGTGGTTTCTAAAAACCACATTTCCTAACACCTGTGACGTGACAAAAGACTAAATGTTGCTAATAAACAAGACATGACTGACACAGCGGCATAGGCTTTCAGTAGAAACAGGCATTATTATTATTAGTTTTATTTATATGCCACATTTCTCCCAACAAGGGACCCAAAGTGACTCACAACATTAAGGTATAGCAAATGCAGTAAAAAGAAATTGCTAGCACAGTCAGTCTTCTCTATCCTGGTGACTTCCTCATGTGTTGGATCACAACTCCTATCAAATCAAATCCCAATGACTGTGTTAGCTGGGGTTCACAAGAGCTGGAAGTCCAAAATATCTGGAAGGCAGCAAGTTGGGGAAGACAGTACTGTATTTAATTTCTTGTATATCATTATAAAAATTTAGGGAGGAAGAAGCATAGTTAGTATTCCTGCAAAACAGGATACGGACGTGTTTTAGTTCAAGAACATAAGCCTTAGAGCAGAATCCTATTCAGTTCTCAAGGTATCAATGTGTCTTAGTTTAGGAAAGTGTATACTGAAATCTAGCAGTTTTAAGGCTATAGTTCTGAGCAATTTAGTAATGAGTAAGTTTTGATGTCAGTAGGGCTAAATCCTGGGCAAAATGTTTGTGTGTGTGTATTGTATTAAAAGTAGTAAATAAAATCAATATTAAAACACATTTAAAACCACAAAACACAACCATCTATTTAAAAATCTCTCTCAGACCATCAGTCATTAATGATAAGCCTGCCTGAAGGGAAGAGACATGTAGGATCCAAATGAACACAAGTTTAATTCATTATGCTTTCTCATGCAAACATTTTTTATGAGGAAAAAAAAACATATTCTGTACATGTACTGTTTTTCACCTTAAAGCATACTGTTATGGAAAGTAAATGCCAAACCTGTGCAGTCTGGAGCATTGCCAGTCCACGTCCCATTGGCAGTACAATGACGAGTAGTTAGCCCTGAAGTCTTATATCCTTCCCAACAGGCATAAATGACTGAACTGGAGAACAAAATTCCATCATTGTAGACTATCTTGCCATTAGCTGGTGTTCCAGGATTTCCGCAAGATACAGCTGTCAAAAGGGAGGATGGTGGGGAAAGTGAACAAAAGCCAGCTTGATTTCTCTTATAAATGGATGCAAAGAAATGGAAATCTCTCCTTGCCATCTAAATCCGAGGAAGCTGTTTCAGTTCTATGTCCATGTCTGTGTCAGTAATGGACTGGATGAGGGCGAATAAACTGCAACTTAATCCAAACAAGACAAAGATGCTCCTGATCCGTCGAAAGGCAGATCAAGGACTAGGGATGCAGCCTGTGCTGGATGGGGTCACACTCCCTCTGAAAACACAGGTGCTCAGCTTGGGGGTGCTCCTCAGTATGTCCCTGAGCCTGGATGCCCAGGTTTCAGTAGTGGTCAGGGGTGCCTTTGCACAATTAAAACTAGTGTGCCAACTGTGTCTGTTCCTTGATACACCTCATCTGGTCTTAGTTACATCTTAGTTACATAACCTTAGTTACATCTCGGTTGGATTACTATAACACACACTATGTGGAGCTGCCTTTGGAAAGTGTTCGGAAAATCCAGAGGGTCCAAAATGCCACAGCCAGATTGTTAACTGGGGCTGGTTACAAGGATCACATAACCACCCTGTTCCAGCAGCTCCACTAGCTACCGATCAGTTTCCAGGTACAGTTTAAAGTACTGGTTTTAACCTATAAAGCCCTACACGGCTTGGGTCCAAGCTATCTAAAAGAAAGACAATAACTTGAGACAAAAATTCAAAAGATGTATTTCCTGAATTGGTTGGCCTTACGTTATCATTCTGCTTCATTAGTTTCAGACAGTACAGGTATTAGTATTTTGAATGCATGTGGAAGGGTGTTAGCGTAAAACAGGACGCGGGAAAAAGCAGGAAAAAGTATTGAAAGCACTGGCATGTTTCCTCGTAGACATTTTGCCTCTTTTGAGGAGTAACTGTCAACATGCACAGAGAGCACTCACACCAGTTTGTTCCCCAGAATATATTCCAGGAACAGCTAGGGCCACTTTCATCCAGGGAAGCCAGTGTTTAACATTGAAATGTCAGATTTGGTTGCATGAAATAAAGACAGTCCTTCATTAAAGGTAAATCCAGTTACCTTATAATGTTCCTTGGAGGTGATCCCTTTCATATACATATATAAGTTTGCCTTTTATGCAGCCTCAGTTCTAATTAAAAAAAATACTCCCTCAACAACGAAAACAACAAAACAACACAAACAAAAATGCAGGCATAAGCCAAACATGGAAGTGTGGGAAAGAGGAAGTGAACTTTTTTGGTTTGGCAAACCTCTAGCGATAGCTTCACCCCTTTTGCACTGAGAACAGATATAGGACTTCTGACACAGACACAGCACCTCAAAAACAGGAATTGAAGTTTCCTTCCTTATTTGTAACTATAATGGCTTTGCTTACAAGGCACAGCTAACGCTATTTTATTTCAGAGAAAGTGAAACAAGAACCCAAAGAAGTTAGAGAAGGGGATTTATGAGAAAAAACTTTTCAGTTAGGTGGAGGTTTGGAGAAATGGACGCCTTCCTTCTGTGTGATGTCAAGCTACAGATGGTAATTTACAAGTTTCCAGTTCACGCTCTCGCACAGGACCATTATTATAATTTAGCAAGAGTTGGAGAAAATAGCATTCTGTAGTATGCAAGGTGCCAACTCAGGCAGTTTTTCCTAGGCAAAAGGCCAATTCTGCAGGTTGCTAATTATCTTCGCCAAAGAACATAGCTATTGATGCTCTGGAATCCCCCTCCCTCAGGGACCTGCCTTCTCCTTCCTCAGCCAGTCACTCTGGACTCCTCTCTTTCTACTTGAACCTTCTTGCCTCCATCCACTCTTTTGGTACTCCTGCACACTGTTTTCACTGGAATGTTAATACCATTGCCTAGCCCTAGCTTTTCCTATTCTGGCTTCTGCGTCATTGGGGGGGGGGGGGGGGGGTTACACTTGTCTCATTTGTTCTGCTACCAGTGGTCCCTTGAAAGCTCCAGTCACTTCCAGTACAGGTTTTATTTTATATAGGAGGAAACTGCATTGGCCACAGTGTGTATTTAACTACTTCTCCTCAATTTTTAAAAAATGAATCTCTTGAATTTGTAACATAAATGACACAAAACACATATAAGAGGCCTTATGTGTTTTGAAGCATCATCTATGAAACCACCCACAGACCCACTAATATTTGGATGCATATCAGTTCTATATGTGAAAAAACCAGTGAAGCATTTTACTGGTAGGAAATAAGCTGTGAACTGTGGGAAAATGGATTACTGGCTAGAAAACAGAACAGATGTTTATAATAAATTAAAACAGCAGAGGTTCATAATCACTTATGTATGCAACCTGTATGTACACCCAAGTTTTTAGGCAAGGGGAGAAAGGTGAATGAAGGACAAACTGCATCCTGAGCAAAACCTGGCAGCTCATGTTCTTAACATAAGATATACCTATGCCTCCTCTCTCACTACTTTAAGGGAAATGGTTTCTCCCATAGCCTACGAGATTGAAAGACACAAGAGACTTTTCATTATACAACAAATAAATAATAGCAGCCTAGATAGCTCAGCAGATAAGGTATCTGGCTGCAGAGCCAGAGATTGGGAGTTCAATTCCCCACTGTGCCTCCTGTGAGTAAAGCCAGCCTGTGTGGTCTTAAGCAAGCTGCACAGTCTCAGGGCACCCCCCCCCCCCCCAGAAGAAGCAAATGGTGAACCACTTCTGAGTATTCTCTACCTAGAAAACCTTGGAAGGGGTCACCACATGTTGGAATCGACTTGATGACATATTTATGGAACTGAAATTGTGTGGCTTCTAATGTATTCCACTTCAGTTAATACTGACCTTCACAAACTGGCTGAAAACCAGACCAAGATCCATTAAGAAGACATGTTCTTTCTGAAGAACCTCTCAGTCGGTAACCCATTTCACAAGAAAAACGCAACAGGCTTTTTATCTTAAACTCATCCCCAAGTCTGGAGCCATGAGAAGGTATTCCAGGGTCGTCACAAAATCCTGGATTGTTTCCTATAGAACATGAGCATAAATAATTAAAATGATAACTATCATTAGGCTTTTTCCAAGCTTGAACCCGAATCAACATAAATTGACTAGGAATCCATGGTAGAATGGGGCTACCTGCTAAGTATATCTTTGTTATACCTTTAGGCTCAAAAGTCAGAAGTACTTATTGGTCACAGCTAGAGATGGGCATGGACCTCAGTTCGGAGGTTTGTGCCGATTCATATGCACAGCACTACAGGTGTCGCACATTCCCTTCCCCCACCTCCCTGGCTGGATCCCCCACTCACCAGCTGGCGTGCACTCCTCTCCTCCTCCTCTTCGGCTGTTCAACCAGTCTCTGGCAGGGGCAGGGGCTTCCCTGCCCTGCCTCCTTGGCTGATCACCCATTCAGATAAGGAGGCAGGACAGGCAAACCCATGCTCTTGCTGGGGACTGGTCGAACAGCCAAAGAGGAGGAGGAGAGGCACACACTCCAAGTGGTATGGGACATTGGCCAGGGAGGCAGGGGAAGGGAACGTGTGGCACCTGTGGTGCTGTGCGAATGAACCGGCACGAATCTCTGAACCGAGGTTTGTGCCCATGTCTAGTCACAGCACACTAAATATACCCAGAATGGACTTGAAATTATCCATCAAACTTCTTCAGCTAAAAATAGGGGCTTGACAGAAGATGGTTCTCTCTATGGCTTTTTTCAGCATAAACAGTACTAAAAGCAATACTTTACATTGCAAATGTTGGGAACTGTCTTCCCATCTTGGATTATTTTCTGGAAGAAAAACCGTGCCTGCATCCAGCTCTGCTTCTTTCTTTCGGCCTACCTCAAACAAAGTTTCTTCATCTTTGGTCAGGAAATGTTGCAAGCAGTAGTTTGCAAGACTGGGGATTTAGGAATGTAACATCCAAGCATGGCATTTCCTTGGACTAGAGTCCATTTCAATAGATATTTAAAGTGTTTTCAAAGTTGGTAGGTATAAATCAGTGGTTCCCAAACTTGGGTCCCCAGGTGTTCTTGAACTAAAACCCCAGATGCCTTCACTACTAGCTGTAGTGGGCAGGATTTCTGAGAGTTGTAGTCCAAGGAACATCTGGGGACCCAAGGGAACCACTGGAAAAATGAATATCTACTTGTTGTTGGGAAGACCATGGACACAGTCAGAAGAAACAGACATTAAATTATTTAAGGGGACTAAATAATCAAATGTAAAATTAAAACACAAAACTTGGCTTACTATCTTGTATTAAGCAATATATTTCTCACATTAAAAACTAGTACAAGGAGAGATTCTAGTAATTTCAGCTCCACTCAGTCAATTCCACATACCTGAGCAGTGAGGCAGGGTTCCACTCCAACGGCCATTTTCTTGGCATGCTCTACTAGAGTTCCCTATGAGAGTTCGACTTCCTTTACAAGAGTAGTGAACTATAGATCCATGTGTAAATTTTTCTCCTGATAGGATTGCATTGGTTGGAACTCCAGGATGTCCACAAGATATTGCTGTGGTAGGGAGGAAAAAGGGGACTGGAGTTGTAGTCATTCATGTTAAGAACAAGAAGCACACAGTCTGTAAAAGCTTAGGAATATGAAGTTTGCTTTATACCCTGCTAGTGGGGAGTTGAGCAAAACAACTAACTTAGGCCCCTGTCTTTCCTTCCTCTCCTATGTTCCTTGCCACAAAAGATGCAATAAACACTTGCAAATTTTATTGTCCTTTATGAAAAAAGGGTGTCTTGATACATCAGGAAACCTCACTGAAAGCAATGTTAATGACTGCAAGACTTTTTTGCTTCTGTGTGAGAGCAAAGAGACCAGGGCTTTTTTCATCATTAGTAAAACAAAACACCATAGGTTTTTACACAAAAAACCCCCACCCATATTTTGTGTAACAAAGATGAATGTTGTGTTAAAACTTTATATCATGCAACAACCAATTCCAAGAATTTTTCACACAGATAAGTCCCAAAATGTAAACAATGCACTAACACTAACTTAGTCTCTAAAAATTCTCTCATCGGGGAGAAAACGTTTAAAACGTTTCATTCTCACCTGAGAGAATGAACTAAGAAAGGATTGACACCACTACTCATCACGCAGCGGAGTAAGCGTGAGTTTCAGTCAGAGCTCTGGATTCAAGAAAAAGAGCCAAAACAGGAAAACAATCCATATGTCGGTCTCCTGTTTCTAATAATGACTAGTGTACTGGCCTCTGTGTGAAAGAGGACTTCTCCGGATCCTATAATAATGTTTTCATTGACCTCTTGGGCCAGATTTATATTTCTTTGTCTAACAACAGAAACGATGGGCTACTGGATTTTCCTTTCTCCTCTACCTCTGCATTTGCACTCCCTCTGCAATATCTCTCCACAGCACCCCTCAATTGCTCAGGGCAGACTGTAGAGCACACAGGGGGCAGCAGGAGGAGGATGAATCCCTTCTTCCACTGGGGTCTGTATCTACAGCAAATAAACACAACTGCACACAACCTCATGTGCACTTCAAGAGCAGCGATAATTGCAGGCTATCAAAAACTGTAAAAAAAAAGATCTGTAGGATGATATAAAATGATGTCTTGTCACTTAGAATGAATGTACATAAGGAAGAATAAGAAAAAAAATTAAAGATATTTGTCCAATATAGCACCTGATAATGGCCTTGCAAAACTGGATATTTATATGCACCTTTGTAATAACAGATAGTACTGAATTTCTAAATTTAAAAAAACCACACACACAAAAAACCCACAGGTAAATGTTAGTTAAATGTGTTGGATACTTACGCAAACATTTCGGTAATGACCTATCCCACAGACCATTAGCTTTACATGTCAGAGCAGAAGATCCTAGAAGATAAAACCCTTTCTTGCAGTGGTACACCACACTGATTCCATATTTAAAGGATTCAGGAAAAATTTGCTGCCCATGGCGAACGGCATTTTCCACAAAGCCTGGATCTGAACAGTTCACCACTGCAAATCAGAGGCACAGTTTCTGATTACTGAAGAGAGGGACATTCTTCATATATAACATAGCAATGTCAGTGAAATCTCAAATTACAGCCTATATTAATGCCAATTTGGTTATGTAAATACAGAACAACATGTAGAAAACTCTCACCATTTCTGTTTCTTGATGACTGCTATTCATTTATTTAGTATCAACAGAAAGAGGGAATTTAAAATAACAGAGAAGTGGTGTGACTCTTTACATGACACAGTAACACACACTATATGCAAAAATCTGTGTTTCAATTTAGTTGAGTGTCTCCAAATCCCACTTTTATCTTTTTCCATTCTTCTTTTGTGTCCAGTTGCAAGATATTGTGTTACTTTCTGCATAGCAATTCATGTGCATTTTTAGTGCATGTGTCCTCACTTCTCCCCATTGAGCAAAATATTTTTGCACGCTTTTCAATTATGTCCCTTTTAACCAACTGCATTTTAAATATCTACTGTGTCACCCTTTATTTCTTAGAAACACACTGTAAGCCTGGCATGCTCATGAGTTTTTCTTATGGCGTGTGCTTCTTCTCAACAAATCTCGGCATGTGAGGAAATGCTACTTTCATCAAATCCCATGAAATTCTTTTTCACCGCTAGCACAGAAAATGCTGGTGTTGAAGTAAAGGTGAAATACCCACAAATAGCCATAGGGATAGAATAGTTTTCGGAGGGGTTGCATTGTTAGTCTGTGCAAGCGTATTGAGAAGAGACAAAACAAACTAAAAAACAAAGAAGACAAAAATGCTGTGGCATCTTAAAAACTAACTGCTGTATTTTAAGGTGAGCTTTTGTGGAACAAGCCCACTTCCTCAGACAATAGAACAGATCTATGGAAAGCTTAAGGGACTTAGAACTTTTCAACTGAGAAAAGCAATGATGGGAATACACAGCAGTGGTTTGTGGAAGCATTAATGAAGTAGAGAGAATGAGGTAAGGCAAGTGGTAGAAATAGGGAGAGGGCATCATGGAGTGGGTAGAAAGGAACATAGGGAGACATAAAGAGAAGACAAAAAAGAAGCTGAGAAATAAAAGTACTTTAAACACCAGCAACAATCCAAGGCAAGAGATAAGCATACTTAAGGCCCACTGATTCAATGACATTCAAGTGCATGGAACTGCATTCAAGAATGAGAAGTTTATGGAAGAGAGAACTTAACAGTTCTTCTAGATCTCCTGAAATCATGCAGTGTAAGCATTTGAATGTTAAAAAGTTCAGGTGACTGGAGCTTTGTGTAAGACTATCCAACCACACATTTCTTGTCTGCTTGCTCTTTCACTGGGCTAGAATCCTGTGCAGAACATCAAGGTGAAATACTCAGCAATAGCTAAAGAGTATCTAAAGAGGAAGGGCAAATCCTTTGTTTGTGGAGAAAAGTAGATTAAAATCCTGGAAACACCATGTAGATCTGGGTTATTGGCACCACAGTAGAAAGGTGGCTTACAGCTTGAGAGTTGTTCCACAGTTTCTCTCTACATGGAGGAGACACAAGCTTTTTCGCACTTCACCTCTTCAGTTAGTAAACCAACAGTGTTCTAGTATTCTTCTCACAAACTGCTTCTGGCTTTCCAAGGAGGGGGAAAAGAGAGCAGGGAGTTGGCGAGGGGGAGAGAAAAGAAAAAGAATAGCAAAGAAACAAGTCCTTACCAGTGAGCTAGCAATTTCACCTTTTTCCCACTTGCAATTTGGTTTTTGGCTCACATTAATCTGCCATTTTTATCCCTTCTCTACAGGAAGAACTCAATTGCATTTGTAATTAAGGCTGCAATTTGCAAACCTCTTAAACTGGCTGTTTTAACTTGGGTCCTTTTAATTCACTGAAAGAGAGGTGTACCAGAATAGGTGTCTTTTTCTGCTCTATGTTAGCTCACAAAGGAAAGAAACCGTGCCTTCCATCTTGTTAGAAATGAAAGACTGCTGAAACTGTAGGTTGAAGGAACATCTGCTTGTAATTTTGACACGCACTGATCATGCTTTGCATGTGGTTGCAATGAAGCACATATAAAATTACTGTGGCTGGCAGCCATTATCAGTAGGGTTGCAACCATGCATTGATTGAGAGATTCAGTTAATTAATGGGGGACTCTTTAAATCAACTAAAAAGTCACACTTTAATAATCAGGCAGTGCATTTTTAATGTTAATTGTTCTCAAGTAGTGAATGTTGATTACAGGCATCCTTTTAAAAGAGGAAATCTTTAAGAGACAAAATGTCTCTTTTCTGGAAGACATTTTTATCTTCAAAACTATTGATCAGTCATATGCAGATTTAATTAACACATCAATCCACTGAAACACATCTGATTAATCTCGTACGTTTTCTCCATCATGCAATGCTATGCATGTTTGCACTGAAGTCAGTCCTCCTATGTTTGGTGATATTCACTCTCACCTAAGTGTGCATAAGCGTGCAACTATGTGGTCAAATCCTGCAGGATTTGCTCCGCTTCTAAAACATGTGAATTCCAAGTGTTGTTGTTGTTGTTTTTACTTACTGCATGATGCAAAGGTTGGTTCGAATCGGTCCAGCCCTTTTTGCTCCCAAAGTGGGTTCCCCCCCCCTGCTGTTTGAGGGCTTCTACTTTTTCAAGCTGGAACAATCTGAACAGGCTTTTCCCTATGTACTTCATTTTGATGTGTTGTTGTAAAGGTTGGAGATTTGTCTGTAGGTGGTGTTTTAGTGACATAGTGAGTTGGTGTGTGATGTTCAGAACTCAGGGGGACATTCAAAAGCAAAGCACCATGACTTTAATGTGGGGGATTGGGTGCTAATCCTTAATCCTGTCAGAACATGTGGGAATGCCCTTTTGTTGTGAAGCAAAAGTTTGGTGCTGTTAATTACTAACTGAAAAGTCTGAAAATGTCATAAAATCACCTTCCCCATCCCATCTGTTACTCTTTTCTCTTACTTTCAAGTAATGCATTTAAACATTGCCTCGTCTCTGTTCACATATGGTTTTAAACTACTGGCATGATAAATTGCCACCAGATATGAGGTAGTTCCTGCATGTGTTGCTTGAATGTAAGGGAAAAGAGTAATGGAGGGGAAAGGGAAGGTGGTGATCTCTGTTATGGAATCATTCCGATGTGTGAATTATGATGTATTTTGCAAAATTATTGTTCAAACATTTGATTTCTGTACTCTTAGACTGTTAAGTATGTTATTTTAATTTTTATTATACAATGTAGTTTTTCTATAGAAAGGTTTCTGAAAAATGTAGTAGTATGAAGCTTTAAATCAGAAAGCTGCTTCATGGTGAACTATAAAAGAATCAGCAGAGGTGGGACCAGAGGAAGGAAGAAAAGAAGAGGGGCTGGGGGCTTGAACACAACCCGCATCACATCTAGTACGAACAGTGAACTCCCTAAACCACCCAGAGTGCCCTTGGCAGCCAGATGGGCAGTATAAAGGTCAAATAGATAAATGAAATGAAATAAAATAAAATAGATCTGCAGCCCCTATATAAACACTGATTGTGATTTTGAATGTAATACAGGTTGCAAATCAGTGTAGTTACACCCCAAGATTGTGAAACTGTAATGAAAGCCCTGGTTATTAACTATTACATCACATACAATACATACAAAACTCATATATTTGATCATTCACCTGACCTCTTGGATCTCAGATTGAATTCTACACATTGATTTCCAGCTCTTCTTACTCTGGGCTTCTAAAAGCATATTTTTGTCATAGATACAGATCCGAATGCTAAAAAATATTATTACTAGAAATGTACTTCCAAATTGTTCCATTCCATAAAATAAAATATTCTCCCCAAAAGACTTCCACAGGGAATAGTTCATTCAACAAAGATACTGGATTTGCCGGTGTAGTAATGAGTTGTAACAACCATATGCTTTCTGCCACATCTAATATCAGTTCAGAATGCAGCTATAAATAATGTGAGGGTGGGGTAGTGGTTTTCTGCCTGAATCCGGAGGTAATGACTACATTTAGCAAGTTCTTTCTCGATGAAGAGGTGCTATTACACGAAGCAGAGACCATTATGTTTCAAAATAATCATCACCACTAACTCTACCCAAAAGCAATTCGGACTGAATCATCAGGGCTGAAGGGAAAAGAAAGAACAATGGAACTGCTTATCTTTGACAGAATGACATATTTAGTGTATATATTATCTAGATTTGTCTCATATACTGTTTCTTCTGTGACTAGCATCTAACCAAATCATAGACAGTCTGTTCAAAAAAATAGTTATACTGTATAGCATATCTTGCAGCCAGAAGTTTGAACATGCCTCTGCCCATGCATTAAACTCTTACTGCATGCATTTGTGCTTTGGAGATATGTCAGGAAGCTATAAGAACTAGAGCCTTCTCAGCAGTGGTAGCTCAGTTATGGAGCTACTATCTGTCTAGAAAGGTGCCCGAACCAACTTTTTCCTCACCATTTTAAAAAGGGATGATAGTAGACTCTCCTTTGTTGAACATTTGGACCAGTAAAAACTTAGCCCTGAATGCTATTTACTTGTGTGACTGTGGCAAAGCCAATTGGACAGGCAAGAGGAGGTCTTTTCTAGGTCTCTGGGCCCAGTCCTCCCCTGGATGTGCAATGGATTGTGGCCAGCCAGTGGAAACAAGAACAGCTTGCCCAACTGCCCTTACATACACAGTTTTCCACAAAAGGATTTTGGCCTTAAGCTAGAATTATGTTATGTGCCACCAAGTCACAACCAACTTATAGTGATTCTAATAAGGCAAGTGATATATTTAAGGAGTGGTTTTACCAGTTCATCACTCCCCAGTGAGTTTCCATGGCTGAGTGGGGATTTGAACCCAAGCCTCCTGAGTCCCAGTCCATCACTCTATCCACTACACCACACAGGGTATCCCAGAAATAATACTATTGTGGGTATAAACTGGATTTTAAAGAAATGTTGATTCTTCTACTATGATTTTATAACTTTGCAAATCATAACAGACTGGTTACTGTAACTGCTGCCATTCAAATTGTCCTCTGTGCACTAATCCATATTGGGTTTTGTGCCTGGGCAGAACCCTCTATACTACATTGTGGGGCAGAGGTTTTTGGTAGGAACCCTGCTCTCTTAGCACCTCAGCATGTATGCCTAAAGGTTATGGTGATCCCTGTTCAGTTCTTAGACCGTTGCAGCTTAAAACAAAGGAGCTACATTCAATCCTTCCAAAAACTTCCAGTTTATGAATGAAGGATGTTGTTTCTGTATCTCTGATTCAAAATGTCAGGAAATGGGCTGACATTGCCTTGCAATATTATGCCTGTATTGCCAAGCTTCACATAGGAAAGTCCTATTTCCCCTGATCAGGAGAAAGGCGCCCTACAACTGGAGCCATTTAAAACCTGTATGTTAAAGTGGATGCAGAATCTAGGGAAATCGACAACCTTCCAACAATGATTGGACATAGTTTTTGACTATGGACAAAAAATATAAAATTTACTGCAAGTCAAACTTTAAGAGAAAACTGGTCTAAAATGTACTACCGGTGGTATATAACCCCAAAAAACATTAAAAGCATGGACAAAAGTTATTCAGGTCTCTGTTGGAACTGCCAAAAAACTGAAGGCTCTTACTACCATATGTGGTGGACCTGTAAAAAAGACAAAGAAATTCTGGAAAGACATACGTTTGGAAATGCAAAAGATTCTGAAAGTTGAATTTGAAATGAAACCAGAGACCATGCTCCTGGCAATGACACCAGACAAAATCTTCACAAGAACTTTTCAGTTATATGTTGACAGCAGCTAGGGTTGTGATGGCAACAAAATGGAAAATGGAGACATGGTAAAAAAAGCAAAAAGCAAAAGCGTGCTGCTTATATACTGCCCCATAGCACTTGAAGCACTCTCTGGGAGGTTTACAAGTTAATTATGCAGGCTACACATTGCCCCCCCCCCCCCCCAGCGAGCTGGGTACTCATTTTACCAACCTCAGAAGGATAGAAGGCTGAGTCAACCTTGAGCCGGCTACCCGGGATTGAACCCCAGGTCGTGAGCACAGTTTTGGCTGCAGTACAGCAGTTTAGCCACAGTAATGGCTGATAATTCAAGTCTCTGTTCAGGAGAGGCCATTTGAGTTTTACTGAGCTCACCCGCAACAATGTACTCTTCCTCAGACACATAGGTGGTCACAAGCAAAATGTATTGTGCTATTGACAAATCTCAAGATTGATACATCTGGTTAAGGAGAGCACTGCAATGAGTACCTCCTTGCTTTATTCATATAGAACAGAGTGGCTATTCTGTTCGACCACCATCCACTAAGGCTCTCCCGCTGAAGTGATTTAACATGTATGCTATGTTGGGAAACAACAAGGACACAGGGCTATGCAAGTGAGCAAACCATCTTGTGAGTGACACTCAAGAGTGACACATCATTCATGATGTCTATAAAGAAAGCAAGGAGATGTCATTGAGTGGTTAGTCACATCAGAAGGCTGAGCAAACTTTCTCTGGAATTGCAAGGAAGGTCTCATATTCATGTCAGGAAGACAGGTTGCAATAGACGTACTAATCTAATAGAAATTTTTCCTGATATTCAACTGAAATCTGGCTTCCTGTAATTTGAGTCCACTTTTATGTGTCCTGCATTCTGGGATGATCAAGAACAGATCCTGCCCCTCCTCTGTATGACAGACTTTCAGGTATTTCAAAAGTCCTTTCATATCTCCCCTCAGTCTTCTCTTCTCAACGCCATAAGTCAGAATCAACTTGACGGCACACACTTATTATAATAAACATGTCCATATCTTTCAGTCTTTCCTCAAAGGGCTTAGTTTCCAGTCCCCCATTCATTCTTGTTGCTCTCCTCTGAACCTGTTCCCATTTGTCTGCATTCTTTGTAAAGTGTAGTGTCCAGATTGGACACAGTACTCAAGATGAGGCCTAACCAGTACCAAATAGAGAGGAACTAGTATTTCACTGGTTTTGCAGACTATACCTCTGTTAATGCAGCCTAAAACAACACTGGCCCTTTTTGCAGCCGCATTGCACGGTTGGCTCATATTCCGTTTGTGTTCTACAACAATTCCAAGATCCTTCTCACATGTAATATTACTGAACCAAGTATCCCCCATCCTGTAACAGTGCATCTGGTTTCTTTTTCCTAGGTGTAAAACTCTGCATTTATCCATGTCAAATTTAATTCTGTAGTTGCCTCTTATAAAGTGCCAGAATCAGAAGAGTTCAATGATGGAAGAGCGGAGGGAGGCAACTCTCCAACAGTGAGGTAGTTCAGTCCATGACCTGAATGCAAGTTAGTTGGAAGACATAACTGTACCAAATGATTGCTCTTCACCCAAGTTATAAATGAAGACAGCAGAGCAGAAGGAGATTGACTTCTCACAGTGACAGCTGTAAAAAGTTACATGGGAAATAAACGCAGGCTTGAATTTAGTGTATTGAGAAAGAAAGAAAGAAAGAAAGAAAGAAAGAAAGGAAGGAAGGAAGGAAGGAAGGAAGGAAGGAAGGAAGGAAGGAAGGAAGGAAGGGAGGGAGGGAAGGAAGGAAGGAGGGAAGGAGGTAGGTAGGTAGGTAGGTAGGTAGGTAGGTAGGTAGGTAGGTAGGTAGGTAGGTAAAATCTTCTCTTTTCACATTGGAATGTCCCTTGGCATAGTTTCAAACTTTTGAGGGAAAAAGACAAAAGGGTACAAAATAAAGAAAAAGTGAAAAAGAAAAAAAAAGTGCCATACTTCTTCAGATAGTATTCAGATGAAATTATGCACATACTCACAGACACATTTACCCAAAAGAAGCCTAAGTTAAAAGATAGAAGTAAAGGGGTGGATCCTGACAAGCTACTTGTATAAGCTCACTACTCCTATAAGAAAGAGATGTAATTTGTGCTACTTGTTATTCCTTTTTCCCCCCCAAAAAAAGAAAGGATAGCTATGCTATGTACAGATGCAAATTCTCCTGCATCTTTTATTTCTGAGTAAAAGAGAGAGAAAATATCAATTTTTCATTTCTCCATGAAATTTCCCTGCTGCAGGATCACTCCTAAGAGAAATCTCACAGGAAAGCTCTCTCTGCAATTTAATTTTAATGTAATCTAGGTCAAGCGGTCACAATGGCCGCAGAGAAGCCCGACGGTCATAGCTGGCAGAGCAGCAGGAATAGGGCTATGCTGCCTTTGAGACCTGTTGCAGAGTGCTGCTAATTGAAGTCTTACCTTACCATGGAGGAATCCATATATGCCACAGAAAGGGGTTTTTTTTAAAGCCAGCCTGCATGCTGACATGGCAGAACTAAGGCATTTAGTTACTTCTCATACCATTTGTCGCTGTGAAAAAGACTAAAAGGATAGGCAATGGGGATGGCTGCTCAAAAAGGAATTAAGAGATTCCAATAGTTAGCTATCGAAATTAATTTGGGGGACAATTAGGCAGGACAGACAGATATAAGCAACACAGACAGGAAGGTAAGGATCACTATATCCTGTTTGAAATGTACTCCCTAATGGTTGAATAACAGCCTATAACCACTCATGCTCAGAGACATCTTATCCATCAGCAATCTCGTTCACCAGCTACACTGAATTGATTTCAGAAGTAAAGAAAACTGAAAATCCAGCACAAGATGATATATATGAAAACACAAGCTAGTAATCTTCCACTGGACAACAGTGAGTAGTGAGTAGCATCAACTTTCCAAATACTCTGATCACAGAATCACCATGAAAGCAAACAGAAAACCCTCAGCACAGCATTTGGTGCTCATGTGTTGTTGTTTAGTCGTTAAGTCGTGTCCGACTCTTCGTGACCCCATGGACCAGAGCATGCCAGACCCTCCTGTCTTCCACTGCCTCCCGGAGTTGGGTCAAATTCATGTTGGTCACTTCGGTGACACTGTCCAGCCATCTCGTCCTCTGTCGTCCCCTTCTCCTCTTGCCTTCACATTTTCCCAACATCAGGGTCTTTTCCAGGGAGTCTTCTCTTCTCATGAGATGGCCAAAGTATTGGAGCCTCAGCTTCAGGATCTGTCCTTCCAGTGAGCACTCAGGGTTGATTTCCTTCTCTTTGCAGTCCAGGGGACTCTCAAGAGTCTCCTCCAGCACCACAATTCAAAAGCACCAATTCTTCGGCGCTCATGTAGGCTCTGGCAAATCTTGGGGCCATTGGCCATGTCCTGCCGAGAAGTCCTACCACCAGGGAACTGTCAACGCTGCAGGTTTTTCCATGTGGCTTCAGCATTATAACACAAACATGCCTTCAGGCCTACATGGCAGAATGCTAGGTCAGTACAGCTCGCAATGTCCCCGTTTTTTTCCTGACGTACAACGGGGCGGCCTTTCAAAAGTATGTGCATGTAATCAATCAAGCTTATAAAAAAGATTGTGTGCATTATTCTTGGAGAAGAGTGGGAAACATCCAGAGGTCCTATGCACCCACTTCATTCTACCCCTTTTTTAAAACTTGGGGGGGGGGACCAAACCCATTGTGTCCTCTTGAAGCCACAGGTAGCAATTTCAACAAGAGGAGCTCCCTACAAACAAATGAAAGCTGAAAGATCAGAAACCTCCAACTAAAGTAGATCCACTGAAATCAATGAGACTTGATCAATGGGACAACACACATAGCATCATCCTTTATACTCACTTCATATTAAAAGCTGATTCTACCGTAAAAAAATTTCAGAACCCCATTTTTTAAAGTAATTTGTTTCCACTACTTGTGGCAATTTGAAAAAAGTCATTTGTTCCATTATTCATTACTCAAAAGTAATTCATTGCATGCCTTGCATGTTGCTTAAATCAATCCCCAGAGTAGTATGTTAAGGTAGGTTTGAGTGGTGGGAACCATAAGAGTGCTTGTGTGGTCCCTAACACCCAACCACCCCAGCAAAAATCTGAGTTCAGAAAGTCCCCCTTTTTCCCCCAGGGGATATGGGAGCAATTTTATTATATTAAAACTTTTTTTAAAGTTCACTAGGTGTTTAAAAAGAGCTTTTACAGCACCTCCCATTTTTGTAATAACTTTATTTATTTATTTACATTTGCAGGGAACTGGGATCGTAGAAGTGATTGTGCCCCTCCAAAGTCCATGGATAGAAGTGTTCACCTTTCCCTGTTTTGCTACCATTGATGCTACATTAAAAAAAAAACCTGCTACTTTTTGTACATTACTTCTAATGTCTGAATCTAGGATCTATTTATTTAGCTACCCATACATTACAGCCACAAATCACAAAATAGCTGACATGAAGGTTGAAGAGAATTCTAAAGAAATTCCCTAAAGATCAGGAAAAGGTTTTTGAGAATATACATTTCTAAACCTAAGTCTATATGAACTTGTGTAAATTATTTCCTCCTCCTGGCATTAAACTTATTATAAATTTACACGGATTCTTTGGTTGACCAGTTCAAGCTATAAATGAAATTTGCCTTGTTTGGCATACCTCCATGACAAAAGGTGTTCAAGCTGCTAGTGATTTAAAAAAATATAGTAACGCTTCACATGTTCTTTTTATTTCCTATTCAGTCAATCTCATGGAATTGAGCAGTGTAACACATTTATAATTCCTTTATTTCTTATTTAATCCGAAATGTCTTAATGTTTGTTTCTCCAGCACTTTATTGGAAGCTTCTTTTTTCTTACTACAACGTGCTGTTAAGACAGGTACTGCTCTTGAAACAGATTTGGGCTTAAGAACCCCAGGCTGGATTTCAAAGGATCCTCTTTTTTGAAAACAACAGATGAAGGCATAAGATGTTTCTATTGTAGCTGTTTTCAAAGAGGTATCCATCCAGGTTCATTTATTCCAGCATGTATAACCAAAACAAGACAAAAATAAAGGTATTGCGGCACCTTACAGAGAGAAACAGAGTTATTTCATTATCATCTTTTATGGATTACAATCCAGTTCCTCAGACACCAATGCCTTGTTTTTATTTATTTTGTTGCCTTTGTTCTATCTGTACAAAAGAGAACTGTTTGAAACATTACCAACAGAAAACAAGAAGCATTAGGAAGGATACTTTAAGACTATGTTTATGGTATGATTGTGGTAATCACATAAAAAGTTCAAAGCTTTCAAACACTTTTGAGTAAGTCCTAGCAGTAACCACCCAAGGAAGGAAGCATAGCCTGAAGAGGCTGGTGTCAGGTTGATAGGAAACCCACCCTTAGAAAACACTTCCCATGTCTTAAGACACCGTCATCAGATTGATCTGAACAGCAGGAAATCTAAGGCTCACTTCAAGATATTGTTCCTTCATAAATAAGGAACAAGGTGTTGCCTTCTTTATTTTAAATATTTTAACTGATGGGGATATGTTGTTTATCCTCTAGAGTCTAGTTTATACATCAAATAATCTGCTGCTGCTAGTACTACTGTTTCTACTACTATCTGTATTTCTCTGCATTTGCTGTCCCTTAAGACCAAACTACACATTGTAGTAGGCAGTAGTGGCTTTTCTGTTTGGGTTGCTAATGATTATGAAAACAGTACCAGCATGAATTAAACACTTTCTTCCTGTATCTTTCTTCTTATCCCAATGCCCCTTATGCTTCTTTTTATTTGTTTTGGAGGCAGTGAAATATCCTAATACATCTGTCCTTATTTTTCCATTGAGAAATGAAGACCCGTTTCAGAGGGATGGTTCAAATTTCAGTAGTATGACTTACAGAACTGAACTGGTTTACTTCTGAACAGAGATGAATGAGAATTTCACTTGATTCTCTCTTTTTTTATATATAAGACTTTTCCAAAACATCCAAATGTTCTCATAAAACCATTAGCAAGAAAATAAAAGGTTAAAATGTAAATGGGTGAAACATTCACATAATATATTGAAAAAAGTTTTCCAGTCAGGTATTGCTTTGAGTGCTTTGTTCTTAAATGTGAGAATTTTAGTCATGTCTATTCAGCCATGCCTGTGGTGCTGAATTAAGATGACTACCCTTTCTTTCTGACAAGTTCCTCATCTTTAATATATACAACATTGTCATTATGTTGTAAATAGCTACAGCTATTGAATCTTGTCAGTGCAGATGGCTAAGAATTCTGCATGATTCTTTTTAATAAGAATTTACTAAAATGTTCAACTTCCTTTGTGAATGAACATGAGATTTTAAAAACTCAAATGTGAGAAAAAGTGAAATTAAGGGATTCATCCATACCCACATGTACCATCTTGTCTTTTATTCACACGCAAAAACTAGCCTTGCCAGCTTCTTCTTAAAACCACTGCTATTTTGATGCTATTTGAAAATTCTCTACAGGAGAGGTCCATACTGTGATTTCATAGACCACCACTGCAGCTGAGACTGTTGGAGTCACGAACTTAGCAGGCTGATGGGCTTTGTGGTGATCACCAGATAATTAGGATAGCAAAGAATCTCTTAGAGATAGACGTTAAAGAAGTCAGCCACACACGCAGGGATCTCTGCCAGCAGTGCTCCTGGTGGGTGACTAGTAGAAGAGGCAGAATAACACAGAATGGGTTCCCAATGCATTCTGCCCAATGCATTCTGCCCTGCCCCCAGGAGACTGTCCTTTTATTAACATTACAAGGTCACAGGTAGTGACAGCATTACAGATAGTAGACAGGGTTCAGATAGGACACTGGTTACATCATGTTATTAGGATTGGTCTGGGGAAAGACAATTAATCAAGCCCTCTGATTGGCCTAAGGAAAGGCCTCTATGGCAAGCTCTCTATGATAATGAGAAAGAGGAAGAATGGTGGCAGCTCCTCCCCTCAGAAGCAGCCCCATGTTGCTAGGAGAGTTTTCTCTCACTACAACACCCATGTGGCTTAGCAACCTTGGGAATGGCACCCCCACATGAGACGATCATTCTGGCTATACTGGCTTTATGGATCTATTGTTATAAGCAAAAATAGTATTCACACAATACCAGAAGAGTTTTAAAAGCCCCACCACTTATAAGATGTTACAGGTAGCAAAGAGTTTAAGTCAACTGTAGTAGAAGAGCATTGTACGAGTTAGACAGTTTGCTTTCTCTTTCCATGGTCTTAAGGAAATCATCCACATTTCCAGAATGACTCAAAAGTATGGAAGGTCAGATTCAAACTGCATCAGATTATCAAGGGAGAGCTATGGCATAGCATTTTCACTCTTACCTCGGCAAGTTGGTAGGGAGCTGCTCCACTGTCCATTGCTTCGGCACTGTGCTCGGGAGGCACCCTGAAGCAAATATCCAGTATTGCAGGTGAAGTTGACAACATCATTCAAATTGAACTCACTGCCATTGGTCAATCCATGGGCAGGGTTTCCAGGATGGCCACATGTGATTGCTGTTAAAAGAAAATACTGAATAGATTGAACGCCTACAGTAGGGATCTAGCTTAACAACAACAATGAACCGTTTTACTCATGCAGCATAATTCTGTTCTCAATGGAGAGGCCTGATATATTAGGAATGATCCTGCCTGCCATGGCTTCTCTACTAATTTCAAACAAGGAGGCCTTATCCTCTTGCAAAACGATTTTCTTCATGGAATTGCTGGATCCACTGAAGTGAATGGAAAAGCTGACAATCCCAGCAAGTCATTATCTGTGTATACAGTGATCTTCTAGAGTAAGATGCTAGGTATAGCTCATTGCCTACAAAGGCAAATTATTCAAGAAGGTCAGGGAGCTTAATTTTTTGAATTAATCAGAAATTAGAAATAAATTATTAAACACGTACAACACGATTCTGTTCTTGATGGAGAGATCTGATATACTAAGAACTGCCTTGCTTGCAATGGCTTCCCTTCTGGTTTCAAACAAGGAGACATTATCCTCTTTCAAAATGATTTATTCATGGAATTGCTAGAATTGAGCTCTTTTTAGTTCAGACTATAAAATTATATTTGTTCTCTAAAAAGTATTTTCTGAAATGCAACCCAGGTAATGTATTTTATTCAGCACATGTCTATTTCCTATCATTCCAAACACAGTCTGAGATGATTATTAATTGATAGTTAATGTATGATGATTTGCACAAATAAGAGTGATTTTGTAAGAAGGTCTCAATATCAGCTTGCTATGCTTCAATGAGTGCCACAAACACCTTCCACGTATCTGCAGAGGATGACACAGTGGAAGATGCATGGGTGGCCTGGAGTATCTCAGTGATGGCATCACAGAAGGATTCTATCACATGATGAGCTACATCATAAAACTAGGTCTGCAAAGACACAAGTTCTGGCCTCAATCTTGAGAATGGAGGACCTCATGAATAAACAGTCAATGAGAGCTTTGGTATGATACATGGATTGGCCTGTCCACCACAGCTGCAACCAAGGAATAAAGAATACATATTTCATTTTTGATCCCAATTGTTTTTTGCAATGGTGGGGGCAAGTAACAGAATGGCAGAGGATATTATGAGGGAAGAAACCGTTCTTTTCTTTGATGCAAAATAAGAATGCATCCTGTAAGGAAGAATGTGTGGGAACAGAAACTGGAAATGCAGATATTTCTTGGATTTCCAAATATTTCTTGAATTTCTATTCCACTTCCCTGACCACCACCCCACACACCAGAAATATTTTTACACAAAAGAATCAGGAATCGAAGAAATGCTTCACTAGGTCAGATCCAGATTCTAGCATTCCCTGACCAGAAGCAGAAATGTACAAGCTGATATAATTGTGATGGCTATTCATTGTTTATAGTGGTAAGGGGGTTATTATTTTATTTATATATTTATTTTGTATCATTTGTAGGCTGCCTTTCTACTGCTAAGAGGACCCAAGGCAAATCACAATGTTATTACGAGTAATACATACATACATACATACATACATACATACATACATACATACATACATACATACATACATACATACATACATACATACATACATACATAAAGCTATCTATTTGTTAAATTTATATCCCATCATCTGTTATATTAATATCCCATATTTTTCTCTAATGAGCTCCACGTAGCTGAAGGTGATATGCATAGCTGTCTACAGCCTGCCACTGTGCTACCACAAGTACTGTGTGAATTGGTCAGACTAAGAAAATGGGCCAATATTATTCAGAGAGTTTCATGGTAGACTTGGGATTTGAACTCAGAACTTCCAAATCCTAGTCCAGTACTCCAACCATTAAAGTACAGATGTATTGTCTTGAAATACGGAGGTTTTATTTTTAGCTAACATTACTGAAAAGCACTGAGAAGATCGGCCATCCTGAATGATCTGAATTTGCCTAATACCATACTTACAGTTTTGTTACCTGACACCTTCCTCATCATAAATCCTACAACTCAGGGAGCTGTCAGAACAGATTATACGTAGAATGCTGTTGCAATGCAAAATAGAGGTTGTCTGTAAACATTGCAATAGTGAAGGACACTTGAATTTAGACTATTGTCCTTTTCAGCAAATGCATATTCTAGTCAGTCAGCTTCTGTTTACACCCCTCATTACTCCTGACAGACGTTAGTTTCTGTGATGCCTTCCAGAAACAAAAGGTCTCAGCCCTTGTGTCTAGTCTTACCACATCATCATTATTGTTGTCACACATTGCCACTCTTGACAGATCAACACTCTGCAACTGTTCTGTTTGCAGCTCAGAAAAAATAATGCAATCACAGTGTTTTCCCCAGCTTGGATACAAAAGTCCCATCACAACTGTGGTCGCAAGGTGTCCGAGTGCCTTGTTAGTGCATTCATGGTTCACATGCAAACATGGCCCAAAGTGAATCTTATGCAATGAAGCGATTAAGGGGACAGATTTAGGACAACACATAAAACCAGAACTTAGAAAAAGTCACTCTTTTCTTTCCCAAATATAATTCTCAGAAACGTATAGCCAGCAAGGCACTGTTACCCAAAACTATTGTGTCTGGTCTCTAGGTATTACTTGTCACTGTTACTTGTCTGGATGGTAATTGGCTTTGTGTTGCTTAACATGGAAGAGATCAGAGGGAAAAGTTACTTACGGACACAAACTGGCGTTTGTCCTGACCATTTATGATCCTGCAAACATATCCGAACAGAAGTGCCAACAAGTCGAAAACCAGGGTTACATTGATACACCACAGTGTCACGATAACTGAAACCATCTCCGCTAATGTGGCCATTTACAATTGGATCTGGAGAACCACAGTGTCCAGCTAAAAGGGAGCAGGGGAATGGGCAGAGAGAGAGAGAGAGAGAGAGAAATTAAATGAACCCCAAAACTAAGGACATATGGATGTGAAAATCCACTAATTCTCATTTAGGAGTTAATTGTCAGTAAGAATAAAATTAAACAGGAAGATTGTCTCAAACCTTCAGCAGCCCATGAGATAGAATTGTTAAACTAAAAAGATTTTTATTTATCTATTAGTCCCTTATCTGAAATCCTTCCTCCAACCAACAGCTAAAATCCTGTTGCTTAGGGTAGTAAGTTGCTTAGTGTAGTAAATAAATAAAACTAATAATAATAAGTCACACTAGAGCAGATCACTGAATCAATGGAGTTTTAGTGAATCAAGTCCTCTTTAAGTTCTAGTGATTCAAATGGGCTTACTCTAACTGTGAGCTACTTTAGCATTGTAAATTACACTTATAGTAGGCCCACTTGAATCAATGGAACTTATAAAGGAGCAGATTCACCAAATTCCCACTGATTCCAGGAGCCTACTCTAGTGTGATTTACTACTCTAAGCAACAGAATTTTGGCCTATATATAAAATTTGCAAAAATATGATTCTTGGCTTCTTGCTATAGCTCATAGGATTATTCTGAAACTGTGCGTAGTAATTACATGGTAATTGCCCAACATGGAAATTAATTCACACTGTCAAAGCTATGAAACTGCCTGATTCTTAAGCCTGTACTCCTTGGGCAACTACGGATTTGGTGAGTGAAGTGTTTAGAATGAAAGGATAATGTTTTATGCAAATGTATTTAACAAACACGTTTATCCTGCTATGTAGCTCTCTAGAGTTTGTTCTTGATCTTTCTCTACTAAACTCAATGAGTTTCTGAATTAAAATGTTCCTGTGCCAAATTCTTCATTTCTGAAGACATGGAATTGAAAAACTGAAATGCAATGGCTTGTAATGAAACTAGACTGATTAAAATATAGGAGGTCTCAGGCTAGCTGAGAAGTACTAACTTGGAACATGACATTATTATATCTCTCTGAACGAAAACTTGAAAGGCTTGTGCACGTTCCACGTGATTTATTTCACTTACAGATCATGTCACTTAGTGGCTTTAATGATTTCCTGTCATTTTGAACCTGGTTAAATTAAACACCCTAGCAGTTCAAGAACTGAAAGAGCAAGGCAATAAAACACCAAATATATGTAATCTTCCAATCAAGCCAAATTAAGCCCTAAGTATATTAAAGAGGCTGTTAGCCATCTCCTTTTATAAACTATGCTTTCAGGGACTTAAAAAATGATTAACAGGTTGGAGAGTGGGCCAGCACAGTTGTACTTGGTACTATATTTAAATCACAGCCATGCACATGCTGAACTTCCTTTTTTAAAAATATCAGCAAAACCATACTGCTGTCTATAGGCCATTTATAGATGTCACTCTTTCGTGTAATATGGTAAAATGGCATATCTCTCCTCAATAAAGAACTATTACTCCTTCTAGTCTCCCGGTGTAGAGCTTTAAGGAGAAGAATGAAAATGTATCAGCATGAGCTGCTAATAATATAATCTGTTTCGAAACTGGGGATAGAAAATAAGGTAAGCAGCTGGAATGAAAAATTGCAGTAGCGGAGTTTCAAAAATTCTTCTCATCTGAAGTTCTTCCTTGCTTTTAGAGGTCACAATTAACAGGAGGTAGACCTGTCAGTCTTTTGCAGGAAAACCAACAAACAATTGTGGCATCTCAAATAATAAGAAGTGTAATTTAATATGTGCTTTTGTAGATTGCACGAACTATGGATTGTCAAGTCCAGCCCTTGTCAAGGAGGCACAATGGGGAATCAAACTTACAACCTCTGGCTCCACAGTGAGATGCCTAAGCCACTGAGCTATCCCAAACATCACTGTGGTGAAGAAATTCTCATGTCCTTGAGTATTGTCCTTGAATCCATGAAGAATTCCTTGTTTTGATTCCCAAGCTATTTGCAGACATTTTCCTTTCTCTTAACACTCAAAGTATCATCATGTGCTGTTGAAAAGGAATACAATGAAATTTACCCTCCCTTCTTCTTGCAGTCCCCCATGTACCCTAAAATCTTGATCTGGTCTTAATTCTAATGGTGTTGGATACTGAAGGGTATTGTTGGAGCTTGGCTATAGATCTCTACTCTTTTTATAGAGATGTTCTCTTTCATTACCAAGACACTGTGTTTCCGTTCCACTCCAAAGACCATTTGCTAAGCATTCTCGCACATGAGAGCCAACCAGTGTATAGCCAGTGTTACAAGTGAAGATAGCTGTAGCGCCATAAACTGTCAAGGTGCCAATCTTATTTCCATTTGCTGGAGATGGAAGACTTCCACAAGAGATAACTGAGGAGGGAAAAATAAAGATAGTAAAATTAAGAGAATATTCCACAAGAGCAGAATTCAACAATTCTCAAACTTCATTATCTGAGGAAGCAATGCTGGTTCCATCCTAGTCTGCTGGAATCAGAGTAAGCTCATTATTCAGGAAGTGCTGCGGCACTGGAAAGGCCTTTTGTAGATTGTATGGAGAATGCACTTCCAGTGGCTTGGGAGCATTTCCATGTGCTTTAAGTGGAATGATCAGCAGTCCGGTCTGCTCCTCAGCAATCCTATTGGCAGATCCTCCTGCTGATAGCCCTCTGAGGTCGGCCAATAAAAAGGGGTTTTGCCAGCCAAAGAGCCTTTCTATCAGCAGGAGAAGCTTCTGCTTACTCCTAAACCCTTGTAGCTAGCACATGATTGCATTGTTCTTTGCTTACATAAAGAATAATGTAATCTAGGGTATTTTTCATCATACCATCATTGAGAGGTATACCAATAAATAGTTTAACAGCCTCAAATATTGAATGGCATTAAATTTCCCAAGATCAAATAGATCATTCTGCTCATGTTTTGGCTGATCTGGGTTCCTTAGGTATTCCGTTAATCCGCTGTTAATTAGCTTGTTTGTCTAATTATGCTTGAATGCAATTGATAAGTACAGCTCACAAGTCATTTAATCTGTAAAATGCTTTGGATAAGAACTCTTGAGAAAGTTCTCATCAGTAAATAATTCACTTAACAAATATATGCATGCCATCACATATATTAAGACAGTTCTAAAATCCAGGGTAGTCTTATGGATATAAGACTTCAGTCAGTCCACACTTTCTCAAGTCTTCAACAAAGACCTCCCTCATTCATTTTAATGAAGGAAACAACAGGATACACATATTCCTTTATGCATGCAAAATTACTCTCTTCATTTAACATAGACGTCAATGTGCAAGAAGCATCTGGTTGCTCTGATGCACATACAGGGCTCTAAAAATGGCCACATAAAGGGGGGGGGGAATGAAAAGTAGATTATAATAAATATTTGTGAGTATTTGTCTTCAAATTCACAAGCAATTACTAAACACAGAGAACAATTTAATGGCCAAAATCCTATTGAATTAATTATGCCGGCATAAGGGTGATGACAGTAATTGCCAGGGTTGGAAGACTGACATTAATTAAAGAACTTCTGGTTCTGCCTGGAGCTTAAAGCACAGTCTCATTGCACATGGGTCATGTAAACCCCAGGGTCAAAGCAGGAACACTTTAATTACTGGCAGTCTGATGCTTCTGTTAATGCCATCATGCAGAAAAACATTACTAATAATTTAAGAATTCCCACTTCTATGCCAGGATATGTATGACTCACATACAATGAGACTGTCATGCATGAATTGTATGAGCCTTAGGATCAAAGCAGGAACTCCTTGGTTTACAGACAATCTCCTCCATCAGTGACACCACCGCCCTTATGTCAGGATTCTAGCCTATCTGTAATATATTTTAATGATTTTCCAGTCTTCTTTCAAAGGACCCATTTACTTGAACAAGACTAGCACATTTCCTGATGGATCACATTCAAATAATTTAAGAAAGCTATTACAAAATATTAAAGTCCTCTGTTTAGGTTGGGTGGCACTAAACAGAAGCTATGTCTTTGGGCATGTCTGGTCACTGTGGAAATAAATGTTTCTTACCCTTACACATTGGTCTCTCATCAGCACCACTCCATGTTCCATTACTTTTGCACAGCATGAGTCTCTGGCCCTCTAAATAATAGCCGGGGCTGCAGCTCAGCATGACTTGTGCTCCAAACTCATTCACTGACCCAGAAATCAGTCTCCAGATGACATGTTCTGAGAGCAGACTCTCGATGCTGGGACAAGCCACAGCTGTGAAACAAGGACACTTCAACATTAGCACTTTCCCTCCAACATTACTTCACAGAACATGAATCATTATCTCAGTGACAGCAGACTTTTCCTTGTGAAATTGAGCATGCTATATTTCTCCAATTCATGTCCTGGTACATAGAGTCCGATATTTCTTTCAACACCAACATAGGCTAACTCTTTCAGTTTCAAACATGGGGTGGGGGAAGGTAAAACCCACCTTTTGTTACAAGTATTTAATATAATTTTTTGCCATATTAGTGGGAACTGTTTTGTTTTGCTAGCATAAACTGTGTTTAGGATTACAGCCATATTTCTTCTATACACAGTCTGGTCTGCATAGGGAATAGTAAATTACAACATAGTGGTAAACACAGATGCCTTTCCAAGAATTTCATTTCTCTAATGAAGGTTTAATCTACATGAAATTTTCCTTGAACCTATCCATTCAGATAGTCTGCAGACTAACACATATGACCATATGATACAGAGAGGATGTCCAAACTACTTAGCAGTAGAAAGGATGTGATGACACTGACTGAATTTGCCTTCCTAGTCTACCCCATCTGATGGGTTCAGGGGAGATAATATGGTTGTTACAGACACTGGAGAAGAGCAAAATCAACCAAGGGCCTGCCAAAATATATGGAGGAAGAATAATGAGAACAGAAAAACAGAAGCATAAAACAAATCATTATATAGTCACAGAAATACAGAGCTTGGAGAAATCCTGAGGGACACAGAATCTGGCCCCTGGCAAAGGCTGAAAGTCCCAGCTAAAGCATCCTTGACAGATGACTACCCAAACTGTTTAAAATCCTACCATGAAAAATAAACTACCACTACCCAAGGTAGTCCATTTCATTCTGGAACTGTTCTTACTGCCATAAAGCTCTAAAGTTTAGTCAACATTTCCTTTCATACAATTTAAATCCTTCAGTTTCTTGGGAGCCACAAAAGATAAGCTTTTTCCATCTGCCATGTGAGATCCCTTCAAATATTTGAAGATGGCTGTGATGACACCTCCCAGTCTCCTCACCTGGCTGTAAATACAGTCTTTCAACTGGTCCTCATAAGGGATTGGTTTGCAGACATTCTACCATCTTGGCTGCCTTCTTCTGGACACACGTGACCTAGATGACATCTCTTTTAAACTGTGGGATCAAGAACTGAAAACAGGTCTGACTGAGTGCTACTACGCTTTTCCACATCCTTGACAATGTAATGTGAGGCCCTGCAGATGTAGTTGGACTGCAAACTTTGATCAGCCTTGTCCAACTTATCCAAGCATCAGGGACAAGAGGGGTTTCAATACAACCACAGCTGAAGGGCTGCACTGTGTCCACTGCTGCTACAGAGAATAATAAGGAACAGTAAAATGCCTGTGACAGGATACAATCTGTCCCACAGATGAGGGATGGCTTAAAAATATAGCTGTAGACATAAAAAGGTAACAGGGTGTTCCTTTATCTTTAACAGCTGGAGGAGAGGTGGGTGAAAAACTGGGAAAAACTGTGGTATTTCTGCACTTTTGACTTTGCAGATTCTGGTCTCTTACTAGTCCCACTCCAGACTTAGAGCATTTTCTCATCTGGCCCCAAAATTATGGAATTCCCTTCAGCAATACCTTCGCATGGAACCAGAGTTGGACAAATTCAAACGAGACTTAAAAACCTACTTGTTCGACCTGGAACCATAGGGATTGACCATGGAAATAGGCAATGATTGGGATAGAATTACTGTACTTTAATTATTATATTGTTATTATAGCTATTTTGATTGTTTGTTTATTGCCTTATTGAATGATAATTGCTTACTGTATGTTTTTATCATTGGAATTATGTTATGGTTGTATTTTAAGTGTTTTTGACTACTGGAATGCACTCTGGTATAGAGCGCAATAACAACAACAACAACTACTACTACTACTACTACTACTACTACTACTATTATTTAAATGTATGATAATATGTAGCAGACCCTTAGTCTGTGTCCTTCAGATGCAGATGCCACCACAGCTGATGACAGAAGGACAAGGGGGAAGAGCCAATCTGGCTTCTCAGGATGGTCCATTCCAAAGCTTGGGAGCAGCCACTGAGAAGGCCCTCTCTCATGTCCTCACCAAGCGAGGTTGGGAAGATGGTGGAACTGAGAGAAGGGCCTCCCTAGAATATCTTAAAAGTGAAAAGGCTCATATAAGGTGATAAGATCCTTCAAATAGCCTGGACCCAAGTTGTATAGGGCTTTATAGGTAATAACCAGCACTTTGAATTGTGTCCAGAATCACACTGACAGCCAGTGAAGCTGTTGTAATAAGGGAGTTACATAACCAGTGCCAGTTAGCAGTCTGGTTCCAGCATTTTAAACCAGCTTTTTTTTTTAATTTTTAATTTTATTAACATCCATAGTATAACAATGCAAGTTAGAATTGTAGTACAATACTATACTTACACATTCTTTCAGTAGATTGTCTTTCTTTATACATCTACTGGTTCATATTTTAACATACTTAATTCTTTTTAAAATATTACATGCCAGCAATCCAAATTACTTCCCATATCACATTCTTCTTTTCTTGAGCTAATTCCATATGTTAATAACGGTTGCCAGGTTTTCATAAATTTATCCTGTTTTATTTCCCCTCTATATATTTTAATTTGATTGGTCAGCTTTTCCATCCGGACCATTTGCCAGATTCTGTTCTCAAATTTTTGTACTGAAACATCGTGAGCATTTCTCCAGTTTTGTGCAATTTCAGCAATTTTTCATTTCCGTCCTTAAATATTGAAAATAATAATAAAGCTTCATATTTTTAATTATTTTTTGATTCAACAATGTTTCTATCCATTTAATTATTTCCCGCCAATATGCTTCCACTTTGGGGCAAGAGATCCACATGTGTTCTAGTGTGCCTTTACTTCCACAGTTTCTCCAGCACCTTTCTGAGATTTCTCCATTAATTTTGTGTAATTTTGTGGGGTACCAATACCATCTGTGGACTACCTTCGAAACCATTTCTTTCGCTTTGACTGATATTGATTTATATGGATATGTAGTCCATATTTCCATCTATTCTTATTCTGATATATTGATATTCAAATTAGTTTCCCATGTTATTTTAGATCCCATACCCCTGGGAAATGCTTTCTCAACCAAATGTTTATATATTACTGAAGTTATTTCCTTCCTTTTATTTCCATCTTTTTCTATACTATATTGTTCTAGTTCCGTGAGCGTTCTCAAAGGTCCGGAACTTTGCTATAATTGAGTTGCCAAATTTCTTACCTGTACTAATTGTAGCCAATTAGTTTTTATTTCCTTTGTTTTGTCCTCTAAATGTCTAATTGTTATTGGTTTCCCTGCGTCAAATAGGTCTCTTATTCTATAAATTCCATTTTCCCCCCCAGTTTTTGAATTGTACATATTTCTCTCTTGATTTAAATTTTGGATACTTGCTCCTTTTTTCTAATTGGTTCCATTGTATAAATATAGGTGTTCATTACACCAATATCCTCATCTCTTTCCATTTCAACCCAATCTGGGATTTCTTCTGTCCGTATAAACTTTATTACTTGAGTAATTTAAAAGGCTTCATAATACTTTATTAATTGTGGTATCTCTAGCCCTCCCTTTATGCTTTGACCATATTTAACACTGTTTATGAACCTTATTTTTTTCCCTTTTCCGCCAATAAACTTTTCTAGGTTTTTTTGCCATATTTTTATTTTTTTTAATTTCAGGTTGTAGTGATATATTTTGAAATAAAAATAAAAATTTTGGTAATATATGTGCTTTAACTAATGCTATTCTCCCTAACATTGATATATTCAATTTAGTCCAACTTCTGATTTTTTCTTTTACTGATTTTAATAATTTTTATAATTTCTATATATTAATTGGTTTATACTTTTTGTTATCCAAATTCCCAAATATTTGAAACTTGAATAACATAAGTCCAGATTTGACTTATTTTTAATTTCTTTTTGTTCTGCTATAGAGATACAGTGGACCCTCGACTTACAGACGGCTCGACCTGCAGACTTTTCGAGTTACAGACTTCTCTGGCCGCAAAATTTAGGTTCGACTTGCGGCCGGAGAATCGACCTACAGGCTGGAAAATCAAACAAAATGGACCAAAAACGGCCGGTTACGGATTAATCAGTTTTCAATGCATTGTAGGTCAATGGAGCCTCGACCTACAGACTTTTCGACCTGCAGCCACCGTTCCAATACGGATTAATTCCGTAAGTCGAGGGTCCACTGTATTTATACATAACAATGTGGATTTTTGATAATTAATTTTTAGGCCCGTATAATAACAATGTTCTTGTAATATTTGTTTTAGTGTTTCTATGCTTTTTATTTGGTTCTCCAGAAATAGAAGCATGTCATCTGTGTAAAGGTTTATTTTACGTTTTCTATTTTTAAACACCAAGCCTTTAATATTTTCATTTTCTCTTATTTGTGCAGCAAGTGGTTCTATTGCTATTGCAAATATAATTGGGGATAAGGGGTCACCTTGCCTCGTTCCTCTAAATAGAGTAAATTTGTCTGATTCTATTCCATTGATGAGTACTTTAGCCTCCGCCCCCATATATAAATTTTTAAAGACATTAATAAATTTTTCACCCATCTTAATTTTTTCTAATAATTCAAACATATAACGCCATTCTACATGATCAAAGGCCTTAAGCGCGTCTAACGAGAGTATTGCTAATTTCCGTTCTTCTTTATTTGCTATATTTATGACATTCAGAACTCTACGTATGGCATCCTGCATCTGCCTTCCTGGCATAAACCCATATTGATCTGTTTGAATGTATGTAGTAATAAAACTATTAATTCTCTGTGCCAATATCGAAGAAAAAATCTTTTGGTCTTGGTTTTGTAATATTATTGGTCTATATGATGAGGGGAGTACTGGGTCCTTTTCTGCTTTTAATATAGTTATTATCCTAGCTGTTCTTCATGATTTTGGTATTTCTTCACCTTCCAGTATCCAAGTCCTCTATTCAGAGCACGTTACCATAGTCTCTCGAGAATGAAGGATGCCTAATCTAAAGTACTGAATTAAACAATTTTAACAAATGCCCTATGATGTCCTCTTCCCAAATTTTATAAAAAGCATTTTAAACCAGCTGATGTTTCTGAACACCCTTCAAAGGCAGGCCCATGTAGAGTATGTCGCAGTACTCCAAATGGGATGTAACTAAGGCATGTGTCACCATGGCCAGATCAGACATGGTTGGCACATCAGGTGCAGGTGGCACACCAGCTTTAAACATGCAAATACACACCACTGAAACTGTGCATCAGGTTTGAGTCCAGGAGCACACCCAAGTTGTGGACCTGACTTTTCAGGGTGTGTGTGACCCCATCTGGTACAGGCCGAATACCTATCTGCTATCCCCTGATTTGCCTTGTGACTGACCAGAAGCACCTCTGTCTTGTCTTAATTTTCAGTTTGTTAGCCCTCATCCAGTCCATCACTGACAACAGACACTGGTCTAAGCACGGAACAGCTTCCTTGGAATTAGATGGGAAGGAGAGATAGAGTTGGGTGTCATCAGCATATGGATGGCACCAAACTCCCCAACTCCAGAAAACTTCTCCCAGTGGTTTCAAGTAGAAGTTGAATAACATGGGGGAGAGAATTGAACCCTGGGGTATATGACAGTCTAATAACCAGGGTGTTAAATAGGATTCCTCCAACACCACCTTCCGAGTTCCGCCATCAGAAAGGATTGGAACCACTGTAAATCAGTACCTCGAAGACCCATCTCAGAAAGGCACCCCGGGAGAATACCATAGTTGATGGTATCAAAAGTTGCTGAGAGGTCCAGCAGAACCAACAGGGACACACAGACATTCAGAAGCTCTGTCATTGAAACTGTGAAATTACTGGTCCCCACACCACCCTTTTTGGCTAGGGAAGGCTTTACTTGATGTTAGCAGAGCTTCTGTGTCTATACCCTGTCATAGTTACCAGCTGGTAGTCAGGTACATCCAAATGTATTATGTGCCATCAGATCACTTCTGATGTGTGGTGCCTATATGAATGAATGACCTCCAAAATGTCTTGTCAATAAAAGCTCTGCTCAGATCTTACAAACCAACAGCAGTGACTTTCCTTATTGAGTGCCATGTTAGGTGATTCCCACTTCCTACTGCCCCCCCTTCCTAGCAATATTGTCTTTTCCAGTAAGTTCTGCTCACTTCTTGTAAACTAACAGCGGTAGATTTCTTTATGGAGTAAATCTGAGTCAAATGCTATTGTTTCTGGGCAGTTCTGTATTCTCATTACATGTGGAAGACAAGATAGCCTCATGTGGGTAATCACGGAACAAAGGAAGGCTAATTGCCTTAGAGAGAGAACAAAGGAGTCAACAGCGGATGTCCAAGCCAGTGGAGCCTACAGGCAACGCCCTGAGAGCTCTTTTATTTACTTAGCATGATTTACATAGTATGCTGTGAGAGAGACAGATAGGATACTAGTTACCTAATCGTAACTAGGATTGGCTAAAATAACCCTTTGATCTTATGCTCTACCTCTAAGCGAAAGGGCAGAAGAAGGGGTTACCCCACCTGCTGGCAGCTGCCGCTTCCTGCCAGGAGTGTATGCACGTCACTGGAACAGAATGCAGCTACAACCTTTAAGCAGAAGTTTCCCACAGCCTCAGTTTACTCAGTTTTGCTCTAGTGAGAGCTTGGGCTTGACTTAACAGAGCACCACTGATTTGCCTTTCTTGTGCTCTATGGTATGTGTAAGTCTCTCCTCCAACACCACATTTCAAACAAGTTGATTTTTTTACCTGTTTTTCTTCACTGTCCATCATTTATATAGTATGGGTGATTTTGACTTTGGTTTCTAGTGAAAATCTTCTCTGATTTCCAGCCCTCTCCTTTAATTTCAAAAGGCAAGGGGGGCATCTTTTGGAAAACATGCAGGCAACATGTTCGTAGAGCTTTTGGTCCAATTTCCTCCTCAGGTTGCTTACCCCAAGGAAAGGGTTTAGAAATTGGAAGATAGCTTTCTGTGGAGCGGGCATGGCAACATTAGTTTACCTGACGGGTTTAAGAGTGTGTCTGTTTCTCCATTGTATGTGTTGCACTCACTCACTCCTTTGCTTCACCATTTCATTAAGTCCAAAACAGCCCTTCAAAATATTTCAGCACAGAGGGAATACAGCCACATCCCAGCTGTTCTTGTTTCTGACCACTGCCAGCAATCATAATACAGGCCATGTGATCATCTTCTCAGCACTCGGTAATTTTACATGAGAGAACTTGTGTGTAGTGTATATATACTTTAACTTTCATTTTAAAAAGCCAGGAAATCCAATTCTTTAAAAAAAACCCTCTGGTTTACGAATGTGGGGCATTGTGCTTCTCTCCACCCACAATTCAAAACATCAGGAAATGGCCTAATATTACTGCACAATATCATGTCATTGTCAGCAGGAAAATGGATGCTAAACTTTACATAGCCAAGGGCAGCCTAAATGGTGACAACACTTCTGTCAGCAATCAAGATGGTCTATAGTAGTGGTTCTCAACCTTGGATTCCCAGATGTTCTTGGATTAAAACTCCCAGAAGGGTTCACCACTAGCTGTGACGGCCAGGATTTCTGGGAGTTGTAGTCCAAGAACATCTGCAGACCCAAGATTGGGAGCTACTGTTCTACAGGATACCCTATTGTGCTCATTATCATTCACAAAGGGGCACCAAGCAGGGAAAAATCTCAGAACCTGACTCCTTTTTCATCAGTTAACCACTACTCACCCATATAGAGCAATTCTATCCAACTTTTCAACAAGTTGGATAGAACTGAATCCTATCTGACTCCTAAACAAAAACACTTCAAAACGTCCACTTCTTCTCTCTGCCTCTAACATTATATAATGTTCAGGCATTATATAATGTAGTTTCTTCAACACATTTTTGGTGTGTGTGTGATACTTTGTCGGCACTTTCTTCACAGTAACAACGAGTCTGAAGAGAACAGGGCTTTGCATTTGTGTAGGCTGTCCATGTGAGCCAGAAACTTTTTCCAATATTCTTGCTGACATGGTGCACCTATAAATGACCAGGAACCTGCCCTTTTTAGACTCACTTGTTGTCCATGTGATAGATGAGGAGGTAGGGCCAAATGGTCTGCTCTACAAGTATTAATTCTGCATTGAATTCATTTTGAAAGATGTGGTGATTTCCACTGGGAAGCATGTAACTGAGGCAATATAACTATTTTAAAATTATGTTTCATTCTATTTTTCATCCAAGGAACTTATGATGGTGTATAAGGTTCTGTCCTTTTACAGTCACAACTACTATGTGAGTATTATTAGTCTGAGAAATGTCGACTGGTTAAAGTCACTACTATCACCTTGTGTGTCTCACTGTGTCTCTTGTGCATGGTGGAAAAACAAAATATGCAGGGAGCATGTTAATGGTAATAGCATAATAGAGAAATATCAAAAGCTATTCATAGATAAATAGGTAGTGACACTAGAACGCTGCTCATGCCAATGTACCTTTTTAATTCTGAAGTAAATTCTTCTGAGTTATCAAATTTGCCGTGTTCCAAAATTAAAATACAGCACACTTTATGGTCTCTGTATTTAGAACAAATTATTCATTCACCTGTCAATCTTCCTCTCATACATCACATACAGTGGTGACACTTGCTATTTTTAAACACAGCATTTCAATCAGAGATGATGTCATTTCATCCCAATGTAAAGAAAAAAAAGCTGTCTACTTTCCATGCAGATGTGTTTCTGTCAATGGATGCACTGACTGTTCCCTGCTTCCAAGTATAGTGTAGCAAATGTAATTACATCAAACATAATTATATGTCATATCATTAGGGAAAGGGGGGGAGAGATTATTTACCTACACCTATGTTCACGTGCACTGGCAATACTGAGGACAAATTCTAAGCTAAAATGTAGTTCCAAGTATATTTGTTATGCCATGGCACAATCGCTGGGAAGGCAGAAGACTACCGCCTTTGCCTTAGCCAACTCTGGAGATGCAATCTTGCGGGGTTCCAAATGGAGCATTTGGCGCAGTGGTTAAACTGCTGTACTGCAGCCAAAACTGTGCTCATGACCCAGGGTTCAATCCCAGGTAGCCGGCTCAGGGATGACTCAGCCTTCTATCCTCCCGAGGTCGGTAAAATGAGTACCCAGCTCGCTGGGGGGGGGGGGGGCAATCTGTAGCCTGCATAATTAACTTGTAAACTGCCCAGAGAGTGCTTGAAGCGCTATGGGGCGGTATATAAGCAGCACGCTTTGCTTTTTTTTTTTGCTTTTATACTCCCTCTTTATTTCTTTGGTTTTGGAAATGTGTGAGATTTGCTAGGATTTGTGTTTAAGCTGTCGTGTACCATAAAACTGCTTCAGCGCAAAGTGTTAGGGCAGCTGTTCCGGCAGAGGAAGGTGGGGGAAAAAGCAGGGCCTGGCAGCTGTGCCTTAATCAAGGCAAAAAAATCACATTTATACAGTGGAGAGAAGGGTAAGAGAAGGAGGTGACCCTGGTGTGTCACTTCCATCCTCCTTCCCATTCACCACTTCCAGACCACAACACATCCAGAATCTGTCAAAGCATTGTTTTGCCCCCATAGGATATACTTCGTCAATTATTTTGCAAGATCAGACCTCCATCAATATAAAAGTAACTAAAAACTACAGAAACACAAAAAAGAGAACATCCCTAGGTGAGTTACAAGCATAATGTAGTCTAGAGCAGTGGTCCCCAACTTTGGGCCTCCAGATGTTCTTGGATTTCCCAGAAATCCTGGCCAGCAGAGGTGGTGGTGAAGGCTTCTGGGAGTTGTAGTCCAAGGACATCTGGAGGCCCAAGGTTGGGGACCACTGGTCTAAAGGTACTTTTAATTGAAAAAAGGAAACAACTAAGTTCATTTCTAAATTCTGGTTAGCAAATACAGAATTTTGTTATGAGGGCTGTGTACCAACTTCTGATGGATGCCATATTCTAAGCTACATGTTTCAAACTGGGTGCAAGAGAAAGAGAGAGAAAGAGAGAGAGAGAGAGAGAGAGAGAGAGAGAGAGAGAGAGAGAAGATTCCATGATATTGTTGTTACGTAAAAAGGTGGTGTATAATAAACAAAATTATAAGCTGAACATTGTTTTATGATGCCATTTGTCCTACAGAGAACGGCATGCGAAAATTTCACGTACAGTGGTGCCTCGCAAGACGAATGCCTCGCAAGACAAAAAACTCACAAGACGAAAGGGTCTTGAGAGATTTTGGGTGCCTCGCAAGACGGGCTGTCTTGCGATATTTTTCGTCTTGCAAGGCGCGTTTCCCATAGGAATGCATTGAAATTTAATTAATGCGTTCCTATGGGGAAAAAAAAGTCAGAACCCCCCAAAAAAGTCAGCAAAAAGTCACTTACCAGGTAGAGTAGACTGAGTCCAGCTCCTCACAGTGCGTTTGTAGCCCCAGAACAGCCGGAAAAGAGTGCCAAACAGCGAGCAACCAGCAGGGAGCCGGCAGCCATTTTGTGTTAGTCTCCCTCCTGCCCCCCCTCTCCCCGCCTCTCAGCTGATCGGCGCTGGGTCTGAGAGGCTTTTTCCCTGCTAGGCAAGCCTCAGGAAGCCGGTTAGACCCAGCACCCATCAGCTGAGAGGCGGGGGGTAGCTGATCCATGCTGGGTCTAACAGGCTTCCTGAGGCTTGCCTAGCAGGGAAAAAGCCTCTTAGACCCAGCGCTGATCAGCTGAGAGGCGGGGAGAGGGGGGGCAGGAGCAGAGACGACCACAAAATGGCTGCCGGCTCCCTGCTGGTTGCTGAATCTCCGCTGTTTGGCACTCTTTTTCCGGCTGTTCTGGGGCTACAAACGCACTGTGAGGAGCTGGACTCAGTCTACTCTACCTGGTAAGTGACTTTTTGGTGACTTTTTTTTGGTTTCTGACTTTTTTTTCCCCATAGGAACGCATTAATTAAATTTCAATGCATTCCTATGGGAAAACGCACTTCGCAAGACGAAATTTTCGCTAGACGGCATTAACCGTGGAACGGATTAATTTCGTCTTGCGAGGCACCACTGTATATCACTTATAGAAACGAAAATGTCATGACACAGTCAGAAAAGCAGCTTACAAAGGGAAGAAAAGTTATTTTCCAGAAAGGAAAAAACAATCAAGTAGTTTTAATAACATAGGTAGCCAATGCAAACAAAATCATTCCTGTTCTCTAAGGAGGCATAACTATATCTCAGCTAGAGAAAAATCCTTGAACTTTACATAGGCAGGACCAGAATTAATTAAAAACCAAAATAAAACCTATCAATAACAATACTGTTTTCAAGGACTGTAACCAAGCAGGGAAATAGGCAGATGATAGAAGATATTTGCTGATATCCATTTTTGCCTCTGCAGCCAGTAAGCAATTTGACAGAATCATCTGTGTTTCTGTAGCTCTAGAGAAAGGCTGTGGGGCATACCCTCAAGTGTTTGAAGGCTTGGTCAATACCAATTGTGTAAAGACAATGTGTACTCATCAAGAGAGAGAGAAGTCTTTTCCCCTTTCATTTTCTCTTTAGCTCTAGTTGAAACTGTCTGGACTTGTTTCATGTGGAGCTTAAAGAAAGAGAAATGCAGAAAACAGACAGTAGTGTTTGATGGACATAGCTTGGTTCCAAAGCTGCATTGTAAGGCACCTGTAAAATTGACAACAATTGCCAAGAAATACATGATTCTCTGCTGGATAGTGACTCCAGATGCAACTCAGAATAGGTACTCAGTGCTATCAGTTTTGCAACACCAGTCACTGCAGTGATGGAAGTGGGGAGAGGCTGAGTGGGAAGTACTGGGAATGCCACGACTCAGGAAGGATATAATTCCAGACTTCATTGCTGGACTGAATATCTGAAGACACCTTAATTTTTTTCATCACACTAAAATGAAATATTTCATAATTCAAAATTTCATATTTTCCTAACATCAAGGTGAAAAAAACCCAAACATGTTTTTTTAAAAAAAAATTTGATGAAAATGTTACTCCCATCAGTTTTCCCTGAGACTCCAGCCTTCATGTCTCAAGTTCTGGTGGCTGGGACAGGAGTCACCTTATGTCTTCTCTATATCCTATAACAATATCTGAAGTTAGAAATATTTCATTGCTAAGGTGCAGGTCTTACTACTTATTAAATGTAACAGCAGTCAGGTAATTTCATTATTATTATTATTATTATTATTATTATTATTATTATTATTATTATTATTATTATTATTAATAATAATAATAATAATAATAATAATAATAATAATAATAATAATAATAATAATAATAATAATAATAATAATAATAATAATAATGGTGTGCTTTGAAGTCAGTTCTGATTTATGGTGGTTCTTTTTTTTAGAGTTTTCTAAGTAGAGAGTACTCAGAAGTGGTTTACTGTTTCCTTCTTTTGGGGCTGCCCTCGGACTGTGCAGCTTGCCCAAGGCCACACAGGCTTGCTCCTCTGGGATGCACAATGGGGAACAGAACTCCCAACCTAGATACCTAACTCACTCTTCTGGTCAATGCATTGTACTGTACAAGCATGGAAGAAATGTCAGATTTACATGTTTCACCACTACAGAGAGGCTGAAATCCTCTTGGCAGAGATGCTTAGTGGTAGATGATGCCATCATTAGTCATGGACGTTAATTTAAAGTGCCCTACTCCCACTCCTGCATAAAGACTACAAGGCTCTCTAGGGACCCTGTTCAGCCTAGAGAAGCTTTCGGGAGCCTTCAGATGGGGACGGGGGTTCGATATCCAAAAATCACTGGCAGCACTCCTGATCCCTAGAGTTCCTTAGTGAAAATAGGGAACATTAAAGATGAACAGCTGTGGATGACAATGATATCACTGTTCAAAACCATGGGATTGTGAAAGAGGATTTCAGCCATATGCCTATACCATTTATGTTAATAAAATAACAGAATAATACAACTACAGTTTTGAAAGAACTGCAAGGGCTGTCAAGTCTAACTCCCTCCCAATACAGGAAATGCATGATTGAGCATCGCTGGCAGAAGGCCATTCAACCTCTGTTCAAAAGTCTTCAGAGATGGAGGTGCCCTGCCTCCCAAAGCAGTACATTCCACACTTGAACAGTTCATTCCATCAGAAAGTCCTTCATGCTTAGTCAAAATATTGATTACTACATCCTAAAGTCACATTAAAATTGGTGCAGGCTAGTGTGAAATGACTGCCTCGTCCTTCCATTTTAGTGAGAGTTAAACTAGGGCTGTAGGTCTCCTGCTTTGGATTGGAACTTCATTTGTCAATTCAGGTTCAAGCATGAGTTCATTCAGGCTAATTTGAATCGGAATGAATGCAGTTTATATCTCATGCGATCCAACTCAGAAATCTACACCATGATTAATTTGCACTGGGAAATGGGTTCTTTTTTGGGTTTTTTTGTTTTCTTTCACAGGTATCCATGGAATCTGAAGACATTTCAATCATCTCAAAGATGATTTAAATCCTGCATAATTCCAGACAAATAGATCCTGGAGTGTTTGCTTTAGCCCTTTAAATTTTTTTCTGTTAAAACGACCCTAACTTTTCCCCCACATGGTTTTTGTTATGTGATATCAAGTTGCCTCTGACTTATGATGACCCCATAAATGAGTGATCTCCAAAATGCCCTGTCCTCAACAGCGCTGCTCAGCTCTTGTAAACTCAAGCCTGTGGCTTCCTTTTGGTAATCAATCCATCTCCTATTTGGTCTTCCTCTTTTCCTCCTGCATTCCACCTTTCCCAGGATTATTGTCATTTCCTGAGAATCTTGCCTTCTCATGATGTGCCCAAAGTAGGACAGCCTAAGTTTCAACATTTTTGACTACAGAGAGAGTTCAGGCTTGGTTTGATCTAGGACCCAGTTGTTTGTCTTTCTTGGAGTCCAGAGTATCCAGAAAGCTCTCCTCCAGCACCACACGTCAAATGAATCATTCTCCCCCCCCCCCCGTCAGCTTTCTTTGCTGTCCAGCTTTCACACCCATACATGGTGACTGGAAATACAAAAGTGTGGATGGTCTTGGTCTCCAGTGACACATCCTTACACCCGATGATCTTTTCTAATTCCTTCATTGCTGCCCTTCCAAGTCTCAGTCTTCTTCTGATTTCTTGGCTGCAGTCTGCAATTGGATTAATGATTGAACTAAAATATAAAAAATCTCTACCTATTTCAATGTCTTCATTGTCAATGCTAAAGATGTGCAGTTCTTCTGTAATCATGATTTTTCTCTTCTTCACATTCAACTGCAGTCCTGCTTTGGCACATTCATCTTTCATTTTCCCCAGAGGTCATTTTAAGCCAGTGCTGCTTTCTGCCAGTAAGATTGTGTCATCTGCATATCTTAAATTATGGATGTTCCTTTCACCAATCTCCTTTATCTGAATCTAGCATGGCTTTCCATATAATATTTTCTGCACACAGACTGAACAGATAAGGGGATAAAATACACTCTTGTCTAACACCTTTGCCTATAGGAACCATTCTGTCACTCCATATTTAGTCCTATGGGTAGTTTCTCACCCACAATACAGGTTTTGTATCAGGACAATTAAGTACTAAGGCACACCCATTTCTTTCAGAATGGCCCATAGTTTCTCACACAGGCAAAGACTTTGCTGTAGTCTATATAGCACAGACTGATCTTCTGAAATTCATTGGTGTCCTCCAGTAGCCAATCTATATTTGCAATATGATCACAAGTGCCTGTGCCTTTTTGGAATTCAGCTTGAACATCAGCCATTTTTTGCTTCATGTAAGGTAAAAACCTTTGTTGCACCACTTTGAGAATCACTTTGATCACATGAGAAAATAGAGCTATGGTTCTATAGATACTGGACTCCTTGGTCTCTCCTTTCTTGGGGACTGGAATGTACATTGAATGTTTCCAGTCTGTGGGCCAGTCTGTTTTATTTTCCATATTTGGTGGCATATTTTTGTTAGGATTTTGACAGATTTGGTCTCCATGGCTTGAAACAGTTCTATGGTATTCCATCTAGCCTGGTGATTTATTTCTTCCTAGTGCTTTCAGAGCAGTTTTCACTTCACTTTCTAGAACTGCAGCTTCTTTGTCAAAGAATTCCTCTTCAAATGAATTTGTCATCCTTTTATCTCTTTTGTATAGATCTTCTGTATACTGTTTTCACCTTCTTCTTCTTCTTTTATCCTGGTGAGCTAGTATACTTCCCTATCAGTCTTTCAGCGTTCCTAACACTGGCTTAAATTTTCCTTTGATTTCTTGGAATTTCTGGAAGAGATCTCTTGGTTTTCCCCTTTTGTTGTTCTCCTCTGTTTCTTTGCATTGGTTGTTGCAGTAGTTCTCTTTGTCTCCATGTAACAGTCACCAAAAAACTACATTCAGAATTCTGCCCCTATTTCTGTTACCTTTTACTTTTGCTCCATGACTTACAATTTTCATGTTTCTTCCATCATCCATCTAGTTTTTTTCCTTTTCTTTTTACTACAGGAATTGTCTTTTTGCAATCTTCCCTTATAATATCTTTGGTTTCAATCCACAGTTCTCCTGGTTCACTGTCAATTGAGTTTAAGTAATGTAAATCTGTTCCTTATGTGGATTCTAAATTAATCAGAAATGTTGTTTCAAGTATATTTTAGCACTACAATTCTTTCAGTCTTCTTTTTCAGCTTTACTCCAATGTTGAATATTAACAGTTCATGATCAGTACCACAATTCACATTTTTCCACACAAGTACATGAAATCTGGGGTCACTCTGACCCCTCTTCACTTGTTGACTGCTGACAAGTTTCATACAGATAGGTCCAGGGGATTTGTGTTATGCATCTACAACATTTGCTTTAATATGCTCAACATTTTTTTAATATAGTGCGACTTTTCTGCATGATCATATTGTCTGTGATTCATTTGCTGTGTGCTTGTGCACAAAGACTTAGGGTGCATTCAGAAAATGATAAAGGACCACATTTGATTGTGCTGGAAGTGGTCACTTTGCTGGAAGCAGCCACTTTTAAAGCACCTTCCATGTGCACAGGAATTGCTCCAGCTCAGAAAAATATCCCTGCAGCAGGACCAAAAAGGTTTAGCTTTGGCATGGAGCAGGTTGGGCTGGTTTGTGATGTCCAGTATGTTGTGTGATAGTTGGAAAATAGCTTGCACTGGACCATGCCACAAGCAGTCCAGAATGCACTATTTCTCCACCTACCATCTTTAATCTGTAAGGATAGAAACTAACACATTGAGAAAAACTAAACTTAAAGTAAAACTAGGGTCAATACATGTGGTGTAAGTAGTACCCAATAAAATCACTCTAGAGCCAACAGATATTCAAATAAGCCAACAAATAGAAAGTGTAAAGAAAGGTGGGACTAAATGAGAAAGAAATAGGAAAGGATGATTGAAGTTTGGGTTCCTATTAGAAATGGGCATGAATCAGAACAATGGTGATCATTTTGATTTGTGATTCATCAAGAAGAATTGTGAATGTATGATTTTTTTTCTGACGAATCAACAAATGATTCGTCAATTCATTTTTTACTTTAAAACCATATAAAATGCCCACTCCCAGAACGTAGAGTTACCAAATTCACAAGACAGTTTCCCCTGACTCTCCTCTACAAGCCCTGTATGTTTGGTGAAGTTTGGGTTTTGTATGTCTGGGTTATAGACCCACAAGGAGGTCCCCCCCAGGAAAATTCCCCCCAGGTACCCAAGACACCAAAATCAAAGAGAAGCTTCCACTGACTCTCCTCTACAATCCCCCCAAGTTTGGTGAAGATTGGATTTCAGACATCCAGGTTATACACCCATAAAGTGGGTTCCCTCAGGAAAGTGCCCTTCAGCAGCTGGCTCAGGGAAACCAAGGGAATCTTTACCAAACATGGTGGGGTTGTAGAGAGTCAAGGGAAGCTTCTCTGTAATTTTGGTGTCTCTAGGTGCCTGGGGGGAGCTTTCCTCAGGGGCCCTATTTGTGGGTGTATAAATCGGACATCAGAAATCCAATCTTCACCAAACTTGGAGAGATTGTATAGGAGCATCAGAGGAACCTTCCTTGAAATGTTGGTGTCTTCAGGTGCCTGGGGGCCATTTTATATCCAAACAAATCAACAAATCAAAACTTGCTAAAAATTCATTGATTCATATTTGTCAGGGGCATTGATTCATATGAATATGAACCAATGAATTATCAATTTTTGAAAAAATTAGGTGATTCATTTTTTAATTGCCCATCTCTAGTTCTTATAGGATAAAGGAAGGAAAAACACAAGCTGAATAGATACAGTAAATGCAAAACTACCACCAAACCCAACCAATGATCAGAGAGTTTACAGCCCAATCTTTAAGCTAAAAAGGCCAAAAGAGGGATAAAGGGTAAGTACCATTTCCAGGCACACTGAGATTCTCAAACAATAAGCACATTCTCACACAATAAACAGTGCCAACCACCACCATCACAACAAGCAATTCAAATTAACAAGATAAAATATGTGGAAGTGATAAAGTTCTGAGATTCAGAACAATCAATAATTGCCACGATGCTCTGCAGCTTTTTTTTTTTTAAAAATATCTGTTATTAACAGCTCAAGAAAAAAGAACAAAGGGCTGCATGAGAGAGCTCAGTATATTCTTTGATATCATACAATCCCTCTCTCCAAGCACTATGACTGGAAAGTGCTGGTGAGACTCTTTTCTTAGATTGCAAGATAGAGCAGTCAATGAGCAAAGTCTAACTCTAATCCCCAACTGCACAACGCTGGCTCTCTCTTCATGTCATGCTGTTTTGCAACATTTTGGAAGTAGGCTGCCTAGCTTTCTTTTGATGTCTGAACTAGTCCAAAATAATTCAGTTCCACTGAGACCCGATTCAATTTGGGATTCGGCTGAACCAGATGCACAGCCTTGATTTAAATGTGACAACTATTCCTTGAACTAGGTTCTTCAAAGAGCCTCGTGGCGCAGTGGTTAAACTGCAGTGCTGCAGCCAAAACTGTGCTCACGACCCAGGGTTCAATCCCAGGTAGCCGGCTCAAGGTTGACTCAGCCTTCTATCCTTCCAAGGTCAGGAAAATGAGTACCCAGCTCGCTGGGGGGGGGGGGGGTAGTGTGTAGCCTGCATAATTAACTTGTATACTACCCAGAGAGTGCTTGAAGCACTATGGAGCGGTATATAAGCAGCACACTTTGCTCTTGCTTTTCTTCTTCTGTGCAGGATCATAAATGTTATCACTAGGAAGGAAGAATGTCATGGTATAGGAAATACCCTATCCTACAGAAGCCCATTCTGATCAGAAATATGTCATCCACTTGTGAGTTTCAGTCTTAGAGGGGTCAGCATACAGAAAAAGAGAAACAGCAGACTTAACCCTAAGCAATAGTGAGAGGTTGGACAGTTCAGGAAAAGCAGACAGGGTGGGGCAAAATGTGGTACTAAACTGGTATCACTAAGGTGGTGGAAGGAAGCCATATTCTATACAGGTATACTTTGATTTAAGCTGTTCTGTACTTACGTTTACAGACAGGTGGTCTTCCTTTATTGCTCCACAATCCATCTTCTTGACACACTGCTGTTGCTTGTTGACTAGATTCTAGCTGGAAGCCCTCATTACATTCATATATCACTTTGCTGCCTAGAATAAACTCATTACCCCAGACTGAACCATTTCCAGGAGATTCTGGAATACCGCAAGATACAGCTGAAAAGAAAAGAGAAACAGAAACAGTTTGCCACAGGAAGGGATAATTAACGGTATCATGTTTGCTATGGTACAGAGGGGAAAAATTACCTAATTACACTACATTTATCATATTCTTGCTGAGAAGTGACTCACTTTACAACCATTGTGTGGCAAAATCAAAGAATAAAAGGAATACAAGATTATGTAACAAGATGTCAGACTAATGTCCAGTAATATCAATCTCATACAAGCCTGGCTCCTGTAGTTGACACTTGACTCACCTCCATTAAGGAAATGTTATTTGGAAGCCAACAAGGTCTTTTCTCCTGCTCACCTGTAATGTTCCTCCATGAGAAACATATTATCCCGAGCTAGGTGGCTGGCAAGCTCCTTCCTCTCTAAGCTCAAGGGTGTCTTATCAGTGGCTTTGCATGCAAGAGGCAGTACGAAGACAGGTGCGGGAGGTAAAAAGCCCTTGCTGGCTTCCAAGCATGGTGGAGAGGAGTCAGAACATGAGGAGGGAGGAAGGGTTTGTTATTCTGCTGCCCATACCAAAGACAGAACAAAGACAGCAGCAAAGCACTCGGCTGGTGGACCTCGGGTACTACACCGTCACGCTGGATGAGAGATGACGCTCCTGCTGGGCATCGGCAAAAACTCTCATGCTTGAACTGAATTGGAGAGGCAGCTACCTGCCCGGTGCAAACTTCTTCCTCTGGGAGCAAAGTTGCAGTGGGAAGGGAAGGGTCTATTCACAGACATTTACAAATTTTCAAGCAGGGGTGAATTGTTTGCTTGCTCCCTCTCCTCTCTGTCTCTGGGGAGGGGTGATTTGGCTATCAAGGGGAAAGACTCTAGTTTAAATTCCACGGCTCAGTTTTACAGTAGAAATCCGTCTTTCCCATGCAGGACTGAATTGAGACCATTTGAAAATTCCCTACATTCCTAGCCTGCAAGGAAAAGAGTGTTTCAGTTCCTCGTCCTCATCTGCAGGACAAGATAAGTGAGTATTTATTTCCCTATTTCAGATATAATTATTCTAAATGTACTGCTGCTTAGGCATTTTTTTGCCATTTCAGCAACTCAAAGTAACAGTAATAACAATAAATCATTATTCCTTGGAAGGAAACCAAGTTCTTTATGCAGCACCAGCACAAGCATTATCGTATGAGCTGTCATTTGACAAGATGGGAAATGAAATACACCATCTGACCTATCCAGTTTAACCCAAGCTACAGATGTGTTCTTACGAAAATTGAAACTCATAGGATGGAAAGGGAAAGAAACTATTCAATTTGTTAAAATAATGAACACAGACAGATCAGACCCCTGTCACTATTTTTAATGCACTTAGGGTGGCAGATATATTGGTACTTCAGATATAATGAAAGGGTTTCTTTTGGGGGGAAACTATGACAAAGACATGTTAAAAAATGACCTAAGCATTTAGTTAAGTACCTAAACATCTCTGATACTAATTAGTTTCAAGGAAAATTTGTTTATTTTCCTAGAGGCTAAGCTGTTTTTGTTTAAGAATTCTCAGAACAAACAAAAAATGCACTTTTAAAAATCTGTGCTTTGGCCATAATTGAAAGAAAATGAGGTATAATCCAGTTAATTACTACAGAAACTGCTGGATAGCTCAGTGGTTTAGGTCTCTAGCTGCGGAGCCAGAGGTTGGGAGTTCAATTCCCCACTGTGCTTCCTTGACAGGGGCTGGACTTGATAATCCATAGAGTCCCTTCCAGTTCTGCAGTTCAAAGGTTATCATCATCATCATCCTGAATTGATTTTGTCCTCTTGCAGTAAAGAACAAATAAAAAAAGATAACTCCTCAAACATAGCTGTGGCCTTTCTCCTCGACTTTGGAGAAAATTTGTGAATTAATGCTAATATTTTTATGTATTTTTGTAAAATGAGTGTTGGAGAAATGTGATAGATGTTGTCTTGTTGTGTAACCTAGTAAAAATAGTAGCACTGATAGGCTGTTGGTGTCTTTGTGGTCAATCAGCTTGTCCCATTCTGCTCCCAACGTCTATGTGTTTACTGTCACAAAGAGAAAAGACAATAGGTTTATAAGGAAACAAGAGGTTTACACCAATCGTATTTCGCACATATTGTGAAAACTACAAAGGAAAAAAAAAGCTTGGTTTCTTAGACCAACAGCTGGGATCTCTCAAGAGGGCTGGAGAATCCCCAAGGAGCTGTCTCATCATTCTAAGATGCTACCATTGCCACAAACTCACTAGGTAGCCTTAAACACCTAGCCTAGTTGTCCATCTCTGCTATGAGAAGAAATAATTAGTGGACTATCTTGTAAGGATTTCAAAACAAGATATCTTATAAAGTGTGTAGAACACCTGAAATGAGCAGTGCAGTTGCTATGCTCTGGATCCATTTCAGTCGGGCTTCAGGCCGCACCATGGCATGGAAACGGCACTGATCGCCCTGCTTGATGACCTATTGAGGGAGGCCGACAAGGTCAAAATGTCCTTGTTGGTCCTCCTCGATATCTCAGCCGCCTTTGATACCGTCGACCATGGTATCCTCCTGGAGAGGCTCTCCGAGTTGGGGATTGGTGGCCTTGCTCTTGCTTGGCTCCGGTCCTTCTTGAAGAGTTGTCCTCAGAGAGTCCAGCTTGGGGAGAATGTATTGGCCCTGTGGTTCCTCAATTGTGGGGTACTGCAGGGTTTGATCATCTCCCCAATGCTGTTTAATATCTATATGAGGCCACTGGGATGGGTCATCCAGGGGTGTGGGGCTTTGTGCCATCAGTATGCTGATGACACTCAGCTCTACATCTCTTTTTGTCCATCTGCAGTGGATGCCGTTCCATCTCTTGAGTGCTGCCTGGGGACCGTTCTGCAATGGATGCAGTCAAACGGACTGAGGTTGAACCCAGACAAGACGGAGGTCTTGCGGGTCGGCGCCCCTGATGTCAGTGGTTTGGGAAACTCCATCTCTTTTGGGGGGCGACTCTCACGACGGAGAGTGTGGTTCACAGTCTGTGGGTTCATCATGGAGACCCAGGTAGTGTCCGTGGTTCGGTCCGCCCATTTACATCTTCGGCGGATCACCCAGCTGCGTCCCTACCTAGACACGGGGGCTCTCACCACACTGGTCCATGGACTCATAGTCCCAAGAATAGACTACTGTAATGCTCTTTACGTGGGACTTCCTTTGAGATTGATGTGGAAGCTTCAAATGGTCCAGAACACGGTGGCCACGCTATTAACAGGGGTGAAAAGATTCCATCATATTTCCCCCATCCTGGCCGCCTTACACTGGTTACCTATTCGCTTCCGCATCAATTTCAAGGTGCTATTACATATAAAACCCTAAACGGTTTAGGGCCTCGATACTTGGCAGAGCGCCTTCTTACACGTAGTCTGAGTCTTGAGTTCTACCCATATCACCCTTTCCAGCCAGGCTGAGCGGTTGAGGGGCCTAACGCCAAGAGAAGCCCAAAGAGAACAAACTAAAAACCAGGCCTTCTCAGCAGTGGCCCCTCATCTCTGGAACAACTTACCATTAGAGATCTACCTGGCCCCCATGCTGAGGGCCTTCAAGAGCAAACTAAAGACCTGGCTCTACAGGCAAGCCTTCCCAACAGCCATCACTTAGTTTGTTTGTTTTTTTTACTCTTGTAGTAAAATTGGGCCCCATCTTTTAATGTACTTATGCTTTCATTTATTATATCTGTATTTTTGTTTTTTGTATAAACCACCCAGAGTAGACATGTTCTAGATGGGCGGTATATAAGTCTAATAAATAAATAAATATGCCTTCATATTCTTAGGCTAGTAACCTGTTGCCTAAAAGCATAGTAAAAAAGAAATCATATGAGCATCCCACCTCATGCTCCAGCAGACTCCTTATCATGTGCCCACTCTCTCACAATGCAATTTCCCCTTCACGCTGCATTTAGCCAACAGGATGCTAGCCTTTCTGTATGTCATTCACACAGGAAGTACAGTGGGGAATTGAATTCCCAGCCTCTAGCCCCGCAGCCAGTCACCAAACCGACTGAGCTATCCAGCCAGCTTTTGTGCATATATATCTATATGTCTATATATCTAGAGAGAGAGAGAGAATGTGAAAACAATTTTATATGTTACTGTTCCTATATTTCTCGCGGCTGAAGAGGCAAACGTCTTTTTTAAACAATGGGGCCACATGTCGTTTCAGCAGGAACTGCTGTTGTGGAAACAGTTTTCTTCTTTGTATACATTTTCAAAATTAACCATATATTTTTTTTACAACAAAACAAGCAAAATTAGATGGAGGCATTCCAATCTATACCTGAAGATTGCAGTGATGTATCGTGTGAGTGTTTCTACGCAGCCGTATTTGTGGGCCAGAATGTCCTCAACTCCTACAAAGCATGGCGACATAATGAGCCATAGGGTCACAAAGAAAAAAGAAATCTAAAAGCCTTACCTTGGCAGAGAGGAAGAGGGGCATCCCACTGATACATGCCATTTGGGTGACGTCTACAAGTAGCATTGCTATGGCCAATCATCCTGTAGCCAGGTTTACAATAATAGTGAACTATACTGCCAACTGTGCCCTTGGTTTTATTTATAATCCCACCATTCTTCACAACATGGTTTAAACTGCAGTATGGAGCTATACGGGAATGAAGTAAAAAGAAATAAAAGAAATAGATTAATAGTCGTCAAGTAAAATGCATGGCATGGTTATGACTAGGAAGACCATGAACTCAAGCTGTTTCCTCACAACTAGAATCCACAAAGGAAATGCTAGAAAATTATAGTCAGCTCACGAACGTTATTCTTACCATTTGCATATAAGTAGCAGGACAGTTTTGCACATGTAATGCAATTTGCTCTTTATTGTGTGTGACCATTAATGATGTACAACAGAAATTAGTAGAGACGGATGAATTTAAATGTGTTGACCTACTGTCATGTTAATGTTTACATTTGCATAACAGAAGTGCCATGGCAAATATCTGAAGCCTCAGGAAAAGGCCTTAGTGAGAGGGGTGGCTGTGCTTCTTTGGAGGTCTGTTGGTGAACTCAGCCTGCTCCCGTAGCATGTCCTAGCTGTAATGTTTCTGCTCAGTACCTACTTCAAATCAAGTTTTGAAGGCATTCTATTTATTCATTATCCAACTTTCATGAATGCACAGCAATGGGCTTTTCTATGAGAGTACTTCCTGACATGGATAATGCTCCAATCAAGACCCAGAGCGATGTCCTACCTGTAGTTCCATTCATATACGGTAACAGGTTTTATCCAAAGTCACGTGGAAAGGAAAGACAAAGGGCAGGGTATGCTAAATATGCTAAAAACTAGAATTCTCTAATACTTGAATAGGGTATTATTGGGCTATAACCCATCACTCCTGGTGCTATAGCATTCAGGACCATCTCTTTAAGCGACTGGCTCAAATAGTAACAGCAACTTCCTGGCCTTGGAGAGAGGGTATGTGGTTCTCTTTATTTGTGAAGTCAGTCTGCTTCTCTAACGGGTCTTGCTTTAATGTTCCTGCTTGGTACCTACTTCAAATAAAGTTTTGAAGGTATACTGTTTATTCATTATCTCTGATCTTATGGAAGCCGAGCCTCAACTCATGTCACACAGTAAGTATCCTCCAGATCTACAGAAAGTAGGAAACAAATTCCAGATGTGTCAGAGTGGGTGTGCATCTAAGATCAAGCCTGAAGTAGTTTTTACAGAAGGCCTGTACTTGATGATGTACAATGTAAAATGCAGTCTTTCTGATTTGGTCTTCACTGGCCATTTGGGACAGAACTGGAGGAAATGAGAGCTGGGTACTCATTTTACTGACCTCAGAAGGATGGAAGGCTGAGTTAACCTTGAGCTGGCTACCTGGGATTGAACCCCAGGTTGTGAGCACAGTTTTGGCTGCAGTACAGCAGTTTAACCACTGTGCCACGAGGGAATTGATAGGCTTGTTAACCAGTTGAGCTTAAGATGGTCTGGTTGGAGCAGCAAAGGACCTTATGATTCGCAGAGATGGGGACTCACAACTTGCCTCGGACTCGACTTGGGGGTTTCTGGGGGGACTTGCTACTTAACTTGTGACTCAGACCCATTTGTACGAGTCACCTTGTTGAGTTCCTATGAGCCTCCCTACCTGCCGCCACTGTCCCCACCATCTTCAGAGGCAGCAGATCCTGCTTCCCTTCCAGGAGCTGGCTGCTGCCTCCACCCACACATCCGTCACCCAGCTGATACACTAGTACATGCATAGAGGCAGGGCCCAGCTTCCCTTGCAGGAGCCAGCTGATGCCTCCCTGGTGCAAGTGCAGAGGAGTGCCTTGGCTTCCCTTCCAGGCCCGCTGTCTCAAACCATGCAACCCCCCACTCCGGGAGGCAAGCGACTCAAGACTCAGACTTGGGGCTTGGAACTTGGTCCCCAAAACTTGCCAACATCCCTGATGATTAGGATCAAACTGCTCTTTAGCATTCCTGGTTACAAATGAAGGAAAATGTTCTAAACTATGCTGGTCTCCAGCTTGTTCAGCCAACAGATACTTGCAGAGCCCAAGCTGCAGGCCCACACGCAAGCTCTTGAACTGTGCATGCAGTTGCTGAGAAGAAAAAACAAACTTTTGCAGGTCATGAAGTCCCAAGGTCTTCAGGGAAGGCTGGAGTCTCACCAGACAGGTCTTGAGCATAGGGCCATTTCTGCATGAGCCATAGTTACATTCTTAAGCATAAAGCATGCCCTGCATTCAGAACTACATAATAGAAATATGAAGGCACAATGATTTGGAAAAAGCAGCAGCATTTTGCTCCTAATAAGAAAAGTGCCCAAACTCACTGTTTGTGGTCATCGATATAACACCTGAAATCTAGAAGATGCTAACTACATATTAATGTGATATGGTAACATTAATACAGTTTGCATTTCTGTGTTTTGCAAGTCAGACACTGGGGTTCAACCAATACCTGAGATCACAGTTTCTACTTTGCCCATAGGTGTGCAGGAGGCACCAGCAAACATGGTTTTGGAAGGTCTTCAAAAGTCCAAAATGAAATCCAGAGAAGCAATCATAGCACGTTGCAAGTCTGACTATTACAAAGCCACATATATGTTCTACATTACAGGAGATGAGGAATGTCCCCTGCCCCCAAAACCAGCCTGTGTAGCTCTTGACGTGGTTAGGAGAGTGCACAGAATGTCATTTCCTGCGTTGACCACCAAAGATGGTGTTCTGAAAGAATGCCCTGATTTTTTTAAATGAATGTGAACTTCTACCACAGTTATGTAAACTAAGATGATACACAAGTACTCCAAAATCCCTTATGCTACAATACCTGCACTCAAGAAGGTCATGGACCATCTGGAAAGATGAAAGTCATCTCCAGAGTGACTGAGCCACCTCACTGGCAAAACAAACAAACAAACAAACAAAAAAACCCTATTCTATATAGGGAAGATGGTTACTAGCAAGTCAAACTGGATGACAAACCCTATAGAACTGAGCACACTCATCCAGTTTGGGGATCCTGTTTTGTTGAAGCAAAACAAACGGCCAATTTTTTTCCACTTTGGCATTTTGTTTGTTTTGGCAAAAGGGGATGCCCGCCCACCCCTCTCCCACTGCCCCCATCAGCTCCGCATACCTGCTTCTGCTGCTGCCACGACAGATGCCATTCTCAGAGGTAGTGGGCCCAGCATCCCTGAAAGAAACTGGCTGTTGCCTCTAAGCACGTGCCCATGGCAGTGGCAGCAGTGGAGGCGACAGGAGCAGGCAGGGGCCCCAGGCAAAAAATCGAGAAAAATCAGCTGCAAACTGGTTTGTTTTTCTGGGGGTTCATAATGGTCCATACCCATCTCTACTTCTGTGATATCCTTAATATCATAGCAGATGACACTGCTATAAAAGCATCAACAAAAGCAGAACAGAACATGATCCTTAAACAAATCCTAGATAGGGCACATGAGAAAGATGTGAAATTCAATCTAAGCAAAGTATAATTTATAGTTGATGAAGTCAAGTATATGGCTCATATCATTTCAACCTGCTGAGAAAATACAAACCATAACTGAGATGCACCCACCAACAGATGGTAAGGGTGGCCAGGGGATCTTTGTTTCTACATCCTCAATGAGTCAGTCCTGACAGCACCCCTACGAGCTCTCTTATGAAAGGATACTGCCTAGAAATGGGGTCCAAGGCAGCAACAAGCATTAGGCAGCAATTGCAACAGCCCCACTGTCCAGGTTCTTTGATCCCAAACAACAGCTAAACATTCAAGCAGATGCATCTAAAGATGGCTTGGGTGCATATGTTCTTCAAGGGAAGAAGCTATCACCTTCACCTCTCAAGTGCTTACCCAGGTCAAAAGAATTGATGCTCAGATTGGAAAGATCTTTCAGCCATTTAGTTTGCCATTGGGACATTTCACCAATATTTGTTTGGCGAATCAGTAGAAGTGCAGTCAGCTCACAAACCCTTGAAAGCAATCTTCTCGAAGCCCACAGGAAAGGCTCCAGCTAAACTACAGGGAAAGCTTTTGCAGCTCCAACAGTATGATACAATAATGATCTTAAAGTACAACCATATTCTTGGCTGAAACATGTCCACTGCCACTCCACAAGGCTCTTCTTGATTAAAACATAATGTTTGGAGTTCAGGGCTTTAAACTGAATTGGAAGGGAGAGGGAGGAATGAGCACAGAAGTAAAGATAGATGAAGCCTTACACACAATAAGAGGAATGGATTGAAAAGTTTTAATGGGGGTCAATAATAACATTAACATTAATAATAATATTCGTAAAACTGCACAAAGAAAAGCAGACCACAAATCATACCATCTCCAGTGTCTATATACAAATGCCAAGAGTATGGGAAACAAACAAGAAGAAATGGAAATCTTAATTTAGGAGGGTAAATATGACTTGATATGGATACCTGAAATTTGGTAGGATAACTCCCATGACTGGAATACAGCAGTTGAAGGATATAAATTGTTCAAAAGGAACAGAAAGAACAGAAAGGGAGGTGAAGTTGCAGTTATGTAAAAAGCACACATTCCTGCAGAAAAATACAAAAGGAGGAAATTGGCTGTTCCATTGAGAGCATCTGGATCATATGTCATTGGGGCAAAAAACAAAAGGAACATGGTAGTTGGAGTCTACTACCGGCTGCCCAATCAAGGAGAAGGTGCAGATGAAACTTTTGAAAAACAAATTGCAAGCATTTCAAAGAGACACAATGTAGTAGTGACGGGAGATTTCAATTATCCTAATATCTGTTGGGAGGCAAATTCTGCTATGTATAGCAATTCCTGGCTTGTGTGGCTGATAATTTTCTCATACAAAAAGTGGAGAAAGAAACTAGAGGACTAGTTATCATTGACTTGATTCTAACCAATAGAGACGTCTTGGTATAGGAAGTGGCAGTAAGGGGAACTCCAGGCGAGAATGACCAAGTTCTACTAGAATTGATGGTTGTTGTGGGTTTTCTGGGCTGTTTGGCCATGTTCTTAACGTTTTTCTAAAGTCTAAAACTCAACAAAGCCTGGCTCCCAGCACTGAAAAATACAGCCTGCAAAAGGTCAACAAACTCTACCCAGCCACAAGACCAGTGATCACTGCACACAAAAGACCAGCTAACGACACCCATCAATCACATTTACAGATCATCTCCCCCCCCCTTATTACAACAATACACCCACAATAAAAAACACGCTGATCACCATAATCACCCAATCTCCTGAAAAGGACAAAAGCTGATCCCACAGCTATAAATACTCAACAACCCAACAAACTGCACCAGAGCACAGCCAGAGTTCTGACTTTTGTCCTCTGAAGATGCCGGCCACACAGACTGGCGAAACGTTAGGAAGAAAAACCTTAAGAACACGGCCAAACAGCCCGGAAAACCCACAACAACCATCGGATCCCAGCTGTGAAAGCCTTCAAGAATACATCTATTAGAATTCTTGATTTCAAAGGAAACCAAAGCAGAGTGTAGCCACACATATATGCTGGATTTTTTAAAAGCCAATTTTAATGAACTCAGAACAAGGATAAGTAAAGTCCCATGGCAGGAGATCATAACAGGAAAAGGACTCCAAGAAGTGTGGAGGTTTCTAAGAAAAGAAAATTCTACAGGCACAACTACAAACATTTTCAACAACAATCTCCCTGATAGACAGAGGGAATGCTGTAGACATTGTATATCTTGACTCCAGCAAAGCTTTTGATGAAGTGCTCCATAATATTCTGATTAGCAAGCTAACTACGTGTGGGCTGGATAGAACAACTGTCACATGGATACACGGCTACAGAATCGTACTCAGAGGGTGATGATTAATGGCTCCTTCTCAAACTGGGAGGAAGTAACAAGTGGGGTACCCCAGGGCTCAGTTGAGGGCCCAGTGCTCTTCAACATTTTTGTTAATTACCTGGATCAGGGAGTATAGGAAATACTAATCAAATCTGCAGATGATACAAAACTGGGTGGACTAGCTAACACCCAGAAAGACAGAAACAAAATTCATAAAGATCTAGATAGGCTTGAGCACTGGTCTGAAAACAACAGAATGAAATTCAACAGGGATACATGTTGAGTTCTACACGTAGGAAAAAGAAACTAAACACATTACTACAAGGGGGATACCTGGCTCAGCAAAACTATGAGCGAGAGGGATCCTGGAATTGTCGTAGATCACAAGCTAAATATGAGCCAACAATGTGATGTGGCTACAAAAAAGGCAAATGCTATTTTAGGCTGCATTAATAGAAGTATAGTTTCCAAATCCCGCAAGATGCTAGTCCCCCTCTATTCAGCACTGGTTAGGCATCACCTTGAGTACTGTGTCCAGTTCTGGACACCACTTTTCAAGAAGGATGCTAACAAATTGGAACAAGTTCAGAGGAGGGCGACAAGGAGGATCAGGGGGCTGGAAACCAAGCCTTATGAGGAAAGGCTGAAAGAATTGGGCATGTTTATCCTTGAGAAAAGAAGACTGAGGAGTGATATGATAGCACTTTTCAAATATTTGAAAGGCTGTCGTACAGAGGAGGGACAAGATCTGTTCTCAATCTTCCCAGAGTGCAGGACATGCAACAATGGGCTCAAGTTAAAGGAAGCCAGATTTTGGTTGAATATCAGGAAAAACTTCCTGTTAGAGCAGTACGACAGTGGAACCAGTTACCTCGGGAGCTGGTGAGTGCTCCAAAACTGGAGGCATTCAAGAAAAACTTAGATAATCACCTGGCAGATATGCTTTGATTGTATTCCTGCATTGAGCAGGGGGTTGGACTTGATGGCCTTCCAACTTCATCATTCTATGATTCTACACAAATTGAACCCATTGGCAATCACTTGCTATACTAATAGCAAGAGTCTGTCTATTTGTTGTTGTCGTTTAGTCGTTAAATCGTGTCCAACTCTTCGTGACCCCATGGACCAGAGCACGCCAGGCCCTCCTGTCTTCCACTGCCTCCCGGAGCTTCAATGACACTGTCCAACCATCTCGTCCTCTGTCGTCCCCTTCTCCTCTTGCCTTCACACTTTCCCAACATCAGGGTCTTTTCCAGGGAGTCTTCTCTTCTCATGAGACGGCCAAAGTATTGGAGCCTCAGCTTCAGGATCTGTCCTTCCAGTGAGCACTCGGGGTTGATTTCCTTCAGAATGGATAGGTCTGATCTCCTTGCAGTCCAGGGGACTCTCAAGAGTCTCCTCCAGCACCACAATTCAAAAGCATCAATCCTTCGGCGGTCAGCCTTCACTTCCATACATGGCTACTGGAAAAACCATAGCTTTGACTATGCGGACCTTCATTGGCAAGGTGATGTCTCTCCTTTTTAAGATGTTGTCTAGGTTTGTCATCGCTTTCCTCCCAAGAAGCAGGCGTCTTTTAATTTCATGGCTGCTGTCACCATCTGCAGTCATCATGGAGCCCAAGAAAGTCAAATCTGTCACTGCCTCCATATCTTCCCCTTCTATTTGGCAGGAGGTGATGGGACCAGTGGCCATGATCTCAGTTTTTTTGATGTTGAGCTTCAGACCATTTTTTGCACTCTCCTCTTTCACCCTCATTAAGAGGTTCTTTAATTCCTCCTCACTTTCTGCCATTAGAGTGGTATCATCTGCATATCGGAGGTTGTTGATATTTCTTCCGGCAATCTTGATTCCGGCTTGGGATTCATCCAGTCCAGCCTTTCACATGATGTATTCTGCATATAAGTTAAATAAGCAGGGAGACAATATACAGCCTTGTCGTATTCCTTTCCCAATTTTGAACCAATCAGTTGTTCCATATCCAGTTCTAACTCTTGCTTCCTGTCCCACATATAGATTTCTCAGGAGATAGATAAGGTGGTCAGGCACTCCCATTTGTTTAAGGACTTGCCATAGTTTGCTGTGGTCTATACACTCAAAGGCTTTTGCGTAGTCAATGAATCAGAAGTAGAGGTTTTTCTGGAACTCTCTGGCTTTCTCCATAATCCAGCGCATGTTAGCAATTTGGTCTCTAGTTCCTCTGCCCCTTCGAAATCCAGCTTGTACTTCTGGGAGTTCTCGGTCCACATACTGCTGAAACCTATCTTGTAGGATTTTGAGCATAACCTTGCTAGCGTGTGAAATGAGTGCAATTGTACGGTAGTTGGAGCATTCTTTGGCACTGCCCTTCTTTGGGATTGAGATGTAGACTGATCTTTTCCAATCCTCTGGCCATTGCTGAGTTTTCCAAACTTGCTGGCATATTGAGTGTAGCACCTCAACAGCGTCATCTTTTAATATTTTAAATAGTTCAACTGGAATGCCATCACCTCCACAGGCCTTGTTGTTAGCCATGCTTTCTAAGGCCCACTTGACTTCACTCTCCAGGATGTCTGGCTCAAGGTCAGCAACCACACTATCTGGGTTGTCCGGGACATCCAGATCTTTCTGGTATAATTCCTCTGTGTATTCTTGCCACCTCTTCTTGATGTCTTCTGCTTCTGTTAGGTCCCTGCCATTTTTGTCCTTTATCATGTCCATCTTTGCACAAAAGGTTCCTTTAATAGCTCCAATTTTCTTGAACAGATCTCTGGTTTTTCCCTTTCTATTCTTTTCCTCTGTTTCTTTGCACTGTTCGTTTAAGAAAGCCCTCTTGTCTCTCTTTGCTATTCTTTGGAAGTCTGCATTCAATTTTCTGTATCTTGCATTTTGTTTCCCTTCTCTTCTCTGCTATTTGTAAGGCCTCGTTGGACAGCCACTTTGCTTTCTTGCATTTCCTTTTCTTTGGGATGGTTTTTGTTGCTGCCTCCTGTACAATGTTACGAGCCTCCATCCGTAGTTCTTCAGGCACTCGGTCCACCAAATCTAGTTCCTTAAATCTGTTCTTCACTTCCACTTTGTATTCATAAGGGATTTGGTTTAGATTATACCTGACAAGCCCAGTGGTTTTTCCTACTTTCTTCAGTTTAAGCTTGAGTTTTGCTATAAGAAGCTGATGATCAGAGCCACCATCAGCTCCAGGTCTTGTTTTTGCTGACTGTATAGAGCTTCTCCATCTTTGGCTGCAGAGAATATAATCAATCTCATTTCGGGATTGCCCATCTGGTGATGTCCATGTGTAGAGTCGCCTCTTGTGTTGTTGGAAAAGAGTGTTTGTGATGACCAGCTTGTTCTCTTGACAAAACTCTATTAGCCTTTGCCCTGCTTCGTTTTGAACTCCAAGGCCAAACTTACCTGTTGCTCCCTTTATCTCTTGACTCCCTACTTTAGCATTCCAGTTCCCTATAATGAGAACATCATCTTTGGTGTCAGTTCTAGAAGGTGTTGTAAGTCTTCATAGAATTGGTCAATTTCAGCCTCTTCAGCATCGGTGGTTGGTGCATAAACCTGGATTACTGTGATGCTGAAAGGTCTGCCTTGGATTCGTAATCTGTCTATACACATGGGCTAAGTTCTACAGCCTTAGCCTTGCTCTTTAAGGAATCTAAAAAGACAACATTTAGAAGGAATGTATTCTCGAAGGCTTTCACGGCCGGGATCCGATGGTTGTTGTACATTTTTCGGGCTGTTTGGCCATGTTCTGGAGTTTTTTCTTCCTAACGTTTCGCCACATGCTGGCCACAGAGACTGGAGAAACGTTAGGAAGAAAAACCTCCAGAACACAGCCAAACAGCCCGAAAAACCTACAACAACCATTTAGAAGGAACTTCAGATTATATTGTGATGCCTGTGCAAAAATTATTAAAAGGACATGCTACCCTCGTAGCATAGCCCTCGAAATATTATGCAGCCTAAATAATATGATCACAACAAATAATCGGGCAAACATTTTAAAGGCAGCAGCATTCTTAATAAAACAACTCAGTCATAAATGAAATAAATGAGTTTTCAAGGCCTTTCTAAGGGTCATCTCTTACAAGGTTGGTTATGCATCCTTCAAAAGGGAGATCCATAAGCTATTATTCCTCATTATAAACAACATGCATGGAATGTTTAGACTTCTGTGTTTTCAGTTTTTATTTCTGATAAAACAATTTTATAAATAAACTTTTTTGGAATAACTCCACCCAATGAGGGGTTGCTTTAATTTTCCCCCCTTTTTTGTACCATATTCTAGCACAAAAATCAGCTATACTTGTATTTCACAAGCCGCAGGCTGATCCTGTATGCTGAAATAGCTGCTAATGAGAAATCTAATTGTGTCCGTCCATGAGTGGAAAGGAGAGAAGGGGAATCCTATCCTCCTTTTGTGCCCAGTCATAGCTTTCTTGAGTTTGAAAGCATCTGGAACATATTTTGAGAGCACATGAGGGAACAAGAGGAAGCTCCTGCTGCACAAAGGTGGATGTTGTCCTTACTGCTTCTTGCCAAAATATGAGCCACGTTTTGTTTCAGAACTAGATCTACAATGCAGATATTTTATAAAGCTGTTACCTGAAGGTTTATAAACTGTGTTCCCAGTTTTTCAGCCAATCACCATGTACAGTTTCCTTTATAAGCATAAAAGAGCTGGAACAAAACAATGTCCCAGGAGATCTATCGCTTTTTGCCACTGGGGTACATGTATTTGTTCATCAACCAATGTAATATTTTGAGACAAAAAAATAGTCCCAGTTTTTGCATGTCTGCAGTTTCTGCAAGCCATGATGTTGAGTAGCAGAAATGCCACATTCTAGTTGTAATTAGATTGGATGCATGGGAAGGGGGTACTGGCATTCTCAGTGGGCATAAGAAATATCAGCCTCAACCCAACTTTAACCTTAAGCCTTCTGCTAACTCTTAATACAACGAGCTTCTTGTGGGATCAGAAGATACTCCAGAAGTCACTCTGTGCATTTTTTTAACTGCATGCATAATGATTAAGAAGAGACAGTGACATTACAATGTAATTGGAAGGGGAGGGGAGAAAGCCATCTAATTAGTACCCAGTTAATCAATGAAATCTTCTCAGATGTCCTTAAAAGAGATAAACAGAAGCTTTCAGAAAGAAACAAGTCTAAATGAATTCATGCTTTAATGTCTGGGATATCATTAGTATACAGATGTTAGTACAGTATGCTCCCCATATCCATGGGATTGATATACACGGTTTCACTTATCTGTGGTTTGCCATAGACCTTATATACAACATACAAGGGGACCCCCTTCTGGCCTTTGTACCACCCCCTTGTATGGTGTATATAGGGTTCTCTCGCATCTGCAGTTTCAGGGATCCATGGTAGATCATGGAACCAGTCCCTATCAGTGCACCCCTAGTATTAAGCTTCATTAACTGCTTTTGTAATTACTCCATGATTGAAAGACAGGAAAGAGAATAAGCCAGTGAAAGAGAGAGCAAGAGAGAGAGAGAGCGTAGGTAGGTAGGTAGGTAGGTAGGTAGGTAGGTAGGTAGGTAGGTAGGAAGGAAGGAAGGAAGGAAGGAAGGAAGGAAGGAAGGAAGGAAGGAAGGAAGGAAGGAAGGAAGGAAGGAAGGAAGGAAGGAAGAACTTAATTTTTTTACAAATGCATTAAAACGGTATGCTATAATACTCTATTATTAATTGTTGAAATGATAGCCCCCCCCCCCCCCATCGAAACCAGACAGACTGATTTTTGAACAGAAAACATTGCATTTATTCTGTGTTCACACATAAGGGCTATTTCTAAGGATATCTTTTTTTAATGATACTTTCAAAATGTAAAGTGCAGTACTTTTCATGTTGGTCCAGTTGCAAATTCTATTAAACTCAGCAAAAACTATTCCCAGATCACTGTGTATAGGATTAGACCTAACTAGAATAAAACTCATGATTTTTTAAAGGTATCATTTTTACAGAAAAGATAGGGAACATCCAGCCCCTTCCCCAGAATTAGGCAAGCTATCAATAAAAATATCCAGAACTTTACCTTTAACTGACAATATTGGCATGACTGCAATGCTGTTTTGTCTTTGCATTTCCCTCCATCTCTAGGAAAAAGCACAGAAACTGCCTGCATGACGAAGTGACACTGACTACATAGGAGAACTGTCAAAGAAATACTGTAAACAGCCTGAGGGAAAACTTTAAAAAATACACCCTCTCTTGTTCATCTCCATGGCTTCTTGTGTCATATGTTAATGGTCGCACAGCCAAACTTTGAGACAAGCATGTGGCATTCAGTCTGGTAATTTTCTGTTAGTAGCTCATGCCCCCACTCTGTCCCCATGAACATTTATTGGAAAAATGCTGCATTTTTGGCTAGATCCCCGAAAATTCTTATCCTGATAACCTACTCACTTATTAAACCCCACTGAACTCAGTTAGATATACTCCATACATACAGTGATGTTTCTATTGTAAAAGCATGCATGCATGCATAACACATTGAAAGATACCACAATTTCAATACCATAATAACCAACTCACTGGCATTGATACAATACTCAGTTCATCAAAAGTTTTAAACGACCACTTTAAAGATAGGTATCCTCACATCCTTTTTAAAGGCAGTGCTAGTTCAAACTCCAATGCTGAACATCTTAAGAGGAACCAACAGCTAGCTCAGATCTGTAACTTCAGGGGCCATATGAGCTTTGCTACCCTGTACAAGTGAGGAGCCTAACTGCTGTATACAGGACCAGCTAAAATTCCTCGGCACTCATTGAAGGCAGCACCACATACAGCACAGTGTGATAGCAAAGATAGGAAACAACTAAGGCATGGATGAAAAGGGACGTGGTGGCGCTGTGGGTTAAACCGCAGAAGCCTCTGTGCTGCAAGGTCGGAAGACCAGCAGTCGTAGGATCGAATCCACGCGACGGAGTGAGCTCCCGTCACTTGTCCCAGCTCCTGCCAACCTAGCAGTTCGAAAGCATGTAAAAATGCGAGTAGATAAATAGGTACCACCACGGTGGGAAGGTAACGGCGTTCCGTGTCTAGTTGCGCTGGCCACGTGACCACGGAAACTGTCTTTGGACAAACGCTGGCTCTATGGCTTGGAAAACGGGGATGAGCACCGTCCCCTAGAGTCGGACACGACTGGACTAAATGTCAAGGGGAACCTTTACCTTAAGGCATGGATGACTGTTCCCAAGTCCAGTTGACATAAGAAAGAGCATAGCTGGCACACTCAGTAGAGTGGTGCAAAAGCACTTCTTATTGGTACAGCCACCTCAGAGATCACGACCAGTGCAAAGCCAAGGAATATTACCAGACTATGGACCCCTGTGTCAAAGGAAGTGCAACACCTTTTAGAAGAAGCTGAATCCCATTCCCTGAATTAGACTTTATACTGACCAATAGGAACTCTGTCTTAGTAACGTTTAATTTCAGCTTGTTCACCCTCATCCATCCCATTATGGAGTCCAGAAAGAATTCAAGGATAATGACTGTTTCCTTGATGACAAGTAACAAGGTGCAACGAGCTGGGTACCATCTGTCTTTTGGTGACACTTTACTTCACAGTGTAGAATTCTCTCTCCCAGGTGCTTCACAAAGGTATTAAAAACATGTGGGATAGCACAGAACCGGATGGGACACCATGCACCAAAACTCAATAGTGTCAAATTGTGATCCATCAACTTCTAGATAAGATTCTGCAGAAGTAGCCCCAATGCTCAACCCAGCCTGGCAGTCCAGAAAGGCACCATGGTTGGTGGTATCAAAAGGCAAGCTCAGTCCAGGAGAAGTAATAGCTGCACTCCACCCTCCCAGTCTCTAATGTATGTCATGCACCAATGAGGAGCAAAGCAGCCCCTATATCCAGGGCAAAAGCCTGATAGAAATGAGTACGGTGTCATCTAAAAGCATCAAGAGTTGCAGAATGACCACCTTCTAATCACATTAGAATAAGATTCATAAATCCATATCTTGGCAGAAGGTACAAATTCTGCACCAAGAAATGCCAGAATGTGTGTGCTGAATAAATTGCATGTGTTACATCTAGTCTAAAACTGTATACTTTAATGTGACTCAGCAAACTACTATGTTGATCATTGTTTCGAACTTTGGACCAGAGGAAGTCCTGAAGGCAGCACCACATTGCAATAGCAAAGGTGGGAAGTAACTAAGGCCTGGATGACCTCTTCTGGTTTCTAGGATTTTACTTCATGTATTATTTACATATTTTCAAACTTGTCTCCTCAGCCACTTGAGAGACCAAAACACAGAAGAGGGTGTTTTGGGGAACCCTGAGTATCAAATTTGTACTTGTACTGAGTGGAAAGAAGCAGCCCTGAGTAAACCCCTTGGGAGGGTTCATAACTCCACAGCACAGCGTAAGTTTTGTACTTAGCAGGTCTCAATCCAAACCCTGGCACCTACAGGTGTGACTTGGAAATATCCAGTTTGAACTACTGGAGGGCTTCTGTTGGGCAGATTTAATACAGATAATATTAAGTGTGAGGTGGTCAGTAGTTTGTGTAGATATAAAACAGTTCCTTAAATAAAACGGTACTGGTCCGCCCACAGATACAGACTTTCTTCTTCTTCTTAGACACGGCACAGTCCATACCTACTAGGCTTCCATCTGTTATAGCAGTGATGAAATGGAGCATTGTTCTACAATACTTTCCATTTCAGGAACTGTCACAGAAGAAAACTTGTGTGAAATTTACAAAACCATCTGGAGGTCTCCTTTTTGCCAGACCCTGAACTAAGTCATGGTGGGAGGAACAAGGATGGAAACAGGAAGGCAGGAAATCATTACAAGAGGTTGATAGCTGGGTGGCAGCCTGCTGGCTCACTCACAGCTGCCATAGCATCAATTGCCTTGTTGAGCCCTTGGTTTCTTCCCTGCTTTCTCATGCTGCTGCCTCCCCTCATTAAGATTCAGGCCCAACTGCTTGCTCTGCCACTTGCTGTTACTTCTGTTTCATGCTGACCATCTTTCTTGTATCAGTTGTGAAAGTTACATGCCTAGAGAGAACTATGCAGCCTTTCATGGCAGTCTTTCAGTGATTTTGGACAAAGCTTATCGCGGACTGTTCTCCAGAGGTGCCTATCTCATGTACACAGTTAATATGTATTTGTACTCTACAAAAGCCTTGGTTTGCAGTTCGAGGCTAACAGTTTTGGCAAATACTGTGCATCTCCTCTACTAATTCTCTGTAGTCATAAAGACATGTTACTATTTCTTATCTTCTGAAAGAGAAGCAGGGGAAATGTCATCTGTTTAGTAAAATGCATACAAGCCATTTATCCGGTAGATCATGAATTAAATCTGAAAATATTTTCCCCTGGGCATGGGTCATTCAGATTTTCTGTATCTCAGAACTGGGTGCCCCACAATCTCAATGGATCCGCTAATAATTAGCTTTTTAAAGTGTCCAACAGGGGCATTTGGCTCACTCTCCTTTTACGGATGCCATATAAACTATGGTATTCTTTGGCTATGAATTACATCATTCATCTAAAGTCTACTAGGGAGTCTGTCTTCTGTAGCTGTTTACAACTATGCATATGGTAAAGAATTTTTTTTAATTGGCATGGGTAATAATATGCTATCACGTGCATATTCTTTCAACCATTCTAGGCTGAAACTACTATTCTTTTAACTGCAATTGATGGATGATTGCAATTTTGAAAGCAGATTTTTTTTAAAAAAAAATGAGGCTGTTGTGTTTTTGTTGATTTTAATGTTCTTTTAGAACTGTTTTTACCTACCAGTTTTAATATTATATCTGTTTAATTCTTTTTAAATACTTTAAGAATTTATAGTTTTTAAGCTTTTAATACTGTTTGTTTCAATATTAAGCCACTTGAGGTCCTATGGAAGAGAAAGGAAGGCTACAAATATAACATCACATCACATAACAGAAATGAAAATATCGTCCACACTTCTAAATGGGAACTTCCATTTTTGTCTGAGCGGGAATGAGCACTAATGTAGAGAGAGATTAAAAAAACCCAGTGTGGGGAAAAGTTGTTCCAGGGAAGAAGAGAGACAGAACACTAGGAGTGTGGGTGGAACTAATAGGTTTGTAATTCAGGTGAAGTTCATTACATTTGCTGATATATTTTAAGTCACACCCTGGGAGCAGTGAGGCATCAGAAGGTCAAAGAAGGGCACTTCCTTCTCAGCCAACCTACCTGACATTCTGGATATCCCATTGGGAGGCAGTGAGTGGCTTTGACTTGGTGCAATGACGTGACTGCAGACAGCCCTGGTATGGGGGTGGGTGGGTTTGTGGGAAGGAATGGGAAACAATACTGTTAACCAGAACTGTTCATTTCTGAACACATCTAGAGGTTGGCATCCTTCTCTTCTTTGGAAGGCATGATCAGCAGCAGAGTTTTTGTGGGGAAAATCAAATGCCCAAGTAAATTCATGCAGCCAGTTAATCAGTATATCAATGATGGGTGCAATCTTGCATTATTATAGAAACAGTCCTATTGGTGGGTAGAACCAGTAGCTTTCTGGTTATCCTGGAGATACTGAAAGTTGAGCAGTTATCAAAATACTGACACACTCAAACATCAGAAGCCAGGATTTAATGGCAAATTTTGCAGGAAGGTTGCTACTCCTACCATCAACAGAGTTACTCAAAAGCATATCCTGTTGGTTTGGAGAGGATTAACAGCCATGTGAGTGTGCTTTGATTCACAATAGGCACTGTAAATGACTAGCTGCTAGCTAACGTGCTGTCATCCGTCTATACAACTTCAAAAACAAAGCAATACAATAAATATTATAAGATACATCTGGCACATTAACTTGACATACAAAGGCAAACTATTGGTCAGGTGACGCTAGAATTTTATTCCGCGAGTAGCATACATTCAGATGTATTTTATAGGTCTGTTATCCACTCAGGAATCTTTTCCAGGAAGAGCATGAGTTTTATCACCCTGGTCCACTCCAGCAAATTATTCAGTTTTTCTAACATGGAATGGTTGCTACTAACCTGAATAACGTATCTTGAAACCTTTCTTATTGGTTGCATGGTCAGCTGACCAGCGCAGATACAACTGATTGGATTTGCTTGTGTAGTTAAGTTGTCCAGTGTGATTTCCACTCAAAGCCACCAACAAAGGGCTCTGTCGAGTTGAACCTTTAGAAAATACAACAACATATAAAAGCCAAAAAATAGTCTTTAATTAATCATTTTATGAGATGTTTAAATTCCCACCTCCCCATTATGATGGAGTAATCAATTTCTATGTGTGAGTATTTAGTATTATATATTGAAGTATATTGAGGGGGGAAATGTGCTGCCATCATAATGCAACTGAAAATATAGTAGCAGGAACGCTTGAGGAATACAGTGAGTCTGAATTCCAAAGTGGGTCACCTGATCCACATTTCTGGGGAAAAAAATCCCATGTTGCCCATAACTCTGAATTTGGACACTCACAAATTCTACCATGGGGTGGTTTGAGGGTTTGCTAACCTTATTTCTTCTTCTTGGCAGATAAGTAACTTTCTGGAACAACCAGAAAGCATGGCTTCAGCTCTACACAACTCATGTTGCAACTCACATCTGCTGATGTCTCTGGAAATTATGTGCTGTGTTTTCCACCAACATGGTACATTGGGGGGAAAAAACTCATCTTTTTCAGCATCATGTCATTTGCAGCATGTATTGCCTTAGGTGTGACCTGTCATGCTTTCTCAGTGTTTCAGACAGCTTGTATCTGTTAAAAAAAAGAAAGACTAGCAAGCAGTAAGATCATATTATTAGTAATTTTTAACTGGTATTTTATTTAAAATGTACTGTATTTGTGAAGTCAGGGGGAGAAATTGAGTGGAAAATCCACATGGAAAATTGGCTTAATGGCTCACCTGATGTGATTGGGATGTGAAATGGATAAAGATGATCTGTCCATTCCTACACATTGTCCTCTGTTCTTTTAAACACTTCTTCAAAACCTGCAATTTCTGTGAAGCTTTCTGTTTGGTCCTTATTCCAAATTGAACATAAAGGTTCTCACTGAGGTGGTTGCCCTAATCCTACAGCACTTCAGACTAGCGATAGGGGCCCACGTGACTGAAATGTCCTTCAAGGAAAAAAGGCAATGTCTGTTTGCAGACAGAAAACTAGTATGTCTGGGAGAAAGCTAGGCTACCAGTGAATGAGAAATGGCTGGACTGGGAAGGAAGCACTGAGCTGGTTGTCTTGGCCATGAAGATTCATTTCCTATCTTTCCAAAACCTGTTCGCTTGTGAAGGTCTTCATCTATTATCTTAAATAATGAGAACAACCATTTCAAAAGAAACCAAATTTTGTAGAGATGAAAGCATGTGAAATATGTCTCCCATTCTACCAGCACTAAAAGAATATGATGCGTCAATAGCTTAGTTTCCTCTACATTCATGCAACAAATAAAATTCTTCTTACCATCAAAGATTTCCAGCTCATCAAACTGTTTCTCACTTTGGAATGTTTCCACAAAGATAGAGATATTATAGTTTGGTTCAACTTTAAGAGTCCAGGCACATGTTTGTGAATTGGGATAGCTGCCCGGATAACCTGGGCTGAGGATAACTCCAGATGAATCTGTTCGGACTTCCTGTGCTGGGCATTGTGCTATTAGGGGGGAAAATGTGAGGTGAGGTAGGGAATTTTTTTTTAATGCTTTCATATATTTTCTTTACATTTTTACAGGTATAACAAAATAGCTGCAATACAGTTGTGGAATTTATATCATGTTGAAGTGCAATCCATCTATGAGCAGATTCTGTGTACAAAACAAGGAAAGGTCTACAAATCAGTTGAGAGGTTTAGAAAACCAGATATTATAGTGATACTAAGCATGTATCAGAAGCAAGCCCTCAATACAGAGAAACCTTTACCATTATGTGATTATCCGTGCCAGCTTAAAGCGAGTATTCTGGTTAGCCTCATGTTCCTGGAATATTTTTCAATGAAGTGATAGAGAATAATTTTTTAAAAAAAGAATGTTAAATATTTGCTGCTGGTGCTATCAGGGATTAAAAGATAAAAATGAGGAATACCTATGAATCCATTTACCATAACTGGAAACTTTTGTCTAAGGCACAGGCACGCCGAGGAGTCTAATTCATTATTTATTCTTCCAGGGAACTTTCAACTCCTATTATCTTTCATGGGTTTTACACTGTTACGATCATCGTTTAGCAAAAATCTCAAACATTGGGCCCAAGCAGTTTATTCTTTTTGACAGCTAAAAAGGCAGACAGAAGTGCTGTCCGCATTGCAGCCACTCCGCAGTAACACAGGGTTTAATGCAAAATGCAGGCCCATTAACGCTGGGAAACACTTGGTAGAGCCCTGCCTGGCTTCATCAAACTCCTATTTCTGGTCGGACTCTTCATGGCCCAGGGCATGTTGAACTGCTTTGGACTCTTGGGAACACTGTCTGAACCTGCGGACAGGTTAAAGAAGACTGCATTTTCTTCTTCCTCCTCCTCCTCCTCTTCCTTTATAGCATTCACTAAACTGAATCATCCTCTACTCTTATTTCCCTTGAATACTGGTGAACTAGGAGAATTTTTAAAATTAATCCTGGAACTGGAGCTGGCAGAGTTTTCTAGATTTTAGCTTATCCTTACTCATTTGCATCGCCTTGCATGATCTCCCAGTCCTGGCAGGAGCACGGGCTTCCCTTCTCCAGTCTCCTGGGACTGAAGGATCGCATGACAGGGAGGGAATGAGTAGCACACATTGGCTGGTGAGTGGGGGAGCTGGCCGGGGGGGGGGGGTAGGGAACACGTGGCACCTGTCGTGCTGCGCCAGTGACTTTAGATGACCCAGCACAAAGTGCTTCGAGCCCATCTCTATTACTGTGTCTTTCCCTAAGTGGAGTCTTTCCCTAAGTGGAGTCAATGTATTAAGAATCCTCATTATTCCATTTTTGCATCCATGTTTATGCAGAGGGATGTGTGTGTTTGTGCAATTTGCAGCAGTACAAAATTGGCATTCAGCTCAGTCAAGCCCTTTGTCTTTCCTTTACACTGGAGATGAGCAAAGGGGAACTCTAGGGCCCTGTGCACCCATAAAACCTTTACAGCCCTCAGTGCTCCCCTGGCAACTTCCAGGTAGCTTTTGGCAACTTTCAGGAATGGTGGCTTCCCATGTCTGTAAGTTACAGGGACCTGTCTCCTGTTCAATATTCCAAAATTTCCCTTTTTTGAAACTCAAAGTGGACTTGTAGTCACTTCTGGTTTGGTTTTGTTTGCTGTGTGACAGATTTTGCACACACAAAGTCTAGGGCATAAAATAGGGCCCTGACCCTGTTAAGTTGCCCAGTCCTGCTCCCTACCCATGGCTGTGGATGTGTGGTATTCTGGATCTTGATGGGTTGCATCTCCTATCAGCCCTAGCCACTGGTGGGGGATTCTGGGAGTTGTAGTCAAAATTCTAGATGACAAATGATTACCTACCCTGCTTTACACTGTTGGGTACAGTTGTGATCAGATGTAGGTGTGGCATGTTACTGGCATGTAGGCATTCATGTACACATCTGAAGTGCAAAATACAGAAATAATCCCTGACATAATAATATATGTGATTATAGTAAAATAGGATTCGGCACAGGCTAATTCCAGCCTTGACTACACCTGTACAGTTCAGGGCGGGGGGGGGGGGGGGGACTGTCCCGCCAATTATAGATCAGATCCCCAGAGGCTCTAGAGAAGTGCCATTCAACATTTTTATGTATTCTACTGCCCTAGGTCATTAAAAAAAATGCAGGTGCCTGGCAAACATAGCATAGGGACTCTTGGGAGTTGCCCACTCCTACTATAAATGCAACCTTGGTTTATAATGGGGAAGAGAATGAGCAGCGCACATCGGCTGGTGAATGGGAGAGCCGGCAGGGTGGGTGGGGAACCCTAAGCTGATGACTTAAGATGACCCGGCCCAAAGTGCTTCATGCCGATCTCTACACAGTAATTCAAAACCTTTTTTTGGGTGGGGGGGAAGCAAGAAAGAAAGTATAGGTATATAGTCTAGCCTCTCTGCCATGCACCTAGCTTTCAGCCCTCAGAGTGTCAGACTTGTATCTGAATGCATAGAAATTGAGAAGAATGGAAAACCGAAGTAACAAAACAAATAAAATAATCACGCACAGCATGGAGTATACATGAACAAATGGCCACAATAAGCAAAAACAAACAAACAAACAAAACCAAAAACCCACAAATGTCTGGCTTAATATCCCTCCCAGTTTCATGGCATTCAATGTATGACTCATTATTACCCTTAGTTCTCCTTGAAGGTTGTTTAGAAGGCCCACAGCTTTCCTGTGTAATCTGCTAGCACTAGCTGTGTGAGAAGAGGCTAGAATACACCATGCATTACTTCATCTGTCATTGTTTAGTGGTTTGTTTACCTGGTTTTTGTCCCTCAAGCTCACGGCAGGCACAATTCCCCCTACAATTGGTCTGGAGAGAAATCTCACTTCCTAGCTATGGCCTGGCTTGTCCTGCCTGATTCCCTTATGCATTTGTGTGTGCCAAGAATGACAGATCTGTGCTCTTCCACCAGTTCACTTTAGACCTCTTGCTAACTGTTTCTAATTCCTCTCCAGAGAAAGTTCTTCTGAATACGTCACAGTTTCAGCCACCAAGTAATTAGGCAACACACGAGGGATATCTTTCTGATCCAGAATATTACATGATCTTTGGCAGTCATTCAAGCTATCAGTAGCCAGTACTGCCAATAATGTTGAGAAGAGCTCAAATCAGTAAACACAACCAATTGTTAGAAAGTATACAGGACATGCCTGGCTGTAGTCTGTCCCAAAACTTTTTCTTCAGCAAAGCAGATCTTGTGAGCTGTCTCTGATTTGGTGTTTGAATGGCTACTTGATTTTGACAAATGAGATGTTTTAGTACTACTGACAGTCTGAGGGCTTTTCTGAGTCAAAAATGAAATTTCACTATTGATAAAGAAATTCCAGAGACCAAGATCACTGCACTTTGTGCATTTATTTTTTTCGGCTGGAATGTCAGGCTCTATAACATCTGTATGAAATGAACTGTTGCACTTTGTGTATCCAAGTGCTCCCAGGTCCCACAGCACTTCCTCTAAAAGACAGGAGCATAAGATAATGGTTGGGAGCACATCAAGCCATATCATCAAATGGATGATATGCGGAATCAGTCCCAAGGAGGGGGGGGGGCTGCTGGTTTTATGCACATCCTATTTAACAGCCCAATAATCTTTCAGGGGACTTATTATGTGTATCCAGTAAGTAAGTAAGTAGGCAATTAAATAGACCTTTGTGATACAGTAGTACCCAGTTAGCCTGTTTTGTACCATGCATTAGTATTCTTGAAAAGACAAGAGTGGCTGTTCTTCAGGGATCTGTTACCAAGAAGACAAAGAGTTTTTAACGAGTGAACAGCTCGCTAGCAGAGCTCAGGAATATGAACTGCTTGTTAATCAACCATGCCACCAAGAACTGAGGCTGTTTTGAGAGGCAGACTGGGGTCTAGGAGGGCTAGGAAAGCAAAAATGCCTGCCATGGATTTGAGAATCATGCATAATCTATCAAAATAACATTTAATAGTAAAGGAAACAAACACTGCAAGGCAAATATGTGGGTGTGGAAGGAGAAGCAGAATAAGAAACTTTTATCTACAGACCCAGGTGTCTTTGGTAAGGTGCTCTACCTGGACTGCTCTTTTTTTTACTTCCCACAGCCTGCAGATCAACAATATGACTGCAGAGTTGTGGCTGGGATGAAGAGAGGAAGAGATGGCAACTAATTCCCTTTTGTGGCTCAGGGTCAAACTAGATGTTGAGGTGGTGGTGGTGGTCATATTTCATGCTTCCACTCAAATGATGGGATTTCCTCAGAGATGCATGCCTCACTAATCTGATGTGCCAGTTACTCTTGGGTTTAGGTTTCAATAATCCACCCCAGCAAAGGAACTCAATGAAATGCAATATGTGGAGGTGAGACAAAACATTTGCTGTGAAAAACAGGCATCTTTTACCAGTTGAGGCAATGCCACTTCTAAATATATGGCCTAGGTCCTCTACAACGCCTGCTTGTGTTGCCGCCTCATACACTCAAGAAGCAGCTGACATGGCAGAGAAGATCCAGACTTTCAAAAAGGCCTGAGCACAGATCCTTGTCATGCCCTTGTCCTGGTTTTCCTAATCAAATACCACAGCAAGGGTTCAGCTCTTTGCACATATGGTGGTCTGCTTACAGAGCGTCCCAATTTAGAGCGTGGAAATGAGCAGCTAGGTTTTGAAAAGAACTCAAATGCAAAATGGAGCACTGGCACACATACCAAAGTAATTAGAACTTGATGTTTGTCTCCACCTTTTACTACTCCCTCTAAAAACAAAACTTGTTTATCTTTCACCTGAATCAGAAATGCATACGTGTGTTCTTTTTCTTAATCTGCTGCTCTCTAATATTATGTTAGCACATCTTATTGAGAGTGCAAGCCCTTCAAAACAAAGAAATCTGCCACCACTGGGAAAATTGAAATTACTTCATATTACCAATTAACTTTTGTATTATAGTATTTTAGTTTTGACATTTGTACAATGTACCACGGCAACAGTATTTTGGTCTATCTGGTGTTTACTCTGAAATCACAGAAATTTTGTCCTTCCATGGTTAAAACAGCCCCTGGATTTCCACATATCAATATCTTAGTATACCCAAAGGTTAAGGCAAAAAGTCATAGTGGAAAACAAGAGTTACTTGTTTTTTTCCTTTTATCTAGTTGCTAGAATTGCTTTTCTGCATACATTCTTTTGCAGTCCACAAACAGAAATATACTCTCTTTTTAATAAAAGAAGAGAGGCATTTTCATTAAAAGATTTATATTAGAAAATTACTGCAGCTATGCCTTTATGAATTCTGAATTTCAAATGGGACATACACAACCCATTTATTTTGGACTTCAAAAACTTCAAAATGATTAAGGGTTTCATAGAGAAAACAAATGTCAATGTTTTGTCATAATATTTCATACTTTTCACTTGCTTGATTTAAAACAAATATTAAACATGAAATGTAACAAATGAAAACACTATTGTAATTCTGGCAGTCAACAGATACCTACCTTCACAAAATGGCGGAGAGCCCTCAAACTGGAGTTGTGCTTTTAATTTACAGAACATCATGTCATTTCCAACAAGGGTATAGCCAGGATTACACCTGTATTTCGCAAAGTCTCCTGAAAAGCATATATTTCAATTTTATATGTCCATACATATGTTTATAATTTAGTATCCCACCTTTTATAATTTGACCTCCAAGCAGCTTCTCGTTCTGCAAACCCTACAAGGAGTCTTGTGGCACTTTGAAGACTAAAACATTTTATTTGGTATAATATTTTACAGATTGCAGCTGACTGTGTCAGGTATCTGAAGAACACTGTGGGCTACAGTGGGGGGGGGGAACCTTATACAAAATGAAACTTGTTAGTCTTCAAGATGTCATAAGACTCTTGGTTGATTTTATTACAGTAAACCAACACAGCCACACATACACCTTAAACATTTGGCAGTAGTACTGAAAACTAATTAATGGGCTGAGTTTGTGCTCTGAGATGCCTTACTCCTTAGTTTTAAATATACACCTGGTCCCTAAGGGACTATTTTTCATTTGGATTCAGCTGATGAATCTTACCATTCTGCCAACCGGAATTCTTCCCAATCTTGATGTTGTTGGACTACAGTCCCCATGGTCCCCAGATAGCAATATCAATAGTCAAGGAAGATGGGCACTAGAGTTCAAAAATTTCTAGGGACCTAAGGCTGGGAAATACGGTAACTAGTCACATATGCTTCTTCCCAAGCCACTAACATATCTCCAGTTCCTACATGTTTTCATTAGGATGTTGTTGTAAGAGATTTCTATTTCTTCTTGTATACACATTTATTGGAAATAATTGAACAGTATGGAAGTGCATTGTGCAACTATACTTGCTGCTATTAGAGGTTTATGTTTTGATTTACTAAATGGCACTTTAATGAACACATTGTTGCAAAATGAAAGTCAAATCCTGTTAATATTTTATGTATATGTAATCAAAACCATGGATGTCATGATGGTTAACTGAGTGTAATAAAAAAGGTGCTGGTCACATGCCTGGTTGTGCAAGCAGGCACACAACTGGCATTGTGCTAATTAGATTCAATTTATTGCAGCAACTTCCATGTTTTTGCTGGCCTATTTCTCCTTTTCCTAGCATAATTCCACTCCATTCATTCTATATTCTACTTCCTTTTTTCTGTTAACACATTTATACATTTCTCTTAGCACACACACTTTGCACATAGCTTTTCCTAGTATACATTTTTGCAAGCAATTTCTCCTAATGTAATGTAATGTTATACATTAGCAGAAATCCAGTAGTAAATTGCAACTAGAGTGGGCCCATTGAATTAGTGGGATTTAATGAGTCAATTCTTCCATAAGTACCATTGATTCAATGGGCTTACTCTAATTGTGACTTACTGCTGGATTTTAGCCATTATCTTCACCTATATATGCATTTTTGTTTGCACTTTTCCCCACTGCATGCATTTTTCTATGCATTTGCTGATAAGAGAACTTAATAGTTACATCTGAAAAAGTGTAAACATTGAAGTAAAACTGCTTTGGCTTGTGTGCCTGTCAACAAAATGCAACTTATGTAAGTTTGCATTAAAATATGAAAATAATTCTCCCCTTCCCTTATTTATAAGGATAATAATTATGTCCACATCACCCAAAATCTTTCACTGGAGGGCTTCCAACATTCATACTTAAATGTATGGGATCCCTTAATACTAGTTGTATGTTACTACAATACTAGTGGTATCGACTACAATTTAAAATAAAGTATCGTCTCACATCTTAGGCAGAAAACAGAAAAGAAAACAAATATCCAGGTATATCAACATAAGAATCAATTATCACCTATTTCAAAGTCATCATCTTCTGTAAACAACTCAGCTTGTGGAACTGCTGGTGGAGGCTGGCACTTCTTAAGCTGATATGCTACAAAATTAAATCAAAACTGCATTAGCACGTTTCTTAGAACAAGACCTATTATAAGCAGGCTATAGTGGATTTGACATCCACAGCAATACGGGGGACATGGAACCCAAGAGAACATTCTCCTTCATAGCTCATTGATTATATGGGTCTAAATTCCCAACTGGAGCCATGCAGCTACTCTTTCCACCTTTGCACAAATAAAAAATTAAATGTCAAAAGCTTTACAGTATTTCCACCCACTACATTATATTTGTATCTGAAACCTTGAATGATGAAAGATGCCACCCATCCCACTAGTAAAGCTCAGAACCCCCCAGACATCTATCAGATGCCACAAAATGCAGGGACCACACAGCCCATGTGTCATGCAACAACTGCGATTTCTCCTTTTTGATGGGCCAAATAATCGTAAAATGCCCAAGCCTTGAACAGAATATTGCATGCCTATGGCTACTCACACCTATGGCTACTAAGAGTTGTTGAAACCACTCCATTTGGCCACAACAATACCAGCGGCTGTTGCATAACTGCTGGGTCAGCTGGTTTTATTGCAGGAAAAATGCCATTAGGGGGCAACAGCAGTACAACATCTTACTTATTGATCACACTGCCACTGATTGTGAGGGCAGGGGAGGGAAGATAAACCCCCACCCTGAAAAGCATATTGTGAAAAAGTAGAATTGCCCTGTGCATCATAAACACGGCTCTCCTTCATCTTCTCCTTCTTGTGATTCAATTATTTTGCAGCTAGAGATTTGGCTTTATTGTATGCACTGTCAAATAAGACCCTAATAGGTCTTTCAAGGTAAGAGAGATACTTAAGGAGTGGTTTTACCAGTTCCACTCCCCCAGTGAGCTTCCATAGCTGAGTGGGGATTCAATTGCTGGCCTCCTGAGTCCTAGTCCATTACTCTGCCTATTACACCACACTGCGTATCCTCTGGCTACTCTCCTCAAAATTAAAGTTGTTTACTCCATCAGGTAAAAAGGCTACAACCCAAGGAATCCAGAAGAAACTCATGCCATCCCATTCAAAGTACCTTGCTGTTTAATCTTTCCCTTTTGGGGTTTCTTATTTCTAACATTTCTCTGTAGTTATATATTTCTAGACTAGGACAGAATCCCTCATAATAATATTCTCCTCCTTGCTGGCAAGGACAGTGAGGAATTGGTGGGTTGGGGTTTTCTGCTTGTGCAAAGCTGCACAATCTGTGAATTGCACAAGTTGAGCAAATTGTCCAGAACTAGGACGGCCACAGTTTTCCTTAAGAATCTGGAGTACCAGATGTGTCACTGGTGCCTTTCTTGACCATCAGCCCATAGACCTAGGCTTGCTATTCATGTGTCCTTCATTTCTGAAAGAGGAAGGATGCTAGAAATGTTTTATGGAGATTACAGAGATCCTGAAGGGAGAAAAAGAGGTCTTTGTCTCACTCATGGCTCCAGGTGAGGAATCTTGCATGGCTCTACATTCTTATCATGGCAGGACAGGACAAACTGATGAGAACAAGGAATTTCAGAAATATTTTTTTCCCATCCCTACAACAAACCCTGAAGTTGCTTCAGTGCTCTAAGAGAGAAAATGCCCCATGGCTGAGCAGTTGCATGATTCTCGCTGAGAGAGTAGAATACCACTGTAATTCCTGTAATACCAAAAACAGCCCTTAAGACTTATTGAAGAGTGCATGGCCTGGGTTAAGTGGGCCAGAGTTTTTCCATTAAAATATTAAAAACTAAATAACTCAATATTAAATATTTAACACTCATTTTGCTGTGGATAATAAAGACTGATACTCTGGAGGTTTTATTAAATGAAAATATCATGCCAATTAAACCAATTTAATTTATTTTAACATCAGTAGGGAGAAAATACCCTTCTAAAGCTCCACATGCTTCCGCTCTGTATCTTTCTCTCTCTCACACACACACGCACAATTTGTAAGATGAGAAGAAGTGAACTGACCGTGAAAATTGAGAACAAAGAACCCTCCAGTGGAGAAATCACTGTGAAACTTGAGAAGGACTTGATTGCTTGAACTGTAAGCTGTCTCAAGGGCTGTATTCCCACTGAATACTCCCAGCTGAGGTGAATTTTGGTCTGGGCCATCCCTAGGGACCAAGAAAAGAAACCAATGTCAGGAAAAGCGTACAAGTAAGGTTTAAACTCACTCCGTTGTCTCCTGATGGGAGCCTAAAATCTTCAAAAAGGGAGGTTAATCCTAAGAACTGTAAAATAGCAATTCATTTGTATTCACATCTATGCAGGCAATTAAGAACACTTATCCTAATGTGAAAGCTGACCTTTTAGAGAAGGTTGAGAAATCTGTGCAAGTAACATTTATATTAGAGTCAGTAAGATACTGTACAGTTTTGCTTCAAATCACTTGAGGTCCTTCTTCATGACAATGTCACGCAGAGGAAAAATGATTATTTCATCTACGGACAGTTCCTCGTGACATTATTCACTGTGAAGCTCTGACTTAATATCATGCCTGCATCTCCATGGAGGAAACACATGTGAAATACACATTCACATTTAGTAAAGAAAAGCAAAACATTTTCTGCCAGTTGACCATGTCTTTTCAAGACAAGGACACGGTTAAGTTGTTCAATGTTTTTTCTACTGCATCATGTGCTGTCTGTGTTCTCACAAAATGCTTAGCCAAGGGTCTTCAGAATCTTAGTTCATCATTTACAAGCAACTGTGCTGGTGTACCCTTGTCTTGTTCATCCTGCTTGGCTTCTACAGCCAAAGTCTGCCTCCAGATATAATGCCAAGTTTTTCTGTGTCGGTAAATTTCTGGTTAATTCAGCATGCCCACTTTGCAAGAGGAGTCCAGGGAAAGCAATGGGGAAATATTCCCCTGGTACATTTGCTCAGGAAGGATTCTGTCTTAGCACTTTGTGAGGACAAGGCCTATGTATTTACACTAAAAAAATGCAAGTCATATAATCAATTAAATGTTGCATAATATCTTCACCCCATATCAGGAGGTACAGTCAAAATTAAGGACCAGAGTGCCTTAGCTAAAATTGTTTTCAATTCCAGGTCTTTGCTCACAATCCTTTCATAGAAATGTTCATTTCTAGTTCTCCCAAAGTGTTTCCGTTTCAGCAGTTTGATCTGCTGTGGGGCCAGGGAAAAGAACTTGGATGCTTCAAGCTAAGAAAGGGCTAATCTTGCTATCTGGTTTATTTTCAACCTAATAATATGAGTAAAGGAGGAATACCATAACTGTGGGTAGAAGGAAAGAAAATTCCAATGAGTAGATTGCTCTCTTGCTTCATGAATCATTGAATAATAGACTTGGAAGGCACCTGTAAGACCATCAATTCCAACCCTCTGCTCAATGCAGGAATCCAAATTAAAGTACATCTGGCAGATGGCTGTCTAGCTTTCTATTGAAAGCCTCCAGTGTTGAAGAGTTCACTACCTACTGAGGTAATTTGTTCCATTGTCATATTGCTCTAACAGTTAGGAGGTTTTTTTTTATTCAGCCAAAATCTGGCTTCCTATAGCTTGAGCCCATTATAATGAGTCCAGCACTCATTATTGGAATTATTGAAAACAGAACTTGCACCTCCTCTTTATGACCACCTTTCAAGTATTTGAAGAGTGCTATCATATCTCCCTTCAGTCTTCTTTTCTCAAGGCTAACCATTCCAAGATCTTTCAGTCTTTCCTCATAGGGCTTGGTTTCCAGGCCCAAATCATCCTTGCCTTCCTCTGAACCTGTTCCAGTTTGTCTGCATCCTTCTTAAAGTGTGGTGTCCAGAATTGGCACAGTACTCAAGATTAGAAGTCTAACCAGGGTCAAATAGAGGGGGACCAGTACTTTACATGATTTTAATGCAGCCTGAAAGAGCATTTGCCTTTTTTGTAGCTGCATTGTTAGCTTATATTCGGCCTTTGATCTATGGTAATCCCAAGATCCATCTCACATGTATTATTGCTGAGTCAAGTACCCCCCCCCCCCAATCTTGCAACTGTGCATTTGGTTTCTTTTTCCTAGGTATAGAACTTTGCACTTATTCCCATTAAATTCCATGTTGTTGTTTTCAGCCCAGTTCTTGAGCCTATCAAGATGACACAAAATTGGATGGAATAGCTAATACCCTGGAAGCCAGAAACAAAATTCAAAATGATCTGGATAGGCTGGAGGACTGGGCTGAGAACAGCAGAATGAAATTCAACAGGGTTAAGTGCAAAGTACTGCACCTAGGAAAAAGAAACCAACCACACAGTTACAAGATGGAGCTTATCTGGCTCAGCGATACTATGAGCGAGAAGGACCCTGGAGTCATTGTAGATCACAAGCTGAATATGAGCCAACAGTGTGATGTGGCTACAAAAAAGGTAAATGCTATTTTAGGCTGCATTAACAGAAGTACAGTCTCCAAATTCTGCAAGGTACTTGTTCCCCTCTATTCAGCACTAATTAGGCTTCATCTTCTGTACTGTGTCCAATTCTGGACACCACATTTCAAGAAGGATGCTGATAAATTGGAACAAGTTCAGAGGAGGGCGACAAGGATGATCAGGGGGCTGGAAACCAAGCCTTATGAGGAAAGACTGAAAGAACTGGGCATGTTTAGCCTTGAGAAAAGAAGACTGAGAGGAAACATGATAGCACTTTTCAAACACTTGAAAGGCTGTCATACAGAGGAGAGGCAGGATCTGTTCTCGATTATTCCAGAGTGCAGGACACTCAACAATGGGGTCAAGTTATAGGAAGCCAGATTTCGATTGAATATCTAACTGTTAGAGCAGTACAGCAATGGAACCAATTACCTCGAGAGGTGGTGAGCGCTTCAACACTCCAACATTGGTTGTCTAAATTTCAAGAGAAACCACCTGATAAATATCCTTTGATTTGGATTCCTGCATTGAGCAGAGGTTTGGATTTGATGGCCTTATAGGCTCCTTCCAACTTCATGATTCTATAATTCTATGATTCTCTTATTTATTTTATTTTATTTTATTTTATATTTATTTATTTAAAATATTTTTACCCCACCTTTCTCCTTAAAGAGGAATTCAGGCGGTTTATGTTGTTAAAAGACAATATTTAAAGCTAAAAAAAGTAAGTATACAAATATTAAAAAGGATCAAACAAATTCCACTCTAAGAAATGATAAACAAAAGAAATATCAAAAACACATTTAAAGCAGAAAGGTACACCAGCCATTTAAAAATCTCATTCATGCAGTCAGTCACTGAGGGAAAGCTTGCATGAAGAGAAAGGTCTTTGCCTGCTTGCTGAAGGACAGAAAAAATGAGGCCACTCTGACCTCCTGTGGGAGGGAGTTCCAAAGTCTGAGAGCAGCAACAGAGAAGGTCCTCTCCCATACCCCCACCAAATGCACTTGTGAAGATGGTGGGACTGAGAGAAAGGTCTCTACTCATTATCTTAACACCTGAGCAGGCTCATTATGGGAGCCATGGTGCTTGAGATAGCTTGGACTCAAGATGTTTAGGGCTTTATAAGTTAGAACCAGCACTTTGAACTGTGACCAGAAATGGATGGGCAGCCAGTGGAGCTCTAATATGGGGTTATATGATCCCTGTAACCAATCCCAGCCAGCAATCTGGTTGCTGCATTTTGGATGAAATTTCTGGACACTTTCCATAGGCAGCCACACATAGAGTGCATTACAGTAATCCAGCCAGGATGTAACTAAGGCATATGTCACTATGGCCCAATCAGACCTCTCCAGGAATGGGCACAACTGGCGCACTGCTGAAACCCAGACATCTAGGCTCAGAGACAACTCCAGGAGCACCACCAAGCTGCACACCTGTGTTTTCAGAGAGAGTCGAACCCCATCCAGCACAGGCTGCACCCCTGTTCCTTGATCTGCTTTCTGACTGACCAGGAGCACTTCTGTCCTGTCTTAACTGCCATATAGCTCAGTGTTTTACGTATGTGTCTGTGGAGCCAGAGTTTATGAGTTCAGTTCTCCACTGTGCCTCCTTGACAATGGCTGAACTCGGGAATCCATAGAGTCCTTTCTAGCTCTGAAGTTCTAAGATGATTATTTATGATTAAACTCCATGCTGTACATTGCCAAATGAAGTCAGGAGAAATATTTCAGCTTTGTATAAGGTTTACATAACTTGCTGCAGCTTCATGTTATGAAACATCTGGGCCGCCAGGCACTTGGGATTTTGCTAGCCCTCTTGAAAACATTAACTGAATTTTACTGCCGCCTTTAAAATAACAAGAGAGCTGGAGTGGTCAGTGAGATATCTTTGGTGGAACAGATATTAAGATGTTACTTTGAAGGAGAGTTCTTTATCTACAAAAAAGACTGACAGCTTTTAGCGCAAAAGACCTTCACAGTTCTTTTAATCCTTTTGGTACTAACTCAAGAAAAGAGCACTCTCTTGTTCAAAGGCAGGCTAACTAGCCAGTCTGCCATTTAATCTTCCTCAGAAATTGTATTGTGAGAAAAGAGGAGCCTGAAAAATTCAGTATGTTTTCCCAAGCAGAGGTGTCTAAATGGCAGTGGCATTTCTAGGACTCAGCATTTGGGTTGGCATATGGCTGGCAAAACATTTCTCTGGGATCGTCACCGCCCCACTGGCTCCTCTCACAACTGAATGCATTGTTAATTTAAATTGCTAATGTGACAAAACATGGTGTGTTGTACAGTCAAATTCTAATCATGTCTGGTTTACCCTACAAAGTTATGCAATGAACAGATCTTTGAATTTATACTCTACTTCTATCTAGTCAACGGGAGAGTGAAAATGGAAAAGTCAAGAAAGGCTTCAGATAGTAGAGCTCACTCACAAAGTAACTCTTATGTCTGAGGAAATGGAATTTTAATCCACAAAAGCTCACATTCAAATATAGCAGCTAGTCTTTAAGGTGCCACAACACTGTCTCCTTTATTTTATTTTAATTTTTCTTTTGTTTGATGCACTAGCAGAGATTCACACAGCTACCTCTTCTAAAACCACAACCAATAAACGACACAATTACTTCTCTTCAAATGTTATCCCTGTGGAAGGGACTACATTGTGGCAACTCTCTCATAGTTCAAACAAGGTACAGACATTGGGCTTCACTGTGATTCCAAATACAACTCAAGGGAGGAGGAGGAAGTCATCATTATCATCATTGCCATCCCATTCCACCCCCCCCCCCAAGATGTGTTAATGTGACTAACAATGAATTAAAAAGAGCAATGAATTGAAAATGATACCAACAATAAAAAGAAAAGGACAGTGTTGATTTAGCAGGCAGGCTCATACTGGAGATGATATTTTCGCTCTGAAATGTGAAAGGCTTTGAAGGCCCTCTTTGGATCCAGAAACAAACCAGAAGCCAGTGCGATCACTTCAACAAGGGAGTCACACACTTCCAACAAACATATCCAATGAGAAACCTGGTTGCGTCCTTTGAGACCAGCTTTTCAAGATGGGCCACTGTACAGTGCATGACACTAGTCGGGGTGTAATACAATGAGGGCTGTGGCCAGATCTGCTGGGAGAGGGCAAACCTGGCCACAACCAGTACACACAGTGAAAAGGTGAAGTTGAGAAGCACTCCAAAACAAGAGACATTACTTTTCAAAGTTTGTGCCACCTCGTCTGACACCAGTTTCCTGTCCTTGAACCCATGGCTCTACTAACAAGAAGCACCATTGTCTTGTCTAGATTAAACTTGTTTTACCATGTCCACTTATGAGTATCTGCAAGCACTGGATGCCAAACAGGAATGGACTATGACAGAAAAGATGAATGACATTGGTTGTTGTGATCACACTAATGGTATCAATTACCGACGTGATGCTTCACTTCTGCACAGTTGTACAATAGCAATCCTCATGACAGACGAAAATTCATGTGGAAAATGTTTCCCAACCCAAATGGAGCCTCATCTGCTAACTTTCAATTCCCTGTTACAGAGAAAGCTAGCTTTCTCACGCAAGATGTGTCTGAAACTTCTCTATGTCTCAATATTAGTTTGCTAACCAGTATGAGAACTTGCTAATAAACAAAGCACACATTTCTCTCTTGTTGTCATTGTTCTGTGCCCTCAAGTCAGAACTAACATATAGCAACCCTAACAGGGTTTTCAAGGTAAGTGAGATATTAAGGAGTGGTTTTATCAGTTTCACAATCCCCCAGTGAGCTTCCATGGCCAAGTGGAGATCTGAACCCTGGTCTCCAGAGTCTTAGTCCATCACTCTATCCACTACACCACACTGGGTTTATCATGTGTTTCTTATCCACACTCAAATACTGAACTGTTTTGGGATTGTTATTACAGGCAGATGGAGAAAAATGCAGATCAAACAAAGATTATTCTATACCATGATAAAACATTAACATACCAAACTGCAATGTAGTCATTCACTGGTTCTGTTTGGAGTAAAGTGAAATTGATATAGATTCCATGGCCCTGAGGTACAGTAATTAGCCATGAACAATCTTTTGAATTCGGATATTCATCTGGAAATCCAGGGGAGTACACGGTGCCATTTTGAGATGTCACATTATAGCCACAAGGAGCTGGGAAAAAGAAGAAAGGAAATGTTAAGCAGTAGGCTGCCTAATTAAGGACAAAATGGCAATTTGTCTTGGGTTTAAGATGTAATAATTCAAATAAAGCAAACTATCTTGGCTAGCCCTGATACAAGATTAAAACAATAAAAAAAGAATAAGAATGAAGTGTAGATAAAATGTGAATAAACACATTAAAATCAACCATATAAATATACTCAACTTTAATAATCAGTTTTAAAAAGGTTTACCCCTATATTTCATAGATAGCTTGAGAGAATGCAACCACTTTCTCTAAGTCCATAAATGACGGTAGGCTGGGTGCCATGTAGGGATGATTTAGAACAGGGGTGGATAAGATCTGGGGGCTTGGTGACCAAATTCAAGCCTCCCAGCACCTCACAGCCTACACATACTCTGGAAATGGTTGAAATTGTCAATCTTTCATTTGTGTTTTGGGTTTGAGGGGAAGTTAGAGTCTTGGGGGATCCCTCCAAGAGCCAGGAGCAGAAAACTGCTGTTCTGAGGGCTCCCTCCCAATATACAATTTTTTTAACTTGGTGGGGGGCTCTGGAAAACCCTGGGGGACAAAGAAAGAGGCCTGATGGCCACATATGGCCTGTGGCTGGATGTTTTGGCTATTTCTTGTTTAGGACTTCTGGGGAAGTGTTTTTATCACAAAGCCTACACTGCCTCGTTGGTAATCCTGCAAGGTGAACAGAGCCAAAGTCAAACACTCTCACTAGATTCATAGACGCATATGGACATAAATCTCACATACATTTGTACATACACACACACACACCAAGCAAGCACCTTGGCCTGACAGTTGCACAGGGGATTCACAAAGAGGAGAGAAGTGTCATAACAAACATGCTTTTATTTCACTTTATTATGCTTTCATTATGTGATTTCTTAGTGTAGTTTGTTTTAGCAGTTCTTATATTTTGTTTGGTCATTGCTGATTTTCTTTGTCTTTTATATTATTGTTCTCTTCTGTTTTTGTAAACCGCCCAGAGTGGCCTTGGCTGCCAGATGAGTGGTATAAAAATCAATCAATCAATCAATCAATCAATCAATCAATCAATCAATCAATACCAAGCACATGCCTCTTCATGCTGAAATTAGGCTTCTAAAAAGCTAGCAGCCCTAACTTTACCATAGGCAGAGGGGAGGAGGGAAGACACAAAGCAGTCAAGGACACTCCATGGACTGCATTTAGTTTATCGGCCACTGCTTTTCCTGCCTCTGCTTTAGAAACCCTATCTGTAGCATTTCAGAGTCCCAGTGAGCCAGTTCACCAACTCAATTATATAGTCCTTTGGTTTTGTAGTTTGCTTACTGTAACAGTAATTGATTTCTCAATTCTTTCAGAAACCCTTAACTCCCCAGTCCCCCAAAATATGCATGCTTGGAAATATGTGAAACTACAGGGGGAATCCTATTGGCTATTTGCCAGCATAAGTTAATTGATGTAAATTTTAGTGGCAAATTGCTGTCAGTAAAAAAAAAAAATCAGGGGAGTCATACTGAGTCTCAGCTGTTGTGCAACAGCCAATGCCAACTTCAACCTCCTAACCTGTGGCAGTTTGCCACTGACTTTCACACTGATAGGAGTCAGCCAGCGGGCACACCTAACAGGATTCTGGCGTACATATGTTAATATGCACACAACACCAGGGATGTCATACATGAAGGGTCTTATATACTTGCAAACTTCATCATTCTGGATTAGATATAGAATTAGGTTTTTTGTTTTAAAAAAGAGGCAGTTAATTAGAACCACCAGTAAGGCAGAATAACTAGTTAAACAAATGCGAAAATGAATTAGAGCAAAAGGTGAGCGATTCACTCAATCTTAGTGTCAGGGTAGATGTGTTTTGAGAAAGCATTTTGTATAACAGGGATGCACAACCTTAGAAAGTGCAGATTCCTATTATCTGGGCAGGATAATTCAGGTGTAGGCAGATATTTAGATCTCCTGATCCTGGGTTGCTTAAGGCTTTAACAGTGGAAAACAGTGCACCAAAGCCATCAAAATTATTTCAGACAATGACAGAATATATCAACATGTCGGACTTCATAGTTCAAGTTTTAATGGTTTAGTATCTTAGCCCTTTAAACCTGTCTGAATCATCAAGCAAGGATGGGCAACTGGGCACGCAATGCGTGTTATTGTGTAGGCTGGTGTGGTCATTTTGCTGTCTTCTGATTGATCATGTGACAAAACCCTGCAAACACACAAAAAATGTGCGAATTGCCCATATGCATGCAGTACTCTGGCTTCTGTTGTCATTTGAGATGAGTTTGGCCTTAGTGATCATTTGAGACTCATTTGCTGCTTTCTGAATAAACCTGAGATATATGTCTCTTCCCTCTGGATATTCAATGAGGCAGCATCTTAAGCCTTTAAATGCATATATGGGGAAAGCTGGATTTAAGTGACAGTAAGTAGATTAAGAATACGTATTTCAAATGAAGTCTATCAATTCATTTAAAGCAAGGAAGGAATCTGTGAATTATTTCATTCACAGAATGAAAAAAAATCTTTGCAAATAATTACTATAACCACTACTGATAGCTAAGTAAACATTGCACTTCATTATATATATTTGGTTGCTTTTTTTATGTGGATGTTTAAGCATGATGCAATTTAATTTTCCAGGTTCCCATCTGGCTTCTTTGCATGACAAAGTGAGATGATATTGGTCATTTATGTTGTTTTGCTTTTTTCCAAAGATATCCATTTATGGATGTTAGAAAGTTATTTTAATTACAGCGTTTCAATATAATTAATTTGAATTCTAGCCATGGCACATAACAATTTACTCTTTTGCTCCATGTATAATGTGTGAAATTTCGAAAGTAATTTGAGGTAATTCAGAGGCACAGGACTGAAATGTAAGCATCTGAGTTATAAACTAGATTTAAAATACAAATTAGGCTGCTCAGTTTAAGCTTCTAAATTTATAGATGCAGGTGCGTTAAGGACAGGCTGTCCAATGCTATACACTATGAAGGTTATTTGAATAATTATTGCAAGCCATCAATTAAATGTAGCAGCTCCAAAACAAAGAAGCAGTTGCATAGAAGTTCTTTGAAAACTGCTCACATCCTGTAGATCAGCCTTCAGTGGAGAAAGGGAGCAGGCGAATGACATAAGCCGACTGCACCCTCTTCCAAACAGCTGAACCTTGGGATTTGAGCATTCATTAAAAGAGTCTGTGCACCGCCCTTGGGTTTGGATCAGAAAGAGGCAAACGCCTGCTTAGGATGCATTTCATTGCCCACATCTGCATACAAACCTGCTCCCACTACTATTACCACTACTGCTGCTTCTACTACTATTACCACTCCTAGCCCTGTGCAATTTCCCTAAGATAAACTGCATTCTCACCCTGCTATTTGTGAGGAAACATACGAGAGAAAATAGTAGAGGAGAGAATATTTAAGCACGCTCTACCTCAGCGGCATAGAATCAAACCAATGGCCCTGTCCACCTTTCGATGAATTAACAAACAGACACTGTTCACCCAGTGCATTCCTTAATTTGACCTCTGAGTCCATTATTAGTAAGCAAAATTATGGCAGTTCTGCACCATATTTAAAGCAATAATAGAGAGTTTAAAAAATAATAATAATACCGAAGTTCTTAATTTCCAGTCTTGTGTAATCAACTCAGATGGTTCTTAATGCTCGTTTTGCATACAAGGCAAGGATTATGATCCCTACACTTTAAAGCACCCAAGCTAGAGAGAACACCATTCTTTCTCCTTCCCTCTCATCCACTCCCCCCACTTTCAAAATCCTTCCCCACGTCTTCCTCTGCTGTCTTCAAGCTGCCTACCGATTTGGCAGCATATGGGAGGGAGAGCCTGCTGTGTCAATATTTTCAACCTCACCCCCACCCCAAGCATTTGATGGCAGTTTGTCCTCCTTGGAAAGCCCCTGCAGGGCCATCAAAGGAGCTTGTGGAAGGTGGACAGTGATTTGCCAGTTGTGTCAAGGCCTTTGCACCTTGCGCTAAGAAAGCCTCTTCTACTCATGTTGCAATTTATTTCTTTAGTGAGGAGAATGTGATGTATATGCAGGTTGAATCAGCCAACCACCAGTGATCTTGGCTTTCAGAAAGCTTCTTTCGTCCCTCTCCAGGAAGGGAGATGTCTGCTGATGTTTAGGTACAGCTCTACCATTAAGTAGAGTTAGGCGGTGTCATGAAAGGGCAAGACTTTGTTATTCACTTTGTGATAATGGTGGTTTTACTGCCAGGGATGGTGACAAGTGCTTGTCGGATTTGTGATCCATGTTGCACATGCATCTTTCTCTGGGTACACTTCATGGATCTAATGTTAATGTATGAGGTGTGGTGGAGATCAATATACATAGGCTAAACCACTTTGGAGAGAAAGACCTTGATTTGTTGAGCAAAATAAGAAATTAGTGGTGTTGGGGAATCAAAATATCTCAACTGGCAAACAATAGTTAACGCTCGCTATTACATTTTGGATGACTGCAGCCTCTTCTTCCTTATAGAGATAATGAAGGGAAGATGCTTGGATTAAAAACACAGAAAATGTTGCGGCAGCAAAAGGTACCTTCACACTTTGGAAAAGGGTAGTTCCAGTTCCTATTGATCCCGTGGTGACAAGTGAGAACAGAATGACCAATCAATACATATCCAGGATAGCACTCGAAAGAGACCGATTGACCCACACTGTAATCTGAATTGATTATGTAGCCATTGAAAAAAGGAGGAGGATCTGGACAGTTCTGTAATTCATACGCTGGAGAGGAGGGAAAAATAGAAAATAGTGAAATGCAATATTTTCCTCCCTTCCATCCCTACAAAATTAACAAGATTTCCTGGAAATTGCTAGATTTATATGAGGTAACTCAAGCATATAGAATAACAGGACAAATAAAAGTCATCTGAGATAATAAGCATGTATCTATAATTTCATGGTAGAGTCGTTAAGATATTTACATAGAGGACAAAACAGCATTGTCACGAGAGATTTTGAACACATAAAAACACGGAAATGAATTTGATTAGACCAAAAAACTGCCTTGTCCCAGTATTTTGGTCACACAGTGATCAGCTAGATACCTCTGGGAAGCCCCAAAGCTTGAAAAGGAGATAAAAGGTAAATGTCATCATTAGCTGTGCGAGCACATTCACAAGCCTTGTGAGGACCAAACTACATGTTACATATAGCCCATCTCTGGAAGCTGAAATCTGGTAGTGTTCCAAAGGCGGGATTCGGCAGACCTTTGTCTCTGAGCAATTCTATTTGCAAACAAAGGCTATGTTTTCCTTCCAATCACAATCAGAAAGCAAAGCAAGTTAATTTGCAAATGAAAGGAGGCACAAAAAGTTCCTGATGATATGTCTGTAGACCTAAATAATCACCTCTTCTAATGATTAGCCGTCGCTCCGTCTTGTGGTTTAAAAAACAAGCTTAACTATGCTCTGTTAGATAAACCACTCCCTATTCCATAATGCTTTTTCAACCAGTAGAAGCAGGATAGTTCTAGATACTACTTCAGCATGCAACACATGACTCTTTTAAAATTTTAAAAAAAGGGGGGGGGGAAGCCATGTGGTCGAGACAAAATATAAATGCAAGAGTAGGCAATAGGTAATACCTTTAGGGACCTCTAATAAAAAAATAAAAAACCATACAATATGCAAACTTTTGTGGGTAAATCTCACTTCTTCAAAGCAAAGTACCAGAAGTCTAATTCTTAGATGGAGGACACTGGTTTTCTATGTCACACAAACGCACACCCCAGCAAGGAGAAACATGCCTGTTTTGAAGAAGGGCAAAATGGGAAGAGGTGTGTGCACATAGCCTGTGCCTCCCCAGGCATGAACTTAAAAAAAAAAAGTTCACGGTTATTGTTTTTTTGGTTGTTTTTTAAAAGTTCAGATGGTTCTTCATTCATGGGTAGTCATGAGAACCACGAAGCACCACGAAGCACCATTTGTGTACAATAGTAAATCTACTAGATAAAAACAGTTCTAAAAACATATTAAAAACAACAAAAAACTCAACTGTCCTATTTTAGGGACCCTGCTGCTTTACACAGCCAGTCACTAAGAGAAGGCCTGCCTGAAGAGAAAAGTCTTTGCCTGTTTATGGAAGGGCAGCAAAGATGGAGCCAGCCTGGCCTCCAGTGGGAGGAAGTTCCTGAGTCTGGGAGCAGCAACAGAGAAGGCCCTCTCCCGTGTCCCCACCAAACACACCTGTGAAGGTGGTGGGACTGAGAGAAAGGCCTCCCCTGATTATCTTAAAACCTGGGTAGGCTCATAAAGGGAGAAATGGTCTTTGAGATAGCTTGGACCCAAGCCGTTTAAGTCTTTATAGGTTAAAATGCAGTTGTAATCACAGTGAAAGCCAAAACTCAGGGAAAAGTGGAGCTGCACATGCTGCACAATGACCACGGACATATCCCCTTTTGTCCTTCTCCCACCGGCCACATTGAGAGGAGAATGCCTGTAGAAGAGCGTATTATTTGTATGTAGGAAAACACAGGCCACTGAGGGCTCCACATCATGGCATACAGGCTGATTTGTAAAGCTGTCTGCCTTTGACAGATGTTCCTCCCATTGCCTAGAGAGTGTCTGTGTTGTGAGGCCTGATGTGCCCGATGAAGATAGCAATAAGACCAGAGTGTGATCCCTTGGTCCAGAATGCTAGGGTGCAACTAATTTTACATAGGACCACACGTACCTTGAAGATGTAGGTAGACACCTTGGGGTTACTCTTGGAACAATCACTGTGCCTTCTACCAGCCTCAGCTGGTGACCCAACTATGACAACTATCTTAAAGATGGTAGCTTGGCTTCAGTGGCCTATACTCTGGAAATGTCTAGATCAGATTACTTTAATGCCTGTTCTGCCTGACTACCTTTGAAAATGTCAGAAACTGTTGCTAAGGGTGGAAATTTATATTTGAGGGCAACAGAATTCTCATCTGGTTCTCTTTCTTTTTTCAGGTTGAAAACATGCATCTCCCTTCCTTGCGAGAACTCCTCCTGTGAAGTCCTGTCTGCTTTTGTCACATTAAGATCAAATTCATGCAGGGCAGAAATTTATCAACTTTAATTTAAAAGAAAAGCAATTTACACCTGGAAGGTCTAAGATGAATGGCCAGTTTGGTCCCTCCAATAAAAGTGGAGGTAACAGAATATTTTTGAAGAAGTCGAAAAGGAAGGAATATGTGAAGCCCAGTGGATTACATCTCATCCCTCCTCAGGCCAGTCCTTTCCCCCTTCGTCTTAGAACAAAACTGAGTGGGAATACCTCTGAACATCACAGAGTCTGACATGTCTTGGCACGCAGGAAGGATTTTTTTTAGGGGCCAAACTTTCTCCAATATAAAACAAAGAAAACCTGTTCATGAGCAAAGGAGAAGAGATGATGATCAGGTGTTACACTAAGAGAACTCATGACAAACATCTATGAATTCTGGGAAGTTGTTTTGTGTTATTTTGCCTGTCCCCAGCTGCAGCTAATGCAGAATGCAGTAGACAGGCTTCTGGCCAGACCTAGGTGTTCAGGTTGTAAAACTTCAGTTCTGACTTACTTACACTGGCTATTGGTTAGTCCCTGAGCGTATATTAAACTGTTGCCTTTCACCCTACATGACTCAGAGCCTCAGTATTTCATGGACTACCTCTAGCGCCATGATCCTGCCTAGATTCTGATTTCATTATCTGAAACTCTTTCCCCTGTGCCCCCCACCAAGAGACAAGGAGAATGAAGTAACAAGAGAATGGGCCTTTTCTTCCGTAACCTCTTAATGATGGCAAGTGATCCCCAAGGCAGTTCATCTGCTCAAATATGTTAAAGAGCTTTATCTTTCCCACACATTTAATTAGTATTATGGCTTGGCTTTTGGGGTTCACTCTTATGCTGGATGGAAGGAGATGGGGTTTGTTCTGTACATGACTTTTAAGGCAAGGATTGGTCTTTCTGAAATTTTAAAGGACATTATATACGGTGTTTTTGTTCTTTTTGTAAATTGCTTTGGGGTCCCTTTTGGCGTGGGGAGCAGTTGACGAATTTAATAAACACTATTTTAAAAATGTCTTTATTATTACATAAGGTTTGCCGTTATTGTTCTTTGTTCCGTAACAAGAACATATTCACTTGGTGTCTCAGTTCCTGTTCTCTGCTCCTAAGTACCCTCAATTCATTCAGCGTTCACCTAGCAGTGGTATATATTAGGACAGGCGCATCACCCAATCACAGTTTTGACCTCTGTAAAGGCATATGAATGGAAGACAGGGCATATAAATCAGCTGAACAATGTGACTTATAAATCAGTGCTGTGACAAAAAAAAAAGTGCTACGAGATTTATGGACAGCTTCATGACTTGTTAATTAGGCCTATAATATATAAATCATGTTCAGAGCTTGAAAATTCACCTCAATTCTTACAAATCAATGCTCTGTAGTGTCGCAGTACAATACAAACCATCCACCTATTAGATAAATCAATGGAAGACTTTTCTCTCTATTTTGTTGTGTTTCTGAAAGTGCCAATGAGAACTTAATTGATGCCAGGCTCCTCATTTGTGCCACCAGAAGGCATTGACAGAGGTGTTTGGCAATGCAGGCTGATCAACAGCTCTCCTGAAGGATCCAACCATTCCATACAGACTAGGGAGCTGCAGACTGCCCTGCTCATTCTTGCTTGCAAGGATACCCATTCACCTCAATGGAAAAACAACATCGTACATGCAAAGAGCTGGATGCAGAAGGCCATCTAAATTGGCAGTCTGTGACAGCTTCAGGCAGAATGTCATGCTCTGGACAGGGGGCTACCAGGTCCTCAGCAATATTGTTACATTTATTTCTATTCAACACCTTTTCCCAATGGCGTGTTTAGCTCTTGAGATGTTCTCCATTCATGTGTCTACTGATGACAATACAGAGAAAGGCTCCAAGGTAAGGGCAGTAAGCTTATACATGGGAGTATGTCCCATTGTATTCACTGCGGCTTATTCCTGAATAGCATTTCAGTTTGTTTTTCTGCCACTTAATGGCCTTAAGTGCATTGTTAAAGGAAAATATTAAAGAAAGCTATTTCAAGTGGTGAAAATTCTGAGACACGTACTAGAAGACATAAAACGTCTATTATAACAAATAAAACATTTACAAAATAATTCTAGGGTGAGTGTTTTCAATAATCCTCTAACAAGATATCATAAATATATTTAGTTGGAATGTGTACTTGCTGCTCGTCAGGACAAACATGATCTGAGAACATAAAATAAACTCCAGCTGAACAACTTCCAGAATTTAAAAATGATTTTTAAAAATGCATAAACCTAAAAGGCTCAAAGAATGCTCATAATATCCAGCCAGAATCAGGAGGAAGAATGCTGTGGTTTTTCTTACTGAAGCTGTTGAGGGTTCAATTCTCTCATTGATGCTCACCTTGATATGTGAGTTTAAATCCTTGTCTATTTTCTGAGTGATCGCTATAAAAGTGGATGAGGGTTTCATGCGTTGTGCTTAATAACGAAGGTGGGAGGTCTGTTCCACTGAACTGGCCAATCATGGAACTCGTGTGATAAAGGCCATTCTGAATTTCAAGGAAGTCATGGTTAGCTTCAGTGGAGAAGTTCAGAAATTGTATATGTGCCCCTGTATGGAAACACAACGATAATAAGAAAATATGCTTAGGAATTATATTTTACATTCAGGATCATAATATAACATACCAAAAATATGCCATGGAAACTAACTAATTAACTGGACTAATTAATTAATGAGTTTAAAAGTTGCGAGGCAAAAGCAAACTTTTAACTTTAACTATATGATTCTCCCTGCATCCCAAGCTGCCAACTTTTAATTTTATTTTTAAACACTATATTCAATTGGCTTCTTTGAAAAACAGAAAATAGTCTCTCAATAGCAAGAGGCATCTTCTTCCACAGCCCTCTGCAGTGAATGTGACAGATATGGAGGACGTGTGTGTGTGTGTGTGTGTGTGTGTGTGTGTGTGTGTGTGTGTGTGTGTGTGTGTGTGTGTGTGTGTGTGTGTGTGTGTGTGTGTGTGTGTGTGTGTGTGATTCTTGGTGATTTTCCAAGGTTTGTCATGTCAAGACTCCCAAGATTTCCTGGTTTCCTTCAAAAATGAAACCTCAGTAGTGTCCCCCTTTTCCCTACTTTTCACTTTTTCTACACAGGAAACTGACAAATTCTACACATATTGTAACATTCTTTCACACTGTAACACTCTTTCTGGTGAATCCTGCAGGGGAAATATGCCATTTGCACAATCCTGCACAGCTTGTCTTTCTCCCAGAAGAAAATGACCCCAAAGCTTCTGAGCCATCCGATGAAAAAAAAAGAAAAAGCCCGCAGGGAAATTTCCCTGCAAGGACAAAAGAGAGATTCCCTGCCTTGATTTTTCACTGAGATCAAGATGCTGTATGGTTCACTTCTCTATGGTGTACACACCTAAATAACATTATATACACACACACATATATATTAATGAATATCCTGAATCAGAAGCCCAGGGCCCAAGATGTTATGCTCATCTCATCGAAGTTTCTCATCCGCGAGAAATTTACCTGAGACGATTAACCTATTATAATACAAATATTTCTCCTGTGGCCTGTGTAGACCGACCAGTCATTACTAAAGATTCTGCTCTGCAAAACAGCAGAAGATCATCAGATATAAAATTAGAAATGCAGTTTTGTTTTGTCAAATAAGAATATTTAAGCAGTTTCTGTTACGCAACTGAATATTCATTTTTTCTCACTCAACCTGGTTTTCTGATTTCTCATTTCCATTATTTCTAACTTCTGTATTTCATAAACTTTTGTTAGATTCTGAACTCAAAAAATTGTAAAGGAGGTATTTTTGTGGAAACAACTTCCATTTGTCATCCATGAACCTCCTCTCTGGTTAATTCTTTTACACACCTATAATGTGTTGCCTTTCACATGGAGGATGTGAGTAGTATCTGACAAATTGTTAGTCCGGAAACTGTATGGCAAGTTTAACACTTTCTTTCTGAGATACAGCAGGGTGAGTTCTAAATAAGGAAATGAATAGATAAGTATTTGTCCTGCTGTGTGAGCTGTGTTCCTCACTGTTCTTTTGGATAATTGTTCCATCAACTACACACCATTTGTACTAATCGAAAATAGATCCAATCTTCTGGCATGAGTAGGCAGTATGCTTTGTTCAGTCAGCATGGCTTGAGTTGTTTTGTGCCATTTCCAGTCAAATTATTTCATCTTGCTTTGGGCTCATGTGATCTCCTATATCAGTCCTCTGAGCAGTCCAGAGGACGTGACTGATGATGTGCAGAGTGGGACAGAACCCTGTTCCTTTTGCCTCCCTTCTGCTCACATGGGTAAGGACCACAACTGCAGTGACATTTGTAAATTGTATTTTAAAAAATATTTCTTCTCCTAATTTAGCACCAAAGCACAGAGATAACAGCGCTGAACTGATATAGTACTAATTTAAATGCTTGCCATGTTATGTCAGTTCAGCACTTTCCCACTAAACATTAAAAAAAGGATATGAATACCCATGAAAGGGTATAGTATGAGGGTGGTGATAAGGGTGAGGGGGATGGGAGACTGTGATTTTTGGACACTTGAAATGCACTTCCCAGGATAACTGACCATTTCTGTGCAGAAGGCAAAAGCTATTTAAATGCCAGGTTGCAGTACAGAGAAGTTCACATCAAGCTGGGATAAATGTCTGTGTAGCCATGCCTTAATTCAGTGTGCTTTTCGGGTTCATGTAAAAGAAACTCAGACCGCAGTCACACCAGTGAAATGTCCCCCTGTGGTTACGTGACTTTCAATTGTGTTCCTGTTGTGCTTTGCGGTCAAGTGGCATTTATTCCAGGATGCACGTCCCAATGTGTTTTTGAGGTACAATTTCTTGGATTTGCACTTCCATAAAAACAGCCTGTTTTCACATTTCCCAAGACTGCTAACAAAAAAAGAACACATGTCTGAGTGGAAAGTGATACATTTGTAAGATGTTCAATATATTTTGGAGATTGGGGAAAAGGGCACAATACCATGCTTATTTCAAAAAGCCCTATGACTAAATATGTGTACAGTTGAATTTGCTTCAGTCAATGCATTAAAACGTATGCGTTAGAAAAATGTGTATAACCAGGCATATATTTTATGGAAAAGCTATTGAAATAGGCATAAAAATATTCTCATAATCCAGTTTGGAAACAGGAATGGAGCAGAAATGCTAGAAACTCAGAAAGTAGACGGATAGATTTTGTATTCCCTAATAATCAGTAAACAGCAAAACTGGTTCAATTAATGATGCAAGGGGGTGAAGCAGAATTTTATCAACACAAGATTAACAGCAGGAGATGCAATTTCCTACGATCTGTTGAAGGAAGTTGTTCAAACAGAAGTAGAGCATTTTCAGTTAGTTTAGAGATGCAAAAAAGTTAATTTGTTCTCACATGGTAACTAAGAAAATGGGAGGAGGGATTCACAGAGAAAATCTGGCATTTTCACAAGCACCTTTTGTGCATTTCTGTAACATGTACAGCATGTCAGCAATTGCTGCCTTATGACAACAAGGAGTAGCACTAAATGGGCTCACTGTGCCTTTATGAGTTCGTGATCAAGGCAGCTTTTCCTGTTGTCCTTGTGTGTGTATGCACACACAGCTTCAGACAGGGGGAAATGCAGTGGTTTTGCACAGAGTCAGGAGTTTTACACAAAATATACTTTAAACAAATTACAAAAAACCAGAACAAAAAATTGGAATCTCTGTCTCATATTGGGGATGAGATCTCTTCATGGGTTGGAAAATCCTTAAGCAGCTGTCTTGCTGTCTTGTCAAGATGGTCAGCAATGGTGAGATTTCGCCATATCTGTAGTTCAGCTATCCAGTAAGTTGAAGATCAGACATGGAATGTGTAAAAAGTTGTGTCCCATAGTTCAGTTTATGGTGTCTACTATCTTCTTCTTAATCTATGAAATCGCTTCTTACACACACATTGAGAGGACAAATCTATAGATATGGTTGTAAGGAAGCTTATTATAATTTGGGTTTAATAAAAGCCCTATTCGGACATTCAGAAACAATTATTAATTGGAAATCATGAGCAGGGAGAGAGCTTTAGCCCTGCTCCTGCCTGCCAATGTTTTCATGGAGAGGGGATGTCTGAAGAGGAAAATGTCTGCTACACATGAAGTTTATCCATGTGATTGAGAACCTTGGAAAACCAGGGTTCCTGATTGCATAGAAAAGACATGCAGCAGACCCTGTCTTCTTTACAGTGTCCTTCTTCATGTGGCGACCACAACAAGCAGGGGACAGGCTAGAGCATTCTTCCTGTTTATGCTTTCAAAATGATCCCCTTCTGAATGCTGGAATAGGACTGGAATAGCACTGAGTTTCAAATAAATGTGTTGGATCCAGACAAATGCTCACAGAGATGATGACGGCAGCTGACTGAATAATCTCTCCTGAGGGTGGAGGGACTCTTCTCAATGGAATGAAACACTGAATGGGTGGCTGAAAGTGAAGAGCAGCTTGCTGGAAGCAAGCAGAAGTTCCTTTTACTAGTATTCAAAAATCCTCTCTTACTCCTTGTGTCTTATGTGCCGTGGAACTGAGTTTCCATGGCTGAGTAGAGATTTGAACCAGGTCCTCTGAATCCCAGTCCCTTACTCTATCCGTTACACCACACTACACTTTACCACCTCCTCATTCAGGAGGATCTTGGGGCTGACAGGCAGCCTGTCTCTTCTCTTCACCCATTTCTGTGGGTGCCTGTCCAAATTCATTTCAGAATTTTTGAAACAGCAGAATCTTTTCCTTTTTAAACTACGGGACTTTTCATTTAAAAAACATATATACTGTCAAGGATAATTTCCACACTGAGGCAGAACAAGGCCTATAATAATCAGCAGCCATATTTGACAGGTGTGCAAAATGCTGAATCATGTAGAATGTATATTAAATGAAGTAGTGTCTGGGGTGATGCAATGTCCTTACTGATTGGCTATATGTAAATGTGCATGTATAGAACTGTGTGGACATGTGGAGAAGATGTAGGATCTCTTCTGATGAATGTCATGCTGCCGGTTTGTACTGCTAAAACTTCTGTATATATTGCAAATATACTTGGTGTTGGAAGAAGCTGTCTTTGTCTGTGTGGTTCAACTGGACTGCCTGGACTGGGACAAAACTCTGCTAATTTACACCAACATATATACAGCAACTTTCTGTGCTTAAATACAAAGGTGCCTTTGCATGAGCGGACAGGGGACATGGAAGGAGCCCCCCCCCAAAGAATGTGAGGAGTGTGAACACATTTGGGCATCCCCTGGGCAATGACAGCATCCTGTTGGGGGAAGCACCATTGGACTCCTTCTGGTAAGTCGAGCAGACAGTATATCTTTATGCTAAAGGGAGGGCCTTATAACTTGGTTTGGCCCACTGCAGTCCTCCACACCACTGAATACAATATTCTAGGCAGTCTACAAATCACCAAAAACAGATATTTGGAGTTGTGTGCAGGAATAAGGGGGAGATACACAAGCCCTGTTCCATGAACAAAACTGTGGGCATGCCTGATCACATGGGAAAGGACCACTTTGCAGGAATTTCCCTTCTGTCTGCTAAGAAATCACTCCACCTTGACCCCCAAAAAGCAGTAGCCCTACAGCTGGATCAAAAACGTCCAGCTTGGGCACAGATTGGGGTCAGGCTGGAGGGCAATTTCCCACAAATGGTGTGAGCATTGCACTGGACATCTCCATCAGCAGTCCAAAATCCAATCTATTTTCCTGTGTGATCATACCCTAAATAACTTTCACAGCATGGAAGTTATAATTCAAGCCTCCACATTTAAAAAGTTGGATCTCACTAACTGTCAACAGATCCATGATTTTATAATGCATAAGAAACCATCTTGCAACAGAGGTTACTTTTATAACCATACCAAATAATGTTTCCACAAATTAATTAATGTCAAAACTCCATACAAATCCCTAACTGATAAGCAAGACATTTGAAAAACTTAATTATTAAGAACAGGGCATTATAGCAGGATTTACTATAGCCAACTTAACTAATTAGCTTAGCAAAGAGTATCATCTTTACTTAGTACATTATGTTACATAAATCCATGAAATGAAATAAAGCTGTTAATATGGAAAATAAATGAATACCTTGCATCGTTTTTAACAACAGGCAACTGGAATTAACTAAATCTCAAAATCCACTATCATTCTTTATAACAGGAAATCTCCTTTTCAATTTTATTCCAGTCTTCTACTATTCCTTTATACAACACTTAACCACGACCATCACGTCATCCTAATTATTGTTTATTGTAAGATGTTTTCCTTGAAGTCACAGGAGCGTGTCTCTTAATGAGTATAAGATGGTTATAAACAAGTTCATGCTACCCAGTGAATTATTTGGATAAGGACTGCTCAATCTAGGCTTATTATTCACCCTTCATGCATAATGTACGGATTACCCGTAAACATACTGGAGGAAGAAGGGGGGAAATGCAAAGTGAATGACATGGTGTCTCATTAGAGGACTAAGAAAGGACATAGCTAATGAAATGGGGTGTTTAAGGTTTTATCTCACACCATCATATCAGTCTCCGTTGTTCAGAACAAGGCTGACAGCTCTCATAAATAATGCTTCTTCTAAAGGCAACAATGAGAATAATCCACTGGACTAGAGACTGAAGACTTTCATTGGATTCAACAGCCTCAATGAAGGTACCATTTTCATGCCTTGCCAGACTTACTGCAAGGAGAAACACAACTCCCCTCAAGAATCCATGCCTATGTGAGGCTTATGGGATGCTTCAGAGAAAGGAAGTGGGCACAAAACATGGCACACATTGCTATAGCACACATTTGAAAAAATACACAGAAACATGCTTTAGCCAATTGGGAAAAATTCATAAATTAGGTAAAGCGTGCAAATAATAATACAGATTTTAAAAAATATATTAAAAATACATTTCCTTGAAACAGCCGCCAACTCAAAACCACGTAGGAAACAAGGGCAGCAGGAAATGTAGGTAGGAGTCAGAGAAGCACCGTGAAATGGAGACTCAGTTTTTCAGATCCCTAGACTGAAATTTCTTCTGCTTTTCCGCAGCCACCCCAGACCTGTCACTTATCCAAAGCACATTCTTAGGGCACACCAGGGGGAATGAAGAGAGGGGACTGCCTCATTCCCAATTTCACTGATGGCTTCAGTTCTGTCAGTAGGTTAAAGGAGTTGGATTTTACTAATTTTCTTTTCAAACATCGGGCCTGCTCCAGCCCCTCTGTGCACCAAACATTGGGCATGCACACAGCTCTGCAGGCTTGGGAAAATTGCTGACAGAACCTGAGGAAAGGGCAGCAGAGGACTCCTGCACAGAAAACGATCCCCTACAAGGGATAACGTGGAAGAAGGTTGTTTGTACATTTTAATAAAAACTGTGTTCGCTAGAGAAAGCAGCACATACCAATAGGAATTCTAAATTTTTTTCCATACTACTGTTAAAGTTCTGTTGATCATCACGGCACAAATATTCCCAACGCCATTTGGGGAAACTAATTTAAAAAACAAAACAATAAGACAGTTTTGATTTTGGAAGTCTGAAAGGTCCCAGGTAAATTGAAAATATATATGGTAAACCATTTCTGAGTACTCTCTATCTAGAAAGTCCTGGAAAGGGTTGCCGTAAGTCAGAGTTTGACTCGGCGGCACACAATTTTATATATATTATTATATATGTAAAATCTAAATTATTCATCTATTAGGATCCTTACCATATCCAACAGGCAACAGTATCTTCCATGTACAGCCTAGGTTACTAGGGTAGTTTCCTGGAAAACCTGGACTCAGGATCACCCCAGCCATGTTTGTCAGCGTACCACCACATTTAGCTGTGGAATATAAAATAAAAACCAACAACGTTTACTTAATGCTTAAGTGTTACCCAACAAAGAATTGCCTAAGCAACATTCAAGTCACTTAAATAATGTAAACCCATAAACCCATACCAGCAGAGACTTCTGCATGCCCTCAACTCTACACAGCAAGCTCCTGTATGAAGATTTCTAGGTCACTAACTTGAGCTGGCAACTCTGTCAATGCTTTCTTTTATGTGCAATGAATGCAGAAACCTCCAAAGCTAAAATAAATCTATATGTCCACATATAGAAGTTTCTACTCATGAGACAATCACTAATAATACTAAACACAAGTTTGTAAGTATATAAAAAGGCAAGGAAGCACATACTCTGTCAGCCTCAGGCTATCATTACATAACAATCATCTACAAATTATACTGGTAGATAGGAAATTGTACATTTGTGTTGGCTTATTTTTAAGAATAATTTAATGAGCACTATGATTAAAACATGATGAGAGTAGTTTCACACTTGTTCTTTCTGTTTTTGTATTATTCTTTAAATTTTAAATTAACTTCTAACCAGCTTAGAAATCTCTTCTAGCCACTAACATACATTTAAAGGGGTTGGGGCAGACGCAAACATGGCTGTTTTGCAGGATCGCCCATTCAAATGGGGGTTCAGTGACTTTTAGGAGGCACAGGTAAAATGTGAAGAAGTCCAACCTTGGAGAGATGGAAACCAGGTAATGTTGACCAGGGCTTGCAATGATTTCTTTGACTCTTGAAAAGAACAAGACATAAATGTGGCTGCACAAAATATCTGGAGACTTTCTACAACCTGCCAGCTACATTTCCAGACTCAGAATGCACTTGAGAATCATATTCTTGAAACAGAAAAGCAGCTGACAGGCTGGAGAGAGTTCTGCAATGATGTGGAGGGGCTGCCTTGTTTGTTTTCTATTGTCAAGGGGGGGAATACCTGAATAACTAAGATAAGATAGCACCGCCAACATATTTCTGTGGATGCTCTTCATTTTAGAAAATGTCATTGTTAGATAACCCTCCACCAGATAAAAGATCTAGACTAAAATGTTTGGTCAAGGTGGGGAAAAAATGAATCGTGATGCATTATCTGAACATATTACAGCCAGAATCTGACTGAATAATTGTACTTGTGTAAATGCATTCATGTAAGTCAGACTGGCAAAGAATTCTATAACATAGCAGACCTACACACGCAGACATGTAACCTTCTAAGCGAACATAGTCCATTAGCCACGAAAAGTTGTCTACCTGAGGTTCAGTAAACCTCTTGGCCTTAAATCTGGGGAAAAGGGGAAATATAGGACAAGATAAAAGGGCTAGCAGGTTACTTAATCTTCTGTGCTTCCTGGTAATCTCTGAAACCTTCCCACATCCTTCCCGATGATTTAGAAGACCCAGTTCTGAACACCTGGGGTATGCCATAGGGTACCATGCAGGCAAAGGTAATTTTTTGAAAACAGGAAGAAGCACTTTCCATAAGCATAAGCTTCCACTCACAGATAGTGGCTTCCTCTCAGGCCCTCCACATCACAGCCTATCCCATTCAAATGCTATGGAACATACATGGTGCTCACACCAACCCATCAACTCTGTTTTTCTTATATTATCCACAACATGCTCAGTTCAAGCACTGCCTTAGCAAATCAGGTATGCTCTTTGACTGATGATGTCTATGTCATAGGATGACATGAACCCCCTCTGAAATCTGCTGTAACAGAATCCCAGAGGTAACATGTGAACAACTATCCTTAGTACTTACAACCTAAAACAATCAAGAATGCAGAAAATATTCAATGTGAAAACAAGAACATATTATCTTGTTTAACACAGTTCAAAACAACCATGAGTAACAAAACGCATTGTTGCACTTCTGAATATGTGTCCATAAATGCTAGATTAATGTATCTTTTAAATAAAATGTATGTATGTGAAAGTGATAACCAAGATGCATTTGTTTGCATGGGAAAATAAACTATTACTGGTCCAACCTGACATTTTCCAGTTGTGTGCAAACTACACCTGCTAGTTTGGTTTTCTGCTTATATAATTCTCAATAACATTTACTCAGAAAAACATGGAAGAGCCTTGTGGCACAGTGGTTACACTGCTGTACTGCAAACAAAGCCTCTGCTCATGACCTGAGTTCAATCCCAGGTAGCTATCTCAAGGTTGACTCAGGTTTCCATCCTTCCGAGGTTGGTAAATTAAGTACCTAGCTGAATTTACCGATCTCAATTTACCAACGTCCGGGGGGGGGGGGCAACATGTATAATTGCATAATTAAATTGTAAACCGCCCAGAGAGTGCTTTAAGTACTATGGGGTGATATATAAGATGCACACTTTTTGCTTTGCATACGTACCGATACAGAGAGGAGAAGGATAATTCCAACGGCGAACTGTTCCTGGCATACAAGATATATGAGAACGTCCCTAGGATTAAAAAGAAAAAGGAGAAAAAAAGAAATCAGATCAAATAATTGTGCATCATTATCCTCTGTTTCCTTAGCTTTCCCTTGGCGATTTAACACAATGTTTCTAAAAAAAAGAAAACACCAGTGTTGCTAATAAAATCCTTTTGCCAATTAATCTCCTCTGCACTTTACTACCCATGACAGTTTTCTAATTAAGGTTAAACAAAAGACTATTGCAATAATTAGAATTCCTTTAAAAATGGGAAATGAGTTGTGCCACATGTCTTAAGAAATTGTTTCAGAAGCACTGTTCTGAACTCAGTGATTGCGTAGGTTTACAGAGCAGTGTTAACATTCTCATTAACATTCTCAATTGCACTACCAAATGGTTCATTGTAGAAAGGCAAAGAATCTGCTGGAGAATGGATTGTGCAAAACTTGAATGTGCCATAATGTCTTAGATACATACAAATGGGTGTGTTCACTTGACCCTTAAAAGTTAAGTCTTCATCCATAGAATTATTGGAATTTGATGCTGGTACGATCCCTAGCAAGAATAAATTCAACAAACGAATGAATAGGCTTGTGCTGAGTAACTCTGCCCCAAACTCTCTCTCTCTCTCTCTCTATCTCTCTCTCTGTGTCTGTGTGTGTTTGTGTCTGTGTGTTGAGGAGCTCCTCTCCATGGTGTTCCTTGCAAGTACAAACTGCTCAAGGGGGAGAACATGTATTTTCTCTGCAAGTGTGGTGGCTTGGGTTCTTTAATCATTTTATTTTGCATTTAATTCACATCGGTAAATTTGCGTGTGATTATTTTGAGGACTTTTTTGTTTCTTCTGCACCTCTCCACTCTGACTTTCAGTTCTATAATGTCCAGCTTGATGAACTGGTAGGGTTCAAGAGCTTGCCTGTTTGTGAAATCTTAATGGACCTACAAATGTATCACCCACCACTGTTTTCGGATTGTATATAAGAACCACACAGATTTTTCTTCTTTTTAGTTCGGACATAAGTTTAGGTATGACTAATTTGTCCCATTACTTTAAATGAGAGCTAGATTCACCTAATTTATCAGGTAGTTCGGCATATGCCTCCTCAGAAATAAACCCTATTAAACTGAATCTAACTTAGCCTAGATGTGTATATTATTTCAGCCACAATTGAGATTCAGCTGGAAAGTGCCAAACATTGTAAACTTTCATGGCAAGGAAATTGTTCAAACAAACTGTATTCTGACATTGTATATGCTATAATTCTATCGATCTCTCTAGCCATTTATTCATCTACCTGCCTACTCATCTTATTTAATCCTGTCATTCAACAAGTTTCTCAGGATCGTTAACATTACAGTTGAAATCCTGTAGCTTAGCATAGTAAGTTGCATTAGAGTAGGCCCACTGAATCAGTGAGGATTTGGTAATTCAACATCTCCATAAATTCCACTGGGTTAAGTCTTGTTGTGACGTACTATGCTAAGAGTAGGCCCATTTGTATCAATAGAATTGATGGAGGATTGTTTTAACAAATCCCTACTGATTCAACAACCCTACACTAGTGCAACCTACTGCAGTAAGCAGCAGCATTTCAGCCTCAAACATACAGTCTAAAAATATGTCAGATTTAAAAGAAGATGTTGAAGAGTCTATTCTATGAGCTGTCAATGCTGAGACTAGAAATATATTCTCCTGACAGGTGTTCACAGGATACTTCCATGACTAGAGCCAGCTGTGTACTTTTCTACCTCTGTAGAACAAAATAATATAGAGACTTCTTTGCTGCAATGTAAGAAAGCACATAGCCGTGCACTGCAAATAATATTCCTTCAGATTTATTGCTGAAGAGATGTGTTATTTATTTTGGAATGCCATTCCTAACTCTTCCCCTTTGGCTTTCACTGATGTTATCTATGGTTATATTTTATATTCATACTTATGGGCAACATCTGAGTTATTTATTCTGCTGGTTTCATAGTCCGTCCATCCATCCATCCATTGCCCAAGTTCCCACTGTACGGTGGTAGCTATAAGACACATATAAGTGCCCAACGGCTGACTGTCAGTGCTCTCTGATGGAGAATTCACTGAAATTTTTGACATCTTCAGACCTCCCCTGCAGGTTTCAGCAATGTATTGTTTCAGTTTCCATACTAGCTTTTGGCAGCGATAACTTTAGCACAAAATCTACACTCAGAGATATTTTTATACTTAAATCTACTTAAAAGTAATCAATTTATTTCTAAATAAAGATTGCATTAATATATTCTTACATTATCATAATATAGCAATCACTGCCAAGTAAAGCAACACTACAGATGGGGGAAAAGTCTTATTAGATATATCTTTATTTTATTTTATTTTTACTGGCTAAATAGCAGATATATAAATGTTTGAGTTTGTAATATTAATGCTTTTTGTGCTGAAGAAGCTAACTTCACTAAGCAGGCAAAACTGTAAGACTGCAATACTATTTTTCCTATTGTATATTTATTTGCTTTGTGGAAGAAACAATAAAGGAAGAATAAAATTCTAAGAGTAATCAGAATTAATAAATGAAGAAAAAAAATCGAGGGAAGGGGGAAATCCCAGTCAAGGTTAGATGAAACCATACCTTCCAAGTTTTCCTTGAAAAGCAAATAGGAAGGGATATGCATATGAGCTGGCAAAGCTTTCTAACATTACAGTTTTCCAACAAGAAAAAAAAATCCTATCCTTTACACTGCAATTGTACAGATTTCAGCTCAGAGGCACAGTGGGGTTAATTCCCACACATCCAAGGGTGATACTGCAGTTTTAGCCTAGCGTTTGGAGAGGAGTTATAATTCAGACCGAAAGCAGATATTTTACAGGCAAAGGACCAGTATCAATTCCTGGCATCACCTCTAGTAGGCGATGTGAAAAGCAACATGGTGGTCTTAATGCAGTTTTAATACACAGTCATTCCCAGGTTATTTTATTTTCGTTAGTAGACAGAATGCAAAAATAACTATCAGTTAGTGACCTGGCTTCTTCTGTAAACCACAAAATGAATAAATCTTCATCACCACCATCTTAGAACTGCAGAGCTAGAACAGACCATAGGGTTCAGCCCCTGTCAAGGAGGGCGTAGTGGGGGATTGAACTCCCAGCCTCTGGATCTACAGCCAGGTACTTAAACCAATGAGCTATCCAGAAGTTCTTCTAGTATTCGGTGAGATAAAGACTTTACTGTAGTTAAAAGCTGATATAGTTCTTCACTGTTATATCTGTATTTATCTTTCTTTCTTTAGATAGATAGATACCAGCTCAGTAGAAGATATTCTATTACAATACCTATTTCATTACTAAGAAACACAGTAAGTGAAGAAAACACACACATATAGGACATTCGGAAAGAGGACATGCGTACCTGTAGTGTGTATCCTGGCTCACACTGAAATGACAAAACATCATTCACCATATATCTATCGCCCATTTTGAATCCATTGCTAGGAATTACAGGTTCTGGGCAAGCAGCAAGACCTACAGCTAAAATGAAATAAAGGAAAAATGGAACAAGAATGTATTAAAAAATCATATTGCTTTCTAGTCTTGTTTGTTGTCTGTAAATCAGCACTTAAAATGCAATCTAAACAACTTACTTTTTTTAAAAAAAAAGTCCAAAATGTTGAAGTGACAGGTACATTCTTAATTATATATAAAATTATATATAAAATATATATAAAATTAAACGTTACATTTTATTTGCTCACCACTGGGTAAAATGAGCTTTCAAAAACAACATTATAATAGTCTGCACATTTATTTGTTCAAATTGGATTTGCTAAAAATATTCATACTTCAGATATATGCACATGTGCATAAGTGAGGATGAGTATATGTGTACATGAATGTGTAAGTCTTTAAGGGGCCACAACATGTTTCCTTCTCTCTTTTTGTTTCATTTTTCTTGTCTGATATGTCTGAAATGCTTGCACAGACTAATGTGGCTAACTGTCAAGGTTACCCAGGTCAGAAAGTCCCACAACAACCACTCAACCACACTGCCCTCCCTGTATTGGTGTAGGCAAAATCCAGGAGGGTCAAATGTGCTGGGGAAAATCTTCCTGGCCAGTATCCTCCCAACACCTTAGTCCACTCTGACTAAGCAGTACTTCCAGAGAGTTACAAAAAAGTTCACAAGGTTAAGCGCTTTGACTCTTATACCAACCCTGCAAGAATACCCCCCCACCCCCCCACCCCCCGCAAAAGACACAGGATCCTGGCAGACAGTCGAGACAAGCCTGGTTTTAGTGTCACCAACTTCTCAGTTCCAAAATAACCAAACAACTGTAAAAATTTTATTAAAGACGGTGAAGAATCAAAAAGAGCAAAACTTCAAAGCAGTTTTAACAGTTACAGAACAATCAAAGGTACATAGAACAAAATAAGCAATCAAAGCATTGAGGCAAGAACATTTACAGCACAATTCCACAAGAAAATAAGAAAGCTAGCTAACCTATGCTAATACTTACATCTTGGCATGGCTTCAGCATATCCTCAGAGCATATACACAGTGTATGTTGTATAGCAAAGGGGTAGATGAGCATAGTATTCTCCTAAGAGATAGCTAGGCTAAACTAAGTAATTTATATCTCCATTTTTGTACCCAAAAATGCCAGTTTCCAGACTCTTTCATAAGATCTGCCAAAACAGGTGTCGAATTTCCCTGAACTTTCAGGAAGAAGAGAGTAACTTCTTGCCCCCTGCCTTCACTCAGTGGAAGCCATTCTGCTAATTAATTCTGTATCAAGGAGTAAGATCAGTACAGCCTTGAAGCTTCCTTTCTCACAAATATAAGACACAACTGTGTGCTGCCTTCCAATTACCTGTAGGCATTCCCCAACCCCACCTCGGTCAGTTCATCCTAAACATGAACTATAAGGCCAATTTTCCAGAAGAGCAACAGAAACCATGAGCTCTCATTTTCCCAATCTCTTAACACCTACCACTTTGAAATCTTTTCAATAAGACATACTGATCAAAATCCTCCTGCATGGCCATGCAAATAGCATAACGTTTGGAGGCAAATTGCCACAAGTTAAGAAATTGCTTGGACATCAGTTGCATGCTGAATCACACAACTTCGTATGCAACTGATACTGTGTATGGTGATTTCTTAACTTACCGTATTTTTCCGTATATAAGATGATACTTTTGTCTAAAATCTTTAGACTAAAAATTGAGGGTCATCTTATACACGGAAGCAAGCTGAGGAGAGAACAAAACAGCCCATACCTTGCCTCTGCAAATAGGCTGCCTCCAATCACGAGGCTAAGCTTCCTACAGTCAGGAGACTTACCTTCCTCCAATCACAAGCCTTATGTAACTGATGTCAGCTGATGCTGTACAAACCAATTGGCACACACCTCGTTGGAGGTGGAGTCTGTAGGCAGTACTCAGATTCAACAGGGACTCGTAATGTCCGAGCGTTCTGAGCCCAGAGACTGAATACTCAAAGCAAGTTTTCTTAATTTTGGGTTAGAAAAGCAGGGGAGGGGGGATCTTATACACGGGGTGTCTTATAGATGGAAGAATACGGTAACACAATTTGCCATTGAAAGTTATGCCATTTGTGTTACCCTAGCATAAGAAGGCAAGGGGATTTTGGCTAGAATGTTGCTTTATAGAGTCATACTGCAGGGCGAATTAGGACATAAAGGTAGTTAAAACCGAAGTAGATATGGTGCAGAGCTAGATAAGGAATTATTTAGGCTATATGTTTTACATACGGCAGGTCTCATTCACGACTTATGAACAGCAAGTGCTGTTTTCAAGGGTAGCATGGCTCCCCTGTACAGGAAAGTGCTTACTGCTTGCTCTTCACAGGTCACCTAGCTCTTTTGGCATAGGACATAAAACTCATTAATGACAATATTGATAACTCTCATAGTGTTCTCATCCAAGTTCCTACACGTTAAATACTTTTGCCTTTCCAGCCGCAGCACAAGACACTCATCCCTGGACGTCATTACAGTGACCTCCAATATTCTCCAGGCATCACTGCCATCAGTGACAAGAAAGCTCACTATAATCTTGTTAACATTTCTGAAAGTGCATCAGTATTCATGGCATGGCACCGTTGACTAACAAAAATAAAATTCCCCAGACAATTTGATCCAATCCAGGGGCGGGTGAGGGGGGGAAGCTGTGCTTCTCATTTTTCAAAAAAGGAATGCTTGTACATGTATTAGAAGTGTGTACTGGATCTGGATGAAGCCCAAGCTAAATGGGGACCCATGCTTTCCACAGCACAGCAGGCTTTTTTTCAAAGCCACAAGAACCAGATCTTTGAATATTATTTCTTAAAGCAACATGCTATTCATTTGTTTGCTGCTGCCAGATTGTTGTTCTCCTAGTAACTGCTTTGTTCACAAAATTGTGTTACGCAGCACACATTATTAGCATGCCGCATCACTGTTACACCAGCACGTCAGAAAAATATACGAAAATATCCTCCACTTTTGCTCACTGGACCATTCTGACACTGTGCTCTGAAATACAAAAATACATTGTCATGGTGTGGAATGGGATTCTGAAACTTATGTTATATATTAAAAAGTAACCTTTCCCATCTCTGCTAAGAATTGATAAGATAGCGCCATAGCACTTGAAAAATTGCAGTCAAAGTGCTTCTAAAATGTCCTGTCTTAAAATGCCCTTTAAAACTGACTTTCGAATACATCCAAAATATGCTATTTGTTACATTCTCCCAAAACTTTGCACCTAGTTGTTGCATTACTTTTGAAATGTTATTAGTAATATTCTTGCTACTGCAAAAGTAACCAGTTATAGGTAACTAAATTATTTGTAATTAATTACCTCCAAGTTACTTTGACCAGAACTGTAGCTGGAACATGTAACTTTCAAAAATCTTTGCATGTGAGTTTTGTTCACTTTAATTCAGCAGGAAGCAAGATTTCCTTTTGGACAGCCTGTGTAGCCACTGTTTTCAGATAAAGCATGAAGATCAATCATGATTTTCTTTTCAATGTGTACATAACATATTTTCTCCAGATTTTCTATTGCAGGGAGTTAGAAGACATTGGAATGAAAACACAGAAGGTGTGTGCATGTTTTTGTGTATGTGTGTGAGCGAGGATTATGGATATTTAACTACTTAGAGCATATCTAGATTGCTGGTCCTTTAGAAATTGCTGGGTATAGTGTAAAGTTATATTGCAGCATATAGCACATGATATTATTTCTATATTATTATATGGCACATTATATTATTTCTATATTAAATTAGGGGAGATTGTTGTCAATCCTTATTATTCTGAAACTGTGCCCTCTAGTTGAGAGTTCTTTGTACATGAACAACTTCTTACTTAGGGTGCAAGCCAAGATGGCTGAGGACTGGATGGGTTGACTCTAAGGCAGCTGAGGCTGTGTTCAGTCCAAACCCCTCCCAGAATATGTTGCAAATCACTCAGGACTACCCTAACCCCAGCCTAACTTTGTGCAGCACAGGGCTGTGAATCTGTGCTGAAACGGATCAGGTGTAACACAGCTATTATTCCATTCCTCCCCTCCTCTGTACATTGTTTTGCTTCTCTGCTGCCATGTCTCAGCCTGCACAACAGTTGTGCTGGCAGATCCTGTTGTGTCAGTGGATTCAAGATCAGCTGGCAGAAGAGGTTTCTGCCCATTTCAAACTTGCTCCAGCCAGCTTGAGTTTGGACTGCGCTGTTAGACAAATTTCCCTCTTGCTTTCAATGGAGGGAGATGATCTATATGCACAAGACACCATGCATGTGTAACATCCACCACTGACATGCAAGAATTATGGATTCTTCCCTCTAACACAGGCACTTCTTCTGACAAAAGCAGTGCTCATTAGCCTCTTTTTAAAGTGTTTTGAACTCTACTGGAAGTAATAGATAAATATCAGAAACGGAAATGAAAAATATGGTCAAATATTTTTAATGTTTAATTTCCAACACAATTACGTCCCCGAACAATTATCCTATCCCCAAATTAAAGTGGAAACAAAACTGCACTAATAATTTGAAAACAGTACAGACAATAGCAGAAGTTAACATGTGGTCTGCACAAAATAGGTATATGCAAAAACTTTCAGGGAAATAACTGGTATCTTTGGAAGGCATTTTACTGAAGATCAGGAGGAGGTAGAGGACATCATCTCGGGGGGAAATGATGTGGAATGGGGATTCTAAAGCCCCCACCAGCATCACCATGTGAAAATGTACTGTTGTTTTCAGGGCATTGTAGGAAGAAATGATGGCACTCTTCAGTGTCATGAAGAGATGCTCCGAAGGGTTTTAGAGGTTCCATTCTCAAGCACAGTGCAGCTGTGCTGCCTAATGTTCTATTGTGGACCCATATCTTTGTTTCAAAGGTTGAAACAAGGGGAAATTAAGCATGCCAACGCCCCAGCAACCTCTTAAAACATGCACTCGTTGCTTTCATAATTTCTGCAAATGACTGTCTTCTTCATCACAAATGCTGTAGAACCTCCGTCACCTTTGTTTCTGTTTAAAGATGTTGGGGCGGGCGTTTAGAGGCAGAGCTAATTGAAATCCCCCTTTAAAAGGACCATTTAAAAATGTTAGTTGGAAAATGCAGTTGCCCGGTGAAAGGTGGGGGCAAGTAGATTTCTTTAGAAAGCATGTGCTGTTGTCTCAGCACTACCACCATGAAGACCTGATTCTCAGCCTTCAGATGGTCAGGGTCCAAACGTTATAGCTCAATGGTTTAGGTAAGTGGCTGTGGAGCCAGAGGCTGGGAGTTCGATGCCCCACTGTGCCTCCTTGACAGCGGCTGGACTCAATGGTCCCTAGAGTCCCTTCCAGCTCTGCAGTTGCAAGATTGTTGTTGTTGTTGTTGTTATTTAGAGAGGGGGACTCAATACAGACAGGTAGCATGCTCCCCATGATATTTCTTGCATCGATAATACTTGTCCATCAAGTAGCAGGCTAGCTACACCAGTACCCCAACCGCAAATCTGACAGAAAAGGTAATAATGTCCTGAACCATCTGGAAATCTCCTACACTACAGGAACCTTTACAGAAGAAAGAGCTTCAGTCTTGTCTGGAAGCTTCAAACAGTTCACATTCAAATACTCTAAAACTTACGAAGACAAAGAGTGCCTTCTGCACAGGCTGTGCGATTTTAAGAGGGTGTGCAATATCAGGACAGAGAAATGAAGCACAAAATATCAGTTTGGTTTCCAAAACTGTGTAGTTAAAAATGACCTAACTGTGGGTTTTTAATGGGTTCTGACCCCCACATGATTCACCATCTGTAATAGCAATCCCAGAATTATCCACAAGGCTTCTTCTTCCTTGCTGGCTGCAACAGTCAGCAGAGCATTATGTGGCCATTACTCTTTATCCTCCCTCAGCTTGGAGGGAAATTCCGGCACTGTTTATGTTCCTCCTGAAAGAAATCCCTGCCAAGAAGAAATCTCAAAATTTGATGTAAATAGAAAGAATGGTTGTCATATATCCAAGCATAGTGAAACTACTTCAAATGTTTGGTCACAAACTAAAATGTCTACAGGAGTTAAGCATTGCTGAAATTAGGCATGGCAAGGTTTTTTTTATTGAACTAACTTAACTACAGTAGAAGCAGATTTAAGGGGGGGGGGAACCTTCCCTATAAATCTGGAGCTAAAATCAGTTTGTCCTGTGCAAGCTCTTCATCATCTGATCAGTAAGATAATTCTGTTTTTATTCTGACCGAAGAAAATTGGAGATTAACTTTAATGAATCTATCGCAGCGTTTGTTTCTCCTTTGACTCAAGCATTTAATTAATTCTTTCATTAATCTAAATGGGCCTTTCTGTAGCTAATGATTCCTTGTGATAAAAAATAATCTGATGTTATGGTTGATTTCTTACATAAAACAATAGCTGTCGATCAAAACTAGCAATGAAGACAGCATCGTTTTAGTAGCAAACAGCTACAATACAATGTTTATTCATTTTTGAAAGAATGAGTATTTTGTGTCATACAGAGTCTTACAATGAAGTGATTGCTTTGCATTGCAAACCTTTATGACTTAAGAGAAGCACGGCAGTTATGGATGTGAGATTTCATTCAAATTCCAAGAAATGACGAGCATACAGTATCTCTGTCTTTACTAGCCAGTCTTAGGTTCCATCTGCAGTCTGAAAAGAACTGAGCTTTGATGTCTATAAAATAAGTCACTAAGCTATTATCATTCATTCATTTCCATTTCAAAAGACAATTGGTCACATATTCTGAGATATCATACAATTATCTTATACATCAAAACTAGTGCTTCGGTTAAGGAAGGAACATCCTTAAGGCAGGGCTGTAAATTCCTGTTTGTCGCATTCTTGCACATGATCATTGTAAAAAAGAAAGAATTCTTTGAAAACTTATTCAAGGAATTAGATCTCTAATGATCACTACTAAGCTTGCATACACAGGCACACAATGTTATCAAGGATGGTTTGATGCTCAGTGTGCCACCGGAAATGTATCCTGGCAGGAGTAATATTTATTTATTTAGTTAGTTAGTTAGTTAGTATACCACCCAATTTAGTGAACCACTACTCTGGGCAGTTTTCATATAAAAATGTGACAAAATTATAACAAATCATATAAATAAAAATAAGGGCAGGGCACTGAGGCAACAGGGTTGACTAGAAAATTTCTCTTCTTACATCCAACTGTGCAGATAGTATAAAAACTTACTACAGCAGAAAAAGGAAGAGTGTGGAAGGAAATCTTGGTTAGAGCTAGGCTTGGTAGTCTTAGAAACAGATACAGGTAGGTTCTGATCATTAATGTCAAGGGGAATTAGGACTTTTTCACTTCCCCCTCATCCTGCCCTGACTGGGGACCCAGTGACTCCTGATGAGATAAATAATCTGATTACCTCTTTGCCTATTAACAAAGTCCTTGGAGAGGATACACTCTCAGGAGAACTGCTCAAATCAAATACCACCTGGTGGTGTGCAGTGCTTGCTACAATATTTACCTATATAAACTAGCATAGGAAAATGCCTCAGGGCTGGGCAGGAAGTGTTATCATCCCTATCCACAAAAGAGGCTCTGAAGCTGATCCAAATAACTTTAGGCCTGTCAGTCTCATCAATGTAGTCTAGAATATGGTTTGGAGACTATAGGCTATATTCTATTATTTAGCATATAAATATTTGCTGGGTAAATTCGAGTGTTAGGCTGCTGTGAACTCAGTAATAACAGAAGGAGAGGCAAAGTTCCAAAAAGGGAAATTCACTGTAGGTCAATGTTTCATACTCACAACCACTTGACACAAAAATATTCTCAACTGTGTAAGAAGGAGCTTCATGTCACCTTTGAGGACTGCCATTCAGCTTTTGACCTTTTAGACAGGGATCGCCTGTGGTGAAAACCTTCTGCCACCAAAATTGACACAAGGCTGTTATTTTTAATCCAGATGTTTCACTCAAACACCAATCTTAGGGCAAGGACTGAGGCAAACGGTCTGCTGTCAGAGGCAATGCTGACAGATAGAGGAGTTCAGCAGGGATGCCTATTGTCCTCTTTTCTTTTTAATTTCTATATTATAACATTGCGCTGGAATTGAGTGGCCTCGAATTCTTCCCACCTTCTCTCTGGGATGTCAAGCTTTCAGTCCTTTTATATGCAGATGATATTGAAATGGTCTCCCCTACACGAGTTGGCATGTGAAGACTTTTGGCTAAACTGTGCAAATTCTCTGTAAGAGAACACCTGGTTATCAATTATGCCAAGACCAAAGTAGTAGTCTTTGGAAAGAAGAGGGGAAAAACCACACATGGAAGCTTGATGATAAAACCATTGAGCAGTTATGAAATTTTGTACATCTTGGCCTTTATTTCAGTGCCCAGCTTTCATGGAGGCATCATCTGAATGCAATTAACCTGAAATCCTCTCATTCCCCTCATTTTCTTTTGCTGTTTACCAGAGCCCACGAGGGAAGTTAGGTTACCCTTATAGTTCAGGTGTTTGCTAAGAAAATAGTCCTGCTAAGAAACTACTACATATCAGGCAGCAAAATTTGCTTTGGCAGCAAAGATACATACATGCCAAACATCAAAAGTCTTAAAAGAAGGAGGGATGCTATGTCATTTTATATTCATATGTAAATGTGTGGTGTTAGTGCCATCTAGGTTTTGTGTTGTTGATGACATATTGTGGTGACCTATGGTTTTAAGCAATAAAGCTTGCTCATAATTGTTTGTAATTAATTTTAACAAGAATTCATCACATCCCTACTGAACGCAATGGACAGTATTTCCTTCGGCACTAATAGGGGTGGTATTTGTGTGTGTGTGTGTGTACACACACACACACACACACACACACACACACACACACACACACACACACACACACACACACACACACACACACACACACACACACACACACAAAGATTCAGAGCACACAACAGTAAAATCCAGAATGGTTTCTTTCCCCATTCCTCCATGGCCTTGAGGAATGCTGTGTTCCCAAAGCCTCACAAAGCCTCTTTCACCCTCCACCTGACTTCAGGTGACAACTAATCACTATGGCTTACTTTTTCTGCCTGCATTGGTGACTAACTGCCCTTTCGTACTCAAAAGCAGAATACTTCACGGTAGATCCAACTCAGGCAGCTATACAAGTAGAGAAAAAGCAAGCAAACAAAAGCAGTATCATGCATCTATTGGTTTGATGAGCAAATAATAATAATAAAAATAAATAATCTGACTTAGCTCACAAGTAGCTAGGCTGTACTTGAGCCACATTGCAGTCAGTCAGGACTGACTAAGATGAGGAGCAGGGGTAGATTTAAGAGGTCCTCCCAAAGCTCTGTCCCAACTACATGCAGATTCATGCATATCCTGCTTCTGTTCAAAGTCAAACACAACATAAACCCCACACCCACACCTGCCCATCATCTACTACAATGGAAAGAAGAAGACAGTATGAACAGAAATGGTTCCCATGACAAGAAACACTCTGCTCAGAGAAGGAACGAGCAGAGATGCAAGTTGTTCACAATTAGACACTTCAGAAATGGCCCTCAATTACTATTTCTCCCTTCGCCTTGTCTCACAGAATCACCTACTCTCTTCAAAACACAAAACCACATAGCATTTCTCAAAGAAAGTTGATGTTGCTGTATATACTGGACCACTTTCTGTGCAGCCAGCTGCTCCGTTATATCATTATCATCCTCCCACACTACAGCTACTTTGCTTGCACAGTAAGGTTAAAAAGCTATTGGGTTCTAGAGAAATAGCTGTAGCGATCTGAAAAAGAAAGAAAGAGGTAGTGCTGTCTAGCACCCTGCTGTTAAGAATTTTCACTGGATACGACTCCTGTTGCTTTCCAGTACATGTATTTAGGACTGTAATGTTTCAGCTACAAACATAACGAAAATCAAAATATCTTGATTATTCAATCCACACATGACTGCACTAAATTCACAAGTCATAGCAATAAAACCATGACCATAACATTTAATAGGTTAAAACAAATCCAAAATTAATCATTTCAACACAAATTGTCAGCTTCAGTCATTAGAGAAGGAATGAATCATCAGGCTATAAAACAGGTGGGATATAACAATTTAATCTGGAGCGGCTGTCCTTTTAAATTCTATTAATAAACATCATTACTTGCATTGGCTCCTCCCTGAGCTCCTCCATCCCTATGGCCTCTTTGATCTTCCTTCATCGGAAGCATTTTTTACCAGTTCTCCCTCCCTAACCTTGAACCCCAGAAGAGTTCTAGAGATGGGCATGAACTGCTGGTTCAGTGGTTCGGTGCAGTTCATTTCCTGGCCAAACAGCTAATCTGCAGTTTGACACCCCGCTCCTTCCAGGGAAACTGTGCAAAACATTGAAAACTGTGCAGGTTCCAGGCTGTGCACTCTGCATTGCATGCAAATCATTTAAGAAAATACAAAGTTATGATTCCCTGGTAAAAAGCAACCCTATAAAGAGTGCTTTGAGTGGGAAATCTTTCAGTGGAAAAAACAAAGACCAGACTGAGTAGGCGTGGAACTAACGGATTTCTAACCCAGGCGAAGCTGGGTCTATTCACTTCTTTAAAATACTGTAATGGATTACTTTAGCAGTTGTGCTATTAATTTTTCATTCCTTTAACCTGCATTACAATAATTGATTATAAATGGAAGTAAATAATAGTCTAGTTATTAAAAAACATTTATTGCAATTAGACACTGTTTTATAACTAATAGCTGATACTATTTATAATTATTTATGAAGAAGTAGCAGTGTTTGTGGCACTTTCACTGACATGCACACAGAATTTAAAATAAGTCTCTACAATACAGGTTCTGTGAGAGGAGGCAAAAAGAAGGAAGGCAGGGTGCAGGTGGCGAGACGAAACACTTGAGAGTACATGCACAGCTTCAGTAAAATCTGTTGTGAAATTCAGAAACTTCAGCACCAGTGTTCTGTACTTTGGAGGTATCAGCAGCTGGACACTGGCCCACAGCAGGGGCTGGCCTTGGCATCTTCCCTGCCACTACAGGGTCCCAGATGAAGGTCAATGGTTTCCTTCCCTGAGCGATTACTTGGAAGGATTGTCATTTGCATAGCTGTTGGGTTGACGGGCACAGGAAGGCAGAGGGATGAAAAGGGTGGGGAAATTCCTGTACAAGAAACTTCTTGTCCAACCAGGACTATAAAAGAGGAAGTTGTTGGAGAGCACTGGAAGCCTTGCAGGGAAAACTGAAGGAGAACAACAGGTTACTCACCTGTAATTGTAGTTCTTAGAGTGGACCTCTGTGATTCACACCCTGGGTAACCCGTGCATGCGTGGAGCCTCATCGGAAGATTCTAGAGCTTCTGTGGTAGCAAAAAAAACCCCACAACCACATTAGTGTAGACCCCTCCCCCTCAGTATATGTACCTTGGCACCAAGACTCTCCCTTCAGTTAGGTCAACCACCGCATAGAATAGCTGCATGGCGTGACAGAGGGGAGGTCGGGTCGGGATGTGTGAATCACAGAGGTCCACTTGAAGAACTACAATTACAGGTAGGTAACCTGTTGTTCTTCTTCGTGGCCTCTGTGAATCACACCCTGGGTGACTAACAAGCTGTCTTACCCAGAGGAGGGTGTCACGCCAAGGTAGAGGAACATCCAATCTGTAATGCTTGATGAATGTGGATGGCTGTGACCACGTGGCAGAGGCACAGATGTCCAGAAGGGGAACGCCACAAAGAAACGCCGTAGATGTTGCCACTGCCCTAGTAGAATGAGGGCGAATAAGTTGAGGAGCTGGCAGTCGAGCAAGCTGGTATGCCAGGTGAATGGTGGAAGCAACCCATTTAGAAATTCTCTGAGAAGTCACTTGAAGACCCTTAGTAGGGAGTTGGTTCCTGACAAAGAGTCAAGCTGAACGTTGAAAGGGTTGCGTGTGGGCTAAATAAAATACTAGAGCCCTTCTGACATCTAGAGTATGAAGGATTCTCTCCTGAGAAGTAGATGTTGACGGAAAAAAGGATGGGAGAACCAACGGTTGGGACAGATGTAACTGCGATACAATCTTGGGTAGGAAAGAAATATCTACAAACAGTTTAACCTTATCTGGATAAAACTGAAGATAAGGGTAATCAGACCGCAAGGCTGTAAGTTCACTAGCATGACGAGCGGATGTGATACCAATGAGGAACGCTGTCTTAAAGATGAGTAGTCTAAGATCAGCTGATGCTAAGGGCTCAAATGGAGCCTTAGTAAGTCGTTGCAGTACCACTGCCAAAGACCATTGAGGTGGGGGTGGGGGCACATCTGGGTCCATGTGCAACAAACCCTTAAGGAAACGCTTCAGACTAGGGTGTCTGAAGAATTGCACTGCTGAAGAGGTTGGCGGCTAATAAGAGACTATTGCAGCAAGATAAACTCTCAAGGAAGAAAGGGAGAGGCCTTTGGTTTTCAGATGAAATAAGAAACAAAGAACAGTGGAAAGGGAGGGATTGACCGATTGTAGTGCAGACGCTTCAGTAAAAGACTGGAATTTCTTCTATTTGTACAAATAAGCTCTCCTGGTTGAGGGTTTCTTCGCCTGATGGAGGATATTCATCAGGGAGGCAGAATCCTCCACGCTGCCAGATGAAGGGCAGGTAGGTCTGGGTGGAGAATTTGATATTTGTTCTGCGTGAGCAGGTGAGGTAGGCAGGGCAGGTGATAGATGTCGGATGACAATTGATGAAGAACTGGGAACCAGGGTTGTCGTGGCCACCATGGATCTATCAAAATTGCATTGGGTTTGTCTTGTTGGAGCCGAACTACGATTTTGTGGAGGAGTGGGAATGATGGAAACAGGTAAGTAAGAGTCCTGGGCCAATGGCCTATGAATGCGTCGCTGCAGGAGTGCTTGCATACTCCTGCACGGGAGGAGTAACATTTGCATTTCTGATTTGCCCGGGAGGCAAAAAGGTCGATGGCAAGTGTGCCCCATCGTGTGCAGAGGAGGAGGAAGACGGATTGGTGGAGTTCCTGTTTGTGAGCTTGGGATTCCTTGCGACTGAGAAGATCTGCCAGATTGTTGTCTTAGTCGGCTATGTGTATTGCTGTGAGGCAGATATGATGTGACAGGCACCATTCCCATAGGTCGACAGCGAGATACAGAAGGCTTGGGGAGTGGGTGCCGCCTTGTTTGAGGATATAGTACATCGCGGTAGTGTTGTCGGTGGCAACTTGAACCATTTTGCCGACAAGATGGTCTCTGAAAGCCTTGCACGCTTTTATCACTGCTAGAAGGTCCAGCTCGTTGATGTGGAGCAGTTTCTCTCTTTCTGACAATTGAGAATGAATCTTTAGAGACTTGCAGTGAGCACCCCAGCCTGTAAGACTGGCATCGGTGGTGACCTGTATTTGAGGATGTGGTTGTTGGAAAGGACATCCCATTGTAAGGTTTTGAGTAGAGCGCCGGCAAGAAAGTTGGGTGGCAAGTTCCGGGGTCACCTGTAACAGGGTGTGAGGTGGGTCTGTTAGCGCAGGGATCGTCAACCCCCGGTCCGCGGCCTGATGCTGGTCCGTGGGCTTGCCGGAACTGGGCCGCGGATACGGATCTCCACCCCCACACGCCCATGCAGTGGGTGTGTCATGCTCGCGTGGTGGGCATGTTGTGGTGGGCGTGTCACGCTCATGCGGTGGGTGTGTCGCACCTGCGGGGGGCATGTCACATGAGCGCGCATGCGCGTGAGCATGACACGCCCCCCGCACAAGCATGGTGGTGCCCCTGCCCCCGCCCCCGCGCATGGAGCTCGCTCCCCCCAACAAAGGTTGGGGACCGCTGTGTTAGCGGGTAAAAAAGGGCCAGGAACCATGCCTGAAGTAACCTCATTTTGAGGCATACGTGTTGCACTACCGATGCCATGGATGCCATAGTGCCGAGGACACATTGAACTGTTAATGCAGGTGCCAGTGCATGAGGGATGAAGATGCGAAGCAATGATATCAGGTTGAGTCATTTGTCTGTTGGGAGGAATGCTCAGGCGTGAGTGCAGTCTATGAGTGCTCCTATATACTGAAGAACTCTTGTGGACCGTAACTTGGATTTCTGTATGTTTACAGCGAGGTTGAGATCGTGGAGAAGGGACAGTGTAAAGTGAATGTCCCGTTGTGCTTTGCGATGGGAGCAAGCTACGAGGAGCCAGTCGTCAATGTATGGGAAAATGTGGATCTTGTGAAGTCTGAGGTAAGCTGCTATGGGAGCCATGCATTTGGTAAAGACTCTGGGAGCTGTTGCAATGGGAGTCTTTTGAACTGGTAGGCTTGGGATCCAAGTTGGAAGCAAAGATAGGGCCTGTGAGAGGGATGGATAGATACATGGAAATAGGCGTCCCTCAAGTCTATAACAGCAAACCAGTCGTTTTTTCGGAGCAGGGGAAGGACAGACTTGAGGGTAACCGTACGGAATTTGGTGGTGATGATGTAGTGATTGAGTTCTCTGAGGTCGATGATGGGGCGGAGGCCTCCGTCCTTTTTGGGGACGGTGAAATAATGAGAGAAAAGACCTCTGTCTGTTTGGTATACTGGTTCTATGGCATCTTTGAGCACTAGTGCCTGTACTTCATCTTGCAGGGTTTGCAACGGAGGTGTGATGGTATGCGATGGCAGAGGGAGCTGATGGAACTGTATGCGGTACCCACTTCGGACAATGGAGAGAACCCAAACATCTGTGGTGATGGTTTCCCATACAGGTAAGTATTTCCAGAGGGTAGGGGGAGGAATGTGAGGGTGTGTTGTTTGGATCTCGGCTTGCTGGATGTCAAACATGATGTTTGGTTTTGCGATCATTGTGCCTGGTTGTGGCCTGTTGACGTGGTTTGGCCCGGTAAGGTTGTTGCTTGTAGCAAGATGTGTAAGAAGTTTGCCTCCGAGGTTCCTGATGGAACTTCTGGTAGGAATTGTAGGGGCGGCGCCATTGAGTGCGCTGGGGGCGTTGCTGGTATGTAGGGTAGACTCCCCAGCGTCTAGCAGCCATTCGTTTCTTCTGAACATTTTCCAGAACATCATCTCTTTCAGCATTGAAAAGATCTGTCTCATCAAATGGAAGGTCTTCAATACACGCTCTCGCATCTTCAGCGAGGCCAGCGGTTCTTAGCCAGGAAAACATCGAAGAGCCACAGAGGTAGCCATGGATTTAGCTGTAGCATTGACAGTATGCTTGGCTGACAGCATTTGCTGTTTGGCAACTGAAAGCCCTTCTTGCTGGAAGGCTTGAGCCAATACCTTTTTGTCCTCTGGAAGTGCTTCAATGAAGGTGGACATATTGTCCCAGAGAAACCGCTGGTAAGCACCCATGGCTCATTGATAGTTGGCGACTCTCATGGTGAATGCAGTGGAAGAATATAGCCATCTGCCCATGGAGTTGATCCGCCTGCTGTCCTTATTGGGCAGTATAAGAATTTGACGATGTCGAGATCGAGATCGGGAAGCCTCGACAAAGATCGAGTTAGGGGCTGGTTGTTTCTGAAGAAAAACTGCTCCCGGATCATGAACTTGATAAAGGTTGTCGATGTGTTTCAACATTGAGTGAGACGAAGCTGGTTTTGTCCACAAGTGTTGGGCAGTGCTAAGTAGGGATGGTAACCAGAGTTGTGGTGTCCTTGGAGATTGGATCGTAGAGATGATCCGCTGGCTCAGTTGTGGGTCTGTGTATTTGGAGATCCAGGGACTTAGCCATGTGCACCATCAGTTGTGTGTAAGTTTGAAAGTCCTCCGCTGGAGATGGAGGGTCGGCATCTGCTAAGTCAGACTCCGGTGATGTGAGCAGAATAGATGGTGTTTGTGGTCTGGAGCCGTGTTCAGAATGTTCGGCTTCATGTCAAGAATCTGTGGACTGATGATTGACATCAATATCGAGGGGCTGTGCCTCTAAGTATTGGTGCAGACGTCTGGATGTTGATGTCAAAGGCGCATCCATGGACAATGGTCGATGTCGACGGTCATCCATTGGTATTGACATCGATGGGGCATCCACGGGCAGTGGTCGATATCGAGGACTGTCAATATCGGAGCCAGTATCTCTATGGTGTCGAAATGGAGGTTGTTGCCTAGGTGGTATAGATGTTGATGGGCCACATTGGATGGCTGTGGAGTAGATAGATGCCGGTGATGCCAAGTGGGATGATCAATCCCAATCCTCCTGACGGGCAGGAAAGTAATGGTTTACCGGAGCTGCGAATGCACCCTGAGCCGAGGAGTATTGATCAGCTGCTCTGGGTTTTTTAGGTACCGGCTGGTGGTAGGCCGTATGAATCTCTTGAGGATCATAAAGGTAAGACCGTTTCAACATCGAGGACTGCCGAGAGTGAAGCCTCTTATGTGGCACTGCCATCGAACCGGGGAGAGCAACCGGTTGATAGTGCTTGGCAGGCTTATCGGTTGAGCACTGATCGGGGCAAATGGCTACCCGATGATAGTGCTGAGCGTGGGTCAATGCTGCACGCGAAGATATGTTGCCGGTCTCGCATAGTTGGTGCCCTTGATGATGCATCAGAGGCCAAGGTGATAGGCCTGTTGGGACTGAGTAGGGCACAGTATCAGGTTGCGTTTCGACTCCTTGCATATCGGGCGAAGCAACCAAGGAGGGCTCGCTTGGAGAGCCAGATTGCTGAGGGCTAGCTGGGGAGGATGTGAGCTGGTCCACCCGCTCCTCCCATTCTGGTGACTGTGATGGATAAGGTTAATGAGATGGAAGCACTTCTTCATCTGAGGGTGAAACTATGCATATTAGATCCCTGGGTTCTGGGAGCTGTGGAGAAGTAACCCTCGGGGATTTCGCCTTCGAAGATTTAGTTTTTTTCTGTGGCGAGGGTTCCTGAGCCGAAGGTGCGTTGGTGGACAGCTTCCTTTTGGTGGTCATTTTCGATGTCGATGGTTTCGGCATCGAATGTTTGGCTTTGTGCCCCTTAGCAGACGATGTCGAAGGGGCATCGGAGCGTGATGGCGTGGCCGAAGGACGCTGTTTCGCCGTCTCTGAAATGGCTTTATCCATGGCCTTAGCTTGTGAGGTGGACTTACAGGCAGGCTGAGCCATAGATTTTGTAGGCTGGAGGGATTGTTCCCAAAGCCGAAGCTTAAGTCTAGAAAGGCGACTGCGGAGAACCCCGCATTTAAAATTCTTACAGTGAGGGCACGAAGAGGTTTGGTGGGCCTCACCAAGACAGAAAAGACATTTAGCGTGGCCGTCAGAGAGCGGGATCTTGTTCTTGCAGTCCACGCAATGTTTAAACGAGCCCACGGGGGCCATGAAAATAAGGAAAAAAGAAAAAAGGACCGTAAGGCCATAGCCACAAAGAAAAAACTTTTTTTAAAAAAATACTAACAAATCCTGAAGTATTTAAAGGAATCAAGAAGAAACTCTCTTTCAATTTAGGAAAAACTCACAAAAGCGATCAATACGAGGCTCTCAATGTGGCGGTTGAAAGAAACTGAAGGGAGAGTCTTGGCGCCAAGGTACATATACTGAGGGGAGGGGTCTACACTAATGTGTTGTGGTTTTTTTGCTACCGCAGAAGCTCTAGAATCTTCCGACGAGGCTCCACACATGCACGGATTACCCAGGGTGTAATTCACAGAGGCCACAAAGAAGAACTAGAGAGAGAAAAAAAGAGAGAGACCGAGGTGGAGGCAAAGAGCTCAAGTGAGGCAGAAGAAGAGGAGAGTGGAGCCAAGAAGTGGGCTGACAACCTACAGTGGGCAAGGAAGACTGACAGTCCACAAGTTTAGATCTGCTTTGCCAGGTCCTCTTTAACTGATCACTCTTCCTCCACTGAAACTAGTGGTTCTCAAAACAACAAGGGTCAAGTGTTCTGGTTCATGTCAGAAAGGTATGAGCCTACTGTAAATTGATGGGAGTCCTGCCAGCTACAACTGGCCATGCCACAACTACAAAGGTCACACCAACTTCAACTCAACTGAGAAGAAAGGATACAACAGAGACAGTTTACAAGACTGTGGCAGGGGGCCGAGAACTTGAAAGAAGGAAAGATTATACCGTGAAATATTTATCTTTCTGTGTATGCTTGAGGATTAGTGATGCCTGGTGTGACTAAGAGACTGGACTATATGGTGGAGAAGGGTTGAAAAAATTGCCCACAGTTCTAAGGACCTCCTTGTAAATAGTTTGACTATAAAGATTTCACTGGTTGCGAATGATGTTGGACTTCCCTTATGGTGATCAGGATGCCTAGTGGTCTCTTCAACATTCCATGGCAACCCCCACCTCAGGGATAAGGTCATATTGCTCAAAATCCTATTGTGCAATTATGAAAAAGGTGTAGGTTTTCAAAGCAAATTGCCGTAAGTAGGCAATATTGTGTAACTCGGCATGCAGCAGAAAATGGGGAAAATCCTATTGCTTAGTGTAACAAATCACATTAGATTTGCTCCACTCAATCAATGGGGATTTGGTGAGTCAACACTTCAGTAAGTTCCATTGATTCAAATGGACCTACTCTAACAGTTACTTACTGTGCCAAAGTAATTTACAGTTAGAGTAGATCCATGCAGACCAATGGAACTTATAGAGGGGCTGACTCACTGAACCTACATTGATTCAATAGGCTTAATCTAGTGTGGTTTATTACGCTAAGCAACAGAATTTTGGCCAATATCTTACAGAGATTCCTTAACTTATGGCACGTCACTTCCAGACGTTATGCCTTCTGCGTACGAGTTCAACACAGTTTTCTATCTGTTCAGTGCTCAGCATCACAGGTCCAAGGGATCACTGCCTTTGAACAGCAGCCACTTGAGTAGAGACAGAGAGAATATTGTTCTATTCACATTTTAATGTAAATTCAAGTCATTTGCATCCCCCCAAATTATGCACAGTGCTGTGAAATCCATGCTTTTCCAAACATTTTCTATTGGTGTGTGTGACAGCCATTTATTGTAAATTAAAAGTTCCTAATTCTGCCCTCTGAGGTTCCCTAGGGATCCCTTTCATCCTGGGAAAGCCTTTGGAGGCCTCAGATTAGGACAGGGAGGGGCAGTGACAGTGGTGATTTTCAGACATTAAAGACTCCTCCCCACTCCCAGTCTTGAGGCCACCCACGGTTCTCTCAGGATGAAACAGATCCCTAAGGAATCTTGGATTCCTGGGAATTTGGGAGTGAAATTAGACAGTTTTAATTAAAGATAAAAGGCCATGGTTAATGATATCATCAATTTGAACACGTGGAGCAGTGCCAAAAGATTTCAGCCATTGCGATAATGTATTATGTTGTGGGAGGGTTATATACCTGTGCATAGAAGAAAAAAACTGTACAAAAATACTATATGCTGGGGAGCACACTTTTGTTGTTCTTCCCCAGCAATTCAGAATCATGTTGCCTATATGACAACAGCAAGCGGCTAACTGAACAGTAGCAGAGTAGCTTTATCATCCAGGAATTTGTCTAACCCAATTTAAAGCTAAATTGGTGCCCTTCGGTATACCTTGCAATAGCTACTTCTTTCTTATGGAGAACTTTCATGTAGTGTTTATCTGTGTTGCCATGTTACATCTGAATTGGTTAAGAGGTTTGGCCTAGCCTTGAGAATAATAGGTGGCATCAACAGTAGCTTCCCACATTAGCAATTAGGTCGGTTAGACCATTTCCACAGTACAATATCTGCAGGTATTTCTCAAATTTGTCATAAGTAACGGCCCCTTAAGCTATATCTTCAAACCAAATAAAAAGAGACAAACTCAGCTGGCATCATCAGAAAATTGCTCTTTTTCAAATAAATGGCAAGAAGCTTTGTGTACATATAGTACAGAGAGAGAGAAAGAGAGAGAGAGAGAGAGAGAGAGAGAGAGAGAGAGAGAGAGAGAGAGAATAAAAAGCAAAATTGACTCACAGAATAAAGATACCCTGTGGCTGAGGCTGCTTCTGAATATTTATCATCAGCTGGAAATCTGGCCTTTCCAAAAATCTGCACTTAGTCTGCATTAATATTCTAGAAAAGTGATTATCCCAATTATAAGTATTTTCATTTATGCTTATTGGTATATTCACTTGTATGCAACTGCTTGTTAAAAGGAGATAAATATCAACGTTAAGGGAATATTTGGTGGCTTAATCGGCATCCTCTAATAAGGCTCAGTTTCGAGAATTTTTTTATTGCCCTTCTACAAGACAACATAATGTTTGAGTAGTCAAAGGCAGGGATCTTTGGGGAATTATACCTTTGCCAAGCCATTTATCAAGCTGATAATTCATTTTCGTAATCACATTTAAAGCTGAGAGCTGCCATTCTAATGCCTACTTCTAGTTAATGCGAATGATTGACTGCCGTACTTGCTTATGCACAGAGGACACCACCAGTCTACATCAAATTTTTTTAAAATCTGAGAAGGACATGAATGCTAGTATGTAAAGGGAAAGCACAATATGTTCCTCAGTAATCAAATCATGGAGAATGAATTCCTGCCAATTTAATATCTAAATTCGAGCCAGCTTACATTGAATTCTGAGCTACAGCTGGGGCAAAGTTTATCAGGACATTTTTTTCCCCTCAAAGTGTTCTCTGAGAATTTTCCTGCCCCAATGTCCTACAAACTATTTGAGAATTTCAGCCCCACTTCCAGAACAATGTAGCAACATCTCTGCCCAATAATAGATGGGTAATTTTGGTCACCATCATGGATCATATTTTAATATTGTTTAAGATCACTGTTACATTGTTGAATAAAGACATGGGTTTGTTGCCAGCTCCTCCCAGCTCTCTCTGCTTAGCTAATTACTTCCCTGATCTGGAGCAACAATACCAAGCAAGAATCCTGATGGAGAACACAGGGCATAATGCCTTCAGGGGCATAACATTCCATGGGATCTTTGGTTTGTGATTGTGCCAGCTGGAGGTTAGACCATTTCAAGCCAACAACACTTCCACTTGCACGAGGAAGTAGTGAAAGCCTCCCTGGGCAAATAAAGGGCAGGGGAAGAGAACTACATAAAAAACAGATGGTTACATGTACAGTAGAAACAAACAAGATTCTGGCCATTGTTTGTTATGCAGTAACACAGAAATTTCTCAGAACAGATCAAAGATTCTGCCATCGCAAGATTATTCAGCAAAGAAAGTATTTCACCACCTGGAGAATTTATGTGCGTTAGCCCCCTGAGTTTTCTAATCAAAAGATCTAGCACTTATTTAAAGCTCCTAATAGGAAAAAAAAAAAGTAAAAGAAATGAGAATCATTTTGAAGACAAAATACACTAGCTTCCTGATACAATTACATGGAGATAAAAACAACCGGCCATGATCTCCGAAGAGAACCAAAAGAAAAGAAACATGAATAATTAGCATTTCAGTACTTCACATGTAATAACATATTGCAATATTCTTTAAACTTTTTACTGCCTTTCAATATGTTGTAACCTTTATTTTCAATTATGACTTAAAGGTACCCTTGAAACAAAGAGGGAGAGAGATAACACGGTATCCCACATTATTCCTTTTATTCAAATTTTCATCTTTGTAACACAGTATTCCTAAGCACTTTTGAAAACCCTATCCCCTCTCAATACTTTGTGGAAGAACCAAGTATGTATCATATAATTGTCTGTAGAATTACTAATCTGATCAACATTTGATGTGTATGAAAGCACATTCTTAAGAGATTATACCATCCATTGCCAATGTTATGTGTTTGTGAATGACTTCGCTACGTTGCAGTGCTGAATATTTGTTAAAAGTTTCTTTTCCCTTTTCTGCCAATTTCCTCCTCCATCCTGTAAAAAATATTTTCATCTTCTGTCATAGATTCATGTGTGTACCCCGATTCAGGTGGGCACCCCGCCACACACACACAAATACCCCTTGGATAGGCAGATAGATAGAGTGGTAGTAACATAAAACAGATTTTCATCCATATCACAGCAGTGGGGATCATTACATAAATACATAAAAATAAACGGAGGGATCTTAGACATCATTACATGAGTTAGGTCTTTCAAACAAGGTGCTAAAGAAGTACTATACTTCCAAAATCAATAACTCTTACTTTTGTATTCCAGGTGAAAACCAGCAGCAGCCACACTAATATCAGAGTGAAAATGCAAATAAAGTTGATTGGAGGTGCTATTCAACAAAGCCGGTACTGTAGTACCTGCCAAAAATATAGCATAATTATAATTTATTACAAGATCTAGGTATATAGTAGCTTTCAAAGAAACAACTTAAAACATACAATCTACTTAAAACATACAGTACATATAGAATGTGAGGCAAGTCAACTCTACTGAGCTCAAAAAATTTTACTACATGGGACTGGACTGCACATTTCCCATACTAACTTTACAGAGCATTAATACTGCTCCAGTACATCATGTCCCAGACATTTGCAAATTTTCAGATGACATCTGGACTGCATATTTTATCTCAGAACATGGAATTACATGAAGTCACAGGTGTATACGCCCAACTGAGGTGTTATAGAAGTGAGAATAATAGATGTCCAAGAATATATGTCCACTCAAAACCTTCACCCCTATATGGTCAATTCTGGTGCTCTCCTCGTATGAAGAATGATCTTCTGAAAGGAAAGTGACATCTGTGGATAGAGTTTCTCTCCACAATATTCAAAACACTGATTTTCCAGAATGCTGAATCAGAAAGAAAGCATCTATAAATAATGGAAGCGCTCTTCTTCTTGTCCTCCACTTGTAGAGGGTGAGATATCTGACTTAAGGCAGTTGTGGGGCTAGCAGGCTCCCCCTCCTTATACCTAGATGTCTAAATACAACTGAACATTGGTCCATATTTCCCTATTTAATAGTCCTGTTCATTTTATCAGGAGTATTCTTCAAATACAGAAAACGGATAGGATTTGATTATTTTCTTCCATACCCAGGATGGGTTTAAAAATGCCCCCCCAAATGCAAATAAATAAATAAATAAATAAAAATAAAAAGGAATCCATTGCAAAGCAGAAATGTTGACTTTCAGAACATGTTGGAACTGTTCAGGCACAATCTTTTATGTATGATTCTGGCACCTAACTTACCATGGAAATGTGGAAGCAACCATGGGTAATCTGCCCTGCCTATCAAATCTTCTACATTTTTGGAAACAACATGAATCTGAAGTGCAAGTTGCTTGCAGGGAGCTTGTATTGCAGAACTGCTTCACCATCTGCTGATTTTTCATGGATGTCTGCAAGCCACATTTTCAAAAATCAACATGTTGCCCACACGAATTGTCCTTAAGGCCAATGGGCTTTAATAGATTAACATGGAAGGGGATATTCAGACGGTTGTTTTTTAAATCCATCAGCAAGTGGATTTGGTGCTTGCTTCTCAAAGAGAAACAACACTAGTTTTGCACAGAGACCCTGAGCAAAATTATGGAGACCTCAATGAGAGAAGAAGAAAAAAAAGCAATGCTACTATAGAGTTTGAAATTCTTCACTGAGATGTCTGGAGTCAAAAGTATTTTGTGAATATTTATTACCTTTCTAGCCCTGTTGTCTCACTCTCTATGACTGTCAGCTGATCATAAGAAACTGTGTGTCAAACTGTGTCAAACTATGTAACTGCTACCCTTTGCTCTGGGTATAAGTCTGTGCACATATAGTAGGGATGTAAAGAATACTTCAGAGTGTGCTGACTTGATGAAACAGCACAAGAAGGAACGTTCAATCTCTGTTGAGCATCCTCACTTTCAGGCAAGATGGAGACAAGGAGCTTTATTTCTCATCAAAGTCTCCGTAATTTGTGCCTGCTGTCTCTTCACACAACTACTCTACTTCCCTTTGAGAAGCAAAGCACCCAAGCACAGAGAGCACAGAACAATTGACTGAGAAGTTAAAAAGCACACACATGAAAAACACCTCTCTAATGCTGATAATTCTCAAACGTTCATGCCACGTGACAGGCATCCTCATTTTCTGCAGTTTGAATTATTTGTGTAAGTATTATTTGTGCAAAATATTGTTCCCATCCTCATCCTCATCTCTAGTTAAGAGAACCAAAACATACCTTATTCTCTCATGTGCTGGGCACTGTAATTTTCCAGCTTCCATTTTCAGTTTAGAATCGTATTTGCCAAACAAGGGGTTCCATCCCCACCCTGTACACTCACATCCATAGACATCTACCAACACAGGCACGTGTTTTTTGGGCTCCCCTTCAACGTCCCCTGAGATGTGGCTATGGAGACTCTCAGCATGACCACCTGCACGTCAGATGTTATCCCAAACCACAATCGTAAACAGTCTCAAGCGGATACTGCTAAAGATTCTCCTGCTGCTTTCAAAGGCAGCAAAAGTAACAAGAACAACTTGTAAAGTACTTAAAAATACTTACAATGCCACTTCATTTAAAACAGTTTCAGACATATGTCTGAAGTGTTAGTGAAGAGTAAGTTAACGTGCACAGACACTCAGAGTGAGGCTTCAGTTTGCTGCTTTAACATTCTGACAACGTGGATTTCTAAATACCTGAAAAGCTCCCAAGTCTTGGTGCTGTCATGTCACCACCATCATAGATTTCAAGAGAATCCCAGTTATGTTCAGTGGCAAAACTTATGACCTGGATCTGTAAAAACAACATCACTGAGTGTTCATTAAGCAGGATAGTTACATATATAGTTTTCATATATAGAGACGGGAAAGGCAAACAACAAAGTTTGATGGCAAACTTAATTATATAAACCACACACAAACTACTTCAGAATATTATGCATATTTGTAATTATACAGTGACATCTGAAAACAAACAAAAACCAAACTCCTACTGAGAATGGACACTAACGTGTTACAAAAATGATAAAAACTGGGCTAACTACATGAGCTCAAAATATATATTTTTTAAAGTAAATGATAGTTAAAGGGACATTCCTAACTAGCCAAGATGGCTGAAAGCCAACTTGCCTAATGCTAGGCCAGCTGAGGCAATGTTGAATCCAACCCCTCCAAGTCTAGGGATATCACAAACTACATAGCATAGTTTTTTTTACCAGCGCTGTGACTGTCCCTGCTAGTCTGGAGATTTGTCATAACTAAGCTCTTCCCTTGCTCTATCTCCTCTCCAACACTTTTTGGGGGGAGGCTCTCTCCCTGCCAGACCTTATTCAGAACATTTCTACCAGCAGATCCCAGCAGCAAGGATGTGTTGTAAAATAGTTCAAGTCACAGACCAAACCAAATAAACCTTTTGTTTTCATTTTTATTGTGCAGTGGAAAACACCATCATTTTAATAATATGCCCATTTGGGGGTAGGCAAGCTGGGAGGTAGAATTCTCATTAGTGATGTGGGCTGTTGGGAGAATTTAAAGAGAGCCTGTAAGGGGAAATCTGTCCAAAATATTGCTTGTTCAGGTGAGGAGGTTTTCCTAAGTCTAGGAGCTACTCTTAGGAGCCACACAGTCTTTGTTCTCTCTGTGACATCATTGGGTTCGGACAAAAAGCAGCCTGAATCTGAACTCAGATCTAATGCAATTTAAAATTAGAGATCCATGAGGTTGCAATATGATAGATGCACTAAAAACATGTGCTCAATGAGGCATGCATTTTAAAAATACACACAAAAAGTCTATTTTTAAAAGCACCTAAAATGATTTTAATCAAAGAAGGGAGAAAGCATAGAAATGCACACAAAAATGCACATGGTTAGAAAAATATGCACTGAAAAATTCTGAATGTCTTGTAATGGGACAAAACTCACACTCCAATGTGCCTCTTGTTCAGAACAGCCTTTGTGCCAAAATCAGGGAATTGCAACAAACTTAAATTTTATATTCATGCATCCCTAGGAAAGACAAAATAGCTGCTCTTTTGACTGGTAGCTCTAAATGCTACTAAGAGTTCATTGGCAAGCAATCCATGATTGAGGGAAATAGTTTTAGAAGAGTCTCTTATGAGGTTCATTTTTCATTAACATGTTTGTTCAAATTTATAACACCAGAAGCTCAGAGGGCTCAATAGTGGAGATAAATTAATGTAGAAACTAGTTAAATGAATCCTGTTTCAGGTTTTCTTGCTTCCTTTCCATGTTATAATGCTTATGAGGCAGCTGTACATATCCGTTCCGGGTAGATACTTAAGTGTCCATTTGTATTCTTCAGATACTTTAAATGGAGAGGGCAGATAAGAGATCAAAGTCCTTAAAAACTTCATGGCTTCATTCCATCATCTTTACTCAAACACCACTGGTGTTAATTGAAGCACTGGTTGTTGATTCTGTTAGCATCCAGCAAATGGTGCTCTTGCTTTGCTTAATTTATTGTTTTGGTTCACAGAAAGGAAATTCTCAAACAGATTCTTTTAACTCATGATCTTTTAGTGAAACTGCATTTTAACAAGTGGGTTAGACAGAAGTGCTGTTGTCCTCTGTGTGGGGCAGGAGAATATATCTCTAAGTTCCACCAGAACTCTGCACTGCACATCTGCCAATGATTGCTTCTATCCACCAGAGACAGTGAAAAGCCAGTTGCATCCTTCAGATTTGGCTAGGGACCAGAGCAGGAATAATCAGTCAATAGTCAACTTATTCCCACTATTGTCAAGCACTTAATATTCCACTGTTGGAAAAATAGGGACTTGCCTGAATACCTGATCCCTCTGTCACTATGATTTTCCACACACAATTCAAGCTGTTACCATAAGGTTCAGGATAGCCCGGAGACAATATAGTACCCCTCCGTTCAGTGAAATTCCGACTGCACGGCACTGAAATAAAATTGAATCAGAGATTATGACAAAGCCAAAAATATACTTAATGAAGAACATTGAGGAATAGGGATAAAATCATATTTCTATCATTCCAGTAATAATCAGTCTATAGAATAAAGACAGCATGCTACTCAGTATGCTATTTAGAAAGCCTCTAAATGTATAAACAAAACAATAGACATTCTATTTCTCTTTCTGATAATGACTGTCAAATCATGAGAATGGCATTTTACATTCAGGAGGTTTCGAATTTTAGAAGAGGTAGCTGTGTTACTCTGTGCAAGTGTATCAGGCAAGAAACAAAGCAGAACAGAAAAAAAGAATAAAATAATAAAGACATAAAGAAGGCAAAAAAAATTTGTGGCACCTTAAAGACTAATTGCTATATTTTAATATGAGCTTTTGTGGACAAGTCCACTTCCTCAGAGATAAAAGTGAGATTGCATAGCAAACATTTGTATATTTGTACATGGCCCCAAAATACTGTTTATATACTGTTTGTCTAGAAAGCTGTATATAGAGAAAGAGCCACTGAGGCTCTTTCTCTATATTCTACCTTTCTGGTGTGGGTAGAATCACTCTGGTTTGGGCTGGTTCCAGAGTGTGTGATCACTGAAACTGATCCAAAGCTCTAAGAAGTTCTGCAGCTACATCTCCGCATTTGCAAACAGGGGGTGCACCATGCTTTCTCACCAGGCTTGCCCATGCAATTATTGTCAGCATTAATTCTCTTTATGTCACTTAGGAACCAGACAGAGGCCCAAGATCTAACACCCATATCTAGGAGAGTTTCAAGAGGGGAAAAAAATAAGGTCCTTTGGCATGGTTCTCATTGAATGGACCTTCTTTCCTCATTGTGAAACTATGTTAGGAATTGTTATGTGTCTGAGTATAATATATTATAGTTATTATAATTTAAGTTCTAAAGCTCATATTTTCTTCTCCCTAAAGGCACAAAGTCCTTATCAGTATTATAAATAACTGCAATGCACAACTCCAGTGGAGAGAGCTATTCATAAGTACAAAAGAACCTGAAATGGTAAACACTGTTTCTGTGCAGAATGCCTCATACAAAACTGCATCATTTGGATAATCCTATTTTGATTCATGCTGGACTGAAATATTAGGAAGGTTACACAAGAACAGCAATTTCTAAATTGCATCAGTTATAAATTTGCTATGAAGGATGTTTCAGGAAAAGCCCAATTAATTAATATGAGGGTGATTTCCTGAGGTTCATGTTATGTTCCATATTATACTTATGGTTTTAGAGGCAGTCTTTTTGGCAATAAATATTCAGCAAAACACGCATCAGCCTTGTTAAACTGATAACTTATTATGTGAAATACTATACTGCCTACAAACCAGCTGGTACTCAATTACTTTCGAAATGACAAATTATACTTTTAAATTGGACATGGCTGGTATTAATCAACGAAGAGGGAATTAAAGTGTTTAATAATACTTGATGAAACAAATAGGGTTCTTAAATTCTGGTACAGAAACAGATGACCTAAATGTAATAAGCCTTACCCACACAGCTAGGCACCGTGTCGTTCCACTGGGCTAAAGCATTGGGCACAGACCGGCAGCGAATAGCTTTGGAGCCTTGAAGGAGATAGCCAGGGCTACATTCAAAGCGGACAACAGAACCTGCTGAAAATTCAGAGCCAATCCTCCGGCCGTATCTTGGCTCTGGGATGGAGCTGCATTGTGTATCGCTTGTTCGTGGAACCGCTGCATGGACAGGGGGAGAAGAGGGTAACATGAGAAATGCACTAAACACATCACAATGCATTGGCTTTCCATACACAGCCTTGCTCCATGTAGAATCCCATAAAGTAATGTAAACTGAATTTGTTCCCTTACAGAGGGGTGGGCAAAGGGCAGCCTGCCACCTACCCTTTGCTATATTTGCATGAAGAAGTGCCCTGGTGGCCGCAGACAATGACCCATCTGGGAAAATGCTAGTAAAGGATCCATGCACCAGTCCATACACTAGCTAATGAGCAGAGAAAGTGAGGGGGGATGAAACATCAAGACTAGGCACTCACCAAGTAAACTAGGCTACAAGAAGAGTAAGTAATAGCATCTAATGATTTTTTTTAAAAAAGTTCCTGACTACATTTTAAAATTTGTAGTCAAAAGATGATTAGAAAGATATGTGATTACAAATATATAAAATGTGATTTCTGATTTCTTTGTGTATAGGATTAACAGTCCAGTGCCATGTGCTTCCATGGAAATCTGGATGAGATTGTACGCCCACATTTCCAACAGGTTGGTTTTGTTGGTGGTGGTGGTGTTTTTTTTTTTAAGTGAATACAAACAAAACAAATTACAGCTTTTAATAAACCTCAGGGTGCGACAGACTTACAAGGTGACAAAGGGTTTATTCAAGGAAACTATGGATAAATAAACATAATGTCTGTTCTATGTAGAAAATATTGCTAAAGTTAAAATGATCAGGCATATAAAACAAAAAATCTATATGGCTTTTGCAAGGGTAAGTCCTCTCTTACTACCCTTTTAGAATTCCTTGAGAGTGTCAATAATGATGTAGATTTCAGTGAAATAACAGACATTGCCCCAAATCCTGCTTTATGTGTGCATAAATTAAATTGCACAACTCACAGTGGCAAACCACTACTTACTTTCAAAGTCTGAATTACAATGTGCACACTTGACTGCTCAAAAGGTGCATACTTAGTAACATGACCCATGATTCGTTAGTGGCAATTTGCCACAGTGAGGTACACATTTTAATTTATATAATGATCATGTGCCATCAAGTCACCTCTGTCTTATGACAACCATTTTCAGGGTTTTCCAGACAGAGAATACTCAGAAGTAATGTGGTGTACCATTCCTATCTTCTGGAATCACCCTGGGACTGTGCAGCTTCTCCAAGGCCACACAGGCTGGCTCTGCTCACTGGGGGCACAGTAGGTAATTCAACCCTCCACCTCTGGCTCAGCAGCCAGATACCTAAACCACTGACCTATCCATCTAGCTGCATTTTAATTTACACACATGTAATTTGCCAACAATATTTTGGCCAATGTCTATTTCAACTACATAGACGTTTGGTCTGATGTTCTTTGGTTCTCCTCTTGATCTGGTTGGAAAATTTAACAAAGTTCTGTGCAGGCCATAAGTTAAGAATGAAACTTCCCATCTTGGGCATTTGGTTCCTTTTTTTTTCTTTTTGGCAACTAAAGCAGCAAACACATGAGCAAGAGCAGAGAGGCACAAGACTGACAGGTGTACTTTTGCTTGCAAGGTCAACAATGAAGACCAAAGAAATTTGAAGAATGTGAAATGGATCTCTTTGAATATTGTTTCTGTCTTCAGCAAGAGAGAACTTCATTGAGAACCATCGGGGGGGGGGGAATATAAGAGGAGCTGGAAGCCGATTTTATTGAACACCTAGAAATTTGAAACCTGTGGAGAAAATACAAGAAACTATGCCGCACTTTCTCCTCAAAATCTGCTTTCTATCTCCCCAGTTCAGTGTGTATCCCACACTCCTCTCCCACGTTCCTCCCACTCTGCTGACTGCTAGTCTCATCATTGTGGTTAAACCATATCTGCCAAGTATAGGCAATCAACGACATGTAAGTGTGAAAAATGTTGTTGTTTTGAATGAGTGCCAAAACCCAATCCAGGCTGAGCCTGTGAGGGGACCGGTATATATACAACAGGCTTGTGGTGACCTGAACAGGCGAACAAGATAAGAAGCCATTTTAGACTGGTTGAAAGCCAAGTAGCCACATATAATGAAAGGTCAGTGTGAGCAGGTCATCTCCAGCTGTGTTGTTGTGGGTAGCCACCCCAAGGACTAACGATTCCTTTCAAACAGAATTATGCTGGCAATGTGAAGATATTTAACTTTAAGATTACAGAATGTTAGAACTTTATTTTTTAGGAGAGTTTGTAGACATTGGCACAGCTAAGGCTAACCTTGTGTTTTGTGAACTATGGAATATAGAGAAACGCAGTCATTAGGAGAAGGCAGACAGCTTATGCAAGACAAGAAGAAATATATTCTTGAAAAAATGGCACTGGGGGGGGGGGGGGAAATAGCATTATATCAAAACCCAAAGCCAGAAATCTACGTAATCTTGTCCTGGTTTTGCTTAGACTATGCTATCACATTTGCTGTAGTCATCCTTTGCCTCCTAAAATCCTTTTAAAATAAAAGCTTGACAAGCTAGTTTTCTTCAATGATATTGGAGACCCAAGTGCTTTTTTATAGCAATTATTCTTCATCTTTTAGCGTTATGAAACAAAATAGAAATCAGCCTAGTGGAAAAGTGAACATAGAGTAGGGTCAGGCTGGAATACTGGGTGATAAATAAAATGATTGATTTTGCAGGCCAGATTAGAGTGTTCATTCAAGAAGGTGGATGTTGCTCTCAGAGGTATTTTAATATTAGCCGTCAGATAGTCCTGGGAAATCTGTTTCTATATTTCAGAAGAAGATTGAAAATCCTCAAATTGCGAGAGCATATTTATTAAATCTAATTAAATGCCACAAACTGCATCGCCCTGGCTAAATCTTCTAACAAGTAGGGATCATACTGCATTTATCTTCCAGAAATGGAAACTAAAATAGTCAGGAGGATCTCCAGAGATAAATAAAACAAGCTCACTTATTTGATTAATTTCTGAAATGCCGAGAGGTACATTCCCTATTTCTCAAATTCCATCCTTTCCTGTTAGACAAAATAATCTGACATCCTAATTGTAGTGATGGGAAAATGCAAACAAGTCCAACATACATATATGCCCAAACATATAAACCAGTGGGTCCCAACCTTGGGTAAGAAAGAATAGAACAGAAAGGGAGGTGGAGTAGCACTATACCATATGTCAAAAACATATAGAAATACAGGAGGATGAGATTGGTTGTCCCACTGAGAGCATCAGGATTAATATAATTGGGGCAAAACATAAAAGGAACATGGTAGTTAGTATTGCCTTTTGCCACATTGCATTCATCTGAGAATCCTGAAATAATGATTTCAAGTTAAACAAAACAAAATTGTTTCAAATAAACCTGAATTGAATTTAAGCCAAAGAAACGTTTGGGATCGTGAAAAGAACCTTTGCTATTTTTCAGGCTGTTTTTCACTCTGTTTTCAGAGTGTAGAATGACATAAAGGTACGTGGGACTAGAGCACTTCCTCTTCGCACACACTTATTTGAAGTATCTGCACTTCTAAACAGGGCTAATGGCAGAGGCAGTATCCTTTTTTTCCAAGCAAAACATCTAAGGTTCATTTTCTCAGAGGCTACATAAAAAAAAGTCTCATACATCAGAGATTTTGAGAGAGTAGAGAGAGAGAGAGAGAGAGAGAGAGAGAGAGAATGTTTTTAAAAAATGAAATCAGCCTGTTGAGATAAATTATGGTTCAAAATGTGTATTTTAAGGAAAATGCATACAAAAGTACATATTTAAATGCATGTCTTCATGCATTTTTGAAAAAATGAAAACAGCATTTCAAAATTCAGCAGATATTGTTGGCCAGATTCATTGGGTATTATGCTAATCCTCAAAAAAATAGCAAACTCAATACAAAATCTGTGAAATCTAGGACACATTTTATTTCAATTCTTGTTTCGGCTCTTTTTGCAAACGTAGGCAAGCTGCACTGTCCCAGAAGAAAAGAGACTGGTCAACCACTTATGAGCAGTTATACTTCAAAAACCCTGGGAGGGTTACCATAAGTTGGAATCAACTTGACGACACATACCGTGTTTCCCCGAAAATAAGACAGGGTCTTATATTAATTTTTGCTCCAAACAACGCATTAGGGCTTATTTTCAGGGGATGTTTTATTTTTTTCATGTACAACCATCTACATTTATTCAAATACAGTCATGTCTTCTTCTTCTGGTTGCTGCACAATGGTGGAGGGTGGGGTTTCACTTAACTAGGGCTTTTTTGGGGGTAGGGCTTATATTACGAGCATCCTGAAAAAACATACTAGGGCTTATTTTCAGGTTAGGTCTTATTTTCAGGGAAACAGGGTAATTATGATCAATTATTCTGAGAACTTAGAATACAACACTCTCAGGTTTGTTTGTTTGTTTTTTACAAACATCAGGTGTGTGAAATGTAGTGGTATATGCATGTAATGTTCCCTGTGCATCTAATTTAAACTCCTGTGTCAGTGCCCTTGTCTGTAATGTTTACATGCCACAGCAGCTTCCTTGAATGATGAATTCCTGATTTGAGTACAGTACACAAGAATTCCTTATATGAGCCACTTTATAAAAAACTGGTCACCCATTATAGGCCGCGTGGCTCAAAAACCATTTTACACATGCCACACTGAAGTCAGCCCAACCTTATGGATACAAGATATACGATCACGAAGAAAAGAAATCAATTTTTAAAGGAAAAGGATGACAGCAAAGAGTGCGTAATGGCACCATAAAACATATGGAATAGTTCCATGACACTTACTGCATTCCTAAGCCCTACCTCCTACAATCATTATGTTTGGTGGTAACAAATGCATGGATAAAACACAGGAAAGTAAGAAGAGAGATACCTTGATAGACAAAATGGAAGCCTCTGGCAGATGCACCACTCTTGGCACTAAACCTCAAGAGAATCTGATTTGAAGTGGCTAAAGGCAATGTCTCTCCTGTATATTGGAATTTAAAGAAAGGAAATCATAAATACAGTAATTACCAGACTATTTGTGGAATCTAAGACTGCCCATTGATAAAGCTGAATTTTCTTCACTTAACCAGATTAGTGTTATTTTCTATAAAATAGTATTTACCTGAGTGAGATCCAGAAAGTGAACTCAGAAGTCTAGCTTGCGGATGTTCTCCATCAAATAATTCTACCACATCATTTAAAGCTGTTTGGAAATAGGCAAACTGTCCAAACACCACTGTAAAATACAGTAAGTTGAAAGGGAAAAGGTTCATTCAATGTAAAGCAACAAAAATTAATTCACATTTCCTGAACAAAAAATTTGTTTGCATTCTTCTGGCCTTTATTTACTGAGGCCATCTACAAGATCTGTTGATTTTGTGCACCTTAGTACTACTTAACTAGAAAATAACCAACTGTGATGAACGTAAAGTTACAAGCCTATGGTTTCACTTTACTTGGAAAGTCAGCAGAAAAATGCTAGAATGGAACAGAAACACTTGCAAGAATGTAAATATATTTGCTGAAGACTGAAGGCACTAATTGTGCACGTTGGCTGAACTGCCCAAAACTAGAGTGAGTGCAGCTTAATAATTGAAGCTGGCTTGGTTGTTTGCATCAACCAATCCTTCCATCTTGTGTGTGTGTGTGTGTGTGTGTGTGTGTAACTAGTAGGACTCCTCCTTTAATATCTCATTTACCTTGCGTGCTTTGTTTCTCAAAGGGAAAGGATGCTAGAGACAGTGGCCAATGTCTTGTCCCATAGCTCCACCAGTGCAACAGGACTGATGTCGCTGGTACTAGCAGATTGCTGCTAATTAATGAATTTCTGTTTCATTTTCAGGTTGCGCACCATTTCATGTGTATGAAACAAAGGTAGTGGGTGATGTTTTCCCTGCCCTTTTTAACATACAAAAGGTCTAAAGCACGGAAAATGTTTCGAGGTAGGTCCAAGAATCCCTGTGCTACTCTAAGTGCCACTTCACATGAATACAGCCAAAAAACACTGAAATCAACACTATCTACTCTGTGGCATTTGACAGTCCCGCTTTGTGGTCAGTGAGGTTCATCCTAGACATCCCATGCTAGGTCTTTGCGTCTCATACTCCAAAGTGGAGTGATCAAAGAAGCCAGCTCTTTTGTCCGTGCTTGAAACCCACACCAGAACCCTTACTAGCTGAACAACTGACTTCCACTCACTTGTACAAATCTAGCAGACCTGAATGACCCTGCACTTGAAGACTAACATTTATGTTGCTGTGCTCCTTCTCTGCTCTTTGTGAGTATACATTGGCCAAAATCCTGTTACAGAGTTATGCCAGCAGAAGGGAAATGGTGTAACTTGCAGCTGCAGGTTGCCATTAATGAATGAATCCTCCCTTGGATTCCTCACTGGGTGCCAGCTGGGTGCCTTAGTGTGCAATCAGGATTCCAAGTGGAGATTACCTAATTAGTTGCAAGTTGCTGCTACTAGCTATGAGACTTCCCTTTTGCCAGCATGATTACACAACAGAACTTTCACCATTTCATTATTTTGATTTGTGACCTCAGCACTGGGCAGAATATGGCCATGAGGCAGAAGAGCCTCGTGGCACAGTGGTTAAACTGCTGTACTGCAGCTAAAACTGTGCTCATGACCCGGGGTTCAATCCCGGGTAGCTGGCTCAAAGTTGACTCAGCCTTCTATCCTTCCAAGGTTGGTAAAATGAGTACCCAGCTCACTGGGGGGGGGGGGGGCAATGTGTAGCCTGCATAATTAACTTGTAAACCGCCCAGAGAGTGCTTGAAGTGCTATGGGGCGGTATATAAGCAGGACGCTTTTTGCTTTTTTGCTTTCTAATACTACATTTGTACAACATGTGTTAGCTTTGTGGTTGTTGTACATGTATTTCTGAGATGATGGTGGAAATAATCCTGTCTAGAAAAAAATAGGAGAAAACTTTCATTTAACCAAAATGTAATTTTCTTTTAGGTAATAAAATGGTGGCACAGACGCACATTTTCTTCAAAAATGTACCGAAATGTAAAGAAATATGTATAGGTAGTCGTGGTGATGGTGTCAGAGAACAAGTTACTGTTACTGTGATGCAAAGAAATTACACATACACTTGACTGCAAGGTAAAGACAAGAGGTAGCATTTGTAACGCAGACTGTAGGGTATTGACCACCACCACCCTCCCACATGTATAATCTGTATAAAATTCCAATAGGCTTTTATTGCCATTGATAGCTCAGGGGACTAATAATTCTGAATGTTCAGTGATTTCTTATTTAAATACCCCCAATGCACCAGTCTTTTTCCAATGCCTATAGCAATCAAGAAATTTTGACAAAAAATAACAAAATGTAGTTTTACCTACAGGGAATTATAATGCTGTAGATATCTCTTTTTTCATGTATTATCTCTGGTCTAAAGTCACCAAAAACCCATACTCAGGCAAAGAATAATGTAATGTTCCCCATGATACATAGTGGGGTTAGTGAAATAAGACAATGAATCATTGAAATGTGTTAGCTGATTGAATTTTGCTAATTCCCTCATTGACAGTACTGCATTTACCTACTGTGAAATTGTATTTACTCAGTCTCAGGAGGCAAAAAAAAGCACTCTGTTGTGTTGCGTGTGTGTGTGCTTATTTCTAAACTGGGACAAAAATAAATAATTGTTTTGGCAGTTCCATCAGCTATATTTCTCCCTCCTATTTATTTTTTGAAGACAAGAATTTTGTTTCAATCACAGCCTTTTTTAAACACATTTTTGTTAAAGGAAACACTTCTTGGGGAGTCAGAAGCTAGAGAAACTTAGCACTTCTTCCTTAACTGACCATAAAACAAATCTTATTTATTTCCGTTTGTATAACAACCCCAGGGATGTTCCAACTCAAATGGAATCGAGTGACATTCCCAACTACCAGATACCTGTAGCCATCCCCCTAAATTTTCACAGAAAAATGAAATGAAATGAAAACAAAGATTAAAACCACCTGAACTCAATCAACACCAAACCATCCATTCTAACCCAGGTACAGAAATTGTGCCTATAAAATTGGCATCTGCCCTTTATAGTTTGAAGACAAGAACAAAGAGTGAATTGGTCCATTTGCTCTGGTGAGAGAGTAGTGCTGAAGATGGAACAATTTAGATTAAGAATGGAAGGCTTATTTCACTTACTGTCGGAACACTTTAAGGATCTGAAAAAGCCAATAGGTTATATGCTTGAAACCAATAGACTACTCGAAAGCTGGAGATCAAGTAAAAGTCCAAGGCAGGAGGGTTGTCAATCTAGCCAATTAGGCACAGTAGCCCAAGGTACACTTTGAACCCCACTCCTTGGTAGAAAAAGTGTGCTTTGGTGCAACCATGACTCATCCAGGCAAATTTGCCTTCATTGTAAAAGGAGTTTCTGAACATTGAAGGCTGTCGACCCAAGGAGTACTGTCAAGTATTTTACTGATCTGCCAACTTCAGCTTAATGGCAGTATCTGCAATTATAGCATCTATTGATACCTAAATAATGGGACAGAGGTAGACCCAGGCTCAAGTCTATACACATTTATTGGCCCAAAGGGCAAAAGCGTGATAGATTACATGGTTCTTTCACATTCAGTATTGCCGTACTTTGAAAATTTTAAAGTTCTTAGTAGGCCCGGGAGCGATCATATGCCAATTCAACTGTCGCTTTCTTTATCAATTACAAAATCATTAACAATAATGCCATGCAAGGACAATGTGATAGTTCATGGAGAGAGAAGGTTGCAATGGACCGGAAATTTACAAGAACAGATAAATTTATTTCTAATGTCTCCCAAGCTCTTATTTTTAAGAGAACAATTCTTTATTTCCTCCGACCTTTTGGAAATTTTTTGATAAAGTTGTTAAAATTATTAGACCTTTTTTGTCTTCTTCTAAGCCTGCTTGCACAGACAGAAAATGCTATCAGGGATGGTTTGATGCCCAGTATGCCACTCAGAAACGTATCCTGGCAGGAGCAATAAGGAGACTGAGGCTAGAGGATTCATTAGAAAATTTTTCTTCCTATGTTCAGCTCCGCAGAGAGTATAAAATCCTGCTTCGGCAGAAGAAGGAAGAACACCTAAGGAAATCTTGGTTAGAGTTAGGTGCAGCAGCTTTGGAAAGAGATACGGCCAGGTTTTGGTCTTTAGTGTCAAAGGGAACCAATACTTATTATGGAGCCTTAGAAAATCAAATAATCTCCTCACAATGGCAAGTCCACTTCTCAGCTCTTTATAGTCAAACCATTTCTGGGACTAAACCAGAACCATCCTTTAGTATGGCTCTGCTCTCTCTTTCATTTTGTCCTGACTGAGACCCAGTCACTCCAGATGAAATAAATGATTTGATCAGCTCTTTGCCCAGTAACAAAGCTCCTGATGAAGATATGCTCCCAGGAGAGTTGTTTAAGTCAAATACCTTCTGGTGGTGTGCAGTGCTTGCTATAATGTTTACGTACATAAACCAGCATGGGAAAATAGCTCAGGGCTGGGATGTAAGCATAATTGTCCCTATTCACAAAAGAGACTCTAAAGCTGACCCAAACAATTTTAGACCAATCAGCCTTCTCAATGTAGTCTCCAAACTATACTCCAAATATTTACTGGGCAAATTAGAGCGCTGGGCTGCTGAAAACTCAGTAATAGTAGAAGAACAAGCAGGATTCCAAAAGGGAAAATCCACTTTAGACCAATGTTTTCTACTCCACCATTTAATACAAAAAACCTCTCAATTAGGTAAGAAGCAGCTGTATGTCGCCTTTGTGGATTTCAGTTCAGCCTTCGACCTCGTAGACAGAGTCCATCTGTGGCAAAAACTTTCTGCTACCAACATAGATAGGAGGCTGCTCTTCTTAATTCAGATGCTTCACTCAAACACCAGCCTCAGGGTAAGGCTTGGGGCAAATGGCCCGCTGTCAGAGTCAATTCCAACAGAAAGAGGAGTCCATCAGGGATGCCTGTTGGCCCCTTTCCTCTTTAATTTCTATATTAACAACATAGTCCAAGAATTGAGTGGTCTGGATTTTTTTCCACCCACAATTAGGGATGTCAAGCTCTCAGTCCTTCTATATGCAGATGATATTGCAATGGTCTCCACAACATTAGTCGGTATGCGAAGACTCTTGACCAATTTGAGCAAATTCTGTGCAAGAGAACATCTGACCATCAATTACACCAAAACTAAAGTTGTAGTTTTTGGAAAGAAGAGGAAACTCCATACATGGAAGCTTGATGGCAAACCCATCAAACAGTTATGCAATTTTAGATATCATGGTCTTTGTTTCAATGTCCAACTTTCATGGAAATACCATCTGAAAGCAATTAATCTGAAAGCATCTCAGTCCTCTCAGTATCTTTTGCGGTTTACCACAACCCATGGCGGGAGGTTGGTGGCCCCTGCAGTTGAGGTGTTTGCCAAGAAAATAGTACCCCAAATAACATATGGGGCAGAGATATGAGAATATACAAAGACTTACATCGAAGAAGTGATCCAAAATTCTTTTATTTGATCTCTTCTAACTGTCCCCCATAGCACACCTTCCGCATATCTAAGGGCCGAAGTAGGACTGATTCCAATTGAAACACATTCTCATATTGTGCTGGCCATGTATTGGCTTAAATTGGCCAGCATGAATGATTCTCGCCTTCCTAAGAAGTGCTACACAGAACAGCTCCAGAATCCATCTCGAAAATCCTGGATAAATTTAGTTAGACCCATTCTGCAGAACTATGGTATTGACACAGACTCCCTTCCTACCTTTGTTTCAAATAGAGCTAAGCATCTGGTTAAAGAAAAAATCTGTCTTTACTCTAAGAGGCAGGACCTCCATGCCATCTCAGAAATGCCCTATTCCTGTTGGTTCCCCTTGTATAAAACATCATTTTGTTTGGAGGACTATTTTGTTAATTTAACCTCAGCCCCTCTAAGAAAAGCGTTCACAGCTCTGCGCTTTCAGTGTATGCCAACAGCTATATTAGTAGGAAGATATGAAAATGTCCCTTTTGATCAAAGACTTTGTATATGTGGATCAGGAGAAGTTGAAGATGTTTCTTATTATTTGTTAAGATGTCCTTTATATGATCACCCCAGGAGCAAATTCCTTGCAGGGATACTTAGAACTTTGCGTGACAGCAATCCCTTGGCTCAACTTTGTATGCTACTTGTGGGCAGGGATGTCAAGTAGCAAAATTTGCCCTGGCAGCAAAGAAGATTCGTGCCAAGCTTCAAAAATCCTAAAGAAGAAGGGAAGTCATATTTTTGGTTTTTTAAGCGAAATTGTGATATGACAGTGTTACGTAAGCCGCCCAGAGACCTTTGGGTAGTGTGGGCGGCATATAAGTTAAATAAATAAATAAAATAAATAAATATGTTTGATGCTGTCATTGATATATTGCAATCATTTTAAGCAATGGTTTTAAGCAATCAACCAATAAAGTAAAGTAAAGTAAAGATACCTAAATATGATCCAGCAGCACTGAGTGCTTCAGAGTCTCCTGCACTTCTGGAAAATGCTTATTGCATCAGTCCAAGAAAACAAACCTACATTATTTCTTTATAACTATTTGTTGTCAGTTAATAAATATGATTCACAAGGTCTCAGAGAAGAAATGGATCTTATCTAATCAATTGAAGACAGCACTTGCCTGTATATTTGAAATATCTAAAGATCTTAAGCTATGACTATATCATGTTAATATACTGGGCACTGCAACATCTTTTTAGGAAGGGTCTGAGCAAATCATCTAAATGTTGGCACTGTGATTCTCCTGATGCATCTCTTAGTCATATGCTATGGCCATGCCCAATGATAAGCTCATTCTGGATAGGAGTTATTACTCTCATTAATTTTGTACTGTACCGGTCTTTGATCTTTGTTGATGCTTATGGACTTTTAAACCTGCTTCTTAGAGACAGACCACAGCCAAGTGTAGATGGATTCTCCTTGCCCTTACAAAATTGATTTTACAATACTGGAAAAACAGGTACCCACCACCAGTAATCCAGTAGATAGAAGACAGTACAACACTATTAATATATAAATGTATAGCATACAGATGGCAACTATGCATGGATATATTTTTTGATATTTGGAAATCTTTCATATAAAACTATGTCTATACATTCTTGTTTTTTGCTTTGTTTTCTTTTTTCTTTGCTTCCCCCTTTTCTTTCTATTTTTCTTTGCTTTTGCAATATTATAATCTTGTGTTACTTTAGATCTATATGAAATATAAATTATAAGAAAAAAAAGTATTTTTCTTGGAAATACTGCTCTATCCCTTTGCAATTCAAAGCCTATTCAATCTTGTAGTATCTATTTTAATCTGAGTCTGTTAATAAACAATGGCCAAAATCCTATTAGCATGGTAAATTGCACTAGAATAGGCACATTGAATTTATGAGTATTTATGAGTCAACTACTCCATAGGTTCCATTGATGCAAATGGGCATACCCTAACTGTGACTTAATATGCTATGGTAACTCACAGTTATTGCAATCCCGTTTGAATTTTTATATTTTAATCCAGAGAGCTGTTTTAAGTGTTTCAAACTGTTTGGGTGTGCTCAGTAAAATGTTGGACTTTTTTTTGCTTTGACACTCGGATAGCACTGCTAAACACACACACACACACACACACACACACACACACACACACACACACGTCCCAAATAGCACATTTAGTTCTTACAGCTTCTAAAAGTCAATTCAAGGTTGCTGGATGGTGTTGGAGATTACTGCTGGAGAGACATGAGGTCAAATCCCTTTTCAGCAGGTCAAACTAGTTACACTAGTTCCAACTTCAGCTGCATGTTCTCCTATAAGAACAGTCAATACACTGCTTTTTGCCATTGCTATATGGTGCATAAGCTAATGAATGTTTATTCCCAAATGATAGCTGGTGTCATTGGTTTATGTTCTAGGATAACTGGTATCTGCTATGGTTAACTCCACTCGCTCGACTACTCCACAGAGTGTAAAGCCTTGAAATGATTCTAGCAAAACAATATGAAAAACATGTTCCTAAAAATATTCAGAACCACCATATTCAGCGTACCTGTTCATTCGTCAGAATTACAGATATGTTTGGGGATATTTTTTTCAACAACTTTTACATAGATAACAAAACCAGATTTAAAAACAAAACAAAATATCCTGAAGTCAGTGAGGGTAGAGTGGAGGACTTACCAAACTCTTTAGGAACAGTAATTGAATATTCACAGGTTTCGCCAATAGAGTAGTTTTGAGGGTAATTTGGTGACAAAACCACTCCCTCTGATCCAGAATACTGGCCTCCACAGGGAGCTGGAAAAAGAAAACATATACACATTTAATGGGAAGGAGAATGTTACTCAAAAAGATCTCAGCACATTTAAGTTACCAGCAGGACAATCTATACATATTTACTCTCATGTAGTGTGATTAGAATGCAGCTTTAGTATTTATTAAGAATGAACTATCAGCCAAAACAATAGATACATTCTACAAAGACAAAAAGCCAAGTCTGAATTTAAGAATAATGTAGTTGTAATCCTCACATCACTGCTATTCCAAGTAATGGTACAAAGTTGATCATAAACTAATTTCTACCTTAGTTTTTTTCTACCCTGCTTGCTGTATAATAAATATATATATGAAACAAAGAAATATAGGATTATATAAATTCCAGAATGACCCAGGTAATATCCATGACTGACCATGCATGCTGATGGTTAGTTTACATTGTTCAGTTTTTTCACATGATTATGTAGTCTGAAATCTACACAAAAGAAAATACACATTGCTGACATAGCACAAATAACTCCTCAGTGCTGAGATTTCAACACCAGCACTCCAGCAGTCTGTCATCTGTAAATGGTCATGCAGAATTTCTACCTTTTTCAAAGTCAAGAGGCTCGGGAGCATTTCTTTTTAAAATGTACAATGTAATCAATTTTAAGCATTCTACACCACCCTGATTTCTGTGAAAACTGTTTGCACTTAATACCACCACAGTAATCAGTGAGAATTTAAAAGGCATAATTTGGGTTTTGTCATGTTCTTTGCATTTTGGATACAGAACTGCATTGAAAATTCATATTCTGGTGATTTTCTCTATTGAAAATTCGTATTCAAACACTTATATCATTCGGTACCTACGACCAAAATCCTATTGGAGATTTCTGCCACTGTAAATGTAATTGAGTAAATTACGGCACCAAACAAACTTCTGTCTATCAATCTAGCTAATATCAAAGTTACACTTCCTGTTGCATCATCTAGAATCTCTCCCTCCAAAAAGCAACATCCATAAGGTCATTGTTGCTATGTGCTGTTAAGTTGCCTCCCACTTATGTTGATCCCATGAATGAGCTATCTCCAAAAAGTCATTTTTGGATTGTCTCATCATGGTTTTCATGGTAAAGAAAGTTCAGCAGAGGCTGACCATTGCCACCTTCTGTGTACTAGGCCTAGAACATGATAAAACATCATCATAATAGCAGAATAGAATTTAGGTACAGTAAAACGAACTGATCAGAGACTCAAAAGGATCCTCCTGAATAATGGAGTCTTTATTTGAAGATGAAATAGCAGGTGAAATATTCAGGTGAAGCATTGTTCAGAAGGTTTCTTGAAGTATAAAACCATATTCCCAAAATTTGTCCCAGGTATTAGCATAGAATCAGTAGTGGCTGTTGAAGTGGTTTGACAAGTAATGCTATCATTGTGACAATTGTTGTGAATCAGACGGAAGATGGAAATTCCTGTCCTGTCCTTATTTTTTGGCATCAAAGGGTGGCCATGCAAGTGACGGTTGTACTATAGCCATCAGAGTACAAATGCACAGTTTGCTGAGTGGATTTGGTGCCTCCTTGTGAAAGCTAGAATACCACCTTGACTATCTGCTGAGGAATCAAGCATGTTCTTGCATGACTCCAGACTGTGGCAACCTGCAGCTCAATCAGATACTGAAAGGTAACGTAGAAGTGCCTCTCCTCTCTATACTGTCATGTTTGCTCATCTACAGAACCAGCATGGCGTGGAGTAAGGCTTACCTTAAGAATGACAAAAATGGCAAAGACCTTGTAACCAAAAGTGTTCCTCAAGACTTATAGACCAACAGGATCAAATATATTTAGGACTTTTAAATTCCAGAACCATGACTTTTTGGGCTAGGATGCTTATTGGCAGCTAGAGAAAGTGGTTGAGCTACAATGATAAATATTAAAAATCTCAGCCTAGGAAGGGACGGTGACAGTGACGATGAAGACTTGTTGCAAGTATGTCCAGCCCTCCTTTCAATGAGTTCAAAGCAACATACATGACTCTTGCCCTCCCCACTGTCTTCCCACCATGGGCCTGTGAGTTAAGCCATGCTGAGACTTTGAGACTATACAATGTCACTCGTTAACTTCATGGTTGAGTGGAGAATTTGAGCTGCCACCTCCTGAGTTGGCGTCCAATAACCTAACCACCACACTATATTGGCTCTCAACATGATGTGCTGTAGAACTGCATGCAGCCTGCAGTGCATCACTTAGTGTAGCCCTATACTATGTGCATTGTAACTGTTTAGAATCTATAATGTAATAATAACTTCGTTTATTGTTGGTATATGCCATCAAGTCACTTCCAACTTATGAGGATCCCATTAATTAGTAACCTCCGAAAGCTTCTATTATTAACAGCCTGTTCTGGTCTTACAAAACAAGACCAACACTTTATTTATGGAATCAATCCATCTCATATTTGGTCTTCTTTTCCTGCTACCTTCAACATTTCCCAGCAGTACTGTCTTTTCCAGTGCACAATAACTGATGTTTAAGATGCCTTACTAATATTTTCTTAAAGTCTTCCTGACTCTGAAAGACAACATCGGTGCTGCTGCTCAGTGAACCTTCCTAGAGAGGCAAATCCTCAGCTGTCTCCTTTTATATTGCCAATTCACTGATTTCTGCACAAAATTTCCTAGTTTTGAGCAAATTGCACAAATTGTTCCATATTGGGATGACTGAGGTTACATTTAGGAATTTGATGGAGTATATTGGCAGTATTTCTGTGCTTGTTCTATGCTGTACTTCTCAAAAAGAGAGAACACTAGAAACATGTAAGCAAATTATTGACCTCGGAGATGGGGAAAGTTGTTTATCTCATTTTCAGCTGGCTACAAGGAATGTTGAAGGATTTAAAAAAATTCATTGAGGTGTCTCGGGTTGGGGCCGCCAATACTGATGATTATTAAGACTTTTAACAAGCATTCTTCTATCCTTCCTACTAAATTGCCACTGCCCCTTCAAAACCTCTTATGGAGACAAAATTAATGTCAATGGTGGTTTAGAGGGGAAACCCCAGAACAAACCTCATCCCTACATCAAGCAAGGGTGATGTAGGAATTACCCTTTTTTGCCTGGTGTAGTCAATGGCATCCCACCTGCTAGGAAACCCCCATTACTTTCCAAGTTGAGGTGCTGCTGTTGCTTAGTCAATAGTGCCCGGTGGCTATGGATCTGCAAGCCCTCAGATGAACATTCCTCCAGGTAATAGATGGAGACTCAGACTCAGTCCAGTCTGATTTATTCTGGGAAACAAAGCAGCACATACATCTGGAAATCCTACCCGCGAGACACTTGTATACTGCTTTTATGGACAAATTTATTTCATTATTTAGAGCATTTATGGCAGGAAGATCTTTCCCAGACTTTGAAAATGTAAGAAAGCAACACTAAATGCTTGCACATAGATAATCTGTAGTTCTGAATCTTTTAAACCCAGATACTTTTCCATTTCAATATATATATTTAGAGAGAAAAATGCATTATGAAACAAACTATCACAACAAACCATGCAACAAACAACAACCTGTGCATCTTTTTTCCAGAAACATCTGTTCTAAACCTCTCAGAGCAAAGGTATGCCATGCACTTAATAAAAGCTCTTTAAAATATCTTTGCTATAGCACATTCTACTCAGCAGTTTGGGTATCTTTCAATGAACCACATATTAGAATACTGAAAACTGAAGTGCATGCAATTTAAACAAAAGAATTGTTTTGGACTTGGGACCACAGCCTGATGTAAAAACTGGATAAGAGAGAACTGCTTAGAAATCACAGGATAAGCCACTGCTTTCTTATGGATTTGTTGTTGCGAAAAAGCAAGCAAAACCAGGGAAGCAGAGGGTAGAAATCAATAAATGGACTGTTTTTACAATGCCAATATGCAAAGACTGGGAATCCTTTAAGAGGGAATCCTTTAAGATCTGTTTGGAGAACACTATTAATAATGTTAATTGATGCACAATTGGGGTGGCTAGTGAAGTAGCCATATTGGCAGGTCACATCTAATTATTCAGGATACAACAATCCCAAACAGACCATGAAGTGCACCAAACATATATTCAAAACCATGGTTGGTTGGGTAATAGAGTGACAGATGAGATTCAATATAAGTGCAAACTGGTGCACTTCAACCAGACATACACACACTGATGGGGTCTAAATTAGCTGTCACTACTCAAGAAAGAGATCTTGAGGTCACGGTGGGAAGCTTATTGAAAATATCAGTTCAGTGTGCTGTGGCAAGGAAAAGGAAAATTGGAGGTTAGAATTATTAGAAAGAAGGTTTAAAATAAAAGAGCAAATAGCACAGTGGTATCATACAAATGTACGGTATTCATACATGAAGAATATGTTATATTGTATTGGACATCACAAATGCAAAGAAGAATGCAAGTAACTGTAGAGTAGGTCAATCTGAATCAATTGAATTAATGATCTATGGTTTCAGATATCTTTATACCACTGCACAAAATAGGTTTTAGCTGTGCCTTTCCTCCTTTGGCAGGAGGTTAGACTCAGTGAGCCTTGCGGTCCCTTCCAGCTCTACATTTCTATCATTCTATGATTCTATGACTTCTGGGAACATGTTAGAGATTTGTAAGTCGAGATATTTCTCTATTTCTCTCTCTCAAACAGAGTTTCCCAAGGAAACTGGTTGACCGTAGGTTCACAGCAACCAAATCACAGTATTTTCTCATGAAATTTATAATTAATTTAGGGAATTAATTGCAACAAGATGGGCTGATGGCCTTTAGTTTAGATGGCTTTTTGTAAAGGATGCGACAGATTTGTAGTGGACACTTAACCCGAATTGTCAAAAACTGAAACTTTGCTTACTTCTGATTACCAAATGGTGGTGGCAGATTACACAAGCACAGCTATCTCACTTATGGAGTTTTTGTACCCTTCACAGCTGCATCTGTCTGTTGAGTACTGACACCAAGCAGGATCAGGTGCATCTTGGTCTCATCCAGAGTGGAAATCCTTACCTAACATGACATTTAGTGAGGAACTCTGAAGATGGACCTGTATCTCCTCATCCAATTTTTTAAATTTTTTTTTAAATTATTGCCTACAATGTGTACTCTGTGCTTCACAGAATATAGAATATGGAAGATATATGTTCTGTAGAACTAATAAACTGCTGTTGAAATCTATATTTTACAGGCAAAAAAAAGGGGGGGAAGGTGAGGGTGCTATCTAAATACATCAAATCCTTTAAGATCAATCAACAGGGGCCACCAATAGCAGTGTATGCTGAGATGCTGGAAAATCTGTGAACAAATTTCCCCTGATTGCAAGTAAAAGTATCAGCACAATGGGACTACTTGAATCAGGGAAATGGCTTCCTCAGAATTATGCAAAGCAAGGATCTGATTCCTGCATACTGTTTGTATTGAACCTGGACAAAATATACAACGAAAGCTATTTTGAATTACTATCGTAGAACTGTCTCAATTTTTCAAAATTTCCTTTCCTTTCCCCCCTTACTGCCCTGAAAAAAAATGATTTGCAAAAGTGATGTGCAAAGTTCTTGCTTAAATAGAACACCTATCTTCAAGATTTTTGCTCTGGAAGAAGAAAACCCAATATTTACCATACCCCTAGAGACTTGAACTCACAAAATGCTTTGAGTGTAGAAACAGCCATAAAACTGTTAGTAGGCTTTTCTCCAACAGCATTAAGGAAATAATCATTTAGGCTGAAATTATCAGCACAATTCAAATAACTCCCACAGTTATTGAAGGAACATCTTTCCCATAATGGTGTGCCAGACCAAAATTTATATGCCTTATATGAATCCTGCAGCACTTCTACTAATTTGTGCTCTTCTCTAGCAACATGTACTAATTTGTCACTTCTGTGCTACACACACACTTCATTGCCTCTCAACAGCAACTTACAAACATGCTACCACCCACCCCTTGAGCAAAGCTCAGTAATGGGATTCAAAGAGAGGATGTGTGAAATAACTATGTTGTATGTTACACACAGCACTCCTCCCACCACATTTCTGCCAACTTCCCCATTCTGCTCTAGGTCATATGTCACTCACGTTGCATGTCCTTTTGGAAAGTCTGTTGACTATTTAGTTAGGAAATCCTAGTTACACAATTATGTAGCTTTATCTTTGAGACTGTCACATGTGCCCATGCCCCCTTATTTTTCCCATCAAGATGCTTGTAATAATGTGTTTATCAAAAACTCACAGAAATTAAAAAGGGTATAAACTATAAACACATGCATATATCCAGTCCCCCTTCATGGATTGCTGCCTTGTCATGGCGAAGGGGCTTGAGTAATTCAGACAACCTACAGGCGATGCCGTGCAGGGACACCCAAGATGGACAGGTCATAGTGGAGAGTTGTGACTAAACGTGATCCACCTGGAGCAGGAACTGGCAAGCCACTCCAGTATCTTTGCCAAGAAAACTCCATGGACAGAAACAAAAGGCTAAAAGATATGACGCTGGAAGACGAGCCCCTCAGGTCGGAAGGCGTCCAACATGCTACTGAGGAAGAGCGGAGGACAAGGACAAGTAGCTCCAGAGCTAATGAAGTGGTTGGGCCAAAGCCGAAAGGACACTCAGCTGCGGACGCGCCTGGAAGTGAAAGGAAAGTCCGATGCTGCAAAGAAAAATACTGCATAGGAACCTGGAATGTAAGATCTATGAACCTTGGTAAGCTGGATGTGGTCAAACAGGAGATGGCAAGAATCAACATTGACATCCTGGGCGTCAGTGAACTAAAATGGACGGGAATGGGCGAATTCAATTCAGACGATTATCATATCTACTATTGTGGGCAATAATCCCGTAGAAGAAATTGAGTAGCCCTCATAGTCAACAAAAGAGTGGGAAAAGCTGTACTGGGATACAATCTCAAAAATGATAGAATGATTTCAATACGAATCCAAGGCAGACCTTTCAACATCACAGTAATCCAAGTTTATGCACCAACCACCGATGCTGAAGAGGCTGAAATTGACCAATTCTATGAAGACTTACAACACCTTCTAGAACTGACACCAAAGATGATGTTCTCATTATAGGGAACTGGAATGCTAAAGTAGGGAGTCAAGAGATAAAGGGAGCAACAGGTAAGTTTGGCCTTGGAGTTCAAAACGAAGCAGGGCAAAGGCTAATAGAGTTTTGTCAAGAGAACAAGCTGGTCATCACAAACACTCTTTTCCAACAACACAAGAGGCGACTCTACACATGAACATCACCAGATGGGCAATCCCGAAATCAGATTGATTATATTCTCTGCAGCCAAAGATGGAGAAGCTCTATACAGTCAGCAAAAACAAGACCTGGAGCTGATTGTGGCTCTGATCATCAGCTTCTTATAGCAAAACTCAAGCTTAAACTGAAGAAAGTAGGAAAAACCACTGGGCTAGTCAGGTATAATCTAAACCAAATCCCTTATGAATACACAGTGGAAGTGAAGAACAGATTTAAGGAACTAGATTTGGTGGACGGAGTGCCTGAAGAACTATGGATGGAGGCTCGTAACATTGTACAGGAGGCAGCAACAAAAACCATCCCAAAGAAAAGGAAATGCAAGAAAGCAAAGTGGCTGTCCAACGAAGCCTTACAAATAGCAGAGAAGAGAAGGGAAACAAAATGCAAGGGAGATAGGGAAAGTTACAGAAAATGGAATGCAGACTTCCAAAGAATAGCAAGGAGAGACAAGAGGGCCTTCTTAAATGAACAGTGCAAAGAAATAGAGGAAAAGAATAGAAAGGGAAAAACCAGAGATCTGTTCAAGAAAATTGGAGCTATTAAAGGAACTTTTTGTGCAAAGATGGACATGATAAAGGACAAAAATGGTAGGGACCTAACAGAAGCAGGAGACATCAAGAAGAGGTGGCAAGAATACACAGAGGAATTATACCAGAAAGATCTGGATGTCCCGGACAACCCAGATAGTGTGGTTGGTGACCTTGAGCCAGACATCCTGGAGAGTGAAATCAAGTGGGCCTTAGAAAGCATGGCTAACAACAAGGCCAGTGGAGGTGATGGCATTCCAGTCGAACTATTTAAAATCTTAAAAGATGACGCTGTTAAGGTGCTACGCTCAATATGCCAGCAAGTTTGGAAAACTCAGCAGTGGCCAGAGGATTGGAAAAGATCAGTCTACATACTAATCCCAAAGAAGGGCAGTGCCAAAGAATGCTCCAACTACCGTACAATTGCACTCATTTCACACGCTAGCAAGGTTATGCTCAAAATCAGAAAGTGAGGAGGAATTAAAGAACCTCTTAATAAGGGTGAAAGAGGAGAGCGCCAAAAATGGTCTGAAGCTCAACATCAAAAAAACTAAGATCATGGCCACTGGTCCCATCACCTCCTGGCAAATAGAAGGGGAAGATATGGAGGCAGTGACAGATTTTACTTTCTTGGGCTCCATGATCACTGCAGATGGTGACAGCAGCCACGAAATTAAAAGACGCCTGCTTCTTGGGAGGAAAGTGATGACAAACCTCGACAGCATATTAAAAAGCAGAGACATCACCTTGCCGACAAAGGTCCCATAGTCAAAGCTATGGTGTTTCTAGTAGCGATGTATGGAAGTGAGAGCTGGACCATAAAGAAAGCTGACTGCCGAAGAATTGATGCTTTTGAATTGTGGTGCTGGAGGAGACTCTTGAGAGTCCCCTGGACTGCAAGGAGAACAAACCTATCAATTCTGAAGGAAATCAACCCTGAGTGCTCACTGGAAGGACAGATCCTGAAGCTGAGGATCCAATACTTTGGCCATCTCATGAGAAGAGAAGACTCCCTGGAAAAGACCCTGATGTTGGGAAAGTGTGAAGGCAAGAGGAGAAGGGGACGACAGAGGACGAGATGGTTGGACAGTGTCATCGAAGCTACCAACATGAATTTGACCCAACTCCGTGAGGCAGTGGAAGACAGGAGGGCCTGGCGTGCTCTGGTCCATGGGGTCACGAAGAGTCGGACACGACTAAACGACTAAACAACAACAACAAATATATCCAGTCATCTATGAACACAATCAATAAAACAGTATTTATTTTACAACTCCACTATGTGGCATCAAATCTTGAAAAAAAAATGCTAATTCAATTTGCTTGAATAGTGTGATAATGTTTATTTAGAAAATTCGCAGAAATTCATCATCACTGGTGACAAATTGCCTGTGGGATGAAAGCTGATTCAGAAACAATTTCTGTGCACTTTTAAAGAACTAAGTACATCACAAACTTTGAAAATATACATAAACTGGATTGCTACTAGCACTTCAGGCAAGCCATTTTTTTAAAAAAATTTATACTTATTGATCTTTGCCTTTATATTTCCCATGAATGATGTAAGATGCCTCTTTATTCATTGTTCATAGTTTTAAATATTGCCTTTTAATGATGTTAACCACTGTTGTATACTCATTGTTTTCAACTTTAAATATTGTCTTTCATTTTTTGTAAGCTGCCTTGGGTTCTTTTCAAGGAGAAAGGAAGGGTAAATAAATAAATAAATAAATAAATAAATAAATAAATAAATAAATAAATAAATAAATAAATTTGCCCTAGTCCCACATACTCCCCCCCCCCCAAATGACTGGGCTTTTCTGAGGTCCAAAGGAGACAGGGAGAAGGCAAGCATAGGTGTCAATAGGGAAGGGATGATGAGCAGCACCTCAGAGTGCAAGAGGCTAGCATGGAAGAGGGATTAAAGGAAGGTGAGGAAGAAGGCTGGGGTTCTTCTTCAGGGCTGGAGATGCCCAGCGAGGAGTCAGCAAAAGAGGAAGAGACCCGAGGCTCAGCATCAGAGGAGCTAGAGCCCATTCTGTGTGCTGTGGTGGAACTGAACTGGGAGCCCATGGACCATCCATGGCAGGAGTCCTTGGACTGTTTCCTGGTGTTCAGAGGTAGAGGCCCGGGATGAGGGATGCATCTACTCCAGCTCCGGAGCCCAGTTTGACACTGTTGAGAGTCTAGGGCCAAGGAAGAGGGGTGGCATTGATGCCAGCACTAGATCCATTTCCTGTGCCCATAGCTCCCTGGTGCCCAAGATGCCTAACAGGATTCATGGCATCCACACCTACACAGCTGAGATGCTGGCAGTGCCAGCACCAGCAGGAGAGAAAGAGGAGGCAAGTTGAAACGCGACTGGGCTTGTTTATTGCCAAGACTTCACTGGCCTCAGTGATGGGAACTGAGGCCAGCACTGAATTGACTGTTGCCAAAGGACAAGTGCTGGAACTGGGGGGTGTGGGGCAGCAGTGATAGGGAACCACTGTTAAAAGCACTTTACATGATGAAAATCACTTTAACCAGCAGCCTGAAGCCAATGGAATTATTGACAGGAGACTCCCCCAGGCCATCAGTTCCTCTGCGGATGGAGGCAGCAGTGCTCACAGCCTGGGTCTAGGAATTGCAAACGTTGTGAATTATTAAGAGAAATAATTCACACTAATTATTCACACTAGCTAGAACTGTTTGTAAAAAGTCCCTAGAAAGGATTAAATTTGGGGATTTCTGCACGGAAAGCGTGTGCTGCAGGGAAAACGAAAGTCTCAAGAATTTTTCAAGGATTGGGGCACAGAGGATGGAAAACTTGGATAAATACCACAATCCAATCCATGAGCTCTGGAGAATTTCACCTTAAGTCTGCCCCATGACCATTCCCACTCCCAAAGGACAATTTTGCTAAATAGGAACAGTAGCAACATTTTGCCATGGGAAGAAAAGAGAGGAAAAGAGGAAAGGGTTTCTTTTCTCCTTTTCAACTGCTGTTATACTGGCTAATAACATGCCATGAAGCAAGGAACTGTGGTGAGTGTAGTTCTTCCAAAAACACCTACATTTACATTCCACATTCCGTTAGGACTAATTTTTGGAACACAAGGAGATAAAAAGAGAAAATTCTCAAATTTAATACATACCGTTACAGGATGGCAAGACTCTGTTCCATGCAGGTTTTCCATCAACGCCAATCACACACGTGATTGTGGAAGGATTAAGAATTTTGTATCCAGAATCACACTGGTAAGTAACACTTGATCCGAGTTTAAAGTCCGTTCCAATTCTAGTTCCATTCATTATGTTGCCAGGATCAAAACAAGCTTCCCGTGGTTTTTCTAATTAAAAAGAAAAGGAGAGTTAAGTCATTAGTGATGCCAATCCACAGGCTCTAAAAGGATAAAGTGTAGGAATTAGGACAATTTCATAATAATTGCTTTCCACTGTAGCACTTTTTATCACTCCCTATTATTATTGTGTGAAAGTAAAAGAGGGAGAGCAACAGGGTACAAATGGCTCTCCACCAAAGGCAAAGACACCTATACCTGCATAAAATATTGTGATTCAATTACACCTTTGCACTTCCCTGCCTCTGAGCTCAGCAGGGCCTAACACTCTCCAAACCTCAGACTATTGGCATTAAAAAGCAGTGCATAATGGCAAGCCTCCAGACAACCAAGGGTATGGATGGGTGAAGCTACCAATTTTTCTCTCTCATATTCAGCGGCTTTATCTGTTGTTGTTACAAATGCTTTCCCCCCATCCCCTTCATTGAGGAATGCTGGTGAAATAAACTTCTCGCTCTTCTGAACCAGTCAAGTTCAATTGGTACATCTACTCCTGAAGATCATGTTGTAAGCAAGAAGTAGGACAAAAAAAATCAGAGGTGGAAACCCAACCTCAGTACCTCAACAAATCTACTTCCACATCCAACTGTGACCTGAGGTACCGTGGTTGCCATCTGGGGAAAAGTGCCAGATGGGGGAAGTCAATTTTAAAATAACAAAACAGCACTTCTGAAGCAACCAATGGCAAGTGTACAATTAGGGCGCAAAACAATGAAACCCTGTAAACCCCACTATTGATTTTGAAAATAACCATTTAAGTATGAGTTCATATTGTTTATTCAGCAAGTTAATTCAGAAGGACTATTTGTACCTCTTTGCAAAGCTAGTTCCTTTTTGCTTGCTCTGTGTGTGGTTTGCTTCACAATCAGAAAATACATTAGTTTTGTACAGATACATGTTATGTACACTGCAGAAATCTCAACTTTAAAAGGGGCTCTTTGCCTTGCTCTTGCACTGAAGGCAAGGAATCTCTCAGGAGTCAAAAAATTCTCAACATGCTATCTTGGTATGTGAAGGCAGCCTATCGTTTTCACAACAAGGAATTTTGCAAGAATATTTCACATCTCAGCAATGTAAATCCTACAGGTGCAAGAACTTGTTAAAAAAAGGGAGGAATTTAGCATCTTTTGTTGCTGTACTTTGTGTTACTTCTTGTAATTTGATACAAATATCCTTTAAGTGAGTTTTGTGGTTCAGTGTGTTCAAAAATTGATCTGGTTCTTTAATCACTACTCTCACAGAGTTTCTTCATCCAATATCCATCCCCTACTTTGGTTATACATTAGTTTGTTGCTATCCGGAATGGGCAACATCTGACCCTCCAGATGATCTTGACAGACGTCCACCAGCCCTAATTGGCATTGTTAGAAATGATGGCAGCTGCAGCTCCACCATGGGGGACCAGCTTCCCCTCCATGGCTAATGTGTTATCTCTGAGAGGCTGTATGTCTGTCCTCAATGACTATATCCAAGTGAGTAAATTTATGCATTTTGTGCTATGCACCTAAAAGTAGTAATTTGCCTGAAAGAGTAATAGAATGCACAAACATTTTATGCCAGAAAGATCAGTAGCATGTCCACTGAAATCTATTGGCAACAGGTAAAATTTGTAACTTCTGTAGGGCTTTGAAAGAGGAAACACATCCTCCATCCAATCTATACACAATTTGGCTGTTATTTTTGAAAAAAAATCATAGTATGTTTTGAAAATGAAATATGCCACTAGAATGGAAAACTTGCACAACAGACATTGAAAGGGCTACCACAGAGCTTAACTGTACACAGCCAGTTCCTTTTTTGCCAAACAGCTTCAGAACTCAGCAATGCAGGGATTTTTTTTTTATCTATGCAGCATTTATTAGTTATATTAAACACCTAAGATGGCTTGGGAGAGGGGCTAAAGTCTCCAGAATTCTGGTTGGGACAGTTCCAGCAGACTTCTGGGCACTGTAGTCCAAAACATTATTCAAGTCCCCTCACCATTCACTACCATTGAGGGGCCATGCACAGAGTCAAGGAGTAGCCCAAAGCAATGACCTGTTCCTCCCAAAACAGTCTGACTCTCATGATGGGCCTAGATAGCATTGAAAGTAATCAGCAGCTTCCTTGGTATTAGGTGACAACAACAACAACAACAACAACAACAACACACAAAATTGATACAGAAAATATAGTTGTTTCAATTTTTCTTAAATGCCTTTCCAATGATAACTTGCACAATTAAAGTGGTACAGGAGAGCTTGAGATGCGCAGCTTATTCTCTTTCTGATGAGGTGGCAATTCTGAACTTGCTGCCTCAGTTGTTTGGCATCCATGAGACCAAATACAGTCGAAACATCTAATGAGCTGAACAAAATCATCTGTATATATAATTATCACAAAATTATTCTTTTCACTATATGTCAGCTTAGAACCAGATGGGGAGGGGGAAAGGCTTGCTTTTACAATACATATTATGATATATGCTGTATTCAATTTACCTTTATATTCAATGGCAAATCCTGACATACCAACAGAAGCATCACTACGAAATGCCAGAAACAGGCTATTACCACTGCTCTCTATTCTTTCAGGAGCTTGGGAGCCTTGAAAACTGCCAATTAGAGGGCTGTTGGAATCTCCTCCTTCATAAATGTGCAAAAAATCGTAACTGGGTTCCATGCTGAAGCTGAAATAAAGATCCAAGAACATAAACTTTTTGCTGCTTTCTGAGGAAAAGAAGTTAATGACATAATCTTCTGTTACCATTTTTTTCCTAACACTTGTGATATACTCAAAAGGATTCTTTTATCCCAAAATCCAAAACACCTACAGATTGTAAAGTTTAGTTTATTATTCTGTAATTTATTTGCAAATGCTACACACAGATTCATTTTGTTCTGTTTTGATTTCAGTCTTTTCCCCTCCTTTAGTGAAGAGAAAGCAGAAAACAAATGCCTTTTGTTAGTGCAGAGAAACACCTGAGCAGTAAAGAGTATGGTGTCCAGATTTTATGTCTAGATAAAATACAATTGGTGGGGCTAATACTTCAGCTTAATAGTATTCCTTGTGCATATTTAAAATGCATGCATATTCATCTGTACCTATTTGAGTACTTTCTGTTTTCTTATAAACATCTGGTTAGCACCGGGAGGTGATGTTTCTTCCTTTGTTCTAATTTTAGCTTTACCAAGGTAGTTTCTTAAATTATTTTACAGTACAATCCTAGACTCATATAACTTGGAGTAAAACCCATTGAACTGAACAAGAATCATTTTCGAAAACACATATATAGTCAGATGTCCAGCTCCTTGTCTATGCCGTAATTTGCTTTTTCATGTTCTCTTACATTCTGCATTACATTATCAAGCTAATATGCAAGAGGAGGAAGTAGATGTAAAACACCACAGAACAATATATTCCCTTACATGAAGAAGAAAAAACAACAGCTGCCTGCTAAACCAAAATATTCAATGAAGTAGGGCACCTTCCCTATAAAGGTCCTGATCTGGGGCTTTTTTATGACTTATAGGAGGCATGGTGTACGTTAATAATATTAGGAATGAAGGAGAGTGAGTGAGCAGAGCAGAGACCTCAATCCTCTCTTGTCTCATCCATGTAGGCAAGAATAAGAATGAAGATTAAAATTATGAGAATTTCATTCTTCTCCTTGCCAGTGAGGATGGAAAGGAAATTCCTATCACTCTGCATACATCTTGCTGTGAGAAACAATGCTTTGCACTAAAGACTCTCTCTCTGTCTCTCTCTCTCTCTTTTGCACAAAACTGTTTCAAACTGCAGTTCTAAGATTATAATGATTATAATAACTAGGCTCACTGCTGCTTTACTTGACAACTAACACACTAGATGGCTGTTTTGAACTTTTCTTAACCGTTAGCCGGTCCTTCTTAGCTTGCTGTATGTATGTGAATTTTTCTATGCAAATAACAGACCTTGAAGGGAGAAACAAGAGCTCTTTCTCTCATTCTCAGCTGGAGGCAAAGAGTCTTGGCGGGCTTTAAAATTACTTACAGAGGTGCCTCGCCATGTTGAGATGGCCTACATTGACAAGAAGGAGGAATTTAGCTTAACCCATTCACGGAACAGATAATTTTTTGTCTCTCTCATAACGCTAGAAATGAAGAGCCACGTTGACAAGTAGAAAATCCATGACAGAGATCAAAAGTGCTTTTGCCAATGGCTGCTACCTCAGACATATTATCCTCAGTCAGCACTGAGGATGATATGTCTACCAGTACTTATTAGAAAGAAAGAAAAAACGGTGTGAAGAAACCTTTTTGGCTTCCACACACCATTTTGGTGTGGGTCTTCTGGTTTGCATTCTGTTTGCATCCCATGTAGGCTGGACATGGAAATGGACCCCAGAGCAGTGTGTGGGGGTCAGTGTCTAGTTACCAGGGTTAGCTGCACTTCTTAGCATTTTGAAATTGCACCCACTTTTAAATCTGGCATAAAAAGTATGCGTTCCACAGAGTGCACAGCTGAACTGCATGCAGACTTTGCAAAATGTCTGCAAAATACACAGCTGTGTCCCATGCACGGTTTTTCAAAGCTTAAATAACCTATTATTTCTTATCATTGATTGGAGGTAAGAACTAAAAAAGCTACAAGCACTGGATTAGACCATGAGCCAGCATGGCTCCCCCCACCTTAAATTTAACATACAAGGAACCTGTGTTCAAAGCCAGAATGCCTCTGAGTCCCAGACCTTGAATGGGGAGGGGAACAGGGCAAGGCAACAATGTCTGAATTCTGCAGGGAAACATATGGGGGGGGGGGGGCTATGTTAAAATACACAAGCTGTGCTTACATTCTCTTGCCCCAGTTTTGAACAAATCATAGCCTTCTAAAACTATTGTCGACTAAGCGGGAGCATCACAAAAGGCAAAGGAACAGGTAGCCCTCTAGCATTCCAGTAATGTGAGCACTAGGAACTGGGGAAAGCTGCCTGTTGTTCAGAAACAGGATTCCATGGATTCATTGCTGGATACTTCAGGGCTTTTTAAAAGTTCTTATTTAGTTTCACATTATCGTGAAGCACTGATACAGAATGCATTGAATGCAGGCTGCAGGGCATAGCTAGGAAAAAAGTAATTATAAATGGTGCGAAGTGATAAATGATGTAATTTTTGAATGTGGCAACACTTTTTTTTAAAAAAAGCATGTTGTACAAGGAAGCCATGGTCCTAGAAATGGTACCTTTTGAATATCAAGGCAATGACAAAATCCGGGTTTACTTTTATTCTCCAGTCACATTCCTTCCCAGGAGGATATGGTTGTGGGTAGTTTGGTGATAAAATAACACCTGCTGGGCCTGTAAGATTTCCGCCACATGCCGCTGTTACAAAACACATAAGATGGAAAAGTAAAAGTAATCATTTGTCACACTGAATACTGACAATTGCTAAATTAATTTAGGATCTATGGTTTTTACATCTACATATAAATCTGTAGCATCTTCTTTGCAGCTAACACGCAAGTTAATTATCCCAGGAACAATAAAAGCTATACCTATAAAGGAATATTTGTAGTTCTACTCTCTCTCTCTTTCTCTTTCTCTCTCTCTCTGTGTGTACACAGATATTCATCCTCCAGTACTTAAGCTGCCTTAGGCTTAGTTTTCATGTGCAGAAGAACGCACATGTAGAATCCTGAATGAGCAGAATTGTCTGTAGCACTCCAGAGTACAAATGGAGAATTCCACTTCAAATCCTCCACAGTATAAAAACATTTCCTGTCCAAAGGAAAGCGCACCACCACAGAGGTATATAAAATCAGAGCTCTGGTATTGATGAAGGAGGAGCAAAATGAGACACAGGAAATTCAAATGTACTTTAAAAGTGTGATAAGTATTTTTTAATCCTACACACTTTCACTCTTTAAACCAAATGTGAATGTTCAAACCTCCCTAGAAAGTGACTTCCATAATGTACATGCTATGACATGAAAATCAGTGTTGTGTATGTAACAAATATCCTGTAGATCCACAATTCTCCGTAAGGCCTCTTGAGAATTTCCTAATAATATATCAGGGTTATATCCAACAAATTCCTTCAGGAGTGTAGAGATTCTGTATAAATAAACATTCATGATCCAGAATTGTCCTTCATCCTTCCTATCTGTCTTTGCACAAGAAAGAAAGCAAATAATGTATTTTCTCTTGTCTGCAAACAATGTTCTCTGATCTAAATATCCAGCTACTAAGAGGGAAACAATCACACAATTCTTTGTCAGCAGGTAGGCAGCTAAATCTGCAATCATGCACTTAAAATTAGAGGCCTTGTTAACGGTGATATTGAACTCCTATAATTCTAATTGAAATAACAATAGTAATCAATCCAGACTTGTTATTTTTTTAAAAAAATAGTTCAAGCTATAACAGAGCTCCTACACAGATTCTACTGTAATGAAAACAACATAGCTCCTACTTAGTTTACACTCCAGTGAAGACTCACAATATTTTCACATCTTCTGATGACTTAGTCTGAGATAAAAACACATGTCAAGGATGCCATAAATGGAGATGCAGCAAATACATTATTGTTGCTATTATGTCAATGGCTGTTTGATAATTCAGAGAATGCTAACAAAAAATAGCTATTAAATACCAACCATTTGCAGCCTATAAGAGCCTATTTGTGAGAATTTCAAATAATGGCCAAAATCCTCTTGTGATAGCTAAACAAATGGCATAATTTATGTAGGCAAACTGACCCAAGTTAGGAAACTGCCATAGACATTATCAATTGTACATAGACTCAAACAACGCAGTTTGCAACTGACAATGTCTACAGTGATTTCTTAACATGGGGCAATTTGCCTCCAAAAGTCACACCATTCCTGCTACCCCAGTGTAACCAGGTAAGAGGTTTTGGGCTGTTGTGTTTTGTCATGTCTTTATAGAATGGCTGAAGTTTTGAGTTGGTGCATAAAAAAAAGTAGATTTCAAACTGCAAAACCCATAAAGGGTTGCACATGCTACTTCACAATAATGCTTCCATAAATCAACATCTGTATTAAATACAAAACCAAATGAAAACATGCAGCAAGCAAAACAAAACAGTCAAACTGTTCTTAGTTGTTCAACATCCAGCGCTTGCGTAACGGCAAAACTAGATGTGATGGATCATTGCTCCCACTGGCTCCAATGGATGCTTCCCTCAAACACAAATAATAGTGTCTGAGAGAAAATATTTGTCAGGACAATGGCCGGAAGAAAAAGAGTTAAAGCTCCTTTCTCTACCTTCCTGAAATATGCAGGATGCTCTGGCTTCCCCAAGCTCTTATACAGTTTGCTAAATAATGCATATTAATTACCTTACTGCTATTAAAGTTACAGCTAATTTGGACCTAAGTTTTGTTTGTTCCCTTGCACCACTGGCAAGCCTGTCCCATATGTGAACTTCTGTTGCCAAAAGAATAGTTCACATTCTTGTGAAAATTTACCAGACAGATACTCCTGGTGTAAACAACTCATGGGTTTCTAGTCGTGTCAATGCATATTTATTGTTTAAAAAGTCCAAGCTTTTAATGGCAATAGGCCTTCCCTGATGAAGATGACGCAGGATATTGCCATCAACAGCTTGGACTTTTTTTTAACAATAAATATGTATTGGCACGACTGGAAACCCATGAGTTGTTTACACAAAGCATCTGTCGTGAAAGACTGAGATCTCTAGATACTCCTGGGTTTTACTGATTTTCCTCAGATGATACGGTCATGCTGCTCTGTATGACAGCCATCTTTTCCAAAGCCTGCAACAGAAATGTGAACATAGTCTACTGTAGTTCAAATGTTATGCCAAAAGTGGCCCAGCACAAACCTTACCTTCTCAGAATGCACAAGATATTGCAATACCAAGCAAAGTCTTAGTTTCTAGACTATCACATAGTGCAGGTGTTTCTGTTAATAGTGTGTAAAGACTACTGCCTTAAGCATAATGGTGAAGACTGCATTTCATCCAGGTAAAAGAAGTAAGAATTGTTTTTCCTACCCACCCCTCAAAAAATCCCTAAAACAAAAAACATCCAAGATGTCTTCCCATTTATATTAAGACCATTTTAAAAACAGTTTTATAGTCTAGTTGAAATAAAATATTGTTTAAATTTGTGTAACATTACACATACAAAAATATAATATGTCTGTCTGGTTGGTTTTTTTAAACATTGGTGTGTATTTCAACCAGGCATCACTTCAGAAAAGGCCATCCTTTTGCGTAAAGGAGAAGAATGCTTCTTTTTAAATGGCACTTATTTATTAGCACCATTCTCATAAATATATTTGTTTGTGAATCTGCTGCCCAATTAATTGGGGACATTTTTGAAGTCAATTTCTAAAAAAAAAGAATTAATGTAATTGATCAAACATCGCAGCTCTTGTTTCTACTACACATAAAAGGACTGAAGTATTATTGGGACCTGTCAGCAGACAACTTGACATTTTCTCACTTCCTTTTGCTTATGATATTTATGCATAAACAGTGATGCATAATTACAAATTAAATGAAGTGCACTTAAAGCACAAGAGCATATTTTGCCAGTAGATACATCTAGGATATACCTGGTTTTTGTGAACTAGAGAAAGACAACCTTGATCTTAAGATTATTTAAGGTAAAACCCACAACTTCTGCAAATTTTTAGGACTTCTCAGTACAGACACCCAGGACATGCACACAAATACGAAGCAGCAATGTCTGATGTATCAAAGTAGCATTATCCTTCCAAAATGATGCACGCCAATAGCAGCAGAACGCAATGCATCTTAGTTTAAAACCAGGGAGCTGCCCATCATTTCAGCTCAATACCTATGCATGTAGGTGCATCGGGCTGCCAAAAGAACCGATTATTGAGCTGTACGCAAGTAATTTTATCCTGTCCTTGGAGCTGATACCCAGGGTCACACTGGAAGGTTATGGTATCTCCGGGTTCTCTGCTGTCTCCGTATCTGCTGCCATTCTGTGGGGTGCCAGGATCATTACAGGTTGATGCCACAGATGCTGCAAATAAGAAAGGAAAGTGAAGAAGATTTAAAAACAGATGCTGAACGTTGAAAACCTTTATCTGTCATCGCAAATGTTGGAACAGGTGTATTCCTTTTAGGTATATCATTTGAGTATGTGTTAGGAAAGGGGTTTATATGGTTGTTTCTTTAGGAAATTGTCCCCGTGATACATCATGTTCAAACTGATTTCCCTCCAATTTTCTTTAAAGGTGGGGAGAGATGGCATTCTAGAAAATATTATAGCTTGCATTTGGTATTCAAGCTAATCTACCGAGCAAACTAAAATTTTCTTTCAGTTTCTTTTCTACTTCAGCTGTCAAGCCTCCACATTTAGGCAGCTGTTGAAAGAAGCAGGACAAATATAACAATGCAGTTAACATTCTTTGATTCCCTGAGTGGTTTGAGTAGAAATAGATCAGTTTGTCAGTTTTGCTTTCTATCATGCTTGATTTAAAAAAAACCACACACACACACATACTCAAGTTCTTTTCATTCCATTTATGAAGAAATTTGACAATTTCTAGAAGTTCTTATCAAAAATAGACTGAATGAAATTCTCAGCTAACTACTCCATTCAGTAGTTTAACTATTACCACTTTAGCGAAAACCATTATGAGCCGGCTCATGTGTTAGGATCATCAAGAGGGGCCTTTATCTCAGTCCCACCACCTTCACAGGTGAGTTTGGGGGGGGGGGGGACAGAGGAGAGGGCCTTCTCCATCAATGCTCCCAGACTTAGAAGCTCCCTCCCACAGGAGGCCAGACTGGCCCTATCTTTGCTATCCTTCCAAAAGCAAGCAAATAACTTTCCTTCAGGCAAGCCTTCCCTCAGTCTTTTAATGATGTTAACCACCGTTGTATACTCATTGTTTTCAACTTCAAATATTGTTGTAAGTCACCTTGGGTCCTTTTCAAGGAGAAAGGTGGGGTAAAAATATTTTAATTTATTTTAAATAAAATAGATAGATAGATAGATAGATAGATAGATAGATAGATAGATAGATAGATAGATAGATAGATAGATAGATAGATAGATAGATAGATAGATAGATAGATAGATAGATAGATAGATAGATAGATAGATAGATAGATAGATAGATAGATAGATAGATAGATGTTTTATGCAGGCTATCATTTAGCTCTTAAAGAAATGTCATACATTGAGGGAAATAAAATAGAAAATAGATTGCAATCTTGCTTCAACATCATTAATGATTTTTTAAACATAAAAGAGCTCCACAATCAGTGTGGAACACAAATATCGATTTCCATGAGCAAAAGGAATTGCTTCAATATGGTGTGTGTGTGTGTGTGCCATGATTTCTAAGACCTAAATTTTTGGAGCTAATCTCTGGCAGAGGATCGGACACAGACGAACCAGCTGTGATATAACAAGTTTTATTAAGAGAACAAAATATGCCAAAACAGACAGCTGGGGCTACTCTTCTAAAGAGAGAACTCTGAAAATACATAGATCAGATACATACATACTGTTTGCAAACAAAGAGTCATAAACCCCAAAACCTTGATTAGGCCTAATCTGAAACTGGTTTGGATCCTTGCCCTAATTGCTGTTTGGGTTGTGATCCAATGACCTATTGGTTCCCAACAGAAAGCTTTAGGAAAGCTTTTATGTCAGCTAGGTTTAATGTACTTCCATCTAGACTACTAGAAGGTAGAGATATCAGGGTTTGCCAGTCGCTAATCACGTGTGCCCTTGCAATGAGGCAGAGACTGAAAGTGCTGATCATGTCCTCTTAAAGTGCTCTTTCTATCGAGATATTCAGGGGATCTCCTCCAGCCCATACTGCAACAATTTCAAGAGAGGTCCAGAGAATTTTATGTTGTACTCTTACTCTCGGACAAGAAATCTGATATAACTAAAGCAGTGTTGAAGTTTTGTGTGGCAGCAATGAAGTGTCGCTGTTCCCTTGCACCGATTAAAGCAATGCCAGATGTTTTGTAATGGTGTGTAATGGCCACCTTATACTTTATATGCCACACTACTTAGGACAATGAGACTGGAGACGGTACAAAGTTTACTGAATTGATTTACTGATCTCCTCAGTCCTGTGAAACTATGGAGTTTCTATAAAATTTAGTCATATTGCAATAGGTTGTATATTTTTAATTGTATTTTTGTGTTGTACTAATATTTGAATACATCTGCTGGATAGTGACCATAATAAAGATCAATAAATCAATCTCAACTTCTAACAAAAGGGGTATCTGAACCTACTTATTGGGGCTAGGCAACTACCCATTTGAAATCCCAAGGGCCAAGAATGTTAGGAGAAAATGTTGACCTAAAATCCATCAAAGCAAGAATGCAAGTATCAGTTATCTAGGAGATAATATTTGTGATGCATTCAATGTGATCTCTGTAACAATTGTTGGTATTTTATTTTGTATCTTATATGTATCACATTACAATCTCAAATAGTTTTTGTATACCTCTGTACACTGTTTGATCAAACTTCCAGTGCAATGGAGATTATGAATATCAGCACCCATTTATGTTTAAACTTCTGATAATAGAAATTGGAACTGAGCACATAACTCATGTCATTCATGTACTATTACTGATATTCACTGAACCAGACTCTAGCTATTTTGTGGGTGGCGTGGGGGCTAGAAAGGAAGAACAGTTACAAAGTTGCAAAGTTAGAGCATTTAGGCACATACCATCTTTCAAATCTGTACAGAGATTATGTAGATACTTCGATGGCATCATAGCCATAAAAGCTTCCTTCGAAAACAAAAAATAAAAAAGCAATGTTTCAATTTCATTCTCTACATCAGTGGTTCCCACTGTCAATGTCTAAACCGCTGGCAAGAAAAGTGAGTATACCCCTAAGCGACAATGTTCAAATTGGGCACAAAGTGTCAATATTTTGTGTGGCCACCATTATTTTCCAGCACTGCCTTAACCCTCTTGGGCATAGAGTTCACTAGAGCTTCACAGGTTGCCACTGGAGTCCTCTTCCACTCCTCCATGACGACATCACAGAGCTGGTGGATGTTAGAGACCTTGCACACCTCCACCTTCCATTTCAGGATGCCCCATAGATGCTCAATAGGGTTTAGGTCTGGAGACATGCTTGGCCAGTCCATCACCTTTACCCTCAGCTTCTTCAGCAAGGCAGTGGTCGTTTGGGAGGTGTGTTTGGGGTTGTTATCATGTTGGAATACTGCCCTGTGGCCCAGTCTCCAAAGGGAGGGGATCATGACACTGCCACCACCATGCTTGACTGTAGGCACAACACACTTGTCTTTGTACTCCTCACCTGGTTGCCGCCACACACGCTTGACACCATCTGAACCTAATAAGTTGATCTTGCTCTCATCGGACCACAGGACATGGTTCCAGAAATCCATGTCCTTAGCCTGCTTGTCTGCAGCAAACCGTATGCGGGCTTTCTTGTGCATCATCTTTAGAAGAAGCTTCCTTCTGGGACGACAGCCCTGGAGACCAATCTGATGCAGTGTGTGGTGTATGGTCTGAGCACTGACAGGCTGACCCCCCACCCCTTCAACTTCTGCAGTAACGCTGGCAGCACTCATATGTCTATTTCCCAAAGCCAACCTCTGGATATGACGCTGAGCACGGGCACTCAACTTCTTTGGTTGACCATGGTGAGGCCTGTTCTGAGTGGAACCTGTCCTGTTAAACCGCTGTATGGTCTTGGCCACCGTGCTGCAGCTCAGTTTCAGGGTTTTGGCAATCTTCTTATAGCCTAGGCCATCTTTATGTAGAGCAACAATTCGTTTTTTCAGATCCTCAGATAGTTCATTACCATGAGGTGCCATGTGGAACTTCCAGTGAACAGTCTGAGAGAGTGAGAGCGATAACACCTGCTCCCCCTTCACACCTGAGACTTGTGACACTATCGGGTCTCATGACACCAGGGAGGGAAAATGGCTACTTGGGCCCAGTTTGGACATTGTCACTTAGGGGTGTACTCACTTTTGTTGCCAGCGGTTTAGACATTAATGGCTGTGTGTTGCGTTATTTGGAGGGGACAGCACATTTACACTGTTATACAAGCTGTATACTCACTGCTTTACATTGTAGTCAAGTGTCATTTCTTCAGTGTTGTCACATGAAAAGATATACTAAAATATTTATGAAATGTGAGGGGTGTAGTCACTTCTGTGATATACTGTAGCTAGTAACTTTTAAAAGTGAGCTTTGGACGCTAGGAGATAATATTGAAAAGGGAATTGAGGTGGTAAAGAAGGTGTTTGTAAGTCAGGGTTCCATTGTACTCATGTTAGAAGTTCTGACTATCACCATCAAAGAGCCATCACTGCCATGGACGAAATGCAAATCAATTAACCACTCAATGACCCCAAATCCTAATTTGAGTTATATTGGGATGTTGATTTTACTGAGTTTCTTCCTGCAGAACAACCTGTTTCCTGCTTCTCTGCCATCTCCTGCTTTAGAATGTAAACTTGGCCTAAGTAGTAAGAACCTAAATACTTCACAGTTCATTATGAGCTCATTTCAACCATTCAACTGCAGGTTCCCTTAATGAAGAAATTGTATATGAAGGAACTAATGAAATGTGGACAAGAAGGGTATGAAAGCAAGTCTAATTGCAATCTGAGCACAAATAACAATGGCACAGAAGTTTTCTTTCCAGCCTTCACAAATCAGTGGGTACCGCCAATTTCAAAATATGTAGTTTATTGGTGATATCACAGTAATGCTACTCTGAGCGACTCGCTAAAGGTCACTAATTTTATTTTGACAAATATATTCCTCTGACATAATTATTATGTCCCAAGGCTACTGCAATGGTACTTGCAGTATTCAGCCATTACAATAAATCTTCAGATGAAGCTTTCAGATGTTAACCCCCCCGGTTGCTGTCACATCCCTTTGTGACCTTGCCAAGATACGGACGCTTTATCCATTTTGCCTTTTGCCGAAGCACAATTATTACGGTGTAATCACATCTTTGAAAGAATACCATTGTTAGCAGTTATCACTGTCAGATATTTTTCACTGAATTGTGCAGCTCATTAAAAAGCATTCAGAGTTTCTTATGGAATTTTTCATATAATTTCTGTTCATCAGCCCTCACACCATGGTACAATTTCTAACTATTTAGCATTACAATGTACAAATGGTAAGTGCTGAGAGCAAAGATTTATAAGGAACACTACTGCTTTCAACTGAAGAATAAAGTATATATTTTGGAGCAGGGGATTTTTTGATACACATTATTAACATTATTTTCTTAAATCTTTGGATAACTTTAAAAAAAGGTCATGGAGGTAATTTGTTTATTTAATGGATCTAAATCTTTCTCCCTACAAGGGAACTCAAAGGTGTTCTGTAACAAGAACATCATTTGAAGCCAGAGCAAGTTCAGGCACTAAAATATATCTAAAGTAAAAATGCAAGCTAAAACACATTGACAGCATTATCATTATCATCATGCTCCTGATTTAAAAAATGCTTTGCTCAGCAACCAATCAGTTGCCAAAACCCTGCCTGCAAGAAAATGGTCTGTCTTTGAGCTTATCTGGGTTCATACAGGTGTAGACATCCTTCAGATCATATGATTCCACGCTGCTTAGGGCTTTTTGGTGACCACCAGCACCAAATACTAGTAAATAAATTAAAAACACCCCATAGAAACTTAACACCATCATGCCAAACCTACAGGCAAACTACACAGCTCCCCAAATTCCCAATATCCCCTGTAAATTCCCAAGAGGCTCTCACCGACTTCAGCTTATGTTTTATTTGAGGGGCAGCTGAGAGTACTTCAAACCAAAGTGCTGGGCTGTATCCATTCACCACAGTTATTTTCTAAAAAAGCTTCTCAAGCCCATGGGCCTCATAATCATAATCACACTCAATACTTGAATGCACGCCAGAGAGGAGAGATGGAGAGTAGCAGATTGGAGGCCCTCAGCCCTAAACAATATGAATTCAGGTTATCTGAAAGAATTCCTTCTCCCATATGCATTCCTGCACAAATTAAGATAAATGGATAAGGCCTGCTTAGAGACCTTTGGTTTGCTGAACTAGGGAGTGACTGAGGCTTTCCCCCCTTTTAATGATGCAACCCTTTCTTTAAAATTTCTTCCCTACAGAACTGTGTCTGAGTGACTCCCATCTGAATTTTTGAAAGGCAGATTATTATTTTTTCCCCTCTCTTAGAAACGGCCTTTGAGACTTATGAATTTAGTTCTGTTCCTCTTCTTCTAGTTTAGGATAAATGCTGCAAAGAAGTGGTACTGAAGCAGCCCAAAGAATGGCAGAGAGAAGGCACTCAGTATTCATTCAGGCTGTCTCAAATGTTTGGGTGAATGCTTTGCTTTTTGTTGTAGAAAACTTGTCCTCAGAATATATTTGAATTATTTTATTAATTTTCAATATATTTTGTTTAAAACGGTAGTTCTGTGCTTTAATCGCCTTTACGGTATAAGGAACTCTTCAATCGATGTATTTACTTCCTGAAATCTGATTTCCTTCTTTCATTAGAGATTGTTTGTTATTTCCCTTTATGTGTATTTCTACATGTCTTGAAGGTTTGGGACTACTTAGGCATTAGAGATCCACAGAACTGTAACTCTCTGATACCTGCAGCTTAGAGGAGGGTACGGGAAATACTCTCAGAGAGCGGATGGTTGTCCCGCAAAAGCCACCATTCTCCCCAGAACTTATGTCTTAAAGTTGATCTGGGAGGGCCAAATTGGGCTTCTGAATTCTAACCAGCATTTAGAGAGGCAGAGCAACCCACAGACATTTGAGCTTGGGTTTTGTTTTGTTTTCTTTTCTTTTTTGTGTGTGGTGGTGGGGAACTTCCTGAAAGTTGGTAGCCCCATTGTCTGGTTCGATATCTTCTGCAATGGGATTGAAATGTCTTGTGGAGAGCTGGTTGCAAGGTTCTGTAATGCTAGGGGCTTCTCTCCAAATGCTCAGCCACCGAGGAAGGGGACTACTGTGACAGGAATAGTGTTTCTTCCAGATTGGTACCACTCAGGCTGTTTCCCTAGCAAGCAATTCATTCTGCTGAGTTAGTGGCTGGTATGGGATTTTAATACCTGGTTTGGTGCAGTCCTAAATGTTATGGTTCTGCTTGATCACTGAGCTAAAACTGTAGCGTTTCTGATGCAAATGTTAAGGCTGTTATTTACAGTGTCCTTCTACTGTGTATCTTTGGAGGAAGAGTACGGTGGTTTTAGTTAAACCCTTGGGGCAATCACTTCAGATTAATATTCCCTACTCCCTATACATGTGGGTCATTGGGGCATGTTGTCAGAAGCATTACAGTGATTGGCAAGTGACAGCAGAATTGTTATTGACACTGCGTATGTGTGTTTGTGACTATAATTATGACTGCAATGCGTCTTTTCTTAATGTCTATTGTTTGATGTTATTACTGGGACAAGACAGGATCCCAACTAGTTATAGCTGCAGAAACTCTATCATCATAGACGTCATCACATTGAAAACACAAGATTGTCTTTTTCCACTGCTTCAGTTCTCCCATATATACACAGAGATGTATAAAATTAATTTTCAAGGAAGACTGCAGTAATATTAAGCAGACACTCGTTTTCTCATACCTCTTCTAAAGTTCTGAACTTACTGGGGAATCAGGGGAAACAATGCCAGAGTAGTTCAGAACACTGTCTCACAACATATTACCCATCCTTCAGACCTTAAATGCTCCTGGGAGCACAGCTCAAAAGAATACATGAGGAAGTCCAAATGTTGCTTCTCCATTTTTAATTGTTAACAGTCTAAAGGATAAAATCATCATCATTGATCATAGAGTCCAGTCCATTGAGGAGGCTCAGTAGGGAATTGAAATCCCAAACTCTGGCTCCTCAGCCAGATGCCTGAACCATGATCCATGCTGTGCCTGTTTCTTTCAGACATAATCCATCTAGTAATTGAAATTCCAGCAATATTCTATTATGTTATGCTAGTGTTGATGCTTACGCAGGAACCAAGTCAGTATCCTTGCTGGCTGGAACTGTCCTCCATGCTAAGTCTGTGGCACGCTGTCACAGCACATATTGTGACAATCACATATTATGGTAGTTTGTATCTTAACTGTTACACACCTTATTATACTTAATACAATTCTGGGGAAATTCAGTTGCCATCCTACTTCTGCTTACCTGGGAGGCTGTTCCTGAACTCAGTGGTCAAAATGAACACAACATCACAGGAGTAAAAATCTCTGCCAGTTCAATTATGTTGGATTGTACTCTTTTGCCAGCAGCTGCCCACTTGTGCAACTTCTTGTGGAAATCTTGCCCATTTTGCATATCAAAAAAGGCTTTAGATGCCACTGATATTCTCTTTCAGAACTCTAAACATGTGCCATGTGCCTTGCACTATTGCAGTGGCATAGCCAATGGGGCCATATAGGCATATGTTTGCAGCATTCAGGGCTTGACAAAGTATATATACTGGGCTAGGCAGAACAGTCCTGGATGGCAGCTATTATGATGCATGTAATATTTGTTGAGCTTGGCAGCTTGGCAGTGCACTAGATGCATTGCATAGTAATTCATAAGAAGAGATAAGTTATTAATCTATAACACTGTAAGCAAGCATGCTGAAAACACAGTATTTTAACCTTGGTATTTTGAAGGACTTTACTCAGTACATCTTACACATGTCAGAAGTAGGGATGTAAATCTTGACTTGTGTTGTTGTCATATGAAGGGCTGAGGAGCTGCAACACTCTTCTCTTTCTCCTCTTCAGAAATTTCCTGATGCCCTTGACAGAGTTCTCACATTAGTGAAAATGGTGCTTCTGAGTTTTGTTTTAACCACTTGATTGTGTGCAGCTTTTGTGATGGACATTTTTGCACAGCTGTGCATAAATTATGCAACACTGCACAATTCACGCACAAATCACACTATTACACCAATTCCACAAATTGTCCAAAAGAAGGATAACTCCTGGTTTAAGAATTTGAATATTAATCCTTCCTGGAATAGACTGATTGAAATGGATACGAGTGACATCAATTTAAATGGGTCTACTCTAGCAAGGACTGTGGATTCGGCCTCCTGAAATTCATGAGGCATGACCTTCTGCATAGGATAGTAGTATGGTTTTATCTATGAGCATGTGAACTGACATACTTTATTTTAGCTGCACTGGTACTCAAATACCTGCAGTCTTACATACAAGCTTAAAATTACTCTGGTTCCACGATTTCTCTCTCTCTCTCTCTCTCTCTCTCTCTCTCTCTCACACACACACACACACACACACACACACACACACGGGTCTATGTGTCCTTTACTCCTGTGGAAGAAAAGCAGCTTGGAGAGGGGGCTTCTGAGCACATGGCTATTGTGGAAAGGGTTAAAACAACTTCCTGCCAGTAGGAATCTGCTCAACCTGAAACTGTCAGGACAGCTTTGCTTTTAAAAACAAACAGACAGACAGACAGGCTAGGGAATGGGCCAGTCACAATTTGCACTGAGGCCCACTTGCACCGGCCACAAAAGTAATAGTCGCAAAACAAACATGAGCGAAGGGGGAATACTAACCTTGCACTTTATTTCCATTGAAATAAACCCCCTTGAGAGAAAGAAATCACTCTGCAAACCCTTTCTTTTGGCAGGGGGACGTAGCTTAGACCACCACAGTCCAGAGGCACCTCCCTGTATCCTGATGGCAGGAATCCAACAGGGCAGAGGCAGAGGCAGGTGCTGCTGCTGAAACAGTCTTTTTGCCAGACCGTGTCCTGTGGCTCTTGAAACTGACAAATGTGCTCCACGTGCAACCAGTAATGCTTATGATCATCCTAGAGGAGTGAGAGGCCGCATCGTGCTGTACAATAGCAGTAGCTGTGGCTCCCAAGGTGCTAGTCCAGTCCAATGAACTTGAGAATGTGCTCTCTTTATTCTTTTTCGGCTCAGTTTTCACATCCCTCTAATGAATGTTTTCAAATATGCCATTTTGTGACCAGTTGGTTAGCTGGTGCAAAGGCTATCAACTAAAGCCTCACTCCTGTACAGGCTGTACAGTGCTTCTACTGGTTTTAAACGTAGCCTCTTAATCGCCGGTGGTAATTTTGCCATTACGAAAAGATATCTGGCCCATTACAGAATGCTGAACAGGTGCTGAATTTCTCTTCTGAGCCCTGTGCGGCTATTACTTCTGGCATGGAAAAGCCAGCCTAAGGTACACCACTGGCATGGTAATTTGCTATGATACCAGCAAATATTCTCTCTCTCTCTCTCTCTCTCTCAAATTAACAAACTCAGGTATGTACCATTGTAAAGATGAATTTGAAAAGGAAGCGTCTCTAGAAACACGTATCTGGTTCTCTGCTACAGTTCTGACTATTTGGATAAGGTTGAAATACATACGCACATCCATCTTCACTCCACAGTAATTATTCAAAACGACTATTATATCTCATAGGCTTTACAGAGGCCGAACTAGCTAAAGAAAGAAGGAAGAGGCCTGTGTCAAAATCAGAGGCATCTGTAAGACTATTTGATGAGAATGACAAAGACTGTACACACCAAGAGAGATAAGAGAAAATAAACACATGAAGGATTGAAGGATCCCCTGTATGCTGAGACTACATCTGTGTGAGAAAGGCTAATTGCTGAAAGAATATTAAACACCTTGTTATAAAGGTGATTAGATGTGGGCACTTCGTATTCATTTCCCACCCAATCCCTCTCCCCAGAACTGGCCAGACCACTTACTGGGCTCCACGCGGCACTCAACTCCATCATCATCGTTGTCATTCCAATCCCAGAAGGAGCCCAGCTGGCCCTTCCCCTGCCCTGCACAGTTGACCACTAATCGGCTGAGTGGAAAGACTCATCCTCCCACCTCTGCACTGAAGTGGTTGGCTGTGCAGGGAGGTGGGGAAGGGCCAGCTGGGCTCCTTCTGGGATTGGTGTGACAAAGAAGACGATGGAGCTGAGTGTCACAAGGAGCCCATTAAGTGGTCCAGCTAGTTCTGGGGGACGGGATTGGTTGGGATTGGGCCACCAGGGAAATGAATACAAACTGCCCAAGCTACATGGTATAATTGTAGAAGAATGAACAGTTTAGCCATATTATTTTTCTCTTCCTGACTGTCAAGAAATTGGAGAGGGGGCATCTAGGCAGCAAGATGAGAAGATCAGAAACACCCGCCTGCTAGTGCCCCTGTTACGAATCAACTAATCCGAGCTTAGAGACTCCAAGAGCAGAGGTCTTCTGTGACTAAAAGAAATGTGTTATTCAGTTAACAGGCATTCCATTCTCTACCTACTTGCACCTCCCAATATTTCTGTGGCTTGACAGCTGACGGTTGTCAGCTACCCCAAGTTTCTAATAACTATTTTAAATATCATTAACACTGCAGAGTAAAGGTCAGGGATGCGCGCTGAACTCCATTTTGTATCCTTTTATGCATGATTAAATGGTAATTAAGTTTTAATGAAAAGTGTTAGGCTGATTACAATTAACATAATCACACTAGTCAGTTTGTGTCCTTGTGGTGTTTTACATGCTGTGCTGAGGTGGCAAGACAATGGACCCCGGATAGGATCCAAACATTTTGTGAGCATAAGACATTTGCATTCCTCCAGTTTGTCATCTCTGCTGACATACTTAATGGAGGGCACAAAATAATTATATGTATGTATGTACTATAAATACAAATACCATAAACAGCATAAGTGTGTGTGTCTGAAAAAAGTATCTGAAAAAATGTCAACCTTAGAAAGATATAAACCTCATCTGATGTTTTCCTCATGCTTCAAATATGACCAAATGCCAACTTTTTTCCAACACAAAACAAAGAAATAAAACCCACGTCACAAAAATAATTCACATAAAAGTTTGCAAAATTAAGCAACTGCACACAAACTGTTTGTAGCTGCTTTGGAGCCACTATTCCATGATTTCTTTCCATGGCACTTCAAGATTAATATATAGGTGAAGGAACAATATAAGCAAAGCCAGCATCTTCCTACCTCATTCATTATGGCCCAGCGGTAATGCATGAGTAAGTATCATGTCTCATAACGGATGCAGCTTTCAATTTGAAGAGCATGTGTTAAGCAGCTCTTACAGAGGCCAGTCAGAGTGCTGTTAATTCAGTGAATCAAAATAACACAAAGCTCTGATTGGACACTTTAATAAACCTGTCTGTATTTTTCCTGTGCTGGCTGAAGCTGATGTTATTGTCAATGAGCAAGGAATTTTCTCTTGAATGTAGGGCCAATATGCTCTGTTCAAGTCATACAGATCTCACTGTTGCGGAGAGATTCCTGTGCTACTGAAGCAGATGAATTACTTAAGCAGCCCAACAATTGTTTTTTTAAAAAAGGCTTTATCCCAGGGCTGCTGCAGAAATGACTGAAATGCCAAAAACATGTTCACCAGGGCCAACAGATTGACTCCTTGCCCACCTGGCTGGCACCTTTCATTCTTGGGTGGATAAAAACTAGGAAAAATATGCCACTTGTAGCTTTTCTCATAGTAGTTTACAAGCTTGAGATGAAAGCATTCACAAAGGAATCAGTTCAGGGAATAGAAATCCTGAGCAGTTGCACATGGGATTCCTTAACCATGGGGCATGTTTAACATTTCTACACATATTTTGCTGGCACTTTCGTGGAGGAAAAGTTTATTAAAGGCTAATAATCATACATCATAAGTTTGTATTAGCTCCCGGAGGCTTCCAAATAGCAGTGGCTTGGAGGTGTGATGGGAAGGTGCTTTTACACTTATGTGCCCCTTGTGGGGCCAGAATAAGCTTTTTGTCTGTCTGTCTGTCTGTCTGTCTGTCTGTCTGTCTGTCTGTCTGTCTATCTATCTATCTATCTATCTATCTAAACCAAGAATGGCCCTCAGGGGCAAGTCCTAAGTATTCTTAGTATACATGTGATGTTTTGGATACCTTATTATATATATATAATATAATATGGATACATATTGTTTACATGTTAAGTGGTGTGAAGTCTTACTTGACCTATGGTGACTCTAACAGTGTTCCCAAGGTATATGAGATGTTTAAGGAGTGGTTTTACCATTGCCACCCCTAGTGGTTTCCATGGCCAAGCAGGGGTTTGAACCCAGGTCTCCCAAATCCTAGCATGGCAGTCTATCCAGTATATAGCATTGGCTCTTCCTCTGTATTACATATATGTAAAATATGCAGTTATTTTTAACTTCCATGTTCAAAACCGGCAACACCATCTTCCGTCCCTAAGTGGTCTCACCAATCAGCACACAGATGTACAGTTGATTTGAAGTAGGGCAGGGGTGGTTAGGGTCAAAGTTGCAGGGATACCTCTGGGACAGTCCATCAAAGAGACATGGAATGTTCACACGCCTCCCTCATTGGGCAGTGAGGATATACAGCGGCATGTCTTGAGGTGATAGCAACTATAGCTGTACTCATATCAGGTGGTACAATGTCTCCAACTCTGGATGCTGTGCAATGTTGAAGGCATTTGTGTATATCAAACTAGGGGCTACTCTGACACATGTGAATCTATGTACATTTGCGAGTTCTAACATTAAACTGATAACATTAAAGTGCTAATGTTTGGCAAGGAGCATAAGTAAAACACTTTCAAAGACTGTTCAGTTGAATCTTTATATTTACCTGAATTCTATATGAAAAATGCCACTTTGCCATAGAGAGCATGTCATGCCCTCTAGGAAGTATGATAAATGGCAAGGCTTTCAGTCAGTGCTTAGTAGAGGGTTCAGAGCCCCAAAGCCGAGCAGTGGCAGAAACCATCACTCTTTCCACCTCTCTTTCTCACACAGGAAAGACAGCCTGGGAATAACATGTCTTACAGCTGATATTAAACACTGGAGGCTGGAGCTGTAGCATCAAACATAAACCGAAATCTTCAATCTCTAAAGCTTTCTAGATAAGCAGCAGCTGATGCTGGAATACTCCACCCATGTCTGTCTCAGGAAACCTAGGTAGAGATGCTTTTGCAGTTGGGTGGAGGCACTTGTCTACAACCAACAGTAAGGAGAAGCCTTTGTTAGTAAGGCCTCTCTCCCTCCCCCTCCCCCCCGTGTAGATCTATATATTGCCATTAGGAAAAACATATACCAATATATTCTTAAATCCAAACAATCGCAAAATGGCATTAAAGCAGAATGGCTTTTTGTCTGCTTTATTAGCTTAATTTGTATCTCCCATTTTTAATAGTATCACATTTGGAAATGCAAGGGGAAAACAATATCAACTCTTTTTGAAACTAAGCCTTGGATCCCATTGCTAATCCTAACTAGAGCAGACCCACTAAATCAATGGGATTTATACAAGTGTTGACTTACCATCCAGAGCTGATGCAATTAGTCTACTCTAGTTGATTTTGCAGTTGGACTTTAAAAAGTCTTCACTTTTTCTTAAGCACAAATGTCAACTAACATTATCCAAGATACACAAGTATATAAATGAGATTATTACTTCCATTCTTTTAGAAACAATGTTCAAGGTTAGCTAATACAATACATGTATTCAGTAGATTATGCATTCCAATCAGGATCCAGATTCCAGAAGGACATACCAAAGAAGCTTTCAGGGGAAAAAAATTAAAGGTCAAATGTTGATAGTACATAAGGACAATAGAAAATTCACCTACTTGAGTACTGGATAGAAAAGCCAGATTTGCTGATGAAGAAATCACTGTCAAATTGTAAGGTCAGCGAGTTGAATGTGCTATAAATGTCCTCAGGAAGGGCAGAGCCACTCCATTCTTTAAGTAGAATACTGCTTTCAACAGGACCGTCCCACACTTTTAGGATGTCATGAGCCACCTCAGTGTCAAAAACAATAAAATGCAGACTGCAAATGAAAGAATAACACATGATATATGCCACTCTTGGCTACCCTTCCTACTTGGGTGTTAAAGAAAAGGTCCAGATTAAAAACTAACAGTTCAAGATAGTTAACCAGACAGAAATAAGAATGCATAGAATAATAATCATAATAAAGTAAATGAAAATAAGTGCGCTTATTTACTGTATTGTGACTTGATAAAATTAAAACAATGTAATAAATTATGACCAAACCCAACAACAATGAAAAAAGAGTTGCTGTCACTATTCTTTTCTAGCTAGAAGCTAACTTTGCTTTTTGTTTTCCATGCAGACATCTGGTGCCTCTGAAATGGAAACTATCAGTACAATTCTATGTGGACCCCCCTCCCCCGCCATAAAGTTAGCCAATTAGCCTGGCTCAACAGAAATATAATATTTTTTTCCCCTAAAGTGTTTTCTAGTCCTGTGGCATCTTTCTCAGATGCATACTTGAGGAAGTGGATTTTAATCCACTGAAAGACCATGTCAAAATAAATCTCATTGTAAGGGTGCCACAAGACTCCCCACCTACCCCTTTTTGTGAAGTGGAAATGTTTGCTCATCTCTAAACAGCTTACTAGACAGCCAGAGGGAAGGTGGTGGCCCAGCATCACCTTGGAAGGCTAGGCACATCTCACAGCATGTTGTGTGACATCAGCTCTCCAAATTGTGTGAAATCTTTCTATTTTATGAGATTCTCTCCCTTCCCTATCCCACCATCTGGAGAAGGAAACACTGTCTCCCTCTGGCTCTGCAGGCAGAACAATCCACCTTCCCATTCCTTTTCTGCCAGGAATGTACCAGGCAAATGCTCAAGGACATTAAACACAGATGCCCGGCTGAAACATATTTAAAGGCCAGGAAGAATTTCTTCAGGACAGTCAAATGACAGTCAAATGACAGTTGGTCTGTTTTTTGCCTTTCCTGGTCATGGTCATCTTGGCACAGCCACTTTGGTGAATTATGCACTTCAGTTGCCCCACAATATATGGAACCTGTTTTACATCTAAATTTTTTTACGTGCACTGGGAATGTGACAGAATGAAGAAGGATGTGTGTGCAAACCAAGGTATTACAGGACTGGCATAGATCATGCCTGCTTGCATTGATTGGACCAGAGCTGGCACCCAGTGTTTAGGCAATGTCCAAGTAGCTTCAGCAGGTAAGACTTAATAATCAGGTTTAAACAAGTCAGCTTTATAGTGCCCTCCTCTTGTTTCAGCTTGTCATTTTCAAGCCCAATAAGCAGACACACTTCCCTCCATCTCCACTGAATCCTATTTTTATTGATATATATTTACTTTAAATGTTACATATTTATTTTATTTTCAGTTGCACTCCCCTGTTATAGCAGCTTCGCTCGGCTGCTGATCCATTTCTGGAGCCAATTCAAAGTGCAGGTTATGGCCTATAAAGCTTTATATGCTTTGGGTCCATGCTATCTGAAGGGCCGTATCTCCATGTACGAGCCTTTTCAGCTCTTAAGATCTTCAGGGGAAGCCCTTCTCTCAGTCTCACTGCCTTCACAGGAACATTTAGTGGGAATGTGAGAGAGAGACCTTTCTGTGGCTGATTCCAGGTTGTGGACTGCCCTCTCTCTGGAAGCTTGGCTGACCTCCTCTTTCTTGTCCTTCCAGTGACAGGTGAAAACCACATTTTTTTAAAGACAGATTTTCAACAACTAATTGTGCAGTTTTTGATATTGTGTGCTGGACACTGTTATTATTTTACATGTATTTCCAATGTGTTTTAAAGAGCCTTGTGATTAAACTACAGTATTGAAGTCAAAACTCTGCTCACTGCCTACATTTGATCCCAGCGAATTCAGATAGCCAGCTCAAAGCTGACTCAGGTTTCCATCCTCCTGAGGCTGGTAAATTGAGTACCCAGCTCACCAGGGGAGCAATGTATAGCCTGCATAATTAAACTGTAAATTACCCAGAGAGTGCTTTAAGCGCTATGGGGCTTTAAAGGTGTTTTCAATAGTTTTAACAAATTGTTTTTAAACTGCTACATGCTTAATTTTTGTTTTTTGTTTTTTACTGTCATAATTCATTGAATGTTAATTGGTCTGTCTTTTAGTAACTTGTGAGCTACCTTAAATGGGAGAAAGGCAGCAAATAAAGGAAGGAAGGAAGGAAGGAAGGAAGGAAGGAAGGAAGGAAGGAAGGAAGGAAGGAAGGAAGGAAGGAAGGAAGGAAGGAAGGAAGGAAGGAAGGAAGGAAGGAAGGAAGGAAGGAAGGAAGGAAGGAAGAAATGTTCTCCACTGGGAAAATTAGCTTGGCTACATAAAAAAGGGACAGGGCTCCAATCTTTAATGGTCGTGTGGAAGTGTAATGTCAGCAGGTTTGTTTATCATGCAAGTTCCACTAACTAAAATTCCATTCTATACAACCTTTAAAAACACAGGAACCCTGTTCCCCCTTTTATGTGGTCATCCTCAATAAAATAGTTACACCAGCTATAGGCTGATATTTTGAGAGACCATCTTCGGTCATCTGTGGTGTACCAAAGATCCCAGCTGACCCAAGGCTGCCTGTGTCCACCCACTTCCCCACTTCCTTAATACTTCATTTGGGGGAATCTACCACTAGCAGGAACCTTATTGATGACAGAACATTTGTGAAGTCTTCTGCTGGCATAACTGGAACCTCTGGAACAATTGCGACCTCAAGAATGAACACACCTCTTGCTGCTTTTCACCTATCCAATCTGCCCACTGCCTCACAATAGTTGTCCAGGAGTGTTACCAGTATCACACTAATAGCATAATTGAATACACGTCTGCTCAAATATATGTCTCATTGGATTCCATGGGGCTTGTTCCCAGGTATGGGCACATAGGATACAGTTGATGGGGTGTCCAAGAACATTAAATGTAATCCAGAGAAACACAGAGGTGAGCTAAACTGGCTGAACACAGCTTGAATCCCATCCTTCTCCACTGAAAAGGCTGGCAGCGTCCATTAGATTAATTTAGTGAAAATTAATCGTTCCTTCACATCTCATTTCAGAAGAAATGTATAGTGTCAGAGACGGCTGCATTAATCTGAAGGAGAGAGCGAGCCCAAAAGAAATATTTATCAGTTCTGCTCCTATGGCCTTGTCAGTCCAATCTCTCATATTGAAGGGTGTTTCTTAAGATTAGATATTCATAGTCAGATGTGAACCAGACTTTGGGATTCACATTAGGTCATGTAATGCTAATCTGTTACATTGGAAGTCAGAATATGGAGACCTGAACATACCTGAAGGCTGACAATAAGTATCATGTTCATATCCCTAACTTTATATCAAATTTGGAGACAGATGCTGACTGCAAGAGAAAGCTAAATAAGTGTTGTCACAACTTTCACGCTGCATACATCACAATCCACATTTTAAAGACATTAAAATTATGTGTGATGTGAAACACTTTCTACTTTTAATCTAAAACGGTCAACGATGGGAGCTGTTTTCCCACTTGCTATAATAAATACTGACTCTGATGCCTGTTAATAAGTAAATATTAAATCTGTTTTCTAGCTACAGATAGTTGTTTGTAATTTCTTATTTCATTCTATATTAATTTCACATTTGCAGTTCCTATTAAAATGCAAATGGAGCACTGAATTCACTTGTGATTGAGTGAGTGTCTTTTGGTCTGGTGTTGGGGGAATACATTTATCTTCCTCTTTCTTGGAAGAAAATGAAATAGTGTGGAAAATGTTATGAATTTCTCTGAATATGTATAAGGGAAATATTTTTCAAGCACGTTTCTCTTTCAGTTAAAGTTTAACCTATTTATGTAAAAATATTAAATACTTAAAATTAGAGGATGGGATACATTATTGAAGAGTATAATGAATCATGATTTTTCTGCACTAGTTTAGATTTAGAGTTTGCATCTATACAGATATGTTTTAACATTTCATCACTCCAACTAGAATGGTATCTAATTCATTCATCTCTCCTCCACCAGAACAATGGGAAGTTGCCTTGCAGTGAAAACAAGATTTCTAATGGTTCACAATCTACATTATGAAAAACTACCCTCTTTCTAACATGATTCTATGATTTTTAATAGCAGTGGGACTAGCATTTACTTTTGTCAGTGCAGCTAAAGGCTGATCTCCTATGAGCAAGTGTATTTTTGATGTTTGAGTGTTCAAATTTGGGCTTTCATTTTAAATTGTTTACATAACCTATGTTTTAAAATTGTTATACACAGTTTTGTAACCCACACTGAGATCCTATGACATAGGGTAGGCTAGAAATAAATAAATAAATAAATAAATAAATAAATAAATAAATAAATAAATAAATAAATAGTGGTTTAAGACTTTATGCAAGGAGATAAAACGTGATCTCCTTTTCTCATACAACTAAGAGCAAAATGAAAGCCCCAGTACTGATATTTAACAGCAATAATAGTTGCTTTTCCCCTGGACGGTTTCTCTCCTGACACACTAATTTGCAGCATAATCCTAAGGATGTTTACTCAGAAATAAGTCTCAGTGATTTCAGGGAAGCTTACTAAGCAGTAAGTATGCACACCAAAATATCTGTCCATTTGGTTCCACCGCTTTCTTTAATATACACTAACACCACTTGATTTTTAATGGGGGGAAATTATGGTGTATTATTATGGCAAAATTATTTTGCCATCTTGCAACTTAATCACTTAGGAAGGCGGCAGGTATGGGATCACTATGTGACAGTTAAAATAGTAACACACAGTTGTTAGTTGAACATACAATGCTATGACTTTGGGACTGTATCTAATAGCTGAGGTAAAACACATACCTAATTGTTCTCCCTGGTTCTGCTTCTATAATCCAATTGCAGTGTAGATTATTGTCGTAAGGAGCTGGGTAACCTGGAGACAAAATGCGCCCTGAAGTAGCAGCATGAATTCGTCCACCACATTCAGCTGAAAATGAAAAAAATTAAAATACAATGTTTAGAGAGACATGCCAGGCACATTCACTTACGGAAAAGTTGAGATGTACTGTAATAACAGAAGATGAATAACCCTGTCGACTAAACCTTTTCAGAATCATGGGTACCACGATTCTGAAAAGAGGTGGCTTAGAGTTGTAGAATGGGTTGAACCTGCTGGGCAATTTTAGCTTGACAGTTTCCCTACAGTTTTGGAAATTAGCTGCATGGTGAGATCCTCACTGATACAACAGGACTGCGAGGGAAGAGGGGTTGTCTTTTCTTCTCTCTCCCCCCCCCCCCCTTCCACAAAGATCTAAAAATTTAAAGGAATCAGCTTGAGTTAGTTACCCCTGGTAGAGCATGTCAAACCTCTGATGACAAGCTACCTATAACCTTTAGTGTGGTCCACAGACAAGGTGGTACTGGAAGTGCAATACCTCACTGGGCATTCTAGAAGCATCACAGGCCTCTTAGAAAGTAAATGGGGGAAGGAGGTGTGTCAAGATTAATGCTATGAATCCCTGTATGTGTGTAAATAATCAACATACCAAACAATTACCATAAGCTTCTATTACAGATATGGGCAACCTCAGAGTACACAGGCCCAAATGTTTTCTCTAGCTTCCACTGTAGGCCACACAGGTTTTAGAAATACATTTTTTTCATTCTTTTAATGTGCGAGTATCTATATTGCTATATCATCTCTCTTTCTATGAATAACAAAGCAGCTTCAGACCATTTTTTAAAAAAAAAATTGGAGGGGAGAGAGCTAAGGAAATCCCCTAAGGCCCCTAATGCAAAAATTAATAGAGACTGAGTAGAAACTATCTGTTTTTGTTTTACACTTTTATGGATAGGCTCTGGGGTACCTGCATGCAGCCCTTAGGCTGCTCACCCAGGCTCTACTGCCTGAAAAAGAAAGTGAAGCCCTCAGTAAACACATGCGCTCCAGGAGTTTTCATTGCTCAGCAAATTAGGGTGTGACAGTATTCTGTATAATTTGCTGTTTTAATAGAATCTGATTGTTTATAACTGATGTCACTGATGAGTGCCATGACAGTCGCTATGAACTTAGAATAACTTTACAGAAGCTTGTCATTTATCTGAAAGTTACATGCAGACATCTGGAATGTTAAATGGTAATTCAAATGTAATGGAAGAGATAAAGAAAAATCCTATGCATGCTCCTTTTGTTTTCAATGACGTAAGCATCTATTAGACTGCCAATTCAAAGAGGGAATTAAAAGAGCTTTCGATCAGTCTGTTTGCTTTGGGGGAAAATCCAATCTACAAATGAGCAGGAAAACAAAAGGAACACAGTATTATCTTATTACTACAACTAAGCAAGAGTGCACAATATAAGAGCAACAGCTTCCTGGACTGAATGTTGGCACATGTTCATTGTTCACGTACCAAAATTTATTGAGCATGGTAAAGTTGATCTATCCTGTTCTGTACCGTCTGTCCTACGTTTTGGGGTCAGAAATTAATCATTTCTGAAATAATAGTAGTGTTAATACAAGCTTGGGTGGGATTTGGCTGTTTCCTGTATCTTTATTTTATTGCTGGAAACCACCCAGAGTAGTGGCAAGGCCACTAGATAGTATGGTATAAAAATTAAATAAATAAATAAATAAGCTTAAAGACACTAATTATTTTCCTCACTAATGAAAAAGAGCAATATATTTCACACACACACACATCCTCCATCTCCCATCTAGAGTGTACAAGAGTTAGCTAGTTTCAAGAGTGTGATACATTCTGTGCCCGAAAAACACCAGAATCTCACAACAACAAAATTCTGATTGTTCATATTGCCCGGCAAGGGCAGAACAACTTAAACAGTAATATATGTATTTATTATATCTGACAGGAAGCATTGTTGAAAGCAGGGGTAGGGTGACTTCCTGAAGGAAAACTGTTCAAGTCATAAAAGGACAGAAAGAAAGAAAATTCCTATGTGGTTCTGGAATTTAATCCAAAAACAAGGGTAAATGATGTTTTTCTTAGATTACTAATTTCAGACAGGCTAGTTTTGAGGTCCAGGAGGATTCTTCAACAGTCTGGGCATTTCAGAACTGTGTTTGTCTGGGGAATTTTGTCCTATGATCCATATAGGAAATAAATAGATGTGGAAGGCCTGAAATTGAATGACTATTTTCATTTTCATGTCTCCATTTATTCATGAGTGACAAATTCTGAGTGGTTTCTGGACTCCATCCTTGATTTCCCCCAAAGCATCTACTCCCCAACCCAATTTCTTGTCTAGGAACTAATGTTGAAACTGGTGATTTCTGTACAGGGAAAATGCATAAAGAATTTTCAGATGCAAAGCCAAAGGGTCTGAGAAAAATCTTATGGGCTGGAACCCATACATCCCTAGGATGTATTATGCTCACCTAAAGCAAAATTTGGCGTGAATGTTAAAATCAATACTCACAGGCAACAAGACAGAAACATTAAGAAAGGAGTTCCAGTAAGACTACCAAAATTGTTCTTGGATAATTTATATATCCATACTTTAAATGTTATTTTTTAAAAACTGAAAATAAATTACATGTTATTTCAAAACATGTATCCAATAAAGTAATAATCAACAACCCATAAAGAAAGGTATTACATTAATAATCCCAAACTTGCATTATTTTCAGGTTATACCTATACACGTAGGCAAGGGTTTATCCCAAACTCTTCTGTCTCCACTTAGGCAGGTAATAATACTACTGCCATGCATCATGTAGCCTGGGTTGCAACTGTATAAAATTACAGTATCTGTGTAATGTCCTTCATCACGGATCTTATAGCCATAATTTGGTGTTCCAGGATCTTCGCACTTCACTAAATCGAAGCCTGCAAAAAAAGGCAAAATACAAGTGGGGGAAAAAAAAACTTGTAAGTTAATTGAATCCTATGCTGAGGTGCACAAACAATTTATCATTTTGTTTCATCACCAGTAACAGAAGATTCTCCAACCGATTGTTGGTATTAAATATTTTAGAATAGTCAGGGAAAGTATCAAAATAGCTTTGGTCAGGATTTTATTCGTTCCCTTGGTCCCTATCATGGTGTTTTTTTCTTTGACTTTGAATTTTTATGTTTCAAATACTGTTTCAAGTAGTGAAGCTACAGGAACATGAAAAAGAATGAGGAAATGTAATTTAGAATGCATTATGATTATAGTATATGATGGCATAGAGGGCAATGAAAGTTCCTGTGTGTTTTGAGAGGGAATATGAATCATATTGTACTCTCCATGATCCTCTCGTTATGTGCAGAAGGACAGTTAGAATTCTCTTCCTGCTTGCCAGTCAGACACACCTGTACCACTTCTGACACTTCAGTACATACGTTTGCCATATCATCTTGTCGACTGGGTTTTACCCATGTTCTAGGCCAGTGATGGCGAAACTTTTTGAGCCCGAGTGCCCAAACTGCAAAAAACAAAAACAAAACACCACCAACCCATTGGATGGCGGCGGAAGCGGGAATCCTGGGCATGAAGGTGCCTCCAGACCCCACTCCGGATCCGCCTCCAGTTGTGCCCAACTCCGCCACTACCTATAGCTTGGCAGGTATGCTGCCGCCAGCACCAGCTGCTCTGGATCCTGGCCCGCTGCCTGTTGGGGCGCTAGCAGTGCGGCTGCAGCCACCTCCTCAGGTTTGGCTGCCAGGGTAGCAATCCAGCGACTTATGGCTCGCGTGCCCACGGAGAGGGCTCTGCGTGCCAGCTGTGTCACGCGTGCCATAGGTTCGCCATCACTGTTCTAGGCAGACCAACCAGCCTCTTTTTAGAGTGTCAACTTGTTGAGATTCCAAGTTGTCATTTTTTTAAAAAGAGTCAATCTCTAGCTCTTATAGAAGAAAAACATGCTATCATGGCTTCAGCCAATTGTTATACCAGAAATAAACCTTTCAGTGTGATTAGCAAAAGAGTGAAGCCATCCACCATTTGGCATGCTCTTCCAGATGTGTAAGCTAAGGTAAATGGGTAAACGTTATAGTTGTGGGAACACTTAGTTCTAGCTTGTTTGCACACTGCTCAAATCTGATTGTAGAACTTCCTACATAAAAAGAAATGAAGCCCTAGGAATGAATGCTGACTGGCGAATTATGGGAACTGTAGTCCGAGAGAGAGGGAGAGAGAGATTTCCACCCTCTGATATTATACATTTGACTGGACTTCCAGAAATCTTAGCTACATACTAACATGCAGAAAGGAAGATTTGGGATGACAGCAGGAGGAGGGAGAAGAGGACGAGACATTTATTTGCAATTGTGGACAGTGCTTTTGAATGAAACTGGATGCAACAGAAGCTGGTCACCATGATCTCACTAACAGCCTTGGATGAAATAGCAAGATGTCTGAGACTAGGTTTGTCTAGGTTTATATTTACAGTCAGAATATTGTACAATGGCCTGCTAAAAGATAATGGATTTATCTGTATTATTTACATAGCAACATATGTAAAACAACAACAACACACCCTTTTTTCATGTTACATTCTTGCAACATTTTTTTAAACCTAATGTTCCAAGCACTGCTTGTTACAAATCCAGCTTTCTAGCTACTCAACTACACACAGGCTGTCCTGCATCTGAATTACTCAACAATGCCAAGGCTAAAACGTGGTGGTGGTGGTGGTGGGGAAAATAATCAATGTGCTTAATTTACAAAATCAATTGTATATTATGAAAATAAGTCTAACCATATTAGATGTGCACCATATATGAATCTTCAGCTGGCCACCCAGTTAGAAAACTGGAATACAGCAACTCTATTTATACATGAGTGGATGCAGCACTTGAATGCAGTATATGTGCATTCAATATCTGAATCTGTTGTGGTGAGATGATGAGGGAAGAAGGTTCAGAAGCCATTTCTAATGCAGCACATCAGAATTGCTCTTTTTAAACATAAAGTCAAATGTGATGCTGTATATATGGGTCCATTTTGTGTGCTTTTCGAACTGGAACCAAAGCAACCACATCAGAAAATAAGCAGTCATTTCTCAATGCATGATCTGTGACTGCGATCTGATCTTTTTGGGAACTTACAGCAACAGATATTGATTGTGATGAAATTGTTTATTGGTGCGGGTGGTTTGACACAAACATCACACACACCCTCAGAAAAGCCATCAACAGAGTAGAAGGCAACTTAAATTTGAATGTTATTAAGTGATATTATTAAGCTGTTCACTATGAGAAATGCTGTGCACCAAGAGGAGGAATTTTATTCCATAGGCAGTGATATACTGCATGTCAAAACCAGAGGCAACTGCCTGTCAAATCTGCCTGTTAGTGGGAAAGAGTATCACCACTTATCAACACAACCATGTTTAAAAGGTTTAATGTAAGTGGGCTGCCCAGAGGCCTAAATCTATACTCACAGACCTGCATATCTTTAGAATTCCACCTTGCCATAGAAAAAGAATATTATTGAATGATAATGCAATAAAATGAATGTATTTGGCTTTCAGAAAAAGGCGACCTTTAACAATATACTTAGATGATAATCTCTTTACAGAGGACAAGTGAGCAGAAAGGTATTTCAAATTCCAAAAGCTGAATTAAAAGTTTAATCACAGCTGTTACTCTTAAACAGTCCTGAAAACCAGCACTTACTTTAGTCAGCTGTTCTGTAATGTCATATTCTCCTCAAGAAGAAGTTGGGAAATGTGGGAAAGGTACACTAAGGCTGAAGACTGTATGACCAAAATGCTAAATCACAATGCTGTGAATGCATTGCATTAGCTCTCTGGTTATATTAATTCATCTTTAGCAGTCCAAAGTGATGTATCAGCCTCATCCATTCCTCTTATAAGGGGACCCTGTCTTACCTAGGCAGCCCTTGTTACTGGTGGAGCAGGGGATCCCAGGAGACAAAATAGGAATAGTAGCGCCCATGTGTAGCCCAGGATGAGAGAAAGCTGATCACAGGGGACTCCCCCATCCCTCTCACTGCCCATTGGCCAGTGTGGGAACAGAATTCCTTACTGGATCAGTATTGGCCAACAGTTCCCAGAAGCCTTCACCACCAGCTGTGCTGGCCGAGGTTTCTGGGAGCTGCACTCCAAAATATGGTCATGGTATAGCAATTCTCCATTGCCAGTTCTTTGAATACTGACCATAATCCTGAGTTTGGGAAAGTTAGTTTTGTTGACAGTTAAATGTGACCTCTGAAATATTACTTTCAGAGTTTCTTAAAACACATTACATTTTGTCAGAGAAAGGAAGGCTTGCCCCTTCACTTATTTTTTCTGTTATACTCCAGTTATCTCCTCATCCTTCAATAAGAAAAAACAACGTTGTTCTGATTCCAGACAGTGTGTTTCATGCACAGTGTGACACAGCCCACATTAGGCTGGAATTCACCACAAGGAATGGATAGAAAATTAATCGGGTAGCCATGCCAAGGTCAAGCCACAAACTGAGGTAGAAAAAGAAGTAGATAAGAAAGCAGTAAAGGAACTGAATCCTACAAGCTGAGCCAAGTTCACAACACATAAAAGCCTAATGGGTTGTTTATTACAGAAATATAGGATACACAGAAATGGGATGTGTGAACAAGTGAAGTCTGTACGATCAGAGAGCCAAAGGTTTAATAGAAACAGAGTTGAGATGGCCAAAGAGACATGATGTTTCTAATAATGTCTCTATGCGCTGCTCCTATATGCAGATGCTGGCAACTCCCAGCCATCCAGATCTGAAACTAGTTGAAGGCTGACAGAAGAACAGAGGTTCTACCACTAGAGTTGCTTACTCTTGAGGAGGTCTCTGCTGCAGCGTTTCATTTCTTCTCAGCAAGACCATTCTGTCCTGCCTTTTTAAGCACCCCAGATTCTAATTCTGTTGCAGAATCCCTTTTGTATAAAGAGGCAAAGTCCTCAGCCTTCCTCTCAAGAGACCCAGCTCCTCCTGAACACCCATTTTCTTAGGTCCTAGAGCAGTGGTCCCCAACCTTGGGCCTCCAGGTGTTCTTGGACTACAACTCCCAAAAGCCTTCACGACCACCTCTGCTGGCCAGGATTTCTGGGAGTTGAAGTCCAAGAACATCTGGAGGCCCAAGGTTGGGGACCACTGTCCTAGAGAATCTGCTTTTGAGGGCTTTTAGGTCCTCATCAAAGGAGTACTTCTTTAGCAGGAGCATGGCAGACGACTTATAAAAAAAGCAACAGTTTCTTTAGTGCAGGGGGGAAACCCTCTAACAGAATTGGTCATTACCACGAAGATAGTTTAGGTGTGGCACACTCCTCCCTGTCCTCATTTACGTAGCTCTCATGCCTCTCTGGCGCCAAGTGGCAATGACTATGGAGTATCAGTGAGGACGTTTTGGCAGAGGTAGCTGTGTTAGTTTGTGCTAGCATATGAGGCAAAAACAAAACAAAAATAAAAGAATAAATAAGACCAAAAAGTTGTGACACCTTGAAGACTAACTGCTATATTTTACTATGAACTTTCATGGACAAGTCCACTTCTTCCACTGAGAGGAAAGAAACTCATGTGTTTGGGTCTGTGTCCTAGGATGGAAAAGAATTTCAATGGCATTGAATTTTTCAAAGAAATATCCATTTAATGCCCTCCCACAACTTGCTGTGAGAGGAGGCACACTTTATCTTCAACATCTGCACATTTGCCAGGCAACTGCTGAGCTTCAGAGAAACCATGCAAATGTTTCAAAGACGCAGATGGCTACTGTGAAGAAACTGAGAAATTGGGGAAACATGGAAATTATTTTGAAAGTTCAGGCTTCTCTGTGAAAAGCTGGCTGAGAAAGTGGAGGCCAGTATCTGCCCAGTAACAAAGAGGGAGTAACACCTACAGTCTATCTCTTGTGAGAAAGGCCTTCAAGGCCAAGTTGGCTTTCTCCCTGGTACCACACTAACTAGAAGAGGATTTCAGATGTGTGAAGAAGGAGCAGAACTTTTTCTTGTGTTTCTGAACCACTGAGGGAACTCACAGCCAGATTGGTAGACAATCTGGAACCTTAATGTATAAAAAGTATTTCAGAAGTTACTTTATTTGTTTTAGCTTACCTCTCAGGAGAAGCTATGCTCAGTTGCTGTCCTGCTGTGCTATGCTTGGGAGGATGCATTCTGTGTATGCTTCGGAATGATGCTATGCTAATGTATGAGCATTAGGTAGATTGAATTACCCTTGTTATTTTCTGGTGTGTTTTCGTGATTATCTTGTTGTTGTTTAGTCGTTTAGTCGTGTCCGACTCTTCGTGACTCCATGGACCAGAGCACGCCAGGCCCTCCTGTCTTCCACTGCCTCCCGGAGTTGGGTCAAATTCATGTTGGTAGCTTCGGTGACACTGTCCAACCATCTCATCCTCTGTCATCCCCTTCTCCTCTTTCCTTCACACTTTCCTAAAATCAGGGTCTTTTCCAGGGAGTCTTCTCTTCTCATGAGATGGCCAAAGTATTGGAGCCTCAGCTTCAGGATCTGTCCTTCCAGTGAGCACTCAGGGTTGATTTCCTTTAGAATGGATAGTTTTGTTCTCCTTGCAGTCCAGGGGACTCTCAAGAGCCTCCTCCAGCACCACAATTCAAAAGCATCAATTCTTCGGCGGTCAGCTTTCTTTATGGTCAAGCTCTCACTTCCATACATCACTACTGGAAAAACCATAGCTTTGACTATGCGTACTTTTGTTGGCAAGGTGATGTCTCTGCTTTTTAAGATGCTGTCTAGGTTTGTCATCGCTTTCCTCCCAAGAAGCAGGTGTCTTTTAATTTCGTGGCTGCTGTCACCATCTGCAGTGATCATGGAGCCCAGGAAAGTAAAATCTGTCACTGCCTCCATATCTTCCCCTTCTATTTGCCAGGAGGTGATGGAACCAGTGGCCATGATCTTAGTTTTTTTGATGTTGAGCTTCAGACAATTTTTTGTGCTCTCCTCTTTCACCTTCATTACGAGGTTCTTTAATTCCTCCTCACTTTCTGCCATCAGAGTGGTATCATCTGCATATTGGAGGTTGTTGATATTTCTTCCGGCAATCTTAATTCCGGTTTGGGATTTCTCCAGTCCAGCCTTTCGCATGATGTATTCTGCATATAAGTTAAATAAGCCGGGGGACAATATACAGCCTTGTCGTACTCCTTTCCCAATTTTGAACCAATCAGTTGTTCCATATCCAGTTCTAACTGTTGCTTCCTGTCCCACGTATAGGTTTCTCAGGAGATAGATAAGGTGGTCAGGCACTCCCATTTCTTTAAGGACTTGCCATAGTTTGCTGTGGTCCACACAGTCAAAGGCTTTTGCATAGTCAATGAAGCAGAAGTAGATGTTTTTCTGGAACTCTCTGGCTTTCTCCATCATCCAGCGCATGTTAGCAATTTGGTCTCTAGTTCCTCTGCCCCTTTGAAATCCAGCTTGTACTTCTGGGAGTTCTCGGTCCACATATTGCTGAAGCCTACCTTGCAGGATTTTGAGCATAACCTTGCTAGCGTGTGAAATGAGTGCAATTGTACGGTAGTTGGAGCATTCTTTGGCACTGCCCTTCTTTGGGATTGGGATGTAGACTGATCTTTTCCAGTCCTCTGGCCACTGTTGAGTTTTCCAAACTTGCTGGCATATTGAACGTAGCACCTTAACAGCGTCATCTTTTAAGATTTTAAATAGTTCAACTGGAATGCCATCACCTCCACTGGCCTTGTTGTTAGTCAAGCTTTCTAAGGCCCACTTGACTTCACTCTCCAGGATGTCTGGCTCATGGTCAGCAACCACATTATCTGGGTTGTCCGGGATATCCAAATCTTTCTGGTATAATTCCTCTGTGTATTCTTGCCACCTCTTCTTGATGTCTCCTGCTTCTGTTAGGTCCCTACCATTTTTGTCCTTATCATGTCCATCTTTGCACAAAATGTTCCTTTAATAGCTCCAATTTTCTTGAACAGATCTCTGGTTTTTCCCTTTCTATTCTTTTCCTCTATTTCTTTGCACTGTTCATTTAAGAAGGCCCTCTTGTCTCTCCTTGCTATTCTTTGGAAGTCTGCATTCCATTTTCTGTAACTTTCCCTATCTCCCTTGCATTTTGTTTCCCTTCTCTTCTCTGCTATTTGTAAGGCCTCGCTGGACAGCCACTTTGCTTTCTTGCATTTCTTTTTCTTTCGGATGGTTTTTGTTGCTGCCTCCTGTACAATGTTATGAGCCTCCATCCATAGTTCTTCAGGCACTCCGTCCACCAAATCTAGTTCCTTAAATCTGTTCTTCACTTCCACTGTGTATTCATAAGGGATTTGGTTTAGATTATACCTTACTAGCCCAGTGGTTTTTCCTACTCTCTTCAGTTTAAGCTTGAATTTTGCTATGAGAAGCTGATGATCAGAACCACAATCAGCTCCAGGTCTTGTTTTTGCTGACTGTATAGAGCTTCTCCATCTTTGGCTGCAGAGAACATTATCAATCTGATTTCGGTATTGCCCATCTGGTGATGTCCATGTGTAGAGTCGCCTCTTGTGTTGTTGGAAAAGAGTGTTTGTGATGACCAGCTTGTTCTCTTGACAAAACTCTATTAGCCTTTGCCCTGCTTCGTTTTGAACTCCAAGGCCAAACTTCCCTGTTGTTCCTTTTATCTCTTGACTCCCTACTTTAGCATTCCAGTCCCCTATAATGACAAGAACATCTTTCTTTGTTGTCAGTTCTAGAAGGTGTTGTAAGTCTTCATAAAATTGGTCAATTTCAGTCTCCTCAGCATTGGTGGTTGGTGCATAAACTTGGATTATTGTGATGTTGAAAGGTCTGCCTTGGATATAGCTTCTCTGAGTTACTCAAGCCCCTTCGCCACGACAAGGCAGCAATCCATGAAGAGGGTGATTATCTTAGCTTTGTCTCAACTGTATTTTTGCTCCAATTGCTTTTTGAAAACTTTTGAAGCATTTTGATCCTTTTGATTTTTGTCTTTTTAACACCTTTAAATATATACAAAATCTTAAATATATAAAAATCTCTCCAACCGTCTCAGGTTTTGGCTCAAAGGATTTGTGGTACTAAAATCAGGATTTGCATTAACCAGCTAATGAGAGTGTTAGTGTTCTGTGGGTGTGGTGGCATGGTGGGCATATTGGTCCAAAATGCCTAGCCCTGTGGATTTTTGGACTCCCTGAAAGCACTACCAAGTCTGAGAAGGCTGGAGTGTTAAAAGACACTGGCACCAGGCTGGCTATAGTCTTTATCTCAGCTGACTCTCCTGGGTTCACCTGCCCCAAGAGAAGCAGGGTAATGTGGTCCAGTGGCTAGAGAGGGACACCCCTGAACCTAGGTTACCATTGCAGCTACAAATAAACAGAATTGAAAAATACAACACAACACAGAAACACACTTCAGTTAGTGCTAAAACACACACAAGGGTTGTGTACCAGTTTTTTCAAATGTGAAAGTAGTATACACACATTTTCTTGTGAGCTGAAAAAAAATTAAGTCTCACAACCTGGCGTGAACCAACAAAGGGATAAGAAAATGGGTTGTGCAGAAACAGAAACAAATTGAAACTGTCTTCCTCTCTGATCAAGGCTCATCCTCTGCTCCTTTTGTGCCATATTGTTGTGACTTAAGACAAGATATGACTATGAAAAGAGAACTCAAGCAGATATATTTCAAGCATCATACAAGAAGGAGTTCTACTGAGCAAGCGTTTGATGCTTTCAGTTCATACAGAATAAAAGTAAAGAAAATATCCAAGTGAGACAAAATAATGACTTTTATAGAACAAATATTTCCGTTGTGTCCTCTTATCACACTGTTCAGTCTCTTCTCAAAAGGACATCCTGCTCTGCAGAAATGTCAAAATGAGCTGTATTTCTGCACTGCCAAATGACAAAATACCTTTGGGGGCTATAAACAAGGAAAAACAGAGTTCAGGTAAAGGGGCAATAAAGTAAATGTACATGAACACCGACCATACAATAAGACTCTTTACCCTCGCTGTGTGTCAGAACTGATCAAGTGCCTCACAAAAAATGCATTGCTTATTTTAAGTCTAATTCTTTTGCCTCTATCAGGGCATTTGCAAGCAAAAAAGAATGAATGTTAAGGTTTCTGTCAGTTTATTCTAAACTCTAATCTGACCAGACTTTTTACCTGAGGTGAAGTGTTATGTAGTCTGACGGCAGAGAACATAACAATTTAAGTCCCTCTGGCATTAGAATTATATTCCTTTCCACCTTCTCCTCTTTCACACATATGCATGCACACATGTACACAGACACAGACACATATTTTCAGTAAATAAAGCCTGAAGGTTTACAATATTATTGTGGGTTTTTTAACTGTCATATTGTGTCATTCTCCTCCCCCCCTTTTTTTTTCCTTTTTCTTTCTTTTCTTTCTTTTTTTGACATTCTCTGTCTCTGTTTTATTTATTCCATTCATTTCATTTCTATCCCATCTCCCAATTCAGGAATCAAAGCAGCTTACAAAATGAGGGTGAGGAAAAACACAAATTTACAAATGCAAAATAAAATTCTAATATTAAAAATGCAATGAAACATATTGTACTGTTTGAATGTCGTTAATCAAAAAAAATTTTAACATTAAAAACAGCACATTTTCTTTTAGAAAGACACTTATGGAAAAGTTCAGCATCCCCCATTAAAATGGCCTTTTTCTGCAGCCTGTTCAGATGCCACATGTTTGCCTGAAGAGGAAGGCCATTGCCTGGTGGCAGAAGGACAGTAGGGAGAGAGGTCCCCGAGCCTGCCATGGAAGAGAGTTCCACAACTTCCTGTAAAAAGGGTGGGACCAAAAGAATGGCTTTTCTTGAAGATCTTAAAACTACATGAAACTTTGGGAATGAGTGAGATGAAGTCCTTCAGATAACCTGGACCTAAGTTATATAGAGTATAACCAGCAGTTTGACTGGTTCTAGAAATGGACTGGTAGCCAGTAGAAATTTTGAAACGTGGGAGTTATATACTCTCTGTAACCAGCCCGAGTCGAAAGCATGGCCCATGCAGTTTGGGCCAGCTGAAGGCTCTAAACACTTCAAACACAGCCCAACATGGTGTCTTACAATAATCCCAGTGGGATGTAACTAAGATGCATGCACCTATCTCAATGAGATCAGACCTCTCAAGGAACAGGTGCAGTGGCACATTTATCTTTAACTGTGCAAATGCCCACCCAACCACTGTTGCAACCTGGATACCCAGGCTTAGGGCTGAATTCAGGCATACATCTAAGCTGCAAACATAAGCATCACCCAGCCCAATCCAGATTGAATTCCCACTTCCATGTCTGCCTTTTGACTGACCAGGAACAACTTTCTCTTGTCTGGATTAAATACTTCTCCCTCATCCATTATCGCCATCAGATACCAGTTTAGCTTTCTTCGCTAAACAGCCTCCTTGTAGGTAGGTAAACAGGAGAGACAGAGTTGGGTGTCCTCAACATTCCTGTGGCACTGAATTTTAAAACCCTGGATAACCTCTCTTAGTGTTTTCATGTATATTTTAAACTTTATGGCTGACAGGATTACACTCTGAGAAATCATTCAGAGGTCAAAGTGTGGAAGAGAAGTCCCCAGCACCACCTTTTGAGACGGTCCTTCCAGAAAGACCAAAGCCATTGTTAGCAGTACCTCTGAGTCACCCTACAGATGCCACCCAGGAGAAGGTTGTTGTTACATGCCATCAAGTCAGAACTGACTTCTCATGACCCTGACAGAGCTTTCAAGGTAAGTGAAATATTTAAGGAGTGGTTTAACCAGTTCCATATGCCCCGTGAGTTTTCATGGCTGAGCAGGGATTCCTACCCAGGCCTCCTTAGTCCTAGTCCATCACTCTATCCACTACACCACACTGGGTATACAACCCAGAAGAATACTATGGTTAATAGTATCAAAAGCAGTCAAAAAGCAGAGCAAACTTAATAGAGACACCAAAGCTGCCTCCATACTATAAACTTTTCTGAAGCCAGATCAAAATCGATCTAGCTACCATATTTTTCTGTGTATAAGACCTCCCCAATGTATAAGACAACCCCCAATTTTGATCCGAGGCAGAGGCGAAAGAGCAGCCATGCTCGGCCGCCCCTCGCGGCTGCCCATTGACTGCTGCAGCCGCCACCGCACGATCACCTTCTCCAGCGCCACTCGCAGGATCCCTTCGGGCAGGGGATAAGGCTGCAGCGTGAGCTGGAGGTGAGCCTCGGCAGTGGCGCTGGAGGAAGCGATCCGGTGGCGGTGGCAGCAGTCAATGGGCAGCCACGAGAGGTGGCTGAGCATGGCTGCTCCTTCACATCCACCTCCGCCTCCTTCCGTGTATAAGACGACCCTCAAATTTTCCTCTGATGATTTAAGGAAAAAGTGTTGTTTTATACATGGAAAAATATGGTAATCTATTTCATCCAGGAATTCCTGGAGCTGAGAAGCAATCATGTACTTTATCTTGCCCAGAAAACTGCAGAATAGCAGATATCCATGCAGTTCAGAAAGGGCTTTTTCAGCAATGGTTGTCCCATTGTATCTTTTAGGGAGGGTGGGTCTTCTTTTTGCTGTAAAAGAGTATTTCCTCACCTAGCTAGTCCCCCATGTTTCTCTTATGATCTAAGAGAGGCAAGGATCCAACATAGGCTCTTACTTTTCTGAGGATCCTGTCCGCATCTTCTGGTTCCACAAATGCAAGTGAATCCATTATCCCTGGACAAACAAGGGCCAATGTTTACATCACTCATTGGGGCTTGAAATTTTTTTACAGGCTGTTTCTATGTTAAGAGAGCTTATCTCAGCCATATCAGGCAAAAGCAAAAGATAAAACAAAATTATTTGTTTTACAAAACAAAACACAATTATTATTCATTTTTCTTTTGTTTTTGCCTGATATGCTAGCACAGACGAACATGGCTACCTCTTCTAAAACTATTTCAGCCATAGAAGAGCTTAACAATGAATTCTTTACATACCTTCTTACATGGTTTACTGTTTTGAGCCCAGCTTGCTTCTTTTCCTCTCAGCAAGAAACACATGAAGATGATGATGGAAAACTTTTGAGAGATAAGGAGCAAGGATTGGCTTGGTTTGGTTGATTCATTTTACCCTTTGTTTCTCCACAAAACACTTAAAACTTTTCTCTCAACTTTCTTGCACGCAAAAAAAGTTGGAAAATTGTTGAGCAATTGGGGACCTCTTGATATAGCACTGTATCACTCAATCATCTCAAAAACAGAACTGTCACCAGTTCTGGAATGTGTGCTATTTTAAACTGATTCCATGTATGTTTCAATGTTTCAAACTCTAGCCTAACAGGTACTTCTGGATATTCAAATAACTGTTTTAGTACACTCAAGAACTCTGATGTGCTTAGCATGATGTTTATTTTTTTTTATTTTTTTTAAAGCCATAATTTAAGCTGTTCTTGAAATACTCCTTAATTTGAAAAATAGTTGGCATGTGGCTTGGGACAGAAGAAGGCTGCTGTTTTAATCAATCAACCTCTCCTTGGGTGAACAGAACCACTTGCATAATTGTTCAGCTTCTATACCTATTCCTTGTTTGTTCTTTACATATTCTCTGTAAGATCTTGACAATTATATCAAGGTAATACAACCATTCTCACATAACTGATAATTAATAACAGAGTTAAGAGCATATTTTTCTCAAGCAAGAAAAATCCACTTGAAAACAGTCTTACAAATCAGTAAAATATATGATTAAATAGTGAGATTTAATTAGAAAATACTAAGGGGAAAGGGCTATTTTTAAATAAACCATCTTAAAAATCTGTGTATAAATGTAAGTGGTTATTCTTAGTCCACTAAAAGCTATTTCACTCAATATATGTTTAAAAAGAAACATTAGTCATCGGTATTGATTTACTAACACACAGTATATATAGCTATAATACTGAATAGTATCAAGGCAAGTCCCCTTCATGGATTGCTGCCTTGTCGTGGCGAAGGGGCTTGAGTAATTCAGAGAAGCTATGGGCGATGCCATGCAGGGACACCCAAGATGGACAGGTCATAGTGGAGAGTTCTGACTAAACGAGATCCACCTGGAGCAGGAACCGGCAAGCCACTCCAGTATCTTTGCCAAGAAAACTCCATGGACAGAAACAAAAGGCTAAAAGATATGACGCTGGAAGATGAGCCCCTCAGGTCGGAAGGCGTCCAACATGCTACTGAGTACAAGTACCTCCAGAGCTAATGAAGTGGTTGGGCCAAAGCCGAAAGGACGCTCAGCTGCGGACGCGCCTGGAAGTGAAAGGAAAGTCCGATGCTGCAAAGAAAAATACTGCATAGGAATCTGGAATGTAAGATCTATGAACCTTGGTAAGCTGGATGTGGTCAAACAGGAGATGGCAAGAATCAACATTGACATCCTGGGCGTCAGTGAACTAAAATGGACGGGAATGGGCGAATTCAATTCAGACGATTATCATATCTACTATTGTGGGCAAGAATCCCGTAGAAGAAATGGAGTAGCCCTCATAGTCAACAAAAGAGTGGGAAAAGCTGTACTGGGATACAATCTCAAAAATGATAGAATGATTTCAATACGAATCCAAGGCAGACCTTTCAACATCACAGTAATCCAAGTTTATGCACCAACCACCGATGCTGAAGAGGCTGAAATTGACCAATTCTATGAAGACTTACAACACCTTCTAGAACTGACAACAAAGAAAGATGTTCTTGTCATTCTTGGGGACTGGAATGCTAAAGTAGGGAGTCAAGAGATAAAAGGAACAACAGGGAAGTTTGGCCTTGGAGTTCAAAACGAAGCAGGGCAAAGGCTAATAGAGTTTTGTCAAGAGAACAAGCTGGTAATCACAAACACACTTTTCCAACAACACAAGAGGCGACTCTACACATGGACATCACCAGATGGGCAATACCAAAATCAGATTGATTATGTTCTCTGAAGCCAAAGATGGAGAAGCTCTATACAGTCAGCAAAAAAAAGACCTGGAGCTGATGGTGGCTCTGATTATCAGCTTCTTATAGCAAAAGTCAAGCTTAAACTGAAGAAAGTAGGAAAAACCACTGGGCTAGTCAGGTATAATCTAAACCAAATCCCTTATGAATACACAGTGGAAGTGAAGAACAGATTTAAGGAACTAGATTTGGTGGACAGAGTGCCTGAAGAACTATGGATGGAGGCTTGTAACATTGTACAGGAGGCAGCAACAAAAACCATCCCAAAGAAAAGGAAATGCAAGAAAGCAAAGTGGCTGTCCAACGAGGCCTTACAAATAGCAGAGAAGAGAAGGGAAACAAAATGCAAGGGAGATAGGGAAAGTTACAGAAAATGGAATGCAGACTTCCAAAGAATAGCAAGGAGAGACAAGAGGGCCTTCTTAAATGAACAGTGCAAAGATATAGAGGAAAATAATAGAAAGGGAAAAACCAGAGATCTGTTCATGAAAATTGGAGATGTTAAAGGGACATTTCATGCAAAGATGGACATGATAAAGGACAAAAGTGGTAGGGACCTAACAGAAGCAGAAGACATCAAGAAGAGGTGGCAAGAAGACACAGAGGAATTATACCAGAAAGATCTGGATGTCCCGGACAACCCAGATAGTGTGGTTGCTGACCTTGAGCCAGACATCCTGGAGAGTGAAGTCAAGTGGGCCTTAGAAAGCATGGCTAACAACAAGGCCAGTGGAGGTGATGGCATTCCAGTTGAACTATTTAAAATCTTAAAAGATGACGCTGTTAAGGTGCTACACTCAATATGCCAGCAAGTTTGGAAAACTCAGCAGTGGCCAGAGGATTGGAAAAGATCAGTCTACATCCCAATCCCAAAGAAGGGCAGTGCCAAAGAATGCTCCAACTACCGTACAATTGCACTCATTTCACACGCTAGCAAGGTTATGCTCAAAATCAGAAAGTGAGGAGGAATTAAAGAACCTCTTAATAAGGGTGAAAGAGGAGAGCGCCAAAAATGGTCTGAAGCTCAACATCAAAAAAACTAAGATCATGGCCACTGGCCCCATCACCTCCTGGCAAATAGAAAGGGAAGATATGGAAGCAGTGACAGATTTTACTTTCCTGGGCTCCATGATCACTGCAGATGGTGACAGCAGCCACAAAATTAAAAGACCACTGCTTCTTGGGAGGAAAGTGATGACAAACCTAGACAACATCTTAAAAAGTAGAGACATCACCTTGCCGACAAAGGTCCGCATAGTCAAAGCTATGGTTTTTCCAGTAGTGATGTATGGAAGTGAGAGCTGGACCATAAAGAAAGCTGACCACCGAAGAATTGATGCTTTTGAATTGTGGTGCTGGAGGAGACTCTTGAGAGTCCCCTGGACTGCAAGGAGATCAAACCTATCCATTCTGAAGGAAATCAACCCTGAGTGCTCACTGGAAGGACAGATCCTGAAGCTGAGGCTCCAATACTTTGGCCATCTCATGAGAAGAGAAGACTCCCTGGAAAAGACCCTGATGTTGGGAAAATGTGAAGGCAAGAGGAGAAGGGGACGACAGAGGACGAGATGGTTGGACAGTGTCATCGAAGCTACCAACATGAATTTTTGAAGGCACCTGTGAATAAATGTGTGTGCATTTTATTAAAAACGTAAATCAGAGAGGAAAGCAAAAGCATACAGTAATGGTTTATAAAAGGATTGAGAAAGAAGAAGAAGAAGAAGTCATGTCGCTTCATACTAATTTAATGACAAAGCAAATAAAAGGAAGGGAAGTCCATATGTAATCTTCTTGTTCTAAAGACACTGCTGTCTTCTCATAGGAAACCCCTGCGGTAAATACATACTCTCATATTATTATTATTAGTTTTATTAGTTTTATTTATATGTCGCATTTCTCCCAACAAGGGACCCATAGCGGCTCACAACATTAAAAGTCACACAATTAAAAACACAATAAATTAAATACTAAAAGACAAATTAAACAATATACAATTTAAAATTAAATTAAAAGATTAAAACATGAAAACATAAAAAATTCACACTATGGGTAATCCACGCATGTGCGGAGCCTCATCGTAATATTCTAGAGCTTCTGCGGTAGCAAAAAAATACATTAGTGAAGACCCCTCCCCCTTAGTATATATACCTTGGCGCCAAGGCTCTCCCTTCAGTTAGGTCAACCGCTGCATGAAACATATAGGGCATGACAGAGGGGAGGCCGGGTCGGGATGTGTGAATTACAGAGGTCCACTCGAAGAACTACAATTACAGGTAGGTAACCTGTCATTCTTCTTCATGGCCTTTGTGAATCACACTGTGGGTAAATAACAAGCTGTCTTACCAGGATGGAGGGTGTCACGCCAAGGTGGATGACAATACAGCACGTCCAAAAGCAACATCAGATTTATGGTGAACGTCCAGTCTATAATGATTGATGAAGGTGGATGGCTGTGACCAAGTGGCAGAGGCGCAGACGTCTGGCAATGGAATGCCACGAAGAAAGGCTGTAGGTGTCGCCAATGCCCTAGTGGAATGTGGGCGGATACTTTGTGGGACTGGAAGTCGGGCCAGCTGATAAGCGAGCTGGATGGTGGAGGCAACCCATTTGGATATCCGCTGCGAGGTGACTTGTAGACCCTTAGCAGGGAGTTGATAACTGACAAAGAGTCGAGTTGATCTCCTGAAGGGTTGCGTGAGGGCTATGTAGAAGGTAAGAGCTCTTCTAACATCTAGCATGTGGAGTATTCTTTCTTGGGGAGTAGAGGGAGACGGGAAGAAAGATGGAAGGACGAGAGGCTGGGATATGTGGAACTGGGAAACAACCTTAGGTAGAAAGGAAATATCTACAAAAAGTTTGACATCTGGGTAGAACTGGAGATAAGGGTAGTCAGATCTTAAAGCTGCTAGTTCACTTGCCCGGCGTGCTGACGTAATAGCGAGAAGAAATGCCGTCTTGAAGATAAGGAGTCGGAGGTCAATTGATGCCAGGGGTTCAAATGGAGACCGTGTAAGCTTCTGAAGGACTAATGTCATTGACAATTGAGGTGGTGGTGGGTGGACATCAGGATACATATGTGACAATCCTTTGAGGAAGCGTTTCAGAGTAGGGTCTCTGAAAAACTTAGCCGCTGAGGAGGTTGGTGGTTGATACGCCACAACTGCAGAAAGGTAGACCTTTAGAGATGAAAGGGAAAGGCCCTTAGCTTTGAGTTGTAAGAAAAAATGAAGAACCGTGGAAAGGGAAGGATTGGTTGAAGGTAAAGATAAAGCTTCAGTAAATGATTGAAACTTCTTCCATTTATACATATAAGCTAGTTGAGGGGTTTTTCGCTTGATGAAGGACATTCATCAAGGAGGCAGAATCCTCCATGCTACCAGGTGAAGGGCAGGGAGATCTGGGTGGAGAATTTGACCTTTGTGTTGTGTGAGCAGGTGAGGCAGGCGGGGTAGGTGATGGATGTCGGACGACAGTTGGCGGAGAACCGAGAACCATGGCTGTCTCGGCCACCATGGGGCTATCAGAATAGCGTTGGACTTGTCCTGTTGAAGGTGGACTACAATCTTGTGAACAAGCGGGAACGGTGGGAATAGGTAAGAGAGTGACTTGGGCCAACGGCCGACAAATGCGTCTCCTTGGGAGCTTTTGCCTACTCCAGCGCGGGAACAGTAACGTTTGCATTTCCTGTTCTTTTGGGAGGCAAAGAGGTCGATGTAGGGTGTGCCCCAGCGTTTGCATAGGGAGAGAAAAACAGATTGATCTAGTTCCCATTCGTGAGTTTGAGATTCTTTGCGACTGAGTACGTCTGCAAGGTTGCTGTCTTGGCCGGCTATGTGTATCGCCGTGAGACAAATGTGGTGAGAAAGGCACCATTCCCACAGGCCAAATGCAAGATAGAGAAGGCTTGAGGAGTGAGTACCTCCTTGTTTGAGGATACAGTACATTGTGGTAGTGTTGCCTGTGGCTATTTGAACCATCTTGCCTGTAAGATGATTTTTGAAGGCCTTGCAAGCTTTTACGACTGCTAAGAGTTCGAGCTCATTGATATGGAGCAACTTCTCTCTTTGTGACCACTGGGCGTGAATCTGTAGGGATTGACAGTGTGCACCCCATCCATTGAGGCATGCATCTGTGGTAACCTGTATCTGTGGGTGCGGTTGTTGAAAAGGCTGCCCCATCGTTAGGTTTTGGATGGAACTCCACCACGTGAGTTGGAAGGCCAGTTCTGGAGTGACTCGCAGCGTGGTATGTGGCGAATCTGTCATTGAGTGGTATGAGGCAAGAAACCATGCCTGAAGTGACCTCATTTGGAGGTGGACATGATGAACCATTGAAGTCATGGATGCCATGGTGCCTAAGACACGTTGAACAGTCAGTGCAGTTACAAGCACATGAGGGGTAAAGGTGTGTAGTAAGGACATCAGGTTGAGACGTTTGTGGTTTGTTTAATTTATTTTCAAATTCTTGTTTCTTATCTTCAGCCTTTGTTTCTGTTGTTTTCAAAATATTCTCCATTATCACTGCTTTAAGTAATTTTCTCTGCTTGGACTTATGTAACCATTTAGGGTTCTTTTTTCCTCGTTGCAGTAATCCGCGGCCCCCAATTTTTCTTGGTAAATATAATCTGTTCACATCACTTTTTCGATGTAGTGCGTGATGCATGTTCATTAGTTTCCCTGTTTTTCGATCTAATTCTTCTAATTCATTTTGAGTCCAAACTATTATTCTAGCTGGGTATCTAATTACTGGAGCTGCCCATGTGTTTATGGCTTTGATTGTATTTCCACCATTTAATTTTGATTTTAAGACTTTCCACAGTCTTTTGATATATTCCCTTTCTGTCACTTCTTTAAGTTTTGTGTGCACAATGTTATCTGCTTCTAGTATTCCAAGGTATTTATAATTTTCATCACTGGAGAGTGATTTTATAATATTGCCATTTTTTAAACTCTATTCCATCTAGTTTTTGGATCTTGCCATGGTGCATAGACAGAGCTGCACATTTCTCCATTCCAAATTTTATTTGGATATCTTCACTAAATATTTGCACTGTGATTCTATCTCCGTGGAACTTTTTGCATATAGTTTTAGGTGATCCATATATAACAGATGATTGATTTGTCCTGCTAGCTCTGAAATATGGTAGCCCAATCCAGGTTTATTTAAAATAATAAAACTGGATATATTTTAAAATAATAAACTGGATATATATATAAAATAATAAAAATAATAAAACAACAACTGTTGTTGTTATTATTATTTCATGTGTACTATGCATAGACAGAAAAGAGAATAAAGCACTTCCAGTCACACAGCAACCGACTCACTAAAGATGCTACTCCATTTTTTCCACTGAGTCTCCTTGTCCTTTCATGCCACTGTGCCATATTTCTTCCAACTAATATAATGTGTTTTTGATGGCCTTTGTGGGCCAGCTAGAAGAAGAGGAGGTGAGAAAGACTTGTTCCATCTGCCTCCTTTTGCAGGTGGCTATCTGAATTGAGGAGCTGACTGGATAGCTCTGTGGTGTAGGTATCTGGCTGTGGGGCCAGAGGTCAATTCTCCACTGTGACTCCTGTGAGCAGAGCCAGCCTGTGTGGCCTTGGGCAAGCTGCACAGTCCCAGGATGCCCCCCGAAGAAGGGAACGGGGAACCACTTCTGACTATTCTCTACCTGGAAAACCCTGAAAAGGGTCACCATAAGTTAAAAGTGACTTGACAGGCCATGACACCAATCACTTTAGTCTTTCTTTCTTTCTTTCTTTCTTTCTTTCTTTCTTTCTTTCTTTCTTTCTTTCTTTCTTTCTTTCTTTCTTTCTTTCTTTCAAGCAGATTTTATTTGGTAGATTTTACTTTCCTCTTCAGGGTCTACCATGTCACCAGCTTTCACATTCATCAGTACAAAAACAACAAATTACATCCATTTTGGTTTTCCAATGCAAGTCAGTTGGAGGCTTACATATCAACTGAAATCTGGGGCACAAATTGAATCACATGGGACACAAATCACTTGGGACCAAACTGGGATAAATTCAAAAGCCCAACATTAGCCTTCGGATTGATTCAAGGGACCTATGTACAGCCCTACCAAAAATATTGTTTAGGACAACTTATAACAGAAATAAACTTATCAATGAAATGACCATAAAGAAGGAACAAGCTAAGACTTTAAGGGAAGAGAATCTACAAAAAGTGTCCCACCACCAAGAAGACCCTCTGTCCTGTAGCCGACTGTTTCAGCTCACTTGGCTAGAACATCTAGAGCAGGACCTCTGGAGAGGATCTCAGCCTTAGATAGGTATATATGAAAGAAAGAAATCTTTCAGATATCCAGTGCATTGATCTAAATCAAAAAGAGATGTTTCCTGAGCATGGGTGATTATGGTTAGGTAATCTCCATGGATCATAGTAGTTATCACAGCAAGCTGGCTGTAGAATTAAATGATACCAATTGCTTAGACAAGCCGCTCTAGGCAAATCACTATGATAACAACAGCTTGAAACATGTGTCTTCTTTTACAGTAGATATGGATATACAACATTACCCCAAAACACAACATTACCCCCAAACTGTTCATCCATGAGCACTTAAGGAATTTTATGGGGAAATATATTTGTGGGGAAGTATATTAAAACAAAAAACAACCAAAACCACAGAACACCTGTAGCACTCCTAACATTTCTAGATGAGGTTTAGAAAAACCTAACCTGCAAAGAACCCAATCTACATACTTTGGACAACCCAACCTGCATAGTTGAATACCCCTGGGTAGAAGAGAAAGCAGGATCGTGACTGCAGTGCAGACGCTGCCCTTGCCATCATGGGGATCTAGTAGTCAGTGTAAAGAAAGGAAACACTAGTATATACATATATGAAGAACCCCTTAATAAAGATTATGGAACGTGCCAAGTTTAAAGGAAAGGTCTGCCACTGTCATCTTAAAGACCACTCCCCCCTATGCACAGTTGCTCAAGATGGAGTGCTTGGAAAAGGCTGGTTAAATGTGCAGAAGCAATGTGTCTTCTCTGTAAACTCTTTGCCCTATTGTGACCCACATAATCATACCCTTGAGCCAAGAAAAGTAACTGACATAGTGCCAGAGGATTAGCGAAGCATGTATTGTTTTACATGAGTCTTGAAATTGTATCTTAAGGATATGATAGTTGCACTTTTGCTGGCATTTACAGAGATATGCTTCTTAGGGTTACATTGCTTCTGATCTAGTTTTGCTTCTTAATTAGAAAGCAGGATTAACATGTTCAAGTAGATTATACTGGATCTCAATTTACTGGACCCAATGGCAGTATATATATATTTTTCAATGAGTAAAGAATTAAAGAAATTTATGGCACCCTAGGGAGTGTGTTTAAGATTAGGGTTCCCCCCCCCCCCCCAGTTGGAGAAGCTAGATAAACTGCTCCTTTGGGCAGTTCTAATCTCTTATCAACACCCTGAAGGCAAAACCTAGGAATACTTTTCTTTTAAATTCAGTTTTCCAAAGGCTATTTAATTATATTGGTGGAGTATCACCATAGAATTTGCAGTAAGAGCATAGCTGTTCCCAAATATTGTGTTTAAAACTTACACAGAGTACATTTTCTGCAAGAGATGCTCTTACAATTTACAAAGAAGCAGCAGCAAAGAGTGAGTTTATCATTACAATGTCTACAATACTTGTATGCCTCAGATCCTAAGTACAATCCTGGACATATACTGTCCATTATTTACTTTTAGGGATCTAAACTGGAGATGTAAATTCTTACTTGTCTTGTTCTCACAGGCAGCAACAAGGAATCACAATATTCTTGGTGAGAAACTTCCTGGCACTTTTGATACTGTTCTCATATTGGCGAGAAAGATATTTGTGCAAGAAAACACCACTTTTGTGCAAAATTGTCTGTTCTGTCACAAAGGTGCACAATTCTCATAATTATGTGAATTAAACCGGTGAAATCAGCATTATTGCTGCCTTTTTTGATGGATTAAACGGGTTGTTGATATGTTTTAACAATCGGTCAGTCCTTCTGTGCTGTTTGAGCATGTGTTTATATGCTATTTTTTCCAAAAGGAACATTAGAGGCATTTCATCCAAATTACAGAGATCTTGAAGGGAGAGACAGAGGTCTTGAGTGGGAGGAAGAGCTCATTGTCTCATTATTTTCTGGAGGCAAGGAATCTCACAAGGCTTTAATATTTTTCATTAGAGATGAGAATGAGGAAATGAGTGAGTATGCTTTACATTCTTCATCTAAGGTTGGAGAATATACATTTGGTCTCTACTTTTCGAACTCAGGCTGACTCAGAAGCAAATATTAAAAACATAAATTGCAGTGGTTATAAATAATGAATGAGCGACATAACAATTATTGATGATCTACATCAGGCATATTGGTTTTCTAGGCATTTTTGAAGGCCTAGGACCTTGTCTCGAGTGTCCCCTTGTTCTGGGAGATTACGTAAGTTTAGGAGCAAACCGTGCACCTAAGATAACCCACCATTAGAGCTGTATCACCTTAACGTTCAAGAGACATTAGTAAAATAGTCTTTCATGTGTGAGAAATCAGGCTAACAAAAGGAAGAACACAAATATGGCCACTTGTGTTTTTTCCCGTGCTACTTCCATTGTTTGGAAATTAGTGTGCATTATTGTTTTTGGTTTGCTTCATTTTCAAATGTGTCTATTTTAGCACAGACCTGCCCAAATCCTGTTGAGTGATTACGCAAAAGGCGTAACTTTCAGATGCAAATTTCCATATGGTAAGAAATAAGACTCAGTGTGCAACAAGTAACGTCTACAGAGATTTCTTAGTTTATAGCAATCTGCCTCTAATTGTTACTGCACAAGACAATTTCAGCCATTGTCCCAGTGTAGCAATGTTCTTATTGACAAATATGTGTTTGTTCAGTTTTCAAATGTACATTTTTTCCATTCCCCCCCAAACCCTTTGCAATCCTCAGAACTGTACGTTACCACAGCTGTCTCCCTGCTCCTCATTTTGCAAACCTGCGTTCTCTATCTGCTTGCTCTCATAAGCTGTCAGCCTACAGCTATGGCTAATAACCTAAGTAAGCTTTTCTTTGTTGTCACTATATCTTGTGAAATAAAGTCTGTAACTTTTGTGTTTCTTAGTGTCCACAGATTTTAGCACAACTATGTTGGTGTTGAGCATATATGTACTGATGCATGTTGCATACTGTTGGTATTCTACAGCAAACAGTGCCTCCATATAGTCATCCATCTACATTTAGACCAAACCTGGTTCAGCTGAGCAAACATGCTGGTACATGCTTGCTACTGTGCATGATTGAAGGCAAATGACAATACTTTCAAAATAATTTCCAAGTCATGTTCTAATCCACAAATGGCAAGAGGGCCTGTATTATGTATCTCTTCCCTACAGAGATAGGTATAGGAGTTTCTAAACATCCATCGAAGTAAGAGTTAGCCGTGTGGTCCAAACAAAATAAAATACAAATGCAAAAATAGGTGATACCTTTATAGACCACTAAAAAAATCATCATACAATTCATGAGCGTTCATGAATTAAAACACCACCACTTCATCAGGTTGGTACCAGTGTGAAGAGTTTACACTGTCCAAAAAGTACATAGCATGATGGATTTTGTCAGGCCCTTTGCTCTTGGATGTAAAGTCCAAAACGTTCTTGGCAAGTTGGAAATGGCCAAGCATACCTCTCTTAGATCTCTCTCTTGGGTGTATGTCTGGAGACTAATCATACAGTTTCTCAATAGTACTGTACAAGTGCTTCCATTTCATAAAGTGTCCCTTCACTCTGAATCATCTTCCCAGTCTAGCAAAGGGGAGAGATTGTGTAGTCAAACCCCAAAAGAGTATCAGGTTATCTAAGATTTGTTTGTTTGTTTTTTGTACAATATACAGGCTTATTCTCTGATGACAAATGGAAGCTGTGGGCTAATTCTTGTACTCTTGGTAGTTTCAGGAGTTCTTCTCTTCCCACTCCTTGAAGCTTTCTGCAAGGTGACAGCTCCATTCCTGAGAGCTGGGAATGCCCGAGAGGCAAGTCCTTTGGGTGCACAAGAGGCAGCAGGAAGTGGGGAGAATTCCTCCTCCATCATCACCGCCATCCCAAATCCTGCTGGTTGTGTGAACAGAAAAATCACATTGGATTCTGGCTGGTATTTATTTATCTTGGTTACATGTAATTACTCATATTTGAGCCATGAACTATAAGAACAAATGTACTGAACTGTGTTTCAGCTATCTTACCACCATACAATATCTACATTGCACTTCCTCTCACCCCTCACTACTAGCTATGCTTTCCAGAGCTAAAGGGCATTGTGGTCCAACAAGATACATTTAGGCACCCATAAAGCTCCACCTGCAATAGATTTATTCTCTGAGTTTTTTGTATACAGCTTCACAGACTGTGTCACTTGTAGTGCAAAAGTGTTTATGTACATTATTGTTTCCACAGGCCAATGTTACAGACTGGAGTTGGCAAAGCCAAGGTGAACCTAAGAAAATGAGCCTTTTTCACTGATGCAGTCCTTTCCGAGTGTGAAGAAGGATGGGCAACTTCAGCCTACAACAGTGTACCCTATGCCCCTCAACACGTACCATGGAAGACTTGATGTTTGCTGCCCCATTGAGTGAAAATTATATGATATATTTACTAATTGTACTGTGGTGCTTCTGACACAAGGAAAGATTGTTTCCATTTTTTTCCTGTTCACACATATTCTGTCCCTGTGTTTCTTATTGCTTGGCGCCTGGTATATTAGGCTCTTCTGACTGACATTTCTGAAGTTAAGAGCAGCTAGTCAGGCAGCAGAGAACAGTAGTACCTTACTCTTCAGTAACAAAGCCTTCCTGCTGGTTTGAGCACTTTAAAGCCAGGCTGAACTGCACCCACTGAAGGGATGCCTGAGGCTATATCATCCTCTCCACACAGCAACTACAGGTGTTATGGCAAGGCAAGCTCTAATTGGGGAGGGATAGCCAAGAAATTATAGAAATACTGCAGTCACAGAACTAAAACAGGCTTTATCTGTTTTGATCCAAAGGAATAACGCTCAGTAGCCAAATGCCTGCCCCATTTGAGGGGAGGCTAGGGGAATCTACATGGGCAATTTGGGTTTCTGATTCTGGTTTCCTTTTGGGGGGAAATGAGCACCTTTGGAATTATGAAGTAAGTGGCCAATACTCTCATGAAAATTCTTAAAATTATGACATATTAAGGTAGTTCTAATCTACCTTACGAAGCTTACATTTTGTTTAGACAGTTTGTTGCTCTTATGTTCTGTCAGGTCACAACTGATTTATAGCAACCCTAATAAGGTCCTCAAGGTGCATAACACATTTAAGGAGTAGCTTTACCAGAGCCACACCCCCAGGGAGTTTTCATGGCTGAGGGGGGAGTCAAACCCAGGCTTTCTATGTCCTGGTCTATGACTCTACCCACTGGGTACTACAATCCCCAAATCTGTGAAAAGTCACAGTTTCTTCCCACATGGTTAAGGCACTTCCATACCCCTGAACGTTGAACTTCTGTGCATGCTGAGTCTATTACAACACAATCATTTAAAATAAAATAAAATAAAATGTGCTGTTTACTCTTCTCTCACACAAATGGAGAGGAATAAACATATTCCAGAAATTCTGTCTCCAAAAACTTACACCTAGTGTGTAGCAGTGCAACAGGATTTAGCCAATGTGTGTGATAGTTAAATACTGCTTTATATAGTAAGATTCAAGGAAGGCAAAATGGTCACTTACAATGCCAGTCAGATTGCTTCTATTCTAGTTGGATGAAGAGAAGTCTCAGGGATTCAGTAAGAGAAAATAAACACTGGTCATTATCACACTGCTTCCAACTGTATGCTGGTTTCTTTCTCTTGTAGTTCCTACAGCCACATCATGCATGTCCCTTCCATAATGATTCTCAGTCTTACTATCCTCACTATGGTTTGGTCTTACAACTTTCTGAGCTTAATTGCAATGTCTGCCTTTCCCATTTGACTGTGTTAAGAGACTCAGTGGGCAAAGCCAAACCCACAGCCACCAGAATCCATGTGTGTTAGCACATGGCACATTCACACCCTTTATACGTGCTGAGAGGGAGAGGAAGTGTGTTGTGATAAGTTGTGATAACACCATGCTTTCATTCCATCATGGACAACTGTGAGGGAACATATACTTTTTTAAAAAAAAAAGGTACACACACATAATTCTTAAGTAATCTGGCTGTGAAGTCAGAGGTAGGGAGTTTGATTCCCCACTGTGCCTCTTTGACAGGGGCTGGACTTAATAATCCATAGGGTCCCTCCCAGCTGTGCGAGATTATTATTATTATCATCACAAACATAATTTGAGGCCAGAAGTGGGCACTGGGGTCTTGACTGCCCCAAATCAATCATGGTTTTCACATAGTTTTATTGACTTGTTGTCATGATTAATTGTTACTGCAAAAGAGAGAACGTAAGAGTACACTCATACTGGAGGTGTATTCAGATTAAGCATGAAATAGCAAGATTTAGATGTGGTGTGACGAAGCAGGGCTCCAACAGTGAAGTTGGGAAAACAGATGCATAGACAAGAAGTACGAAAGAATATTTGGAAGGGAGTCACAAACATAGTGATACCCAGTAGGAACACATGTGCAGCAAGTGATCACATCCCAAAACAGAACACTGACACAGAAATAGCAAGACACTGCCCAATGGGAAACCAAATGCAAAAAACAAAACATTGGGATAGTTATTATGCAGCTCCTTATTTGTTTATGGCATGATGATTTCAAATTCTTTGCAAGAGATAAACTGAAAAAAGGCATGCATCTTGTGTTTTCAAAAACAACCTGAAACATCTTATAAGGCCAGAGCATAATAAACTCTCCATCTGCTTTCTTCCAATACCTATTCCTATAGTCCACAGCTGGTTTCAATTTCAAAATACTACAGGGACAAAAACAACCCCACCTTTCTAGAAAAGTAATATCTGTCTTGTTTTCCACCAAGTAAGTTCCATGAAGAGGGAATGTGTGAATATGAAGGGGTCTAATTGTCAGTCAAAGTACAGCCATCACACTTCAGTTACTACACTTAAGCAGCCTGGAGAACTTGAAAGAGAACGAAGCCAACTAGAGATCTATGTTAAAGCAATAACAGTTTTCTTAATCTGAAGATACATAAGAGGCCTTTTGTTGTTGTTGTTGATGATGATGATGATGATGATGATGATGTTGTTGTTGTGTTCCAAATGGCCCCATTCCTATGACAGTGTTACGTATATTGGGAACAGTAACCCTGGGAGAAACATAGACTTCTCAGGAAACAACATGCTCTTCCTTCTAATGAGATGTAGCAGATAGTGAACCAAAGGCAAACAAAGTTTTGCCATTTGTAACACTGATTAATACCATGCTAGTCATTTGTAGAGCAACAGGACCTTTCCAGTGTGAAATATTAGCTGTTAATTGTGTTAGATTTTTCTAGACCTGCTTAGCCACCAGTGCAAAGCTATCAGGAGGAAACATGGAATGTTAAAGGTGATGTCAGATGCAACTGCGGTGGGAAATGTGTCATTGTATTTTTGTCTTGTTAAACTTGTTTTTAAAGCTGGTTTTGTTGATCTAGATGAGGATGCACTTTTTCTGAGGAACATCTACCCCTGGCACTACACACCCAGCAATTAGAAAGGCCAGGCACAAAGGTTGAAAACAGTAATGAGAAAATCCTCTCAGACACAAAGCTTTTCAGATTATCTAGGACTGGTCATTATTGTTCAGGTTTACCTGTCCCACAGGGTTGTTGCAATGTTGTATACATACATATTTACCTTATACAATAAACTGAGCTGTTTGGAGGAAGAGGAGGATAAAAATTAATTTCTGATCTCCATGGAGCTAGACTGTCTTCCTAAAGAACCAGCAACCGGCACACGTCTTTGTAACGTGTTTTTTTTCTTCATTATAGCTAAGCCCTCTGTCTCCAGAGATAAATGGTGATTCTTTGAATCCTCCCTGATCTGTACTGTTTCCAGCATTTTACCGCACAGATTAGCAACATATGAGACCAGTTAGTTCTATTAATGAAAATACCAAAGCATCCATTGTCTGCTCCAGCCAAATGCTACAACAGTAACCACCTGAACATCCAATTCTGTAAGCTTTATTATTTATCACAATGCCTTCTTTATTTATCCCTACGGTTGTGATCACAAAATAACATCCTGAAGTTGAAAACACTGCTTTTAAGCACTATGTCTGAAACTCCCTCCTTTCCAACAGTGAAAGGAATTAAAATGCAATCTCATAAACACAGTAGGTAGTAAGAACTAATCCGAAGGATTTTATATTATCAGGCTAGCTAAGTAACATACTTCCTTTTTTTGTTTCTCCCATCAGAAATCCCCACCATGAGGGTTACTTACTTGTATATGTGAGCTGAAATCCTTGGTCTGTGTCTGATCCATTAGTATTAAATTCTATCCATAAGTGGTTGGATGTGCTATTGAGAACGAGCCCTACCAATTCAGTTTTTGTAAAGGTTCCCAAGAGACGAGATGAGCTGTCTTTCCCATCATAGACCTTTAAAATAAAAAACATAACCCAAAAATTTTACATTAAATTGGAGCTCAAATACTTAAACACTTTTTAAAAGAACATTCTTATGGAACAGGTTTCCAATGATCCAGACTTCCAATTAGAAGACAGATAATAATAATAATAATAATAATAATAATAATAATAATAATAATAATAATAATAATAATAATAATAATAATAATAATAATAATAATAATAATAATAATAATAATAATGGATGATTGGAGGGAATTTACCCTTTGCTCTGCCCAGAACCTATTGGTAAGCAAGTTATCTGGAAGACCAAAATACACTACATTCTTGCCACTCTTTTTTTTCTAAAGTTCTGTGAAGCTTATACAGAATAAAAATTAATATATCTTCATGGCTCAGTTCCAAGGCATTGTGTCACCTCAGATTCCCTTCCCTTTTTACAATCCACTTAACAAAGGCTGAAAAGGTTTGAGACGTTTCCGTCAAGGTGCCCCTTCTGAAAACACCAATCAGTGGCCAAAAAGAACTTCCCCCCCACTCCGTTCCCTTCCTGACTAAATGTATTAAAAAAGGAGGCGTGAAGCAGCAAAGCTAGTCTGTCACCTTTTATTCCAGAGTTAAAGCCTGAGGTGATTTTTTTCCCCCCGTTTCTCTTCATATCATGTTTAATAAAAACAAGAACTGCACCATTTGACACCACTTTACAGGGAGGTGAGCTCCCTCCCGTTCCCAAACAAAGGGTGCACAGGTTTAACTTTAGTTCACAATACTGCGCTGGGAAACTTTGAATTCACTTTTAATATTGTTGATTTCTGAAATGCTTTTGTAATGGTCCAAGTCACTTCAGAAATATGTTTTTGAACAGTTCTAGGAACAAAGGAGAACCAGAATAAAAGGACCAAGTTCACACTGACCTTGATGTTTCAGTAATATCTGTTTTTCCCAGAGCATCACCCCAAGTTCCCATATTGTTTTGCCCCCAACATGCTCCTGTGCAAGTCACTGAAAGTCAGCACGCCAAATGCTTCTTTCTGAGAGGCAAGTCACTGATGTTTTTGTTGCTTTAGTAGTTAGTTATGTGCTGTCAAATCAGAACCACCTTACAGCAACCTAAAAGGGCTTTCAAGGTAAGTGAGATATTTGAGGAGTGGTTTTATCAGTTTCACAATCTTTCAGTGAGTTTTCATGGCCAGATAGGGATTCGAGCCCTGGTCTCCAGACTCCTAATCCATTACTCTACCCACTACACCACATGGGGTACTTTGTTGCTTTAGACTGACTTATTGTAAGGATTTCCTCTTTGTGGCAGGATAAATGGCTCTACTGGGCTGGGTATTAAAATTGGTGAAATTTCTGTGTAAGTACCATGTCAGAAAACTAAGTATATTATACCATAGATGTTGGTGCCAGTCTAATAAGCCTGAAGCACCAGAGACATTGCAAATATATGTTTGCATGCCAATACAGGGGCCTTCACATTTTTAACTTTAATACAAAACCATGAGGCTTGTGATTGTTTGGTTTGTGACTTTTAGCAACAGCATGAGAGCTGAACATCTATTTACTTCGTCTTGTCTTGCCTTGCTTTCCAAAAGAAGGAATTGCTTAAAGGAACTTATAAACTGAAAAAAAGCCTAATCCTTCCCATATATTAACAAGCTTGAAAACAGTAACAATAGCAATAAACCAACTCTATCAACAAACAAGATAAAGCAATGGCATGGGGCATTTGAAGTCTTTTCTGCATTATTGCTTGGACTACTACAGTAAACCAATTATACTGATACTGCTTTTAATTTGGCTGTACCTGGAACATTCTATTTTTATAAAGCGGAGAACAGATTTGTTTGAATGCACAGTATGACTGGTTTTGTATCATTATATATATGTGCTTAATAGTATATATTTTCTCTGTGAAATGAAAATAGTTTTTAAAAAGTTAATCGACAAAATATTACTTTAATGTTCAAAATATTATTTTACCTGTGCTTATTTGTTTTTAATAAAGGTATATCCTCTTTTCTGGTATTTTACACACTACTTGAGAAGCTAACACCAATGAAATCAGAAACACAGTAAAATTCCAAAACAGCAACAATATAATAATAAAAAAGGCAGATGCTGTAGATGACACACTCAATACACACTCATAAAGCAATTGCCTGCCTAAACAAGACATATATCATCTGCCTCTCCTTCTGCCCCTTCCATCTGGAGGGAGAAAACTTAAACCTGGACTGAAATATGAACTGAGAAGAGCGTGAGAAGACTTTGCAAATAAAAAGGAAGAACCGGCTATCTGATTTGACACCACTATCAGCTGATCCTGAACCCATAATCCCTCTCCTTCTTTCGACAGGAAACAGGGTTATTATTAGCATGCAGTTCGCCAAAAATGTGCAGTTGGGGAAAAATATGTGTGAGTGGAAACATACAGCTGTGCAGTTGGAGAAATAAAGAAAAAAAATCAATGGGATATGCCTATTGTTTTCTTAGAACTTAAATGAACAGGCAGTGCCATGAAACACAATTTACTTGAGGGTTCCACACTTAAAATGAATTATCCAAACCACATTAAAACGATTTCTGTTTGACCAGAACCCCTTATTCATATTCATCAGTGTGCAGGTCCTGTTGACTGCAGTGTAAAATGGACTGGTTTTAAACCACCAGTTGGCTTGTGTGCCACTAGATGGTGTGCAATCAACAACTACTACAATAAAAAAAGCTCAGTCACATGTGCAACAGCTGTTTTTGTGCACAGAATGGGCAAACAGGTTACTGGATTAGTAATTGACACTCAATGGTATGATTACCCATTGTGGCCTCACTGGATGAGACCTCCAGCCAAGCAAACCCCCCAAACCCAACATGGATAAGAACACTTGCTGCCCCCAAGACCCCGGATGCTCAGGGATCGAACAAACTAAAACCCCAGGTGAAGGCAGTCCTTTGCCAGGATAGGAAGAGAGAACGAAGGCACAAGCACAGCTGGAAGCTCCTAGGAAAAGTGATTGGCTCAGGACAAGAGTAGGGAGTCTCCTTGGGGGAATATTCTTCTTTCCAGGAAGATCAGCAAGCCAAATCCTGCAGTTGAACTCCTCTGGCACCTGGCCAGATGCCTGCAACTGGCCTGGCTTGGCCCTGTATTGTTCTTGGACTTTGGCTCTGGATGGATCTTCTGCACCTAGTTCACCTGTCTGCCTGACAGAACTGTTTGTTAGACCGCTGCTTTGCATTTTGACCCCCTATTCTGGACTCTTCTGTCCAGGCCTGCCTGTTGCTGTACATGCTCCGCCTGCCAAAGGCTTTTGCCCTGGAACCAGCCTGCTTGGGAGTAAGAAATTATTGTGAACAACTACATTTTTTGTCATATTTTGTAAAGAATGAGTAAAAAAACATAGGGATAAGGGGGATAAACATATGGATACATAGTACTCCTATACTGTTTACACATGTGAAGAATCCTTCCTCATTATACCATCCCCACTTGAGCAGGTAAGATTTTAAAAGGACATTCTTAGTGGGTGAAAGCATTTTGTGGCTGACTATATCAAACATTTTTACTCCCTCTCCATCATTATGTATTATAGTGTGTTTAATGTTTATGCTGTATTGCAATATGCTTCACTTTCTAATAAATTTCCTTATAAGGTTATAAACTTTTTTTAAAAAATCTATATAAACATGAAAATTTGTATGGATTCATAATGCATATTTTTAAATTCTACTTAAATTCAACAATGAAGTTCTAAATCTGTTTTCTTTCAAAATATTCTGATATGTTTTCTCGAGTCAGAAGATTCAGGAATCATAAAAGCTGTGGGTAACTAGGCAAAACATCTCTAATACCTATTGCCTGGTTGACTACATTGACCCAGGCCCTGGTCATACAAGGGAAATGTTCCCTAGTTCTTCCAATACTTTCCAGACCTCTCTTGTACTGATTCTCGGTCACGTGGTATATATACCGGGGAGAACGTTCCAAGAACTTTTAGCAGTAACGATTTACAGTGGACCCTCGACTTACGGAATTAATCCGTATTGGAACGGTGGCTGCAGGTCGAAAAGTCTGTAGGTCGAGTCTCCATTGACCTACAATGCATTGAAAACCGATTAATCCGTAACCGGCCGTTTTTGGTCCATTTTGTTTGATTTTCCGGTCTGTAGGTCGATTCTCCGGCCGCAAGTCGAACCTAAATTTTGCGGCCAGAGAAGTCTGTAACTCGAAAAGTCTGCAGGTCGAGCCGTCTGTAAGTCGAGGGTCCACTGTATATCCTCCTATATGAATCATTATGGCCGGCTACACCATGGTACCAGTTTATTTTCTCTCTTGCTTCAAGGGGCAATTCAGTCCCTTGATTTATATATATTTAAAATTTATTCATACATCGATATATCGGGAAGGGGTTTCTGTTTGGGAATATGTCCTCTCTGTTGTGCTGGCTGCTTCTGCAGAATCGCATTGGTCCGTCTACTTCCCCCACCATCTCCTCTGTCTTTCAGCTTAATCTGCCATTTCTGCAGCAATCGCTCAAATTGCTCTCTGACATAATTTTACCAACATATTGATGTACTGGCCATGAAAAATAATTTAAAAAATATATATGAGTGTCACAATAATGGTGACCACTTTCCTGGCTTCAATTCTGAAAAGAAGTGGGGCAGATCGTGCACACAGGCAATTCAAGTAAGGAATGCACCAATACAACTGAGGTACAAAATAGCATAAGCCTCTCAGGAAGTGGAAAATGAATTGCAGTTACACCACTGGCTGGGCAAATATTTTGATCTTGACTGTGTGTCGTGTGACTGGAATTTTTTTAAAAAGGCCATGATCTAACTGGGGGATAACTATAGAATATTTCCCTCATGTGACTGGGGCCTCAATTTCTTTTTCTTCCGCATTTATTTTTCTTTGAATATCAAGCCTTTTCCATCTTGAATAGGGGGAAAAAATACAATTTGGGTACATTCTTGAAAAAACGAGAAGAAATGAAATCCTCACCCATCAACACTGGTCAAATTCTAAGAGGTACAGCAAATCTCACCTTTGAAAGAATTATGTTCTATCAGTCCATCATATAACTGTTAAAGGTGAGGTGCATATCAGAAAAAAAAAGGAGATAGCGATTCCACCTTAGCATGAACCTGGCTGAATATACAGTGATTCAAAACCAGACTTTTAATAGCTAAGCCCTTGAAACTCTGTTTATATGGATTACGTTTTCTATATTGCTTCCTCCTACATTCTTCTTTTTAAAAAAAACAAAAACACTCGGTTATTTTCTGTTTTGAATACGAAATTTTGCTAAATTATTCTTGAAACAAACCAACCTGACATATCTATTTAAAAGTCAAGATTCCACAGTGCATGAATGTCCTCCTCCTCATTCCACCAACAAAAACAAAGTCAATTGGTAAATTTAATGAAAAGTCCATCACAGGTTACAAGCCATGATGGGGATGTATAATCTCCAGGCTTAGAAGGAAGGTACCTCCAAATGCCAGATGCAGGGGAGGGGTACCAGAAGACAGGTATCCAGTGGTCTTGTGTGCTCCCAGAGGCATCTGGTGGGGCCACTGTGAGATACAGGAAGCTGGACTAGATGGGCCCTTGGCCTGATCCAGCAGGGCTCTTCTTATGTTCTTATGTAATGATATGGTATACAGTTTATGGTGCCTCCTACTTTAAAGTAGTATCTGTTTAGGAAATGTATGCTGTGTGAATGGGCAAGTAATATATTTACAAGTTCACTGCGACATCTGGAATGGGCATTTAAAACCATTCCAGACGTTATTTCACGTCCTATTATCTTGAGTGAGCTTGACTTAGAACTCTAAGTGGATTTTTTATAACCCTCCCTAGATCACTTTTTATGATAATGTGGAAGTTACAAAGAGAATTCCTTAATTTCTTTACTGAGGCCCTTGGTCTGATGTCTAAAAACATACTGCAATTTATATAATCTTGATTCTCCACTGTACTCCAAACTTGATTTTGGTTTTCTGTGCAACCGTGATCAGCTCAACCACCTCTGTTTTATCTTCATTACAGTAAAAAAAGACCCAATCAGAAAATTTCCTTGACTTGGGAAGATTCAGGATGACCAAACTGCTAAAGCAGATCCTGACCAGAAGTTCAGCTCCTGCTAAATCTGAACTTGTCCAGCTTAAACATTCCATCTGTGGTCTTTATTTTCTCTTGTCCTGCTAGATTAAACAAGCAGGTGCTCAATATTGTATCCCCATTTGCTTTTACTCCTTTACCATACCAGTTATTTAACTTCTTCAATTAAAATATTGTGCACCAGAGAATCTTCCAAGATAAGAAGCAACAGCATGATAAATAACACAAATATAATATCATGAAATGAAAAAAAAATCAGAAAGAGCAAAAACCACTGTGAACTCTAAATCCAAGAACCGCATAAGGCATGTCTGTCACATAAGCACAATGATAATTTTTCACTGACCCTTGGGTACAATATTTATTTGTTTTCTGTACTGTTTATTCGGTCTTTCCTATAAGGAACTCATGAAGGCATATGTGGCTCCCCTCCCTATTTTTACTCTCATAACAAAGCTGTAAAGTAGCTTAGGCTGACTAGCCCAAAATGACCTGGTGAAATTCTCAACCAAGTGGACATTTGAACCCTGGTCACCCCAGTCCTAGTCCAACACTAACCATGTCAACATTCCTACAGTAACAGTATTCTCACACATGAATGGGATTTTAATGGGCATGTAGATTACCAACACCCTACAATTCCTGACAATCCACGGTCCTTCCCCTCCTTCCTAAGCCTCTGGCTCATACTTGTCTGACAAAGAGCATGAACTCATGGCATGCTAGAGGCCTGAAGGGGGGCAAGGATGTCAAACAACAACAGAGAAGGTATCAAAAGCCTCTGGTCCTTCCCTGGTTAGTATCGTGAGGCAAGTATTAAATACTCCTGACAGTTGGAGGGGTGTGGGGATTTCAGATGGGACTGCCTATAAATTGTTAGCCTCAGTTGTTCAGAAACCAATGTGTTATGTAAAGCTAATCCAGATGTGGAATAAGCCAGCAAGAAGAGGTCTACAAATGTCCTTCTCCATTGATTTAAGCTCAGTGGAGATGCACAGCTTCAATTTACCTGACATTTCTCATATCAGTCCAAGGTCTGACATGTATTATACATTTTAATGGGATATGTTTTCAAGTACAGTAGGACTGTGGTATCTGCAGGAGATTGGTTCCAAGCCCCCCTCCTGCAGATGCCAGGAAGAGTGGATAAATGAAGCACTTACTTCCAGTTCCTTTGGTGTCTCTGCATGGTGGAGAGGGGGACCTCTGCCCCAGTCTTGCCAAAGGACTTGGTTTCCTACTCTCCTGTTCACAAGGAAGGCTTTCCTGAAGCCAGCAACTGCTGACTCCCTGCTGCCTTCCCCCCACAAATGTGGCTTCTCCATTTCACCTGAAGGCTCGGAGACATCAGGCCACAAGTGCATTTCCATTAAGACACCTGTATATAGAATAGGCCCTGGTTGCATCTAGTGGCTCGTCCTGGTAATAAACCTTTGGAATGTGTTTATCTGGGTTTTATTTATTTTATTCTATTTATTTTATTATTATTTTCAGGCAACAGATATATGAAACCGTGGGTACCGATCCCGCAGATACGGCAGTCCTACCGTATAACTATTAATTGATGAATTCACTACTATATAGAAACAGGGTAGGGTGGGACTTCTTTTGTTATTTGTTTGCAGGCAGAATGTTCATATTCACCTTAGCTGTATCTCCTTCATGCAGCTGGAAAGTCCTTGCTCTCAGGTGGATGCCTTTCCCAGGTTCCGTTTCAATTTTATAGATGCATTCATGGTTGTTGTCATAATTAGATGGAAAATTTGGTGACAGCAGTGTTCCTTCATTGCCGGACACGCTTGCTCCACATTCAGCTAAAGAAAACAAAAGGCCTTTTTTAAAAAAATGAAAAAGGATTACTTTTCTGTTCAATAGAACTTTAAATATTATGATTGCTCTCCAGATTACAAAATCCCTGTGCTAATGCATGAGCAGAAAAGTATGCTACTTCTTCACTTGATTAGCTGACAAATGTATATAGCGCAACGACTTACTAGTCATATCTGAACAATGTTCCTGGTTCAAACGAACGCTCAAACTATAGATCAAGATTAATTGAATCCTTGAATCTGGATCCCTTTTCATAGTTTCCCTTCATCTCAGATCCCCTCCCTTCAGCTGCATTTTCAGTCCCACTGCATTGCAAAGTGTGGGGCTGCCTCTATATTTACCAGTGAAATTATACAAAGAGTTCTGCATAGAAAGATAAAGACAACATATGTTCATAGAGAACGGTCTCTTCACAACCTGTGCCCTGGGTACACATGCCAACAAAATAATAGAGTTTTCTCTGCTAAGTTCCTAAGGAAATGCCTAGTGGCAAACAATAGCAGAGCTCATTGAAGCTTCCCAAGAGAAGTTCTTAAAACAAACTACAGATAACAGCCTGTATCAATAGCCTCAGTCCACTTACATTATTTTGGGGTAATGTGTTTAAGATATGAGATGATCTAATTTGGCCACCCTGGATTACCGCCTACCATTATTTTACTTCCACAATGAATAATTTCTAACCTGCGGTCATTTGATTATGCTATCTACTATACATATTCCTTTTGACAAGGGCAATGTAAAAAGTTAGGTGTGTTTTCATCAAGGAGGGTCACTGATGCAGCCTTCTTATTTCCAGATAAGAAAAGGAGAGAGAAGTGGGGAGGGGAGAGAAAAAGTCTGAATTGGTGCTTTATTTCAGCAACAGAGCTGTCCTATGGAGGTTGGGAAGGGGGAGTCTATGATAGAGGAATGGCTAATTTCTTCAGTCCTACTGGATGGATACTGAAGATGTGGCAAGGACTTTCCCCAAGCCCTCACTTTTTGTCATATTTAAGTGTTGAACTTCCTTTCCCTCTCCCCTTCCCATTGATTCCAAGGATAGGGAAAATATGTTTGACAGCTCAAGGACTAGGGTAGGTTTGCTCCTATTCTGGGTGGCATGATGTAGAAACAAGGGTTGGTGAAGATCTTCCTTCTGTCTGCCCATGGCATGCCACTGACTGTCTCCTTTTGCTCCTTCATGGAACATCACCAGTGAGGTAGCAATGAAGGCAAACTCCACAGTGGACCATTCTATACATTTCTCTGTCACCTCCCCAGGGAACTTTAGATTATTTTCAATTTTATTATTTAATATCTCAGAGCAACCCCCTTTAATACAGGCTTCCTAATGCTGTGGTGTAAGCTTAGGTTTATGCTTTCACATATTTGAATGAGAACTCCCATTGTTGCATTGATACCACCTCATGAATCGATTTGTTCGCTTTTCTTAAATTGAGAAAGGAGAAGGAGGGAAAACGGTTTTGTAGTGGAACAGTTTATAATCTACAAAAAAAGAGAAAGAAAACAAACTGACAAATAGCAGACAATATTAGTAATTGTCTAGGTGCATTTCCATAAGCAGACCGGCACCCCACTGGTGTAACAATACTGCTAACATGGTGCCCATTTGTGCAATTACAACATTGTTGCAGTTGCTTTCCAATAACTTCAAGCAAGTTGCCATAATTCATACATTTTCTTAAACCCCACACTATTAATTCTCTGTTCTAATTTTAAAGTTTCATTTTACAACTCTTTACAAAGGAGTGGTTGGCTGGAACAGATGTTTCTTCCTAAATTGACAGCTGATGTCTGAATACAAAGTTCTACTACCAGTGGCTCTAGGATCATAAAGCATTAAACTTTTATTTCTCAAGAATTGCCTGATTTATTTATTTCTGGGGTTCCTGGACTTGCGGCAGCATGCCCAAAATACCATGGCAACATCACTTTTTAAAAAGTTGATTTGATAATGTAATAATTCTCGTTAGGTTTGCAATCCTAGTAATTCTAATTCGATTTGTACATTTGTGAGGGTTAGCCTCTCCGTGGAGATTTGGTTAGTGTCCAATTGTATGGCTCTGTTTTATAGAAGCAATTGAGCATGTGGAACTTTTGCCAAATACATCTTGGATTATAGAAGCCACTGGAAACTACTTTTAGTGGCTTCCTGTGGCTTCTATGGAAAAAAAACCACACATATATGCATAACTGCAAGTCTCATGTTGTGTATACATAGGCATTTTTCCCCTTCTTTCTACGGTGCTGAATTTCTTCATGCATGTTTTGGATGGTTTTTTACCCCACTTTTGGTTCTCATCTATTACACTATACATCAGGATCTTACCTACTGAAAAAAGCAATGAACACACAGGTGTAAGAACATCCACACAGATACACCCAGAGGGGAAAAATCCCAAATATGATCTACTCCCTTATTCCTGGAAAACTGTTCTGTGTCTTATGCTCACATTTCCAAAGATTCAAGCTGACACGTCACCAGTTATGGATACCAAGCAGAATCATATATAGTATACATTAGCCCAATTTTAAGGAGATATGGCCAAACACTGTTTTTAATGGCAGATATTGCAGCTAGAAGTAAAACATGATTTCCATTCAAATGGAAATTCTTTTTTTTTCTTTTTTCTTTTTAACATTACTAATGGGAAGGAGGTATTCTGAGTCCAAAAGGGACAAGAACATTTGCAAAGCTTCTTGAATAGTTAAAAGATAAAGTAAACAGACTAAAAATACACAAAACCAGTAGGGGATTTTATTCAGTAGTCAGAAAACGGTGTGCTAATATTTTGTTAAAATAAAACTAAATGAAAGGTTGTGAGCATCCAGAAGGACAAAGACAGATCTGCCTTTAGAAATATTTTGCAGAGACCACAGAGGAGTGTCTGCTAATACCTTTGAAATTATTCTGTGGTCTTAAAGAATATTGGGGGCGTGGGGGGGGGGGGAGAGCCAGCATGATATTCCTGAGTTAGACTGAAAAGAGATCCACTTCATTCTTATCAAACAGAGGATGCATGCTGCTTTTGATGTGATTTGGATTTTTTTTTTAGTTTTTAAAAAAGCGGTGATTCATAAAATCCAACATCAAAAGAGACTTCTATTGTGAATGAATTGGTCTGCTCGCTGGAAATATGATATTAGAATTAAATTATTGCTTAGTAGTTCAAAATCCCCATCAAAGTCATGGCTTATTCCTTATTTTCAAAGGCTGGATTCCTAGGACCAATGAAATTCAAAGCCATCTATTTTTAAAATTGTTGAAACCTCTGAAATCTGAAGCATCTCAGTAGGCGCTGGCTTTCATAATGCAAGGTTTTCACCTGTAGTAACAGAACAGTTGAACTGACCTAGACCTACCTATCTTTGTTTAAGCCAGCCATGAAGGGCTCTAGGAGTAGTTCTGTTAAAGTCAAAGGCAGGGTTAAATTCTCTTTTTTAGTCTTGCAATTTTGAAATTGGGGTAAGATCAGAGGTTCGGAAACTGTATCTCATGTGCCTTCCAAGGATTCCTCCAACACATGTACAGGTAGAACAAATATTTTTTGGTATGTAAACAATTAGAAATGAGGGAGGGAAATCACAACAGAGGTCTATGGAACAGGGCATGATGCCTACTAATACCACACAGAATTAATACTTTGCTGCAGAAATTTATACTGGGTCCCTCACCACCACCTATTTCCATGTCCACATCACTGGGGGGTGGGGGAGGCTTCAGGTTAGAGGGGGAAAAGGCTAGGACAAAAATATGTACCAAGAAATCTATTGTTTTGGGAAATACACTGGGCTATGCTCTCTTTTTCGGTCTCAATATGTGTGGCCAGAGGAAGAGTAAGGTTGAGATGCTGCAGCACTCAGTGGGATGGCAGAGCTGTTTCCAGGGTCGCACTCCTGATAGTCATTGGCATAACCATCCCTTTATGCACTGGCCAGGACGTCTACAGCTTTGCTTACTGTGAAATACAGGCCAAGATGAGTTGTTGTGTTTTCCCCCTCTGCTCAGCAGCCATCTTTTCCATGTTCACTTTGCTACTACATAGTGTGGTGAGAAAGAGACGTAAGAGGGTTAAGGAATCTCACTTTGTTGCTGCTCATTGGAGTATGGGACCAATTCTGTTGACTCTGCTGCGAGTTCCCTCCATTTGGAAGAGATGGACAATCAACCATCTTTCCTACAGACCCAGGCTCCTCCTGGATCACTGGCTCAGATAGTTTCTTAGAATCACTCACAGTCATAACTCTTGGTCCTCTTCTGAAGAAGGCTCTTAGCGGGCATGCTAGATCCTGAGTCTAACCTCTAGCTAAACTCTCATTTCCAGGCCTGTTTTACTCACTTACGCAAAAGCAATGGGCAAACAGTGTGCACTAGCATGGGCCAGACACACATGTAACACAAAGTCAACATAAGGCAAGCTTTCCTCCACAGATTCCTTCAGAGTTTCAGTGCACGTTTTTTGACAGATGCTTATTGTTATTCACAAAAGCTAAGTTTAACTCCTTCAGAATAAATATTAAAGTCTTCACTCACAGTTTTTTAAGGTTCCTGGACACACTGTTTGTGTTTAATGCCATGTTACTATCTGATCTGTTGATCGTAATAAAGGAATTTCAAATGGCCTGTTGGAAATTAATATTTTGTCCTATGAAATGAATGTTGTTCAGTCTTAACATTTATTGCATGAACCGTTATGTATTCTTATATGAATGTTTATTTGTGGACTATTTTATTAAAAAGATAATGAAAAGGGCTATCTAAACTGAACAAAAACCTTGTTCCAAATGCCAGGTATATGAAAAAGGCATTATAAAGGTGCACTCCTCTCATGACAGAACTCATTTAATTTGAATTTCTGATAAAAATCATCTGCTCTCAATACTGAATATAAGTCCTCTGACCAGTTTTCTGGTGGACTTCTTAACATGCTTTGATACCCTTTATCTACCACATAGCAAGACAAAAATGATCCACTATTTTAAAAAATACTTTCAATATTATCAAATTTTATAATTAAATTGAGTTTGGCACAACCATGCTAACTTCATTATCACTATATTAAATTTAAATGTACTTAAACTACAATATTAAATTATATATGAATGCTGGTCATTCATACTTGCTACTATGTTCTGTCAAGTCAGAAATGAGCTATGGTGACCCTAATAGGGCTTTCAAGGTATGTGAGGAATCTGAGGTAAGGATTGGTTTTACTAGTTTCACATCCCCAGTGAGTTTCCATGGCTGTGTGGGGATTCAAACCCAGTCCTCCTGAATCCTAGTCCATCACTCTAGCCACTACACCACATTGTGTATCTATTATTCAGACCATTATTTAGACTACTAAGAAGAATATCCCATAACATCTTTCTCTTCCTATGCAAAATAGGGTTTTTCTTCCTTAAAGTATAAAAACAGTTTCCTTTGTAACTTATCCTTCTATTCTGCTGGCCTAAGCTAAAATATCCTATGCCTCAGTAAATACTTGTAACTGTCAATATATTTCTTGGGGCACTGAAACAGTTGCTTTCACACTGCGAGTGTGGGGTTGTACTATCCAAATTCTGCCCTATAGATCAATCAGAAAATTAGGATTTTGAGTTTGTACTAACCTAGTTTCAGCCTCTGGACTGTTGGTAGACTGCCTGCTTTATTGAACTGGACTGGTAAAACAATGTTTGCTGAATTTTGCTTTTGTTTTCTGATGCTGGTTTTGGATTTTCCTTCACTGATCTGTGCGTGGCTGTGTATGATTTTGTTGGTAGCAATGTAGAAATGCTAGACCCTGTTACTGGGACCTGCCTACCTGGAAGCAGAAAACAATCCAGGGTTTTTCCTCCCCAGCAATTCAATATTTTTAAACAAACTACATATCATGGGATGTTCCTAATTCACAATCCTGGTTTATTTGGGTATAACCAGAATCCCATATCTAGATTCCTAAACAGGCAGCAGAGATAAGATTCCATATCCCCTTAAAATAGGATGCATTTCATATCTGACATTTCCCAAGGAATTTTCCATGTTCTAATCTTTAAGCATTGTCAACATTTGTTTTAGGATAAACTATCTGGAAACCAATACTTGTTACATATTCTGTCAATAATGAGGCTTCTTAACACAGTTATTGATGTTTTTTCATCTATCTTGAAATTTGCACATCATAATACATCAGTTTTGCTTCTCTGCTCTGAACTACCATAGGCTCCTTGCTTCCAAAATGAAATTCTGACATTTTCCTGATGTTGCATGTAAGACGAAGCATCATGTTCCGGCAATGTGCTATCTCAACAGATGACTGTTAATGACCCCTTTCTTTTCCTTCTGCCTGTACTGCACCAAAGGATAGAAAAGCATGGCAACTTCAGTTCCCATGCTCCTTGGTGTCTCTGTTCTCTTCTCCATAACTGAACATAACACTCAAAATGTGTTATGTTTCACGTACAGTTGCACTGCAATACTCTGATTTTCTTTAACTGCCACAGCAATTATGCCATAGAGCTTAATAATATCTAGATAAACCACATTTAAAAACTCTACTTATTAAAAGTTTTAATAAGGTGAAAGTAATGGAGCAATCTCTTCAGTGAGAGGTGGCAAATAAGGTGCTAGTGTTTAGCTTATTTGAAAGGTAGTTCAGAAAGTGGTCTTGGAAATAAAAGGAAAACAACATTGCAAAAATGATACCTTGAGGGAAAATTACTCTGAGGATCCACAACACTCCTAGCAGTGTATGTGCTGGAGCCAGTTATCTGAGCTGCTTGGTGGGGAGTAGAAACTCCTCACAGAAGTATACAAAATGGAAAGAACATCCTTCATTTAAAGGGAAGTGCCATAAGACCGATGTGTTTTATTTACTTAATAATCTTTAAAAACACAAAGATTAATAATCGCGGTTACTATTTTTTGTTTCAAACCACCTCAGGTAAAAACATCTTTAATTGCTCTGTTACTCAGCCGATGTTGGTTTGGTCTGCAGTTTATGCTATAAAGCCACTTCAGTGTGTCGCGTCAATTTCCAAGCATACTGAGAACAGGGACACCCCTCCCCCATGTGCGCTTCAAATGCCAAAAGCAAAGCAGTAAAAACCCTTGGCTCCTGACCATAAGAACCCATAAACCAGATGGCAGCTAAGCAGATGCTTTTTATACCAAAATTTACATAAGACCAGTTGCTTTAAAAAAACAACAACATACAAACAGTATAAAAACGAGGCTGGCTAATTCATTCCAACCAACAATACAATACTGGGGTAAATTTGTTCTGTTTGATAGTTTGTGTTTTAGTTTGTAAAGAGTTTTGTGGTTAGTTCCTTCCAGGTTTAACTTGCAATGGCTGGGCCCATTTATGAATAAATTGACAGTTCCATGAGAAGTCTGTTGTTTCCTCAGAAAAACAACCCAAAAAACACACCAATATGGTCTGTAGTCTTGATCCCGAGACCAGCACATACACATCTTCATGTTAACATTTTTTGGCATACTCAGGCCACAATTGACATTCACCTATGGTGTTGAAAAGCAGCAGATATCACATTGTGATCTCTGGGTTAACCATTCAGTCACTGATGAGTATACTCCAAACTGCAAGATGAGGATGAAATAAATATTTGCAAATGTGATCAAAAAGGGTGATAAAAAAGGGATGTGATCAAAAAGGGTGACCCGACACATTGAAGCATCTTACTGGGAAAAAAATTGTCTACTGTTGTGAGCTTATTTGCTCCCATGAGAACAAAAGGCCAGGGCTTTTTTTTTTGTCAGCACCAATATTTGCAAAAAAAATTGTTGCATTTTGTACAAAAATCTACATATTTTGCACAAAATGAAAAAGTTTTGTGTGACATGCAAGTGTTTTATGCAAAACTGATTTTTAGGTGAAAAACATGTTTGTGGTTTTTTTCTTACAGTCATAAAATGTGAAAAATGCACAGAAATGTTGAAGTTTTGCCCAGCAGGAGAAAATGTTTGAAAATTCTCATTTGTACTTGAGAAAACAAAAACAGGCAAAGTTTTACATCCATTCCAAACTAAAAGATTCTGTAAGTAGCATTTATCTATTTGAAACCATTTACAGTGTTTGTTAAATGCCACAAAACATGTACACCATGCATTTCTTAAAACAATCCAATTTTCAATATGTGCTCTAAAACCATATGAATTTCTGTTGTAACCTAAATTATTTTTAAATATTTTTTTACTATCGCAAATAATAATTAACACAAAATGAAATCAGCTTTTTAAAAGATGTTCTGCGAGGAATATATGTGACTGAAGATTGAAAATACAATACTAGACAATAGGACTGCTATGTACAATTAGCATTCATAGTAACCTATAGCTCTTGGTTTTCCTGTTAAAGACAGCAGAAGATTAGGTCTCCTCACACTTAAGTGAACTATAAACTATTTCCCATGCAGTATATTCTGTTGCATTTCCGACCTAATGGCCACTGCGTTTTGGCTGGTGGGTTCAGAATCAAACATCCAAATTCCATTTGCACTAAATAAAAAAATTAATCTACACCACTGCAGGCTGCCATCCCTTTGATACTAGTCAACTCTTGACAATTTCAGTTAAGAAATGCAGTTCTTTCTATAAATTGGTACCAAAATGTGTTAATTTAATTAAGCACTTAATTTTAAAAATAACTAATGCTCTTTTTAATATTTCTAACATCTCAAAAAAAGAGAAGGGGGATAGCAAAACTACAGTAGAACTCCCCTATCCATGGGATCAGTATCCCCTGATTCACTTATCAGTCTTAAAATATTAAAAATATTAAAAGAAGAATCCCAGAAATATATATTTCTAAATAGGAACTTATTAAAAACGGCTAATAGAGAGAGACAGAGATCATGCATGAGGAAGTTTGGAACCAATCTTGTGTGAATACAGGGATCGTACTCTGTGTGTTTGTGTGTGTGCGCGCGCACACACACATTTAACTTACATAATTTCATTTCTCCCCCTGCCCATCTTTGGCTTTATTTACTATCCTCTCTTTTTGTTTCCCTCATGTGCTATTAAAAAACTGATGAATGAAATGAAAGCATGGGACCACCTACCCACACACCTTGGCAGAGGTGCACTCCATACACGGCGGCCACCACCCAGGCAGGTGAGTTTGTTTGCACCTTCTAAACGATATCCTGGGAAGCAAGAGAACGTCAAAGAATCCCCAACACCAAAATGAAATCCTATTCTTCGACTGAAGGCAGGAACACCAGGATCATCACAGGGTTCCAGGTCATATTCTTCAGGCAACACATGGAAAGAAACAGAAGAAATCCAGGCGTTGTTTTTTTTTTAATTGTATAAGATGACTACATAACATCACCCCTTCCCAGCACCACCCAACAAGAGATCACCACCCTAAAACAACTGGTTAAAATGTGAATATGTTCTAATACTTACCTGAAATATCAACTTGCACATCCTTAAGGCCGAGCTAACTACTGCAATAAACTAACTCTGCATGATACCTAGTAAAGCTCACTGTCAAGGTTTACATTAGCATTCTGCATCCCCACAATGAACATCAAGCCATGCATATCCAGAGTGGCCCTTAGCCAGATGGGCGGTATAATAAATAAATAAATAAATAAATAAATAATATCCCATTCATAGTTACTAATGTAGAATAATGACCAGAAAATGCCCACCTTCCTCATGACATTCAGAACATGAAGTATGAGGTAACGAAAACACACTGTCTATTATAATGTCTAGACTGGCCTTAGAGCTGGGGTTCCAAGACTGGAAGAAGACATAAGATGTAGTTGTTACGATAATCTGTTTAATTATATATTCATATCATACCTTATTACCATGTTTTAATTATGTATTTTTTATTTAGGAAAAAAAGTATATTGAGCCCCTTCTTGGTGTCAGTATTGGGACAAAGGTGGGATATATATTAAATAAATTAAAAATATTGTCTGCTAGTTTGAAGTCTCTGCCAAATATAATATCCATATATATAATAATTTTTATCTGTTTACATGAGAGTTTGAGGCTTGTCTGTCTGTCTGTCTGTCTGTCTGTCTGTCTGTCTATCTATCTATCTATCTATCTATCTATCTATCTATCTATCTATCTATCTATCTATCTATCTATCTATCTATCTATCTATGGGACAAGATAAAATCCCCAAGGGACCTACATGGTATTGAACTGGAATCCCCCAGCAGCATTTTCTGAACTCAACATTCCATGAAGGGCTGAAGCTACCATATAAAACAATGTCTCAGAGTCCCATCTCTGAAAGGCAACCCAGAAAGATATCATAGTTGATGGTGTCATGTCAAGAGGTCCTGCAGAACCATCAGAGATAAACTTCCTCTGTTCAGTTCTCACAGCAGATCATCCATAAAGTCCTCTTGATCATTGGATCACCAGGGCTCAAGCTAAACTGAAACAGATCCAGGCAATTTGTCTCATCCAGGAAACCTAGAGCTCAGAATTCACCAAATGCTTCAGTGTCTTTCCCAAGAATAGTATGGTGAAACTGGGTGATAAATATCCAATGTGGTGAGTTTCAAAGAAGGCTTTTTCACCAAGGACTTACCAATGCCTCTTTCAAGCATACTGAAACTCTGCCTTGCTGCAAAGAGGCATTCTCAGAAATAACACTTCTGTTATTTCTGCTGTTCACTGAATCACCAATAGTTCTCTTGACTGTCAGTTTCTAACATCTGTCATGGGTCTCTTCGCAACAGAACAAGTAATCAAGAAGAAATTGAGATGCTGACAATTTTTGAAAATATTATTTGCCTCTCTGTTGCAGTATGTACTTTGCTGAGGCAAGGTCAGATGCCAAAAACCAAATGAAAACAAATCTCAAAAGGATTACACTTTCTTTTGAAGTTATCTAGTACAAATCTACGTCACATTTGTACAGGTATATTGGAAGCATCCTAAGGCAAGATGGTGTCTTTTTCCTTATGTAAATGTAAAAATAGGTGATACCTTTATAGACCCCCCCCCCCCAAAGATCATCACACAATAAACCAAGCTTTCGTGGATTAAACACTCCTTCATCAGGATTGTATCAGTGTGAAGAATTTAAAGTCCAAAATTACATGGCAAGATGTTTTTTTGCCAGGAAAGTTACTCTTAGATGCTTCTTATGCACACTCTTTATTGCATCTGTAAAAAGGATTTGGGACCAGATCTCAAGGACTTTCAACATTCAGACCAAGCCACCGTGATCCATATAGCATGGTTTTAATAATTGTACTGATAACTATGGGATTATCTGAGTGCATAAATGGAAATGATCCTAATCCAGCCAATTCTGTTTCCAAGTGAAATCTCTAAGTGCAATATATAGCTATATTCCTGTGCTGGTCTATACTTTCTCAACAGCACTTACCAACCATGAAACTGGGTGATAATTAGCCAATGTGGTGATTTCCAAAGAAGGCTTGCCAACCATGCTGATTCATCTTAAACAAGAATTATCCTTCTACAAATCTGGTAATTTTATATTTGATAATTGTTTTCTATCAATTTAGCTGAAACACACATTTACCTAACTAGCCTGTAATGTCCTGGATCCATTATTAAACATTAGTACTAAATTTTGAACTCTCCACCTTTCTGGTGCAGAGGCTGTTGTTATGGACATGCTACAAACTTTTGTTAAAAGAACTCCAAGTTTGCATTTAGGTTCCTTAAGAATACTTAGCTGAATGCCATCTGGACCTGTTAACTTGTTGGTTTTCAGTTTCCTAAGAATTTCATCTCTTGACAATCATGTTTGCTGCAGTTCCTTCAATTCCCTTCCGGAAAATGAGAGCCCCAAAGAGGTATCTGCCCTACATTTGGTGTGAAGACAGATGCCAATCAGCTCAGCTTGATTTACTGAGCTCAGCTTTCAGCAGAAATACCTTCCCTGCCTTCAGGAAAAGTGTACAGGCTTTTTTTCTGTTCCACACCTTGGTGATACACAAATGTCAGTGGAGATCTGTCTGAATTACAGCATTAATTTACATTCTGGTTTTATTAGGGCTGTGGGAGAACCCTCTGTTGGAGACCTGATTCATAGATTTGGATTTGGAGCTGATTCACTTCAGGTCCAAAACTAAATTCAAACTAAAAATAAATATTGTGTGAGCATTTAAAAAACAAAACAAATGCAGATTAACGTGGAAATGGAAGGGAACATACTTAATGCTAAAACCCACTGCTTAAGTAGATAAAGTGGGTATAGATCGATCGATTGATTTCATGCCCGTAAGTTCTTCTATAACTTTGGAAGATTTTGCCTACTACCCTGATAGCTACAGGATAGCCATCCAGAAGCCTGCCTTCTCGTTCACTCTTTGTTCTGTTCACTGCTCTTGTTTGGCATTCATCTCATGCCTTACTTCTGCTAGAATACTTGTCAAGATGGCAATTGTTGTGTCAGCATCTCAACCAGGGATTAGAATCTGCTGTGAGTTGAAACAACAACATAACGTCTGACATGGCCCCAGCAAACTATTCCAATGCTTTACCCAAGGACCTCTTACCATTATTGAACAGTGTGCAGGATGTGTGTGCAAGACATGGAATAGGAGCAGGGGGGAAATATACCCTGTTTTAGCACTAGCCATTCCTACAAATGTACCTGACAATTCAACACAAATTAATTTGCATGTACAAACTCATCTTACTGCGTCCAGGAACTGCAGTCTTTGAAAGTGAAGTCCAATGCTAAGTCAAAGTAACCCCTGCAGGATATACTTTTCCCCTGCAGAGGAACTGAAGAATAAACTTAGCAGTACTGTGACTTTGTAGTCAAAGAAAAATAGCTTTTATAAAGTAGAACAGCCCAAGAAGAGCATATATATGGAGGATCAGAAATGCAAAGAGATTGCTTTGCTTTGCATGCTTAATACAGCATTTTCTATTTGCGATATATATATATATATTTCTATCACCTCTGCCAGCTCAGTTTAACTGAGACCAAAACAAACTCCGATTGCAGCTCATATTCAATTCAAAACCATCCTGTTTCAGTAAACACTATCTATTTTGAAGAATAACATTAGTGTGCTCCAAAAACAGGACCCTATTTCAGGACTTTCTCAGCATATTGCCTTCGTGCCCTGCTTGCAGTCTTTCCAGAGGCACCAAGTTTCCTACTGCTGGAGAGTGAGACAGCTTGCCAGAGCAGATCTGAAGGGCATACCAGGGGCTGGGGGAGACACTCCCTCTCTTTTCTATTGGGGGAAGCAGAGGTATGTGTATAGAACAAAACAAAACCTTTAACTGGATTCCATGCAAAGAACAACTGGAGATGGATGAAACATCTTGACAGATTTATTTATTTTTTTAATTCCAGCAACTGAGCTTCCACTATTTATGGATTGTTGCTTTTCATACTTTTCTTCTTTCATTCATTTTTATTAATGCACTTAATCTTTCGTTTTAGTGATTATATTAGTTACCTTAAATGCTACTTTTAGTGGAAAAGTGGGATACAAATATAGTAAGTAAATAAACTGCAATCATCCTGGGGGAAAGTTGCATTTATTTTCTCACTTGATAGCAGTGTCATTTTACTCAAGTCACTCTTTCTGTTGTAGATGATTTCACTGTTGCTCCAAACCCTTTTGCCCTCCTTCTGAGCTACCTATAAATTCTAGTCCCTTTCCCATTCAATTTTGCAAGCCACTTACTCTCTCAACCATAGATCTTTTTTATTACAAATCACAAACCCTTGTATAAAAGCATCCCCATACTCATTTGCCCTATTCACTCATTATGTAAACACACACACACCAGACATGATGATAGGAGAGTGTGAACCCCAGCCCTCAGTTGTTTGTTTAATTCCGCCCCCGCTTCCCCTAAGTGAGAGCCTGAAGAGGGAGAAGCTGTTGACTCATGTAGGACTATCCATGTGAGCCAGAATCCAAAGGCAAAGCAGCAACATACTAGGGCTGCGAACAGGCATAAAAGAAAATGCAAAAGACAAACACCCCAAACTGTACATATTTTTAAGGAATGCCTTTCTCTCTTCAGAAGCTCAGACAAACTGGGCACAGGACTAGCTATACCTTGGTTTTCACCAATAGCTTTAGAACTTGTATGTCTATTCATATATCACAGATCAGATAGTTTGGATGTTCATAGATCACACACCAGATGATCTCAATGATCATGTATTTTTTCTTCATTTTTCAGATTTCATGAAACATGTGGGTGTCATCTTGCAATACCTCCAAGAGATCCTTCCCTGTGAACCACCCAAGGTGGAGGCACAAATAGTCTGAGTGGGTACACCAATGCTGTGTATGTAATTTTGTGCCCACTTGGTGGGGATGGGGGGGGGGGCTGGGGCATCCACATGTAGCTGGCAGACAGCACATGCCCTTTGCCCCCCCACACACACACCTTTAACGTTTTAAGCCACCTTGAGTAGACTTTGGCACAGAAGACCGGGAGAAGTGAACACGGACAAAACCCTCTTCATGTAACTGCATGTGGGTTTTACTGCTTATCAGAATAACACAAGCACTGTATGAAGCTCCCTGCCTGCCTGCTTTCATATTTTCCTGGCATGATCAGTTAAGGAAAATGTGGAACTGAGGATAGCCTAGGTATAGGCCTTTCACAGTTGTGGGGCAGCTGTTCTTCACTGTTGGTGCTGGATTTCAGAATCTCTATAGAGCTACAACACTGGGAGTTTGACAGCTATCCCCCCCTAGTCACTGCTAGCAAATGTACTGCAGAATTCCTATGGAAACAAGTCTCACTGTGGTCAGAAGCACTTGCACCCACATAAAAGTACACAGGATTAGTTTAAGGCTGGAAACAAACGAGTACTGAATAGTAAGCCTCAGCTCATAAGAATTTATTTGATGTGCTGGTTTGCACTGCTTTAAGGCAAATGAATATTAGTATTTTTAATCAAGCAATTTTAAAGTGTTTTGATTTTAATTGCATTTTAGTAATATAATAAAATGCAATTTAATTCTCATCTGAAGTTCATGATTTTATTGTATTCTCAGCTTCTATGATTTTAATCTGGATTGCAAGCCAACCGGCTCCGGATTCCAGAGGAAAGATGCATATAAATAAAATAACTAATAATGAATAAACAAAACTGTTTCCTAAACACTTTTGCTTGGGTTTGAAAGACAGTGGAAGCTCAATTATAAGATGCCCCGCCTCCAAGAACATCTAGCGCTTCGAAGTCATCATAAAGGTTACATTAAGAACTATATTTAGCTTCTTTTTAATACCATTATTGATAGATTTGGTTCCTCCCTTCGCCCCGCATGAATGCAAGTAGAAAGCACTTCAAATATGTCCTAAATTCTAAATAATATTCTCATTAAAAAGCAATACCTTCATCAAAATAATAGCATTGGTAGTGATACAAACAATGAGTTATCATAAAAATAAAATTGTACAGCACAGTAATTTTTTTCAGAAAATTTCCTGGATATACCTCATTATAAAGTTTATTGTGAAAACAGATATAAAGATAAAGATATTGGGGAAATGCAGAAAAGCAAACTAGGATTACTTTATATAAAATATCAATTTAAATATATTTTAAAATATCATCTATATTATTTCTATGCTATAGCAACTTTTACTAATTTTCTTTCTGAAGTCATAGTGTAGATTTTAGCAGTTGTACAAATCCTGGTAATTGGTAAGTCATGCATCCAACCCCACATCTTTACCTGAAAATGTTATATTAAAGCCTTCATAGGAAATGGAAAAATCAGAGATAAACCGAAGTTGTGCTGTGAAGTTTCCAAAGAGTCCAGCTTTAATGGTAGGAGGCAAAACAGATCCAGTTAATCTGGCCACAGGTTCTGTGAAGCTGCCATCTTCAGTGATGAGCAAATAGTCATGAGAGCTCTCCAGGTGAAAGGTGTGGAAGATTAGCTGTACACCTTGAAAAAGAGGGAAATAACAACATTTTGGGTTGCTTAGCAGCAAACAAATGGCAATCTGGATTCCCCCTGAACAGAATCACTGATAGTCATACACAATGAGGGCGGTCAGGCTTCCCTATCAACTTCCATCAGCCCAGTGTGAACATGCATCACATTTTCAACTCTCCTTCATATAGGGCTGTCTGTGATATTTCAAGCAGAGATGTCACATAAGCAAGTACCTCTGTTCAAATGCCTGCAGGCAAGATTAAGACAACGAAAACCCAGTTGGGCTTTAGTCTTGCAAGCTCCAACTGTCCCCCACTTCCCTTAAGCAGAGAAATAAATCTCTTGAGCAGATGGAAACTATATCCCTATTCAGACATTCTCTCTCTATTTCAAAAGTCACCATAGATAGAGGAGAGCACTCCAGCACCACCTGATTTTTCCCTGTGTATGGAGTCTGAAGTGGAGAGCTTCTGCTATCCATGGGGGGAGGATGTCTCCTAGTGAGTCAGGATCTTGGAAAATTAGGGTCTCAATTCATGCTGACAGAAGAACTGAACAGGGCTAATTCTAACTGAAACACTTAATAGGAGTAAGAGTTCTATGGAACCAAATCATGCTCACATGAAGCCTTAAACTCCACACGACTTTGAATACATAGTGTTCAGCTTGCACCACTGCTGTGGTGAATGAATATGGCATATTTGTATATAGCAGCAGAGGAAACAGAAGACTGTCTGTAGTTAGAGGTTCTAAGGCGCAGCTGTGTTTTAAGCTAAAAATTAGTTAATTAGTAAGAAGCGGTGCCTGTTCTTAGAAGACAGATAAAACATTTGACCCTCTATTACAACTGATTAACTGTCAACAATTCCTTCTCACAGCAGCACTTTGTGGATAATCCGACAGCGGAGAAGACAAAAAGTATTTGCTATTACTATTCACTATGTGAATCCAGTCTGGGCCTTCAGTGCATTTGGTATTAAAATCAGGGGAGAAAACAATCAAAGAGTTATAGAAGCCAGCAGAGTTCATGTTTCCAGAACCAGTATCTGAAGAAATACCATTGGCAACAAGATTCTTATTCTCTGGGCAGGGTTTTTGCTGTCAAAAGTTATTAGTCTAACCATGCCAACAGTACCTTACAATTATCACCTGTGTCTGGCTGCTTGCAACAGCCAAAAGTCAAAGGGTCATCAGAAACCCAATTTTTTTTAATGCAACTTCATTTGTTACAAGCAATCAATAAATAAATGTATGACTGGGATCCCTCTCTTTTAGCAGGTTAACACATTGTGGTCTGTTGAACCCAAGCTCCTCTTTAGATTAATGGTCTCTTTCTTACTGCATGTGCCCTCTTTCTTCATTCCAAAAGCTTTTCCACCTATTACATCACAAGAATCTGGATAAGCAATATACATGGCATATATGTTGCAGGATGCTCAGCAGGCAACAGCACAGGTACATTTGTGCACAGAACCAATCTGGGAACATCTTAGAAGATCTTCTCATCCCTACTCAACCTTTAAGAACATACTATAAGACTATAGTATGGATCCTTTAAAAAAATTGAATGGAGGGAAAAACATGAATACAGTGTTATTCATGAACTTTGTATGAGAAATGCAGTGAGCAAGAATGATACAAATTGTAACAGATAAACTATAGTAGGTGATAGAAAGGTATTAAGAAACTCAAACCTATGAGTTTCCACAAACATAATTTGGTAGATATGGGGTCACTTTCTTGATACAGTGTTCTACTTAGTTGCAAACAGCCCTCTGAACATCTGTAATGACCATTTCCATTCATCATGAATGGAAAGACACACTTGGGTGCAAACCACTGTGTACAACTGAGGTAAAGAAGAACAGAATCATAAGTGAAATATTTAACAGAATCCAAGTATTCCCATCATTCCAACAAAGTTGTGACAAGAGACAGGCAGATGTATTATGGCACCAGCGCTGTATTTAATACAGTGCATAAATCAAAATAGAATTTGTCTGATGCATACATTACTCCCAAAGCTTGATCATGCAAGAAGTCTTTGTTTTCTAAATGCCCTTAGTTTTGAATCCACACAACTGTGTGTGGATTTTCATTTTGGAATCGCTCAAGGAAGCAAACAGAAAAATAAATAGTATGAAAAGGGGATGGGGGAGGAAGAGAGCACATCTCAAAAGTTCAGAAACAAGGAATCAAAAAAACTTTGCTTTTAAGATCCGACTTCATCATTCAAATGCTTCAAGTCATCTAAATACACACACCACACTGTATTTAGATAAAATGCTATACTTGATCAAGAATATATTAAATGGAGGTATTAGATCCCCCCATATAGAACTGTTGTAATATCCATAGAGAGAGGAACATTAACAGGCAAACATAACATTTTAATGAATAATATTGGTCAGAGTCCAAGAAGACCTTAGCTTTGTTAACAGAAGGGACCTTTTTACAGATTGTAGGTTTAACGAGCAGCGCAGGCAGCAGTGTGACAGATTTTAGAAGTGACCAATATTGACACATAGGAATGACAAATATTACACTAGGTCTAAACGTTTTCTTATCTCCAAGGACACAGAAGCAATGGCCACCTTCTTTGGTTTTTAACTTTGAGCAGACTATAAATGCATGTTTAAGGTTCCAAATTTCAGAAGAATTTCAACAAGGGGAGCTACAAAGAAGCCATGAGAATTGACCTCTACCGAAATTCACATTTGGCCAAAGCATAAGGGGTGAAATGAAAAAGAAAGGGGAAAAAATACATAGGGATCAAATGCAGAGGGAGAGAGAAAAGGTGGGTGCTAAATTGAACCTATTTAATTTTTTTATAAAAAGGATAGATTTTTATAAGGCCACGGGATCACAACATTCTTTTCCTGCATGACATCTTCTGCTTCTCTTATTTCTGTCCATCTAGAATTGTTTTTCTCTGGCAATTTTGCTTAAAATCAGCAAAAGCTGTGCATCTCCTCAGAACAATATCCTCTCAGGTTCATAGATATAAAACCATTTTAAACCTTGGATGTGTTGTTGACCTCATTCTCAACCATCCGCCAGCTTTCCTGTGTTTGCTGTCTGCATCTGTTTTGCTTCAAAGGGGACCGGGCACTAGTTATGCAAATATTTTGTGCAAACTGCAGAGTCATTTATGGGGGCGGAGGGAAAACAGCTCTGTGTCTAACTCGCAAGAAAAATCTCACCGAAATTCAAAACTGAGAGCTGAAAGGGTTTTCAAAATAGTTGTTGAGGTGTCTCAATAAATCAGCCTAAATCAACAAAGTCAAGAAATTCTAACATTTTTCACATCCTTGGTTAGGACAGTAACTTTTACCTTCATTTTCACATTTATTCTCCCCCAAGCAGTTTAGATAGCCACGTTACTCTTTCTTTCTTCTCTGACATTAGTTGTAGATGAGTTATTTTGTTTTTGCACTCTTCTGTCTTCAGAAAGAACTTTGAAGTTAGCTACCTTGTACCATTAAAAAATTATATGACATTCTTACCTTTGCCATGAGAAACTTCAATTGTCCATGTGCAGTTTAAGGAATTTGGATAAAAATCAGGAAAGCCTGGTGAGAGAACAGTTCCACTTCTCCCATGAATATAGCCACCACAGAGAGCTAAGCAGAGAGAGAGAGTGAAAGTGAGACAGACAGACAGAGAGAGAGATAGAGAGAGAGAGAAGAAAGTTTATTTATTATGTATTTATTTAAAATATTTTATCTCGCCTTTTTCCTTAATATGGACCCAAGGAGGCTTACACAATTAAAAGATAGTCTTGAATGTTACAACAGTAAGCATACAAATATTTAAAAGGATGTCAGAGTAAAAATTTACAGGCCTGAGCAGTACAAATGTCTTAATGAGCAGCCATAATGTTCAGATGTGTTAAAGGGCTGAGTCATAGTGACTCAAGAGGGCTGGCTCAGGGATGATGCAACATCTGTGCTGATTGGACACAGCCAGATGCACAAATGTATATATGTGGACTGTGTATAGAAGATGTATTCCTTCTCTTCTTGATGAGTTCATGCTGTCATGCTGTTGGTCTGTACATCTGTAAATACTGCTGTAAATATACGTCTGGTGCTGAAGAAGCTGATTGTGTCTGCGTGAGTCACTTTACCACCAGGACCTGATGTCACTCTGCTGAATTACCGCGTGATTTACGCTAACAAAGGATAAAACAAACACCATACTAAAAACTTAAGCAAAAGCAAAACACAATCAAAGCAATCAGGTACAACAATCCATTTAAACCCACCCATCCCAAGGCAGTCACTCGGGGAAGCCTGCCTGAAGAAAAATATCTTTGCCTGGACAGCAAAGATGGGACCAACCTGGACTCCAGTGGGAGGGAGTCCCAAAGTCCAGAAGAAGCAACAGAGAAGGCTCTCTCCCAAGTCCCCACCAAACACACCTGTGAAGGTGGGTGGGACTGAGAGGAAGGCCTCTCCTGATGATCTTAACACCTGGGCAGGCTCATAAAGGGAGATGCGGTCCTTGAGATAGCTTGGACCTGAGCCATTTAGGGCTTCATAGGTTAGAACCAGCCCTTTAATTTTGCCCGGAAACAGATTGGCAGCCACTGCAGCTGCTGTAACAGGGAGGTTACGTGATCCCTGTGACCAGCCCCAGTTTGCAATCGGGCTGCTGCATTTTGGACCCACTGAAGTTATCAATGTTCTGCTACTCCATTTATAATCAAGAGCATCATTAAACCCTGTAACCTGGCACAGGCACATTGCAAACAGATTCTAACCAATGCTGTTGTATTCGGCAGAAATATGTTTTTTTTTTTAAGGCACACATAGCATAGTTTATGCTTTACATAATAGGTCCCTGCTGAAACAGAGAAGTTGTAAACATCATCACAGCAAATGAACTGATTAGAAGTAGCGATAGTATTAAGATTGAAAATAGATGTACGTCTGCATTAAGGCCTACTCGGAACTGCCAGTGAATGCCTTGTCTCCTTGGCAACCTGACAATAAAGATTCTGACAAGAGTATGTCTCAAAAGAGATAATAAGAGAAAAACAGGCCAGAAGATCATCAAATGCAGACTCTATTGAGCAAATGGTGCTCTCGCGGCTGGGGAGATTAATTGGGAGAAAGAATCTGTCTTCAAAAGATCCCAAAAGGTATAAACTGTAAAATTAACACATATGAAGGATAACAAGAGCACAGACTTCATATATTCTCTGAAGCATATGACAGTGTGATCCCTGATTGTCTGAGCTAGGCTTAAGGCTTAAAAAAAATAAAGCCAATTCTCTGATGATGGGTTGTTCAACAGATACACTTCTACAATACTTTGTTAAAATCTCTTCATACCTTTTGTTTCCAAGTGGAGAAAGACATATATATTTTCCCTAAAGATATATTAAATCTTGCAAAGTTCAGCATTTGTGAAGATTAGAGGGATATATTACACTAGGACATAAAGACAAACATTTTTCATGCAATTAAACATTTTGTCACAATATGACTCCTTAAATGTTTGTTTGTCCTGACTTCTTTTCTTTAAATGCCTAAATTATATAGAAAGGGCAAAATTAGACTGTTCTGAAAACATCATTTGGTGTATCTCTTACGTTGCCTCTACCGACGTCTGTAAATGTTTAAATACACTAAATATATATTATGAATATTATTAAATATGGCATTTTAACTGAGAGGACTAAACCAGGTACAGTATAATAATAAATTAGATAAATATAATAAATTAGTAATGGTAGTGTGGATTCCCAGGGTGGTGCAGTGGATAGAGTGATGGACTAGGGCTCTGGAGACCAAGGTTCGGATCCCCATTTGGCCACAGAAACTCACTGGGGGAGTGAAACTTGTAAAAAACACTCCTTAAATATCTCATTTACCTTGAAAGCCCTATTAGGATCACTGTAAGTCAGTTTTGACTTGACAGCACAGAACACACACAGCACAGATGAGAATAATATGAATTCAGCACGTAAAAATATGAATTCTCATCTTGAACTCTGACAATACACCAGAAAACAGCTCTTTCAGACTGACTGCTTTCACAAAGGATCGGTGCAAGCATGTGCATCTTTCTCGCTCTTTCCCCAAATTCCCAGAACACAGGCAAAAAGGGGGGCTTGTTTGTTAGCCTTGCAGCCAACCATTGAAACTGGAACGGCACTGAGGCCTGCCCCACCTCTTAGGCATTCTGTGATGAGAGCATTAACTGAAGCTCGGCATGGCAGAGGCAGTGGTAGGAAAAGATCCCATGATGACCAAGATAAAGGAGAGAGCCACTGGTTTGTCTACCGCTCTGTCTATCTCATTGTGGTCAGTACAGGTTTTTAAGTGTAAGTGTTTTTAAAGAGCAGAGTGTTGAGATTAAAAAAACAAAACAAAACCCTGAAGAGCCTAAATTATATACACTTAAACCTCATAACAAATACATTAAAAAACATTAAAAAAAAAAACAAATACAACAGCAATTTTCAGAACTGTTGTAAAAGCATTATACAATAAAGCTTTGCAATCTTATGGACTATAAATACAGTGGAAGAAAAATGCAATGTATTGATGAAACAGTCTCAAGGCTGTGTCACAGTACAGTTTGACACTTTGAGAAATATCAGCCCGAGCAAAAAACTTCATCCTCTATTTGATTGAAATCTATATGGCGGCAGTTGTCCAGAATTCTAAAAAGGAGGTTTAGTCTTAATCACTCTCATGCAGTTCCTCATAAAATCTCTCATCATTCATCAGTGGATACATTCTACAACATTCAGACATTCAATATGAGTTTATTTTGGGTCCATAGTATGTATATGCTCTTCTGACTCTATAACCTAAGGTTCAAAGACCTCCTCAGGAAATTTCTTGTTCCTTTAACAATTTAGGCCACAGTCTTACTACCCTGTTTTCCCGAAAATAAGACCTAACCTGAAAATAAGCCCTGGTATGATTTTACAGGATGCTCGTAATATAAGCCCTACCCCAAAAATAAGCCCCAGTGAAGTGAAACCCCGCCCTCCACCCTTGTGCAGCAACCACAAGAAGATGACATGACTGTATTTGAATAAACGTACATTGTTGTACATGAAAAAATATATATAAAACATCCCCTGAAAATAAGCCCTAATGCGTTTTTTGGAGGAAAAATTAATATAAGACCCTGTCTTATTTTCGGGGAAACACGGTAACTGGTGTGTTTACAGAAGGGCAATCATATGCTGAGTAGGGACATGGACACAATGGCCCCTTCCAACTCAATGATTCTATGTCTTTGTCCCTTCTTCAGCGGACTCTCCTTCATGCAACTGGTCATGCCCTGGTTTCAAAATCATTGTAAGAAAAGAAACTGTTGAGCAATTACCATAGCGTACATGTGTTTTTTTAAAACAAGATTCTGCCTAGTGTGTGGAGTGGGACAGAGTTGTATCTTGTGTACCAATGTAACAAACATTGACAGCAGACATCTCCCTCCCCTGCTCCCACCCTATGCCCCATTAAATCTGTTCTGGAGGGTTGGAAACCATCAGGAACAGACCTTGGAGTTATGGGCATGCATGGTATTCGGGTCACAGGGGTGAGGCAGAGGAAAGGGGAAGTCCCAATGGGCTAACAAAGCTGCAATTTTATAATGCTGGCTAAAGCCTGCAGAGTGCAGACCTTCAGTAGGCTTTGGCTAGCTTAGGGACTTTCATCAGACTGCTGAACTGTGGGAGAAGCTACACCAGTCAAAGGTTTCCCTCTTGAAAACCAAGATACTTAAGACCTAAATGTTATATCCTTTACAGAAATTGATAAACCTAGCTCACATATGTATTCTGCTCTGCTTTTAAATGGGTTCCCAAAACCACCATTTCAAGGTAGCAAGTACAGCAACATAAATGAGAGGAGGAACTGCATTTCTTCCTGTGCCTTCCTTTATTGGTGTGGAAAATCAGCAGAGGGGTAACATTGCATATGGTATAAATAAAATTATGTAATAAAGTACATACCATCACAGCTAGGTAGTGCATGGTTCCACTGATGGTTTCTTTCACATACAAGTGGTTCATCATCACTCAGTGTATAACCAGGGTCACAGCTAAAAGTGACTGTAGATCGGATGCTGAAATTATTACCATGACGATGGCCGTTCACAGGAATTCCTGGGTCAAGACAGGAGTCTGATTCTAATGTAACACCTGAACAGAAGTCAGATAAACATTTCAGAAATGCAGTGCAATATATTGAACTCCAAATAAAGCACAGTGTTCCCTCAGTTTGGAAAGACAGCTTTGAGAAGAGATAAGCAATGAGCAATATCTCTGTTTAAAAAAAAATTCACATTGCCTATGACACAAAAAGACCAATAAAAAAAAAATACGGTAGACAAAAATAAGGAGGGGAATGTATACTAAGAAAAATATAACTGAAGTTAATGGTGATTTATTTGCTTCCTTTTCCTCCTTGATTTCCCCCTGTATCTTTGTATTTTTCTGTTTATACATGGAATGCTTGTGAGGAGAAAGGATATAGGGAGTGGCCCAGTTGACTGAATCCTTGTTCATCTGCCTCACTTCAGGTCTTGGTCCTGGAGGAACATGAGTCTCCTGGGTTATGGCAGGCTGGGAGTTGTTTGCCTCCAGAAGAGGCAGCAATACCTCACGGCACAACTTGGTAGAATTGTCCTGGGGCGAACGTTGGGACAGGGGACAGAGGGGCTTATAAGTTTTCCCTGCCTTTGATCTCAGTCTCTTTCAGTTTTCCTTGAAGTTGGGAGGACACTGAGGAAAGGACGGGCTTCCTAAGGAGCCAGGATACGTTGCCAGGACCTTGTTGTGTAGGCTGGGAGGTTTGCAGAATGCACATGAGAGGCTTTCCCAGAACAGTGGGACTTTCTGTCCAGTGATTGATCAGGGGCTATCTGGGGCAAAGAATAGTCTCCAAGAAGAGCAAGGCCAAACTGCCTATCAAGCATGGTGGCTGGCTATATGTCCTTTTTAAAGAAAGCCTGGCCTTCCATTTGAAGAGCAGTCCTCCTTTCAGGTGATGCATGCTATCCTTTTTGGTGATGTTTAAGTGGCCGCTCTCCTCTTCTCCATGACTTTTCCTGGCTGAAACATGTCTAATCAGCTTTCTCTCATTTTTTTTTAATTGGAATGGTTTGAGGGAGAGTCATTTTGTAAGGAAAGATACAAATCAGAGACACCAATAGAATACTGATGAATGGCAAAAAGAATATTGGAGGGCATGTCAATTCTGTACAAACTTCAGATGTGAGGCCAGTCTCACTACTGGACATTCTGAAAATGCTGTTCAAACCATTCCTCCAAAATAACTGATTGTTGCCTGGCTAGATATTTCAATAAAACTACAGGGACCCCTGTTTCTTTTCTTTCTACATACTGTAAGCTTTGAAGTGGCATAATGCTAGATTGATGCAGCGCTAAAATAGAAACAAATAGGAAAAAAGGAAGTGTTTGGATGGCAGAGTATACTGCACTCCAAAACCCATTGTATTTGACACCCAAAACTTGGCAAACCCTTCACACCCCCACAGACACTATTTACTCCAGCACAGGAGATTACACATGCCAAAATGAGTTTTCAAAAGTGTGACCAGAATCAATTTAAAATAAACAATTCCCAAGTGGGTGTTTCATAAAAAACATTTCCTGGTTGAAAAAACTGCAAGCTTAGTTGTACATCGTGTAGTTGGAGATTTTAAATTCCATTTCAAGTGTGCCAACCCCAACGCAAAAAGAGGAGTATTATGATGTCACTCGAGCCCTGAATCTCACTAAAGCAATTCCAACTGAAGGAAACCAGATGTTGCAGCTGATGGAATTACAATGTCTATGAACAGTATAGCATGTTGCCAAGTTTTATGTATCTGAAAATACTGTACAGTTTTTCAAATAAAAACATCACTGTCATCAATAAAACTCAATAAAACTCCTTTCACTCCTTGCTATATGTTTTATTTTTTCCACCCACAATAAATAACTTTTAGCCCTTTCAAAGCTATAACTTAGTTTCTGTTCCTGCAAAAAAGTGCTGATGTCTGCTCAACTACCAATCTCCGTAATATCAAAGTGGTTTATTCAAAGCTTGGTCTTACTGCTAAGCATACATAGCAATCTTCGAAATGATACCCTACCAAAGCATCACTTTTAAGAAGTTAGAAGTGGCATGAGAGCTAGATCAATAGTGGCATGATCTTTTCAGTTTTGTTGAATTGCCTGGTTACACACGTTTTCAAATTATTTGAAGTAATGTCCACACTACACCTTTACACCAAGTTTGGTACCACTTTAACTGCAATGACTTGACTCCCAAGCCTTGATGTTAGTGATGGAGAACATGATCCAAAGGCTCTCAGCCCTTACTTATGATCCCCAGCTTTCTGTACCAACTCCCTGCCCAAAAAATATGGGCCAGTAAAGGAGGAGGAGGAGGAGGAAGAGGAGAGAATTGCCACTACTGGGAAAACATATTTACAATTCATTGTTCCAGTATAGTTCAATGTGATCTAAAACAATAGGACAAATGACAATCTAAAGAACACATAACAAGCTCTAGCCCTAACAGAGGCTTTATAAGGCATTGTATATTTTCCCTCATTGATTCACAAGGCATCATGCTACAGGCCTTTCATTATGCACAACATTCCTATTTAGTCATTAACTTGTGTCAGTTGCAAGGAGGGGAAACTCACTCTCATAGTGGATTAAGAAGCCAATGCTTGAACGACTGTTATCTGTAGTGAACAGCAGGTACATGTAATTGCCAGTACTAATAAGGAACTGTGGTGCTTGGGTACCATGGTATTCTCCAATTAACGGAGATGAGCTAGTTGACCCATCTCTTACTTCCAGTGTGTCATAATTTACCTCTGTTTGGAATCTGGAGAAACAGAAACAAAATGCATCAGATGTTAAATCAATGTTGAAACAACTATAACCACACTGCCTGGGAATACTGGTGAGGTCCCTAATGGTAACTGGGTATCACATGGTACACCTAGGTCATTAGCGTCCTTCTTCTTAGTAGTTAACCATTGGCAGGAAAAAGAAAAAGCATAACCCATGAAGCCTGCCCCCCCCAATGATTTATGGAAGCAAAGGGGGCAAGGGACAATGGGAGGGATGAAGCAGGAGGTGTGGGTCCCAGAAACTTTGGAGAGTTCCTGCCAGTGACACCATACAAAACTCACTATTGTGACTGATGGACAAAAGGCTTAATTCAGTAAAGCAGGAAACAGAAAAGTGTGCCCTAAAATACCAGAAGATATGTTATCCAATGTTTATATATATTAGAGTCCAATATATTTCAGCCTGTTGATTTTGGATAGAAAATGAGAGGTATACTCTAGAGTACTTGGTGCAGCAAATATTTTAAGGATCCTCAAAAAAGATTTTAGAACATACAGTTGATTGAAACATGCTGGGTTTCTTTTATTAAAAAATGAACTAGATATACAGAGCTTCGAACATTTTGAGTTTCTCTCTTGACTTCCTTGATGTGGATGCTTTTTAGTCCTCTTCTTTCCTGTGATTTGGTATAAAGCAGTTTCGTAAGTCCAGCATGAATTACCTTCTGTATCCATAGCAGAGGTCCCAGGCAGCAGCCGGAGGCCATATGGAGCCACCCACAAGAATGCACTAAAAAGATTGGCCCAATTCCAGCATAAGAATGCTTCATGCAGAACCCGAGAGAAAGGCTTCATCCTGTACCAGACCAAACACTACAGGGTGCGTGTTGAAAGTGGCTCTGTTGTTGCAGGGAGCTTCTCCTCAGACATGGTCTCCATGAACTAAACTTTCAGAGCTGCTTAAACTTGGCTTTATTAAAGTAGGGGAAGGGGGCAGAAGAGAAAGGAGGACACCAGTAGCATCCCTCTCTGCCAGTCCTCCATGGAGCTGAATTACCTCCACTAGCCCCCATCAAGCCCAGTCTCTTCCCAACTCCAAATTCCCATCACTGGGATCAGACTGCCTATAGTCTGTTGGTGGCATCAGATCTTCAGTATGGCCCTGAACCATCCTATGCCCTTCTATGAAGGATAATAAGGCCAGCTGCTCACCAGCATCCAGGGGTACGCAGCCCGTCTTGCTGTTGTTTCTATTTCTTTTGGTGCTTGTGCCACCAGCATCTTTGCTGAGTAGGGTTGGAGGCCAGATGCCCTGCCAGAAACCAAGGTCTCCACTGGATAGGTGGTGTGGGTAGCAATGTTGGGCTGATAAGGGGTGCTCCCCTGCCACGTCCTCTTCCTTTGGCAACCAGGACCTCCACCCAGAATCATGCAGAGATTCTGTGTGCATAATTAATCCATTGTCCCCAGTGATGCAGAAGATGGGGTCCAGCTCTTATTCTGCTTCTCCCGAGACCTCACTTTCAGATTTCACTGAGTCATCCTTGCAGGTGTCTTCCTCCTCCTTCCCCCCCTTTAGCTCAAGTCCTCTTCCCAGGACCCTGCCCCTGCTGCCTTGCCCTGGAGGTTCATCCCCCAACTCTTCTTCTCTGCCTATAGCCTGTCTTTCCATGTCTCTGCCCTCCAGGGGTGTTTCCTACAGGCCTGGGGCAAGGACAGATGGCCTGCTAGGGGCACCAGGAGCAATTCCCCTCACAGGCTCTCAAGTCTTTACTTCATTAGTCTCAGCATCTGCCAGTGGCCTTTGCTCTTGAATATAGATAAGCATTGGCATCAAAAAAACCAAACAAAAGCTAAGAGTAAAAAGATGCATAAGGAGTGGCTGTGGTTCTTCTAGGGTTATGTAACAAGTCAGTGGTAATTAGCAAGCTGTCAGGAGAACCATGGTCTTTGCTTCCTTGTTTCAAGCTAGTTCACACTGCCTGGGAGACAGCACTTCTCACCTTATTAACTGGAAGTTGACTCATGGCAACTGGACTTCTTTCTTGTTAGGTTGAACCGTTTCGCTACTCATCCCAGCAGCTTCTTCAGTCTGAGGAGATTTGGTAGGAGATCCCTGATATATCCTCCACATTGTTTTCACTTCCCCCTGGTCTGAATAGGCTCGGTAGAAAGACAAAGGACTGGAGGTGAGGTATAATCTCACTTCTGCAGTCCTTCTCCACCCATTGTCATGGGTCGTTGATGGTCATTAACAGTGATCTTTCTTGTGTGCTACTGAAATCTACAGAAACCCCACACACACTGATCAATACCTGCAATTTGACTCTCATCACCCATTGCAACACAAACTAGGGGTCATCAGGACGCTAAACCACAGAGCAAGAAACATCCCCACCTCCACAGAAGCCAAGAAGAAGGAAGATGGACATCTGAGGACAGCCCTTAAGGCCTGTGGATATCCAAAATGGGCCTTTAACAAGGCAATGTCCCGACCCAGCAGGACAATGGAACAGTCTGACACATAGAGCCGACGGAAGAACCTGGTCATTCCTTATATGGTGGGTATGTCTGAAAAGCTCAAAAGGATTTTTGGTAAACACCACATACCCGTGCACTTCAAATTCACAAACAAACTAAGGCAGAGACTCGTCCACCCAAAAGACCGGACACCAAAACAGAACAGGAGCAATATAATGTATGTGGTCCAATGCAAAGAGGAGTGTTCGGAGCTCTATACTGGAGAAACCAAACAGCTACTAAACAGGAGAATGGCCCAGCACAGGAGGGGCAATGGCTCAGGACCACAATCAGCAGTGTTCCTTCATTTGAAGGACAGAGGACTCTCATTTGATGACCAAGATGTATTCATTTTAGACTGAGAAGATAGATAGTTTGAGAAGGGTCAGGGAGGCCATACATGTGCATATAGAAAATCCCTCACTCAATAGGGGTGGAGGCCTTAGATACTGTACAATATGTCTCCTAGTTATCATGCTGCCCCTTCATCCATCCCCAGAAGGATTAGGGACTAGAGATGGGGGTATTTGTATTCATATGCGAATACGAATATCCCTCCAGAGGTGGAAATAACGAGGGTTATTTCCCATGGGGCCGGACTGTCCACTCACCATTCCGCCACTGATGTGAGCTCGACGGAGTCTTCCTATTGCACCGTTGTCCACAATAGATTAGCCACTCCTGGCAGGAGGCGGGATGACAAGCCTCTCTGCCAGGTCGCAGAGTGGCTAATCCATTGCGGACAATGGCATGATAGGAAGGCTCCAACAAGCTCGCGTCAGCGGCGGAATGGTGAGTGGACAGTCTTATTTCCACCTGTGGGGGGATATTTGTATTCGTATACAAATACCCCCATCTCTATTAGGGACACACAAAAGAAAGATCACTGTTAATGACCGTCAACGACTCATGACAATGGGTGGAGAAGGACTGCAGAAGTGGGATTATTATTATTATCATCATTATCATTATCATTATCATTATTATTATTAGTAGTAGTAGTAGTAGTAGTAGTTTTATATGCCGCATTTCTCCCAACAAGGGGCCCAAAGGATTATCCCTCACCCCCAGTGCTTTGTCGTCCTAAGGAGCCTATTCAGACCAGAGGGGAGTGAAACTAATGTGGAGGATATATCAGGGATCTCCTACCAACTCTCCTCAGACTGCAGAAGCTGCTGGGATGAGTAGCGAAACGTTTCAACCTAACAAGAAAGACGCCCAGTTGCCATGACTCAACTTCCAGATAATCACACCTGGATGACTGAGAATCTTCACAGATATACTCACCTTGTTAAGTTTTTAATAATAATATTTGAACTGCAAAGCTGGAAGGGACCCTATGGATCATCAAATCCAACCCCTGTCAAGGAGGCACAGTGGGGAATCGAACTCCCAACCTCAGGCTCTGCAGCCAGATACTTAAACCAATGAGCTATGTTTAGATTCAACAAATATTGACTGACCATAAAATCATTCTCCAAATAGTGTTTCTGCATCATATGCACTCAGTTTCACAGCCCTGTGGTTTGGCTACAATTTTAGATCATGTTCAATGCAGTCTAATTGCATCAAAATATTTGGAGAGACACCTGATGGCTTTTTCAACAGAGAAATATGAACCTTTTTGCTGCAGGTTGTATGTCAAGCTCTTTTCTCCCTCCTCTTTACAAAGACAACATAGAAAGCATTTAAATAGTGCAAGATCCCAAACCTTCCCAACCAGTGTGTGTGTGTGTGTGTGTGTGTGTGTGTGTGTGTGTGTGTGTGTGTGTGTGTGTGTGTGTGTGTGTGTGAGAGAGAGAGAGAGAGAGAGAGAGAGAGAGAGAGAGAGAGAGAGAGAGAGAGAGAGAGGAAGGGTTGTATTGAAAGAGTAAGACATCTTGTAACTCAGCTGCAGAGCTGATTAGTTTGGTGTCAAAGGAAGAAGTATAACAGCAAAAGACCTGTGTTCATATCTAATAGAGAACAGCACTTCTGGAAGCCAAATGCCTTGAAGAAGTCCTGACAAAAGGAAATAAATCTGTTTAGCTGAACCAAGGCAACACAATAAGACTGTTCCTGTTACTGAAGATAACTGAAAGCAAGAGGGAAATCTATTAGGTTTCATGGGACAATAATGCCATGCCCGTTCGTTTATTTGCGGGTTTTTTAAAACAGCACACAAAAGAGCTTGAAAATTATTTGCTAAATATGAATTTGTTACCCCCAATTCATTTTGGAACAAGTAATTATTTTAAAAAGTTAAGTGCTAATGAGATTGTTTCAAGTAATGATTAACATTTCACATTATTTTAACTGGTTACTTCTGGAGGTAATTATGGGGCAGACTGGCCATCTGGAATAATATTAAATGATTCTGGTTAATAATGGAATGATTGACACATTGTATTATTAGTAATTAATGCTGCAAAATAATTTGATAATGTTCTCTTAAGGTTTATGTTTATGCAAATGAACTACATTTCTTTTAATGATTTGATGGCAATACATTTATGCAAACGACACTGAATGTCAATAATAGAATGCCAAATATCCACCCACCCATCCTTTTCGCAACAGTAAGACTGATGGAGGGTTCTGGCGATTTAAAAAAAAAAGTAGTTTGTTGTACTCTCTAGCTGGTGCAAAGAAAACGGATAACCTCCTTGTGGAATTTGTTTTGTTCTCATGGTCCAAATTGAGCTTATACTTAACTGAGAGGGAAGGCATATAGATTGCCATGCCTTGAAACGCAAGATGCTTGGGGCACGTACCTATACATTATCTGCACATCAGCTCTTGTACATTCTCTTTCTTATACCTTAAACCACTTTTTATATCTAAATAAATGGTCTGACAACCTGATATGGGGGCCGTATGAAATGAAGCAAAAGAGGAGTACAATGTGTATAACAAGTAGCAAGCGGAAAGAAAACAAGAGAAGTTAAAGTAAGGAAATAAGAACGTTAGAAGACCTTTGAAAGGCTGATCACACCAAAGCTACACGTTAAGAGTAGTCTGTGATTCTGCTCCCTCTTCTCTTCTCCAAATAGATAGCTGTTCTCTTGGAAACAGCGGGGGGGGGGGGGGAGCCACTCTAGAAATAGCAAATTATTATCAACATCAGCTCTGTCCATGCCGTACTTTCACAGAGAGACTCACCTCATTTTGAGGGAATCACCTAACCCCTCCCCTCTCCATTGTTGCTTTCTATAGTTGGCAAGCTATGCATATGCAGAGAAGAGGTTCTCGCTTGTCTGTATTTTCTACACATGAGGAAGAAACCTGAGAAAAACACTAAATCAGGAACCTTTCCTCTGCAGACACATCACTTCCTCTGTGTAGAAACAAAAACAAGGAGGGAAAGCAGTGAGCATTCCCCTCCATGTATGGTAAATCTATCTATGATGGCAAAGCCTGGATAGGGCTAATATGAGCATTCCACACAACTACTAGATTCTGTTGTGAATGTTCTTCACCTTCAGAGATTTTCCAGGTACTCACTTATTAAAGGTGATCTTAATGGAGTGTCCTTGCCTTGCCTCAATTACCCATTCACAGTTTAATGAGTCTTTGTAGTACCCTGGCCATCCTGGGGGTAAGATGACTCCACTAGATGCTGTTAAATGGCCACCACAAGGGGCTGGAAGATAAAAATACAAGCATATAATGATACTAAAGTCTCAAACAAGCCATGCTATAATTCAGAGAGAGAATTAATGGATGGCAACATAGAAATGACCAGTAATCCCTCTACTTTGCACTGGTCATTGTCAACTTCAGATATGCCTTACAACACCAGAGGCATGAAATAAGCAGATTCCAGAAAAATGCATGAGACAATAAATGTGTATAAGCCAGTGTGGGATAACAAATGCTAGATTTGCATCATAGACACTTCTGCCCCAAATCCTTACTCAGTAGACTCAGCCCAAGACATTTTGTCGACTGAAATGAAGGGCAAGGTGTCATCAACTTCCCATTCCTCATACGGACAGGCTATTAATAGGCAACTGTGTTCCGCTGAAAAAAAGACAGCAAGATAGTCATGTGCAGAACAGTCCCTGTAGTATAAGCAGCTCTGCTTTCCAAGAAGAAATGGAAATGTTTCTGGGGGAAGTGGGGAGGAATACTCTTTGGCTTACTGCAGTTGTCTCATTGTGCCTCACAAGCAGGACACTGTCGCTCAGCCACGTGATGGCTTGGTATCTACTGGATGAACCAGTCAGATAATTCACCTTGTACATGGTTACTATACAAATAAAATGATAAAAAAGGATAAAAGGCCCTTTGCACACTGCCATCCTAAGCTCCCCAGAGAAAGGTACAACATTTTTTAAACACATTCATAAAATTCATGGTATTTAAATCCTGTGGCTTCTGAACCAGCCTTTTTGAGAGATCGTTTGTCACGCTTTAGAGAGTTGAAGGCAACCAAAAAATAATTTTCAGTTAAACAAATTAATAAATTAAGAGACTGGGATGGTAGCTTTACTATATCACTCTCCCAGAAGAAGCAGGGCGTCACTTTATAAATATTTATGTTCTCTGTTAAATGCATTACATATAAACTCATGGACAATACACCAGCTGGTAAGTAAAACAGCATCTAAATTCCCACAAGATTAAACCTATTGAAGTCAAATTCTTCAGCGTAAAGGATATGCAAAAGCAAATGCTAGGTCACTCAAAGTATTTGTTAATTGCTACAAGCTTACAACATGCTGGATGAGGAGGAAAAGAATTGGAAATAGAGAGAGAGGGCAAAAAGGGCACCTTTCCAGCACTGCTTTTTAGAACCTGATTTAAATCAACCCAGATAATTGCAGAAGCATTAATGGATGCAAAGATTTTATAGATTTCTCTTCACTTAAGCAGAGGAACTTTTAGCTATTGATCCACTTCCTGTGAATGGAACCTTATTCAGCAGGGTGGATATGTTTAGGCTGCACTGTAACATACTTTCATTTCTAGATTATGGTGCCCAGGCGGGCAGCAATATATTGTGCACATAGGAGCATTCTGCATTCTGTGAGTCAACTAAAAAAATAGGGATGCCCCAAATAAAAGGTTCTAACTATGAAACAGGACCTCGAAGCAGCACCACATTTGGCACAGATGTAGCAGAAATTCTGCTCTTGATCTGTGCCAAATATGTGGATGTTTGAGCAAAGGGTTTTCGAGTTACAATTTTTTAAAAAAGTAACACTTTTTGACCCCCATGCAGAACCAAGGGACCTGGAGCTCTGGCTGATTTAAAACAGATGAAATACATTGATAAGACAAAATTTGAATATCCGGGGGAAAAACAACAACATCCATTTTAGCCACTTTTTTATTTCATAAGAATTGAGCCATAATTCAGATTGCAGTTAGTGCTTCTGAGGCCTGAAAAGCTCTGAGATTGCTTGATTCTTTATAACTTGCACCATTCTAAAGAACTGAATGAATGTTTAAGCCTGCCAACAGTGAAAGAAATCATTAAACTCCTTCTTGGCCAAGCATTTTTAACAGCTACCTGTGAAAATATTTAAACAAATATTTTTAAAAATAGATCATCATATTCAGCAGTTGATTCATCTAAGCTACGAAATTACTGTTTTTTTGCCTTGTGGACGGGGATGATCTCAAAGCAAGTTTTACCCGGTAGTTTACCCAGTTTATTGATGAGTAAGTTTTCCTGATTTACTCAGGAGTAAGTTTAACCAGTTTACTCGTGAGTATTTTAAAAGAATTTTTTTAAAAAACAATAATATTCAGAAGCCCACTCATTTAAGATGTGAAAATAGTGGTTTTTTGCTTTGTGGCTGGGGATAATCTCAAAACAAGTTTTATCCAGTTTACTCACAGGTAGGTTTACCTGGTTTACTCACGAGTAAGGAGACTGCAGCCTGAGGGGAGATCATTGCGGTGAAGGTTAGGAAGACTGAAGGAAGGTAAAAAAACCCTTTCTCTCCACCTTTCTTGCTCTATATGAGTTACTAACTCCATTAACAGCTCTGATCAGATCTTGCAAACCAACAACAACTCATGTTAGGTAGTTCTCTCTTCTTGCTGCCCCCCTCTTCCTAGCAATATTGTCTTTTCCATTAGGTTCTGCTCAGATTTTGCAAACTAACAGCTGTTACTTCCTTTATTCAGTTAACTCATGTTAGATCTTCCTCTTTGTCTACTGGTCCACCCCACTTTCCCCAGCAATATAGTCTATTCTGGTCAATTCTGTATTTCCATTATATGTGCATGGTAGGATAGGCTCAGGTTTTCATTTTTGCTCGAATGAGAGTTCAGGCTTGACTTAAGTGAGCACCTATTTTTTGTCTTTCTTCACTGTCTTTCTTTCACATAGTATGATGATTTTGACATTGGGTTCCACTGACATTCTTTGCTAACTCCAACCTCTTCCTTTTTAAAATTTCAGATAGCAAAGGGACATATTTTGGAAAACATGCACACAACATGTCCATAGAGCTTTTGGTCCAATATCGGTTTTCTTCCTCAGCTTGCCTAAATCAAAGAAAGGGATTGGAAACTGGAACATAGCTTTCCAAACTGCATTTGGCAGAATGGGCATGGCAACATTAGTTTAACTGAGAGGTTAAAGGGTGTGTACTGTATGTTTCTCCACTGTATGTGTTGTACCTACTCACACCTTTGCTTCACCATTTCATTAAGTCCAAAACAGCCCTTCAAAATATTTTGGCACAGGGGAACTACAGCCACATCCCAGCTGTTCTCGCATCTCTCTTCTCCCAGTAACCATAGTGCAGATCATATGCTCATCTTCTGGAATTCTCTACCACTGGGTAATTCTATATGAGGGACATTTCTGATTGAATTTGTCTGTAGAATGAGTGTATTTAAACTCCCATTTGAAAAAGCCAGGAAATTCAGTTCTTCAAAATTCTCCAGTTTATGAGTGTGTGATATTGTGCTTCTGTACCGACAATTCAAAAAATCCCCCAAGGAAATGGGCCAATAATGCTGCACAATATTGTGTGTGCATTGTCAGCAGGAAAAAAAGAGGCCAAGCTTTACATAGCAAAGGGCAGCCTGAACGTTGACAACACCAATGGCAGAAGTCAAGATGGTCTACAGGACACCTTCTTCTGAGTACTTCAATTCACACTTGTTGAAAAACAGCCCTGATAATTGCTTTATGTTGTGTGAGAAGTGATTAACTGATGAAGAAAGGAGTCAGCTTCTGGGATTTTCTCTTGCTTTGTGTCACTTTGTGAATGGCATTGGTGCTGGGGACTCCTGTTCAACGCCTTGACCATTAGCCTCTCGAGTGTCTCAGGGTTCCATTATTCCCCATACGATTTCACATATACATGAAAAATCTGGAGGAGGAGCCTGAGAGATTGAGAGAAGGGCCCAGTCCACAGTCTGTCACCCCCTTGCATCAATCTCCAAAGGCACCACTGCCCTTAGGATCTGGACCAATCCCTTTCACAAGAGGATTAGACAGTGTATGTGGGGGTCAAGAAGAAGCTGGATCTAGACATAGTTACGAGACTAGAACTCATATACTTCATGTTGTTCTAAAAGTTGTTAATACTGATTTACCCAACCCAAGTTTAATAAACCCCATTTCTAGCAAGACGTTTGTGTGTCTCTTCAATGCATCACTCCCCTTACCCACTTGGCCAGTTCCCATTTGGCTGCTTTTATAAGCCAAAAAGCGCAGCTGTGAGGGTGGTGGGACTGAGAGAAAGGCCTCCCCTAATGATCTTAATGCCTGAGCAGGCTCATAGAAGCAGATGCGGTCTTTTGAGATAGCTTGGACCCAAGCCATTTAGGGCTTTATAGGTTAGAACCAGCACTCTGAATTGTACCTGGAAATGGATTGGCAGCCAGTGGAGCTGCTGTAACAGGGAGGTTATGTGATCCCTGTGTGGCTGCTAGTTATGGAAAGTGATAGAAAAGTCAGATCCTTACCTTCACAGCGAGGGACCGTGGAACTCCACACGACATTTCCATCCTGCATAATACAAGTTATGGTCTCTGAACCTTGGGTTTTCACAAAGCCATCATCACAGTGAAAAGATACAGAACTTCCTAGAAGGAACCTGTCTCCAAAGCGTCTTCCATTTATGGGAATTCCTGGATCATGGCACTCATTTTGACCAAATGCTACGGATTGAAAGAAAATAAAACGGATAGTCCAAATTAGTGATTTTGGAATATTTTTTGAGGCCTGATTTTAAGAAGTTGACATGAATGGGCCATAAATCCCTATTGAGGATTTACACCAGTGTAAGTGCAAACTGGCATACATACAGGAATGTGAGTAGCAATTTGGAATTAGCTGCAAATCGCTGCCGCCATTTAACCAATTACATTTATGCCAACCTAAATTCACAACAGAATTCTGGTCATTTGATTAGACTTGAAGAAATGGGAAATGCAGGTGAAAATAAGGCAATGAAAGGGATAATAAATACAATTTATAAAATATTATTGGAAACAGAGGCTCAACAGGATTTTCTTAAAATATTACAGGAATACAATTTGGGAGAAGAAAAAAGTGCCGAGGTTTGGAATGAAATATGAGATACAAGAATATTGAAATCAATGTCTGTAAAGATAAAGGAAATGTCTTATACATTCATTTGGAAATGGTATTTAACTTCAGTGAAATCAAATAGATATTAATTATTCCATCTTGTGCTGAAGAGGATGTCAGAAAATAGATATAATAATGTGGCAGGAATGTGAGAATATATTTAAGTTCTGGCAACTGGTTTTCAAGAAAATAAATGCAATACTTAAGTTAAATTTAGAGGCATGCCCTAAAATAGCATTTTTATCAATACTGGATAAGGAGCAATGTAACTGAACAATTAAAGAATTAATTTCAGATTTATTAACAGTGGCAAGATTAGTGGTAGGTAGGTAGGAACTGGAAAACGAAGTATGATTTTCAATTCAATGAATGGCATAAAGAGGTTTGAAGTATAGCTGTTAATGATAAATTAATGTGTAATATTAAAGTAAAGAAAGGAATGATAAATAAGAATATTTTCCAGATATTTGGGGAGAGTTTATTGATTTTGCAATAATAAAGGGGAATGGATGTGTACCTTCACAAGAGTCAATGCAATTTTGGAAGGGGAATGGGGTTCCATAAAGGGAAGAAGAAAAATCCATTACATCTCAGAATGGTCCCCCAAATTGGGGGGGGGGGGTGGCACATGCTTTGTATAATCGTTTTTGTTGTTTTGTATTATTAGTTTTTTGAGGTTTGCATTTTACATTATTTCCATATTATACATAACGTTTTTATGTATAATTAGTTAATTTTAAAAACTCCAAAAATTAGACTCGACAGAAAAGAACAACTAATCTCTCTAACTGGTCTGTGTTTGGCCTTCCAGGTTTTCCTTGATTGATTTAACTACCCGCACTCAGCCTTGTTGAAAATGTATGTGCGTGCTGAACTTGTCAGTGACAAGGCCTGCGTTCCAACCAAACCAAATGATTGAGATCAGTATTCAGTATCCCATCTCCATCCCTGAGTAGTAAACATTAAAGTTTTGAATTGGAAATGAATGAATGTTTGGAAAACATTGAATTGGAAATGAATGAATGTTAGTAATTCCTGAGATCACAGTAAGGATGAATATAACCTTTTCCTCCCTTGTTTTGGGCTTAAACAAAATCTCTCCCCTCAGGTTATTTGCACTAGGAAAACTCTGATTTACTGGACTAGTTCGTAGACTCATTCACTGACCTGACAACAAAAATCCTGGCATTCAGAAAATGTTCAATCTACTTCCACCATGCGTGAAGTACATGCTTTCTGTGGAGCAAATTCTGTTTTTGTTTTTTTTACATTAGTGTCAGAGCATTGCAGTATACAGAAGGATTTTCTTAATAATCACTTACAACACATTAGAAAAATTAAAAAGATCAAACAAGGATACACATAAAATACAACAATCTATGACTGATTATAATTGAAAATAAATAAATACTTCTGACCAAAATTGAACTACATCAGATCTCCCTGCAAGATCTTTTTCTATGCACATTTCAGGATATAATGAATATTGATAGAGATTTATTTATTTATTTATTTATTTATTTTATTTCATCTGAGATGTCAGATGATTTGGGTTTCTCCACATTCACATACTGCTACTCCAGCAGGTGAATATCTCCTTTTCTCTTAATTGTCCCTACACTGTTCTTACATTGTCCAACACCACTCTGTAATCTATTCAGAGACTTCCACACATCCTATCCAGCATTACACCCTGGCACTAGCTGCTCAGTTGGTTCCAGGGGGTGAACCCCCCCACCAGTCCATTCCAGAAAGTTTTCTTAATAGGCTATTCCTGGCAGTGACTTTATGCTTGATGTTTTAATAGTGTTTTCACTATGCCAATGTCTGGTCCAAAGTAACGTCTAAATATTCTGGAGAGTTATAATGCTCTAGCTGGGCACTCTCTCCAAGCTACTTGCAATTTCCATGTTTTCTTAAGTAAAAAGCACAAACCTGCGTTTTTAAGAGATTAGGTTTTAGTTGATGGTCCCTACAGTATATTTCAAGAGCTTCTAATGGAGAGGTAAACAGACATTCCACATCTTTGAAATTGCCACTGGAGCTGACAGAGCTAAGTCATCAGCATAAATAAGACTTTTTTGTATTCAGGGTTATTGGTTGAGCAGTTGGGTATATGTTGAAAAGACGAGGGAGCGTTACACACTACTTTGAAGTAGGTAGTTCTTCTGACTTCACCCATAACTTCATCACCCTTGAAATAGAGGCCCCCACCAAAAAAACCCTACTGTTCTGAAGGAGGGGAACAACAATTTTTATAAGTCCATAACCTTTGTTTACATACTGTATGTGGCATTGTTTATTCAGCATCAATTGATGGATGCAGTATCAATATTTTAAACAGCAAATTCTGTTCAAAAATGAGATTCACTGTCAGGTTTGTCTGCCTAAGATTGTGGCATCAGAATTTTACAGTCCAACAACTTCTAAATACACGTCGCAAGAGAAACTGTTGCCAAAAGAGCACTGTTGTCTCTGCACATTTCTTACGTGTTTAACTGAAATATCTGGATAGCTTCAGGTTGAATCAGTATGCTGGGCTAGATGGATCCCCTGATCTGATCTAGTGAGGCTCTTCAACATAACCACAGTTACAATCGTCCTTTGGGAGCTATGTTAAAGTTTTAAAATTCAAGAAAAAGAAATAACACACAAACACGCACAAACCATTCCTCCTCTGAAAAGGATCTTGTTTTCAACTAACAGATCCCAGTGATATGAATTCAAATGATAAGCATGATCCAGCAGACTCAGGCACTTTCGATCTCTAGCACCATCAGTGGATACGTTAAGCATATATTTTATCTTCGAAGCTAACATTGTAGAAGTGCTTCTCTTTGGTTGTCTCATAACCATTAATACTCAGTAGAAAAATCATAAGGCGACTACTCACTAGTGTAAGTTATATTGAAGCCTCTTCCAGTCGTAGAATGATCTGACTGAAATTCAAGACGCACTATGTGCCCGTTGCTAGCAATTTGGGAAGGCACATCATTTCCAGAAAAAGTACCCAGAGCTGGTAAGTCAGAAATCCCATCATCCTTCACTGTCAGATAATCAAACTGGGGCTCTACATCAAAGTCATTGAAAATAAGATGTATTCTGCTCCCTGGTTCAGAAATAATGAGCCAAACACAATTCATGTTGTTTCCATATTCCTCAGGGTAGTTTGGTGAAAGAATAATTCCTGAAGGTGTTGTGAAGTTGAAGAAACATGAAACTATGAAAAGAGAAAATGAAACATTTTAAACAATGCACATGATGGAAATATAAAATATATTTGTGGAACTTTACTGCATCCACATTTTTTTTTCTATGAAAGGTCATAAATTCTGCCTGGATCATACTCCACATCAAAAACAAAGTTTGCACACTGACTGACTCATTTGCAGAGCTTTGGAAATTTTTTCAAAGGTAATTAGTTAAAGCTGTATTCCTAAAATACTGGGTTAGCATTACAAATATAATTTAAAAGCATATATTTCCAGTTTTCAAAAGTGAGAAAAACAGTGCGTTTTAACTTTTAAAATATCAAGATGTTTTCCTTTGAGTGGCACCAAGAATAATACAAGGTAGCACTTGAACCCTGTAATATTTGTCACTCACCATTTAAGGAGGCCACATCCCCAAAATATAATGGTACAGTAATACTGCAAAAAGAGTGAAGCAATTCCTTACTCAGCTACAATCAAAATTCAACATAGCAAAACATTTGTTGTTTAAAAAGAACAAATAACTAGTCATTTGATGCTTCTTCCAAACTCTGTGTTATCATGGAGCTGCTTCCTTGGAATTCCTTGCATGCAACAGTACAGATTATTTTGTCAAAAGGAAGCCTAAATTTATCTGCTACGCTAAGATTTCAAGGATCTCTTCCTGGAAGAAGGTAACTCAAGGGTTAAGGAAAAGAAATTACATAACTATTATGGGTTGCATCCCATGGTGTCCCTCAGCTGACAGGAGGCTCCTTGATTTAGCAAGCCCATCCATGTGCAGAATGCGGAAGGAGATTTTTACTAATTTTCCCTTCCCCTGTAGCCCCTGTCTGTGTCCCCCATCTGTTACTCAAGGTTTGAAGATTCTTCCACAAAATGTGTGGGAGATGGTGAGAGGGAACATCAAGAAAGGGGAAAGAGTATCAATGGAAAAAAAAATCACCTCCCCCTCCATTCCTCATCAGTTGGATCAAAGAGTTTTCCACTAGCAGTAAATATGAGTCTGTGAACTGTGGGTTGAGTCCTCCATATTTAATTTGTGTTCCACTGTTAGAAAGGATATATGTGAGGCAGTTATTGATGTATCAAGGGGCTGTAGCAGTAACTGAAGGAACAGCACCCTTACAGTTAAGAATGGGGATGCAAATCTTCACTCATGCCATTCTGACAGGCAAGAACAAAGCATTTCAAAGGTGTTCTCCCCACAGAATAAGATAGGATATGTTTTGCTCATTTTCTATGGGCGTATTTTTCGTGAAAAAAAAATATTAGGGAACACGTTTATGTGCAAAAAAACCCAACCCTCATATTTTGAACAGAAAGCTTCATATTTTGTGCAGAAATGCTTGTATTTTGAACAAACTATGAAAGCCAACATCCTACTGCCATGGCAAGCACTATGTGCAACAGAATGGTTATTCCAAAAATTAACTATATTCACAACAAAGTTAGTAAGGAATATTGCCATTTCTCTTTAAACCTCCAGAGATGTACCCTATTGGATGTGCCCATTCTGTTAAGTGTATTTTCATTAAGAAGATGTCATAATGAAGATTTAAAAAAGTAGAGGAAAAAAGGCATCAAGAGCAGGAACCAGGAGTTATATCCCACAAAGAAGCACCGGGGATATTTTCCATAAGGAAAGGGGATGCTTCAAGTGCTGTCAGCACTGATAAATGACCTAGCACACACTGTTTGTAAAAGGTCAGGAAAAGAAAGAAACAGAAGTCCATAAATTGATTTAAAAACAAAAGCACACTGGAACTTACAAACGCAACTGGGTTTATTGCCCGACCACTGGTTATTCTGTTGACATGTGATCATTCTCTCTCCCACAAGTTCAAAGGCTGCTTGGCATTCAAAAGTCAGTGTATCTCCATGCTGAAAACTACTGCCAGTCCTCTTCCCATAGGATGGAATTCCAGGATCACCACAGCCACCTTTCTCTATTTCTACAGCAAGAATAATAAATGCATACACAAGACATCAAAGGATTAAAATAGGCACTGTGCATAGTCACCAAGCCCCTGACCACAGGTTACTTCACCCTGACAATGGGCAAGTGCTTTCCAAATTAAACTCTCAGTTCTTGTGTTTACAGAATTTTGGTTGTTCTTGATAAGTTATTCTCTTTATTATTGTTTCAATGTATTAGTTTTTTTTCTTTAAAAGACTCAAAGTATCTTCCTCTATTACAATCCACAAAAATTAAAAGTGCAAGCCATGAAAGCAGTGTCCAATTATGTAAAACTACACCTCCCTTAACAAATCATATGGATAATCCATTGGTGCAAGGGGGGGGGGGGTGTCCCACAATCTATTTTGAAAGTGTTACCATAAGTCAGAATTGACTTGACAGCTCACAATTATTGATATTATTCAGTGTCTGGGAACAGAGGAACATTGTAACCTGTTGCTGAAAGGATGGTTACAATGGGGCCAGGTAGGTCTCACTGAAAAAAAGCATTCCATAGACAGCTGGACAGCAACCAAAAATGCCCTCTTCTTTGTCACCACCTTCCAAGCTCCTCTCAGATGAAGTACTTTGAGAAAGGCCTCAGATGTTGTTCTCATCTGCCCTCAGAATATGGGTACATTCATGATTCAGGAAGCATTTCATCAGATGTTGGGATCCTGAGCTAAACAAAGTTTTATATGGGTTCAATTAGCACTCTCAGTTAAGCCTGGAAAGATCTTGGCATCAACAGTCAAGCTGTTGACCAAAATGCTTACTTTCTATATCCTACCATCAGTCTGGTCTCTGCCTTCTGCACTAATTGCACTTTCTAAATAATTTTCAAAGGCAGTCCTCCACACAGCGCACTGTGGTAATCTAACCTGGAGTCTAGATTCAGTGAACCAAAGTGTGAAGTGATATAGGTGGGTCACTGGCCAAAATTACTATAAAGCACTCCGTACTACTCAGGTCATTAGTGCCTCACATAATAATAAAGGGAGAATTCCCAAACCAGGAACTTGCTCTTTTAGGGTGACTGCAGTCCCATCCAGAACACCTTAAGTATCCATCATCCAGTCACAAGAACCACCTGCTTAGCATCACTTGTCTTGTATAGACTGAGATTCCGTTTATTTGCCTTTATCCAATCCATTGCCAAAGTCAGCCAATGATTTAACATATCTACTGTACAGGCTAAAACCTGTTGAAACTGTAAATGACAAGCAGAGCTGCTTTATTGAATTCCAAGCTCTGAGCGATTTGACTCAATGGCGTCATGTCGTTGTTAAAACAAAATGAGAGATAAGTTTGAATACTGTCCATAGGGCCAAGAAGTATTTCCTAAGCATCACATTTGGGAGCTGACCATCCATGTATAACAAAATCCAAATAGAACAAACACAGAGTGCCCTCCCCCCCCCCCCCCCGCCAAACTGGACAGTTGCTACAAACGGACACCATACTCAGTGTTAATGAACACTGCTCAAAAGTCAAGGCATTAACCCCCATTGTAATTATTTTAGAAAAACTGGTTACAATCAAGAGTGTCTGGAGCTGTGTGATAAGTTCCCACTCAGTGATTCTGTCTAGGAAGGAAACATGGATCCCTGATGAACCACAATGATTCCATGGTAGCAAAATCTCGGTAGATACTATACGATATATACCAAAAAAAATTATAGTGCAGTCCTGCTGTACACTGTTGATTGAAAGCAGAACGTAAGTCAGAAAATGTGATATGACTACAGAGAAGGCAGGTAAGACTTTTGGTGATATAAACAAGATACAGAGTTTCCCAAACACAGGAAATAATGGTTCCACTTTAATCTGCAGTAGTCTGCTCTTATCTGCAGTACTGCATCCAGTTCTGGATACCACCCTGGGGAAAAAGTAGATGGACTGAAACAGGTCCAAAGAAGGACAATCAAGATAGTTTGGAAAGTAACTACTGTGAGGAAATGCTGATGGAACTAGATATATTTAGGCTGAAAACCCAGAGAAGATGTGAGAACACTATTCAAATATTGGAAAGCAGTTACAAAGAGAGTAAAAACTTGTCTTGCCAGTTCCCGAGGAGAAGACTAGATCCAAGGGGATTAATTTACAGGAGGATGGACCTTGGCTGAACATTAAGAAAACTCTTTTAACAATAAGAGCAGTTAGACAATAGAATCAATTACATGGTGAGGGATTTCTATCTCCTTGTAGCTCTGCAAACAGAGTAAGTACCACTGAACTCAGCAGGAGTCATTTGTGAACAAACAAGATTAGGAGCCGCTTCTTCACAGTGTGAGAATGCAAATGAATTTTTGTGTATCCCATGGGCACATATCCCAGTTTAGATACAAATGTATGGGTACCCCTAGACAAGTAACTGCTTCCCACTTTTGCTTTTCCAGTCACTGATGAGATTAAATTTAAACTAGGCTTCCTCCGTGACACGGAAAGGAAGCTGAACAAGAAATATTTTCTTTCTGATAAGGTTTCACTTGCTCTTGTTTCGGGCAAAATTTCATTTTTTGCATTAAAGCCACAGCTAGCATAAAAGACTGCTGGAATGAAGAATATCAAAATAGCAAGGGTGGAAACCAACCTGGTGTCTGTTGTTTTGCTAACCTACTTAAACTGGCAATACAAACTTCATCCCCTCTAGGATTATCTTCTGTACTCATTCAACCTCAGGCTTCTTTTGATCTCAGTGATTAGAACTGTGTGAACTGCATGAAGTTGGAGGATGTGCTCAAAGTTCTGCAGTTCAGATTTAAAATCAGCTTCCTCTGGTATGCCATGAATATTAACATAAATTCTATTCAATTGTTTCCGGCTTTTCATATACTCTGCCTGACGGTTCAGGCAAAAAGACCTTTTTATCTTGTTTGTAAACCAGCAATATTTACCATCTTTGGGGGCTTATTATCGTCTCAGTGTAAATAAAATGACAAGATTAAACTCTCCCACAAACTGCAATGAGATTATCATAACATGTTTGAATTTAATCAAAGTCCTTCTCCACCACTGTGTTTTCCTTTAAAGGAAAGAACCATGGCAGTTTTGAAGGAAAATGTAAGCGTTACAAATAGGGAAGAATAGAAACAATACTATACATAACAGGCATTGGGTTCAAAGTCTGGGGAATTTGGAATAATCAGCCTTTATGATGTATTATACAGTAAAAACGTATGATAGACAAAATGCAGCATACCTATAACAAACTTTTGTAATACAATTAAAACTTCATACTGTTTGGAGCAGCACGTTTGTGAAAAATAATCCATCTCTGCCATTTGAGTTAGTGTGACTATGAATATCTGAAAATGAATGAAAAAAGGCAGCACTTCTCACATGTTACAGTTAATCTCTGTAGATGAGAGTAGGGCCAGCCTACCTTTAGGCAGAATGAGACAAGTGCATCGACAGGAAATACTGAGGGGAGTGAGAGAAAAAGAGGAATTGGAGTCTACAGCTCTGTGGGCCACATAGCCTTTTCTATATCCTCTAAGGCCATGATCACACCAGCAAAATGTACCCCTATTTTCTCACGTCTTTTACTCCCTGAGCAGATGCGTTTTGAAGTCACGTGACTTATATTCCAAGGTGTGCGTTCTGACGTGTTTTTGAATTATTGTAGCATTTCCCTAAATTTGATGTGATATGAACGGCTACACTTCGGTACTGGAATATTTCCCTCTGGGTTGTTTATGTCTCTGGAACCCCCTTTTTCTCTCTCTTTTTTTTAAAAAAAAACACACCTAATTTCATTACATCGATGTTTCGGCAACATTTCCTTGATGGGTATGAGTTTCTCTGCTGCACATGTGCCTCTTGCAGCAGAGAAACTCACAATCAGGCTTTGTTTTCATTGCAGTTTTACCATGAGGTCCCCAAGAGGAAAACATAAAGGGGCTCAGGGGAAGGAGCACCCCCTGGTGGAAGGATCCACAAATAAGTGAAGTGCAGAGGCTGATATAAGTTTTCCAACACACTGACACTCCACTTGCTAATTTATTTATTTTCTTAAATAAAGGGACATGCAGGCAAACAACATCACTGGTGGAAACAACACAAAGCAGGTTGCCAGAAAAAGTATCAGTACAGCCATTCACACAGGACACCACTGCAATTGTTGTGCAGTGAATCCCACAATACAAAAAGTAGAAGCCTCCTGGCGGGCAAGATTTGGTGTGGAGATAGGACAGAGAGGGGGAAAAAAGATCAATAATGGCTGTACGTCATCTGAACCAAAAAAAAAAAAAAATTGAAATTCATGAGGAGTAATTCAGAAACATTTTCCTGGTGTGCCTGCAGCCTAAGCTAGCCTACTGCTTGCTGCAGATTAGGCATCCTTCAGTCTAGAGAGACTATGGTATCGTGCTCTAAATGGAGGACTTGGAACAGCGTCTAGTGTGGCTGAGAAGGCCAATTCGAGAGTGACAATCCCTTCCACACTGAGGACAAATATAATCTGTCCTCTGTCCAGCTCCCTGATTTTGCTGGTTTCGGGACTGCCTCTTTGCCTCAGCCTGCTGGACAAGTGTCTCTTCAAAATGGGAGAGGCCATGATGCACCACCTGCCTCCAGGCTGAACACTCAGATGTCAAGGTTTCCCATCTGTTGAGGTCCATTCCTAACTGCTTGCTAGTACAGCAGAAAATACTGCCCTTATTGAAAGTAAGATTCGGCTGCCAGTTCATTCAGCTTCTGCATGCTGAACGGGAAGCATGTGCCACCTTGCCCCTCACAGCAAAATTACTAGGTTTGCCCTTGTGTCTGCAGGGGTGGGGAGGGGATTGAGGAGCACAGCCACTGACTCCATCATGGAAGCATGTTTGCATGAAAAAAATAAACAAACATAGCTGGACCACTCAGTGCGTTTTTAGGTATACAGAGCCAAAAGTTGGGAATCCGCTTTCCTGTACCTCCCAGGAGAAAAGTCAGCCTGTGTAGCCTTAGGCAAACTGCACAGTTCCTGGACAAACCCAGAAGTAGGGAATGATAAACCACTTTTGAGTATTCTCTACACCTAGAAAACCTGGAAAGAGTCATCATAAGTCAGTATCCACATACATGTGTACACGCACGCTCACACACAAACGTGCAGTATACAAACTAAACAGGCATCTGTTCCATCTTTGGATTCAGGGACACTGGCATAGGTAAGATTTCCAAGCATTAAAAAAAGGACAAAAATGGAATCAGTTCACATCTCTAGATGTATTCAGTATAATGTTCATATGTTTAAAGGATTTGAGGGGACAAGACTAGCAAGTGTGATTCCCATTCCACCTACACCTTAACACCATTATATACAAGAATACATTCTATTGGCCTGTCTGTACAAGACTATTAAAATAGTTTCTGCACATAAAGAGTTGTGGTATGTTAACTGGACAATCTCCTTGCTTCACGAGGAGCCTCGTGGCGCAGTGGTTAAACCACTGTACTGCAGCCAAAACTGTGCTCACGACCCGGGGTTCAATCCTGGGTAGCCAACTCAAGGTTGACTCAGCCTTCTATCCTTCCGAGGTCGGTAAAATGTGTACCCAGCTTGCTGGGGGGGGGGGGTAATGTGTAGCCTGCATAATAAACCGCCCAGAGAGTGCTTGAAGCGCTATGGGGCGGTATATAAGCAGCACTCTTTTCTTTTCTTTTCTTTTCAGGCCACAAACGCAAGGGAAGATACTGCTAAGCAAACTATGTGCTGCTAGATACTGCACAGAAGCTTATTCCATGTGTGGACTGACCTTGCTGAATCACAGACAGAAGGGAAAATATTCTATAAAAATTAAACAAGCAGCAGCTGAAAAGCAAATGCTAGTGGGTATGGCAGTTATATGCCCTGGTTTTCCTTCTGAAGATGGATAGAGAAGCAAAAGCCAACTGAAGTATCAACACAAAAAAGAGTTTTGTGGAAACACAAAGATTAAGGCATTCATTCTTTTTTGGACAAAAGTAACTCAAAATGCTAAGTTGTTACCGAGCCACACAAACATATACAGTGGACCCTCGACTTACGCACGGCTCCACTTACGGACTTTTCGAGTTACGGACTTCTCCAGCCGGAAAATTTCACTTCGACTTCCGGCCGGAGAATCGACATAAGAACAGAAATAGGCAGGGGGGGGGGGGGGAAAGGCGGGCAATTCAACTTTCTAACTATAGGTGGCGCCGAGGCTGCTTCTTTGTGCTGTAGGTCTGTCGGCCATTACTGTACATAGGGTGTGTCGCAGTTGAGAGAGCTCCTGCTCTCTCAACTGATGAGAACCTTTGAACCTGAAGGCGCGGGTCTACTCGCGAGTAAGCATGGCTTTGCAAGCGTGGGAGGCTTCAGAGGCTTCAGACTGGTAAGGTGCTGCTGTTTTTTCTTTTTAAAAAGTTGTTCTGGGTGGGTTTTGGAGGGTAGATTTGGGCTGGGGGGTATGTTTCTGTGTTGTTTTGTTTTTTGGTGATTTTTTTTTTTTTTTTTTTTGCAGTCCCAGCGTGGGACTTGCTCCACTGTTGCTGTTATTTTAATTTTTTTGGAGGGGGGTATTTTTTCCTTCTGCTGGAACGGATTAATAGGTTTTCAGTGCATTCCTATGGGAAATGGACCCTCGACCTACAGACTTTTCGACCTGCGGCCACTGTTCCAATACGGATTAATCCCGTAAATCGAGGGTCCACTGTACACATACTCATACACAGAACAAGAGAGCGAACAAGATAAGAGGTTATAAAGTGGCAATGAAATACTGATTTCAAAAGGTAGTTAAAAGGTAATAAAATGCAGAAATTACATTTCTGACAATAAAATCAGTACTTCTGTATATAGAAAATAGGTATAGCAGCAATTTGCAACAGCAGTAGTGAGTGGTATTGCTATAACACTTGCAGTGAGACAGGAAATTATTGCCTTTATTTAGACACAAATGGATAGAACCACTGAAAGAATAGATCCAGATTTCATTTTGCTTAAAGTCAACTCCCTAAAACCAAAGGGACTTCAGTCAGTCATGACTAACTTAAGTTGCATTGTTTTCAGTGGGTCTGCCTGAAGTATGAATGTTATATTAGCAATAAAAAACAAAACATTGCTATTAGTTCTAACCAAACTATTTCACATTAGCCATTCCTCCTGGAGATCTGCAATTTGCTCTCCTGCGGCCACTTAGAAATAGCAATTGGCCAGAGCAGCCATTTTTCAACAGAACTGCCTTTGTTTCTCCTGCACCTGACTAACCGAACTTTCCCTCTGGAAGCTGATTAACACTGAGATGTTTGTCAAAACCCAGAAGTAAGCAGCAAATAAGGTATCTGACATCTCAACTGTTTCAGGAAAAATGCTTGTTGTTACAGCTTTCTTTTCTGTTTCTTTGTATACCAAAATAAAATAGTATCCCATGAACACATGATAGGAGTCTACTGGGTGAAATGTTTATACACTACTCCTATCTCTTTTATCGCCTAGAATATATGAGAGTACCATTGTTCATGCTCACTTTTATCATTGTCTAAATTATTCAGAAGCACCTCTGGAGTTCCACATTTCACTTCTCACTCTGCACACCAACATCAGAAATCTAACAGACCAGATTTCACACACTTCTCACTGTTTGTTTGAAATATCTTTACTCTGCCTTTCTCCTTAAAAGGACCCAAGGCAGCCACTACCATCAAGATGTTAATCACCAATAAAGAACGCAACTGTATGCATCTAGAAGAATGTATATTTGTCCTATTACGGAGCCTTCCAAGGGATTTCAATGATTCAGTTACAACGTGTACTCCCTAATATTTTGACAGAACTATTTCTAATTTCCCTACCCTGAAGCAGGATTTGGAAGCATCTTGAAGAATCTTGAGAACATCACTGTTAGAACATCTGCCTTAAGCAAGTCGTAAAGGAGAGCAAGACGATTCTTCAAACTAGCCACTAAGGAAAGGAAAACTCTTTCCAACTTGACTCTCAGTAAACAGAAACATAACTGGCAAAATGGAAAGCACACACTTCATAGCCTTTAGGCGTTTGAACCTCCTCACTGATGTTGCAAGTGGGTCAACTGGAACCGAAGAGCCACATGGCCTTCCATGCCAGCACAGATCCAACCCTCACTGGTACATGTCCATCTCAGTAAGTCATCTATACTTCATCCTGAAGGATCATGGCTTCCTCAGAGAACCCGAATAATGCCATTAGGTAATAAAGGCATCTAGGAATTCCTAGGGAATGTTGCAGGCTTTGGGGATTGGGTGATGTTTTCCCCAGACCATACACAGGAAGGGGTCACACAAAGAAACATACATTCTAACTGGAAAAAGAAGTAAGCTGAAGAGGCTCAAATGAACATTGGGTCACTGGGCCTCTCAATGACTTTGCAAGGTTCTGAATACTTCTTGGTCCTTTCTGCCCTTTCAGGCGCATTTTGGATGTGTGATGACTTCAACAAAACTACCAAAATGGATCTGTAAAGTCAGAGAGAAAGAGAGAGAGAGAGAGAGAATGAGAGATGGAAAAAGTTTGGATAGAGCTTGATGGAACTCTTTGCCTTCTAAATAGAACTGGCCATGACTGGAGAGATCTCTGGTCTTTCTGTGAAATATATTTGTAATACTATTTAATACTATTTATTTATTTGATATTTATACTGCCCATCTAATGGAACCCACTACTCTTGGTGCACAAAAACCAAAATATATTATAAAATCAAACAACCACAACCAAGTTCTATAACTAAATATCACTACGGTGCAGCAGAATAGGTGACAATAAAATTGACAACAAGGTGTTCTATTGTTCTTTCTTTTCTTCTTCTTCTGGAAATGCTCAATATACATTCCAATTCCTAAGAAAAGAGATGCCAAGGAATGCAGTAACTATAGGACCATTGCTTTAATTTCCCATAGAAGCAAATATATGTTCAAGGTTTTGCAAGAAAGGCTTTTACCTTAAATGGAGCAAGAAATAGCTGATTTCCAAGCTAGATTTCAAAAAGGAAGAGGCACTCAAGATCATATTGCAAATATCCACTGGCTACTGGAGAGCACTAAAGAATTTCAAAAGATCAATATATGCTTTATAGGCGACGGCAAAGTCTTTGATTGTGTAGATCATGAGAGACTATGAGTTGTTTTGGGGGGGAAAATGGCTGTGCCTCAGCACTTGATTGTCCTGATGCATAACTTGTGTTGTGAACAAGAAGCTACCATTAAGACATAATATGGAGACACAGAATGGTTTCCTATAGCCAAAAATGTCAGACAAGGGTGCATTTTATCCCCTTATCTATTCAATCTGTGCAAATAGGGAAAGCCAGACTGGATTCAAGTGAAGGAGGAGTGAAAATTGGTGGAAGAAATATCAGTAATCTAAGATATGCAGATGACAACATCTTACTGGCAGAAAGCAGCAATGTATGTATTTATTTTATTTATTTAAAATATTTTTACCCTGCTTTTCTCTTTGAAAACAACTCACAGCGGCTTACAACATTGAAAGACAATATTTAAGGTTAAAAACAGTGAGTATACAATGGTGGTTAGCATAATTAAAAGCCAATAATTAAAGCTAAGAACAATGAGTATGAAGAGGCAGCTCACACCATTAAAAGGCAATATGAAACCTAACAACAAAGGTATACAAATATTAAAAAGAAAAAAACCAAAACAAACGCCAATCTAAGAATTGGAAACACAAAAATGGGAAACAAGCAGTACTAAAAATCCGGTCAAAGCAGTAAATGCAATCTATTTAAAAAATCTCACACAGGTAACTAGTTACTGAGGGAAAGCTTCCCTGAAGAGGAAGGTCTTTGCCTGCTTGCAGAAAAATAGCAAAGTTGGGGCCAGCCTGGTCTCCTGTGGGAGGGAGAAGCAACAGAGAAGGCTCTCTCCTGTGTCCCCATCAGACGCACCCATGAAGGTGGTGGGACCAAGAGAAAGGCCTCTTCTGATGATTTTAACACCCCAGCCGGCTCATAATAGGAGATACGGTCTTTGAGATAGCTTGGACCCAGGCCATTTAGGGTTTCATAAGCTAAAACCAGCACTTTGAACTGTGCCCTGAAACTGATCGGTAGCCAATGGACCTTCTGTAACAATGGGGTTATGTCATCCCTGTAACCAGCCCCAGTCAGCAAACTGACTGCTGCACTTTGAACCCACTGAAGTTTCTTAACACCTTCAATCGCCAGTCCCACATAGAGCGTGTTACAGTAGTCCAGCTGGGAAGTAACCAGGGCATATGTCACAGTGGCCAAACCAGATCTCTTCAGAAACAGACACAGCTGGTGCACTAGTTTTAATTGTGGAAATGCACTCCTGGCCACCGCAGAAACCTGGGCATCCAGGCTCAGGGATGAATCCAGGAGCATCCACAAGCTAAGCACCTGTGTTTTCAGGGGGAGTGTAACCCCATCCAGCACAGGCTGCATCCCTATTCCTCAAACTGCCTTTCAACTGACTTTTGTCTTCAAACAACTGTTAGGGAAAGTGAAAGAAGAAAGTGCCAAAGCAGGATTGCAGCTAAATGATAAGAAGACAAGAATCGTCATGACTACAGAAGAACTACACAGCTTTAACACTGACAATGAAGAAACAGTTAGAGATTTCATATATCTTGGTTCAATCATCAATCGAAATGGAGAGTGCAGCCAAGAAATTTAAAAACAAAAAACAAAAAAACTGGGACCAGGAAGGGCAGCAACGAAGGAACTATAAAAAACCAACAAGTGTAAGGATGTGACGTTGGAGACCAAGACCATCCACACTCTTGTATTCCCAGTCACCATGTATGGGAGTGAAAGCTGGACAGCTAAGAAAGCTGACCGGGGGGGGGGGGGGGGGATGATTCGTTTGAAATAGAGGGGAGTTTTGCAGATACCCTGGATTGTCAGAAAAATAAACAACTGGATCCTAGATCAAATCAAGCCTGAACTATCTCTGGAGGCCAAAATGTTGAAACTGAGGCTGTCCTATTTTGGGCACATCATGCAAAGATAGGATTCCCTGGAAAAGACAATAATTCTGAGAAAGGTGGAAGGCAGCAGGAAAAGAGGAGGACCAAATATGAGATGGACTAATTCCCTAAAATAGCCCACAGGCATGGGTCTGCAAGAGCTGAGCAGGGCAGCTGAGTACAGGGCATTTTGGAGAGTGCTCATTCATAGGTTGAATTGGAGGTGACTTGATGGCACATAACAACAACATGCTAGCACCAGAAATACTGACACAAAAACTAATATATACTTGCATCCATTCAAAAGAATACCATGTACAGTTTTAAATTCCTTATTTCAGCTTGTTCCAAATATTTTTTATTTGTTATTCCTAAAACTGTCTGGTTGCACTGCATGTTTCTTTGCCATAGATTGTGAACTCTCTAATCCTTGCTCTCTCAAACTTACATGCATCATTTAGTACACTAGAATGACACAATCTTCTCAATCATTTTCTTACACAGCAGGTCCTAATTTTGCAAACATCCTGTTTATTGCAGTTCATTACCCTTTCTGGCATGTAGAAGTCTTTACTATATAACATTGCATGAATTTCCACTTCAGAAAATATCAGAACAGGACTTTTTTGAGGATCAGTCTTCCCAGGAAACACAATTTCACTTGCTTATTAATATTAACGCAGGGGATTTGAATGCAATTGAAATAGGTTTCAATTTCAGATACATGACAGGCTTGTGCTAGTTTAAACACGCACCTCTTTATACAGAGAACAGAATCCTATTACTTACATACAGAGGCATAAGTGCAAAAGCGTGAATTGCAGCAGTGACACTGTCAAGGTGACACTGACATTCCTTCTCGCACACCAATAGCAATGTATTGGCTCATGGAAAGGAATATAAGCATCCATTTCTTAATTACCAGCAACTCACCACTGCAATTTATGGTTTTGCACCTACGCCAGCATATGCAACGTATAGGATTTTGGTTCTAGTGGCAAATGGAACTGAACTTGTTAGCTTTCAAATCAATTTTCTATAGTAGGTCCACAGATAAATAACTCTGAAACTGTACATCATGTTTCCTTCATGTACGTTGTTTAATAAGCAGTTCTCTATTTTTTAGTAATGAGGGCTCATGGGGGGGGTCCCCTCTTCTATAAATAATGTCAGCTTGGCATCAATTGACTCATTAATGGAGGAAGACAGTGATGTAAAGCACTATTCTTGAGCATACAGTACTCCACAGGTGGAGGCATTCTGGTGTCAAATCAATTGCTGTCACTATGTGAAATTAACAGCTGTTGATGGGATGGACTGTTAAATATCACAGCTGGCAAATGCAACTGGCAACGAAGTTAAACAAGGGCTTACAAAGCAATTCTTCAGCATAAAACAATTAAGCTATTCTTTATGGGCTCATCATGAATTATGTTGTTCTTTGTTGACACTTAAAAGTCAGGGAGATACTCAAGACTATGAAAGGAGTTACGAACATTTTGAGAGGAGTGTGGCAGGAATTGCACTAAATCCCTATGATAGGGAGAAGGCATCCAATACCACCACCTGTTTGCTGTGTCAGAAACATGATTTTCTCAGAATTTGGAAACATTGTTCATTTCGGACTACATCTCCCAGAATCAGAATTGATGTCATGGCCTCAAAGACCAGAATCCTAGTGGTGTTTGCATAAAATTTGCAGAACTTGCTGTGGCTAACTGCAGCTAATTAACAAGGCGCCAGGCTGTGTATCAGTTATGCAACTGAGTGCATGACCAGACACACAACTGAGATACAGCTTGGAACTTAATCAGTTACCTGTAGTCTGCTATGACACAGTGCACAGACTGTACACAGCAGGGTTCCGACTAATACTCTAGGTCTGCCAGACATCAGCTAAATACCTTTTTTTATGTTATGCATGCATACATACGAAAATTTCAGCAAGACATAAGTATCTACACGATGCAATATTTCACAAAGGCATGCTCAATATTGAGATTTGTTTGCTGTATTTTGATTTGACTTCATTGGTTATCAATTAAGTGAAGATGAAGTACAAATTCTTTCAATATTATGATTAATAAGATCAAGAGATAACTGGCCGACTGGTGCGGAAATTAAGCTGGTCTTAATAAAAGCATTTATGATAACAAAGTAGTCAAGAATTCTTGATGAAGGAAAAGTAAGGAAGGAAAAATATGCAGATGAAATTATGAAAGGACTGTGGACTATTAAAGAAGGATTGGTTCACTCAGTGCTGCAAAGGAGATTGCTAAGGAGAATCTTGGCCGACACGTCTAGTTACTGCATAACTGTGCTATGCTGTCCAGTTTCCTGCCCCACATCACTGCTCTAGAAGCTATCTAGGATGCCTGCTGTATGAAGACCTTCACACCCTGTCTTCAAAGCAAGGAAATGCAGGATCATGGCTACAATGGCAGCATGAAGTGACCATATTTATCATTTTGGTGCAGGCCTCCATCTTGATTCCATCTCTGCCTAAAGCAGCCTTAAAATGTTTTTATGACGGATCACCAATTTTCCTTGGAACTGTCTTCACAGAAGGCCCAAAGTGTCTCAGAGACTAGGCCTAGCTGAATTGCTTTTTTACTCCCCAGAGTCCAGGATTTAGTTCAATAATCCTGTTGCCTATTATTAAACAGAGGAAATCCTGGTTCTGTTGTTTCTTGGGACCTCTGCCTAAGATGCTCCATCTGTCTTCCCATGCTCCCCAGCTTCAAGACAGGCTAATGAGACTAAGGAGATATAATTTCTGTCACCCCTGGGTCTATCTTCATAAGCACTTTCCACTTGCATTGGTGATTCCCTTGTCTATTTCCTCCCTTTTGGTGTGTGTCTTTCTAGGGAGTGGTTTTTATTGCTATTCCTTTTGTACTTCTGCTCCCCTCCTCTTTCCTCTCACCCTTGGGAGTTTTGCTTCAAGCTGATGTTTGCTGGTAATATTTCTGAAGCAAAACAACAACAAAAACATTTGTTTGCCCTTTGTGCTATTCTCCTGTATTTTTTACTCTTCCTGGATGTAATCATTGTGTATATTTTAATCCTTCTGTGTCCCCCTCAAAAAATCTTCTATTAAATAGCTCTGTGTGAATTTGAGCCCAACCCATATCAAAGTGCGCTATCGCCATGGTTCAAAGATCCCTTACATGGGTGGGAAATACATGTTCTCATCATTTAATCACAAGGCTGGCATGTTATATTTTACAGCTCACACATATACGCTATCAGACTTTATATCTAAACTATTGCCCTACATCATCCCTTCTTTTAACAAGGGAGTAAGTATTCAAAACTATTCAAAACTGTTTTCTTTAGGAGTCAATTTTTCTTGAGAAATCCATTGACCTCAAATTATGTTAACCAACTTATCACTGTCTACAGATCCATTTGCGAGTTTCCTGAGAGAAAATTCTTAATAAAATATCCAGACCTGGGGAACAAGTACTGATGTATCAGTCACCCATCTCATTTAGTCAAATCATTCACTGCCACTCTCTGAAAGCCTGGCTACTAATAGTAGCATGATTTGGAAAATGAAAAAGTAGGAGAACAGGGGAGGCAATACGAAAAGCTAACGTACTGCTTATTTGAAGTCTAGTATTTGATTTTTATCATCAGACTGTAGGTGTCACGCATCAAAAAGCTCCAGAGACTGAAGGGCAAACTAATTTTCCTTGCTTGCTCTTCCTAATAAAAAAGAAAACCATCACAAAATTCAAAAGCTATTGTAAAAATTTGACATAATATTGTTCAAGGGGAAAAAGCCCATAAAAGCCCATGCCTTCTTTACTTGCTGTGATGAATCTTACCTTGATAGAGTCATTTACAAGACAATTATTTCCCCCAAAGAATGGGAGAAATTGAAAACTATGTAAACACTGTTTTTTCATATGGTCAAGAGTTTCAGAAATACGAGGCCCAGGATTGGAAGTTATTCCTCTGTGCTCAGCTCAATTGACACATTGGTAAATGTACAGATTTTGCTACTCTTCTTCCATATTTTCAATTATTAATTTATTAATAAATTATTCATTTATCTCTTCCCCATACATTTACAGTAACTGATGTACAATCAGACATTAGTATGGAAAGACAAATAAGTACACTCAATAAATTCATGTTGAATGAAAATGCTATTTGCTTCCCCCACCCCATTTCAAACTTGCCAGTTTTGTCCTTAAAACTGCATGAAACTTACTCTTAAATGCTTATTTAATTGAAAGCTTTTGAGCATGTTTCCTATGAACACAGGTATTTCTAAACATATTTCTCAAAACACACCCAAGAAAGAAATATCTTAGAATTTTTGGGGGGTCAAGAATTACATTACAACATTAGGAAAAGAATAGAATTGGATGCAAAATATAGGCCCAGCATTCATTCTCTCTCTGTAATACTTGGTTTAGAAATCCAAGAATGATCCTTCTAAGCTAGTGTTATTATATGTCTATTTATTTTGTTAGACTGCTTTTAAATTGTCCTTATGATAAAAGTGGTGGTAGGAATAGAAGGTGCTGTTCAACACCCTGGCCATTGGCCTGTGAGGTCCCTCAAGATTCTGCCTTGTCCTCCTTGCTATTCAACAAATACTTGAAACTGTTGGGAGAGGCTGTCCTGGTGCAACTAATATCTTGACAAAACCCGATTCTACCTCTCTTTTCCATCTAAATCCAAGGAAATTGTTTCTGTTCTAAACCAGCATCAGGTTTCGGTAGCAGACCAGATGAGGACAAACATATTGATCAGTTTAGGTCAGACTCAGATCCTGTTCCCTGAACTGACTTTTAACTGACCAGAAATACCTCTGTCTTGTCTTGATTAAGCCTCAATTTGTTCTTCCTCATCTGGTCTGCTACTGAAATCAGATGCTCTCATGTCCCCTGAAAACTCAGGTTTACAGCTTAGGTGTACTACTAGATTCAACTCTTCAGCCAAGTTTCAGTAATGACTGGGAGTATGTTTTACACAGTTAAAGCCTATCTTCCAGTTAAATGTCTGATTTCTCTATGATGGCTCATGCCTTTGATGCATTCCACTTGGGTTAACGTAAAAGGCACTATTTCAAGCTGCCTTCAAAAAGTGTTCAGAAACTTCAGTGGATCCAACATGCTGTAGCCAGACTAATAACCAGAACTCATTACAGGGAGAACAGAGATCTCTTACTACAATCGTTTCACTGGCTGCCAGTTTTTGGGCACAATTCAGAGTACTGACTCTGATGCATAAAGACCTGTAGGGCCCGAAAGGCTCTCCTTCTCTGTATGAGCCTCCCCTGATTTTAAGGTATTTGGGAGATGCCTTGCTCTCAGCACTACACTTCTCCCAGGCATATTTTGTGTTGGCTACAGAGAGGGTCTTTTTAATGGCTGATCCCACACTGTGGAACTACCAGACTGGGAGAACCTAGACCGGCTCTTTCCCAGCTCTCTTCTCCCAATGGGCAAAGATCCACTTATTCGGACAGGCCTCTGGCTATGACCGGCTGCTGAGGACGGTCTTTTGATAGTTTGTGTTGTATTTCTTCTCTCACAGTGGTTTCAATTTGTTTTCAATTTGTTTTAATTTGATGCCTGCTTTTAATATGATAATCTATTTTAACTGCAATTTAATATTATAATTTACATTTTTAGGTATATTTCTCTTATATTCCTGTTGTGCACTGCTCTGGGCCCTCCAGCTGAAAGAAGGTAGATGATGAGTAAAATTAATTAACTAATTTATTACATCATTATTATTCTGTGTAACTCATGGTGGAGGCTTGAAAGCAGGTAGAGAATGGATCCAGAAGGAAGAGCACTTGGAAGCCTTGAGAAGCGAAGTAGCCTATTTGATTGACTGGCATCTACTGACACCATATAAGGGCTAGTCTGCTGTCTGAGACGCAGTACATCCAACCGCGAATCTTATTGGGCAGTAACCCAGAGTTAGAACCTCTCAAGGAGCTGCTATGCTCTCCACCTCAGGATTTCCTGACCAAACCCCATCTCATGAAGGAAACAATACATTAACAAATGAGCAACGGAATACAAGACTCTACGCACAAGGGCCGATCTTTGCATATTTCTGTCAGTCCCTTGAACATAGTCTGCAGCAGAATGCCTTGTCACAAAAGTTGTAAGAGCTCAGTCCAGGTCCCTACTGGTACAGGATATCAGCTTGGTGCTTTCCATGGTTCTCTAAATGTGACTCTACCTGCTCTTAACCAACTTATGGCTGGCATCCTTTTCATTGCTAGTTCTGCTCCCAACCCTAAAAACTCTTCTTCTCCCTTGTGTTTCTATCGATTATCACAACACATCCTCACAGAACGCAACCATTTTCCAAAGAGGTCAGACGAAATGTAAAGGGTGTTTTTTCCCCCCCCCAAATTTAAACACACAGAACTGAAATTGGTATTATTTTTCTTTTCCTCTTAATTCTAGCTAAACCTTGTATTGTCAGTACAATTAAATTAGGAAACTATGGAAGACATTTGCTCGTGGCTATTTCGCTGTAATACAGTCAAAATGTTTCTCAGGGCAAGGGAAAGGAATAATGAAATTCAGCTAAACGTTACGTCCAGTCAAATAAAACTAAAAATGAGTTCAACATTTTAATTACCATATCAATTAACTGCTAGAATTTTCTAAAGATAGAATGGATTAAGCAAACCAAACAGTAGACCAAGCTAAACATTGCACCCACCCGATCCAAACTCTCCAAATAATTATTAGCAGATGTTAAATACTGGTTGTGATCTACTGAAGTTAATAGCTCTTGATCATCACAGGCTTTACAATCTTGGATTTTCTGGATTATTTATTTGGAATATAGACTGCCAGGTTATATTGCAAACAAGACAGAAAAGTGAAACCTTCCCTTGAGCAATTCACAAAAGCATCAAATCACAGAACTGTACAACTGGGAGGGGCCTCCATAGTCATCAAGAGCAACCCCCTGCAAAAAAGCAGCAGCAGCAAGCAGGAATTCCTAAACAACTCCTCAAAGAGTTTTTGTAACTTTTTTTTTCATTTCAAATCTAGGGAATGTAGGTTGACAGCATAGGATAGCTAGTCAGATATTGTTGTACTGATCCCCCTCCCCTCCAAATTCTAGTGATAGAATTTTAAAATGTTAATATAATTTTGTTAAAGATTAGGTGAAATTGCTTTCTGATCATTCTTATTAAAACTGGGAAGCAGACAAAGCTAAATATAATAAAACTCATTTCACTGTCAAACATGAATTTATGTGCAAAGGTTGCAAATGTGGGCCATCTTAGACAAAGAATTCTTTAGCTGTGTCTCTAAAAATAGGCTTGCTTTTGCTATACAGCAGCACAGCACGATGGAAATCTACTTTAATTTACCCCCTATAGCTACTTAAATAGCTAAGGCAAATTGCACAAAACATGGTTTGCAGAAATACGTTTTATCAACAGGTGCAATGGGTTCAGAATTAGACAGCTCAGAAAGAAGTGTGTGTGTCTGTATTTCACAGAAGTAGGTAGAACATCTACAACAGTATTTTTTTTCTTGCATGACATTATTGCATTTATAATTTGCTGAAAGCTCATTCACTTACATTCACTACAACAGGCTTTTAAATTTTTGTTTTATAATAATAATAATAATAACCTTTGAACTGCAGAGCCGGAAGGGACCCTATGGATCACTGAATCCAGCCCTTGTCAAGGAGGCCCAGTGAGGAACTGAACTCCCAACCTCTGGCTCCGCAGTGGGAGACCTAAGCTACTCAGCTATCCAGCAGGTCTTTAAGTGGTAAGGAAAAATCTATACACCTGTCCAATTTTTTTTTAGATCTGAGGAAATTCTAATGCAGTTTATGACCTAATCATAGCATGTTTTTCTACCTCGTATTATACCTGTGTTTGTCCACTTGTTTCAAAACTGTCAATATTTTTATCTCACAGACAGCAGATCACACATGAACCCTAAGCAAAAAAGCACACACACAAAAGCTCCCATCTCAAATGAAATGACTGGGCCTGATTAAGGAGAAAGAACAAATCTCAATTTTAGAAGTTATGATACCTGTGAGGCCATATTTTTCAAGAAGCCACCCTGGAAACACATTTTTGGCACTGTAGATGCAGCTGTTCATTTTTGAAGAGCCATCACACACGAAAGGATCAGGTTAGGTCCAGATATTGGGGTGGAGTTTGGCAAAGCGTCCTGTGGTAAGTTCTGTTCTGTGTCAGTGGATCCTGGTGGGCCTATCTGCCTACAATGGCAGCCAAGGTCCTGGCAAGGAGCTGGAGCCCTGGCATAAGGTCAAGAATGTCAGGTCCTGCCCATCGTAACAAGAGAGGAACTAGGTCAAATTACTTTAAAGCTGCAGCTGCTAGCTTTTTCATCTGTACTCTAGAGCACTGGTTCTTAACCTTGGGTTACTCAGATGTTTTTGGACTGCAACTCCCAGAAGCCTTCACCACCAGCTGTGCTGGCTGGGGTTTCTGGGAGTTGCAGTTCAAAAACACCTGCGTAACAAAGGTTAAGAACCACTGCTCTAGAGCACTGGTCCCCAAACTTGGGCCTCCAGATGCTCTTGAACTACAACTCCCAGAAGCCTTCACCACCACCTTTGCTGGCCAGGATTTCTGGGAGTTGAAGTCCAAGAACATCTGGAGGCCCAAGGTTGGGGACCACTGCTCTAGAGTGAGCACTTATCTATACTGGAATCCTAGTGTGGGAAGCTGGGGAGTTTTACCCGTTTGTCCCAGTAGGGTCCCAAACAAGATCAGGCCCACCCAACTGTAATATATACTGAGAAACAGAGCTGTGTTATAACAGGATTTCCAACTCACATGCAGAAAGCAGCCATCTCTGGGAGTGTACCAAAACAAATAACATGCTAATTCTCCTACATGCAAAGTAACTGCTTGCCTCATTTCCTTAATCTCTATTTGAATCCTAAAGCCATTAACAAGTGTCTGAGAGAGTGAACCATGCTTTGGACAACAGAGTTGAAGACTTTCCTTGACTGAGCAGAGAGGTATGGTGGTCATTATCACTGCAGTTGGTGTCACTAAAGTAGACAAAAGAAACGTTTTGTAGAAACAGGAATATCTCATGGACTGGGATGGGAAGCACCTCACCCCAAAATTTCAGCAGGGGGGGCTGATAGCTCTGCCCTATCAAAATCGGTGCATTTCTCTCAAACTTCTCCTACCCCAAGCTCTGGTCCTTATTTACCTTTGTAGTCTAGTATAAACAAATACAGTAATGGCCAAAAATATTGGCACCCTTGCAATTCTGTCAGAAAATGCAACTCTTCTCTCAGAAAATTGTTGCAGTTGCAAATGTTTTGGTACTCACATGTTCATTTCTTTGGTTTGTGTTGGGACAACACAAAAAAAAAACAGAGAAGAAAAGTCAAATCTGATACAATCCCACACAGAAACCCAAAAATGCACTGGCCAAAATTATTGGCACCCTATCTAAATTGTAAGAAATAATTGCTTTTCAAGCAATTATTTTAATTGTATTTTAATTGTTTTATCTTTTTATTGTACAGTGGTGCCTCGCTAGACGATTGCCTCGCAGGACGAGGAAATCGCTAGACGATGCCTTTTTGCGATCGCTACTGCGCTTCGCAAAACGATGTCTCCTATGGGGAATTTTCGCTAGACGATGAGGTTTCCCCATAGGAATGCGCCGACTAGTGGTGAAAAGCTGTCAGTGCAGCTGTCAGTGCATTCCGATGGGGACCCGCACTCGCTAGACGAGGTTTCCCTATGGGAGATTTTCGCTAGACGACTGCGTTTTCCCTTGGAACGCATTGAAGAGATTTCAATGCATTCCAATGGGAAAACGTGCTTCGCTAGACGATGTTTTCGCTAGACAGCGATCTTCGCAGAACGGATTAACATCGTCTAGCGAGGCACCACTGTATTTCTATTGTATTTTAATTGTTGTAAGCCACCCAGAGACCTTTGGGTAGAGTGGGCGGCATATAAGTTAAATAAATAAATAAATAAATAAATAAAGCATGTGATGCTCCTTTAATTTGTATTTAGACACACCTGTGGCAAGTAAGAGGTGTGGGCAATATAGTAATCACACTTGCAACCAGTTAAGATGGAGAAAAGTTGACTCAACCTTTGTGTTGCATGTGACACTGAGCATGGAGAAAAGAATGAAGTGTAAAGAGTTGTCTGTGGATTTGAGAGAAAAAATTGTGGAAAAACGTCGACAATTTCAAGGCTACAAGTCCATCTCCAGAGATCTTAATGTTCCCGTGTCCACTGTGCACAATATCATCAAGAGGTTTACAGCCCATGGCACTGTAGCTAACCTCCCTGGACGTGGACGGAAGAGCAAAATTACTGAAAAATTACAATGAAGGGTTGTTCGAATGGTGGATACAGAACCCAGATTAACTTCCCAACAAATTCAAGCTGATCTGCAGACACAGGGTACAACAGTGTCAGCTCGCACTATCCGTCGCCATCTGAATGAAAAGGGAAGGAGACCCAGGAGGACACCACTGCTGACACAAAGGCATAAAAAAGCAAGACTGGAGTACGCCAAAACTTATGTGACAAAACCACAATCCTTCTGGGAGAACGTACTGTGGACAGATGAGACAAAAGGAGAGCTTTTTGGTAAAGGACATATTGGCACTGTTTACAGAAAAAGAAATGAGGCATACAAAGAAACAAACACAGTCCCTACAGTCAAACATGGTGGAGGTTCAAAGATGTTTTGGGGTTGCTTTGCTGCTTCTGGCACTGGATGCCTTGACTGTGTGAACGGTATCATGAAATCTGATGATTACCAAATAATTTTGGGGTGCAATGTAGTGGCCAGTGTCAGAAAGCTGCGTCTCCACCAGAGGTCATGGGTCTTCCAGCAGGACAATGACCCGAAACACACTTCAAAAAGGACTCAGAAATGGTTACAAACAAAGCGCTGGAGAGTTCTGAAATGGCCAGCAATGAGTCCAGATCCGAATCCCATAGAATACCTGTGGAGAGATCTCAAAACAGCAGTTGGGAGAAGGCATCCTTCAAATCTGAAGGCCCTGGAGCAGTTTGCAAAAGAAGAGTGGTCCAGAATTCCAGTAGAGAGGTGTAAGAAACTCATTCATGGTTACAGGAAGCGATTGATTTCAGTTATTTTTTCCAATGGGGGTGCTACCAAATATTAAGTTAAGGGTGCCAATAATTTTGGCCAGCGCATTTTTGGGTTTCTGTGTGGGATTGTGTCAGACTTGACTTTTCTTCTCCATTCTTTTTTTTTTTTGTGTTGTTCCAACGCAAACCAAAGAAATGAACATGTGAGTACCAAAACATTTGCAACTGCAACAATTTTCTGAGAGAAGAGTTGCATTTTCTGACAGAATTGCAAGGGTGCCAATATTTTTGGCCATGATTGTATTTACAATATATATTCCTATACCATTAGGTGTTCTTTCTTTCCAACTAGATCAGCAAGCATCAGAAATCAGCAATGTAAACATTTTTTCATTGGGGCTCAGATTATTTAGTGTCAGGTGAAACAGGCACTTGCATTTAAAGATACACTGGAATACTGTGCTGTTGAGTCAATTCTGACTTCTGGCGAGCCTGACTCCTAAGCGTTAAGAACTCAGAAAAAAGTTTACCATTCCCGTCTGCTGGGGCCACTCTCGGACTGCAGTTTTCCCCAGGCTACACAGGTTAACTCTTCTCCCAGAAAGCACAGTGGACAATCAAACTCCCAACGCCTGGCTCTGTGAGCAGGTACTCCAACTCACTGAGCTTTCCAGCCAGCTTAGTTACTATTAAACAGCACACCCTTATCTTTTGAAGTAATTCAGGAAACAAATATAATATAGAACAAAAACTGCCTTTTAAGTGAATGAAAATAATTAGGCATATTTTAACATACTCCAAATGATGTTTTAGACCATTTCCTAGAGTTCAGCAAAACTGATACGGGACGAGACCAGACGAATCAGACTATCCAGAAAAAAATAAGTGCTTTAAAGATAGCAGAAATGCAATGCTGACGTGAAAATATCACAAGACTAAGATTAGCTGAAAAGGTAGCTGAAGTACACAAGACGGCTGCTGTTAAAATACGATGTTTGTAGTACAAAACTTTGTTAGAAAACTTTTCAGTGGTACAGCAGCATGCCTGTGGGAATTTCTGCTTTTAAGCAAATGTAGATTATGCCTTTGCTTCTCCTGAAAGGGCAAATTTCGCTTACCTTAAAGGTGAGGTGCGGCCTTATCAGGCTTTACACCTGTTATCTAGGGCTCCATGTGCACACATTCTCCATCTTTTTTTTAGCAAGCAATTTCTTGGAATCAATAAGGTGGCCGTCTTCCATGGCACGCTTTCCTGTGTATATTTTACAAGCAAACCTTTCTCCAAAATCCTCCACAACTCAAAGAAACCATAGGACGCTCGTAAAAGCTTCTTTTCCGACATACCCACAGACATTTTTGCAGCTCACAGACCCCAACAGTGTGCATGCATACAAATGAAACAATCACTAGAACCCCAACCCATGGGTTTTTACCCTAGAATCAGCACACTATTAAGGACATCCATCTGAGTGATGTAACCACAGGGGTAAGGCCCCTTGTGTGGAGCTTTTCATCGGATCTGAACCTGCGTTCTAGCAAAGATCACAGACCCTCTCCCTTGCTTCCATATGATTCATTCCCAAAAAAGCAGTTCTACATATATCTGTAGGCACTGCAGTTTCTTCCATGTTGGGAATCTATAACACCTAGATGTTATGGTACTTCCAGGGCAATGTTGGCCATCTTGCAAGACTGAGAAGGCTCCTCCCCACGCCAAGGCAAATTCAGTTTTCCCATGTTTTTTGCCTTTCCTGGACGATATACATGGCAATGTGAATGGTATTTGTTATGATTCTATATGGCCTTATTATTTTGGATAGCTGCATCAATATTTTTACTACCTAATGCATTGTGGCTGATTGAGGAGTGACTACTTAGCCATTTAGGGAAGCTGCTAGGACAGTAGCATATCAAAGCTTAACTAGACAGCCCCTGAGTAAATGGCATTTATAGTAGAAGCTCAGGCATGAGCTCCAAGAGACAGAGCAGCAGGATGGCTTCAAATAACGGTAGAAGGTCACATCGGTTCTACCCTCCCACGCACACACAGCAGTCTTCAGTTGGGAGATAATATATGTAGATGCTTAACTAAGTTGTGGCCAATTGTTTACCAAGTTAACAGTGTAGAGGGACATGAAAGCAAGAAGGACTTTTTCACGTGAAGATGGAGTGGGGGGGAGGGTACCATCATCACTGCTACTGCTACCATCTTCAAAACTCCAATCCCTAACAAAAGGAAGAATATCTGTGCATGCCTGAAATTAAACCTGCACATTCTTTATTTTCAGTATACAATAAAATAAAATGTCAGTAAGCACATGCAGAAAATCCTCTACTTTGAATGCTGGGGAAAAAAAATCTATAATATAATAATTCAAGTAATTATGTAAACAGAACTTCTATAGCACGAAAAGAGGGGAAATGTGAACTTTAGGAATCTTGGATTGTCGTAAGCAATCATTTGCCATATGTATGAACCTGAACACCAGACAATATAACATTATTTCACCTGTCAATATAAAAAGATAGACATGATGGTCTCATTTTCAGAACATTTATTTATTTATTTCCTCTTAAGGTAAGCAGGGTTGAAACCTGTCAGCCTTTACCTGTCAAAACTTCACAGAAGTGCCTCACACAGGGGTAGGTTTAACCAACCAACCCAGTGCATCCTTCCCAGGAGAATATGTGGATCCAAACACAGTTATCCCTCAGATTAACCACTTCTTTAAACTTTGCAATGTAGGCCTTGGCTAAACAAAATTGTGATCAAAAAAAGACTGTAGGCAAATATGCAAACAAACAAACAAAAACACACCCAGTACATTCTCTTACATGAGTAATCTCATTTTTTTGTTCCAAACAAAGGGAAGGAGGGGTCTGTGTTGATCCACAGGAACAAAGCTGAATCCAAAATCCACAAGTGGGCAATAGCTTTGTTAGGATCAACTAGATCAACTATAAATGGAACCTGAGATTTACCTTGGTAAACAGCTTTGAATCCAGGTGAGCCAATGCTGTCATCAGACTGCAAGTGAAGCCACATCTGGTTGCTCATGCTCACAATAAGGTCAGGAACACTTGAGCCCGTCAGCCTGCAGACAGGAGAAGCAGGAGACAGAAGTCTACAGAGGTACATGGGGGGGGGGGGGTCAGTGGATCTCCTGCTCTCTTTTTGTCCCTCTCCTGAAGTGAGAGAACACTGTTGTTTTCTCAATAAAAATTCAGCAACCGCTACCTCTGCCTACATCGTTGCTGATAATCCTATGCTGATCACAAAGGAACATTTGAATGCTACAAACCAGTAGCCTGTGGTACAAAAGACACTCTCTTCCCACCCACTTCATTGTTGCCTCAAAACAACAAAGCACAGGACAGTAACAAAAGGCACAGCGCAGGCCATGAACCATATGAGAGTCCTTCTCCACCCTTGATATCCACAGAAATAAAAAGTAATTGAAGGTTATGGTTACAACACAAAAAGAGGGAATTTACCACTTGCTAAATTACAATCATAACTTAATGACACTGTAGCTATTGGCAAAGGGAATTCATTGCACGTATTTATAACTAGTTATTTCAAACTTCTTGGGCAGAGGAAGACAAATGTCTCAGCTAGCAAATGTTGAAACATGAAGAACAGATATGGTGAAGGCACTGTGTGAACTGTCTTGTGATCTCTATAAGCTAGCCTGCTTTTCTCATGTACACTGGAGGGTCTGACTCTTCACCAGTATTGAAATAAGGTTCAATTTCCAGTAACATGTTTTTATATCTGGGGTGTGGGGTGAGGTACCATGGTGTTCTTTGCCACATGAAGAATAAGTTGACAACTGTGAGGGGTCACCGTCCTTTAGACCAGTGGTTCTTAACCTTGGGTAACCCAGGTGTTCTTGGACTGCAATTCCCAGAAGCCTCCACCACCAGCTATGCTGGTTGGGCCTTCTGGGATTTGCAGTCCAAGAACACCTGGGTTACCCAAGGTTAAGAACCACTGCTTTAGACCACATTATCTAAGGAACAAACGAGCAAGCAAAGCAGAGAGAATGGAGAAATGAGTCACCTCATGTACTTACACATACAACACTGTTCTTGTATCTCCTACTTTCCCCGCATCTCCTATGGTAAGGGTGTCATATCCTCTTTCCAGTTCAAATTCTTCAAAGGCAAGTTTTATCACCTGTTCAAAAAACAATAGGACACATGAGTATGCTTTTGCTTTGCAACAATTATTTATCATATAGTGACCAGAATCCAAATGAAAAATTACACCGGTGTAAGCTTGTTGTGTAAATTTCAGTGGAGAACTGCTGCAGGTTAAGAGTTAGTATACGCTGTCATGAACCAAACCATGCAACTCCTGTGCAATAAGAAAGGCCCATGCCAACTTCTTTAGAAATGACAATTTGCTGCTGAAATTTACACTGATGGACTTACACTAGTGGGTATAGAATTTGGGACTGTATATTCTTGGCAGTATATTTGCAATGTATTCCTATCCACATCAATGCATAAGCAATGCATGTTTTGTTATGTTCAGTGGGATTTTCTTGCAACTGAGCCTGCACAGGATTGTCACCTTACTCACCACAGCAGTATTTACAGAATTTGGATTTTGACAGGAAGTTTGTTTTCATAACCACTATATATAATAACAGCACAAATCCCATTGCATAGTTACATGAGTGGAAAGGAAATTGTGTAACCTGCAAAGGCAAATTGCCACTAATTATATTTCCTGCTTGGGTTTCTCATAGCATACCAGTCAGGTGACATAGCCAATTACCAGGAATCCAAGCAGGGAACCACAAATTAGCAGCAAATTGCAAGCGTGAATTATGCCATTTCCCTTATGCCCCAACACGATTTCGTTCTATAAAAGTAAATATAGAGTAAAGTAGTTGTCTTTGAAAATTGGTGTTTAACAAAGTAAAATCATTGTTTATCCAAAATTTTCAAAATGATGTGATGAGTGGAAAAAATTCAAATTACACATTTTAGGCATAAATTATTTATAATTTTAAAAGAAAAGAAGAATATCACTACAGTATGATACTGTAAAAAAAAGGAGCTGAAGAGATAAACATATCTTAGAGGGGGGAAGATGCATCATGCAGATGGGAAGAAAGACTTGAGCAGCACCTTGAGTTACCGAATTATAGCTTCCTGTTCAGAAAGGAAGCTTTGAGCGAACGCTGGGACAGGAACAGGAAGCCTGGGTGAAGTGAGGCCTAGCTAAGCATCAAAGCCTTCTAGTTTAGGCCTTTTCTCCCAGCGACCCACATATAGGTATCTATACAGTGTTAAGTCAGATAAGAACTTAAGGAATGGGGAATTCTGGGGTTTGTAGTCCAAGAAATGCAAAATCCCAAGCCTACAAATATCAAAGAAATCATTTAGAAATCATACCTGAATTCATTTTGATCATACATCAGAATTCAGTTCCAGTGATCTATTATATGTAGGCATTTTATCAACTGTGGCTGAAATCCTATTGTGTTTGTGTAAGGTTTGTGCAAGTTGCTGCAGCTGGTTGTGGCTAACCGATCGGGTGCCGGGCACATCTCATTTGCGCACTCAGATATGTGAACAGTATGCGACTGGGCCACACCCTGGCTCTTCATCAATAAACTACAATTGGACATAGCAAGTTACACAAACTTTATGCAAACACCAGTAGGACTCTGGCCTGCTTTTGTACACCTGCTATATTCAGATGTATTAACTATTTGTAACCAAGAAATCTAAGAATTTCTTCAGTCCTATAAAAGGATTGGGAGATACTTCACTTTAAGCAGGAATAAGACGATATTTTCTCTATTAAGAAATATATTCCCTTCAGGAGCTACCTGCTAGCATTGGGAGGGATGAGGGGGCAAAGCCGGAACTGTCCCACCATCAGAGGCTCACTGTTCGTCTATTTCACGTACACATCCAGCATTCCTCTATATATATCCCTTTGGATGTATGTCCCATCCATTCATCCCTTTCCCACAAAACCCTTTCCCCCCTTTGTATCCGCACCTGCTCCTTTGCCCAAACCAATACTCTTAAGCAGGCTGTATATTGGGGATGTGAGTACTCAAAAAAATTTCTAGTTCTTTGTGAGACTCTTTTCTGAGTCTCGCCATGCCAAGATTCTCCTACCAGAACTGAAAACTTTCCTTGTTTATAACGTTCTAACTCCAGTGAGAATTCCTGGCTTCTTACAAAACCAAAATCCTGACCGTGTGCCTCTCCTTCCCATGGCCAAGTTTTGCCTCCTCTTCTGCTCAAGAAACTTACAAGCCCTGTGCTGAAACTCTGCCCTTTCTGAGAAACTTTGAGCAGCAAAGATGCCATTCTGCACAGGAACTGTGAAAAATCATGTTCAGTTTGGTGTCTCTGCTGCCCTTTCTGGGTGAATCCTGTGCAGGAAAGATGTCAGTCTTGTGAGTAAGAAAAGAAGCACCCCCCTCACTCCCCATAAACCATATTTGTCTGATGGTAAAGGGTCCTGGAAGAACTTGAAAGTTCTCCTTGTTTGTAACTTTTAACGATCCAATAAAGTGGTCATTCAATGCAGAACTTTGTTTCTGTGGATGGACCACATGACTACCTGTCGCGCACCCCCAGTGTCCCTAGTTTGTTTCCCTCAAACCCAGGTCCACCTTTGGACACGACTTGCTTATTTCTCCTTTCACCAACTGCCACCAGTGGATCTTTATCCACACTTTACCAATAATGTTGCATAGACACGTGTTGTCAAATATAACTGATTATTTATTATTTAGTTGTTGAATCACACAAGTATGTTCATAGATGTTTTATTATGTTGCACTCATTAAACTTGGATATTAAACACGTTTCTTTATTTGTATTACTTCACATCAATCACTGGAATAAGATCTGATGACTGTCTATCTATTTTATTATACTATCCTTTAACTATTCTTTAACACATCAACCAACTACACCAACTGTCCAATCTCTCTCATAAACCTTCAAAACCTCCTCCCTCCTTCTCTCTCAGTCTCCAATTGTCTACTCTGACTCCGCCCTCCTGTCCTCCCATAGGCTCCAGCTCTAGAGCTCCACATGACGGACAGGTGGACATGGGCATTCCGCCACACTACATTTTTCTCTCTCGGACAATAATGCCTTGATGGTTAGAAAACATAACCACTTTAAAGTGCCCTTTCCAATGATAGCAAATATTACAGAATATAGTAAGGAATAAATGTGCCATACAAGCAATCAAGATATGCATGTGTTGTTGTTGTTGTTGTTTTAGTAACACAGCACTTAAGAGACTAGTGTGACTACATACAGATATAGACTGCAAATTCTGGCCCCAGTCTGGACAAAGTAAGCTGAGCTACGTACCATTGAAACCAGTGTTTATATTCTTCTTGCTAAATAAAAATTCTACTATGCAATCACTTAGTTTTGTTTCAGCAAGAGATGATCGCCATTAGTTTGAAAAACCAATAATAATTATGAAACAATATTGTATACGAAGGAAGGAATTTTCAAACTCATAATCAGATCAACAACCAAGTATTATCTTGTAAACAGTTAAAAGGGCTACATTTTGTTCAACAGGGATTTTAATAGCTTTCCAGGAGCTAAAAGGGGTTGCAGAAGGAAAGGGGTAGTGGGAAACCCTTCCTCCATGACCCTTCATCAATGACAGTGGCTACAATAAAAGCCAAGGTTTTTTGGGGTGGTGGTGTTCTATTCTGAATTTTGCAACTGATTTAAGGTTTTTAAGGTACTTTAGTGCATCATCCAAAGACATATCAGATGTAAAATGCTAAGCATAATCCCTTAAAATAATTTGAAATGTACATAAATGTCAGGAGTTCAGAAACGAACTAATGGGAATTAAGCCTTCCAGAAGATCTGACAGTGAAGTTGAATAAAAATTGCAGAAAACCCACAGTGTAATCCTCAAACTCTAGTGCCACAGCTAAACCATCTGATCATAAAACATCAATTGATAATTTAATAAGTTCTTCTTGCCACTTTATACTTTTAAAGCTCCATAGCTCTATAACCCCTTGTATAAAAAAGAAAAATAAAAACCAATAATAAAGCTGAATACAGCAACTTTGTTACAGGTTCAGTTTTGCCTATTTTCCGATTCCACAAAGCCAGCAACACTGACAAGAGGCCTCTTATTATTGGCAAAACTGCTCTAAGGAGGAGGAGGAAACGGATACTACAGAAAACATTGTATAACACACAACTGATGTTAAGAAAAGAAAATATGTGCACTAATCCTAGGGTGCGATCAGATGGGCATTTGTCCCACCGTTTGGTTCACTGCAAAGATGTCCCTTTTTTCCTGTGATCAGATTATCACAGCTTTAGCTGTGGCAGATGGTTTTCCTGTGATCAGAGGACATATTTGCTGGAGTGAACTAGCCTCAGAGCTTTCTTACCTGTACCTTTCTAGGTTCCTATCAGGGGAATCAAACCAAAGTGAGGTTCCTTCTTTAATTTCCCAGCTTGTTTCAATTTCCCTACATCATTAGTGGATTAAGCAGACATCTTAACCACTTGACAATATGGGAACCTGGGAAATGGCTCTTCCTTCTCCCTTTGAGATCAATATGTGTAAAATCTCTCTAATACTCTTCCCTTTTGAGATGCAGGCATGCACACACAAATCAAGCAGGGAAGGACTGGCTGATTTTTAAGAAGGATGCAAACAAAGAACAGATAACGGCAGGGAAATGGGCAATTTTGCATAAAAACGGGCCTTTTATGCACAAAACATTGCTCTTGCCAGCACAGGAAATGTGTGAAGAAGGCCAAGAAATTTCTCATCATTCTCATAGGTGAGGAGAACAGTGTTTATATATATATATATACAGGATTCTTTCACTCCCCACAGTAGGTGAAACAATGGATCTCAGCAGAGTATTTCTAACCGCAAAGCCAACACCATATTCACTGGTCTCATTCAATGGTTTTCCCTGCAAGAAGAATGAGAATTTTTTTTCTTTCACAGATCCCATGTCCGGCAATCTCGTATCTTGCAGGGCAACAATGTCCATCTGCAGCCTACTCAGTTCCATGTCGATGACAGCTGTCTTGTGCACGTCGTCTATTTCCTGCAGGTCGTCAGAAAAGCCAGGGGTCACTGTCCAAACATTCCAGGTGCCCAACTTTAGGGCAGAAGTTTTCTTATGATCGTTGCATGGTGCAGGGTTATCTATCTGCTTGTCGGCTTTCACCCTAAACCCCACGCACCCCGTGAGGTTAACAGACCGTGGCGAGGCAGCACCTTACTGGTTGGGGGCTGCCCAGTTTAAGGCAGGCGGTAGCTACCTAGTGAGGTGCAATGACCTCTCCCACCGTCAGAAGTAGCCCCTGGCGTCATGCTCTACGCCAATCGAGCAAAGACTTATAACCGGTAACTGCTACTTCCCATGTTATTTCGACACTGTATGTGAAGCTGGAGTGTCCTCTCCAGAGCACGAAGCCTGGATAAAATAATATGGAGGATAGGCTGTTACCCAAGCAGCAAATCCCCCCTCTCCATATCACTGAAATAGTCCAATGGAAAGGCAAGAGCCAATACAACTGGTTCCAGCGACATCGCAGGAGTTGACAGAACGGCACGAACTGCCTCCGGGACTCCGTCTCCGGATTTTGCCTCAAGGTTAACTCCTGAAGCCTTTTCCATCAGTGGATATATCCACAAGGCAGTGGAGGTTTGAAATTGGAGTTTTCCTTCTCCTAGATGGGCTGCCTTCCAAGGCTGACAAGCCCCATCTACACAGGATGATTACCTATGATTTCAATACAGGCTTCAAAAATAATCTTAAATTAGGAATTCAGAATGATTCTGAATATCATTTGCACAAACAGTTGTCCGAATCTTTGCAACATGCAGCCTCTTAAAATCATGGAGTAAGATTCAAAACACAGCTGGGTGTACCAGACAAATGAATTCAGTATTTCTCTGGGGGTTTTTTTTTGGCACTTGTATGTTGGAAGCAGGAGCCGATTATTGTTGTGCCAGGTTTATCATTTTACTTTTTTTTTTTTTTGGTCCAAATATTATAGTAAGGTGATGTGGCGATCACCCTGCTTTGGCTCATGTAGGAAATTATTTGCATGTACCAATGGGAGCTGTTGGGAGGCAGAGCCAGAGAAACCGGAAGGGAGGGGTGAGGCAGAGAAGGGGAGTTTTGGGAGTGAGTTAGTCAGTTAGTGAGTTTGAGTCAGAGAGGAGAGTCTGAAGTAGAAGTTAGTCTGTGGGAGTTAGAGAGTGTGGTATAGTGAGGAGTTAAGGTATGCAGTTAAGAATGTGAAACTTATAGAGAGCTAAGAGAGGTAAGAGTGAAACAAGTTATTACTAATCTAATGAATACTTTAAAGTCTGTGAAGAACCTGTTTAAATGAACTGTAACCAGTAAACCTGTTTTGTTCAACTTTATACTCATCATGGACCTCAATCTTTCTAATTAAAGGGTGTTGACAGAGGTCAACTGGTGGCAGCGTAAAGGAGAGAATGTGTTGTGGGCCTCAGGCTAGTGAAATAATCTGGGGACACACGAGGGGCACGTCACAGGTGGAAAAGCAGGTCTTGTCAAATACATCACAGTTGGCAATTAGCAACTACTTAAAAAGCTTCCCAGTCCAGAGACAGGAGCTAAGCACAGAGTTATGGAATTTTTGAAGATATTTACTGGCACAACTATTCACTCCTACCTTTAAAAATAAAACCAAAAACTGTTATGTTACAATAGCCTGCCTCCTGTCCTTAGTTTGGTGTTGAGTTTCAGTTGTCATATTAATGTAAATAAAGCATGGCAGTCTGAATCCATTTTCTGTCTTTTAAGTTTAGGGCACAACACAAATTTATGGTTCACCAACATTCCAGTTGGACATTGTGTACCGCAATAGGAATAAAGAGGCAAAACACAAAACACCTGGATGAGCTAGGGCGCTGTCTATTATATCAAGTGAAGACTGATCAGGAGAGGGGATACTGATGCCTGGTGGTACCTACATAATCTAGCAGACCTAATACCAGGGATTTGAAAAAAAAAATACCCTTGAAAGGAAGGGCTGGGTCATCATGGCTAATATGAGGTAAGGAATGTTGGCAAACCATAATCTGTAAACCGCCCAGAGTGGCCTAGTAGCCAGATGGGCAGTATAGAAGCCAAATCAATCAATCAATCAATCAATCAATCAATCAATCAATCAATCAATCTTCCATAGCTACCCCCTAAGCCTCACAACTCCTGTTGAAGGACCCCGCTTAACTTCAAAGAGCCAACCATATCTTGTACATAGATCTCGTAGCCCTAGAGTGCAGCTAGCTGGCATGGTCCGTCCTCTCTCATGGTGTTTCTAGAAGCTCACCAGTATGTCTTCCAACCACACACCATGGGGCAAATGTGACTGAATTAACCTATCAATGTATAAATGCCCCCCCAAATGCAGTTAGATTAAATAGCAATATTAACCAATAAACCAAATCAACCTATTTATAAAGAAACTCCCAAGCACCTAACTATGCCCTCCAAACAATGATCTATGCAGATTAGGACAAAGTTAGGGAGGGAATCTGTTCCAACTTGGGATGAACAAGAACAACAAAACCCTCCTTGGCCTCTGAAGGACAACCAGCATCGATTCTGCACAGACTTCAAGAGGGTGGAAGTCGACAGAAGAATGAGAGGGTTGTTGTGGGGTAGTTCTGGATTATATAGCTAAAGCCCCACTCTCTCTATTTGTTTGTTTGTGGGTTGTTGTTGTTTTGTACCATGTCTAGGCTGCCTTCCTCCCAATGAGGAGACTCTACGACATGCAAGACAGCTGCCTGCCTGACTTCCCTTCCTCTCTGTCCTTTCCCATAAGTCACCCCTGGCTGGGCCTGGTTTGTCTTGGTGGAGAGTGGGTGGGCAGGGATGATAATCTGGCCTCCTGGGAAGAGGAGACCAAGCTCTAAATCAGCACCATTATTCTGGGAAAGTAGAACAATGCTGGTATAAGAACTAAGGTTGCTCTATGACCTGTTTTAGGGAAGCCAGTCATCCACTTGAAGAACTTCATTTTGAAGATGCCCTGTGTTTGAAGGGCTATCTATTCCAGGTCAGACTTAATGAGAAATGCCCACAGGGAGGGAGACAGAGGAGGTTGAAGTTGCCCATCTATATTTATTTATTTATTTATTTATTTATTTATTTAATAAATAGTAAACATCTGGATATCAGGCTTCAAAAACATATAACTTATTTGTTCACTGTTTCTCCATTCAAGTGAGATGCATTGTAATTCTGTTTAAGTCATCTGTAATTTTGCATCTGTCCACATAATTTCTTTCAGTTATCTGCTGTCAGGTCACTTACAACTTGTGGTTACTCTCATAGGGTTTTCTACGTATGAAAAATGTTCATAAATAGAATAGCTTATCACTGCCATGCACACACCTGCAAACTTCTGTGGCTGAACAGGGATTTGAACCCAGGTCTCCTGAATCACAGTCCATCCATTAACCCACACTGGCTCTCACATATAAACAGGCATATACAGTTTTATGCAAATCAGTGTCCTTTTTTGGTTATCCTTTTTTGTGATGAATGTCCTCCTTTTGGGTGAAACTTAAGTGACCACCTATTAGGAAAAGGACCAAATGTAGGGCTTCTTCCAGTAACCCAGATCTTTTTACCACAGTGGCATGGGAGCCATACTCCATGCAGTGGATTCTACATCCCTGTGGTAACATCCAGAATAACCCTAAAGTTCAACTACAATAGGAACAGAAACTTTTATTAATGGTGCAGAACGGTCTACTCTATCTTTCCCTGTTCCTACATTATTTAACTCCAGCAGTATGAGTAGATGAAGATGTTTTCTTGACCTTGATAAAGGCATATTTGTTGTGAAAGGGAATGTATATTCCAGGTGACTGTTTTAAAAATTGCATGGTCCTTCACCTAACACAATATATGCAATTATCTGACCATGTAACAGTATGCCAGAACATTACATAGGATAATCCTGGGGCCTCATTCAAACTCTATTCAGTCTGCACTAGTAAACAGAAGAATTCCTGTCAGTTCACTTAAACATTATCTGCAATGAATATGCAATGAAGATGTTGAGTAAAAGCTGCATTAAAATGTAAAGAGAATCAAAGAAGAGAGTGGCTGCGGGTTTTCCCCCTGCAGTATTATGTGACTTACTTTTAAAGCAGACTTTGCAATTTATAATTATTGACTTCTAGAAAAATTGTTTAACTTTTGTTTAGCAGCGTAACTTACTGACAATAAAACAGCTGCTCATGCAAAGCACAGCACACAACAGTAAAATCAAGGAGGACCTTTTCAAAAACGAATACATAAAAATTAAGGGTATCATTCTAATCTTAATGACTTGAAAATGAATCTAACATTGCAATTAATTTGTGATGAAGGTGACAGATGTTCCCCAAAAATTCAAGGTCTGACTTAACCAAAACAGGAGGAAGAACTGGAAGGTGATACTGAAGCAATGTAAGCGTTTATTATTATTATTATTATTATTATTATTATTATTATTATTATTATTATTATTATTATTATTATTATTATTATTATTATTATTATTATTATTATTATTATTATTATTATTATTAAAAAGAAACTAATAGAATAGCACAAAAATAGCCGCCTTGGGTCCTTTCAAGGAGAAAGACGGGGTAAAAATATTTGAAATAAATAAATAAATAATGGGCAAGTGTGTAATTGGTCAACATAAGAAAGGCCTTCCCAGTTCTTAATGTGATGCAAATACAAAATATGCACAGGTAGAGAGAGCCATAACTAGCCATTCTGGCACCTGGGGCAAGTGATACCGTCTCCTAATCAATCTGCTCTGAGTCATGGACGTGAACCCCATCAAGAAAAAAAGGAGGAGGAGGAGGAGGAGAACTCTGAAAGGACTTTATGCTTTCAGAAAAAGGAAAGTGAACAGGTTGGGAGGTATTGGTGTTTATTTTACTAACACTCATCAGCACAGTACTCTTGTTTCTCTTCAGGTCGTATAAATCTTTCGCCTTTTACTAAAGATTTCCACGGAGAGGAACATTTATGAGTTTTTAATGATTTTTTTAATGGTTCCCAGGGTGATGTAGTGAATAGAGTGATGGACTAGGACTCTGGAGAACAGGGTTCAGATCCTCACTTGGCCATGGAAACTCACTGGGGGAATAGAAACTGGTAAAACCACTCCTTAAATATCTCACTCACCTTGAAAACCCTGTTAGGGTCGCTATAAGTCAGTTCCGACTTGAGGGCACAGACGACACACACGACACTACATCCCTCTCTGAGTTTTGGCACCCTGGGGCAAAGCTCTGCTTGCCCTGCTCTAGTTACAGCCCTAAGACACACATATGCACACATACACATATGGACATCAAAGATGAAACCACTTAAAGGCATAAAACTAGTGAGTGTTGGGGGAGGATGGTATCAGAAACAAAACAAGCTATATCTGCATATTGTATTCCCTCAAACTTTAGAATATATATATATGTATCCAGCTTCAAAGATGGTGTGATGTTTTTACAATGATAAAAATGCACAGACCAAACCAGCAAAAAGAGGAACAATAACTCCACTGCACAGTGTTATTTGTTGTATTAGCTTGTTTGAACATACAAACAGAACTTCAAAAACAGACCTCATAAAACAATATGCTTTGTTAGTTGGAAGAAGCGTTGCTTATCAAACAGAAATAGTCTTCAAAAATATGAGGAGCATCATCTCAAGTATCATGTATAAACGACAGAAAAATAATGAAACATGGATTCTGTGTGTGTGTGTGTGTGTGTTTTAAGTGTGTGTGAGGGGATGGGAAACATATATTATATCCCAAAGCCAAACAACAGACAAAAGTATTTTTAATTCTCATACTGTTTCTTTTCTTTTCTTTCCTTTTCTTAGAAATCATGTTTAGAAAAAACAGTAGTCTTATAAAAAAAGCTATGCAAATGAAAACAGAATGAAAAGCACTAAAATCTCTCCTGCTTTCTATTGTAAAATACATCTGCACTCTAAAGTTTAATGTTTGGTTATTAACACATCCTGTGATCTTTATGTCCATCTAAATAACACTAAAGCCACGGTCTCCACATAGCCCCATCCAGGGCATTAAATTAAAGATGTGGATGTTAGATCTACATGCACGCAATGATTATGACAAAATATATGCTTGCGGGAAGCATGGTGTCCACTGGCAGTGACCACATTTCAAAAGGATATGCAATGCAATGTAATGGAGGAGGTGCCTTTCTTTCAACTTTGCCCAGTCATTTGTAACCCTTCTCTGCATGAAGCAGAAGGGAGTGTGCATGGGGTGCATGGAAATCATTTGTAATACTATGGAGAACTGACTTATTTGTTTTTAGAGCGGCAAAAGGAGTTAGCACTTGAGTGTTAGAGCTAAAAAAATGGCTTTACATAGAGAGCCATAATGGCAACTGGGGCCTAGCGCTCTTCAGGAATCGTGGGGAAGGTCTGATCAAGGTCCTCCATCCCCACCGCTTCCTGCCCTTTCCTTCCTTCTAAGGTAAGGCAGGGGCGTTCACCACTCTCACATCTTGTTTTACATGCTCGTGGTGTCTTCATTTCCAGACCTGGTGAGGTTGTCGCCTTAGTGGCAGGGAACCTGGGCCACAAATTCTCTGTTCCCTCCACTGCTGGCACTAGGCCTGTCCTGTTCTATGCCATCGTACCACTAGAATGCTGAAATAACCACCAGGTAGGAGAAGCCATAAGATTAAGCCACCGCTATCATCCCATAAGTGAGAGAAAATCATAAAAGAGCTTCCTTTGAAGCCAACAAGCCAGGCTCAATTGTAAATCTTTAGAGTTCCTCAAGTGGCCTCAGATGATTTCTGAGATCAGAACAGGGGTAACACTCAAGCATCCATAGACATCACCCACCACACAGACTACTACGGTGTCTCTACATGATGCAAAAGTCACCGGCTTGCACCTTCCTCTCCCTTCTTGGTCCTGTTTTTTGGAGGAAGAAGGCTAATAATGCAGGAGAATGGCAGGTGAAGCAGAAGCTCATAGGGAGGAAGGGCCTTCTTACTGTCCGGATATACTCAATAACTAGAAAACCCTGGAAAGGTGACTACTTGATGGCACATTACCATTACCTTTATCATTATTAACACTGTGTACACTGTAGCGTGTCTGTTTATTTTGGCACTGACTAAATTATGCCTACCTTCTAAGCATTAAAATATGATAACGGCTGATGGTGATAATAGAGAACATGATGCAGGAAAGCCAGGAACTGAAGATGCAGAAGGGTGTGTGATTTTGGAGAAAAGAAAGCTGCCCCCATCTGGTTCTCTCCTCTTCTCTTCTCAAACCTCTGATAGAAATTGGAATATAGATCCATTTGGGAGACCCCTGTTTCACGGTTGCATTTGCAACAGCAGGTAAGCAAATCCCCTTTCGCTCTCTCCTACCATGGGCCTTCTGAATCTTAAACAAATAGCAGAAAGGGTATTTGCTTCTTTGCAAAGTCACTGAGCCAGGAGACGTTTTCTATTTCTTCCTGTGTGGAAAAGTAATGATCCGTGTCTACTTGCTACTGACATGCTCGCCCTTATTTTGGGAATGACCAAATGCTGCCAGTTTTTTTCTTTTCATTTCATTGCTTTTCTTTCCTCCATCCCTGGAATTGAGAAATGGTGGTGCCTTTGACAGTTGGATGGTGGGTTTTGTTGTTTTTGGGATGCCAAATCATCTTAACTGCAAGGTAAAATAAGTGAGTTTTGTTGAAACAAGGGCCACAGAGGGAGTAAATCCAGCCATGCATCCTGTAAGCAAGCATCTCCTACTGTGGTCCCTCATGATCTTTCTATGTATATGCATTCATTTGTCTGAGCCTCAGAGCTTGGTGATATGGAAGACGAAGGAAACTGTTTGTGTGAATGTGTGAGAGAGTAAATTATTATAAAAGCAGGGTGCTAAACAGAAGCCAGGGACCTTGGCAGGCCCTTGAGAGCTTCAAAAAGCATTTACAGGCACCCACACATGCCACACACACTCCCAGGGCAGTGAGGTAGCTGCTTCAGGCAGCAAATATATGAGAGCGAGAAATACTTATTTACTTAAGTGTTGTATATTTCCTGCCAGGAAAAGGGAGAAGTACTCCTGGAATTTTCCTGTTTCATGTGCCAAAATAATTTGTCTGGCTCTGGGTACTCTGCACTTGATTGTGGTGTAGTAAACACTTCGCTGTTGGGTTTCAGGCAGTAGAATGTCTTGGGGATGTCCCTGTTTCCACAATGTGAAGCCGTAACATCCCATCCACTTTCTCTACTCAGCATTTTGAAATCTCTCTGGTCTGCTATCCATGCAAGCACAGAAGGAGGAGGCGTTGTATGCTTCTTCTTTTTCTGCTGTCATGCATATAAGTATCATACCCATTGGTAAATATGCCAGTTCCAACGCAAAGTTGAACAAATTAGTACACTGTTCTCCCCGGTCCATTTGTGAACCCTTTTCAAGTCTTCCATGCTGCTCTTCCAGGACCTATCCAATTCCCTTCTTCCTAAATGTTTCTGCAGTCATCTTTCAGCTTCATTTAATTCTTCTGCTCCATATTCCCTTCATGCTCCCTGTGCAACTCTCTACAGTAAAATCCAGTCATGCCAGTTTACCTCCAAAATCTTACTATTGCTGAAAACATGGCTCACAGCTTTAGGGTTTTTCTATTATTATTTTTTTACATTCTTCTTTACATATGCTATAAAACTCCTAAGTGTGTTTCACAAATAGGTTTTGATAGGGCCACTTCAGCATTTGGCTCAAAAATCAATATGCCTCAGTATAAGCATTAACTTCCATCTTTGAAATGCATCAGCCACCCCTCTCAAAGTCCACCTTCTTTCAGATCAAGCTGTCCCACTATGCGTGCAATCACTTGTTTCATTGTACTAACTGAATCTGATGCACATTTATTCATTGTGTTCAATGGAGTTTACTCTCAGAGACGCCTGCAACAGGTTGCAGCCATTTAAAATGATCTTATTCTACACCACAGCCATGTGCACTTAGCAGTAACTTCTATTGAATTCACGGGGACTTGGATTTCAATCTAATACAAATTATGGGGGAGTAAATCCCATAGAAATTACTGGCTGAAATCCTGTTCCATAAATTACACTGTGTAAGTGATTACATCATCAGCCACAGTGATTTTTTAAAAATAAAATGTTTCTGATTCCTTCTCCCCAAAGATCTCAAAGCTCCTATGGAATACCCTTTCTATGAGGGAACCCATGGGTGCCTTGGGAACTTTTCAAGGGGGTGGGGGGACTGGATTTTTTTTTTAATTTCCAAAAGACTACTAAAGGCAATGTCACTATTAGCCTGAAGTGACAGCCACTTGTGTTATTTACACACAGGATCATCCCAGTACTTGCGAATCAATACATTTATGATTACAGCTTCTCCTCTAGTTATAAAGCAAAAATAAGCTCCATATATTTTATGACAGTCCTTTTTACAGACACACATTTTATCTGATTTCAAGCCCCTTTAGTATACGGTGCCCATGCTTAACAAAAAGCCTCGTGGTGCAGTGGTTAAACTGCTCTACTGCAGCCAAAACTGTGCTCACGACCCAGGGTTCAATCCCAAGTAGCCAACTCAAGGTTGACTCAGCCTTCTATCCTTCTGTGGTTGGTAAAATGAGTACCCAGCTCACGGGGGGGGGGGGGGAATGTGTAGCCTGTATAATTAACTTGTAAACCACCCAGAGAGTGCTTGAAGTGCTATGGGGCGGTATATAAGCAGCCACTTTGCTTTTTGCTTTGCTTTAACACACTTTCCATTTCTCAAAGGGCTTTGCAGGTGAAAACTGACTGGAAGCATCACCCCTTTTTTACCCACTTCCATTGAGGAATCCTGAAGGAAGGGAACCAGGAATCCCTCCAATGTCCAACCCAATCAGTGATGACAGGATAGCATGTTTTAGATAGCTGGAGAGGCACAAATAGTCATGATCAACTGCACGATACATTACATTTAATGTGCATTTGTGAGAGCAAATTAAACGAGGAACTGGTAATGCTGTATTTTATCTTTATTCTTGTATTATTTTCACATCTTGAATTGTTCCCATGCTGCTCCCCACAAGGTACCAAAATTGCTAGTTCGGGTTCTGCTCACATTCAAGCAGGGAGGGACTCTGCAGATTTGTACGTGATCACGAACCCTCTCACACTCATACTATTTGAAAAAGTGCACTATCCATGGAGTTTGGGGAATGACACAAGCTGTATGTGGAAGGGATAATTGGCAAAATTCACCTCCTCCTATCTGCAGGAGCCAAGATTGCTCTTCCTGTGAAATATAGTCGGGGGGGGGGGGGGACAGAGAACCTTATGGCAGCAATAACAAAACGAGTCAGAATAATGGAAGCTGGACAGAAGAAGACAGGACAACAAAAGGCTCAAGAAGGGTGTGAAAATAAACTTCACAAAGAATAGAATGTATGCAACAAGGCAACAACTAAAGGTACCCCAAACTGCAGAGCTGAATTCTAACAGGATCAAAAGACTTAAAGAAAATCAAACAGAAACCCTCTCCACAAATTCCTGTGGGCTTCCATCTGTCAGGCATCCTATAATTCTAATCAAGCCAGCCTAACTGCACTGATGAGGGAAGTACAAAGAGATGCCTATTCTGGTCTTGGCCTTTAAACACCTCTAGATAAAGGTCAACTGACAATACGCTTGTTGAGATTATGTGGTTGTGTTGTTGTTTATTATTTATTATTGTAACTGAATCTTTATATAGTAATGAAATAATGAATGTTATGTTTTGACAACTACACTGCTCCACTCTTGGAGAGAAAAGATGTCATTACTATGAGCTAGGTTTTAGGAAGACGGATGCTACCAGAAAGAAGAAATTCCAAATAGAAAATATAATGCACCAGGAAAAGTTGGCCATATTTTAAGGCTTGGTATCATTCTACCAATATAACAAATAAATGAGAGGGCAGTATGATTTTTATGGTGTATCCAAATGGTATAACAAAATGCTTTGAAGTAGATTTGAGAATGGTGAGTGCTGGTTTTTAATTGAAAAAAAACTATGACATTGATCAATTTTACAAGTTTAAAATTCAACAAATAACTACCACCTAGGGATTTGATAGTCTCTCAGTTTTGATTTTGCTATATGTCTTCAAGTCCCACTTTCATTTTCTTCCTATTCTGAGCAGTTATTTACATATTTTAGCTAGTTTGCACATTTATGCATTTTATCTAATTTAGCACTTCCCCCAAACGTTTGTGCATATATTACCTATTTTACATGGTTCAATTATTCTAATTTTTAAAGCATATGCATAGTTCTCTGTGTTTTTCTTTGACATTCCCGTCGTGGGTGTCACAAATGGATGAATAGCCAAGGCAAAGTTTGTAGGAATAGGGAAGAATTTTGTTTAAGTTCATGTTTTATAAAAACTTTATAATTTTCCCCCTATACCTTCCTTCAATAGTTTGATACATATCATATGCACATCTGCCTCTTACAAGATTTTGCTGGAGTCAAATTTGCAGGTGATTTCTCTGTTTGTACAGTATATTCTGTACTGTTTCATACAGTTTCTTCTGTTAGGTTACAGCAGTGGTTCCCAGATGTTCTGGGACTAAAACTTCCAGTCTAGAAGCTGCTGGAAGGGTCTATTTTTTCATCCAGCCCATTTCAGATTATGAAGCTACTAAAGTCTATTTTGCATGATCTCCAGCTGTGATGCCCAGCTAGTGGAATTTATCTAGGAAAGCAGAGGAGGGAAGTGATAGACTGAATATGAGGAACAGTGGCTGGTTTTTGAGAGCAACGAGAGAAATTTGGAGAGGAGATCCAATCAATATCTCCCGGACAAGAACAAATGTCAAATTTCCTCTGAGCTCCAAGAAAAGAGACATGCTTTGAAAATAATGGGGAAATGTGAGAATTGAGATGGTTCAATCATTTGAGCTGATGGAAACATGGATCATCAATATAAAATTACCTTGAGGACAGCTGAATTATGGAACTGCTGCTACAGATAAATCACCTTGTTAAGGAATTGAGCAATCACAAAAAAGATTTAGGCATCAATATGAAAATATATCAGTAATCGATTACCAATAATGTCAAACTATGTATCAATGTGATTGCATTTTCCCCCTTATCTCTTCTTCTGCAAATGGTCAGTTGCAGTCATTTTCAGCTCTTTCAAGAGGGTGACACCAGGATCGTGACTTTGGTCTCCATAGACACAAGGCTTCCCTTAGCTCTGTTTCTTTCCCTCCCTCCCTCCCTGTCCATCATTTCAAGTATCTTTCTACCAAATCCCCCTCCTTAATGCACATATTTTCTCAGAAAACTTCCTAGAAACGAGAGTACTTCTAACCATGAACACAGCTTTCACTGTAATAGCACCTATTATGATAGCACCCCAGTATCTCTTGCATTGCTATATGCTCCTTGCCATTTAATGCCCCACCGTGAAAAGGAAAGGGGGGGGATCCCTCTCCTCTAGAAAGTACGTTTTCACACCAGGACCAGCAACAGGGATTTTTGAATATGAAAGGCTTCCCCTGCCATTTTGAGGGTCCCAAAGATCTATCTGGTTGAAAAGGATCCATAGGGAACCTCAGAACCTGAGAGAGGGGGAGTAGGACATTTTTAATTAAAGATAAAAGGTCTCGGCCATTGATCTCATCAACTTCATATGCATGGACTTGCACGAACAGGATCCCAAACACTGTTTTAATTGTCTATTCCCAAACTTGTTTCAGCTAGTATGCCAACAACTTTTTATAGTTTACTAGATGAATTTTCCACTTATTCTTAAAGGTAGGCCTAATCACAAATAACTCACCCCATAAATGTCTACTGTTAAATATAACTAAATCTGGTGCTGGGAGCTCAACAAAGCCTGGCTCCCAGCACTGAAAAATGCAGCCTGCAAAAGGTCAACGAACTCTACCTAGCCACAAGGACCGGTGATCACTGCACACAAAAGACTAGCTAACGACACCCATCAACCACAGTGACAGATCATCTCCCCCCCTTATCACAACAATGCACCCATAACAAAAAAAAAAAACCCTGATCACCATAATCACCCAATCTCCTGAAAAGGACAAAAAGCTGATACCACAGCTACAAATACTCAACTATCCCACACACTACACCAGAACACAGACAGAGTTCTAACTCCTGTCCTTTGAAGATGCCAGCCACAGAGACTGGCGAAATGTTAGGAAGAAAAACCTTCAGAACATGGCCAAACAGCCCAAAAAACTTACAACAACCACTGGTGCTAATTCTTTGTCATCATGGCACTGATCAGGGTAAGTGTATAATGGGTAATTCAAATGGGCTCCAAAAATTGTAGCAAAAGACAGTATTTTACACACAGCAATTTTATTGGAGCAATTTCCATCAAATCACCTGGACAAGGTCTATTTCAGGCCAATAAGTCTAGTACTTGAGGAAGAATCACCCCGATAACGCCAAGGGTAAAGATATCATGTGTAACCAGATTGGCTGTGATGTGTTGCATTGAGTTAGTTTGCTATGGCCTTGAAAGCTGCACATGAACACATCTTCATTGAGAGAGCTGATTGGGTTGTTACATAATAGAATATGATTTTTAAGATAAATGGAGCCATATTCCAAAAGCTGAGCTGGTACATTTTGCAAATAAGTCATACTTATGTAGTGACAGTAGGACATGAAGAACCATTCCTCGATAAGCAACAGCACTTGTGACATTTTTAAAAAAATTTGTTTAGAAAGCAAAAGGTTTAAATTATGTGTTGATCTGCTATGAGAAGATATAAACAGAACACAGACATGTGCGAAGTTTAGTACAGTATAATCCTATACATGACTGCTCAAAAGTAAATACAGTACTATTTATTTCAATCACAGTCTCTCCCAGGTAAGTAGGTATAAGATTGTATCCTTCTACGGTTCCCTATCAGTTCTATCAAACCTGGAAGAAATCTCTTTCAGTTATTTATTTTTAGCAATAATGCTAAAATGAAGAGAGTCTGACCTCTCCCAGCCCAAGAGAGCATGGCAGACTAAGAGCATAGGAGAAGCAAAAACAGATCCAAGCACAGATGCATCTTTTAAGAAGTTCTGACTGTTGACCAGAGGCATGTGGGAGAAGCACTATAAATCTCCCTCTCAAGGTCTGGGTGATTTGCTGATGGCAACAAACATGGCTATGGGGGGCTCCTTGCTTAGGTTGTTTACCTGTGTTCCATTTCTGCAGAACCCACGGGAAAGATTCCTCCACTACAACCTCAGATTACAACTGACCTTGCTACTGGATTCCCCCCCCCCCCGACTTTCCTGAATCTTGGCATTTTACAGACCTCACACACTCACTCACAACAGCTTCCCTTGAGAGAAAGCATCTTGGGATAATGTTTCATCAGAACTCCATCATGGTGGAAAGGTTTTAAATCTCACTAAGCATCGTGATTCTTACTCTAACTGCATACCCAACCCTTACTTATTCAAAAAAGAAGTATATTGGGAAATGTGTTCATACATTCATATAATTATCTAACCTGACCCTGGAATCATCCTGCCACAAACATTGCCAAGTAGCACAAGAACTGGGGGCACATTTAACACACATCTTCACATAGTATTATATTTACATGTAGGAAAAACTCAGTCTAGAGTTCCTGTTTTTCATACTTCTGACCAAGCTGCAGCCAAATTCTTAGCACTAGTTTCAAGTCATGTGCATAACAAAAACAACAGGTTAACTACCTGTAATTGTAGTTCTTCGTGTGGACCTCTGTGATTCACATTGTGCGTAATCCACGCATGCCCAGAGCCTCATCGGAATATTCTAGAGCTTCTGCGGTAGCAAAAAGATACATTAGTGCAGACCCCTCCCCCTGTGTATATGTACCCTGGCACCAAGGCTCACCCTTCAGTTAGGTCAAATGCCACATAAAGCAAATAGGACGTGACAGAGGGGAAGCTGGGTCGGGATGTGTGAATCACAGAGGTCCACTCAAAGAACTACAATTACAGGTAGGTAACCTGTCGTTCTTCGTGGCTTCTGTGGTGACTAACAAGCTGTCTTACCCAGAGGAGGGTGTCACGCCAAGGTAGATGACAACACAGCATGTCCAAAAGTAGCATCAGATTTCTGCCGAACATCCAATCTGTAATGATTGATAAATGTGGACAGCTGTGACCATGTGGCAGAGGCGCAGACATCAGGTAGGGGAATGCCTCGAAGAAAAGCCGTAGATGTTGCCAACACCCTGGTGGAATGGGGGCAGATACTTTGTGGGACTGGAAGTCGAGCAAGCTGATAAGCGAGCTGAATGGTGGAAGCAACCCATTTGGATATACTCTGCGAGGTGACTTGAAGACCTTTGGCAGGAAGTTGATAACTGACAAAAAGTCGAGCTGAATGTCTGAAGGGTTGCGTACGGGCTATGTAAAAGGCAAGAGCCCTTCTCACATCCAAAGTACGGAGGAATTTTTCTTGAGGAGTAGATGGAGACGGGAAGAAAGAGGGGGGAACCAAAGGTTGGGATAAGTGGAACTGGGAGACAACCTTGGGTAGTAAGGAAATATCTACAAAGAGTTTGACCTTATCTGGGTAAAACTGGAGATAAGGGTAGTCAGATTTTAGAGCCGCCAGTTCACTAGCACGTCATGCTGATGTAATAGCCACAAGGAACGCTATCTTAAAGGTTAGTAACCTGAGGTCAGTTGATGCAAGGGGCTCAAATGGAGTTCTTGTAAGCCACTGAAGGACTAATGTCAGTGACCACTGAGGTGGTGGCAGATGTACGTCAGGATACATATGTGACAGTCCTTTAAGGAAGCGTTTCAGCATAGGGTGTCTGAAATAATTAGCTGCTGAAGAAGTCAGTGGCTGATAAGAGACAATTGCAGAAAGGTAGACTTTTAGAGATGAAAGGGAAAGGCCCTTAGTTTTTAGTTGTAACAGAAAACGAAGAACCATGGTAAGGGAAGGATTGGTTGAAGGTAGTGATAACGCTGTAGTAAATGATTGAAACTTTTTCCATTTATACATGTAAGTTTTTCTGGTTGAAGGTTTCTTTGCCTGATGAAGGACATTCATTAGGAAGGCAGAATCCTCCACGCTGCCAGGTGAAGGGCAAGGAGATCTGTGTGGAGAATTTGACCTTTGCGTTGTGTAAGAAGGTGAGGCAGGCGGGGCAGGTGATAAATGTCAGATGACAGCTGATGGAGAACCGGGAACCATGGCTGTCGTGGCCACCTCGGGGCTATCAGGATAGCATTGGGTTTGTCCTGCTGAAGACTGAAGGCTGGCTGTTTCTGTAAGAAGACGGCGCTCGGGTCATGCAGCCGATAGAGGTTGTCAATGTGCTTCGACAACGAGTGAGAGGACGCTGGTTTGGTCCAGGACCACCTAGCTGTGCTGAGAAGAGATGGAAGCATGGAAATGTGTACTGGTGTTGTAGTATCCTTCGAGATGGGATCGTAAAAATGATCTGCTGGTTCAGTCATGGGCCTATGGATTTGGAAGTCCAGGGATTTAGCCATGCAAACTATTAACTGAGCATAAGTCTGAAAATCCTCTGCCGGAGATGGAGGGTCTGTATCTGTGAGGTCTGATTCTGGTGATATTAGTAATACAGATGGTGTTTGGGGTCTAGAGTCATGGTCAGATGCTTCGGCATTGTGCCATGAATCAATTGACTGTCGATCGACATCGACAGGCTGGTCCTCAAAGTATTGTTGTTGACATTGGGTTGTCAATGCTGATGGTGCATCGGTGGAAAACAGTCGACGTCGAGAGTCGTCGACCGGTATCGACATCCATGGACAAAGGTCGATATCGAGAGTTGTTGACCACTGCAGGCACAGCTGCTGTGTCCATGGACAACGGCCGATACCGAGGATCGTCGGTATCAAAGGGTTCGGTGTCGAGGTGGTGTCTAAACGGAAGTTGCTGTTGATGTCGAGACAGCTGTCGGGATGACAAGGGCGTAGATGGACCACATTGGATCATGGTGGAATAGATGGACGCCGGTGACACTGAACGAGATGAACGATCACGGTCATCTTGACAGGCAGGGGGAAAAAAGCTTGTTGGTGCCGCGAACGCACCCGAGGCCAAAGCGTAGTAATCAGCTTTTCTGGGTTTCTTTGGCTCTGGCTGGTAGTAAGTGCCAGGCAAACCTTGGTGATCGTGGTGATAAGATCGCTTCGACACCGAAGGTTCCGTTGCATAGGGAACCTGTTGTGGCACCGCCACCGGACCAGGAAAAGCAACTGGTCGATAGTACTTGGCGGGCTTTTCTGTTGGGCACCGATCAGGGCAAAAGGCATCCCGGTGATGGTGCTCAACATGATCCGTTTCCGCGCGTGAAGGCAGGCAGATGCTCTTATAAGATTGGTGTCTCTGTTGAAGTGCCGGAGGCCGAGGTGGTAGGTCTACTGGGGCACAATAAGGCACTGTTTCAGGTTGTGTTTCAGTCTCCTGGATATCGGGTGAGACTGCCGGAGAAGATCCACTCAGAGAGTCCAAGCATTGCTGGGGGCTGGTAGGAGAAGATGTGAGTTGATTGACCCGGTGTTCCCATTCGGGAGACTGCGATGGTGATGGTTGGTGAGGTGGAAGTCCCTCGTCATCTGAGATAGAACCTACACAGACGAGGTCTCCGGAGTCTAGAGGCTGTGGGGGAACAGTCTTGGAAGGCTTTGATTTTGAAGATTTAGCCTTTTTCAGTGGCAAGGGTTCAGGAGCCGACGAAGCGTCGGTGGACGGCTTTTGTTTAGTGGCTGCTTTCGATGTCAAAGGTTTTGACGTTGACTGCTTGGGCTTGTGCACCCGTGTGGCAGTCGATGTCAGGGGTGCAGCAGAATCCCGATGGTCGGAACGGAATGGAGTGGCCAAAGGATGTTGTATTGTCATTTCAGAGATGGCTTTGTCCATGGCTTTAGTGTGCGGGATGGATTTACACGAAGATTGAGCCATAGGCTTAGCGGGTTGAAGGGATTGTTCCCAAAGCTGAAGCTTAAGTCTCGAGAGACGACTGCGGAGAACCCAGCGATTAAAGTTTTTACAGTGAGGGCACGAGGAGGTTTGGTGAGCCTCACCGAGGCAAAAAAGGCATTTAGCGTGGCCGTCAGAAAAAGGAATTTTATTATCCCAGATCACACAGCGTTTAAACAGGCCTGAAGAGGCCATGAACCGAAAAGTTGGTTCGGAAAAGAAGAAAAAATGGTGTGTGTTTTTTTTTGTGCTTCGGCCCTACGGCTGGAGCATTTATCTGCAAAAATATTATAAGCAAATAATAGCTAAAGAATCGTTATAATGAAAAGAGGAAAATCAAGAACTAACTTTCTTTCATTTTAGAAATGACTCACAGAAGAGACGATAGAGGCTCTCAACGTGGTGGTTGAAAGAAACTGAAGGGAGAGCCTTGGCGCCAAGGTACATATACCAAGGTGGAGGGGTCTGCAGTAATGTATCTTTTTGCTACCACAGAAGCTCTAGAATATTCCGATGAGGCTCTGCATATGTGCGGATTACCCACAGTGTGATTCACAGAGGCCACGAAGAAGAAAGTGTAGCATCTGGCCTGAGGGAGAGAGCTGTCATCTCAACAACTCCCACAGGGCTTTTTGTGCCTTTTTGGTTGAGCTGATAAATGCATCACCCCACTATAGACCACTGCAATGCTATCAACAAAACAGTCCCTATATGTAATGTCTGCTCAGCCCCTGAAAGGAAGTACACAGAACCAGAAAAAACACCAAAAATACATTTGAAAAGAGCATCTGTATCCCAAGGGATCCTGGAAACACTGCTTCCCAAACCTACCAGTTAGGGACTGGCCTGGAGACAACGTACAGAGATCAAGACAGAACATATGCCGCCTCATAACACTTAGGGGTTTCATAATGCAGACGCAACACCTCACAATACCTACAACGTTAGAGTCCCCCTGTTTCATCAGTCCAAATGGCTCAGCCAGAAACAACCCCCCCCCCCCATTGCCTGTCTGAAGGCATACTTGCATACAAGGTTATTAGTTGCTTCGTGGTTCATAGGAGACCATTTGAGAGCCCAAACAGAGTGGGAAAGGAAGGAAAAAGTTGCACAGGAGAGTACTGGATGGTGTAGCTGCAGAGAACATTCCCCTCACTCTGAGACAAAGGTTCAAGGATCACCTAGTCATCAGGACTTTTGGAAAAGCACATAGCAGAAATTGAGAGACAGGATAAGCAATTAAGAGGCCACGGACACTCACTGTCAGCACTGCTCTCCAGTGCCTCAGTCTAAAGAGCTTGTGGCTGGGGAGCAGAAGGTAGGACACAACTCCTCAAAAGAGGAGTGAGGAATGGACCAGCCTTCACATGCGCCAACAGCCTTTCACTCCACCCAGGCAAATAATGCCACCAAACTCCAGCACACACGTGGAATAATGGTAGCTCTGCCAAGTAGCATCTAGTTGGGCTTGTTCTCCTTTATCATCCCTCCCTTTTACCATCCTTCCTCACCTCCCCACACTCCCAGAGGACTTTCTCATGCACTCTAACTGATGCTCCCACCCAACGTGTGAGAAAACAGAAAGCTGGGCCCTCTCACAGTCTAGGGAACATAAGTTAGCAGAAAAAGAAGAAAACACAATGAGCACCGAAACCATCACACTCTTGGTCAATTGTCTTCCAGGACTCTTGTCATTTGGCGAGCTCAGATCAGATCATATTAATGTAGTGGCAAGGGTCCCCTTTCTACTGGATCCTAGAAATGAAGCCACATCCATGTGGCAAACTCGAAGTTCTTCTAGAATGCAACAGAGTGCATCCAGACTGGATTCTGAAAGGACAGCAGATATGTGTGGAGTTAACTACCCATCAAGTCAGCAGGAGTTTAACGATGACTCCAAAGACAGCTAGGTAGCATGTGCCATGCCTTTCATACATGACAGCGACATCCTTGCCTCTTCTACAATTATCGAGTAAGGAGTTTAGAAGAGCAGAGTAGCCTGTCCACAACATGTAGATTGCTGACCAAATGCAGTAACAGCCAGGAGCCTCCTAGTCAAACCTGCTAATCACAGTGTGGTCCTGGACTACACAGATCAGGACACAGGATGAATCTTGTACCTGTGGGAGAATGGCCACTGACGAAGGAGGCAAATTACAGAAAGCGAAATCATGAAGAAGAGTTGGTATATGTAGTCCTTCATCCCCAGATGCACAGCCATTGAAGGAGGGAGGGAGGGAGAAAAGAAGGTGGTGCTCTCTGAAGCCCTGGCCAGCGCCCATGCCTCAGCCTCAAGGGGGAGATTTTAACTGTACTGAGAGACTGTGAGTGGAGCAACACTGTGAGCAGGGCAACAGCTTCCTCCAGACTTATATCCAGAAAGGCAAAAAAATGAGCACTGTTTCAAGTGGAGTGCATGTATGTGGGAATCAATGCCTCCCCTATGTGCACCTCGGTGGGAAGGTAACAGCGTTCCGTGTCTAGTCGCGCTGGCCACGTGACCACGGAAACTGTCTTCGGACAAACGCTGGCTCTACGGCTTGGAAACGGGGATGAGTACTGCCCCCTAGAGTCGGACACGACTGGACTAAATGTCAAGGGGAACCTTTACCTATGCGCACAAAAGTGGGAGTTTAATGCTTCTCCATTATCGTGGGCGATCTGAAATTAGAGGACTATGATTCTCACACAACAAAGTATTCACTTACATAAAAAACTGAGGAAGTTGGGAGATGTTTTGCATGTGTTCCCTTTTTTTCTGGCATACCTGTATGGGATGGTCCTGGAACACTCAGGAAGTGTTGAGGTGAAGTGGACTTCGGTTCTGGGTATTTGTATTACAAACTCCAAAGTATTAGGGTTCTGCTAAGAAAAGTGTCTTATGAAAAAAGTACCCCATTTTTGGGAAAATACCCCCTTCCTTTCTTTCCCATAACCAAACTTGCCCTTTGTGAGACACAGCTCCAAAACACAAAGGTCTAGTTTTTAGGTTGCCATCTCACTCTCATTTACTTGTGGTGTTCAGATTATGCATAGGACTTCCAAAACCGGGCCTGGATATATGTATATCTACGGGCCCCTAGAGTGAATCACATTCACTTTAGTTAGCTGAAAACATTTGGTTTTCAGAAAAAAGAATCTATAAAAAACAAATTCCCACCACGGCCAGGACCCAACGATGTACTGCATATTATTTCACACACACACACATCCTGCTGCATGCATGTTGTCAATTCTTCTCTTTTTCACAAAATTCATTGGAAGTCTGGAAATGTAAGGATTTCCTACCACAACTTATTTTGGCATTGGATTGGGGGATGCAGATTAGATAAATCTGCAATAACTGATGGAGAGAATTACTCACTCATCTTGGGAACCTGAAATTCTTGGCATTTTGTTCCCAACAGATGTTTAGAATCTGGTATTCCAACAGGATTTAGTGAAATCTTCTCTTCCAAAGAAAGCAATGAAAGCAAGTGCGGATTTATTTCAAGATGGGATTTCCCAGTTACAGAAAAGATGCCCAGAAGCCACAAAGTGGCTGTCAAGAATCTATGGGTAAATAGAACATATTGGTCAGAATCCTGTTAGTTATATCTGCTCATATAACTGCACTGCATGACTGGGTGTGCCACAGCAATATCCATGCTGACTTCTTAACTTGTGGCAATTCACTGCTGAAATGTACAATGATGGAGTTAATGCCAGCATAAATATACAATAGTACCACAACCACAATATTTGCTACCAGTACTCTCCAGCAACCTAAATGGCTTCCAATATTTTTCTATGTAATGTATTTATACCTCAAAATCAACTAATGAATTTCTTCTTAGTATGTAGTATTTCACACACACACAAACAAAATGACTGTCAAAAAAGTACTCTGAGCACGCCTTGTGCCATTGACTTATTTGCAAAGGTATCCAAAAAAGTATTTATTGAAAAAATTTCACCTACCAGTATGAGTGGAAATAATTTTGCTCTTTCCTATTTTTATCCAGGTGTGACTGAGTAGCTGTGCTCAAGACTATCAGCTACTGCAATTGCATTCTGGGCTTTTTGATATAAGAGATATTTTCAAACAGCACTATAAATACATAATGTTTTTAGCCTAAAACCATACAAGCACCAGCTTTCTATTTAAAATATGCAATTTCCAGGTCTGCATATTTGCATGAAAATGCTTGAAAGCTGGACCTGAAGGCAGGGACAATACACTACAATTCCCCTTAGCCAAATTATGCATATCAAAAGCATTCTAGATATCCAAGTCTACAGTTTGTCCCCCAAGTTGCTCCAGTCATGTAAATGTATCAACAAACTGCATTATATCCAAAGTAGTTCATGTCCCCACAGCCCCTTCAAATATATTCAGCTGTGCTTTCCTTGAATATCTGTTTGTCAAGATGTATTAATAGGTAGACCATATGTCACAGGATTTGGCTGAATTGTTTTCATAATGCCTTTTTCCTTTTCTCCTCCTCCCCCCACCCACTTTTTTTCTATTAACAATTTGGTATTCAGGTAAATATCTGTAACAATCAACATTACAATCTTACTGTATATGTCTTCTCAATATAATGCCATATCCAGCTGGATGACTATATGGGTCTCTAGGCTCTCCATGGGTGTGGGGATATCAAAAAGCACACTAGGAATGGCTAGGCATAGAGAGCTTCACAAATAATGTTGTAGTTTTAGAAGAGGTAGCCATGTTAGTTTGTGCAAGCATATAATGTTTTAATACTCATAATGCACTTCCAAGCGAACCATTAATATGCAGATGTGCTGGGTGTGTTCATGCTTATGTACACACCACACACATACCCACCATCAGTTGTCTAAGCATGGTTGTCTTTTGTTGTTGTTTGTTTTGTTTTTAATTGTATTATTTTTTCTTTTAATAATATATGCATTCATATATTTCTGTACTCATCTTCCTTCCACCCCTCCCTTCCCATTCCCTGTGGCACAGTCATATCCAAATCCAAATGTGAAAAAGAACTAACATGTCAGCTTCAAAATGTCAATAGCACTTTATATCCTGCCATGTAACTGTGGAAGCAAAGAAAAGAGAGGTTTCTACCAGTTATCTCTTCTCTAATATCAATACTCGGTCATCCAGGCCTCTTTCAGGTGATGAGATATCTTTAACACTTAAAGTTTTTGAACAGATCAATCTCATTAAGGTTAGCAGCGTTCTAAACCAATCAACTAACTCTACCTAGAGATTTCTGAAGGACCACTTTGGAGAATGGGGCATATCATGGCTAACTTGGTATCAAATAAGTGATTTTATTAGACAAGCCGACATCATGAAGCAGGCCATGAGGTGCCTCACTGCCTTTAAAGAGCTTCTGCATTCTTGGGCTAAAATAAATAAAAGAGAAGTATCAAAACTTTATTTGTTGTTCATTGAAGCAGATCTAGGCTCTTCATTGGGGCTGTGGAAGATGTGGGAACATGACTGGAATATTAAAATCAACAAAGAGAAGTGGTCAGAAAATATTTACAAAATTTCCATATAAAGGGGTCTTTGTTGTTGCTAGGGAGACTGCATTGAAAATTCTAAAAAAAAAAAAAGTATTTGATCCCACTTTGGCTCTAACATATCAACCCGGCAATGTTACTTATGTGCTGAAGAGGCCATCAAGTGTAAGGGGTCATTTCAACACCTCTGGAAATAATGCAAAAAAAGTGGACCAGGTTTGGGAAAAGGTGTTTGTACCGCGACAGTGTTCAATGAAATAAATATAATTACAAATCAGTGGATTACTGCATCCCAGAAATTAGCACTTCTTGCCCTTTTCTTAGGGCAAAATGAGTCCATTTTACATAAAACCTTAACAGCCATCTTCTAGTAGCAGCAAAACAGACTATAGTCAAAGGATGGAAAAAACATGCAGGGAGTATCAGTTGCAGAATGGTACTCTATAGTGTGGTAGGTAGCACTGCAGGAAGAATTAATCCCCAAAATTGTTGTTGTTTATTCGTTAAGTCGTGTCCGACTCTTCGTGACCCCATGGACCAGAGCACGCCAGACCCTCCTGTCTTCCACTGCCTCCCGGAGTTGGGTCAAATTCATGTTGGTAGCTTTGGTGACACTGTCCATCCATCTCGTCCTCTGTCGTCCCCTTCTCCTCTTGCCTTCACATTTTCCCAACATCAGGGTCTTTTCCAGGGAGTCTTCTCTTCTCATGAGATGGCCAAAGTATTGGAGCCTCAGCTTCAGGATCTGTCCTTCCAGTGAGCACTCAGGGTTGATTTCCTTCAGAATTGATAGGTTTGTTCTCTTTGCCGTCCAGGGGACTCTCAAGAGTCTCCTCTAGCACCACAATTCAAAAGCATCAATTCTTCGGCAGTCAGCCTTCTTTATGGTCCAGCTCTCACTTCCATACATCACTACTGGAAAAACCATAGCTTTGACTATGGCTGGACCTTTGTCGGCAAGGAGATGTCTCTGCTTTTTAAGATGCTGTCTACGTTTGTCATCGCTTTCCTCCCAAGAAGCAGGTATCTTTTAATTTCGTGGCTGCTGTCACCTTCTGCAGTGATCATGGCGCTCAAGAAAGTAAACTCTGTCACTGCTTCCATATCTTCCCCTTCTATTTGCCAGGAGGTGATGGGACCAGTGGCCATGATCTTGGTTTTTTTGATGTTGAGTTTCAGACCGTTTTTTGCGCTCTCCTCTTTCACCCTCATTAAGAGGTTCTTTAATTCCTCCTCACTTTCTGCCATCAGAGTGGTATCATCTGCATATCTGAGGTTGTTGATATTTCTTCCGGAAATCTTAATTCCGGCTTGGGATTCATCCAGTCCAGCCTTTCGCATGATGTATTCTGCATATAAGTTAAATAAGCAGGGGAACAATATACAGCCTTGTCGTACTCCTTTCCCAATTTTGAACCCATCAGTTGTTCCATATCCAGTTCTGACTGTTGCTTCCTGTCCCACATATAGATTTCTCAGGAGATACATAAGGTGGTCAGGCACTCCCATTTCTTTAAGAACTTGTCATAGTTTGCTGTGGTCCACACAGTCCAAGGCTTTTGCGTAGTCAATGAAGCAGAAGTAGATGTTTTTCTGGAACTCTCTGGCTTTCTCCATCATCCAGCGCATGTTAGCAATTTGGTCTCTAGTTCCTCTGCCCCTTTGAAATCCAGCTTGTACTTCTGGGAGTTCTCGGTCCACATACTGCTGAAGCCTAACTTGTAGGATTTTGAGCATAACCTTGCTAGCGTGTGAAATGAGTGCAATTGTACGGTAGTTGGAGCATTCTTTGGCATTGCCATTCTTTGCGATTGGGATGTAGACTGATCTTTTCCAATCCTCTGGCCACTGCTGAGTTTTCCAAACTTGCTGGCATATTGAGTGTAGCACCTTAACAACGTCATCTTTTAAGATTTTAAATAGTTCAACTGGAATGCCATCACCTCCACTGGCCTTGTTGTTCGCCATGCTTTCGAAGGCCCACTTGACTTCACTTTCCAGGATGTCTGGCTCAAGGTCAGCAACCACACTATCTGGGTTGTCCGGGACATCCAGATCTTTCTGGTATAATTCCTCTTCTTGCCACCTCTTTTTGATGTCTTCTGCTTCTGTTAGGTCCCTACCATTTTTGTCCTTTATCATGTCCATCTTTGCACAAAAGGTTCCTTTAATAGCTCCAATTTTCTTGAACAGATCTCTGGTTTTTCCCTTTCTATTATTTTCCTCTATATCTTTGCACTGTTCATTTAAGAAGGCCCTCTTGTCTCTCCTTGCTATTCTTTGGAAGTCTGCATTCCATTTTCTGTAACTTTCCCTATCTCCCTTGCATTTTGTTTCCCTTCTCTTCTCTGCTATTTGTAAGTCCTCGTTGGACAGCCACTTTGCTTTCTTGCATTTCTTTTTCTTTGGTTTGGATGGTTTTTGTTGCTGTCTCCTGTACAATGTTACGAGCCTCCATCCATAGTTCTTCAGGCACTCTGTCCACCAAATCTAGTTCCTTATATCTGTTCTTCACTTCCACTGTGTATTCATAAGGGATTTGGTTTAGATTATACCTGACTAGCCCAGTGGTTTTTCCTACTTTCTTCAGTTGAAGCTTGAGTTTTGCTATAAGAAGCTGATGATCAGAGCCACAATCAGCTCCAGGTCTTGTTTTTGCTGACTATATAGAGCTTCTCCATCTTTGGCTGCAGAGAACATAATCAATCTGATTTCGGGATTGCCCATCTGGTGATGTCCATGTGTAGAGTCGCCTCTTGTGTTGTTGGAAAAGAGTGCTTGTGATGACCAGCTTCTTCTCTTGACAAAACTCTATTAGCCTTTGCCCTGCTTCGTTTTGAACTCCAAGGCCAAACTTACCTGTTGTTCCTTTTATCTCTTGACTCCCTACTTTAGCATTCCAGTCCCCTATAATGACAAGAACATCTTTCTTTGTTGTCAGTTCTAGAAGGTGTTGTAAGTCTTCATAGAATTGGTCAATTTCAGCCTCTTCAGCATCAGTGGTTGGTGCATAAACTTGGATTACTGTGATGTTGAAAGGTCTCCCTTGGATTCGTATTGAAATCATTCTATCATTTTTGAGATTGTATCCCAGTACAGCTTTTCCCACTCTTTTGTTGACTATGAGGGCTACTCCATTTCTTCTACGGGATTCTTGCCCACAATAGTAGATATGATAATCGTCTGAATTGAATTTGCCCATTCCCATCCATTTTAGTTCACTGACGCCCAGGATGTCAATGTTTATTCTTGCCATCTCCTGTTTGACCACATCCAGTTTACCAAGGTTGATAGATCTTACATTCCAGGTTCCTATGCAGTATTTTTCTTTGCAGCATCGGACTTTCCTTTCACTTCCAGGTGCATCCGCAGCTAAGCGTCCTTTCGGCTTTGGCCCAACCACTTCATTAGCTCTGGAGCTACTTGTACTTGTCCTCCGCTCTTCCTCAGTAGCATGTTGGACGCCTTCCGACCTGAGGGGCTCATCTTCCAGCGTCATATCTTTTAGCCTTTTGTTTCTGTCCATGGGGTTTTCTTGTCAAAGATACTGGAGTGGCTTGCCAGTTCCTGCTCCAGGTGGATCGCGTTGAGTCAGAACTCTCCACTATGACCTGTCCATGTTGGGTGTCCCTGCACGGCATCGCCCGTAGGTTCTCTGAATTACTCAAGCCCCTTCGCCACGACAACGCACCAATCCATGAAGGGGAATCCCCAAACTACACGTCGCTAAAGGGATAAAACATTTGGATTCTTTTGCAACTGACTGGCATCCTTTTATGGTTTATATGAATAGAAGAGATAATAAGGGACTCCCTGATGCATAGAGGATTTATTGGTCTTTATTTGGAATGTGACTATAATTTTCCCAGGAAAACCTTAGAAACGTGGTTGTTTATAAGTTGTATTAACAGAGTTGTGAGGTATATATAGTACAGGTATAGCTAACAAGCAAGAAAAATATCTGAAGATAGTTTTTCCCATTTCCAGGCACCTTCCAACCACGGTACCACACACTGTGGATAGAACTCACTTTCCCTTTCTATGTGCACATTTGTTTAACTCACCCATTAAGCATCTGACACAGCAGTGTCTCTTATATGAGTAGTCTGATTAAGCATCAGCCCAGAAACTCTTAGTATCCAACATCAAATTAATCACAGATGATGTGATTGTATCACAGGGGAAAACGGGAAGACAATCCACAGGCTCGGCAACCCCTGCTGCCCATTTTATGAACAAACTGTTAAGAATTTATTGGAGCCTCATCCTTCATGGACCCAAATCAAGAGAACAGAGCAAGGATATAAAAGACTTGTTAAATAAATGAAGGGTGTTGAGGCTGAAATGACTGCTGCAGGCAGAAGATGTTGGGGATCTTTGCAACCTTTTCTACACTGCATTTATTTTAGGGACTACAAGGTTAGAAAGAGCATATAATGAAATGCTGAGTTAAGCTACATGGCAAAAGGGAATGGTGAAAGATGGGCCTAATACAAGAAACACTTAACACATCTGTTACAATTAGTCACTTGTAGCTGGTGGAAAAAAGATGGGTGATAAAAAATATCTGATGGAATCATTATTTTCCTAGCAGGATCTTATTATTGGGAAGAGCAGATTAAATGATGCATCACTTGTCGCCACGATCTGGACAACAGTTTCAAGGTAAAATGCCTTATACTCTCATCAACTATCTGACTGCTCTGAATGGTTTATTGATGGTCACCAAGTTGGTTTTATTTTAGGATACAAGGGGCAAATCTGCCTACAGATGGATGTATCAATCACTTCTCCCTCACAGTTGTTCATACATCCTTCTAATACCCACTTCAAATCATGAAGTACAGTCCCTTTGGGTCATTTCTAATTGAACTAATTTTATTTTTTGGACTGTCATTTTTATATATTTCTCCTCTGAATAGCTGACTTTCTCTCTTGCTCTTAATTCTTTGAACAATGTTCTACCTGAAGGTAGACAGCACAACTCACCTCCTTCAGTAACCAGAAAGAAATAAATTTTGACAGCTCCACTAAGTGTCTCAAATAGATCTTGAAAACAGATCTATGAGAAATGGCGGGACTCTGCATCCAGAAAGGTGTCTCATTGAGCGGTATGAAATTCTAGCTAGCTCTCTTAGACTGACCCCTAAGAAAGACCCAGAAACCTATTATGTGACAGCTGTTCAGAGGCATCCATACAACACAGCAAGGGAAATGCAAATTAACTCACCTTCTATCCCTGCAAAGTCACATGGGGTATTCCTAAGTGTCCACTGAGGCAGAGTTGTTTAAAAGCCTTCTACTTGCATTTCCATTGGAGGCATCTGTAGGTGGGACAGCTCAAAGGAACTGCCTTAAGATGGCTTTCCTCCAACCTCTGCAGTTTCTGTTGCCCGCAAGAGAGTTTTTTAAGTTGTTTAAATAAATAAACAAACAAACAAACAAACACACACACACACTTTAAAAAAGAAGAAGTGGCACCTTAGTGGAAAGGGGCTTTGCAGGGACAGAGGTGACTACTGGCAATGCTTCTGTGTGTGTGTGTGTGTGTGTGTGTGTGTGTGTGTGTGTGTCCCTCTTTTGCCCTCATTTTTACACACCCACCCACCACTCCCCCACTCTCTTTTCTCCAGGCTGCCGCTTCTTCTTCCACATTTTCCTTCCTCCTCCACAGACAAGCCACCCTCCCCAATCCACACAAGAAAGCACCTTTTGCATCTTTCTGCAAAAAAAAAGTAGAAACTTCTTCGGGGTGGGGTGGGGTGGACAGTTTGCAACCCAAAAGGGATAGATATGATTTAGCCGTTGCCTCCTGCAGGCAGGAAAAATTAATTCAAATTCACCCATTTATGAATGGAGTAAATCCCAAAGTATTTGTTGGTCGAGGTCACAGCTTATGTCTTGAAAAAACAATGCAAAAAAAAAGAGTTTACTTGTTACTTAACATTAAGAAACACGAGAGTTACCTAAACAGGAAAAGGATTGAAAAGTAATTTGTTGCTTGTTACGTGCAGTAGCATGTTACTTTTATTTTATTTTTTATTTTTAAAAAATAACTTAGAAACACTCCAAGTTGGCTCAAACTCCACAAAATGATTTCCCAAATTAACATTCTGAAGTAGTATGCAAATGTTATCCATTATACATAAAAAAAAGACTAATGATGTTCACAGTTATGTTTTTAAAAGGCTCCTGAAATGCCCCTCATTGCTTCAAAAAGAGCTCATTGTCCCTTCATTACCCCCAAAACCCTTGTGAATAATGCTGCATGCTTGTTACAACTTTGACAATAGCCTGCAAGTAGCCACGAATAACAAAACAGCCCTTGTCAGGGCCAAACTGAACCATAATCTCTGTTAATAGAGGGCTTCTTGACATCTAAAGAAGAACTCATGTCCTGCATCAGCTCTGCCATCATTGGGATATACTTTGTTTTCCAGAAGTGCACAGACAGTCACCAGTGATGCCCCTCAATATCCAGTATGAGACTTGTTGTTGAGAAACGTCATAGACAGTACAGAAGTGCTAACTTCCAAGGGTCGTCAAGCCTGACCTCCAAATATCATCCGCTGTCACAGGAACAGGATGATATAGAGACTGAGGGTGCAATCAGATGGCGTGTTATCTCATGTTTTGGGCCGCTTTTGGCATAGTCAGCTTCCATCTATTTTCCAGTGACTACATTACATGTCGGTAATTGTAATACAGACCCCTTTCCATGGCTATTCACAACTTTTTGGGTAGTGATCTGACAGAGCTACTGTTTTTACCATGGATAGGATCGCTCCATTTTAGTTCAGTTTCTACTATGTGTGATCAGTAGCACTGAACCCTGAGCAGCACTGGTAGCTGCTTTCCGCAACAATTCAGAGCTAAGTCACTTGGGTGACAAACCAATGAAATGAAATGTCACTTACCAATAAATGGGGGGGAGAGAAATCCAGTTTCCATCCAGTTCCCACAGAGGGGTTCACTGAAAAAGAGGAATCATTTCCTTCCTTCCTTCCTTCCTTCCTTCCTTCCTTCCTTCCTTCCTTCCTTCCTTCCTTCCTTCCTTCCTTCCTTCCTTCCTTCCTTCCTTCCTTCCTTCCTTCCTTCCTTCCTTCCTTCCTTCCTTCCATGTCACTTTATACTATCCAATCCTTGTGTGTAGATGAAAAAGATCATTCTAAATGCCAGACTGCACTTTCAAGCAACCCTGTTTAGCCCGATCCAGCTAGGGATAACTTTACTGTCTAGGTGAACTCTAATTTAGTCACCACTGGAGAGGAAATACCAGATTAGAATGCTTTCTTGCCTACTGTTACTATTTGGATGATGCTTTAACATACTTCACATCATTATCTACAAAATACCTGAAACCATTATGCATGGGTATCCTTGCGATAAGGTCTTGACCCTGAGAGACTGTGCCTTTCCAGGGCCAATTAATTAGTTCATAGCAAATGCAAAATTTAAATTAGGTACCATCTGGTTAATAATCTTTAAACCACCCTAATGTGGCGATCCAGCTAGCCAACTTCAGTGTTAACTTCCCTTTCCTTTCAAGAAGTCTGAATAAGAAGTAATGCTTTGTAGGATCCATTATTTTTGGCTGTTGGGAAAAAGAGAAAGAGAGGGAGAAATAACCTCCATGTACGTCACACTGTTCTGTATCAAAGGCACTGAGATTCAGAAAAAGGTCTACAAAGGAAGCACTTTGCCTGGTCTTTAATTTTATATCTCTTTGTTTTACAACCAAACTATTTTTTGGGATTAAATCTACCCAGCTACCTTGTAATTATTGCTAATTAATGGTAGCATTGCAATTTATCTTCATCTGTCAGAGACAGATTGGCTGATAACTAAACACATTAGTCTACTTAATGTGTTTCTGACATCATAATTGGATAGGACTTTAGCTAAACTATTCTGCGTTAGGGAATTACAGTCGTATGTTGCTCTCCATGTGAATTTATCAGCAAACAGATTATCCTTATCTCTTTGGGGCTTTATAACTTTTGTTCACAAACACATACACACACAATAATTGCTTGCACGAGATTAGTCTGTGTGATTTATTTTACTGGGTGTAATTGGGTCCCCCCTTGAGGAAGAAGGAAGGGTATACATATTTTAAATAAATTAGAGCCTTCTAGGGCCTCATCTTCATATGAAGCAGAATGAGGAGGTACAGCAGGTTGAAATACTTCACATGACATCTTAAATGCTACCTTACATCGATAAGTTCTTGCTACAAAGAAAACCCATAAAACAAGATATGTGTGTGTGCGAGTCCATGTATGCATTTGCATGTGTGCTTAATTTTGGGAATGTGCCTAATTCACTGGAAGAGTGTTGTTGAGTCTCCTTTCACTTCTATGCCCCCTGGAAGTCTGCTGTGGAGGGTTGGAAGACCTTCCAAGATAAGTGTAAAGTGATAGTCCAGGGGAAGGGATGTAAAGAAGAGAGTCAATTCAACTGTTCACAAAAAAAAAATAAAAAAATCCAGTGTATGAATGTGGGATATTGTGCTTCTGTATCCAAAATTAAAAACACCAGGAAATAGCCCCATATTGCTGCACAGCAGCATGACTGCCTTGCTAGCAGGAAAAAAGGATGCCAAATTTTACATAGTAAAAGGCAGCCTAAATGTTGATAACACCAATGGCAGTAGTCAAGATAGTCTAAAGCAGCCATTCTTAATGGGGGCCACAGTTGCCCCCTGGGGGGGAGGGGGTGGCACATTTGAAGGAGCCACAGACTGGAAACAATTCTTAACACATCACCTTATAAGGTTTGTTGTGTGACTTATACAATCCTGATTTGGACTATATTTCTTTCATATTGTGTTTATGGCTGTGGCCAAAAAAAGGCTGAAAATGGCTGGTCTTGTGCTCAGTAGAATATTCATTCTCTCCATCAGCATACCCTGAGTCTTAGTAGTGCTCCTTTGGCATGATGTTGAATATATTTCTTGGCTCCAGGCCATCCATCTTATTATACTCTCCCCAAGTGTCTTTTTATATTTAAACGGATGTTTCTGTTTAACTCTGTACCCGAGAGAATTCATTAAATTAGGTGCTGACACTAATTTCTGATGTAAATGCCTGGAGGTTTCTTTTCTTGCTTTTGTACTAGTGCCATATCCCAAATTTACAGAATTCCTGCAGTGTTACACTTTCAAGAAATTTTTAAAAAATAAAAATAAGCTGATGCTATTAGAGCCAGTTAAAGATTTTGCTCTAAATAAATTAGCATTTCTTTCATGCCTCTCTTTTTAGAATTCTCCACTGGCCCATTTATCTAGCCATTATCACCTGGCAGTTTTCTCTTATGCATCACAGAATAAGTGGATTTTGAGTGAAGGGATAGTGATGTGACTTGAATGTTATCCATATGGGGTAAATTCACAAAGGATGTCTGAAAGAAACTGATGGGAGTTGTAAATCACCACTGGAAGAGTAGGAAGTCAAGAAGTTAGTGTAAAGAAGGAAAGAGGAGTAACTAGAAGTGAACAACATCCAAAAGCATATAATGAATAATTCATTGTTACCACAGCTGCATACTTTGAGCAAAAATATTTAACATTCCTAAAGCCTTGTATTCAGAATAGATCTTGATGCTGTTTAGCATAATCATTTCTTCTAGTTAAGACTGCACCAGATGTCATGTTAATAAGTATTCGGAAATATTCAAATTGAGTTATCTGCTCGGCAATTTATCATCTTTTAGAGATAAAACATTCAGATAACTCCAGCACCCAGGGCCAAATTGAAATGTTTTATAGTTGTCCAAGTAAAAATTAATCATGGGAAAGAAAATGAATAAATATACTTGTGCCCTGGCAAGTATTTATTTGTTCTGTTTTGAGGACTTTAGTGTGACTAATATAGGGTTGTCCACTATCCTAATGTAATGTTAGGACAATTATAAGGGGGAAAGTGTCAGCACTATTTAGTGCTTAATTTGCATCAGCCTCAGAAACAATTTTTTTAAAATAATGTATTTAAATAAGAATACACTATACAAAAACAACAATACAATCCTCCAAAATAACATCCACAATGAATGCATTAGATGATACTACTAAATAAAGTTAACACATCTCTCCATAAGTCAACATGAGAGGCTGGGGGATTCCTAAAAGAATCACTATAATTAGTACAATACTGAAGAAAAGTGAGCCAGCTTTTACAAAATGAGTCTGTGCTGGAATTCTGGTACATTGTGACTGTGCAATGAGTTTTTCTATGAATGCTAATTTCCGCACTCTAGATTCCCATGCTCAATTATTGAAACTTCCACCGCCTCCTTCTAAGACTGAACAATTGTTTGTCTAGCTGATATGCATTGAAAAGTGATTAGCTCCTTGTGATGTAATAATGCACTGGCATCCAAAAATACATTAATCCCAATGCTGGAGTCATGGCAATCCTTTGTGATGTTATCTTTCCAATTTTATCAAACACCTTTACCCAAAATTAAATATTCTAGGGCAGTCCCACTACGAATGTAAATATATACCAATTGCTTTGCACCCTCTCTTAACAATTTGCATCCAGATTTTTGTAATTTAATTTGAGCAGAGTATAATACCATTGTTGTGCCACTTTGAGGCAATGGTCTCTTATAGATGCTGAAATTCATTTAAAAGATTTTTTTTATTCCATAGCCTTTCCCAGTCTACATCTCTAATATTACACTCAAAGTCCTTTTCCAAACTTCTTAGAGCCCTCTTAGATTACCATATAATGTATTAATTGATTTAGGATAAATCTTAACATTCAGGACCTTATGGCGGATAATTAATAAGGCACAAGGGTGTATCCCAGGTGCACAGTCGGATGCATAATTTGACATGTGACTGAGCCATGCCACAGCAAAGGCAACACAAATATGAATAGGATTCTGGACGTTCTCCCCACCTATACACCCACAAAAGGAAAAGGCCAGATGGCTGTTATACACAATCCAAATACAGGAGCGGGTGATACCTTTATTAGACCATTAAAAATCTCACAAACAGAAGTGAGCTATTGACTGTTCAGAAGTCTTTATCAAGCTGGGCATTATAGAGCAGGTGGGGGACATAACATAAACTTCCCCAAACTTTTTCTTCTCTTTTGTTGAACTATAGAAGATATCCTGAATAGCTGACCAGGGCAGTACCTACAACCAAGCAAGGACATTCAACAGTGACCAAATAGGACTGTGAACCAGAGAACTGTCTTCTGAAAGTAAGGGTAAAAAAATGTTCTAAAATAAAATAAAATAAATAAATAAATAAATAAATAATGTGGCTTGCTGCAGCTGGATAGCTCAGTGGTTTACATCTCTGGCTGCAGAGCCAGAGGTTGGGAGTTCAATTCCCCACTGTTCCTCCTTGACAGGGGCTGGACTCCATGATCATTCCAGAGGGTCCCTTCCAGCTCTGCAATTCTAAGATCAATACACATCAATATACTATACATGTGATTCATAATGGGCCAACTGTGATTTTTCATAGGGATTCAAAAAATGTATATTTGGATGCCAGTGCATGTTTCAAACACAATTGAGACAGGCTATCTTGCCTCTTGCAAGAGGCAAGAGGAGAAGGGGATGACAGAGGACGAGATGGTTGGACAGTGTCATTGAAGCTACCAACATGAATTTGACCCAACTCCGGGAGGCAGTGGAAGACAGGAGGGCCTGGCGTGCTCTGGTCCATGGGGTCACGAAGAGTCGGACATGACTTAATGACTAAACAACAACAACAATCTTGACATAGCGGGGGGGGGGGCAAAACTATGTCTGTATTTGCCTTATAGAAATAAAATTTGAAAATACATTGATGTACTTTCCTATTTCAATTATTTCATGTCAGAAAAAGGAGGGGCATGATCTTTTGGCCTAAATCCAACATGCTTACTGGGAGTTGAAATCCCTGTGAGCACAGTTGTCCTGGATTACACAACTGGGCAAGCAGTTGCACTAGAGGTTGTACAGCCATGTTCACAACATGTAGTATGCCCATCTGGTTGCACATCCAGTTATACAATTACTCACACAAACATCTGCACAACGTCTTCTCATAAGTGTCTGCATAATAATTTGCACATGTATATTAGCTGTTGAAATACCATCCTTGCCTGTCAGCACAACTGGTCTTGCCTTCGCACCATGACATCACTGGATAACAGCTCTGGCTGGTTCTGGCTACAAATCGTTCTATCTAATTTTGAAGCAGATCTGTTAAGTACATCAATAAAATTAATATGTAAGACTTTCTTAAATCTAGTAGTTCCTTTCTGCCTGTTGCTGTGCCATTCTCTCAATCAACAGGTTAAAAGCAAGCTACAAAAATAACCAAGGTTGACCTATATAAAATAACTAGCTGAGCTGAATGTTGGTTGGGTACTAATTGACTGCAAGACAATAGCAAGAAGCTACATTTTCAGAGCAAGTATATCAATAAACCAAGTAGAATATGCTTTTCTTATAATACTTAGAGGTTATTTAATAGGCATACACAATAGTAATCAATGGAACTGGAGTCAGTGGGTGTAACCCAAAATCCTCTTCCATAAGTTGATTGTACAATGAATGGTATGTGAAAAGAACAACTATTGTTTGGCTAGGTACTTTATTTTCCAACAACAAAATATTCAATTCTTGTGCAATCCAATCCTTTGCATGTTTACCACCTAGTAAAGCTATCTGAATTCAGCAGGACTGTATTCTCTGTAAGAGTGTACAGCCTTTGTTAATGTAAGCTGTAATTTCCAATATCTTAAAATGTCACACAGTCTGAGAATGTATTCAATGATTGTGTTCAAAGCCTGTTAATTGGCTGAAAACTGTTAGCTGAGAGAATCAAAGTGAATAAAATGTTACAATTTAATTTGGGTTTTCTACTTATAGAGCCCTGTTATTCAGTTAAAAGAAGATCGATCATCCTGTGGATGAATGAGTATTTTACAAACTTGTTTTTGCCTTCTTCTTACAGGCACCAGCTCTCAACAGGCCAAGGTTTGCCTGATTGCCACTGCCCAAAGAAAAAGGTAACTGAGGCAGAAAATACAATTTTCTGGTGAAACTACTGAGGTTGGCTGTGTGTGACTGGTCCTATATGCAGAATGACCAGTAAGACATGATTGTTTCCCGTTAAAAACAAAGTGGTGAGGAATAGATCACATGAATAGGGCCATCTTCACTTGTATGACTATCTGTGCAGAACAATAACAGGCAACTTTGCTGGTTGTGGGAGCTAATTTTTACTGACTGGCAACTATCACCAACCACACTAATCTCATTCCAGCAACAATGACACCATTCAGCAATGTGCCAGTAGAGGTAAAAAATAATGATCATTTTCATTGGCCAAAATCCTATTGCTGGTGACCTAATGTAGGCCCATTGAATCAATGGAAATTTAGTCAATGTCTCCAGAAGCTCCACTGATTCAAATGGGCCTACTCTATCTGTGACTTTAGCATAGTAAATTACAGAATAGGCACATTTGAATCAAGGGAATTTACAGCGGTGTTGACTAAATCTCCATTGATTCAATAGGCCTACTCCAGTGAGATTTACTACATTACACAACAGGATTTTGGCTACTGTAAAACAAGCTACATGGGGAAACAAACTTATTTTAAAGGAGAATTGTGCTTCTGGGATATTTCTCAGAACATGACTTTTATTTAAACGAAAAATGTGTGTTTATATATGTGTAGCCTCTTTTAAAGGGTGGGGATTGATTTTTCTACCCCTGACATTGCCATGTTGTTGAATTTTTGGGAAGAACTGCTGCAGAAACATTTGGCAAGGTATGTACACCCTACAAACTGGATGTCACCAATACCTAGTGTAGAACATCATCTGTTCTCTCTTCTATATCACATTTGAGCTTTGATAGTCGAGATCAAACGTGGTCAGAAAATTTAACACTGTATTTGCAAAGAGAATTGGAGGCTATACCGAGAAACATTGGTATCCTGCTTACTGACAGTCTCCTTTCATTATATTATTACTGGGAAAACTACAAAAGGTTTCACAATGTGGTTTTAGCAACAATCCCCCTACAGCAGCCTCACAGTATTCTGTAGCATTCCATGAATGAATACATCCAAGACGACACATAAACTGCATGAGTTGGGGGCCTTAATATCACTACATTTTTAGAACATATTTAGCCTAATTCTTGAAACTGGGTTTACAATATTCTGAACGTTTTCTGTCATGCATGCACACATATACACAGAATGAAACAACCCAATTTCAGCAGGGCATAGAACAAATAGTTCATAGTATGTGGCAGATTCTCCTGAAAGAATTTCCTGAAGCAGACTGGGTGGTAGTAATGATTTTTTTTTTATCATGTGCCACTAGCATACTGAGACTTTTGCATCAGTTTGTACAACTGCTTCATAATTTTAGTCTGTTTTGAAATCTCTCTCAACTCAAGACATACTAAACTGCTAACTTTCATAAGAAAGCAATTTCAAGGTGTGTTATTCACAGCATCAGAAAAGCACATGTGGCCTACTCCAAGGCTTTCTACTAGCTGCAATCTTATCACCGTCATCTTAAGAACTACAGAGTTGGAAGGGACCCTCTGGAATGATCATTGAGTCCAGCCCCTGTCAAGGAGGAACTGTGGGGAATTGAACTCCCAACCTCTGGCTCCAGAGCCAGATACCTAAACCACTGAGTTATCCAGCAATTCATACTTCTAAGTAAACAATATAAAAAAAAATAATAACAATAGTTACATGCCATCAAGTCAATTCCAACCCTTATCAGGATTTTCTAGTTACAGAGTACTCAGAAGTGGTTTTCCATTCCCTTCTTTTGGGGGCTCTCTGGAACTGTGTGACTGTGTCTTCTTTTAGGAGACACAGTGGGGAATCAAACTCCTGGCCTCCACAGCCAGGTACCAAACTCACCTATTAATTCATATGGATGACATCTGTAACTCTTCTGAATCTAATAATTTATGACTTGAAAATCTTGAATGCCATCCATGTGTCAACTGCAAACTCTTACCATCAATACCATCCATAATAGTAATGGCTGATGACAAGTTGCCCTATCATCTTCTCACTTCTTCTTTTATTATGACAATGCAATTATCATAATTCTTAGTAAACTGATTATCCAGACATACTACTCAACCATGCCACCTCAAGAAAGCTGAATGTGTCTAGCTATACCTCTTACCTAAGCGGTAAATACAGAGTTTCAATTACAGGGTGAAAACTGCAGTTTTCTATCTATTCCATCCATCCCCAGGTAGGAGAAGCTTTTGGTGGAACACTTCTGATCTGCAGTCTGTTTTGTGTGACAGAGGCAGAGAACACTTTGAGAAGTACATTGACACCCGAAGGGAACATGTTTATGAATAACACATGAAAGACTTTTTCCCCCATGCTGTCTGAGAGGGAACTGCCTTTAGGGGTGGGTATACTTCCAATCATCACTTTTTTGCTTTCCTCTTTCATAATATTTCAGAAACCATTTGCCCTGCAACTCCATCCTGGTTTTCTGTGTTTGTTTCTGTTTAGGGAGAGCAGACAACATTAAAGCTGGAATAATTTCTATATTCAAAATTCATAGGGCATCTCAGTAATATTGTCCATGTGAAAATGCATGTCCAGGTTAGTTCTGTTCAGATGTGACTTTCAATACATTCTCTGTTATTATGGCACCCCCAGGTATCTACAGTGACCAGATGTACATCATGGATATGTACTGTATTTTACTTCATATATGAACACAATAGTACATTGTTCCAAAATAGTAACTATATTTATTAGATTTTATCCAGCAATATTGAATGTATTTCTGTTTTTTACTATTGAGGTATAAGATGCTTTACTTCAAAGCCTAATGAATAGAATGAATATATACACTCCTCAATAAACTATTTTTCAGTTTACAAACTTGATGTAAATGTAAAATGATTTCACCTGATCGTTGTATCAGAATATAGCTTAAAATAAACCTTTTGAAACATTAACATACTCAGAACACTGTTGATCAGAATGCAGACAGTGTTCTGAAGAAAACATGAACTTGGCATCACTATTGTTCAGATGATACAAAGGGCTGCAAGAGAGCTCACAAACAGAGAAGACACTCTGAGGAGAGAAAGGCTGGCTGGCTAGCTGCTGCTCCTCTTTTTGTATTGGTAGCTGGAGCCTTGTGCCAGAGATAAGTGGGGCACAAGACTGGGTTGGTGGTTGTTACATTGTTTCTAACCTGTCAGGAGAGTAAAGTATTGTAATAAGAGTCACTACCAAAACTGACACTATGCCTGGCCCTTCTGCAGATGAAAAAGTGAAGTCTAAGCAGTTAGCCTAGAATGGTGAACACAGCAGAAGTCCCTCAGTTTGGTAGGAGGAACAAACCAGATGACAGAAGGGCATGTTTAAAACAAACTGGGAATGTAGTTTAATTATTCAAAAACACAAGAACAGCAACTAATAAAGTTGAGCTTGTAGAAATTATCAAAAGATGGCAAGTCAAAAACAAAACAAGAAACAAGAGAAAATACCTCAGGAATTAACTGCAAATTAAAGCACCTGCATCACACAATAGATGGAGCCATTAGGAAAGAGTTGGGGGCTGAAAAAAAAACTGAAGTAGCTTTTTGTGAACAGTTAAAACACTAAGAAACCACTCAGTGCGATTGCAGTCAGCAAATACCTTAGTAGGACTCAAATGAAGCACACTGGTGGTTAGTCTTCAAAATAAGCAGAGTATTAAAAGGAAATACTTTTGAACAAGTAGAGAACAAATTTAAACAACTCATTACTACTGAGCAGGAAAATATAATGCCGTGGGAATAGCTACAGATGTTTAATGATGTAGTCAAAGGAATGCTTGTTGATTTGGGAGATTTACATGAGAGTAAAGTGCAAGTCTTATACCAGAAAGATCTAGATCTGGACAACCCAGATAGTGTGGTTGCTGACCTTGAGCCAGACATCCTGGAGAGTGAAGTCAAGTGGGCCTTAGAAAGCATGGCTAACAACAAGGCCAGTGGAGGTGATGGCATTCCAGTTGAACTATTTAAAATCTTAAAAGATGACGCTGTTAAGGTGCTACGCTCAATATGCCAGCAAGTTTGGAAAACTCAGCAATGACCAGAGGATTGGAAAAGATCAGTCTACATCCCAATCCCAAAGAAGGGCAGTGCCAAAGAATGCTCCAACTACCGTACAATTGCACTCATTTCACACGCTAGCAAGGTTATGCTCAAAATCCTACAAGGTAGGCTTCAGCAGTATGTGGACCGAGAACTCCCAGAAGTACAAGCTGGATTTCAAAGGGGCAGAGGAACTAGAGACCAAATTGCTAACATGCGCTGGATTATGGAGAAAGCCAGACAGTTCCAGAAAAACATCTACTTCTGCTTCATTGACTACGCAAAAGCCTTTGACTGTGTGGACCACAGCAAACTATGGCAAGTTCTTAAAGAAATGGGAGTGCCTGACCACCTTATCTATCTCCTGAGAAATTTATATGTGGGACAGGAAGCAACAGTCAGAACTGGATATGGAACAACTGATTGGTTCAAAATTGGGAAAGGAGTACGACAAGGCTGTATATTGTCCCCCTGCTTATTTAACTTATATGCAGAATACATCATGTGAAAGGCTGGACTGGATGAATCCCAAGCCGGAATTAAGATTGCCGGAAGAAATATCAACAACCTCAGATATGCAGATGATACCACTCTGATGGCAGAATGTGAGGAGGAATTAAAGAACCTCTTAATGAGGGTGAAAGAGGAGAGTACCAAAAATGGTCTAAAGCTCAACATTCAAAAAACCAAGATCATGGCCACTGGTCCCATCACCTACTGGCAAATAGAAGGGGAAGATATGGAAGCAGTGACAGATTTTACTTTCTTGGGCTCCATGATCACTGCAGATGGTGACAGCAGCCACGAAATTAAAAGACACCTGCTTCTTGGGAGGAAAGCGATGACAAACCTAGACAGCATCTTAAAAAGCAGAGACATCACCTTGCCAACGAAGGTCCGCATAATCAAAGCTATGGTTTTTCCAGTAGCGATGTATGGAAGTGAGAGCTGGACCATAAAGAAGGCTGACCGCTGAAGAATTGATGCTTTTGAATTGTGGTGCTGGAGGAGACTCTTGAGAGTCCCCTGGACTGCAAAGAGAACAAACCTATCCATTCTGAAGGAAATCAACCCTGAGTGCTCACTGGAAAGACAGATCCTGAAGCTGAGGCTCCAATACTTTGGCCATCTCATGAGAAGAGAAGACTCCCTGGAAAAGACCCTGATGTTGGGAAAGTGTGAAGGCAAGAGGAGAAGGGGGCAACAGAGGCAGTGGAAGACAGGAGGGCCTGGCGTGCTCTGGTCCATGGGGTGACGAAGAGTCCGACACGACTTAATGACTAAACAACAACAAAGTGCAAGTCACCAGGTGACCATAAATGCCAAATGATGCCCACTTGTCAGGTTTCTTAATATCCTTTCTTTTCTCCCTGTTCCCTCTGAGAGTATTCTGTAGCAGACTTCATGTTCCTGCCTTTGCCCAAAGGTTTGGAGGCAATAGGACTTCCACAAAACTGCCTGATAATTTTAAGGGAAAGTTCAGTGTCTTCCAAGATTAGATGTTCTGTATGACCTTTTCAGTATAAGAAATGCTGAAAGTCAAGAGGACTAAATTGTAGTCCCATCTGCAGTAAACCCATTGAAATGAATGGGAAATATTTATCAAAGTGGGCATGTCCCATTTATTTCAATAGGTCCAGATGAATTGGATTTTTCCCAGCATAAAGATTTCTCTCATCATGTAGGCTAGTATGGTGCTCATTTGGGAGAAGGCTATGGAGCACTGAATTCTCAATCACTGTTAAGAAAGTAAGAATTCAGACCAAAAACTTTGATAAATTTGGGTTATATGCATTGACCTAAGAGAGAAAATATACTTTAAATGTAGTAAAAAACCCATCTTGACAGTATGATAAATAAAGTATGCTTGCTAATACAAGAATCCTATCCCTGCACCTGTGTAACACAGCAGAAGTGAATGCTACATCTCTGAAAGTTCATCGAAAACATGAACTTGGCATCACTATTGTTCAGATGATACAAAGGGCTGCAAGAGAGCTCACAAACAGAGAAGACACTCTGAGGAGAGAAAGGCTGGCTGGCTAGCTGCTGCTCCTCTTTTTGTATTGGTAGCTGGAGCCTTGTGCCAGAGATAAGTGGGGCACAAGACTGGGTTGGTGGTTGTGAATGACAGAGGAAAAAACATAACTGCAGGATCTCCCCTGTCCTTCTGGAGCTTCCACTGAGGCAGCTGCCCTAAGGTCTGAGATGGTGTGGTTGTGGGGAGGGGGATGACATTATATAGAGAGATGGTACCGTATTTGTCTTTCTTGATGCTTCAGTCTCCCGGCTGAGGTTACAAGGGCTGGAGCAGGCAGAGACAAAGGAGGTCTGCGCTTGTGACTTGAAAGGAGTGGAGGTGAAATACTGAGCAGGAGCCAGGAGTGGCGGGGCTGGTTTGGGGTTGAAGGGTGGGAGTGCCCCAAAACATGTGGCACCCCTGGCTCCTGCTAGCACTGTTGCTTCTCAGTCACTCGCCCATTCACCTTCCTTTCCAATTAAGGTCAAGAAGGCAGCCTTCTCGGCGACTATGCAGGGACTGGATGATGCCTTCTGTTGCTGCTACAGCTGCACAGGAACAACAATTGACAGCTGAAGGAGCTGGAGGGTCCTTTGAGGTTGATATGCCATCTGGATATGACGTTCGCGCCAAATGGACTATCAGTCCTCCCCTCTGACCTCAAGCGGTCCTATTTAAACCACACCAGCCTGCTCCAAACGTTCTAGATGGGCGGTATATAAATAAATAAATAAATAAATAAATAAATAAATAAATAAAATACCGATACTCTCTGAGGAAGATTAATAAGGCCAAATCCATACCTGCTTTTGACCAAACCTGGACAACCTGTGACGGATTGCAAAATAAAACTGTGGGGACTGGATATGAAAAATGTGGTTCGGGTGTCACTTCTCTTTTTCTGTGACTAAATGTGCATAAAATGGCTGTGAAAGAAAGATTTCCTCACTTAGATTTCCTTACAGCTGTATATCTTCTTAAATCCTTGTATGAAAACATAGAGTATTCTCTCCAAAGACAAAGAAAAGATAATATTTTGTTAAGCTTAAGATAGAAAAGTGAATGGCATTGTCTTTCATTTTATAAAAGACTCACTTAAAATTTGATTTTTGCTCTTTTCCAGTTTGGTACATATACAAACATAGAGGATGATGAACAGTTAATATGACTTAGAAACGGGAATGACTGAGAGAGAATAAGAGGCAAAGAAAACATTAAACAGGAAGCCATTAAAGAACAAGAAGATAGATTGCCATTTAGTAAATAAATTCTCAGACACCGTTTTTCCTTCAGACTGTATCACCACTTCCATGCAAAGTTACATTATCTATCCCAGTGTGCAGCTTCCCATTTATTCCCCCCCCCCCCCAGTTTTCATTTCCTATTCTGTGAGAACTTTCTTCTCTTACAAGTGCACATTCTAGCTACCTATGACATTATACGAAGGTTAGAGGAAAGAAACAAGCCAATGTCCTTCCTGGCCTAAATCCTGTTGTGTAGCTATGCCTGTATAACTTAAAGTTGTGCAAGTGGCTGTGAAATTTGCCCCACGGTGGAAGTCAGACCCAGTAATCAGTCCTGCAGGTGCATGCATTAGCAAGCATGCTTTATCAGTTGTGCAACCAGTTGTGCACTCAGACATGCAAACTTCTGCAGGGATAACTTTATGCTATACCATTGGAACAGGATTAGAGCCAGTGAGACTGAATACTGATGTATTATACAATTGCACTGAAGAAAACATATGAATATAGAATCACATTTCAAGTTAAACCATTTTTGTCTTAATCACAACTTTATTCTGCCTTTAATGGATGCCAGACATTGAAGTGAGAAACATTTCACCTTTTTTTAAGTATATGAAATTATTATTGCTTCTTTAGTGCTTTGATCTTGCTGATCTTCTCTCTTGTAACATGGCACTGATGAAGAATTACTATATGTGCAACATAATTACCATGAATGTTCATTCACAATGTTCACAATGTTAATACCTGTCTATAAATGGATTCTGTGAATAGCAGAAATCCTGATTTATAAAAATAGTATTGCTATCTGTTATTGGAATTAAAAGTACTTTGGGGAGTCTTGAAACCAAAGCATACAATATAATTTCCTTGTGCAGTCTAAAACTTGGAGCAGAAAGTTCTACATTGGCAAATGCGTAATGCAAAATTCTTAAATTACTACTAACGTTAACAACAATTATCATGTGCATCAAGGGACAGAAATGGAATAATATACAAATAATTGTTCTGTGAATTTTTCGGATGGACACATTTATTAGCAAAATCCTCAAGACACACTCTAAATCTTGTTTACTTTCCAATCACTGTTATTCAGTTTTCATGTACACTGCTGTAGCTCATTCATATTAACACTAGAGAACAACCAGCATCAGCATGTTGTAATTAGATTTCAAAACAACAACAGTGCCTTATTTAAAGCAATATTCAATTCATTCCATGAAATCATGTGAAAACCTACAAAGATGGAAACCATACCTTTTCTGGGTCAAGTGTTGTTATAACCCAAACACAATGTGCATTGTCTTCATATTGAACAGGATAATTTGGCGATGTGATAATACCACTTGGTCCACGGAGGTTGGAGCCACATGTTCTAGCTAGAAACATAAAAAACATCAAAATGGCATTAAGAAAAGTTTTAGGTATGGAGATTTATTTCAAGGGAAAAGTGCAAACAGCATTTCAACCTGTTTGAGAGTGCAAATTATTGCCTTCTTATATTAAGAATTGTCAAGTAAACATAGCATGTAAGCTACGTTTTATTAAAATGAAAATGTAATGTAAAACGTTCACTGTCAAGAACTGTGGATAGCTTGTGCACAGCTCATATGTTGTTATATGCCATAAAGTCAAAGCTGACTTATAGCAACCCTAATAGAGCTTTCAAGGTAAGTGATACATTTAAGGAGTAGCCAGTTCCAGCATCCCCCAGTGAGTTTCCACAGCCAAGCGGAGAATCAAACCCAGGGCTCCTGAGTTCTAATCCATCACTCTATTCTCTATAACACAAGGTCCAGCACAAACCATATACTGTAGAATTTCTTTATCTTCAGAAAAAGAGGGTCAGGTTTTGATGCTCTTGCTTTTAAACAGATGTATATTTCTTTATATTCCATCGTGGCTATATTTCTGTTGAAATGATACTACACTGCCAGAATAATCTAACATGCAACATGTAGTAGAGCACAACACTAATTTATTTCTATTTTTCTTTCTTGGAAACCTATGTGTGATAAAGGATGTGTATTTCAGAAGCTTGTGTTGTTGTTTTAACTACCTATATATCTTTGAACCAATAAAAAATAAATCAAGTTCGTTCTTCCTGTGAGGAAACCGTTAGAGAGATTAGGCTCCCACTGAAGTGAATCATGGAAAATCTGTGGAGCAGTATATTGAGGACACTGTCACCTGTTATAACTGTGCTACTGCACAATTTGAACTAACAAAGACATACATTTCACAAAGGACAGTTCTGCCTTATCTGTTGCCAGATCTGTGGATAATTTTTAACCAGGGGGCAGGAATCAAAAATATTTTTTTTGCAATTTTTTTTCAAGTACATGGCCACATTAATAGCTTCATATCCCCAGTAATTGAATTGTCTTTGTGTGGTTTCCAAAAAGACCTATGCAGTGGGTTTTGTACAATTTTTTTCAAATACATATTGTTGAACATACTCTTTCCCTCTTCTTGTAATGCACTTTGACCTTGGAAATGCATGTGTTTTTGACCAAATGTATATATCAAGCAAATCCATAAAATAAGTAAAAAGCTAAAATAAAAGAATTTTCAGTGGAATTATCTGTGGAATCAAATTTCCAATATTTCCCTAATGAGAAAACAAAATATGTATTCTACTTGTTGTGATTTTAGTCCATTCCATGTGAGTGCTATACACAGTCACTAGACTGCCATATCCTTCTCACATCCATGAGCTCTCACAATCTAAAATACATAGCATACTGTTTCCTATAGTCACCTAGGTTTTATAGCTGGCAGCTATTCATCCAGGGAAGCCTTATAACAGATGTTTCCATCCTGTTTGTGAAGTACATTCAATTAGAAATAGCATTATGAGTATAATTACACATAGTATGGCACTCGTTCAGGTGGTAGCAAGACAGTATAGTAAGATAGTCCTTAGGTAATAAGCTGATGCAATTTCTGGCTAGCTTCTTTAAAATGGATTGTGACAAATGCCAGTACCAAGCGCACAAACTGAGCCAAAATCAATATCCAGCCTTCCAATTTGTTTCTTTATAAAATCAAGGGAACAGAATGGATATCAAATGAGGGAATTACTTAAAGTATTAGAGATCCTCCAGTGAAGATTGAGCTTGTGAAATACTACTTACGTACAATTTGCACTGTTTAAATATTTTGTTCTGAGGGGCAACCTAAATTAGGAACCTATTAAAAATTTCCCCACAGATTGCAAAGTTTGTACATATGCATACTATCTCAGGGCAGAAATGGGTGAGATGGCCAGCTCTACATTTAAAAGATGACAAAAACGGTATCCTTGTAAAGATACCTTCTTCAAAGCCACTGATTTGCCTAGTTAGCATGCAAATGCAGCCTCAGGTTTTCTTCCGGTGACCAATCACCAACCAAAGCAGACTAATTTACAATGTGAAGCTGCAAAACAAAGTCTGAAGAAAATCACTTTAGCGCTTTTCGCAACTTCACTTCTAATTGCATAGTAGCCTCTCTTTTCTCTTTCTGCTCTCCGTCTCCAAACCTATACATAGTTTATTGTTATGTGTTAGCCAATCACATCCAACTCATGGTGACCCTAACAGGGTTTTCAAGGTATCTGAGACATTTAAGGTGTGGTTTTACCACTGCCACCTCCCCAGTGAGTTTACATGGCGGAGTGGAGATTAGAACTCAGTTCTGAGTCTCACTGGGCCAGAACAGACAGGCATAATATTACACTGTTAAGAGTTGGAACAAAAATAATTTCTGATTGATTTAATACAGCTTGTAACTGCTTGAGAAACTGCAATCCACCCTTATTTTTCCAATAAACAAGGGTGGATGGGTGGGTGAGGCATTTCTGGTGTTACGTTTCCATTTTCACCAGCCAGCCAATGTTGCTAATGGCCAGCATGATGGAATCTCCAGTACCTGGAAGGCCACTGGTTTCCCACTCTTGTTTTTGAAAAGTGGTGATAATACATTCTGTATACAGCTCTTTTCTTCCAGTGTTGAATAAATAAGTGAAGAGAGGGGTGCACTAGCCCACTCTCTCCACCAACATTTCTACTCCTCTCCACAAATGGGTTGTTTCCAGGCTTCCACATCATGCAAAGAGACTACATGGGCAATGGAGGCTCTCCTCTTCAGAAAACTACCCTCTGTGCAGAGCGTTGTGAAACAAGGACAGGTGAGAGCAAGGATACTACAGTCCCACCCACCCAGATGCTTATTCAGTATGAGAATGGAATGTCTAAGTAGAACATATTAAAAAAATGCATGGCGATGAATAGCAACATATTACTGTTCTTCAGAATGTCCTTCAGACTTCGTAATTGTACAGAATAATAGACTGCATTCACTTTGAAAAAGGCTTAGATTTTTAAAATCCCTATTTTTAAAATGTCATTATAAAGCCATAAACCATTTGTACTAACCTTAGGGGTAGTACACTTTGCTAAGGGGGAGAGATGGACAATGTGGAGAGGAGATTGCATAATAATACAGTAGTGAGTGGTGAGAGATATTCAAGAAGTGGAAGAAAAAGAGAAGAGGGCAAGGGAAATAATGCAAACACACACACACACATACACACACACACAATGTTATAAATATTATCAGAAAAACAACCAACATGCAGCCTCTAGGGCAGTGATGGCGAACCTTTTTGATCCTGAGTGCCCAAACTGGGGGGGGGGGGGGGGAACCTGGCGGGTGGCAGCAGCGGAAATGGAAGTGGCGACGGCGGAAGCAGACGTGGTGGTGGAAGGGGGAATCCCGGGCACGGAGGTGCCTCCAGACCCCACTCCGGATCCGCCTCCAGTCGTGCCCAACCCCGCCACTGCCTATAGCTCGGCCGGCCCGCCTCCACCAGCGCCAGCTGCTCCGGATCCCGGCCTGCCGCCTGTCAGGGCGCTAGCACCACGGCTGCAGTCACCTCCTCAGGTTTGGCTGCCGGGGGTAGCAATCCAGCGACTTATGGCTCGCGTGCCCACAGAGAGGGCTCTGCATGCCAGCTGTGCCATAGGTTCGCCATCACTGCTCTAGGGTCACTTACAATGCAATCCAATAATGCTGCTGGTAATGGGTTTGGAATGGACAGAAGCTTCTTCTGTCAACACAACTGTCCTTTTATTGGCACAACTGCCCTTGGGCCAGCAGAATGCCTTTGTGCCTGCTAATCTCTGATCTGCTGGCACAGCTGGATCTGCTGGCATAACTGTTGTGCTGGTTGAGATCAACTGGCAAAAGAGCCAAAAACAGGTGGGGGAGAAACAGAGTAACACCAGATCCAAACCCTGCTCAGTTCAGCTTCATAGGCATTGTACCAGTAAAGTTAAGCCGGACTCAGGGTTAGATCATTTTCAACATTCTTAGCCTGGGAAGGGTTTGAATTAAGCACAGCCTCAGTTCACTCTATATCATTTTAACCAGCCCTTAGCCATCTTGGCTGGTTAGGACTGCAGACTGTTAGGACCCTCTTAGTATCTTTAAAACACACCATTACAACTCCTATTCAGACAGATTCTCACAATGGTGAGTCCATGCTGAGCAGGAAGTGACACTTCAGGAGTAAAAATGTGAAGAATACTTGATAAGTTCTTCACCCTCATCAGTTTAACCTGTTCTGGTTCCACAAGATACCTCAGTAAAGAATTTGGCAGCCTCACAAGATTCTTCACATCCAGCAAAGAGTAAGAGGAGAGCCCCCCCACACACACACCAAATTCCATCAAGATCTCCATATGCATACACAGCAAGCACAGTAGGACTTGCTAATTGTAAAGAGAGATACAAACAACCCATCCAATGTATTCTCAAAGGCTTTCACAGCCGGGATCCGATGGTTGTTGTAGGTTTTTTGGGTTGTTTGGCCGTGTTCTTAAGGTTTTTCTTCCTAACGTTTCGCCAGTCTCTGTGGCCGGCATCTTCAGAGGACAGGAGTCAGAACTCTGTCTATGCTCTGGTGCAGTTTGTGGGATATCCCACAAAACGTTAGGAAGCAAAACCTTAAGAACACGGCCAAACAGCCCGAAAAACCTACAACAACCAACCCATCCAATGCTTACAGTTGGGAAGTGTGTATGAAACAAAGCAGCAGGCATCTTGGTTCATTTGCCTTTATTGTACAGTTGCTTTATTTCCTCTCCCCCCCCAAAGATTGTTCTCCCAAATATGAGGAATAAGGATCAATCTAAAAATGCAATGAAATATCTGGCAGTTCTTACAGGTGATGAAAACAATGGTATGATTTCTTATCCCTGCCTGTGAGGACAAGAGAAGTGAAGATTCATATCCCTATTTAGGAGCGACATTTCAGGTGGCTTTACATTTTGAAACAGCCAAGTCACTTTTCAATACATCCTGATTTAAAATAATAAAAAAAACTGGTTGAACCAGAACAGTTTGTGACACAGTCTTATTGGGTATTCTTAGTACATTCACAGGACCTGGGTATCAGAAGCTACAGTGACATAAGAGACTCAGCTTTCATCTCCCTTCCCGCTTCCCTGGTTTTCTTTCTTTCTTTTTCTTCTGCTTCAGAGAGGACCTTCAGTCATGCTTTGATACAAAACAAGACACATCGATATCATACACAGGTATGACTGAGGAATGCACTGTGAAGCAAACTAAATTGGTTGACTTGATCAGCATCTCTCAGATCTCTGTTTAGAATAGAACATTTTCTGTGTCTGAATCCCTAACTTCTCTTAGAGTTTAAAAGTCCATAGGTAAATTCTGCTCATAGGGGTAGAAATCCTGGTAACTGGAGCACAGGCATTCCAAAAATAGCCACCTGTACCCACAGGAAAGAGGCTGTGCCATCCGTACAAAGTCTTGCATGAGATGGACAGGAGATGGATGCCCCGTGGGCCTATGGGAGCAACCACTATCTTATAGACATATCATCACTGCCACATGTGCTTATGGACACACAGGGAATTCTTACATACCGGCCACTAGCTTTCCTCCATTTAGAGTGGCTGTTAATGTGGGGTGGGGGGCTTGAGTTCTGAACCTGAAATACAATTCGTAAGTTTTTATTTTTATATTGTTTTGCCAAAAAGTCAAATTCCAGGACAAAAGAGGCTAGGAAAGAGATAAAAGCATATCCAGAAGAGTCTCGAGTTCTTACGTTGATGCTATTTGGGGGCAACCTATGTCCTCTCTTTTCAATATCTCATGCCTTGCTGAATCATCTTCCTTACTAAAAGCAGAATGAAAGGACAGCTCTCATTCCATTCTGTGTGGCTCTACAGTTTTATGTCTCATGATCTTTCAAGTTGTCTTGTTTGAACATGGATTGCCATGCTACTCTGTCCCCACCTCCACCCCCAAGTCTTCCACTGAAAATAAGCCAAATAGTACTCTCTCTTGTAATTCAATCCTAGATACATCTACTCAGACATGTCCCTTTATTTTCAATGGGGTTCACTCCTGGAAAAATATGCATAGCATCAGTTACTTTCAAATAATAATTATTATCCTGAAGCAAGCTGTATCAGACCCTTACAGCAAAAGCAACGAAGAGACCTGTGATTAAAGGGAGACTATCAAATAATTCATGTGCAAATATGAAACCTCTGTCATCTATAGTTAAGAATGCATGGAAAAGAGGAGAGCAGTGTCTTTGAAAAGAAAAAACAGAATTGTGGGTTGTTAAGATGCCACAGTATTAAAGTATTTGCAATGAAGATACAGAGGTTGTATGAACTTGTACCTTTGGGTATATTGGCCAGCCAGTAATGAAAAAAATTGCCTTTAACTCTGAATTATTATTATTATTTAAATTACGTATCAAAATATATTATTTTAATTATATATTTTAAAAATTTAGGGCCTTTCCCACATTTTAAAAAGGGAGAATAGTAAAGCAACTTGAAGGAAAAAAATACTTTTTCTCACTATAATATTAAATGCTTGCTTTATGTTTTTAGATTCTGTTTACATATTTTATATGTATATACTTTGACCTCCCCAAAAATGCTTGCATACATGCAAGAGGGAGGCTCTGGGAGCAGTTGTGATGGTTGTCTGCGCTTCAGTGCACTTCAAACAGCACAAATATGCCACTGCCTGTGAAAACACTGAAGTATATTCAGAAAAAGGACAGACATGATAATCAGCACATGGTACATAAAAGGCCTGAGGTTATATTCAGTACAGTACAGTCTATATTGAATATGCAGTGAAGCATTACAGTTGTACCACTCTGCTAACTCACTTCTATGCATGTACAATCAACAAAACAAGAATTCAAAATCCAAATAGGTGTAAAGTGTATGCATATCAAGAATGGACATTCAACCATTTAGGTACAGTAGTAAAGGCCAACTGTGTGGATGGCAGAGTCCTGCACAGCCATGATGTTCAAGATTATACACTTTGCAAATTTATGCATAAAGTTAAATAACATTCAGAATAATAGAGAATCCATCTTAACACAAGGAATTGACATGAATATTCACTCGTATTATTTCCGTAACTGGCTTATTACAATACAAACTAATATAAGACTAACTAATTTTTACTTTGTATAAGCTTTTGTGTGTCCAAGACACTTCTTCAGATGAATAGAGTGGACTTGTCTCTGGGCACAGTATGAAACTGTTGGCAGTTTTAAGCCACTGGTAACAGTTCCAAGCTGCCAACAGTTCTCCTACTGTCTGTTAAAGATTAATTTTTGAACTTTTGGCAAGAATGGTTGGCAGCTTAGAACAGTTGCCAATGAGTTTAAATTGCCAACAGTTTTATACTCCCCCAAGAGACATGGCGACTCCATCTGAAGACGTGTGCTTGGACACACAAAAGTTTGTGAAAAATTAAAACTAGTTAATTCTACGGGTGCTACATAATTGTCTTCTCGTTTCTTTGAAATAAATATGTTAGTCTTTAAACTGTCACAATATTTTGTTTGTCCACCTTCCATATTTCTGTTCTCTCTATACTTTTATTTTGTCGAAATATTCCCTGTGACTGATACTCTTCTTTGATGTTTATGAATAATTGTGTGTCATGCCCTATCCTTTCATAAGCATTATAAAGCTTTCCAATGATGAATACTCACCACGACATATTGGCCTATGGTCACTCCACGCTGCCAGAGTATCAGTCACCTTTTGACAAGTGATGCTTTTTGTACCTTGGAGCACATAATTATCATCACAGCTGAACTGAACACTAGCACCAACCCTAGGGAAAAGATAAAACAATACATACAATGTTATGCTTGATGTCATTGTGAGTGCACAAACCAAAACTATTATTGATACATTAGTAATTACTTGTATAGTTGAATGACATGTATGCAACCAATTTTATTGTTCACTGGGTAGATTTAGCATGAGGTAGTGCAGCCCTATAAACAAGCCTAGTTTACTAATAGTATTTATTTATTTATTATTTATTTATTGCATTTATACCCCGCCTATCTAGTCGAACGACCACTCTAGGCGGCTTCCAACATATATAACAACATATAAAATATAACAAAAAAATTTAAACATCAATAGACAAATTATTCAAGGTGAAAAAAGGAAAAAAGAGAGAAAAAATATATAAGAAAAAAGTATCATCTAAAAGAATGTATATACTGCATACAGGCAAAAAAAATGGAAAACAAAGATGGAAACCTAGTTTCATCAGATAACACACTGATTCAATTAGCTGAAGTTTTTTTAATTGTAATGCTACCCAACACTCAAGACGGAAGTCTTGAAAAAAAACCTGTCACACAAATTAGTATGAAAAGGAAAGTGAACTATGATTGTAGGATGAGCTACCTGAGTTTCACTTTGCTGTAATAGAAATCTAAATAAATGTGCCTCACATTCAAAAAATGGGTGCTTTTCATTTTGATTGAAAAAGATTGTTCAGGCGCCACAATCACATCTGCGTTTTTTTTAAAAAGCGAAGAGATTTTGTTGGGTTCTTACACTGGATTACAAGGTTTAAATAAAGAAATAAGAGGGATGTGTTTGAAGAATAAATGACATGCAAACAAAGGTTAGAGACAGGGGTGTTTTAAAAATTCTTGTGGATTCAAAGCAGGCTATTTATATTTAGGTCCCACTAAAATATCTACAAAAAGGTAATCACCATCATTTCAAGGCCAAAGCAGGAGACCCTGGGCAATGTCCGGGAGATGTTATGGGGAGTACGAGTAAAGCCTTCAGCAACCTTTGCAAAATGGCCTACAGTACGTGGGTGTATGACCATTTGGAGACTCAAGCATGAATGTGAAGGCAATGCAGCAGTGCTTCTAGAGGGCTGCCTCCCAGAGTCTGTTGGGAGGGCTTTGCACAATGATGGCTACATGCAGAATGAGATGCAACTGACTTCCAAAAGGGACAATGAACATTGTTTTCTAAATTAAAAAATGGGCCAAAAGTAAGTCTAAACCTACTGGTAGATCTTTGGGTGATTCAATACATCAAGATAAACACCCCATCCCTACCAAATCAGGACTGTCAGGTCAAAGGTTTCCCATACTCTGAGATTTCATGGCTAAAGCCTGGAGAATGAACTCCGAAACCAGAGTCTTAGGAAGAAAGCCTGAGACCTGGGAACACTGTTGGGTACCTAATGATACAAAAGTGTAGAGGGAACTGCAGACAAAAAGGTTGGAGGGTATTTCTGCTTCACCTTTGATTTTCCTTCTCTTTCACATGAGATCAGCACTCCTAAACCTCACAGGACTCCAGGTGCTCAATTCAGTGGCTTGGTTTGGTTTGGTTTTTTCCTTGAATGTTCACTGTACATCTGTGGCAAGAGTCATTTTATTCTACATTCACTCTCATGCTCTTTTCTAAGCAGGAAAAGCACATGAGCTTTGGGGTGCAACACCTTAGCCACGATCCTTACTTATATAAGCATAACTGACATACTTTTAGGCAGGCCTTCTTCTCAGTTGCACTGACGCCATGAAATCACCTCCCGGTGGAGCTGTGCCTGGCCCCCTCCCTAATAACGTTTAGAAAGCCGCTTAAAACACTGCTTTTCACGGAGGCCTCCCTGCCTGATGTCCCACCACTGCTTTCGCTCTCATAGAGATAAAGTGCCTTGCACCATTGGTATTTTGATGGTTTCATGCTTTTTGTTGTTTTTATATGTTTACTGTTATTTGTATGGTTATTTTACTTGTTGTGAACTGCCCAGAATAATGCAAGAGCCAATGAGTATTTAGAATGTTCTACTTGTGAAACTGATATTTCATTCAACATTTCATTCTGCTTCCATATGTCTGATGAAGTGTATAATGTATAATGTGTATAATGTATAATATATTATACATTCAAATATAATAGCCTTTAAGGTGCCACATGTTTTTGTCTTTGTTTTGTTTTGTTTCTTTGGATTTTGCCTGATACGCTTGCACACACTAAAATGGCTACCTCCTCCAAAGTTATATATAAAGCAAAGAAATAGATAAACAAACAAAATTCTAGTAGCAGAAAACTGTTCCAATTATAACAGCAATTTTAGTAACATTTACTGGTAACCATTGGAAAGAGCTGCATGGAAGTTCATTTTTGCCAGTCACACAAAACTGAGAAAAAAGTACAAAAGACTGTCACCATGTGTGATGGAGCACTGGGTTCAGGAAGTCCCACTCTCACCACTGAGACACACTGCCCTGCTGACCCTGGAGTGGGTATGCTGAGAAGAGTTAAATGTGGTGATGGCTAAAGAACCTGCCTGGTCCCAGTAACCTCCCAACGCTCTAGTCTGGCCCAACTAAGCAGTGCTTCCAGGGAATTTTTTTTAAAAAAAGGTTAAGCAGTTTTGACTCTTACACCAATCCTGCAAGGCCACCACATCCACAAAACATACAAGCTCCCAGTAGGTGGTCAAGGGAAGATGTGTTCTGAGGTACCACAAACCCTCTTAGCCAAAAATCCAGACAACTGAATGGAGAAATGTTTATATGTTATTAAAGATAGTGAAAAAGCAAAAGACAAACATTTCAAAAGGTCTTAAGAAGGCATCAAAAGTATCCTGTAACAATCAGTAAGAATCTAAGGCAAGAACAATACAGAGCAAATACACAAGAAAAGAAGAAAGCCAACTAAACTACACTAGCATAGCATCAGGATTGTCTCAGAGCATGTACAGAGAACATCCCTTGTAGCATGGCATAACAGGACAGCAACTGTGCATGACATCTTCTAAGAGACAGCTAAGCCAACTAAAGTAACTTCTGAACTTCTTTTTATACCTTATTCATTACCTTCTAGACCTTTTGAGGTGGTTCACCTATCAGGCTTCAAGTTCCCTCAAATGTTCAGGAAGACAAGAGCAGTTTCTGCTCCCCTCCCTCACATGGAGCTGAAGTAATTTCCTAATTTGTACAGTTCCAGGGAACAAGCTGACTCGGCCCTGAAGTCTTTGCCCAAAAGAGAAATCACAGGCAATCAGCACATCTAAGAACAGTTTAGGACATGACTCCTGAGATTCCGCAAGAGAAGCTCCATTCAATGAAAGCTAACTCACAGGTACAGACGAGATCCAACATTTTTTCTGCACTGACATTTTATCTGTCTTAAGTTCTTTAAATCCACAAATATAAAGACATGTTTGTTTGTTTTTGGTAAAAATGTAAAAAAAAATATAATATAAATAAACAAAATTATATTTTATGTGCACTGACCAAACAGGTACACCTATTTTCAATGGAGAGAGAAACATTTTGTACTCCTATACCATACAGATGTTAAAGATGTGAAGCCTCTCAGGCAAAAAGAAAAAGGTCATTGCACTATATCACTAATGTTTGAATGCACATGGGTTCAAACCCATAGTCTATTCAAAGCCCTGGACCTGGACAGGCAAACCTTCTAGTTCCAGTTTCTTCTATATTCACAGTTTTAATCCCCGAGTTCCTTCCATGCTGGTTATGAAGAAATGTTTAAGTTTTGGTGATTTATTTTTTCTGACTGAAAATGAACTGAACTGAAATTCTCCCCTGTCCCCTGAGGGAAATCTCCAATGCCATGATTTTCCTCAGACCTTTTCTGGAGGATTGGAAGAGCCTTCAGAACAGCATAACAAGAGGCACTGGAGATTGCCAAGAGGAAGTGTCAACTAGAAATAACCAATGCAGCAGCAGCTTCCTGAGAATCACAGTCTTTTCTGTGAATTGAAGAAACTCTTTTATTTCCAGAGGAACTGTCTTGAATCTAAATAAATGCATAAATGCTAGTGATAAGAAACATAATTGAGTAATATAAACCCAATAAGATTTAGGACTGCACCCTATTCCAATATTTCTATCTTACTATCCACTATAAAAATAAATTGCAAGAATAAAAATAGGTTTCAAACACACTATTTTTGACTATTGCTCATTTTTATGAATTTATATCAGGATTGAACAACTTATTGGATAATTGCACCAACTCTATAAGACCGTAGGATGCTAGTAGGCTTGGGGTTTTCAGATGTTTTAGACTACAAATCCCATAATTCTCCATTCTGGAGTTTCACTTAAATGTGGCTCACCTGGAAAAAAGGCATAGCTGGGAAAGCTTGAAGGCTTAGCGTAGGCCTAGCCCCACAGTAGCTTCAGAAGGGAAGCTGCCCCACTGGTAGCGTCCTTTCTGATTAAGAAGCTAAGCTAGAGCTAGGCCTACACTAAGCCTCACAGCCTTCTTTGTTAGGCCTTTTTTTCCAGGTGAGCCACATTTATGTATCAGGTGGAATCTCCAGAATGGAGAATTATAAGGTTTGTAGTAAAAACATTTTTTTTAAAAAAATGCAAAAATCCCATGCCTAGGTGCTAGAACAGCCTTCCATATCATAGAACTGCAGCTCAAAAACAAAAATGAACAAACAATGAACAAATGACTGGCAGAAACACAGAAACAGTTAGCTGAGACCAGAAGCAAGCAGGAGCAACTCAGAACCACTTTTCTGGATGAAGGCAGGGCTTGTCGCGGTGCTGCCAGCAGCTTCCGGAGAAGCTCCCGGGGAAAGCTGGAACCACCCGGTCTGGGGGTCCTTTAAAAGCTGAAGGGTCAAAGGGGAGACTAGGAGAAGTCTCCCTGAAGCAGTTGGTGAGCAACAGAGGGGAAGGAAGCCGGGTAGCAACCTGATATTTCTTCCCTCTGAAGAGATCATCCAAGCAAAGATCGGATGCGGGAGCCATATTGGGCAGTGAAGCTGTGAGTAACCCACCCCCTACGGAGGAGAGAAGAACAAACAGATACTGCATTGAAAACCGACAACAATAAAGTAAATTGAAGCCTTTGATTTATGAACAGCCCCATAAAGCGGAAAGAGAAACTAGAGTACAGAATATTTGGCCAAAAGAAGGGAAGAAGTGGCTAGCTTGCTTACCGGTCCTGCTGCCTCAGAAAGCGAAACTAAATTTAGCCTGCAGGCTGGTCAAAGCCGAACACTGAGAGACTGAGAGGAAAAAAAAACTGATTCTGGAAATAATCCCAGGGTGACATAATACAACCACGGACTGAACTTAAAGCTGTTATCAGTCAGGAAAACAGAGTGAAAAACCTAACATCGCGCTGCCAGATTTCTCAACAGTATAGACAGAGTGCCATCAAAACTTTGGAACTGTATAATATCCCTGGGGGTGGGGAAGCTTTGGGAGATTCCCCTCAGAGGCTACGGCTGTAAAGGGCTATATTATACACTGGGAGAAGCTAACTCATTCCAAGGGGAGAGAGATATTGTCGCTGAGGGTGGACTGTGAAACTGGGAAAACCAGAACTGGAGTTGTTGATTGGATTTATGGATTAATGGAAGGAACATACCGTGGATTATAAGGACACCTACTGGAGGAAAAGCTGAATGACAGCCTCAACACACCTCTTATATTGCCTAAGGAGCAGGTTGGATTACAAATATATCTGATTTGGTATGTGGAAAGCCTTTTGGGACTCTGGAACATCGCACTGAGGTTGGAACTGTACAAATATTGAGGTGGGAAAGCCTGAGATTTTTCCTAGCTTTGATTTGATATGTGGAACACTGTTTGGGATTCTGGAACATCGTATTGAGGTTGGAACTGTACAAATATTGAGGTCTGAAAGCCTGTGATTGTTGTTAGCTTGGATTTTCTCTTTGGATTGCGTGGGACTCTGGTAATAGAGGTCGAGAGACATAATAACTCTGCTAGGCTTCTTGAGAAGAAGGAAGATTTTTGCCACGGTTGTATTTTAAACTGTTGGGCTAAAAGCTGATTTACATATCATAATACCTGTGCAAGGATTGGAGGAAGAACCTGGGGGAGGGTTTTGGTTGTGGGTTTTGGTTGTTGGTTAAAACAGTGGAAACATCTGAAAGAGCACGTGGTATATTTGAGGGTTGGACATTCTGGTGAAGGATATAATATAACTTATACAAAGTCCATTCAGAGACAGTAGGAGGGAAAATTGAGATATTGTCACTGAAAATATCGAAATGGCCTCCATAAAACTAAAGCCCCAAACGCCTGGAACCTCTCTTGCCCAGTCTCAAAGTCTGGGAAAACTAATGGCACAAGAACCAGACAAAGAATGGCAGACTACCATGCAAAATTTACTAACAGCAGGATTTCAACAAGTAAATGAACGTCTCAGCCAAACAGCAGATCAGATGAAAGAGATGACACTAGAGATTTCAGATGCCAAACAACAAATAGCTGAAAACAAAACAAAGACACAAGATCTTGAGGAAAAAGTGAGAGGAACAGATGCTAGAGTGAATCAAACTGAAGAAACATTAGAGGCAGTGCAGAAGAATCAAAAACAAAGTGACGACAGATTAATAATGCTAGAGATGGAGAGAGCATTGAAGATGCTTAGATTTCAAAATGTGGCAGAAAAGGAAGGGGAGGATCTAGAGATATTAATGAGTAAGGCTTTGGCTGCAGAAATAGGGATGGAAGCAGCTGACTTGCAACAATATATGGAGGCAACTTACAGGGTGAGTTCAGCATATGCAAGAAGAAATAATCTCCCCAAAGAAATCCACGTGAGATTTACGAAGAAATCAATTAGAGACAAGGTTTTAAGAGCCTCACAAGATAAACAATTGATAATAGAAGACAGGAAAATTAATGTCCTAAAACAAATTCCCTGGCAAATGAGGCAGAGAAGGAAGCAATACTCCTCCCTTACATATTTACTTCAACAAAATGGAATTTCATATAGATGGCTGACACCGGAAGCTTTATTCTTTCGAATTGATACACAGAGATACAATATAACTTCACCGATGAAAGCGCAAGACTTTATGGGGGAAAATGAGAAGAAACTGACCAAACAGGGAGAAAGAAAGAAGGAGGGGAAATCAGAAGACCTCAAGAGAAATCAGACCACTCATCACAATCAGAATCAGACACAGAGCCAGAAAAACAGGAAGTAGCTGAGCCAAGACATACCAGAGGCATGACGAGGAAAAAACAAAAAGATGGCTAAAAAACAAATGAAGATCTTTTCAGTCAATATAAATGGCCTGAACAAACCTCAAAAATGGGAAAATACCTTTTTACAACTGCAGAAAGAGAAATCTAATGTAATTTGCATACAAGAAACCCATATGAAAAGAGCAGATCAGAAACTGTTGGAATGTTCAAGGTTAGGAAAATTGTTTGCAGCTTCGGACATAAGTAAAAAGAAGAAAGGTGTGGCTATGTATATAAGGAAAGAACTGGAACCAAAACTAATTTTTGCCTCAGACAACAGAAGGATATTAATGGTGAAAATTCAAAGAGAATCAACAAAAATGCTAATTATTAATATTTATGTTCCAAATGGAAATCAAGATAATTTCTTTAAACAATTACAACTAGAACTAACAAACAAAGATTATGATCACTATTGCATGATAGGAGATTTTAATGTTGTTTTTGATAAAGAACTAAGCACAAAATCAGATAAAATAACCCAAAAAGAGAGAGGAACGATCTCAAGAAATTTTCTACAATTGGCGGAAGAAGTAAATATCATAGATGCCTAGAGGACGTGTTGCCCAAAGACAAAAGACTATACTTTTTACTCTAACAGACATAAATTGTGGTCAAGAATTGATGCATGTTGGATCTCAACAAGCCTAATGAAAGAATTGGAGCAAATAGATATTTTACCTAACACATTTGCAGACCACAGTCTCATTTCATTACAACTGGGTAGCAAATCAAGAGAATTTAATTGGAAGCTCAATACTTCACATTTTAAAAATGTGGAATTTATCAAGCAAATAAAAGAAGACATGGACTTCTTCTTCAAACAGAACATGAGGCCAGAAACACCAATGACAATGGTTTGGGAGACAAGTAAGGCATTTTTTAGAGGAGCAGCCATAAGATTTACATCAAAACAAAAAAGAGAAAGACAGAAAAAAATATAAGATTTTGGAAAAAAGATTAGCCTCAGATGAACTACAGCTGAAACAAAATCCATCAAATACAGAACTGAAAGAGAAGATAAAGTTAGTACAACATCAGATAAATATATTGCTCACTGAGGAAACTGCAAAGAAGCTTAAATTTGCAAAGCAATTTTTTTTTGAAAATGCAAATAAGCCAGGGAGATGGTTAGCATATAAATTAAGGAAAGAGAAGGAGAAAACAATAATACAAACACTGAAAGATGAAACAGGGACTGAGAAATTTACACAAGAAGAAATAAAAAAGATTGTTGAGGACTTCTACCGAAATTTATACAGTAAAAAGGAAGTAGACAAAGAATCTCAGAAATAATATGTACTGAAATAAAATAAAATGAAACTGACTAAAGATCAAATGCAGTCTTTAAATGAGCCTTTAACATATGCAGAAATTATAGAAGCCCTCAAAAAGCAAAAAAAAAAAAAAAAAAAAAAAAAGGGAAATCACCAAGCCCAGATGGTCTTCCAGCTGAATATTACAAAGAATTAGAAAATGTATTGCTTAAACCATATAAGAAACTCTTGAAATTTGTAGAAGAAAAGGGAGAATTACCACCAACGTGGTCCGAAGCGATAATCTCTCTCATACATAAGGAAAACACGGAGGGTAAAGAAATCAAAAATTACAGACCGATCTCATTACTAAACGTGGATTACAAAATATATGCAACCATGTTGGCAACTAGATTGAAAAGAATCCTAATACAGACAATACATCAAGACCAATCGGGCTTCCTTCCAAAAAGGCAGATGAAAAATAATATAAAGATAATCTTAAATACTTTGGAATACTATGAAGCTCACCTGGAAAAGCAAATAGCTATGATATTCTTGGATGCAGAGAAAGCTTTTGATAATCTGAAATGGAATTTTATGCTACACCAATTGGAAGTGCTACAAATTGGAGAAAGATTTTTGAAATTAATTAAAGCAATCTATACCCAGCAAAAGGCAAAAGTTAGAATCACTGGAGAGCTGACGAAAGAAATACAAATACAGAAAGGTACAAGACAGGGGTGCCCACTCTCTCCATTACTATTCATTCTTACTCTAGAAATATTAACTGAGCAAATTAGAGATAAAAAGGAAATAAAAGGACTGAAAGTAAGAGGTCATACTTTTAAGTTCCAAGCTTTTGCAGATGATCTAGTTATTATATTGGAGGATCCAATGGACTCAATTGAAGACCTGATGGAGATGCTGATGAATTTTGGTGATATGGCAGGAATGAAAATAAACCAAAAGAAAACAAAAATACTTGTTAAAAATATGAGAGATCAAGAACGACAGAAATTAATAGAAAGGACTAACTTTCAAGAAGAGAAGAGAGTCAGATACTTAGGGATCCAAATCACAAAGAAAACTAGTACATTATTCAAAGACAATTATATGAAGTTGATTAAAGAGATACAGAATAGCTTGGAGAGATGGGACAAATTACAGCTATCATTGATGGGAAGAATAGCAACCATCAAAATGAATGTTCTACCTAAAATTTTATTTTTATTTCAGACAATTCCCATAATATTAAAACAGTCAGTTTTTCAAGAATTTAACAAGATAATCATGAGATTTGTGTGGCAAGGTAAAAAACCAAGAATTAAAATCAAAGAAATGCAAGATGCCAAACAAAGAGCAGGTTTTGGTCTCCCAGATTGGGTATTGTATTATAGAGCCTGTGTATTAGTCTGGATAAAGGAATGGATAACTTTAGATAATGATAGACTACTCAAGTTGGAAGGACATGATTTACAGTTAGGTTGGCATGCTTTTCTATGGTACAAAAAAGATAAAGAGCAGAAAAGTTTCAACTCGCATATGATAAGAAGAGCCCTACTAGGGACTTGGAAAAAGATCATCCAGCAGATTTACCAAAAAACACCAGGCTGGGTATCACCCATAGAGGCCTTTACACAACCTAACCTTATGACAGAAGCGAAACTTTTAAGATATCAAGATCTATTAAAAATGATTGTGAGTTAAGGTCCAAAGAACAGTTAGAAACACAAAACATATATCTAGACTGGTGGTCCAGAGCACAAGTGGAATCTAGGTATAGAAAAGATAAAATAGAGGGCTTTTACACAAAACAAACGATATTCGATAAACTTCTGCTGGGCTCAAATGATAAAGTAATTAAGAAAATGTATGATTATTTGCTTGAAACTAAAATGCAAGATAAGATGGTAAAAGAATGTATGATTAGGTGGGCACAAAATATAGGACATAATATTGATATTGATCAATGGTTGCAAATATGGAAAAATAACATAAAGCTCACAAAATCGGTAAATTTCAAGGAGAACATATATAAGATGTTTTATAGGTGGCATATGACTCCGGAAAAATTGTCAAAGGTTTATACAGAGGTGTCAAATGTTTGTTGGAAGTGTGAAGCACAAGAGGAAGCTTTTACCATATGTGGTGGACTTGTAGAGTAGCAAAACAGTATTGGATAGCAGTACATACTCTGTTACAAAAAATACTGCTTTGTAATGTTCCACTAACCCCAGAATTGTTTTTACTGAGCATTATACCAGATAATATAGATAAGACAAAGAACTACCTAGTTATATATATAGTCACTGCAGCCAGAATTCTTTATGCTAAGAACTGGAAGAAATCGGAGATACCAAAACAAGAGGAACTCATTGAGAAGATATGGGAAGCGGCAGAAATGGATATTCTATCAGAAGTGTTGAAAGACTGTCCAGTACAAAAGGCAACTGAACGATGGGATTTATTATATAAATGGCTTGAGTCACCAGATAGTGCTTGAATAACATAGAATTAAACTAAGATGTAACTGTAAGTTGAAACCTGGAGGGCAATCAAATGGTAGAAAGGCGAAAAGTCAACTTGATATCGCAACATGAATAGATTGGATGACAGTACACTTTGTGTTCTCCTTCCCCCTCTTTTTTCCCCCATATCCCCCTCTACCTTTTGTACTCCTTACCTTATCCCTAGTTTTTAAAAATAAAAAATAAATTAAAAAGAGAGAGAAAGAACCACTTTTCTGCAGCTGACCTCCAAAGTACAGGAGCCCCACCTGGGCATACTTTGCTTGAAGTGTCATTTCATGGAGGAGAGAAGTGGAGGGTGAGGAGAGTGCCTTTGGAGAGTTGTGTTACTTCCTCATGTTTTTAGTTTTTTGTTTGTGTTACATTTTAAAGCTTGGTTTCTTTAATAACTTTGTTGTTGTTTAGTCGTTAAGTCGTGTCCGACTCTTCATGACTTCGTGACTTTAATAACTTTAGAGGGCAGAAAGATGAGATCAAACTATTTTGACAAATACATAAGGAGTTCCCACTTTAAAGGGCAGAAAGATTGGATGAAACTATTTTAAATACATAAAGGTCACATGTACTACAACAGTGGTTCTTAACCTTTTTGAAAGAAACGCCCCCTTGAGCCATTGAGGAAGTTATCATCGCCCCCCTCCCCGCGGTGGCGGCATGGCGGCGGCACGGGGAGGGGGGCAATGATAACTTCCTCAATGGCGGCGGCGGCGGCACCACATCCGCTGCCAGCACCAGCTGCTCTGGATCCGGCAGCGCGGGGAGGGGGTGATGATAACTTCCTCAATGGCGGCGGCGGTGTGGCAGCGTGGCGGCGCGGCGGCTCCATCGCCCCCTTCTGTTCCTTCGCCCCCACGTTGCCCCTTTTCGTTCCATCGCCCCCCTGAAAAATGAAATCACCCCCTGGGGGGCCATATCGTCCAGGTTAAGAACCACTGTACTACATGTTCACCTGGAATGTAGTACTACTATCTATCTATCTATCTATCTATCTATCTATCTATCTATCTATCTATCTATCTATCTATCTATCTATCTATCTATCTATCTATCTATCTATCTATTTATTTATTTACCACCCATCTAGCCGAAGGCCACTCTGGGAGGATTACAACTTTAAAAAACAATCAAAATCAAATTATAATCATAAACCATAAAACAATACACCTATAACTTATACAACAGAAATACGAAATCATTAAAATATATACCACAACACAGTAAATAACAGCTAAACATTTAAAATGGTGGTAATTTTATAGTATTTCAGCTACAGAAGCAGTTTCGGTAAGCTCCGTAGATGGAATATTTTTAAATTCCGCCTGAAATAACCCGATCTTGAGTTGTTTCTTGAAAATACTCATCGAAGGGGTCAGGCGGATAGTGGTTGGCAACTGATTCCACAGCTGAGGAGCAACTGCCGAGAAGACCCGGTTCCTTGGTTTTTCTTTGTGGGTCTCTCTTGGGGTCAATATCCTCAGCCGTCCTGCCTGAGAGGAACAGCTAAGGCCGGCAGTCCTAGTAGGTAATCAAAAGTAAACTTGGCAGCATATCCTGCAAAAAGGATGCTCCAAATTGTTGCTGGCTATGGTATTTAGCAATAACACTGCATGTTGTCTTTATACTGTCTCTTTCCAACATTAGAAAGTGCAAGCAATAGGGGGTAATGCAGTTAAGAAAAAAAATATAACAGGCACAAATCCTATAAATTCTTGCACTCTCTTAAGAACTTGCTATTAGAGCTGAAGATCAAACAGGATATCTTTCCCCCTAAAATCCATTGTTTCAATGGCTTATGTTCTTCTGTGCCTTTAAGTACAATAATTTATGAAGCAGTAGGTGATCCCTAATACTTCCCCAAAGAGCTCAAAGTTGATTACTGTGAATTATAGTCCAGAAGACTAATAAAGAATTAGAGCACCAGGTGTTCTTTCAAGGTATCAGTCATCATCACATTCATGCAGCAAGAACTGCAGCTTGCAGCCTGACAGGGCCTGAAGAGTCTCTCTGGCATGGAAAAAACATAGAACAAGGGCATTCAGTGACCTTTCACACAACCATCCTATGATGTAAAATGTACAGCCATGATTTCCACACCACTCTATTGACAACGAGCCATTACAAAGACTGCCATGAAAGTCAACTGTTCAGGAACAGGGATGAATAGCCTTTACTCATTGGTGTACTGGGCTGACATTTAAACTGTTCTGTTGTGAATAAGGAAAACAAAATGTGCTGCTTATACACTGTTCCCATAGCGCTTAAAGCACTCTCTGGGCAGTTTGCAATTTAACTGTGCAGGCCACACATCAGACTTGGACTGAAGAGCCTAACTTTCACAATAATTTGTAATGTTGTGCCAAATCATGCCTCCGATATGCATAGAGTTCCTTCTTTATTGAGAAGGAAACCCCCCCCCCCCATTGCCACAGAGTGCATTTCTATACATTGTCCCAAGGGTATGTGGAGAGCCATTGACAACGTGTAGCATGATTGGCAGAGGGTGCACATTTTTTCATATGAGTGGGGTCTGGTTCAAATAACGAAAGAGGGCGGCATGGCTGGGAATGGTAAGCCCCAAGTGTAGGTCATGAATGGGGTAGGGGGTGATTAGAGAGGATGTTTAGGGAAAGAGAGTTCTTAAAAACTAAGCTCTGTTCAGTTGTACTGCAGAGCATGGGGAAAGGAGTGTACTTCCCCTCCCCCCACTGTCGCTGTAATTACAGACATGTGACTGTCTGAAGAGGGTGAGACTGCTGTACAGGGGTAGTCTATCCATGTGAACCAAAGCATCCCAAAACCAAGATTCTGCTCATGTGGAGAGATAACCTGTATACATCTACCTTCCTCCCTTCAGTCACATTCCCATGCCGAAAGCACAGGGATGCAGATATGCATTTTGGCACCCAGAAAACACAAGTCTGCTCACCCTCTTGTTGAAAGCAGGGTCAAGACCAGCCTGCTTCCTTAAATGGGTGTGGGCTCCCCATACTTTAGAACACAACTGCAATAGTGTGTTGTGTTACAAGCTGAGGGGAAAGAATATGCAAAGGTGATAAAAGCACTATTTGGTTGTTCAGGATAAGTCAAGTTAGTAAGGAAAAAGAACAGACTAATCCACCCCCCTCCTCACAGCTTTCCACATGTACAACTTCCTCACACATTTGGAAAGCTTGGTCTTTCAGGGTTCTACAATAACACAACATAGAAAGCTATGGAACATCCATGTTACAGCTTATACTGAACCAAGGTTGGGCAACACATAGCTGGAACTTTGACTAGGAGCACACCGGAGCACAACGTTTTCTTTCAGATCCTACTTGTCATGTTGGGCGGCTGAGAAAGAAGAGCTGTTGTGTCATGGGGCAAGCACCTAGGTAAGTTGCAAATGACATGGCTGATTTTAATTTATTAGTTTAGTTAGATAATTAATAATGAATTAATATACACTGATGCATAATTTGGGTAAAGAACAATACAAAACAAAGAAGATGACTCAAAGGAACAGGCTGTTCTTAGCACTGACAGCTCTTTTCAGTAATTTATTTCCAAATGAGATCTTCTATTGTTAGAAAATAAAACATTTTTGATTTCCTCCCCCAGAAAGGTCCAAAGGTTCTCATAGAATCCCCTTCAGCACAGGGCAACTGCCGGGGTGGTGGCGGCACAGGATAGGGGATGTCTTTAATTTCCAAAAAGTGCTGTCACTGGGATGACTTTACTGGCGGCGATGATTTTCAGAAATTAAAGACTTCACTCCATCCCGCGGCCCCAGTGACCTCCTCACAATACACGGGAGCCTCAAGACTTTTTGGTGGTGGTGGTGAATTGGAAATTTTTTGTTTGCAAAAAAATGCCGCAACTGTTGATATCATTATGAAAACAGGAATTCAGCTAGTGTTTTAGCTTTTTAATAAGCAAACCTGAGGAACTGTTTTAGGACTTTAAGATTTGATTTGATTTATACACTAGGTTATAACCTATAACCACAGGTTAACTGGAACTTAACCTGTATTTAAATATAATCAAAAATAAAAGTTAAATTTAAAAAGTTACATATCTATTCTATACATTTAAATAGAATTAAACTCATATTATTAAAATACAATTATTTTTTTAAAAAAATCTAAATCTGTTATCAAAAATACTTATAATAGGTGTAGCATTCACCCTGCTCATTAATATTTATGTGGAGATTTGCATGCACCAATAGGAGTTGGAGAGGGGTGGAGTTAGGTGGAAGAGCAGAAAAGGAGGGAGAGAGAGAGAGTAGGCGGTTCAGAGTGGAGAAAGAAGGTTGTTTAGTTGAGAGTAAATGATATTGACTGGACTGTTATCACCTGTAACAATAAACAATTTCTACTTGGTTCTTAAATGATACGTTGCCTGGACCTCTATCATTAATAGTGAATAGCGCTGATGTAATCAACTGGTGGCAGCTGAATGACACGTTACTTGTGCCTTTGCTTGGTGAAACAACCAAGGGACAGGCGGGAACATGACAATACATTATCTAAAAGGAAAGAGAAGGAGAATCATCACATCAGCTAAATACTTGTGGTTAGAAAGGTTAACAGCTAAAGGCCTCCCTAAATAAAAAGCAAAGTGTGCTGCTTATATACCTCCCCATAGTGCTTAAAGTACTTTCTGGGCAATTTACAATTTAATTATGCAGAATATACATGCCCCCCCCCCAACAAACCAGGTACTCAATTTACCAACTTCAGAAGGATGGAAGGTTGAGTCTATCTCAAGCTGGCTACCTGAGACTGAGATCGAATTTAAGTCATGAGCAGAGTCTTGACTGCAGTACTGCAGTTTAACCATTGCACCACGTGGGGTTGTTGTTTTTAGAAATTAAAAAAAAATCTTTGTCTGCTAGGGGAAGGACAAGAAGGGAGGTGATCCTTGCCTCTTTTGGCCTTAGATGATTTCTAAATCATCAGAGATGATAAGCTTTCTAAAATAAAATAGAGTAAACCAATAAGTTGCGGGGGGGGGGGGGGAGAGAAGATCTTTTGTAAGATTTTAGTTTGCTCTGATAATCACAAGGGAGTATTTTAAATAAAGAGGAGTGTGCTGACCTCCTAGTTTGATGCATAGTGCTACACATTTTGAATATTCATCTTAAAATTATTTATTAATTGTTGCATCAATTACTAAACAATTTTAAAATAAAACAACAGAGAAACAACACATGACAATTCTCTGCCTTAACAAACTCACATTGTAAAATCTGACTCAGAGAAAGAAAGAGAGGTATGAAGTAGAATGTGTATACAGTAACAGTCAGGGTTATTTTCAGTGTTACTGAACCTGTAACTGACAGAATGCAAAAAATCTCTACAGAAAAAAAAATGGATTTGGGAAAAATCTATGGAAAATAACAGTGCTGAGATATAGTAATAAATTGATGTCACCAGTATGGGAAAATACAAAATCTGAACTAATAAATGAAATGGGAAAGAGCTGAGCAGTAGTTTAGCTGTCATGGCACCATGAAATTTAAATCACATTAGTAGATCTGAACCCACGGGGTGCCAATTTCCGAGGAAAAATGACAGGAACAAGGGGGGAAAGAAGACAAAAGGACACACACATACACACACGAAAACCATTACTGAGTTTTAAAAAGTAAAATGCTAAGGATCACAAAAGAGGTTAAAAAAAGGGGGGGGTACTGGAATGTCCCAGTCATTATTGCATTTTAAGCTGCGAGAGCTTTTCAAGGAACTTGTCACTACCGAATCAGTAGTGGTTAGGCTGACTTTAAAATGAACTCTCTCCCTTTTCCATCAATTTCATTCACTAAATATCTTTCTCCAGACTTGGAGAGCTTCTGAATAATGTGCCTGCTCATATATCGCAATTCAGCCTAATAGCCAGGGTCATTATTTTCCTGACAAGTGCAATAGCTTTCTCTGGAGTCTTACTTCAACTTAGGGAAACAAATCATTGCCTGTGTCATACACTCCACAGAATATTTCATTTCCAAGAAACAAGAACAAGAAAAATGTAAAAAGACACACCCCAAAATAGAATCTTATTCCCGAAAATAGGGAAAATAACATGTTGTCTCTCCCCCTGCCCCACGTGGAGTATTTACTTCATGTAGTCCGTGAAACACAAACAAGAATATAATTTCTGAGAAAAAGACAACCAGTGACCTTTTCCAAAATATTAGAGGGGGAAACCATGACTATAAATTACATAAAAACAGACAAGAGTATTGACAGACTCAGCATGTTTTTTGTGTGACTCTGACTGATGCAATGCAAAGAAGACAATGAACATTCTCCTCCTTATTTTTATGAATATTGCTGCTTCCTTGAAAAGTGATATTATGTGCTAGAGAGTCTCTCCCGAAACCTTTATCTTTTCTGAATGACATACAATAATAAAACAGTTTTGGTGTGTCCAACTGTCTTTCTCTGTGTGTCTGCCACAGCAATAAGAGTGTAAGACCTACATATCTAATATTCTGTGTGCATAAGAATGGGATTTTGAGACAATATATCACAGGGTTACTTGTACTACATTTTGCAATTTGCCTGCATTAGAAGTGGAAGAAGAAGGATAAAGTATATGTGTATGCATGTACGTGTGTATGTGTGCACCTGTGTGTAAGACATAAGACAGACAGGATGGCAGAGGAGATAAAGGTCCCCTTTCCGACGGGCTTTGCCTTTCATGCTGCAATCCTTCTTATAGCTACTTACCTACTTATTCCTATACCTACTTACTACAGTTTGTAATTTAAGTAATTTTCTCTTAAAACATAAGAAATTCTCTACAACTGTTCACATATAATTGGTCTCCAGGACCATTTTCAAAAACAGAAGCAGTGTTTTTTTTCTACAGGAAAGGTATTCTAAACAGGCACTATTTAATTCTGCCATTACTGTCATTATATGGATAATAAGACTTACCATATTAAAATGCTACCTTGAAACATGTACTGATTTATTCTTACAGCAACCTTTGTGAGAGATGGAAATTTTCATTTATTCTATTCTCACAAGAGAAAAGGGAAACTTCCAAAACTATTTTATTGCAAGAGTAAGGTGATACCTTTATTGAACCACTAAAAAATCATACAAACTGCAAGCTTTCATGAGTAAATCTCACTTCTTCAAACTGATACCACACCTCCGTGGATAGTGCAATTCTATTAGAAGGTTGGGGTTATAATTTAGTTTATTAACCTGGTAGAAAAGGAGTCAATTACAGCCAAATTAGTCAGATTATTAGTTTTACCTGGTGAGTAGATGTTTCTTCAGTTTGAGTCACCTCAAAAGTCCTTGTGGTTGATTCTGAGACTGGAGATTGGTACTGCTTTGTGAAAAATTTGTGAACATTGTGAATCTCTGCTTTTTTTGTGCAAAGAGAAACCCCTGGTATTTTGGACAAAACAGTGTATTTTGCACAAAATGCAGTATTTTTAAATACATTTCAAAGTTGCAACAAAAATACACTTTTTTCTACAAAAAAATATCAACATTGTATTACTTCATTTAAAAAAAAAATGTGGTCTTTCCCCCAGCCCCCTCAGACAGGAGCAAAAAATATCTGGCAGCAATGAGTTTTTCAATAGGGTGTTCCTTTCACTTCTCAATGTTTCTTGGAAACACTTTCTTAGTTGAACTCCTTCCACACTTGGCGTGTTTGTCATGCTTCAGCTATCTGGGTAGGAAAACATTCCACTCTGAAATGGATGTTTTCCATAGTTGTTGCTCTTTACTTTCTTGTGGTTGTTTCAGGCATGCTACATGACAATACAGCAATTCTAAGAGAGAGAGGGAGAGGAGAGAAACTTACCATACCTGGCAAGGCTGGGATGGAGAATTAAGAGATGGAAAGGTTGAAGAAGAAGCAGCGTAGAGCGAGAGTAAGATCAGAGGGGGAAATGTGGAGAGACAAGAAAATGGTTTTCGTTTGGAGGGAACAAACATGTTTATCTGGTACCAGCTAAACAAGGACCACAGTGACTAGTATTTGTTCATTCCTGTTAGGGACTTAATTTTCCCTATTAAGATTTGGTTTATGGCTATAAACGTTTGGCTTATTTATACAAATAGAAGGGGGAATATACGTAGTTTAAAATAATCTGTAACTTGAATATTACATTCTCTCTTTAATATTACATGAGCTATGCTTTGCCTCTTTGAGAAACTGCCTTAGCATTCTGGATTAATTCTTTTAAGTGTATTTGACAAATGAATCCACATTTTCAATCTACAGTCTTTGCACCCCCAAGTTAACCGTTTCAAGCATTTCTTTGGCATTTCTTCATTTCAAACTTTAAGGTTCTATCAGATAAAGTAAGTTCCATAAATTGGAAACCTCTGCTTCAAGAAGCAAAATCAAATTGATCATTTAACTATTTCTAGCTAATTACAATAATGCTATCCCTGTCCATTCCCATAGGCTGCCATTGCCATTTTATGAGGTAAACACGGTATAATGGAATGAGAAAGCCATTCTTCACAACTGCTCGGCAACGGTTTAGAACTTGGGTGCCAGAACCAAATCTATTCTGGGCTGGTTTAACACACAATAGGAGCCAAAAGATATTTCTCCATTACTATGAATGTATGCATTGCAGTGCTTTACAATATGATTTTTAAAAGATTGCAGACCTATGCATGCTTATTACAGAGTATATTCTAATATGCTCACTATCGCTTACTCACTACTAAGTATGCACAGAACTGAAGTACATGAATATTTCACAGAAAACAACAGGCTGCTGTAATGACAAAGGCTGTCTAGATATTTTCTGCATAGGTGGAATGTAAAACAGAGCATTAAGTCCTATCATTTATTTTTCCTTTCCCAGCCAGCAGAAAAGATCATGAAAGCACATTCATTGGAAAAGTCTTTAAAGTGACACACTAAGTCTTTTCAATGTAGTTTGAAAAGTAATTTAGTTTGTCTCAGTTATGTCTATATTTAGTTCATAATGCTTCAGATATTTTGCAGCTGAGCAGTTATTTAATTTTGTCCATCCTCCAGATTTACACATGCAAAAGTGTGCTGCTTATATACCGCCCCATAGCGCTTAAAGCACACTCTGTGTGGTTTACAAGTTAATTATGCAGGCTACGCATTCCCCCCCCCCCCCCGCGAGCTGGGTGTTCATTTTACTGACCTCGGAAGGATAGAATGCTGAGTCAACCTTGAACTGGCTACCTGGGATTGAACCCCAGGTTGTGAGCACAGTTTTGGCTGGGCTGCAGTACAGCCGTTTAACCACTGCACCAAGAGGCTCTTCATACATACATTACTACAATTCTAGAAAGTAATCACAACAAAAGAAAACAGATCACAAGTATGGAAGTCGGCCAATGCAAAATACATGATAAAAAATTATTCAGCTCTGTCAATTGGTAAGAATAATTTACAAAGGAAGAAAGGATGAGGAAAAGATAACAATGAATGCCTTAGTCATTATTTATTAAGTAGACTACAGTAGTTCCTCGATTTACGACCATAATCCGTTCCAGAAGATGGACGTAACTCGAAATGGTCGTAAGTCAAAGCACCATTTCCCATAGGAATGCATTGAAATGCAATTAATACGTTCCGGCCAAAGAAAAAAAAATCACCAAAAAAAAAAAAAATCACTGCAAGACTCATTGGAAACACGATTAATCCCTTCTGGCCGAAGGGGGGGGGGGGGAGAAAAGCAATCAAGCGTGCAAGACCCATTGGAAATGCACAGAAAACAAACGGAGCAGATTGGAAATGCACAGAGAACAAAGGGGGCAGGTCAGAAATGCAAAGAAAACAAAGGAAAAAGCAAGGGAAGCATGCAGGACCCATCGGAAATGGGGAACCCCCCAAAAAAGCAACCAAACCCCCCCAAGACCCATCAGAAATGAGGGGAAAGCCAAAAAACAAACAAACCCCCCAAGACCCATCGGAAATGGGGAAAAAACCCCAAAAAGCAAGAAAAAACCCCAAGACCTGTCAGAAGTGGGGGGAACCAAAAAACAAACAAACCCCCCAAGACCCATCACAGCACAGAAACATAACCCCCCCCCAGCTCAAAACCACGCTGCAAAAACACCCAGAACAGTTTTTAAAATTCAGAAAACAGCACCTTACCTTACCAGGCAGCCCCAAGCCTCCCTGCAAACACACACACACGCTCACTCAGAAGCAGAAGGAGGCAGTCCCAAGCCTCCTCCGACGCACACTCTCTAACTGCTGGGGCGAAAGAGCTACAAAGAAGCAGCCTTGTCGCCACCTACTGTTAGAAATTTGAATTTCCCGCCTTTTTTCCCTGCCTTTTTCTGTTCGTAAGTGGAAGCTCCGGTCGCAAGTAGAAGCAAAATTTTGCGGCCGAAGCTGGCCGTAACTCGAAATAGTCGTAAGTAGGGACGTTCATAAGTCGAGGCACCACTGTATATGTGTGTGTGTGTGTGTGTGTGTATAATTCCAGTCACAATGGAACCCCATGCCTGGGGGTGGGGGTAGGCAGACTTGCACACGGAGGGGTGGAAATTAGAGGGAACCTTGATTGGGAAGGGATTTCTGTTTAGGAAAGTGTCCTCTGTTGCACTGGCTGCTCCAGCAGTACTGCTGATCACACACACCCCGGTGACATTGGCATACCAATGTTTCAATGTATCTTCCCATGGAATTTTAAAAAAATACTTGGCAGTAATGTATTGGCGGAGGCCCCCCGGTGACATATTTTTACCAATGTATCGATGTACCGGGCACACCCAAAAATATAAAAAATAATGTGCCTGCTGCAGTACTGGTGGCCACCTTCCTGGCTTCAATTCTGAAAAGAAGTGGGGCAGGTTGTGCACACAGGCAATCCCAGTAAGGAATGCACTAGTACAACAGAGGTACAAAATATCACAACCCTCCTGGCGATGGGGAAATGTTCCGCAGTTATACCACTGGCCGGGAAAATATCTCAATTTTGTCTCTTCATCATGTAACCAGAAAAAAAAAGAAGCAACAAACTAACTGGGGGATAACTAGAGAACATTCCCCTCATGTGACCAGGGCCACAGTTTGTAGCTGAGATTTACACCAATAGAACTATGGGTATAATTAACAGCATTCTGGCATTATCATCCTATTTAAACAACAAACATACTACAAAAGCAACAAATCAGATGATTAGTGATCAATGAATGGAAAATAAATACTATTTAGGTGGCTTTCAGCTATCTATACTTAACTGAATTTGGTTTATCTCCCACAATTTACAGATGAGAAAATGTGTGCCACAGTCTAGCTGAACACTGAAGCCTTAGTTGGGCATTCAGAAATGAGTAATCTGAAAACGTGAGGCGTGAGGGGGGTCCTAGCTGCTAACCTTGTTATTATCTGCATGTAGACAATGCCAGGTGGAACAGGAGAGTCTCTGCATGTAGAGGTTGTCCATGAAATTGGGAACTTTACTTTTTCGCATTCTCAACCACAGGGTACAGCAGGCTGTCTCGCCTTCAGACGGAGTAAGGAAACAGAGAAGAATGGGCAAGCACTCTAACTTGTGTCAAGTGAGATCACGGAACGAGATGGTCTCTGACCACTTGAATAAGGGCTGAGACATTCACAAGAACTGTCTCCCATTCTATACGGTGCATCTTAGCCAACTGTTAATTCCTGCTCATGTAATATTTTTTTCTGAGAGCTAATGCATAGACTTAGTAAATAGAACTCAGAAAGACAACCAGAGACTACAGATATAAATTACCACTTGTCTCCACACAAAAGAGCAAGATACTGCATTTCCCCCCTATAAGGCAAAGATAGTCTCTCCGTGAGCATCTGCATGCATTCAAAACTGATGGTTGTGAAAGTTACACATTGTACAAATATGTACACCGTGCATCTAAACTAGTATAGCTGCTGCCTTGTAATATGAACTTTTAATATGTAGAGAAGCATAGCCCTGTTGTTTGCATCTTTTCAATTAATTAGCCAGCTTTTCCACAAAGTTTTCTACAAAAGACATTTTGCACAAGACTTTTATAGTAGGGATATATAAATATCATCTGCTTCAATTTAGCCCAAATTATTTGTCTGACAAATAACAACCAATGTGCTTCAAGCTCTCCAAGAGCTGACTGTCCCTTCCCTGTCACAAGTAACCAAATGATCCAACCACACTTTATGCAGAGACAGCATAAAATCCATTCACAAACCCTAATTTGAAGGAAACAATAGGTCATGCAGAGATACAGAAAACAAATTCCTACTTAAATTATGCATATAGCTGTGGTGCACTAGCAAGGACTTTTGAACATCTGTCTTATATATACCTGCCCCACCATACTGTACTCCAACCAGAACTAGTTTTCCAGGATGTCAGTGAAGAAACTGACATTAGAGATACAGTCTGATTGGAAAAGGAAAATCCTTAACTAATGCAGCCATCTGACTATCACAGCAGGAGTTTCTCTAATCTCTAAGGCTATGCAAACTAGCTTGCTCTGTTTGATTATCATCAGTCTCAAGGACTAAAGCACAAAAGCCCTTTGAAACCTGGTTTCACAAACTTGAAAAGACTGCCAGAATTACCTATTTACAACATTAATGTTCCTTCAGCTCTGACAAAGGTCTTTCACATCATCTGCTGATTTGTCTTGAGGGGAGATGCCAGGGATTGAACCTGTGACCTTCTGCATGCAGATCATATGCTCTGCCACTAAGCAATGATACCTTCTTTTGCAGCTACTCGTTTGCTCTGACAGGACACTGCACAAGTCACTGAACAGGATTTAGGTCCTGTCATTTCCCTTTGCCCACCAATCCACAGACATCAAGAAAGAGGAAACAATTTAGGAGGTTAGTGACATTCCTGCCTGTGAAACTATCCTCTTTTCTAGTTGATAGAATTCTTTGGTCTTTCTAAATTACTTTTTCTCTCCTCCTGCTGAAAAAGGCGTGATTTCCAGCTTTTTTGAAGAGAGCTGAAGTTTGATAAAATGACCTTTCTCTTTTCCTGCTTCACAGGGTGACTAAAAAACAATGTGCCTCTGTCAAACGGGCTTGAGAGCCATTGAGATGGCAGCACAATAAATCGGCACTGTGTAGGCAGGATACCTAAATAATTGTAGCTTTCCAAAATGTACAGGAATCGGCTCAGTAAGAACAAATTGTACACACATTATAATGTGGCTTTCCAGACACAGAGAGGACAAGAGAGAGGAAGGGGGTGAGAGGTGTTATTTTATAATTTTTTAAAAATCATAATAGAACAAAACAAAAATATATTGTTTTTACCTTTAAACAAAGTGTGAATTCATAAACAGATTATCCCTCTGCATCTATATAAACTATATACTGGAAACAGGACATTGGGAACATCAGGGCAGAACTCAGCATGAGGAAAAAATGAACATTTCCAATCTCTTCCCCCAACCCCCAGCATCTGGCAGAGCTTATGTTGTGTCGTGACATTCCAATATATATTGCTTCCTGTCACTGACTGACAAAAACAGACACCATGATGTCAGAGCACTGGGCAGAATATACTGGATTGTTATGGTGGAAGAAAAGGAGGAATGGCACGGAGCTGTCCTTTTCAACAGTAGCCTCATGTTCCTTCAGATATTTAGTTCTACCTTGAGCTGTTCAAAAGTTTTTGTGTCAAGTTACAGTGAGAACGTACTTCGGTTTCTGTGGAAGTTTTGGTTGGAATGTGTTTGGGCATATGAAATAACTGGTCTTCTAAGGGTCATTAGAAAGATTCTGAGGGTCCCAGTCTAGTGTTCTTTCCATCCTGTAAGGTTCACAGAACCTCCTGACCATCTGAACTCCCTGTCTGCTTTAAATGACATGGCAGCTGTTCAATCTAAGCCAAGCTGTTCCCTTTTCTAGAGTTACCTTTACAAGTGAAGCCATCGAAACCTGAAAATAGGTAGCTCCTTGTTAACATGTATGTTGCTTATATTGCCTATATGCAAAAGGTGTAGCTGGCATGCAACACATAACAATGTCACATGTAATGTGCTAATTTAAGGGATAATAAGGGCATAACCAGAGCTTTTCCTCCCTGAAGTAATGTAACAATCTGTAAGATCACTAATAAATTTTAGTGCAAGGAAGACAAATAATAATAATAATAATAATCTTAGAACCCTCTGGATCATGTTCACTCGTTACCTCTAAAACATTTTAAAGGTCATTTTGAGAAATTTTCATATTTTGCTCATTTTTCCATTTTATCAGTACATTTTTGTAAAATAAAGAAATGAAAATAATAATGCTATAACAGCATTAGTAATGTTTTTCTTTTTAAAGAAAACATCAAAAGTATGCCAAAGTGTAGCTTTTATAAAAATGATGTTCCAGGATCTGCCTATATGTGTTTGTGTGCATGTGCATGTATTTATTTATTTATTTATTTATTTATTTATTTATTGAACTTGTATGCCGCCCATCTAGACATAGTCTACTCTGGGCGGCTCACAGAACACAAAGTAAAACAATAGAAATAAAATAGCAATTAACAGCACATAGATAATAATTCAAGATGGAGAGAATAAAAGAAAATTAAATAGTGCCCGGAGGGATGTGTACATGTGGACAGGTGTACATCAATTCTGTGTAAGTATCTAAACAGTTTTAGTATTCTGAATATCTAAATCTGGGTTGATTACAAGCTGATATGTATGTTCTTCACTTTTATGAGCTACAAATTCCACAATTTCTGACTGCCTATCCTGCAATGGGTTGATTTAAACCACTTTTTTTTTCAGTTTAAAGAAATGTGACCACCTCCTTTGCTATGCTCATGCTTCTGGAATGTCTTCACTTGAAACCTTTGCTTACTGATTTCCAGTCTAATAAGTGAAAAAGTTTGGAACTGAATTTCTTCAACCAGCCAATTATGTTTCATAAAATGATGTTTGGTGACTTTTGCCGTTCAGATTCACAACGCTTCCTAGTGTTGGTGTTTGCACTGGCTCCATGGTCAGTACCAACTGTAAACAGGAGAACGCATAAAAACAGCCAACCACAGAGGGTAATATAAGACTGTGACACGTGACACACAGTGTCATGCTGTACTAAAGTTCTCAAGTTGCACTTCAATGATGCACATGCAGAAAAATCAGTATGGACATCATAAGATCTTGAAGAATCAAAAACACACTGTGATTTATCAGAAGACTTCACATCTTGACAAGCAAATTATAATTTCTTGGGGCTTAGTTTCACCCACAATTAGCCCATTTAAATCATTGTTGGAGCAAAGGACTGGCGTTACCTCTACACAGAATCTTTCAGTTTACCATATTCACTGCATTTCATTAATGTCCTACTGTAACAAACCACAGCAATGTAGAACAGCAGTTTTTATGAGGAGTTCAGAGTTATTGAAGCCTGTCTCATTTAGACACATACACGTTTATTATTGAGCATGAACACATGAAACCCTTACCTAAAATCCAAGCCTGTCCTTTTCCCATTTTCAGGAACTCCTGGATCAGGGCATGTATCTGATGCAACTGCATCCCCACCTTGTGTCACTGTAGTAAACAGAAAAGTTACAAAGAGTTACATTCTGAAAAGTGAATATATGGTCATTCTCATATCACTATACTGTACATCAAAAACAACTTCAGAGGGGTAATTTTTTTTTTTAAAGCAAAAATGTTTTGGAAGATTGCAGTAGATTTGCTTGATTCACACCTGCTCCAACATACAATTCTTAAAATGTGGGCTTGCTGTTCTGGGCCACACACTGCCAAAAATTCCTCTAGCACAAATGTATTATCTCAAAAGTCCAATTAATTCTAGTCTGGCTAATGAAGGAGAGGTTCCTTGATGGTGTATGGTGCAATTTCTGAATAGTTCTTATTCAGACTTATTTGATTCTATCCAATCTAGTTTTGCTCAGTACTATACCCCTCTTTTCTCCTGTTCTTCTGCTTACCCAACACCCCATCTTCTTACTGTACTGACCATAAAGCTATGTCCTGGTTAAGGAAGTCACCAGTGATGCCACCTAGTGATTGAAGATGGTGTTACAGGCTCTAAATGCACAAACACATCAGCCAGGATCCTATAGCAGAAACATGTAGCAGTAAGGCAAGTGCATAAACATAGACACGCCCAGACAAAGCACCTATCACACCAATAATGAGATCAATCACACAACAAATCATAGGACGGGGAAACTTTGCAAGTGGGGGACACAAGTTATTGCCCTTCCGCTCCACATTTCTGGAATAGGATACAAGCCATTAGAATTAAAATAACTGGGTTAATGTATAATTTACAAAGCAATTAATTACCAAGGCCACACCTTCAAGCCCCCTTCATTGTGCATGCAGAGTTTCATATGTCTAGACTTCCTGATCATTAAGCTATGACTCTGAATGAGATACAGACACACATCGTTTTTATTATTCTAGAGAAATGTACAATAACATCAAAGAAATAAGATCTTATTTCTATTGTGTTTCTGCAGGATTCAAGTCATTTTTCTTCAAAATGGTACCACAAACGTTTTGTTGTTTTTCAAGTATTAACACTTGGAGACAGGGCAGAGCCAAAAGTACCTCCCTGCTTTTGAAGCTCCATTGTGAGGCTGTAAAAAGGCAGAAAGCACTCTCTAGGCTATCAGAGGACAGGCTGGCAATAATCATAAACTGGTTGAGGGTGGGAAGGATCTTTCATAAGATTTTAGGAGCACAAAGCCACAGGTTCTCTACCTTTTATTTTCCTGCCGTCTAAGTTGTAATGTTTATTTATTTATATTTTTCTCCTGCCAAGGTAAAGCAGTGACTACAATCTCTGGGGCCCTGTCTCTCTCAAGTGTCTCTGGAACAGATGCAGTTGTGCAAGGGTGTGTGTGCCAATTCACACCATATGCCTTGTTTTGCTCTAATTTGAAGAGGGGGGGTCCTTAATCCCAACATATGTCTAATTCAGTCTTTATGTAATGTGAGATCATCAGCATGGTTACGGGGAGAAGCTATTCCCACTCTGCTCCCTTGTGGCTTTGCTCATGCAAGCAGCCATGTGTCTGAACAGGAGAAGGGCCTACACACAAGCAGAAGTCTTTGATCTTCAAATCCATTGCCTCTCTTGTGAGGGAAGCAACAAGGGAGGAGGTGGGGTAAGCTTTCAAGATTTCTTCCACAGATCTTCCTTTAACAATTGCGATGATTCTGGATTGCCAAATGACTGGTCAGCGCGACTCTATCCTCCAAGACGTAGTGCTGTGGAAAATGTATGCCTGCCCCTGCTGCACTGTTGGGGCTTCAATTCCATGACAGTCTGCTGTACACACCATTTAATAGATATTTTCAGTTGTCTGAATACTTATGGAAAGCCAGAGACCCCAACTGCTCATCACATAGCTCAGTACCAACAATGCAAGCAGTGACCATGACTGGCCCTACTGTGAGACAAAGTGTGGTAGCTGCCTCAGGCAGGCAACAGATTTCACACACCATGAAAAAGTCATGTAATTGTTAGTTATTAATTGTTATTGATTTGTTACTGCCGTGAAGCTGGAGAGAGGTGTGTGCAGGATTTTCTTCCTCACGTGCCAAAATAACGGGGTTGGCTGCGGGAACTATGTATCATGGTTTTCTGGAAGAAGGGCAACCGTTGCTTAGGCCCGGGACTCTTTGTAAAATACAGTCCTGTGAGTGATATTTGACTCTTTGTTGCAATACTGAATGGTCCTTATACTGTATTTGGAACAATGTCTAAATGTCCCATGGCAACATGCAGAACTGGGGCTCAAAAAGAATGCTGCTGCCTCCTAAATCTCTCTAGAACAACGTAATACCAAATCAGAAAAACAATGATTAGCCCAACCATGACAAATAGTTGGAAACAGCAATGGTTAGATCAATGAAAGGCATATTAATACTGACATAATTTGTCAGTACGACTAACAATGAAACCACATCGTGTTGGCAAGGTCTATAAATTCTCGGTGCAATCTTAATCTTATACATTGCTCAGTAGGCACTGCCATTCATTCCAGCATAGTTCATTTTCAGGTAGGCGGGCGTACACTTGCAGCCTTGGTTTCAATTTCTTTAACATGAAAACATGCAGAATAATGCGAAGCACATAACTTGTCTCACAATAGGACTGGTGAGGAAAATAAAAAAAACACAGAAAACAGTGGAACAGCCACCTGCACTGGGCTTCTGTTGACAACTGAAATGGAGCTGAGGGGGGAAAACAGCCATACAGAGCTGGAGCACTGTGGTTATTTGTGTAAAACCACATACTGGCTGAAATCCTGTTGCTTAGTGTAGTATTGTTGCACTAGAGTAGGCCCACTGAATCAGTAGGAATTAGACAAGTCAACTCCTCCATAAAATTCATTGATTCAAGTGGGCCTCTTCTAGTTGTGACTGACTTGCTTCCTAAGCCTATCTCAATCAATGTAACTTACAGAAGAGATGACTAAATCCTCACTGATTCAATGGGCCTGCTCTAGTGTGACTTACTAAACTACGCAACAAGATTTCAGCCACTGTTTTAAATATATATTTCTCTCTCTCTCTCTCTCTCTCTGTTTTTTTAAAACAGGAGCCACATACAGAGGAATCTTCTCCCATGCTAATGTTCTTTCTAAGAAGGAAGCTGCTATTAGTGCTAACAATTACACACCCTCCTGCCAAGAACAGGGTAGCATATCATCACATCCAATCACACCCATTGAATTTGTTGCCTGAGGTAGATCAGCAAGTAATGGTCCCCTCTCCTACACAAAGGCTGCCTTTTCGTGGCTACCTCAGACCTCTCTCCTAAGGTGGAAACAGCCCGACTAAGGCTATTTCTGCTATTGGCGCAGCGTGAACAACAATGGCCATGCCCAGCACACTGCAAGTGGTAAGTGAACTGGCCCATTTTTGGGGGGGGGGGGGGTCCAAAAGGCCCAACCACTTGTGGTGGCAATATTTGTATTAGTCTCTCCTGGGAGACAAATACGAACATCCCATCCCTAGTATGAACTATGGCTAATGTGGTCACAACTGCAACATGTTTTAAATATAACAGGGTGGTATATGGAGGTCTTTGTATGTGCAACAAAGAAAGAGCAAGAGAATGGGGAGATAACATTGTGTACATCAATTCTGGAGCCCTGGTAGGCAGCAAAGCAATTAGCAAATGTTTTAAATAGATAATCAGTAATTTGATGGTTGTTGTGGGTTTTCCAGGCTGTTTGGCCGTGTTCTTAAGGTTTTTCTTCCTAACAGAGCACAGACAGAGTTCTGACTCCTGTCCTCTGAAGATGCCGGCCACAGAGACTGGCGAAATGTTAGGAAGAAAAACCTTAAGAACACGGCCAAACAGCCCAGAAAACCCACAAAAACCATCGGATCCCGGCCGTGAAAGCCTTCGAGAATACAAATCAGTAATTTATCTGAAAGCCAAAGCTTAACAAGAGCCAAAATACTTGTCAAACACACCCCTACTGAAAGGACATTGTAGCACTATATGCATAAGAATAATTACATGCCATCAACTCAATTCTGACTTACAGTGGCTATTTTCAAGGTTTTCTAGGTATAGAGAACTCAGAAGTGGTTTACCATTCCATTCTCCTGGGGTGCCCTGGGACTATGCAGCTTTCACGGGCTAAACAGGCTGGCTCTTCTCCCAGAAAGTACAATGTAAAATCTAAATCCCCACCTCTGGCCCTGCAGCAATACACCTAACTCACTGAACTATCCTGCCAGTTACTATATGCATATGTCTATATAAAATAGAAAATTGTCAAAAGTGCCAAATTGCTGAGTGCCAAATTGCTGACCCCAAATATTGCTTGCTACATAAAAAAGATAAAACTGAGTCCTTACAGTATATTTCAACACACAAATCTCAAGCATTTTCACCGCAGCTAGGCTATTATTTCAAAATGGCATAGAATGTGTCGTTCAGTCCTATACTGCACATCAGAAATCAATTGCCATGTCTACACTTCTCTATATATTCTTACAGAATATTTTCTTTCCTTGTGGAAGTATCCGACTTCTCAATCAGCTGGCAGAAATTACGACAACCAGAAACAATCAAAACAAACAATCCAGAAACAATCAACTGAATTTTCTCAAAAACAAACAAGCAATAACTTGAAACATATTAACTGAAAAAGTATGGTGCAAATCAAAGTTGGTCAAACAATGTCTCAGACTCATCTATTTTTCTTATGTTATATTCTAATGATATTGCTGGATGATCTGTGGAAGAAATCCTGAAAGCCCTGACCTCACAACTATAAAAGTAATTTTGGAAACAATTGAAAGAGAATTGCTCTTTTTTTTGGTTAAAATTAATTCATTATCTTGCACGCTGATGCTAAACCTCTGCATCCCAATCTCTTCCCTGAAATCTAACCTAGCATCTTAACCATCAAGTTCATGATTCGGTTTGACATTTTTGACACTGCTCAACTAGGCTGCAATCTTACATAGCTGGGCTATGGATTACAGCTGAAAACATCAATACAGATCTATTCTGGATTGCATGAGACTGGCAATGAATTGTGCTAGACTGAGTTGCCCAGTCTCAGAAGGATGCAGAAGGCATCTAAAAATCTAGTGTTTAACCATTCAGTGCTCCCCACCGATCAGACCTCTGCTCTTACAGCCACTATGATTTATTGAAGTTACAATGATGGAATCATTAACTTCTCCATTCTCAATATGGATTTGCCACTGGAAACTGAATCACAGCCTTTTCAAACCTAAAAGGGCTTCTGTAGTCTATATACGAGTCTATATACTATATGTAGTCTATATACATCACATGTGACAAAGAAATTCAACAGGTGAAGCCAACTGGCATAGCTGTATCTCCACGGTAAGAAAAGCTTTATTGGATTAATTCCTGCTTGTCACAAACAGGAGGGTTATGACGAGAGAAAAGGTGACAACCCCAATCATAAGGCATTCAATAAGAGAAAAGAAATGTAGAATGTAGTCATCTTCGTCAATGTCGAATCATGTTTATTCAAAGCATTTCAGAGACGTACAGAATCAGCAAAACTTTTCTACAGCAAATTGCTGCTGAGCAGACCCTCGCTGTGTGACATCTTGTAACCAAATAAATCCATCTCTTCACAAAATGAACTGTCTCATTGAATATCTTGAAGACCAAGACAGAAACACAACAAATGAAGGTAAATCCAGGCTGCTGATGATCATGTTGGAGTCTAATGATGTGGCGGATGCACTACGTACAAAGTAAGATCAGGCTTGCCAATTTCTTTTTTCTGTCAGAGCTCTCGCGCCTCAAGCTACTGTATGATAAAAAAGAAACTCAGTAGGAAAGGTTTCCTCTTCTCTGTATATGCGTGCTGGAAACAGTCTCACTGGATGAATTTCTGCTTTTGTGCAGCTGTTAAAAGGACAGAAAGCAGAAGGGTGGCAACTAGGAATAGATGCCAAAATAAAAATAAATCTGTCAGCAAATAATTCCAGCACATATGCCAAAGAGTATATCTGCGTATTATGGGGGTCCAGAAAGAATTTTGTAGCTCACCGTTCCTTTCCTTGTCAGGGGATCCCTTTCTGCCCACTGGACTATCTAACCACAAGCTTTAAAACCAAGGCTTGCCCTTCCTTTTGCAGGCAAGCAATTTCAGCATTTCTCAGAGAATCTTTTCTGTCATATTCACAACCAGTGACTTTGGTAAGTGGAGATTTCAGGAATGTTGCATTTATTGAATTCAGGGATTTTAAAAAGTGTTTTTAATATTGATTTTTTTAGCATTATATTCTATAGTGTTTTTAATGATAAGTACTGTGTTGTTTTAACTGATTGTGAACCAAAGCTACAGAAGCCTATGGGGTCAAAAAGCAAGCAAGCAGGCAGGCAGGCAAGCAAGCAAGCAACAAACCATCTAATTCTACCGTCTCTTTCAGCTTCACACCTACTCCCAACTGAGCCTCACCAATGCAAACAAAGGCAGCATTCAAACTTCCTCCTCCTTCTCTCCTTACCTGCCCCTGGTTCAGGAGCATAACACGGAATTATCTCCGGCCTGGCTGCATCCTGCTGTGAATGTCTACAAGAAGCTCTGTGTCTGTTTTAGGACACCCAGATTCTTCTTTGGACAGGTTATGTCTGAGGTATCTGGTCTCTGACCTCTTCTAACGCCTAAACTAATCGCTTGTTAGCAAGGGTTGGTTTGACAGCTTCCTTCTGTGCAGGTATGGAATCGTCCTGGCCTATGGCCAGAGAGGTGTAATTCAGATCACTGTCACATCAAGAGGGAGTTGGACTAGAACAGTTGGGCGTGGATATTTTAAAGAATTTTTAAGCACTGTGGATTCTCAGCTAAGTTGCTTAATCATAAAAAGTAACCTACCACCTTTGGCAATTTGCCATACCACATTGGCATTCACATGCACAACAGATTCATCCCTCTATCATTATCACCTCCCCCCCCCACCAACAACCTCTTAAGGGACATATCCTGACATGCAGAGACAAAAATAAAAACCCAAGACTAGATCTTACATTAAACAAATGTGAAAACACTGCAAATGAAGACTGCTATTTACAAACAAAGCCATCCAAGGTTATTGACTGGTCAGGTTTGAATATCTGTCTCTGGGAACTGTCAAGCACCTAGAAGAACAGCAGTGTGTATGGGAGAGGCTTCCTTTGTCTTCACAAGAGCCCGTCTTGGCCAGAAGACTTAAAGGAAGTCTATTCCCTGAAATCTACTTTGGTTAGCTATTCCTAGGATCCTGGTCAGTTTTGTTAGTTAATGGTTTGTCTGTACCTTGTACTTTAAAAGCATCTGCTTCCAAATTTCTTTCTACTTGGTTCTTAAAAATATGTGTTGAAACACTGATCTACTGTTTTGCCCCATCTGAGGTTGGTTTCACCCATGCACTACCTCACAAACCAGATTGCTAAAAAGTTTAAAGCTATCTCTTTCTCTGTAAGTATGTAAATTAATTTCATGTTTATCCAGGGCAGAAGTTATTAACATCGTGACTGATGGCAGACTATTTCTGAAGAATATAAACAAAGTCAGTCTGTCCTGCCATGCAGAACTGAAAGTACAGATGCACTGCTTTATTACAAGGTGTCTTCCAATTTTGAATCCATTGTTATTTCCCTTCATTTTCCAAATGACATTTTCAAAATCTTTGTTATTTGTCAAAGTTCAGAAAACTGAAGTTAAGAGTAAAAGGTAAGAACACTAGCATCCTTTGAATGTGTATTATTAAATACATTAATTCAACTGAATTGTAATCTTTCTCCTTTCTCCAGCAAATACAAATCACAACCAAGCTATTTTTGTCTGAAATAAATGTAAGGAGAATCCTATTGGGTGTTTACTCTAGAGTATGTGAAATCACATGAGTTGTGGTAACAATTTGCAGCTCATTACCAAGCTGTTGATCACATAATCTGTTGTGTGACTGGCACACAACCAGACATGCGACCAGCACCTTGTTAATGAGAAGCATTTTGCTGCCATGATTTAAATAATTTCACTTACTTTACTGTAAAATCTCAACAGGATTCTTACTTGCTATACTGATCCACAATATATGGTTCTTCTAGATGATACTACAAAATACAGTATGTTATGTTTTCCTGCTCCCTTCCCAAATCATTCTTCATGGCTTACATAATGGCATATTATCAGCACCACCCTAAAATATATGCTAGGTGCCCCTTATTACAAGCTTCATAACTTACTAAATGAAGAAAAAAACACTCAGGTACCACAAAGGCTTTGAACAATTTTACAAGATGCTGAATAAGAGTCATTTGGGCACATATAGCTCCCCCATTTCATGAAGGAATACCTCTGAACAAAAATTAAGTTGAATAAAGCCAGACCCTCCCAGGAGGTGTCTAACAGGGATGGGACTTTCAGGTTAACATTAATGGCAAGGGGAAACACAAAAGAGTCTCTTACTTTCATTTTTGGACTCTTTTGTTAATTCCTTAACTCTGAATGCTCTGTTTTACTAAAAGAGAGGTACACAAAATCTTCAGATTCTTTTGTGTTTCCCTCTTTTGCTTGCTTTTCCCCTTATCTCTTGTCAGTCCAATCACCTGGGGGATATTTAATCAAATACTGTTGCAAGGGCTGCTGTCAGAATGTTGGTTGAAACCCAGTGAGGGATGCTCTTTGTTTCAGTCCTTCCTTATGGGTGGGGTCTGTGTGCTGCTGAGCTCCATGGTGCCTTCCAGCCAGATCGTGCTGTATCATCTGTTCCCTTTGCATTTTTCCTGGATTTTGGTGAGACATCCCCCTGAAAGGACTGTGTTTGCTGCTGCTGCTAGGCAGCCTGCCTGTGATGCCAGAATACCTTCTTAAGAACGTTTTTTGTATTATCGCTCCATTTCTTGGGGCTTTCCTGCCTCTTCTCCACACAAAATTATTTCTTCTGCCTGCTGCTGGTGAACTCAAGAAGCAGAAGTCATCAGTGATGGGGAGGGAGAGAAATCTCTCCATATTCTAGTCATTTTGTTTTCTGAGGTGGTGGCTATGACTGTAGAAAACTCCAAAACAGCATTCTGCACATGTTCAGACCTCATAAGTGTGATGCATATATGATAACCAAGTCATCACATCAAATAATATCAGTAACACTGATTTTTGCAAAATATTCAGGGGGTTTCAGAAAATTATCCGAATGGCCTTTGTGGGTAAAGCGCTATGAAGCATTACTAAAAATAAACTTATCAATCATATAAAAGGAAAGGCTCATGTATCTGAAGAAGAATCAAAATGGCTTCTGCAAAGGGAAGTCTTTTCTAACTTTAACGATTGCTTGAGAATGTCAACAAGCATATGGACAGTGGTAGTCTGGTAGACATTGGCCTACTGATGTTTTTGTAAAGGAGCATCATGGCACCGTGGTTAAACTGCAGTAAAAACCTCTGCTCACAACCTTCATTTGATCCCAATGGATTCACTCAAGGCTGATTCTGCCTTCCATCCTTATGAGGTCAGTAAATTGAGTACCCAGCCCACTGGGGGGTGGGGAGGATGTGTAGCCTGCATAATTAAATTATAAACCACCCCAAGATTGTCTTAAGAACTATGGAACAGTATATAAGCAGCACATTTTAGTCTGCTTTGCTTTAAAAGTTGCATAACTTGTTATGCATCTTCAAGTTGTAACCGACTTATAGTGACCCTAATAGGGCTTTAAAAGTGAGATATTTAAAGAGTGGTTTTATCAGTTCCAAAGGGACGTGGTGGCGCTGCGGGTTAAACCGCAGAAGCCTCTGTGCTGTAAGATCTATAGATCTGCAGCTGTAAGATCGAATCCACGCGATGGAGTGAGCGCCCGTCGCTTGTCCCAGCTCCCGCCAACCTAGCGGTTCAAAAGCATGCAAATGCAAGTAGATAAATAGGGACCACCTCGGTGGGAAGGTAACAGCGTTCCGTGTCTAAGTCGCACTGGCCATGTGACCACGGAAGATTGTCTTCGGACAAACGCTGGCTCTATGGCTTGGAAACGGGGATGAGCACCGCCCCCTAGAGTCGAACACGACTGGACAAATTGTCAAGGGGAACCTTTACCTTTACCTTTATCAGTTCCACATCCCCAATGAGTTTCCATGGCTAAGCAGGGATTCAAACCCAGGACTCCTGAGTCCTGGTCCATTAATCTATCCACTACACTGTGGCAAATTGTGGCTAATTAATAATGGACCAAGGTATATCTCAGTCACATGCCCAGCCATACACCCAACTGTGTAACTGAAATATATCCCAACACATAAGCAATTATCTGCAGTTATTTGGAGATAGAAGGTTACATTTCAAGCTTAAGGGAAATAGTGTGAGTAAAGATATGACAGAAATGTATACAATTATCCACAGTATGGATAAAAGGAAGATGTTTTACTACTTCTCTCTAATACTAGAACCCAGGTTATCAAATAAAGCTGAATGGTGGGAGATTGAGGACAGAAAAGAAGTGCTTCACATCACACAGATTTTTAAACCGTGGAGTCTACTTCCCCAAGGCATAAGGATACCAGACACCTTGGTTTATGAAGGGATTAAGCAAATTTGTGGAGAAGAAGGTTGTCAGTGACTGCAAGTCATAGCAGCTAATTGGCTGTGCATCATCCCCAGTTTCAGAGGCAAGTCCTCCTGAATGCTCGTTATTGGGAAGGACACGTGGGTGGGAGGGAGAGACTCTGCTCATGTTCTGCTTGTGGGGCTGTCACAGAATTCTGGTTGGCCAATACAGGAACAGAATGCTGGACCACAGAGTCCCTTGATTTGGTCCAACCAGATTCTTCTCATGAAAAGTAAGTAGGCAGTCCAACTGACAAGCCCTCCGAATCTGGACAAATCACCAACTTCTTCCAAGGACAGAATGGCAATATGTACTGTTATACAGTTGGCTGGAAGTATATCCTTAACTGGAAAAAAGGAAGTCAGAACAAAAGTCTCTGTTTAAAATGTCTTTGTCACATAATGCCTTCAGAGAAATGAAACACACTGACGCATACAGGTATGTGTGTAAGCATGGACACATGCAAACATCAATTGTAAATGGTGGGATGGATTTTGTTTCATATGGCATGTGTCCTTGATCTGAAAACTTCATAAAGCAAACAAGACTTGATAGTGAATATCATAACTTTTGACAAAGAAGCAAATGACATATGTAAATACTGATGTCTTTAAGCAAGTCAGAAGTTGCAAATAAGACCAATGAAAATAACACATCCTTACTAGTAAAATTAAACACTTTTTTTACATTATAGTTCAGTTTCTTGATTATTCTCCGTTATCTTAAGTTTAAAACAAATTGCATCTCAATCTTGAAGTAACATGATGAACATTTAAAATGAACCAGTTCTTCTGTATATAATTTTGATAGAATACTCCATTTTAGGTACTGAGACTGAATACATGATTTAATGCTGAAAAAATTACTGAAGCATTTGATTGAGGATTTGATTGAAGCAAACATTCAACATTTTTTGCTTAAAATGTTTTTTTAAATCAAATGCTTAAATATAACTATTCCTTCCTTCAAAAAAAAAAAGTTTCCAAGCTGTCAGTGTTTGCTTTTCCATGTGTGACAGTCCCATGCAACACCCTCATTTTTTTTATAATGCCAAACTCAGAAATTCATGGATATTACTCCAGTGCCATTTACAGTGAGAATTCTAGAATGTTCTGCTCTGTTCTTAACTCTGCTCTGTTGATTGGAATGAATTGGTCTGGGGGCTTAGTAGGACAGTTGGAAGCTAGAAGAATCAGCTGAAGACATGTTTGAGCTGTTTTGTGGTGGACACATTCTGTATCAATGGAAGCAACACGTTAGATTCATATGACAATATCAGATGGACTATGCTAGCTGTTGCACTACTGACTGAAACTGGGGGGGGGGGGGCGAAACACCTCTAGTCCAGTGGTTCCCAACCTTGGATCCCCAGATGTTCTTTGACTAAAACTCCCAGAAGCCCTCGCCACTGGAGACCCAAGGTTGAGAACCATTGCGCTAGAGCCATCATTATTTAAATCAAAACAGCTGGATTTTTTTGATGATTTAAATCAAATAGCTTGTTTGATCAAGCAGTTAGTTTAAAGGAGGTAAGGACTGTTCAATAGCCTGCCACAACCAATCTGTGAGGCACTTTGTGGATAAATTCACTCAAGTCCTCTCCAACTGTGATGCCACAGTTAGAGCAGTATCAATGCATGTACCTTTCACTAGGGTGAAAAATAAACTAGGTATGTTTCCATTCCATTCCATTCTATACAAAAATAACCATTTCATACCTCCAAAGACTGGCAAATGATGAAGTACATTTTGCCAAGGAAATCTATATATTTCTGAGCTCGAGCTCTCTCTACTCTGCACAACATTTCCCCTCCAGTAAGTAGTTGGGGTGGTGTATTTCTGAACCCTGCAATATATTCTGACAGGTCAAAAATTGTGTACAAAATGGTGCATACATTTGGAATGACTAAAATATAGCTATATTTGGAAAAATGCATGCAAACTCACTTTAGCTAAGAGGAAAATATGTAAAATACGTGCATTAGGAAAACCACATACCAGAAAAACACAATCTATCTACTCAGATCAGATTTATAGACCCTCTTGCATAACTTTTCAGCTGCAGAGATGTGTATGGCTAAAACCAAGGAGGTGGTCATTTTGGTGGCTATATCTGAGCATTGGAACTTCCTTCTAAGGAAAACCATTTTTAATGGTTAAGTATGTATTTCTTTTATGTTGACTGGAACTCATTACAGAATAGGGAGGATACAAATGTTTTAAAATAATTAAAAATACATAACTTTAAGTGTTTGCCCTTTCATTGAGCCATATAGATACTTTTCTTTTTCATTCATGCTGTAACCCATAACCTCAAGTGAATTTGCTAAGAACTTCAACTCTTCTCTTAAACCAGAGAGAGTATTTATGCTAGAATTAAATTTAAGATGCCTGTGTGGAATCTATCTAAATCAAACAACATAATATCATGGGATTATTGTCAATATCTTAATTTCAGCTGTAGATCAGATGCGGATGCTGTCTGTTTCCTACAGAGTTTCATTTCACCCATGAAAGCTTGCAGCTGTTATATGAGAATGCAACTGAATGTGAGTCACTGATGTGAAAAGCTACTCTGATTGTATGGACACATGAACAATATTGATGGCTTCGAATCTTGCAAAGTAAGACTTCTAAATCAAATCCTGTAAATTTCTACATTCCCTGGATTCCTTTTTCAAATCCCAGACTCCTACCAGTATATACCAATCAATCAGTACCAGTTGACAAGTTTCAAAAATTTGTAGTTATATGCATAAAGCTTGTAAGTTCATGATGCTTCCTATAAAACTGAGAACTACGTTCACATTAGGTTGGCCATATGCCTTTGTACAGATCCACTGGCTGAATTCCTGTTGCTTAGAGTAGTAAGTCAGACTAGAGTAGGCCCACTGATTAGTGGGGATTTGGAGAATCAACTACATAAATTCCATCAATTCATATGGGCCTACTCTAACTGTTGACTTATTTCAGCACAGTAAGTAACAACTAGAGTAGGCCCATTTGAACCAATGGAACTGATGAAGGAGTTGACTCACTAAACCCTCATTGATTCAATGGACCTATTCTAGTATGATTTAGTAACCAAAATCCTATTGCACTAGAGTAGATCCACTGAATGAATGGGATTTAGCAAGTCAACTCCTCCAAAAGTTCAATTAATTCAAAAGGGCCTCTATGAAAATAAGTAGCAGTTAGAGTAGGCCCATTTGAATCAATTGAGCCTACAAAGGAACTGACTTACTCTAGTGCAATTTAGTATACTAAGCAAGAAGATTTTAGCCTCTACAGCAGTGGTTCCCAACCTTTTTCAAGTTGCAATCCCCTTTACAACAGCCAAGTAACCTGCAACACCCCTCACCAGGTTTTCATAAAAAGCCATTTTTAATGGGGTAAAGTCATCCCTTCTCAGAAAGCAGAGGCTTCTTCCTCCCCAAAGGATCCAATTCACATACCTACACACACGCTAACTTTAATATCCTACTCTGAAAGGTCAAAGAAGAAATTATTTAACAAGGGCTAGACATATAAGGTGCCCCATGACACCCCCCCAGAAAACACTTTGCAACACACACACCCTTGGGGGGCATGGCTCCCAGGCTGGGAAACACTGCTCTACAGTAAGCAGCAGGATTTCAGCCACTGCCTCCAAAAGATTTCAATAGTTTTGCATCTTTTTTCGAGCCCATACACAACAATGACTTGGTTTCAGTGGAATAAGAACTATTCATCCCTACAATGAAACAGTTGACTCCAATGCGAAACGTATTTCTTAATGTTAAAAAAAAAATGGGCATAGTGGGCAATACCTAAATGAACATGTGCATACAACCATACTGTTTATCTGCATACAGGCATTATTTACTGTTTAGCTATCAAAAGAAAAGTATTTCCCCATAGCTAAGGTCAAGTAAACAATAACAAATATTGAAAGCCTATATTGTTGTACTCCATCAGAGAAAGATGGCACTTGGTGAAGTTTGAGAATAAATCTAATACTTAATCCTAACTGGAGTAGATCAATTTAATCAATGGAATTCATAAATTTTTATTTATTGCTTTTATTTAATTTATTTTAAATGTTTTTTTTAAGGTTTTATAGGATAAAAACAGCACTTTGTGCCCAGAAATGGATCAGCATCCAGAGGAGCTGCTGTAACAGGGGGCGGGGGGACTGATTATGTGATCCCTGTAACCAGCCCCAGTCAGCAATCTGGCTAAAGTATTTTGGACCGGCTGAAGTTTCCAAACACTTTCGAAAGGCAGGCCCACGTAGTCTTAACATGGCTGATTCTTTGAATAAGTCTAGACTAGTTGGGACAAGCTATTGGATTTAGCACTGAATCTAGAAAACTCTACAGCAGACAATCAAAGGAATGATGAATTAAGAATGTGGCTTAGCTGAAATAAATTATTCCAGCACTTGGGACTGAGTGGAGGGAACAATCCTTTCTCACCAGCCTCAGCCACATATTTCTTCTCCTTTGTCAATTTTAGTCAACCAAATGGTAACAAACAATGGTAAGGGAATACATTTATCTCTCTGGTCACGTTAATGCTAGAAATTTGTCTCAGCCATCTGCGATTTGCAAACAATAATTTATATTTCAATAGGAAGCAACTGTCATGTCAAAAGCATTCATTTTAACATAATGTAAAACCTTACCTTTGCAAGCAGAAAACATGCATATAAAATTTTTCTTTCTCTGGATACAAATCTAAACCAAACACTGTTTCTTGCAGTGCTCAGTATGCCAAATATCCTGTTGAAACACTAATTTTAGTTTGGTCCCTAACCAGGAAGAATGGGAAGGACTTTGTTTCACGTCCTCCATTTTATGTCCACTCTTGTGCAAGGGATGAGATCCTGTAGATACTTGACCATGGGATTAATTATAGTGTCCAGCAAATCAGAAGAAAACCCTGATACTGTTGTATTTTATGTGCAGAACTTGCCTTCTATTTCTGTGGAATTTTCCACTGATCCACCCAATGGTCTCAAGATACCTAAGGAAAACTGTCTTGGATATCAATGGACCATCTGAACAATGTGTATTTGTTATTTGATTCATTTAAACAATCTTTGCATGTGATGTTTGATTCTCCTACAGTGGTGCCTCGACTTACGACCGTCCCTACTTACGACCATTTCGAGTTGCGACCAGCTCCGGCCACAAAATTTTGCTTCGACTTGCGGCTGGAGCTTCCAGTTATGAACACAAAAAGGCAGGGGGGAAAGGCAGGAAATTCAAATTGCTAACTGTAGGTGGCGACGAGGCTGCTTCTTTGTAGCTCTTTCGCCCCAGCAGTTAGAGAGTGTGCAATTGGAGGAGGCTGCCTGGTAAGGTAAGGTGCTGTTTTCTGCTTTTTAAAAACTGTTCTGGGTGGGTTTTGCAGCGTGGTTTTGGGCTGGGGGGCTATGTTTCTGTGCTGTGTTGTTGTTTTGTTTATTTTTGGTTTTTGGTGGGGTTTTTTAAGCCCTGTGCCTTCTGACCGGGCTTGCTGTGTACTTTTTTTTTTTTTTTGCCAGAACGGATTAATCGTGTTCCAATGCATTTCAATGGGAAATGGTGCTTCGACTTACGACCATTTCGAGTTACGTCCATCTTCTGGAACGGATTATGGTCGTAAGTCGAGGCACCACTGTACCTTCCTTTCCTTCCTCCAGCAGGTGAAAATATACCTCTTTAGAGAGGTTTTTAGGAAGCCAGGAGGCAATTGAGATGGGAAGGTCTTCCAAAATGTACAGTTTTAAAATAATGTTTTAAATCTGTATACATTACAGTTTTTAATCCAAACCTAAATTAATGTGTTTTAACTAATTAATTAGTTAATTACGACTTTCAGATGGTCTGTTCTTTACTGAGCTAACAAGTGAACTTAGTGCAAAACCATTTCCCCCTTGCCTCTTTGCTTACAGAATGATTTGTGTATCAGGCGGCTAATCCCAGAGAGCTCTGTACTAACTGGCATTATCTAGTCCAGTGGTTCCCAACCTTGGGTCCCTAGATGTTCTTGGACTAAAACTCCCAGAAGCCTCCATACTGGTCAGGCTTTCTGGGAGTAGTATTCCAAGAACATCTGGGGACCTTAGGTTGGGAACCACTGATCTAGTCCCTGTACAATGGCTGCAACAGTCATAGTGATATTTAAAAACTGCCACTGCCTCGCAGCAGGTTAGAAGAACTTCCTTCTCTCAAGAAGTAAAAAGTCACAATGGCCATTAATCCTTTTACTTACATATAAGAGTGTAAGTCAAATTGTGCAAAATTCAGTAGCAACTTGCCACTGGATAAGGAAACAGTGCTTTTTTCTTCTTACTGTGCAAGAGTTTCATGGCTCAATGTACAACAAGAAATAAGAAGTGACAACTCCATTAGTAGCAGCAACTTGCCACTGAGATTTAAACTGTTTGACTTACACCAGTATATAAAAGTAATATGATTCTGGCCAATGGTCAGCTTTACATCAACAGCAAAGGTTTTTTTTTTCAGATTTACTACAGACATTGGAAGGGGCTTGCCTTATTCGTTGCTCCTCTTTACACACACAACTCTCTTGGCTTGCCTAAAGAAAATGTTGTACATCCAAATACTTCAGGGTTTTCCCATCAGAGCAATATCCTCGCCTAAAACTCATAGTATCCACATAACATACAACACAACAGACCATGTAATAGTAATACAGTCCAACAACTCACTGCTGATGATTCTTAAGTTCCTTGTTAAGTGCAATTATAGCTCTAGGATAAAAACTGTTCAAAAAAAGCGTCGTCCGAGTTCTAATTGCTCTGTATCTTCTGCCGGAACCCGGAAGGCAACAGTTCAAAACAATTATAAGCAGGGTGGGAAGAGTCTCTGAGAATATGTAATGAGTTCCTCAAGCAGAAATATTGGCCCAAGAGAAATCACATGAGATAGAATCAGACACAGGTAGAAAGATAGAATCAAACATATGCAGAAACCCAGATAATTATCCATACTAGCAAATACAAGATAGAAGTATACACTGCTATGATATCCGTACGGTTGGGGCGTTTTTGTTTGGAAGCAGTTGACAAAATTGTCTGGAGTATATATAAAGAGCAGCAGCCTGCAGGCGAAGGCATCTCCCGCCCCAAACATGAAAGTGAAACACCTTCTCAGCTCTGATCATGAGCCCTTGGTGATAGATTCCTCTCCATAAAACTCAAGCATAAGATCTACCCTTAGTGAGCATACATGTATTACATTTGTAAAGCACCAATCCAAGGAAGCACATACAGCATATATGCAGCTACTTTGAGCTGGCAGCATTTATATCTGTAGATATGCTACACTGCAGCTGTCTGAAGAGCCATTACTATGGAGAGGGAAACAAGGTAATCAAAAGCAAAATCTTTATACATTTGAAACTAGTTTCCATATTCAGAAAGTCTAGCCTTCAAGAGCTGAGTGAAAAACAGATGACTGAAGGAATTCAAACTAGGTCCCAGCAGCACCTCTCCCTATTACGACCCTGGCTCTATCCCTTCTATTTTCTCCTCCCCACATACCCATCCAAAATGCCCCAGCAAAGAATCCAGGTCATCATGATATATTATAATTTACACTGGGATATTCCAAAAGTAGGAAGCGATGCTCCTAAGCTGCTCTGACATAAGCTTTTGGTTTTCATAGAGGAGACGACCTGGCCAACGTCTTCATCCCTCAAATCTGGGTAGACAAAAATCAATGATTTTTTTAAAAAAATCAAATTGATTTGAATCACAATTTAAATTTTAAAAATTCAATTTTTATTTTAAATCATAAAAAATCTGATTTTTAAAATTTTAACCATGATTTTAATCAATTCCACTCTACCTCAAATTTTGCAATCTCCAGAAGTGTTCCTGTAACATGGACAGATGGAAAGAAGGAAGGGAGGGAGGAAGTTAGCTCTGGTCCAAATGCTTCAACGCAAAACTAATTCTGAAATACTGCTGTCATGAATGGCAGCTCTTCAGTGAAGTCATAACTATTCCACAAAACACACAATAATTCAATAATGCATGCAGTGAACAAAGCTGAGAAATCAATTTAGACTTCAAATTGTTAAGAAGATGATGACTTGTTTTTCCTGACTTTTAAAAAGATGAAGAGACTAAAGATGCTTCTCACGGTGAGAATGGAGCATGCTTCAGGACTTTACATTCTAATCACATGGTAGGAATGGACCCAATTTAGAAAGAAGGAAGATGGAATTTCAAAATCCAGATGTCTCTTAAATGTCAGGAAAATCATATTTGGAGAATTTTACCCAACTCTGATCCTTAAATGAGATAACACCCATATGGGGAGGTATATTCGAACCCAGGTACATTTTAATTTATAGATTTGAAATTAAATCCACTTCATAATGGAACCATGAAATTATACAATCTCACCATCCAGTGTTATATTACATGCTGAAGATGGGGAGGGATGTTTTTAAAGCCTTCACGTTTCATTTATGGCTTGCATCAGAAGCACCAGAATATTAATTCTGCTCTTGTTCCATTATCAGTAAATTAACAAGCAGAACATCCAGTTATGTTTTATAGCATCCTGGAAGTTAAGGAGATTCAGTGACTGTCTCGCTAGACAAAATATACGCTAAAGAGACCAGGTATAGAAAAAGCCTTAATATTTGTATGATTAGTCACTGGATCACAGAACAGGAGTGGTTTTCTTTCAATCCATATGACTAGGTATAAGGGAAGTTAGCCACATGGGTAAGGACATGAAGGGGCAGTAATTATTATATTCAAGATATTAGCCATGTAGCTGGAGCCACAAATCCACAGGGTGCTGGAGACTTACACTGTCTGCATTTTTTAGTAAAACAACCAATTTCCCAATTTCCAAGGGCAAGATAGAGCAGGATACATACAAAATGTATGTATTAATGAAATGCAATTTTTTGTAGTTTTCCTTTCTCACAAAACCCTTCATAGTGACATGGAAACCGGATGGTGATCAAGTATACAGGAAACTGACAGTGCATTTTATTGAATATTTCAGTAAGGGCACATCAATAGCAAACCACCTGCGGCTTCTAAGAGAAAGTGTAGAAAAGGAAACTGCTTTATAATTGCTCACATTTTAAACCTAAATTATTGTGTAATTTAGCTCCTTCATACATTACCTCAATGAAAGGGTTTCAAATAATTAAATGGAAGTAGAGTTCAATGCAAAAAAGACTAGTCATGTTGCCAAAAGAAAAGAAACCCAATGGAATACTGATAAATTTCTTAAAATTGTTAATGGCAGACAAGAAGCGAAAGTAAGAGGTGAAAGAAATAAGGTCAGAATAATAAATTCAACTTTGCAGTAACTTGCAGATAGACACGAAGAGAATGACCAAAGTAATTACTGAAGAGCGACAGGACAACAAGAAAGAAAAAAAGATAGATCCTTCATGAGGTCCCAGAAATGGAAGGGAAATGTAAACCAAGATAATGAATGCTGAAAGATATAGAGGGAACTATATTATCTGACAAGATAAAATAAAGAAGATGGAAACAGTATACGGAAGAACTACACAGAAGAGATGCAAGAATGACAAATTTCTTTGAAGAAAAATCCTATGATGAAGAACCTGCACTTTTTGGAAGTGAAATGAAAGCTGTTTTCAGAGTGTTTGGAAGAAATGAAACATCAGTAGATGGGACACTGATAGAGCTATTTCAAGCTACATTCTGAATTGATCAGAATCATAACAAGAATATACCAATACACATTCCAGTCCGAAGGTAGGAGATGCCAAAGAGTTCACTAACTGTAGGACCATCATATTAATTTTCCATGGAAGCACTATGATGGTAAGGTTTTTACAAGGACTTTTATCTCACCTGGAGCAAAAAAATGCCAGATGTTGAAGCTAGATTCAGAACTAGAAGAGTCACTAGAGAATGTATTGTGCATATATGTTAGTTAAAACGTAAGGTAACTCCTCTCCTCCCCCTTTCCATCTCCACCCCTTCCAAACTCCTCTCCTCTCCCTTTCCATTTCCACCCCTTCCGAACTCCTCTCCTCTCCCTTTCCATCTCCATCCCTTCCGAACTCCTCTCCTCTCCCTTTCCATCTCCACCCCTTCCGAACTCCTTTCCACCCCCCTTTCCATCTTCCACCCCTTCCGAACTCCTCTCCTCTCCCTTTCCATCTCCACCCCTTCCAAACTCCTCTCCTCCCCCTTTCCATCTCCATCCCTTCCGAACTCCTCTCCTCTCCCTTTCCATCTCCACCCCTTCCAAACTCCTCTCCTCTCCCTTTCCATTTCCACCCCTTCCGAACTCCTCTCCTCTCCCTTTCCATCTCCATCCCTTCCGAACTCCTCTCCTCTCCCTTTCCATCTCCATCCCTTCCGAACTCCTCTCCTCTCCCTTTCCATCTCCACCCCTTCCGAACTCCTTTCCACCCCCCTTTCCATCTTCCACCCCTTCCAAACTCCTCTCCTCTCCCTTTCCATCTCCACCCCTTCCGAACTCCTCTCCTCTCCCTTTCCATCTCCACCCCTTCCGAACTCCTCTCCTCTCCCTTTCCATCTCCACCCCTTCCGAACTCCTCTCCTCTCCCTTTCCATCTCCACCCCTTCCGAACCCCTCTCCTCTCCCTTTCCATCTCCACCCCTTCCGAACTCCTCTCCTCTCCCTTTCCATCTCCACCCCTTCCGAACTCCTCTCCTCTCCCTTTCCATCTCCACCCCTTCCGAACTCCTCTCCTCTCCCTTTCCATCTCCACCCCTTCCGAACTCCTTTCCACCCCCTTTCCTTTTCCATCCATTTTATACTCCTTTCCGTGCCCGAAAAGCACAATAATCTATGCACCCAGGTAGGTGGGGCTTGTTAGCCTTGGAAGGCAGCCCATCTAGGAGAAGGAAAACTCTGATTTCAAACCTCCACTGCCTTGTGGCCATATCCACTGATGGAAAAGGCTTCAGGAGTTAACCTTGAGGCAAAATCCGGAGACGGAGTCCCGGAGGCAGTTCGTGACTGTGTACAGTCACGCTCTGGCAACTCCTGTGATGTCGCTGGAACCAGTTGTATTGGCTCTTGCCTTTCCATTGGACTATTTCAGTGATGTGGAGAGGGGGGATTTTCTGCTTGGGTAACAGTCTATCCTCCATATTATTTTACCCAGGCTTTGTGCTCTGGAGAGGACACTCCAGCTTCGCATACAACATCGAAACAACACGGGAAGTAGCAGTTACCGGTTATAAGTCTTTGCTCGATTGGCATAGAGCATGATGCCAGGGGCTACTTCCGATGGTGGGAGAGGTCATTGCACCTCACTAGGTAGCTACCGCCCACCTTAAGCTGGGCAGCCCCCAGCCAGTAAGGTGCTGCCTCACCACGGTCTGTTAACCTCACGGGGTGCGTGGGGTTTAGGGTGAAAGCCGACAAGCAGATTGATAACCCTGCACCATGCAACAATCATAAGAAAACTTTTGCCCTAAAGTTGGGCACCTGGAATGTTCGGACAATGACCCCTGGCTTTTCTGACGACCTGCAGGAAATAGATGACGCGCGCAAGACAGCTGTCATCGACATGGAACTGAGTAGACTGCAGATGGACATTCTTGCCCTGCAAGAGACGAGATTGCCAGACTTGGGATCTGTCAAAGACTGGTTACCCTTATTAGTGCATATGCACCAACACTGTCGTCTACAGCAGAAGTCAAAGACAAATTCTATGACTATCTGGCAGCTACTATAAAAAAAATCCTGGAGAGAGAGCCGCTGTTCATTCTCGGAGACTTTAACGCTAGAGTTGGTGCTGATCACAATTCTTGGCCCACTTGTCTAGGCTGTTTTGGCATTGGGAAGATTAATGAAAATGGCCAACGCTTGCTGGAGTTTTGCTGTTATTATGGTCTTTGTGTCAGCAACACGTTCTTTAATACAAAGCTTCGACACAGAGTCTCTTGGAGACATTCAAGATTGAAGCATTGGCATCAGCTCGATTTGATCCTCACTAGACGCTCTAGCCTTCCTAGTATTATTACACGCAGTTATCAGGGTGCTGATTGCGATACTGATCACTCCCTGGTGTGTAGCAGAGTAAAACTAAGAATAAAGAGACTATCACACAAAAAAGGAAGGAAGACCACGTATTAACATCAGCAAGACTCGCGATCAAAGAAAAGTGGAGGAATTTGCCCAAGCGCTTGAGGAAACCCTTCCAGGCCCAGCTGATGCAAAGGCACCTAAACGATGGGAACATTTCAAGAATGCTGTTTATAACACTGCCTTGTCCACATTTGGCAAGAAGGCCAAAAAGACGGCAGACTGGTTCGAAGCCCATTCAGAGGAGCTGATGCCAGCCATCGAGGAAAAGAGGAGAGCTCTAGCAGCATACAAAGCCTGTCCTAGTGAGTACAACTTGCAGGCTTTTCGAGTTGCTCGTAGCAAAGTCCAACAGGCTGCCAGGAGATGTTCTAACGATTATTGGCTTCAGCTCTGCTCTCAGATACAGATAGCAGTGGACACAGGTAATATCAAGGGAATGTATGACAGTATCAAGCAGGCTTTAGGTCCAATACAGAAGAAATCTGCTCCTTTGAAGACTGCTACAGGTGTGATCATCCAGGACCGAGCACAGCAGATGGGATGCTGGGTGCAGCACTACTCTGACCTATATTCTCGAGAGAATGTAGTAACCGAAGAGGCATTAAATAACATCAAGTGCCTGCCTGTTTTGGAAGAGTTGGACAGCGAACCAACTTTAACAAAAATAAAAGTGGCCTTGGATTCCCTCGCCTCTGGCAAGGCACCTGGGAAGGATAACATCCCTGTTGAAGTGCTGAAGTGCTGAAAAGAGACCATCACCACTGAGCTGTATGAAATATTTTGTCTTTGCTGGAGGGAAGGTGGAGTACCACAGGACATGAAGGATACAAACATTGTCACATTGTATAAGAACAAAGGCGACTGCAATAACTACCGTGGCATCTCTCTTCTCAGTGTTGTAGGGAAGCTGCTTGCCCGTGTTGTGCTGAAGAGGCTCCAGGTGCTTGCAGACAGAGTCTATCCAGAATCACAGTGTGGATTTAGAGCTAATAGATTCACCACTGACATGGTATTCTTCCTCAGACAGTTGTAGGAGAAATGTAGGGAACAACGACAGCCACCCTTTGTGGCCTTCATAGATCTTACAAAGGCCTTTGATTTGGTTAGCAGGGACGGCCTTTTTAAAATACTTCCCAAGATTGGATGTCCACCTCGACTCCTTAACATCATCAGGTCCTTTCATGAGGAAATGAAGGGCACTGTAGTTTTTGATGGCTCAACATCAGATCCCTTTGACATCCGAAGCGGAGTGAAACAGGGCTGTGTCCTCGCACCGACTCTGTTTGGGATCTTTTTTGCTGTCATGCTGAAGCACGCCTTTGGAAATGCAACAGAAGGTGTCTATCTATGGACTAGATCAGACAGAAAGCTCTTTAATCTCTCTAGATTGAGAGTGAAGACCAAAGTCCAGCTGAAATGCATTCAGGACTTCCTCTTCACCGATGATGCAGCTGTTGTTGCCCATTCTGTTGAAGAGCTCCAACAACTTATCAATCATTTTAGTAAGGCCTGCCAAGATTTTGGACTAACAATCAGCCTGAAGAAAACACAAGTCATGGGCCAGGGCATGGACTCATCTCCCTCTATTATCATCTCTACACAAGAATTGGAGGTTGTTCATGATTTCGTGTACCTTGGCTCAACGATCTCTGACACCCTCTCTCTAGATGTCAAGCTGGATAAACACATTGGCAAAGCAGCTACCACGTTCTCTAGACTTAAAAAGAGAGTATGGCTTAATAAGAAGCTGATGGCATATAACAAGATCCAGGTCTATAGAGCCTGTGTCCTGAGTGCACTCCTGTACTGCAGTGAGTCCTGGACCCTTTGTGCACATCAGGAGAGGAAGTTAAATATGTTCCATATGCATTGTCTCCGATGCATTTTTGGTATCACCTGGCAGGACAAAGTTCCAAATAGAGTAGTTCTAGAACGAGCTGGAATTTTTAGCATGTATACATTACTGAAACAGCGATGTCTATGTTGGCTTGGGCATGTCGTGAGAATGGCTGATGGTCGGATTCCAAAAGATCTCCTGTATGGAGAATTAGTGCAGGGAAAGCGCCCCAGAGGGAGACCACAGCTGTGATACAAGGATATCTGCAAGTGGGATCTGAAGGCCTTAGGAATGGACCTCAACAGATGGGAAACCTTGACATCGGAGCGTTCAGCCTGGAAGCAGGCGGTGCAGCATGGCCTCTCCCAATTTGAAGAGACACTTGTCCAGCAGGCCGAGGCAAAGAGGCAGTCCCAAAACCAGCAAAATCAGGGAGCTGGACAGGGGACAGATTGTATTTGTCTTCAGTGTGGAAGGGATTGTCACTCTCGAATTGGCCTTCTCAGCCACACTAGACGCTGTTCCAAGACCTCTATTCAGAGCACGTTACCCTAGTCTTTCGAGACTGAAGGATGCCTACAAAATTTGTTAGTTACAGCACATTATTATTAGTTTTTATATTATATATGAAATTCTAGATGGCTACTTTTCAAAACAGAAATATACAAGAGTCAAAGTTATAAGTATCAAAGCTGCCTAAAATAGACTGACAAAAATCAGAGACAAACGGGAAAACAGCATCTTCTTCTCAAGGTTTAGAGAGTGCTGAAAATGGATTTTATCCAGTTTCAAAGGACACCTTTGACTATATTATATTTTGCTTGACTGAAGAAAGGAAAGTACTAATCACATGATCCAGTTTTACATGACGCCAGGAAGAATATTGCCAGGGGATAAATAACATCCCATAAAATCCATTCAATTTGATTAGGCATTTCACAGCCTTCAAACCTATCAGAGTTAATGCCCCCTCTTGTATAGGTTGTAATTTCCAAACAAGGCGAGACTTAGGATATGTCCTCACCAATGTTCTACAGAGAAAAGGAGCAGTGTGATCTGTTCTGATGTTTTCTTCAGGAACAAATAAAGCAACCCTTTCCCATCGCATAAATTGGAAATAATGCAGGATTTAAAATGTTGTATTTAGGTTTTTTTTTCCTTTCCAACCAGCTTGATTTTCATATAAAAAAAAAATATACACCACTTTTTCCCCAAACATATTCCAGGACTCAATGATTCTAAGAGCAGAGCATACCAGTACTCTCCTCCAACCTCAGGTATGTCTCTTCTTCCACCTATAGCTCCACTCCCCAGAGACAAACTTTAACTCAAGCCTAAAAGAAAGCCTTTGAAAGCAACTGATCAAAAGTAAGAAAGGAAAGAGACATGTCCTTTAAAGCTGGTCAAATGAACAGACAGCACAGAATTCTCACTTTACAATGAGTTGCAAACCATCCTGGCTTTATAACAGAAGTTCCGACTTGTGCTGTGTGAAAAGCAGCCACCTAAAGCAGCCCTTCATCAAGACAAGAGTTCTGTCTTAGAGAATGCTGCCTATTTACCAATTAGGCAATGGCTACAATCCTCTTTGCCGACAAAGGTCCGCATAGTCAAAACTATGTTTTTCCAGTAGCGATGTATGGAAGTGAGAGCTGGACCCTAAAGAAGGTTGACCGCCGAAGAATTGATGCTTTTGAATTGTGGTGCTGGAGGAGACTATTGAGAGTCCCCTGGACTGCAAGGAGAGCAAACCTATCCATTTTGAAGGAAATCAACCCTGAGTGCTCACTGGAAGGACAGATCCTGAAGCTGAGGCTCCAATACTTTGGCCATCTCATGAAAAGAGAAGACTCCCTGGAAAAGACCCTGATGTTGGGAAAATGTGAAGGCAAGAGGAGAAGGGGACAACAGAGGATGAGATGGTTGGACAGTGTCATCGAAGTGACCAACATGAATTTGACCCAACTCCGGGAGGCAGTGGAAGACAGGAGGGCCTGGCATGCTCTGGTCTATGGGGTCACGAAGAGTCGGACACGACTTAACGACTAAACAACAACAACAATCCTACCACAATGTTTTTGTAAGATCTGCATACTTTCCTGTGGCTAATTGCAGTTAGTTGATGAGGTGCTGAGGCACATCTCAATCCATGCCTGGTTATGTGCCCAACTGCACAACTGCTGTGCACACTTGCATCTTTTCAATGAGCACAATCAGCCATGGCAAGTTGCACAAAACTTATGTAAACATAAATATAATACTAAACAATATTAATAATACCCTTTTAAAGTATATCATTACATCACTAATCCACCTTATGGAAATATTTTATACAATTAGGCATGGATCATTCAAAAAACAAGTTCCTAAACTTGGGACTATTATAAGAAGTCTCTTTCTCTGCCCCAGTATTGCCAAACATACACTGAATATGTTGCCTTATTCACATAACCATGTGTCACCTTACTTTAAAAAAAAATAGGGCAAAGGGATATTATGGTCAATTAATGCTGACTCCAGTTCACTACATAAAAATGCTATAGTTGTTTTTCTCCTTCTAATCAGCTTTAATACCAATTTCAATTTTACTTTTAGAAAGACAATCCGCATCCAATATTTTGAAGATAAATTACTGTATGTCTAAAGAAGACTTTGTCATATGCAGCAAAGAGAAATGAATTCTAAAAAAAGCTCTTTTAGTATTTTGATACAGAAATGGATTACATTTTGATAAAATATTTAATGTTTCACTATAAGAATCAGTGCAGCTGACCAAGGAGCTAGTCACTTCACATTATGATCTTAGTCATCAATGAGTTCGTTACTACACATTATGATCTTAGTCATCATTGATGGGCATAAAATCAGCTTATGTTTGCCGTAAGAAAGTTGTTTACTGGCTTTTAGCTTGAATAATGAAACGGAAGGGCTCTGTACCACAAGAAGCTTGAAATATTGTCTTTCATTGTTGTAAGCCACCTTGGGTCCTTTTCAAGGAGAAAGGCAGGGTAAAAATATTTTAAATAAATAAATAAAGGTAATGACCAGTCTGACTATAAGAATTAATCCAATTTGTTATTCTATCTGCATGTTGCTTTCATGTGGTCAAAACTACTGTACAGGAGGGTGGGGGAGAACTATGTATGACAATAGTGAATACTCTCTTCCCGCCCCCGCCCCCCAAATCTTGTTGAACTCTAACTCCCATCAGCCCTAATTAGTACAGCACTGGACAGGGACTATTGGAGTTGCAATCCAACAACTAGAAGGCTCAGGGTTGCCCATCTCTGATCTAAAGCCTATAAATTTAAACAAAAAGTTTTTATTGATTCCTTGAATTTTAACAAGCATCATCAACAAATTAACCAGGCAAGAGAGTAATACACACTATCTAGATACACCTATTATCTCCTTTGGCCAGTTAGCTCTAGAAAGAATAGTAGCCATCCTGTTGCCATGGAGACAGAACTCTACATTCTGAGTGACAGAGATAAAGCTATTGCATCACGACCCACCCCTCATACATCCAACTGTGTATCCTCTCTCTGTGATAAAATGTGAAGGAAATCTTGCAGGGACAACAAAGTGGGTGACTTCCCAATTCATATATGTTTTAGAGCAATCATTCTAAACCTTTTTTTTTTTTTTGGCCACAGTCATAAATACAATACGAGAGAAATATAGGCCAAATCAGGATTGTACGTTGCATAATGAATCTTATAATGTGGTGTGTGCAGAATTGTTTGTGGCCCCCTTCAAATGTACCAGGGCCCCTGTTCCCACCCCTATTGAGAATGGCTGTTTTAGAGTATGTCAATTTAGAAGGCATATACTGTATATAATCTTCTTTCTGAGAAGCTCATTCAAGATAGCTTTTACACATGCATTTTCTCAGCATTGCATTGTGGATACTCTGGAGTAACATTGGGTTACCAAGACATTGGACACATACTTCAACGCTATAATTTAGGAATACTGATCACTTTGTCTTTTCTTAATTGTTTGTCTTTTCTTAATTGCTTCATATGCTTCAATTTTAGAAAGTTTTCACAATCTAAACTATTTAAAAAATCAGTCTCCAAACTGGGAACTGAGCCTTACTTGCCATAAATTAGAGTGATTCTTTCTTTTGTATATGCCTCCTGTTTGACAAACCTGCTGTACCCTAGGCTGTTTTTCTTATCATACAACATGAATTTAAAACCAAGTGTAATAGCTTCATTAATAAAAATCTAAAGCCATTTGCCCATTAGTAGTCAATTTGGCTTGAAACTACATACTCCTAGAATGTGTCTCATCATCACAACAGGCATCTGCTATTTAGCCGAGTGGCTCCTGTTCCTACAAGTGATTAGAAGCAGAGAAAGATAAGCAGGCACAGTTTTCAAAATCTAATGAGATAAGATAGAACCACTTTAAAATATTAGCCATAATATGGGATTTCCTTTCACACAGACATACTTGAAAGATATGAATACCTTCCTGAAGTGTTCACCTCTGGTTCCTTATCTGAACAATAATCCACAACACAGGTGGCTGTTTATTCTTCTCTCTCTCTCTTTTCCTTCTGTTTTATTTTCTTTTTCTCCTTGCTTTCTCTCTTCTGCCTGAATTAATCATTTCCCCAAATTCAGCCTCACACAGCCCATCATAGACATGATCTTGTCAGCATTGTTTATCTGGACCTATGCGGGAATGACCACACATATCATAGCTTCTTCATAATGACTTATACTTTATACTGTCAAATCAAATGGGTTGAATCTAGATTTAAGTGTGTGCAACTGGTCTGTTGTAAAGGAGATGTCGTCCACCCCCTCTTTTACATGGCAGTCCCTCCAGCTATCTAAAACTGCTACATAAGAGACTGGCTGAGCTGTAGCATAATGGTATAGGAGGAATACCCAAAGATCAGGTAGGGTCAACTTCCGATTAGTGAAACTCTTCTGTAATGAGAGGAAGAATATGGACCCAGCTGAATAAATACACTGTAATTCATTCATACCTACTTGCCTGTTAGCCTGTTACATCATCTTCAGCCCTCTTCAGACATGCACATGAACATATTTGGGTTGAAAATAGGATTTGGCCCTTCTCGTTCATCGTTCATTCTTAAAACAGGTTATCTCTGTTCAAGCATTATTATCAAGCTTGAATTATAGTGGTGATGCAGGGAGGCTAATCAATCTCACCTCTCCCCACTTCACCCAACCTGGTATTGGAAAAAAGGCTTGAGACACTGAGACAAAATATAAATAATAATCTTTATCTAGTTCTCTTAGGAAAAGGGTAAACAGGACATCCTAAGAAAACAATAAAAGTACTAAAACTACATTACAAAACATACCAAACAGTAAAGGGAATTAAAGGCGGCGACAGCTCAGGCAACGCCCACAAACCCAGGCAAGCACACACGGTCTCTGCCTCGCTCGGTCAGTCAGCACCATCGAAGGGTGAAGGGGAGGGAGAGACACAAAGCTTTATAGAGCCTCATTAATTATAAGGGACATGTGAGGTCTTTAAGGATATTAACCCACAGTAGGTAGAATGTTATATCTTGCAACATTCCAACACCTGGAACACAGGAAGACTTTCACATGTTCACCATGAAAGTTCTGCAGTAATACTTGTGTGTTCTGACAAACATGCTGACAAATTTTATGTCAATGGGAGCCCTCTGTTACATGCATACCTCCATCAAGCCCTACACTCAGGCTGCAAAACCTCAATAGGACTATGGACAATGGTGACGTTTTGTTTCACCAGTCTCTGCTTTCAGTTCCTCCTTCTTGTTTTCAAACCCTCATCCAAGAACAAGCCCTACATTTGGCAAATGGTCCACTGGTCTAAACACTTTGCCAATACTTGCTAATTTTTGGCATAGGTAGGTGTTTAAAAACACTTCATTCTCTCTTCCAACAGAAATATATTACAGGTTTCGCCATCACAAGATGCCATTATTTGTGGCTGGAAGTTGGAAATAAAGAGAAATGAGATGGCTGGGGTTGGTATTAAACTATGGACACATTGATTAATACAGGGATCTGCAAAGAGGAGAAGTTTAAGTTACAGTAAGTCATCCAGCCTGCCATAGGCAATAGGGCAAACCAACTTCATTCTCATTCAGCTGACCAGCCCTCCCTTGGGCTCTAATATTCAAGGGGCAGGAAGCCCTTCCTATGTCACTTATACTAAATGCTCAGTAGGTGAGGTGAGTTGCTCTCAAGAACAACTCTGTTCTGATTTGTAGGGCCCCATAGCCCTACACAATAAGCTTTGGAAAATGCCAAAGCTAGCCCTCATCATTTTGGACTAGATTTAGCCACATATACTTACCACAAACATTTCAGCATTTCTTATTTCATGCCATCCCTTGACATATTATACATTCATGCTTACTTAAAACGTTTAGTCAGGTCCTTGTTCAAGTTATAGAACATGATCCACCACTCTGATGACACACAAATTATAATTATTTCTCGCTGAATGAAAAGTAGGCCAGTGGCTCAGTATTATTTTGCTATTTTGGATGCCTTGATGAGGTGGCGTACTGGAGTACTGCAGAGTGAATTTCTGAGAGCAGCTCTTTGCTGTGTTTTTCAAATGACTGATACATCTGAGGATAGAGTGTTTTCTAAAAACTACACTTAACAAAGGCCTATTTGGAATAAATAATAGGTTCATATGCAGCACAAGCAAACATGCCTGATTTTTATAATTACATATATATTTATGGGAATGTCAAAGATACAATTTTTTTGCCTTTCACAATAGCACCTTATACAGTGGTGCCTCGCTAGACGATTGCCTCGCAGGACGAGGAAATCGCTAGACGATGCCTTTTTGCGATCGCTACTGCGCTTCGCAAAACGATGTCTCTCTATGGGGAATTTTCGCTAGACGATGAGGTTTCCCCATAGGAATGCGCCGACTAGTGGTGAAAAGCTGTCAGTGCAGCTGTCAGTGCATTCCGACGGGGACCCTCACTCGCTAGACGAGGTTTCCCTATGGGAGATTTCGCAAGACGACGAGTTTTCCCTTTGGAACGCATTGAAGAGATTTCAATGCATTCCAATGGGAAAACGTGCTTCGCTAGACGATGTTTTCGCTAGACAGCGATCTTCGTGGAACGGATTAACATCGTCTAGCGAGGCACCACTGTATTTGCTTTTGTTCACATCTATGTATTTTTCATGTAAACTGGCAGGAGGTAAGACAGGGAAGCTGGTTAGGAGTAGGAAACATAAAACATAAACATAATGGCACAGGTTAAACATACATATAATTCTTTTCTCTTGGCCATCATTAGTGGATTACCTGAAACAGTGACCATTGGCCTGGATACTTATTAGCAACATTTTGTTTTATTTACCTAAGGACCTATTTTTCCATAATTTCTTCCATCATACTTCTAATGCATTTCCTCAAGAAAACAAACTTATCACTTCATATATGGTAATAGTACTAATTCTAAACGGTAGCAGTGACATACAGCCCATACAGCTTTGTTTTTGTGTTAATCTCTTTGATATTTTAACAATTTTTGAATTAATATTAAAATGTGTTTCTTTTCTTTGGAGCAAATTTAATTATTACAGTCACATCAGAAGAAAAACAAACAAAAAAGGAATTGGAAATGTTTTATGTAAACTGTATAGAACATAGACCCTCATCTAATTTTAGTTTTATTTTTAGTCACACGTTTCAAGGCAGGTGGAAGCAGAAGAATGAGTAATCAAAATGAGAAGTTGGATGACGCACTTTCCCTGTAAGGCTAAGGCCTATTTCAGACACAAGACAAAGGAGGACGTGAAAGAGATTTGTAAAATTAAGCAATGCACGGAAAGTCACATGCCAGCTGAATGATAAGGGTGTGCTTCCCCCCCTTTTTTTCCCCACACTCCTAATCCCAGGGTTCTCCAAGAATTCCCTGGGGCAGAATCCTGGCAGTTCCAACCCAGAAGCACATATACCTGTGGACACCTTCCTTTCAGTCACCTGTACAAGGCTGAGTCCTCCTTCAATGAAAGCCTTCATCTAAGCCTCCATTCCTCGCTACAATGTTTCCCGAGAGGAAGCGGCACCAATGCTTGCTGGAACTGGTAGTCTCATCAGTCTTTATGTTCTGTATAGAGCAGAGGTTGTCAACCCCCGGTCCGCGGCCCATTGCTGGTCCGTGGCCTGAGCCGGACCGGGCAGCGAAGACAGACCTCCCACCCACCCCCGCACGCACTCCCCTCCCCACAGCTGCTTTGCGCACATGTGCGCGTGCCAGCGCCGGCATGAGCGCTCCCCCACCCCTTCACGCATGCGCCTGAGTGCCCGCGCCACACATACACAGCCTTGAGGACCCTAATTAGGAGGAAAGCCCGGAACAAATGGAAAGGCAGTGAAAAGAGACAGGTGCGGGGGGGGGGCAGGGCAGGCTGAGAAAGATGCCTTCTGAGAGCAACCGAGGCCGGCCAGCCCAGGCACGGCCTCCAGATGGGCCGGCAGGCGGTGGGGGTTGCGGGGGGGGGGAGAGAGATCATCCAAGAGGAGGGCGAGGGCGGCGGCGGGCCCTGCTGAGCCAACTGATCCCCCTTTCCCCAGGGGGGGCAACGGACGGGGAGGGAGGAGACCCTCACCATGGAAGGACCTCGCCCTCCCCCTTGGGCAAAGGGACCGATCTGGGGCCTCGCGGCGGTTCTCTGGCCAAGCGGGACCCGGGCAGCGCGGACCCTTGGCCAAGCTGCTGCGGCCACACGGCCCTGCCGCGGCCGGGACGCTTGCAGGCACCTGAGGAGCAGGAGATGCCCGCGAAGGCCGAGATCTCCCTCCCGGCCTTGGGACACGCACTGAGGAGGAGCGGGAGATGATGATGATGATGATGATGATGATGATGATGATGATGGCGGCAGAGGGGGCCCGGCCCAGCCGCCCCTCCTGCCTGTGCCCGGCAGGCCATTGTCCGCGCAAGAGGCGAGCCAGCCAGCCGGTCGCCTGTCTTGGGGAGCCGGAACCCGCCCCTCCGCTGCCGCCACGTCTCCCCCGGGAAAAGGCAGCAGCCGGCACGGCAGACTAAGGCGCCCCCCACCCCACCATTCCCGCCGCGGGCGCACAAAGGCCGCCCGAGCATTCCGACCAAGCAGCAGCAGCAGCAGCGGGCGAGCGAGCGAACGAGCGAGAAGGCTGGGGCTGGGGCCGGGGCCACGAGCGCCCCGGAGCATCCCGGCGGGGCTGGATGGCCGCCTGGCCGCCTCTGTGCATGGAGGGATGGTGGGCGGTTGCTTGCAAATGTCGCTGCCTCCCCCCCAGCTGCGGAGGCGGACCGGGCCGCGAAGACAGACCTCCCGCCTCCGCACGCACTCCCCTCCCCACAGCTGTTTTGCGTGCGTGCCAGCGCTGGCGGGCACTCCCCCACCACTTCGCGCATGCGCCCAAGTGCCCAAGCGAAGGGGTGAGTGGGCGGGTGTGCAGGCGCCCCTGCGCATGCACGAAGGGGTGGGGGAGCGCTCACGCTGGCACTGGCGGGCGGGCGCTCCCCCACCGCTTCGCGCACGCGCCCGAGAACACGCGTGCGCACGCGCGCCTGCGGGGGAGCCGCCTTCCTCGGAGGCTCAGCCGGTCCGCGGTCTCAAAAAGGTTGGGGACCACTGGTATAGAGGACACCTCCTGAAGAACCACCATCTTGAACTCAGGAGGATCTTGTATTCAGTGATCTTGGATATGACCTAAGAAATCTCTTCTTGACCTTATTAAGGAGGGGCGTTCGGAGTCATTTTCCGCATTGTTCAATTATTTGGTGGGTTTTAGTAAAGTCATTAAAGTATTTCAAAAACAGCCTTTCATTAAGAAAATAAAAAGTGAATTCCTTAATGATCTATATTCACCAATACTTATTGTCATAAAATCTGGCCCACTTGCAGAAAAGTTGAGACCAGGCCTCAGGAAATTCCATAATGAAGAGTTGCTACTCTGATTCAAAGCTTCTCCAAATGCCCAGACTTTCCAAAATGGATGGTACTAAAGCACTCTCCCAGAAAGTGATGCCTTCTAAATCTTTTGTATTATAATTGTCAGCATCTCTAACCATTGGCCATGGAGGAAGTGGATGATGGGGGTTGTAGTCCAAACTATCTGGCCCCACGCCAGTTGGCACACATTGGGAGGCAGCTGCCATATTGGAGAAAGCTGTGTTACAGCTTCTGGAATACATGATAGTAAATTAAACCAGCACAGTAAACAGCATCCCACCAGAATATTTAATTTCTACATCTTCAGGTGCTGGGGGAGTACTTGCTCTGTTATTGCTGTTGACTATCCCACAGAAAGGTTAACTGAACTAAAACTATAGGAAACAGAGAGCAATAACTATTTAATGGCACGGGCTCCCATTTATTTCCATTGGGCTTAGCGAACAGAAATGCCCACTGGATTAGTCTTGCAGAAGAGACAAAGTATGAGTGGGAACCTACTTATATCTACCCAGAAGTTTCACAAAGTTCAGTGGGACATACTCCCAGGTAAGTGTACATTTCAAGTGCAGCAATGACTTGAAATGATGACTGAGGATGGTCAAAGAAGAAAGTGCAAAAGCAGAATACAGCTGAACCTTAGGAAGACAAAAAAAAAAAAACTGGAGAAGAATTGCATAACTCTAAATTTGACAATGAATAAATCAAAATAGTTAAATATTTTCTACATCTTCATTCAATCACTGCTCAAAATTAAGACCGCAGCCAAAAAAATCAGAAGACTGAAATTTCAAAGAGCAGCTATGAAGGAACTACATGAGTTCTTTAAGAGCAGGATGTGTCACTGGAGGCCAAGGCCAAGATCATCCATACTTTGGTATTCCTAATTGGTATGCAGAGATATAAAAAATGAAAAAACTGACAGGAAAACATTTGATCTATTTGAAATGTGGTGTTGGGAAAATGCTTTATGGATGCCACAGACCACCAGAAAGGCAAATGAGTAAGTGCTAGATCGATACAAAGAAGTGGAAAGCAGGCTTCTAAACTTGATGTCAAAGAAATTATGCTAGAACATACCAGAACATTCCTTGTGGGGTTCGTTGCATGGGTTTATCAGTATATGATGTGTTGTTTGTCCATTACTTAAAGTAAAATCTAAAAGTTTCTCCCGTGCTTAAAGCAGAAGGGGAGTTTCTTGGCAACCCTTTTCCCCCCTAAGATAATGTGTTTATGTAGCAGAAATGTGTCTGCTACAAAAACATGGACTTGGGATGATTGTAGCTGTACTTGTTACCTCACGGAGGCACCGCCACCTCAATCAAAGAAGTGGACTGTTACTTTAAGGTGGTGTGCCTCAGCCTCACTCATTATGAATTATGGCATATCTTTCTGTTCCAGTCTAGGGCATTCTACCCACAATGCGCTTCAACATATTTTACAGCAAGATCTCATTGTGAATTAAGGAACGAAGGAAGACCTTTTCATTGTGCAACTGTTTCTCCACCCCATTAAGGAACAGAAGGATCTGCAGAGATAAAAAAAGTCACCTGAATTAAATAATCTATAACACTGTTACTGTCACTGATGAGAGTCCTCTTTTTATCTTACTATTCAGCGTAGTAATTACATTAAACGAAACAAGGAAACTCAATTGCATGCTGTGTTGGTTGAATAAATGTAAAGGAGAAATGAGAGAGCTTCTGTGTCCTCCTTTATGGTGACAATGTGCAATAATCACCCAGTAATGTTGGGCAGCATAGTTTTTCATTCCCTTTCTTTGTAATCCTGGGCTTTGAAAATAATCTAGGCAGCGTTCTTAATAAATAGAGTTTTTGAATTCATGTAGATCAGATATGCAGAGCAGAACTCAGAGGAGCTAACACACACAATTCTATGTATTTTTCACTCAGGCATAAATCCTGTACTGTTCGATGTGGATTGTACAGTATTTGGCATGTTTAAGATTGAAATTTTGGGTTTTCAACAGTGGCACTGTAATGCAATGCATGTGATTTTAATCCCTCTCTATATATATACTTTTCACATATACACTTCAAATTAAAAATAAAAGGATTATAAGGTGTGTGAGTGTGTGTGGATGAGTGCACAAACAGAAAAAGAGGGGGGCAGTTTTCACTAATTCCTCCTACCCACTGCAGCCATCTCTGCCCCCCCCCCCCGGCAAATCTCCTTAAGAGGGCCGAGGAACATTTCAGAACAGCATGACAAGTGGGTTGAATTTGTAGGAGGTGGAGAAAATTGGTGAAAACCAGCTCCCTTTCTCTTCAGTTAGTAGAGATCTTGACCAGATCAATGACCCTTAAAGAAACAGAAGAACATCTTCAGTTCTTAGAAGAGCATAAGTGGATACAATCAAATCAAGGTTGGATCAAATAGGGCATTCTAAATATAGACAAAGCTCAGTCCTGGTGCAACAGGTGCCATCCTGGCTGTTTTTAGAGACCCAGCCCTTCTGTGACCCTCTTGTTTTCCAACAAAAAAGGAGAAATGCACTTCCTGGAAGTCTCAAGACGTTATGGCGTCTGCTAGACCATCACTGATGCACCGAATCACTTAGATTAAATTTCAAAAAATATTTTATTTGCCTTTTGTGTAGTGCCCATTGAGAAACTGCCTACAGCTGCAGTTTCAATCAGCATTTCACACAAAGGGAAAGAAAAAAAATAAGCGCATCAGCTATGGTCTAGCAGAGGCAAAAACTAATAATTTCATTTCCCCTGCCCTTCTGAAGAGGAACAGGGGAAGTGTTCAATTTACTGATATTTTGAAGTGGCTTGCTTATTAAGCCATTTCACAATACTGGAAATTGACCGTGGAGGAAGCCTTGGCAGCTTTGATAGCTGCAATGCTCGATGTTGGTCTGTTCCCAGTGATCATATGTGCTGGAAGCAGGCTAGAGGACACCTAACTGTACCAAAAAAAAGTTGAAGCTTCTGACAGGGGCTGAAAAAGGTGTAGGTAAGGATGCTCTGAGAACAGATTGGTTCATTTTAGCGATTCTGATTGCAAGAAAAAAAGAGTGAACCAACCCACTTCTGCAATGCACCAAATAGCAAGACAAATGCCCATCTAATGAAGCTCACTGTTGAACATGGCAAAATTATTTTTAATCTCCGTTTAAGACTAACAGAAGAAACAAAGTATGTACAAAATGGATTCGGCAAAATACAATAAGAAGGTTGAAGAGAAGCGGAACCAAGTTAAAAGGAAATTGCTATCTAATAATAAATGCAAATAGCTATCATCCGTAACTATATTTGCTACTATGAGAGGGGTGACTCCTGGCACCCCTAGCGAGCCATACACCCTTGCCCCACACCTCTTGGTGGGACCAGAGGAAACTGAAGTTCCTCAGCCCCAGACATGGGCCCAGACATGGGAAGACAGGCTCCAGGTTGGGAAGTGGAGGCGAGGGATGATCAGCTCCAACTGGGTAAGGAGGCAGTGGCCGGGTCCCTGGGACAGGAATCAACAATAAAGGAGGCGGAAGAGAACAGAGTCAGACAGACACCGGCATGGATACCTTTTCAGGATCAGAGGATGGGGAGTAGGGAGAAGCTAAAGAGGATCTGGACCCTATCTTCTGTGCTCCCAGGATGTGTGAAATAAAAGAAATCAGTGCTTATTTGCCATACTGTGAGCAGTTCACTTCTATACAATGTTGTAAACCTCTTTAAAAATTTGCATTCTACCATTCATTTGAAAAGGAGTACTTCAACATTTCAGAATCCTTTTAATTCCACATTCTTCTTCAATTTGTACAAAGTTATTCATGGTTTATCCAGTAATAGTATTTTTAGTTATTTAAAAGACTACCTATGCAAAAAGCATGTTAATATTTATAACTGAAAAAGCAAACACTCTCTTTGGGCATCTAGTTGCAAATGATACTTTCCTTCCCAAATACATTTAGACGCCTGTTTTCTTCACAGCTAGATTTGTGAATAGCCCTTTGAAAGATATTTCAGTTCCTGCAGTGACAAAGGCCTATTTTCCAGAAACAAGTATAATTTACTAATCTGATTTATGAAGCAATTTCCTCAATTTAATAAAATAGCATTGCATAATATTATTAAATAGGGATGTGGATCACTGAGAATGTTAAAATCTTTAACACTTGGGAAAATCTGTATTATTACGTTTTATGATGGAACAAAGTAGATCAGCGTAATTATCCCTCTTGTTTCATTAAAGTGTTACATAAGTGAGAGAGTTTAATGCCACTGTTATTTTTCCACTGTCAAAAGGCATTCCATTACAAAACCTACAATACCCAATAAGGACAGAATCAAAGTATTAACTTCAGATTGGACTAATAGTGAATGACATGTTTAACCTTGTTACAGACAACTCTGTATCTGTCTAAAAGTTGATTACAATGGGGTGCTTGAAATGTTCCTCTAGACATTTCAAAGGTTATTACGGATTCCACTGGAATGTAGCCCTGTGAAAAGGCAAAGCAAAAAAGCCAAGTGTGCTGCTTATATACCAACCCATCGTGTTTAACCCTCTCTCTTGGTGATTTGCAATTTAATTATGCAGGCTACACATTGTCTCTCCCCCCCCCCCCCCAGTGGGCTAGGTACTCAGTTTACTGACCTCAGAAGGATGGAAGGCTGAATCAATCTTTAGCTGGCTACCTGAATCCATTGGGATCAAGTGTAGTTTGTGAGCAGAGTCTTGACTGCAGTACTGCAGTTTAACCACTGCACCACGAGGCAAGGTCTTTAAAAATACATTTTTAGCAGCATTATAATGAGGCCAAAATACTCATGGCCCTTGAAGAAGGCATTGCTTGTTAACAGTCATTTCAAAGAAGCAGTAGCTATCAAGGTGAAAGCAATAAGTAGGCTCAGCCAACTGATTTAAAGGCCCAACACAATATATTGTGGAAATATTAATCTTTGCATGTTTGTTAATAGCAGCTTTGTGGTGCTGGTGCTTGTGGAGAATTGGTGATTCAGTATGTTGGGGTATGTTTGAAGCAGACCTGACTGAGACCCCATTCGGAGTCAAGAACCACCACAGCTATGTTTGAGACAAGGAAAAGACATTGGGAAAATCTGGTCCAAGATACTGTGGGTAATCCACCCAAATGCGTCATTCTAAAGTGGTGTCTAAATTGTTGTGCTGTAGACATTTTCTGGGACCCACTGTTGTGCAAAGGGGTCCTCTTCTCCAGGGCCCCAGCCCTCTCAGGATCGGTTCTTGGGTTTCCACCAAACTCTCCAAAGCCAATTTTGAGGGCACATAGAAAGCTGTTGTGGGATGGGGAACTCCAACTCCTCATAAAAGCTGCTCTACCAGCAAAAAGAGCTAAATAAATTGCATTCACGGGTTCAGATTTGCTGCAGGTCTGTTTGGAATTCAAGTGCTGCGCTGCCCCAAGTTCTTCATCTAAAGTCCGTACATAAGGATTGTGTAAATGTCTACTTACACCAATAAATTAATGGCTTTATCGACAATTGGCATTCATTATAAAAATGGCTTATTCCCATTAGGTTTTATGTCTTTGTAAAGCTGAATATGAGTTTCATGTATGCTAATCGCTATGACACTAGGAGAAGACACCATGGCATGAACAAATGAATGAATGTAGTATTTTACCTTCTTTATGCAAATAGGTTAATATTTTATATTTGAAATGTTTCTGAAAATGTGTATTTTGTATTTTAATGTCTTAAGTATGTATTTTACTCAACTATGAATGTTTCTTAAGGATCATGCACATTTCTTAGCAGCCTATTAACAGTGACAATGGATAACACTACTTCCCTTAACAATGTATTTTGCAATGATTTGCATACCTTTCATTCAATATTTATGCTAAAGACAGTCTGAAACAAAATGGGGAGATTGCAAATGTGCTCAACATATAATTTTAGTTATGCAGTGCTATTATTTATGCAACATCGTATTTCAGCCATCAAAAAACCATGAAGGGGCACTATCGAGCTTTGCTCTCTAGCACGGGTTCCTGACCTGGGGGTCGTGACCCCCAACAGGGTCATGACATGTTTTCTGGGCGGGTCACCACTATTATTTTTAGTTGCAATTATTTTTAAATCTATTGTAATAAATATAATATATATACACAATGCTGTTTTATTTTAATCTTCCTGGCCCACAGATAGATAAATTTAATCTGAACTGGAGAAGAAGAAGGTCCCTTTAAGGAATTCTGGTAGCCACCAGGGAGTATAAATTACCTTGATTTCTGGGAATGATTTACAGCAGAGAACTAACAAATGGATAAGAGGACACTAGCATGTGGAATTGAAATATATTGTAAGTAAGAGATTGTTAATATTACCTAATAGTGGGGGAAGTACAACTAACAAAATGAGGTATATTATTATTATGTTTGAAAACTATTTTAGGTTCATGAATGTTCCTGTTTCCAGCATCTTGGAGGTCCAAGGGATACCTTCTGAAGAAGTAAAAATACCACGAAACGAGCTTAGTGGACAATTATTTATGCTCGGAGCTTGTCAACATTACCCCAAGGATCTAAGACCTTGACTCTACATTGGAATGGACTTTTTACTCAACACTTCCAGACCCTAGACTTCGATTTTCTACGAGTAGATACCTGGACTACACACATTTGCATTGAAGAACTTTATCCTATTATTTACTTGCTTAGTATAAGATAGAACATTGTTTACAAGTATTGTTTGATGGCTTGATATCAGTTGGTGATACATTGTTATTGATACTTTTGTATATTATATACTAATGTTCTGATTTTTGTTCAGCTGCAATACGGAGTTTCCTGTGTTTGTTTATCTTCTATTCCGTACTCCCTAGATTTTGATAAGGCAGCCTAGAGTTCTTAGTAATTTCTGTACCCCTTTGGGTGGATTTTCCTTTTATGCATGCGCATCACTCCTACCCCCTCCAAAAGAGCCACTCTTGCTCGTTTCTCTCTGCTCCTCCACATCCACCTTTGGAGGACTGAGGTTAGCCCTTTGGACCGGAATGTTAGCCCAGCTCAAAGAGCCCTGAATGAGGCGAGCACGCAGTGCATGCTGGGAATTCTGACGCCCAAGATGGCAGCAGGATTGATAAGTTGTTGCTGCTGTGGTAGTGGCACCTTTCACTCCGCTTGAGTTTCCTGTTCTTCCAGGTACAGTGATGGCAGCACCATGAAGGGAGAGGGGACCTGGGCAGGGAGATCCTTCCGAGCCCTGCCTGAGTCATGCAGGAGGAAGGCAAGAGAAGCAAAAAAGGTTAGGGAGGAAAACCAGGGTGGGGAGCAAGGGAGCCATGGTGGAAGTATTTATTTGGGCTTGAGGGGGAGGGGCTCTTCACTGAAGGGGCTTTGGGGGGGGAGGAGACATCAAGGGAGGGTCGTTTCCACACCCAAAAAAAGGTGGTTGCTTTTCAAGCCTGTTATTATACTTATACAACAGTGTATAACCCAACATTTTTCAAGTCGCAACCTCTTTTTATAATTGCCAAGTAACTTCTGACTCTCTGCCACATTTGCATTAAAACGCATTTTTAATGGAGTAAAAGAAAGCACATTAAAATAGACTTATATATTTTTAATAATACATAATCATGGGGTCAGCTGTAAATCTGCCTCTACCACATAAAATTTGAGAAAGAAAATGTCAATACACTTTGAGTTTATTTTACTTCATTGGGGAACTGGTCATTTCTAGATATGGGGGGGGGGGGGAGCTACCCAGACATAAAACAAGCTGGGCTGAGTGGGTCAGAATGGCCACTTGCATTCTTATAGAGACTTTCAGGGCTATAACACTATGTTAGGGCCAATTGCTTTGGGAGAGGTGGCCCAGGGGTCAAAGATGGTCTGAGGGCTTGGGGGATGCACTGGAGTGGCCACAAAATCAGAGTTCCCAGAGTTCCCTTCCCACTCCAAGAATGAAGCTCACTGAATGATCTTGGGTAGTAACCAAGTCAATTTCTTTTAACTTTACCTATCTCACAGGGTTTTTGTGAAGATAACATTTAAAGGGGAGGGGAGAACACTGCATACTGCCTTGAGGTCATAGAGAAAAACTGGGGAAGGTGGTCTAATAACATTGACAAATACAGATTGTTTAGACAGATGTCACAACAGGCATTTCGAAAAGATAGCTCTTTCATCCATGGTGTCAAAATAATCATCTTAAAGAAACAGAATAAAAGTGGAACAAAGCCAACTGACCTATAAGTGATACTCATAGCTTACTTTCTAGTTATTTATGGATTCATCTTCAGTATGTTGAAGCAATCTGGATTCTCTCTCTCTCATTTCTACTCATTCAGCTGAGATTTTAGGAACAGATGAGTTATCAATGATAGGTCATTTATTATGATTATTTTAAAGTCTTGCTAAACCTCTTCAGGTCTAAGGAATGAGGCTCTGGTGTGAGACACCAATCTAGTTACATGACTATACAGGCTGTCTGATGAAATGGACTTGTCCATGAAAGCTCACATAAAAAAAAATATAAAAGTTAGTATATAAGGTGTCACCATGTTTCTGTCTTTTTTAAAAAACTTTTTATTACTGTTTTGCTTTTACCTATAATGCTTGCACAGACTAACACAGCTACCTCTTCTACAATTATATGGGTATTTAGCTGTTGTTTGGTCTGCTACAGGGACAGACTGGTTTACTCCTAAAGACAGTGATCAAACAATGTATTTGCTGGAGCAAATCAGCCCACCCTCAGAGCAGTTCTACCTGCACATTTCTTGTCCCTCTCAGGGGCTTCCTCTTTTTTGTGTGGGTAGGATTGCTTTGGTTTGGTTCATTTTCAGCATGCACAGTAGTGAGCCTTCCTGTCATTTGCCAACATGTTGAAGTGGCTTCAGAAGAGAGCCACTTCAGGATATTGCCAAATTAAACAATTCCTCAGTTCCATAAAGGGGCCAGGGGGATTTTTTAAAAAAAAATGCATTGGGGCAGCACATATGCACTGCTTCGCTTTAAAAAAAAAAAAAGGTGTAATGGGAAACTTCCTCCTGGAAGTGGAAGGAGACAAGAGGGGGCAACAAAGGATATTTGTTGTGCGCTCTTCTTGACAGGCTCTCTACTAGAAAAGCAAAGCAAATAAAAATCCCCCTTGTTGCCTCCTCCTGTCTCCACCTCCTTCTGGGAGGAACTTTCCCTTTGAGCTTTTATTTTATTTTTTTAAAGTGGTGCAGTGCATATGCACTACCTTAATATGCTTTTCAAAATCACTTCCTCAGCCCCTCCACGGAGCTGAGGAACTGTTTAATTTGCCAATATCCTGAAGTGGCTCTCTTCTTAAACCACTTAACGATATTGGCCTGCCAATATCAACAGTAGGCCAAATAGTGTCACCTGAGGCCTGTACACTATTTGGATGTGAGGATCACATTAAATGGCATACAAGATTTCCTAACAACTTTACTTAGCTTGATCCAGGCTACTCTCGAAAGAAAAAAAGAAAAAGCGTATAGGCAAGCCCTAAATCTCAGTGAACAGAGCAATTACATCTGAGTTCCTGCTTACTAGTGCCCAATATACTTTATCAGAACTTTAAGGAACTCTTGTGTTTTCTTGAAAGGTAGCTTCATACTAATATTCTTAACAGATTCAGATACAGTTGCATTGACTCAGGGTGTATAGCCTTTTGGTTTTTTTAGTGTGTATGTTCAAATACCAGTTCTCACTAGAGACGGGCACTTCATATTCATATTAAAAATGAAGCCCAGTACTACAGGTGGTACCGATTCCCATCTCCCACGCCCAGAACCTGGTCAGATCCCAGGTTGACTACCTGAATAGGAGATGACAGCTGGCCAGGGTCCTTTCCAGATTGGTGTGCCAACGTTGAAGGTGGATCCCTGCACAGCACTGAGCCTGGTAAGTGGGCCTGCTGGTTCTGGGCGAGGGGGATGGAAATCGGTACCACCTGCAGTACCGGGTTTTGTTTCTAATATGAAGTCCTTGTCTCCAGTTCTCACATTTCTATGATAATCTAGCTTGACCAAGATGAGCTAAGGAAATAGTGCCAGGGTCTGTTTAGGATGGTAAAAATTCTATAGGGCAGAAAGCATTAAAGACAAGCTAAGAATTTTGTGAGTAGGAAAGAGTTTGGAAAAGCGGTCAAGTGTTTATTATGAATGTCCCTTCATCCCTTAATAGAGACACAGGCAACACAGAGGGTTGCAGGCTACAGAGGTCCCTTTAACTTCACTTGAGTTTCCTGCTTCTGCTCCAGACTGCTGAAACCCCAGCCTTCACTAAAACAGCCACTGAAATTGCAGCACAGAGCATCTCTAGGGTCTGGACACCCCATAGAGATTTGGTGGCAGAGGCAGGTGCCCTAGTAGCAGCAAAACACACTGGGAGGAGTTTAATTCACTCACACCTATACTGTCTTGGTGATGGGCCTCACTCACTAGATGCCTTCCTATCTCTTTTCCCACAGCTCCACAAACATACCAGACGTATGCTGGGAAAGGAAACAGAAGCCAAGGGGTATTTTCCGCTGCTCCATGTTGCTGACATAAAATAATCTGGGCAGTGTACTGTGTTGCTGGTTTTATTCCTCCTGGCTCATTAAACAGAAGGAATAATGAAACTACAGAATTAAGCTGAGGGTGATTTCAAACTTATATTTGAAGCCTGTTGTGATGTCTTTGGGGAGTTTAGCTTTATACTCTAGAAGGGCATAAAAAAAAGAAGAAGACCCTACAGTTCTTTGAGTTCCCCTGTGAAATTCATTGCCCAGCAATGCCTATTCAACTTCACCGCAATGGGCTGGAAAGTCTGTGCAGATAGATTGGTTGCCACCTTCTCCCCTAGTTTCATTAAGTTCATGAAAATAAAAGGAATGAACCCAGCAGATCCAAGAATTAGCAGTAACATAATGAGCTCCGCCAGACTCAGTCTTTGCAGTCCTGAGCCTTTCACAAAGCTTCTCATAAAAGGAAGAATTACCTCACAGAAAATCCAACTGTGCAGGTTTCACCCCTCTCGGTAATAAACGATAAACATCTATGATGCCGGTGGCCCAGTTTACTTCTACTGATTGACTGATGAGTGCCATAGATTGCAGATAGAGTGAGAGGCTGATGAAGCATATGAGATGATGGAGATTGATGATGTAAAGCAGGACAACGAAACACACAGCCCTTCAGAAGTTGCTCAATTGCTACTTCCATGGTATGTCACCATGGCCTAACTGCAGTCTAAAAATGTCCGGAGGATCACACTTTTCAGACCTCTGCTATAAAGCCATCAGAGATGGCTCTGAAACTAATCTGAATAGAACAGCACAGTGTGTAGATAGCAAGACAAAATTGCACTGTAATACTCATCTTGAAATTTTTATATCTCAGACCATTGCATTAGTAATAATTGTCCCCAACCAATGTAAATAATGACTCTTCTGGCACTATCCTTTTGTGTTGACAGAGGATCAGCAGGGCTAGCCTGTCCGAAAATTAGCTGTTTGGGCATGAACTGCTGAGTAACACAGCATGTGCCATCAATTCATCTAAATGTGCTACAGCAGATCAATAATGGATCTGTAAAGCCATTTGTTCTTTGACTCTCCATGGCAAAAAACATTGCCTTAAAAATAGCTCAATTTCCTCCATATCTAGGATTAAACAGAATATCAACACCATGAAAGCAAACATGCAGCATTTAACAGAAATGTCTCTCTGAGCAGGCTATGGTGAACATTTCCCTTTATTTTTCCCTAGCCAATCCCCCTCCTTTTATCGGAAAAACAAAGCTTTCCTTTTACAGTCAAATGGTTGGATTATTTTTCACTGTTGGTACATTGCCAACATTCAGCAATGCAGGAGTAAATTTAGTCACAGAAAGGCAGCAGGTGCTACTCTTTGGGGGGGGGGGAGGGGTCAGTGGGGCCAGCACACTCACTCCAGTCCCAAATATTGCCCATTCTAGTCATATATTCAAAGTCAAAACTGAACAAATAACGCAATGGCTGAAATCCTATTGCTTAGCGTAGTATGTTGCACTAGAGGAGACCCACTGAATCAGTCGGGATCTGGCGAATCACTTCTGCCACACCTTCAGTCAATTCAAATGGGCCTACCCTAGTTGTTACTTAGGATGCTAAAGTAAGTAACAACTAGAGTAGGCCCATCTGAATCAATGGAACTTACAGAAGAGTTGACTCACCAAATCCCCACTGATTCAATGAGTCCATTCTTGTGCAACTTAATACAGCGAGCAACAGGATTTCAGATAACGAAGCAAGAAAACATTCCATTAGCATTGGCATTAAAGCAGGCAAACCTTAATCTAATTCTCCTTTACACACATATATTAGATACTTTTCTGTTATTAGAATGTAGAATACAAGTAGCATTCTGAGCCAGAGATTTTTAGCTGATACACAAAGATGCAAAAATCAAATCAAAGAGAGGGCAAACAAAGCTGTCACTCCATGTAGTGCCCCTTCTCTATTCACAAACCTCTTCCTTGCAAGCATTAAAGGAGCTTTGTGGCATAGTGGTTGAACTTTAGTACTGCAGTGAAGACTCTATTCATGATCTGAGTTTAATCCCAACAGAGTCGGGTAGCCAGCTCAAGGCTGACTCAGCCTTCCATCCTTCCAAGGTTGGTAAATTGAGTACCCAGCTTCCAGTGGGGGGGGGGCAATGTGTATCCTGCATAATTAATTGTAAACTGCCCAGAGAATGCTTTAAGCACTGTGGGGTGCTATATAAGCAGCACACTTTGCTTTTGAGTGTATTTGCAAGAATAAGGTGTATATAAAGCAATGGGCACATTTTAAATTGTGGGTTACGAAACATGGCATAATTGAAAAATACGAATGAACACGCTATAGTCAAGGGAGAAAAGTTCAACAAATGAGGTAAAATGTGCAAATAATCATGCGCACCAGGAAAAGTAAAACAAAAACTGTGCATGGATTTCAGCGGAGGAAGAAAGCAAAGCCTTGAAACCTGGTATGAAACAAAGATGGGAAGAAAACGCAGGTGGGACCCAGAAAAAACCTAAGAAAATTGAATTTGAAAGATGGTCAGATCCCAACCCCCAGCCCCCCCCCCCCCCCAGCACACATTACACTGAAGTGCTTGTAACATTTAAAGTGTAGAAGAAAGTCAAAGCAAAGTAAGAAGAACTGAAGTACTCGAAGAGGGAATGTTTCACAAAATTTGGGTGAGGGCGTGAATAAGGCGCTAATGCAAGGTTTATCTTCATTAGCTGATTGTTTGTATTAATAATTCATTTGGTTGGTATGATACACAATAGTGCCATCCCTCTTTAGAAAATGCAATAAAATGTGTTGGAAATCAACAGCAGATTGTGTCATGAATATTGTTAATAGCATGTCATTTGTTCACTTTCTGTAATTAAATGCAGCCTCCTACAAGATGTACTTCAAAGAATATAGGCAGACATTGCCGCCTTCAGACGCTGCAAATCCAAATGTATGCATCACAGGAGCGTACAACTCAGCCCCATCGGTGCCTACACAGGATTCAGTGGGGCTTACTCTGAGGGATGTGTGTCTTAGTTTTCTGCAACACATTCCTCTGTAAGAAGATTCACTATAGCATCATCCCTGAAAGCAAAGTTTCCTAAAAAACTGTTTTGTATACAAATTTTGTGCAATCAAGATTACCAAATGAATACATAAATAATAAACTCACTTTGCACAAAACAATACACAAAGTTCATCCTCATTTACCATGAGTGCTATCCCATACTCCTGGGATGTCAAACAAAGGGAACTGATAAGAAAATGGAAATACCACTTCTGAGTACCGTAGGGACATGGGCTTTGCTCATCCTGTGCACTATTTCTGGAGAGAGGGATGGTGGAAAGTATGACTGCATTCCACAATATAATGGTACATTCTATTGCTCTATTACAGGCTTTTTTTCAAGTTCGTTTTGCCATGCCTTAGCGTACTCAAAGCTGAATTTTTAAAAAAAGTGATGTCAACTTTAAGATGAACAGTGAAGGATGATTCCAAAAATGCGTGAACAAATAGGGCGTAATGCTTAGCAGCAGTAACATCACTGAAGCACAGCAATGTAAACAAGGAATACATGTAAGGTTTTCTATGTAATACAGAGCTCAGTTATCTAAATGAATGTGGACCTGGCTGGGATGATATCTACTTTAATTAGCTCATGTTTACAGTAGTGTAATGTATTCTAAGTAAGGCTGTCTATAAAGAATACTGAGATACCACACCTTCAATGTGGCAGCCAAGTTGTTAACAAAGCCATATCCAGTATGAGGATGATGTTAGTCCCTTATGAAAACAATCACTCTAGCTTTTGGTCTAGTTTCTGTGGCCGGTTAGAGTCTTCTCAACAGAAGACTGTGAGTACTACCAATCAAAAGACATTGCACAGTTACTCTAACTTTCCCTTCTTGTTAATGGTGAAAAAAGGATGAAAAGTGTAGTGAAATATTCAACCATAGGAATGTTACAAATGAAGGATGTCACACAAATGTCCAACAAACTCAATGATTGTGGTAAGCCAATTGTGCAATAAAAGCTTTGTCTGGGAGCATCCCATTCAAACTCTAGTGAAGACATTTTAAACTGTCACTGTTCAGGGGCAGGATGTCTGAAGGATTTCTTATTCTCTTATAACCCTTGCTTATGTCTTCACTAGAGGTACTGCAGTGTGTCTCATTGTCCTGGTAGTATGTTTAGTTGAAAAGAAGGCCTTTTCACTGGCCATACCCAGGCTCAAGAACCTCCTTCTGAAGAGTGACTTATCTCAGCTTTTATCTGTTTTCCACCAAGTAGCTAAAACATTCCTGTTCAGGAACGCTTTGTGGTCTACATTGTACTTTAGCTATCTGTACTGAATTACTCTGATTGCTGGAGGATGTCTAATTGTTTCCCTGTGTGTCAGTATCTTGCAGTATTCTCTTTGTGCCATATTGTTTAGTCACTGATTGTGAGTGTTCTAACAGTGTTGTTTTCAAAATACAGAGAAACACCCACAGTACAAACATAGATGCATTGCTGATATTTCCCTTCCCCTTATCCATTGACCTTTTCTGCATGTTCTTCCATTTGCCTTCTATCCTAATTTCATAAGCATGTTCATAGACATTTTATCCAGAGACCCAGAGACATTTACTGTTTTCATAAATTTACTGTTTTTAATCCTTTAGGCTTCCCAGGGCCAGCTCAAATGCCACTGCCATTGCATGTCAAGGAGTGTATTAGCTAGAGATCATTAAGCTGTTTGGGCAAGTGAGGCTCAAACCACTCCTCTGTGGGAGAAAACAACAATAACACAAATCTAACAACTAACTTATTATTTTTATTACACCTAAAATCAACTACACCTGGTCTTTAGATGTGCCCCCTCCAGGCTCTACATAAGTGGTTGTATCTCTACTTCTTTGTGTCTTTAGAATTTAATAATCAAATACAACTCCCATAATCTTAAAAGAATAGATATTTGTCAACAGACTTACAGACAGAATTCTTGTGGTTGCTGTCTTTATTAGGTAGCATCTTGACTCCTCTTGATTTCAACTCAATTGCCTTTTTCACTATAAAAAGACCAAAAAAATGACAGTTTTATAATTTTAATAATATAAACATAGATCTTGAACACAGTGTACAGAAATGTGAAGAAAATCAAATATAAGAAGACAACATGTTACTTTCCTTTAGGTGAATGTCTCACTGAATCACACAGTTTAAAATTACAGTAGTACCTCAGTTTGCGAACGCCTCAGTTTACGTAATTTTCAGTTTACAAACCGAAATCCATAAGAAATAAAGCCCCGGTTTACGTTGTTTTCTCTCTTTTTTTCCCGCACTACGAAAGGGTTTTCCCAGGGCGCACTGCGCCTATAGTGCTGCCCCTTTCGTAGCGCAATTGGCGTTTCGGTTTGCGAAATTTCCATACTACATAATGTCGCATAGAACGGATCCGTTTTGCAAACCAAGGTACTACTGTACATTCAATGGTAGTGAACTTTCCTTTCCCAAAGCTTTCCAGTAGCTCACCTGGAAAACACTCATTTTTGACATATAAATATAAAGATAGACATTAAGCCTAAGAAGTGTTTGGCTTTACTTCTTAAAACAGAAAGACTTGGATATTTAATTAGAGCTGTATTCTTCCTATCACGTTTTGTATTTTCCATGATGTAAACATATTTGTGGTCTTATGACTTCATTGATCATTTCTAGAATCCCAACCACTATTCTTAGTGGTTATCAGAAGATTTCATCAGAAGATGTAAGCCAAATATTGGATGGAGAAAGGGTCAAGTCCTCCCTTGAACTCATCCTATTCATTTGGTTTCCTCACCCTACTCCTTGCTTCTCTGCCATCAAAACACTGTCCCCCCCCAAAGTGAGCTTTCCACTTTCTTTTATTACATTAATCAACTGGCAATGCCCAATTCTGGGAAAAAAATATATCAGCCCTTCACTAATGAATGTGAAAGGAAGCAATTTTCTACAGTTCTCCTATAGTTTTGTGCCCATATCCCAAATCTTTCTGGAAGACCTCCCTGAATTTATAGAACAAAGTTTCTAATTGTGGAGGGAGTTGCAGTAGGAAGGGGAATATGGAGGCATCCATCAGATTTGTTTGATTCCACCCCGTATGTGGTTTGATCCTTAGTCAACTGGCTAGCAAATGGCAAACACTTAGAAAGTAATTCACTTCCCTCTGTTCAAATCAGAATGATATAATTTAGGGAGCTTTCTCCTGTTAAAATAAGAATTTTAGTAAACATGTGAGAGCTCATGTAGCTATATTCTATTGGACAAACTGAATCCATCAAGTCCAACCCCCTGCACTGAGCATGGGGTTGGACTCAATGGTCTTATAGGGCCCTTCCAACTCTAGTGTTCTATAATTCTATGCCTCTATGACAGCAGCTTCTTAACTTTATTGAGTTAACATTTTTCGCAGGTTACTTTCTGCCTGCTTATCAAAGGATTGCACTCCAGTAAAGTTTGATTGAAATGAATGAAGCAGGTTCCATTAGAAAGCCGTGGAGACCCTGGGTTCTTTAAGATCACGCTGGCTGTTTCTATCAATATATTTGAAGTGCCTCAAATGATATTAATGTTCTCATTACTGAATTTCATATGAGACATAAAAGCATTATTGCCTTTTATATTGTTCTGTCTGTGAGAGATAGAGTGAGTGAGAAATTACAAGTCTTCAACACATTTCCTTCAACCACAATTGTCTGGTTTATCTATTGAGAACTGACAGGTTCTCTATTAATTTTTTAATGGTAACTCTTCATCATTATTTCATAAGCAGTCTGATTATCTGAATTGGAGGGACATATGTATCGCCTACAAGGTGGCAATTTAACTTAGCGTTGCGCTGGAATACAGTGAATACAGCATGTTTATTTCATCTTATGCCACACAGAAGTTACCACACACACACATATATATAAGCATGGCAGTCCTATAAAAGAACCTCCTAAGATAATCAGAAAAGTGATGCTAGACTGAAGTAATGTCATAAAGGTGACAAAAATAAATAAATTATGTTCCATAAAGAATTCAAGCAAGGTGAGACCTGAAGGCTCCTCAAAGGATATGTTACTTTTGGCATTTAAAAACATTGTGAAGTAAATCTCAACTGAAGCTTACAGACACTTTCCAGCCACATGCAGAAAGTTAGACACCAGAATGTGCTATTTTAAAGGAAGCAGTCACAGAATATATTACTAAAATTCTATCATATGGCTCAAAGTCTTTTTATTTAGTTAACCTCTTCCCATTTGAGCGCCCATCATTACACTCACTGCAGATGAAGAAATCAATAAAGAGGTGAGACACAATGAATGAATTAAGGTGACACCTCCAATTTGTGAAGGGAAGCAATATGGGGTCCTAGCATCTAAACCAGGTCATAAAGTTGCAAAAAATCTCATGAGTAACACCTTCCTGGCCAAGTTGTTACTCGTGAGATTAGTTCACTGTACCACAGGCTGTCACTCTTGTCAGTCTATTGGGGGCCTTTCTAATCTATTCCACCTAGGGTGTTGGTAATAAAGTAGGTGCTGTAAGCGACCCCTATTCAGCCTTAGGCCCCAGAAACCTCAGCTGCAAGCTTCAGAAATCACTACATAGGTGCCTACAGATGTCTACCAACCCTGTTTCTTGCACAAATTCACTCATAAGCATGCCAGTGGAGACCAAATATGAAATCATTTACCTGAAATCAAAGTTAGAACACACCCAAGGATTAACCCATAACCCATGTAGTAGAAACTCACCTGCAGATTAAACAGCAAACAACAACAATAAGAATGTACCATCAAGTCAGTTCTGACTTACGGTGATCCATCCCAGAGTTTTCTGGGTATAGAGTACTCATGTGTTGTTGTTTGTTGTTATGTGCCATCAAATTGCCTCCACCTTATGGCAACCCTATAAATGAGTGATCTCCAAAATGTCCTGTCCTCAACAATCCTGCTCAGCCCTAAAACTCAAGCCAGTGGCTTCCTTTAGGGAGGTCAATCCATCTCATATTTTGTCCTCCTCTTTTCCTATTGTTCTCAGCCTTTCCCAGCATTGTTTTCTTTTCTGGAGAAACTTGCTTTCTCATGATGTGCCCGAAGTATGTCAGTCTCAGTTCCATCACTTTTGCCTCCAGAGGTAGTTCAGGTTTGATTTGCTCTATGACATATTTGTTCATCTTTCTGGCAGAGCAGTGTATCCACAAAGCTCTCCTCCAGTATCACAATTTAATTTATTTTCCTGTCAGCTTTCTTTACTATCAGGCTTTCACATCTGTACATAGTGATTGAGAATACAATAGTGTGGATGAGCTTGGTCTGGTTCCAAGGTGTGGTTTACCATTTCCTTTTTCTAGGGGGGTTCTGGAACCATGTAGCTTGTTAAGGCCACAAAGGCTGGGCCTTCACCCACAAGGCACTCCTCCACGGCCAGGTACTTTATCTCACTCGGCTTTCCAATATCAATGTGACCAAACTAGCCTAAGGGGCTAAGAAACACCAGACCATAAATCCTTTCATCCCACCTAACTCAATATAAAGGAGACAAAAAGACCCTCTCCATAAAGTGGAAAAGAAAGAAAAATCCTAAGAATAGGGAGAGAAGATAGGTGCCAGGATTCCTAAAGACAATGTAGGCACGACACAGGGAACTCATCACTCTGTCTAATGAATGTTGGATAGCTCAGTGATTTAGGTATATGGCTCTGGAGCCAGAGGTTAGGAGTTTAATTACCCACTGTGCTTCCTTGACAAGGGCTGGACTCAAAAATCCATAGGGTTCCTTTCCAGCTCTGCAGTTCTAAGGTTATCATTTATCTGTCTAATATTAAACTATGACAGGATGACATCATGTTTCATCAGCATTCTTGCTTACACACTATAGAAAACTTAAGCTCTACCATCCTTCCAGTGATATTGTAAGAAACAATTTAGGGAAGTTGTTTCCTCACTTACATGGCTTTCTGTATTTGTCACTAACCCTCCTCCACCATTCTATGTTTCTACATCAGTGTATGCACTCCTCCACATGGATCATGCACAACACTCTGCATAAACTATATTGTATACATCAGTCTTAGAGAGAAGGAAACATGACAGCAGCATTATCACAGTGACTACAAAAGAGCTAATGTAGTTGCCAGATAGTGTTGTGGGCATACCCAGTGGGATTTTCTACTTTTTCTTCTTTTCACAGTAAGCCACCAGTTGCTATTCAATACATACCAGTCTCAGAAGACTAGTATGCACGGTTTATCTGCCTGACAGTGGCTGATGGCACAGAATTATGAGTGGAATTCCAAGGTTTTGAGCAAACAAGGTTTTCTTTTACTGACCTGTCTTTTCTGCTGCAATGCCTTTTGCCCAATTTAACAAAAATATGTGGGGTTGCCTATGAGGTTGCTACAGAAACTTCAACAGGTCCAGAATATGGCAGCCAGACTACTGGGTGGTGTGAAGAAAAACCATCATATCCCCCCTACTCAGGCCACTCTGAACTGGCTACCTGTTCGTTTCCGTGCCAGCTTCAAGGTGATGATGCTCACATACAAAGCCCTAAATGGTTTGGGACCTTGTTACCTGACAGAACGCCTCCTTCTGATGAGATCTGCCTGTTGTACATGATCTTCCCAGGCCGGACGATTGAGAATATTGACCCCAAAAGAGACCCAGAAAGAGAAGACCAAAAACCAGGCCTTCTCAGCAGTCGCTGCCCATCTTTGGAATATAGAATATAACTTTTATTGAAGAGGTCTAAATGATTTAGTGACTTTGAAATCCTTCCTTTCACTCATGGGCTGAGAAACTTTGGGGTTTTGCATATTGTGTACGGTGTATTTGAAACGGTCTGAATATATATATTCCCATCTTTGGAATAATCTCCTGCCAGATATTTGCCTGGGCCCTTCACTGGGAATTTTTAATCACTGAAAACATGGCTTTTCAGTCAGGCCTTCCCAGACCTTATAACATCGTAACACAGTGGCTGTTTCAGCATTTACATTATCAGTTAAGCCACCTTGCCTTTAAACTACATTAAATTATTTCTAGTTAATTTTATGTTATTTTCTGTATGTGTTTAATTTTGATTTTTATAGCTATTATGTTTACTGTTTTTAAATTGCTGTTTATTATCTTATGTTACAATGTTGTAGGCGGCCCAGAGTGGCCTTGGCAGCCAGATGAGCAGTATAAAAGTCAAACAAACAAAAAAACAAATAAATAAAATGTTATGTGATGAAACACAGGAGTCTTCCTCCAATGAAGAGAAACTTTCGCAAGCTAGAGGTGGAGGTCTTTACATGAGCAGACTTCTCCTGTTCACTATCACGATGTGACCACAAAGTTAGCCTATAGTCCTAAATACTTTCCAGCACTCTTAAGCTGGGAGGGGTTTGAATTCAGCACAGCTTCACCTAGTCCCGTATCAGCTCAGCTGGCTCTCAGCCATCTTGAACTACATCCCAAGTCAATTTTAATGGAGAATATTAAGGCTGAAGAAATTTTAAAAGCCTTGGCAGAGCAATCTTGATAACAGCCCTTCCTTCTCCAAGAGCTGTGGAAGAAGACATGAATCATTGTTCTTTCTTCTATAGTTAAATTTCTGTAGAGGAGCTTGTGGGCTGAACAGGGAAAGTTATTCACTCAAAGATTTGGGTGGTAGCAGCCCCCTACTTTGGCCATAAGACACCTGTACGTATCTATGACACCCACTCTTTTATGCTTTGTTGTTGAAAAGAATGTGGTCATATTCAGGTCCAAGACACTGGATGGTTGGAAGAGGGTGTTCCTTAAGGATGTGACTACAGAGCAGGAAAAACGGGAATGGATCCACAGTGAAATTGCACCTGGGAAGTTGGGTGTCCTTGGATGAATTTCCTTCAGCCAACCATAGAGGTGTCAGCAGAGAGAGAGGAGGAAATCAGCCTTGTTTGCAGCATAACCATTTGAGTCCTCTCCTCCCCACACCTGGAGCCTGGGTCTGCTTGTTTCTTTCTTTCTTCCCTTTCCATTCTGTTTCCCCCCCCACCCTCTCTTTTTATTTTAAAGGCTTGCTGTCCTAATGCTAGAACAGCTAGGTCAGTGGTCCCTAACCTTTTTAACACCGCGGACCGGTTGGGGAAGGTGGGGCACCCCCCCCGCGCTCACACGCATGCATGAAGGGGCGCACGCACTCATGCGCATGTGCAAAGGAGTGGGGGTGCTCGCGCGGGTGCGCACACACTCATGCGCATGCGCAAAGTGTGGGGGTGCTCAGGGGCACTTGCGCACATGTGCAAAGGGGTGGGCTGGGCTCACGCGGGCACTCTCGTGCATGCACGATGGGGCTGTGCGGGGGAGTGCGTGCGGGGTGGGTGGGAGATCTATCTCCGCGGGCCGGTCTGGCCCAGGCCACAGACCGGTACTGGGCCGCAGACCGGGGGTTGGGGACCCCTGAGCTAGGTTGACCAAAGAGAAAAAAAAATAAAAGACAGGAATCGGTAGAAACACATGAAGAAGTTTTCAATCAGCCTTGTTTCTAGCTTGTTTCTAGCTGTGCTCTGTGTCTCCTGCAAACCTGGACAGCTCCAGCAAAGCTACCTTAACAAGTTCAAAACAAGACTGATTGAAAACTTCACAATCTCTTTCTGCTGATTACTCACTCTCTCCCACCCCCTTTGGTCGCCTACCTGCCCTAGTGTTAGGACCGCAAAGCTTTAACAAGGAAGGAAGGAATGGAATGGAACAGGAAATAATGAAGGGAACAAGCAGACCCAGGCAGCAAGGGAGGGAGGAATCAAATAGCAGAGTTCCCTGCTGCCCTGCCTCTCTCACTGCTGCTGCAGATGGGCGCAATGGCTGGAGACAGAAGGGCTACAGACCTCTCCACCACTAGTCATGGAGGGCGAAAACAGTTTTCTACAGAAACAAAACGTAATTGGTTTGAGTAGTTTCTCAAGGCACTGTTAAATAAACCATTGCAATTTCATTAAGCTAATAATTGCACTGAGCAGCCACTGCATCTATGCAAGGCTCTGAAAAGGGGCATTTAACGAAGTGACCGCAACATGTTCTTAATGAACCTGTCTAATTTTATGTTTAAAAATGATAAAAACCCTGAAACTATACAAGATTTCATGCTGCCAATACTCACCACAATACACAGTGAATTTGCAATTTAAATGGCTTCACTGCCCTGCTGGGGACTACTGAATAACTCGATGATTTAAAAATTATAACATAGCCAAGAGAGAGGGGGAGAAAGAAAGACAGAAAGAAAGAAAGAAAGAGAGATTTATTTATTTTTAAATTATCCTGTTTATGTTAAGTAATCCCAAAAGGCAGGATTTATATTTTTTTAAATGTATTAATATACAAGGAAAATCTTCTTACTCAGATTTTCATTCTGTAGAAAAATGTCTTTTTTATCCCCCCCCCCCCCTTTGAAACCACATTGGAAAACAGTCAAGACTGAAGGAGCTCACCATACTACATCATTTTATATGGGCATTAAAATAATCATCAAATTTGTCTGGTTGCTGGGCTTGCTGATTGGCTAAACTACTCTGTAATAGTTTGAGGTCACACATGAGTTCCAAGCAGATCTCTAAAGATTTGTCTAAAATATTCTAAGCCATTCTTGACAGAAAACAGTGTTTAGTTTGTAGTCTAGCTGACCTACTTTAGCAAGCAAATATTAATATATTCCCAACATGTGCTCCTTTCTTTCTTTTCTTTTCTTTTCTTTCTTTCTTTCTTTCTTTATTTTAATAGAAAACAAAATATAACACAACTACACAGAGAATCCTTAAAACATAAAGAACACAAAACCACACAACATAAAAACAACACAATAATACAAGGGCACTCCCACATACACCAGTATCATCTGGCAATATAATCAATTTTCCTTCTTAACGGCAGCCTGTTCCTCTTCTAAAACTGCACTGATTCTTGTGAAGGCACACAACCCTTCCCCTTTTTAAAATACAAACTTAGTAAAATCTCCCCATATATCAATGAAAATCTCCTCATGTGACTATCCCTTTTTAATTTTCATATTACACGCCAATGTATCATTAATAGCTATATTCCAAACTTCTTTAGACCATTCCTCCAGTTGAAAATCATGCTTAACTTTCCAATTCCTTGCTACCATTAATCTTGCTGCTGTTAATACATTTGAAATTAGTTACCCAACTCCGTCGATCATTATCAAATATTGATAAAAGAGCTATCTTGGGGCAAACCTCTATATTTAACTTTAATATTTCATTTATTTCCTTAAAGACCAAACTCAAACATTTCAATATATTCTCACATTCCCAAAGCATATGGAAACAAGTGCCTACTTCCTGACATTCTCTCCAACACAAATTTGAATATTTGGTATCCATATGATTTAGTTTCACCTGAGTTAAATACCATATCCATATGAATTTATATCTTTAAAAAAACCCTTCAGTCTTATAGACCTAGTCTTTAAAATTCTTTTATCTCATATATTTATCCATACCTCAGTACTTATTTCAAATAAAATTCCCATAATGCTTTAAGAACATCTTGTTGGTCCCCTACTTCCATTAATGTCTTTTAAACAGACATGGGGACAAATAAAAAAAAAACGAATTGCGATACTCGTGAAATATTGCTGATTTGTGGGATATTCATCCCTTCATATTCGTCATGTCTGGAGACCCCAACAAATATGAAGGGACAAATATTTACCCATTTTCATTTGTCCCTTTGTGCAGGCTGGCTGCGGGAACGGAAATGTGTGTTTGCCTTCCCGCAGCCAGTCTGCTGGTCAATGTCCTGCTGATCAGCTGTTCAGTGGGACATTGTGTTTTAACAATGAATTCATCAATTCATCACTAAAATTTGGTGCTTCGTCACTTTGTCCATTCATCAACTTTGACTAATGACGAATCCTGACGAAGCACCATTTTTTCGATTTGTCCCCATCTCTATGTATAAATTCTACTTGTTATCCCTTTCATTATTTTTTCTATCTTGCCCTTCTGTACTACCATTTCTTCAAATCTTTTAAGATCCCTACGTTTACCATTTCTTTTTTACCCTTTCTTCAGCCCCTTGTTTCAATTGGATAAGATCAAGTCAATATATTCTTTCTGATCCTACAACATGTGTTCCTTACAGTATATTTGCAGCACAACACCACTTGCATCACTGCAAAACAGTAAGCAAGCAATGGGGAGAGAACACAGGTGTTCGATCCAAAGATGTGGTGTCCTACACTGCATATGGAGGTCCTGCATAAGCACTGAACTGATGGTTAAATCAGTACCCACACATGAAGATGATGGCTATAATGTGCTTCCCTATTCATAGCAAACATTGCACCAAAGATATTTAAAGAAAGCATGCAATTCCTGCAGAATCTAAAGGGCTGCTCCTTGTCTGTTTATTTTGTTCCTTTACAATCATTCATACTTCTCAAATGTTCTGGAAGGGACTATATTATATGTACAGGACACTTTGTACATGTTCTAATGAAAGCACATGTATTGAGGAACTGTGGGTGGTGGAAGACTGGCTATCATGGTGAAGATTTTTTTTTTTTTTACTTAATCTCATTTTTGGATCTGGGAGAATGGGCGGCAAAATGGTCAATTCGTTTCAATATAGGAAAATGTAAAGTAATGAACACTGGGGTGAAAAATCAGAACTTTAGTTATCAGTTAATGGGTTCTGAGCTGTCTGTGACGGATCAGGAAAGAGATCTTGGTGTGCTGATGGACAGCTCGATGAAAGTGTCAGCCCAGTGTGCGGCAGCAGTGAAGAAGGCCAATTCCATGCTAGGTATCATTAAAAAGGGGATTGAAAATAAAACAGCCAACATTATAATGCCATTGTACAAAACCATTGTAAGGTCGCACCTGAAGTATTGCGTATAGTTCTGGTTGCCGCACCTCAAAAAATACATAGTGGAACTGGAATAGGTGCAGAAGAGAGTGACTAAAACGATGACTGGGCTGGGGTACCTCCCTTACGAGGAAAGGTTACAGCATTTGTGGCTCTTTAGTCTAGAGAAAAGGCGCCTGAGGGGGAACATGATTGAGACAGGGGATGGATAAAGTGGGTAGAGGGAAGCTCTTTCCCCTCTCACGCAATACCAGAACCAGGGGAAATGCACTCAAATTGAATGTTGGGAGAGTGAGAACAGACAAAAGAAAAGATTTCTTTACCCAGCGTGTTGTTAGTCTGTGGATCTCCTTGCCACAGGATGTGGTGATGGCACCTGGCCTAGATGCTTTTAAAAGGAGATTGGACAGATTTCTGGAGGAAACGTCCATTGCAGGTTACAAGCTGTGATGGGGATGTATAATCTCCAGGCTTAGAAGGAAGGTACCTCCAAATGCCAGATGCAGGGGAGGGGTATCAGGAGACAGGTATCTAGTTTTCTCGTGTGCTCTCAGAGGCATCTGGTGGGGCCACTGTGAGATACAGGGAGCTGGACTAGATGGGCCCTTGGCCTGATCCAGCAGGGCTCTTCTTATGTTCTTATGATCTGAAATACTCAGCTGTAATATATAAGAGGCAACAAGAGACTCTCTTTCTTGTTATGAATCCTATTGAACTCAAGGGGATTGCATCTGAGCATAAAGTTCAGTATTACACTGGTCAGTATCTTGGTTGTGCCAGCATAACACTACATTACACGGGGATAAATGTGCCACATGTTACGCCCTGCAACAAGGGACTGCACCATGCGTCAGCAGCATGACCAATTGTGCAATATGCTTTCTGTCTCAGCACTTGCGCAACTACCATGGATACCTCGAGTTGTGTACATGCAGTTGTGCAACAGGATTTGGCTATCGTATACTTACTTTTACCTGTATTGTAAGGAGTGATCTTGAGAAAACAGAGGTGAGAGTTTATATGGCTATAATAATGAGGAGTCGCAGTAAATTTACGTTATGTTTCCTGAGATCAAAAGGAAACTTGAGGAAATGGATTTCCTTACCATTTCACTATTCATCTCTATCCAGTAATAACAAACAGCTGCAATCTAGAGGCTGTTTCCCACCACCCTTCCCACCTATAGTTTATTTATTTATTTTATATGTTTTATTTGTATGCCACTGCATAGGGGGCCCAAGGTGGCTCAGAACAACTAAGACTCAAATTATAAAACAAACAACAGTATTAAAAATACTATATAAATATCACATTAAAACAATTAAACATGAGGCGGAGCTTTGTCGCAGTGCAGCCAGCAGCTTCCGGGAACAGCTCCCGGGAAAAGCTGGAACCGCCCGGTCTGGGGTCCCTCTAGAAATGGGGGATCGAAGGGGAGACCAGGAGAGGTCTCTCTGTAGCAGTTGGTGAGCCCCAGAAGGAAGAAGATTGGGCAGCAACCTGATTTTTCTTCCCTCTGAAAATTCACCCAAGCACAGATCGGAGACGGGAGCCATCTTGGCAGAATAGCTGTGAGTAACTCCACCCCCACCCTCCGAGGAGAGGAGAACAAGAAATACGGCTGAAAATATACAATAACAAAGTAAGTTGAAGCCTTTGATTTATGAATAACCTCATTAAGATGAAAAAGAAATTAGAGTGAAAATACTTGACCGAAAGAAGATAAGGAGCGGCGAGTCTTGCTTGCCAGCCTGCTCCTTCAAAACGGAACTGACTCTCAAACAGCAGGCTGGCTCAAGGTCGAACAGAGAGACAGTGAGACGGAAAAATCTTGTGTTTCTGGAAAAAATCCCAGAGAAAATACCACTGGACAGGCTTTAACGGACTGAAATTTTGTGAATGCTGTTTAGCCTGGATCTTTCTCCCTAGACTGTGTGGGACTCTGATAACGAAATTTTGCTGGGTTTTTGGAGAAGGAGGAATAAGCTTTTGGAAGTAAGAAAACAGACTGTGAATCACCAACGCAATCGGCTAGATTGAGGAGCTAGGAAAATCAGGACTGGAGTTTGACGAATGGGACTTTGATAACAGAACCTTGCTGGGCTTTAGAAGGAGGAATAAACTTTTGGAAGCAAGAAAATGGACTGTGAATTATCAGCGAGATGAACGCAACCAAATAGACTGAGGAGCTAGGAAAACCAGGACTGGAGTTTGACGGATTATAACGATATCTATTGGAGAGACTGACTTCCTGTGTCTGCTGTTTAGTCTGGACTTTTTCTTGGCTGGACTGTGTGCGACTCTGATAATACTGCCACGGTTGTAATTTAAATTGTTGGGCTAAAAGTTGATCTATATACTATAATACCTGGGTAAGGAGGGGAGGAAGTATCTAGGGGAGGTTTGTGATGATGGGTTTGGTTTGTTGATAAAATACTGGAAACTAAAGAGTGTTATTTATACAGATCATACTCATTGGAAAGAGGGAAATGGCCCCCGAAAAATTTAAATATCAACTGTCGGGGACTTTGCCAGATAAAGAATGGCAGGTTACCATGCAAATGATAATAATAACAGGATTTCAGCAGGTAAATGAGCGTCTTAACCAGATGGAAGATTTGATGAAAGAGAAATCATCAGATGTTAAACAACAGTTAAAGGAAACTGTACTAACTCCAGAACTGTTTTTATTGAGTGCGATGCCAGGTAACATAGATGGGATTGAGAGTTACCCAGTGAGCTATTTAGCTACAATAGTCAGAAAATGTGATGTTAAAAATCGGAGTACTGTCCTGGATTCATCCTTCTCTTCCAAAAACTGGAAGAAAACAGAGTCATGGAAACAAAAGAAGCGTACTGAGAAAATATGGGAAGTGATTGAAATGGATACTTTTTCAGGCGTGCTGAATGTATGTCCAAGACAGAAGGAAATTGAAAGAGGGGATGTATTTTACAATTGGTCTCGGTTTCCTGATAGTGTTGGAGTAACTTAGATTTAAACTAAAACATAATTGTAAGTTGACAGCTAGAGGGTAATCAAATAGTTAAAAAAAAGTAGAAAGTTGATTTTTTATTGAAAAATGAATAGATTGGATGCTTGTATACTTAATATGAATAGATTGGATGATTGTATATTCTGTGTTCTCCTATCCTTAAAACCCCCTTTTCCATTCCTTCCACTTCCTTTTACCTTTTGTATTCCCTACCCTATTCCTAGTAGTTTAAAAATAAAATATTAATTAATAGGAAAAAAACAATTAAACATAAATTAGGATTTTAAAACCACAATTAAAAACAGTTTTTGAAACACTTAAAATATGTAAATTAATAAACAAGTACTCCTGAGACAACTTACTGCTTAAAAGCCTGTCTGAAGAGGAGGGTCTTCACCTAACAATGGAAAGACAAGAGGGAGGGGGCCAACCTGGATTCTTGGAGCAGAGCACTCCACAGCCTGGGAGCCAGCACAGAGAAGGCCCTTTCTTGTGTCCTCACCAAATGAGCCTGAGAAGTTTCTAATTTTGCAGCTCTACATACAAATAATATATCTCTACATATAAATAAAGATGTGTCACTGAAGACCAAGGTCAAGATTATTCACAGTATTGTAATCCTCATTACTACTATCATTGTGAAAGCTGGTGTGGCGTTCACCCTTATTATGCTGAATAGGTTATGCATTATTCATGTTCTATGCTGATGTGGTTGAGAGGTGGGGCCACCAGAGATGTTAAAAGGCGGAGTCTGAGAGGAGAAGGGGAGTAGAATTCAGTCAGAGTTAGAGAGAGAGAAAGAGAGAGAGAGATAGTTGGGAGATCTGAGGTGTGAATAGTCTGAGGAGTGAATAGTAACCGGGGAGATTTGAATAGAAGATTGATGCTTGATGAACCTGAAGTAGATACTTATGAATTATTAAAGAAACATCTGTAATTAATAAACCTGTTTTAAGAAAAAGTGAAAACTGAATGGACCTTCATCTTTCCTAAGTAAAGTACGTTGATTTAGTGATCAACTGGTGGCAGCGTGTGAAAAGGTGTTTGGTTTGCCTTCGTGTGCTCTGTGTTTGGAAGAGAAACAGGGGCCACGAGGGTCAAACGTCACAGCTGGATAGTGAAGAAAGCTGACAGAGGGGGGAAATGATTCATTTGAAATATGGTGCGGGAGGAGAGCTTTGCTGATATCCTGGACTGTCAGAAAAATGAACAAGTGAGTCCTACAGCACATCAAGCCTGAACTATCTCTGGAGGAAAAAAACTGAGGCTGTCATACTGTGGGCACATCATAAGAAGGCAAGATTCTCTGGAAAAGACAATTATGCTAGGAATAGTCGGAAGCAGCAGGAAAAGAGGAAGACCAAATAGGACATGGATTGATTCCCTAAAGGAAGTCACAGGTTTGAGTTTACAAGAGCTGAGCAGGGCTCTTGAAGACAGGACATTTTGGAGATTGCTCATTCCTAAATTCGCCATAAATTGGAGGCAACTTGGCAGCACTTAACAACAACAATGTCCACAGATCCTCAGATGCTGTTTGCCTCACTTTTTCTCACACCAGAGAAAAAGTATCTCAGTAACACAGGTACTGATTCTAAGTCAAAATTCAGTACAGAAAGGTTTGTGTACTGTTGTAAGAGGCAATTTGATAGCACATAACAAAGTATAAATGAGAATATGCAGTTTTATGCAAGTCAGTGTCTGCATCTGTCCTCCTTTTTGCTGATGCCTAACAGGCTACAGTACCTGAATTATCTCCCTCTTGTGCTCCCTACTGTTCACAAAGTGACTCCAAGCAAGGGAAAATTCCAGAAGCGAATTCCCTTTTCCATCAGTTAACCACTTCTCACCCAAATACAAAGCAATTGTCAGGGCTGTTTTTCAACAAGTGCGAATGGTAGTGAAAAGAAAAGGGTATCCTGTAGACCTGACTTCTGCCTTTGTTGTTCCCAACATTCAGGCTGCCCTTTGGTATGTAAAGCCTGGCATGCTTTTTCATGGTGGCTCACAGACACCATTTTGTGCAGCAATACGGGGCTGCTTCCTGGCTTTTTCAGTCATGAGTACAGAATCACAATATCTCACATTCATAAACTGGGTTTGGTTTTTTAGAAGAATTGAATATTTCTTTATATGCATGTCACTTGAGATGAATGGAGACCACAACACACACAAGACCACTATGAGCTTATCAAAGTATAAACAGAGCTATGGATTGGGTTGGGTATTTACAGAATAGTTGAAGTTCAGACACGCATGCACACACACACACACACACACACACATATCCAAAACAGATAACAAGTTCATCATTTTTTCACAAAAATATATTTTATCATATACAGTGGTGCCTCGCTAGACGATTGCCTCGCAGGACGAGGAAATCGCTAGACGATGCCTTTTTGCGAGCGCTACTGCGCTTCGTAAAACGATGTTTCCCTATGGCGATTTTCGCTAGACGATGAGGTTTCCCCATAGGAGTGCGCCGACTAGTGGTCAAAAGCTGTCAGTGCAGCTGTCAGTGCATTCCTATGGGGACCCTCACTCGCTAGACGAGGTTTCCCTATGGGAAATTTCGCAAGACAACTGCGTTTTCCCTTGGAATGCATTGAAGCGATTTCAATGCATTCCAATGGGAAAACGTGCTTCGCTAGACGATGTTTTCGCTAGACAGCGATCCTCGTGGAACGGATTAACATCGTCTAGCGAGGCACCACTGTACTTTGTTTTCTTCTGTGTGCATAATTCTGTGAAGATTTATTCCTACAGCCTCAATTATATTCAGTGTTTGACTATGGGATTATATGTTTGTTAAAGCCTGAGTTATTCAAAGTAGTCAAACAAAGGAAGGCAATAACTTCTGGTGAATAATAATCAAAACATTTTATGTCCCTCTGACCTATTCTTTGTTATGTGGCCACGATTCATCAATATTAGAAAGTAAACATCTTGCAGTGAAGATGTCTGCCACGCAGTACAAAGTAGTCTGTACTAATGGATGTGATTGAGGGGTAGGGAACCATTTTGAATCTGAAGTCTCTATATAAAGGCAACCATGATAAAAGGAACATGAAAGCAACAGCGCAAAATAATCCCAGCATCATTGACTCATATGAAACTCACCTATTTGTGTTCAGCCCCTCTAAAGGACAAACCCTTGGTGTTCTAGGATCACTAAAATTGATTATCCTGATCAAATGCTCCTGCTGGAACAATATTACTGTACATAGTTCTTCCAGTATATTACACTTTTCCCTTCCCAGTTTCCCTCTCTATATAGGTTCAAAGACAAATTATGCCTTCTGTAAAGTGGAAAGCCACAGTGACAGCTGAATGTGACCTTGATTATGGATGTTTCTCTGTGGGTGGGTAAGTGGGTGGGCAGGTGTACGAGAAGAGGTACACAGTTGAAAATGATCTCAAATGAAGCCGTTTTATCTTGACTGGCCAGTACCAAACAAAAGCTGAAACTTCTGTCTCCAGAGCAACCAATAATAGGTATCATTTCACTTTCAATTAGCTTGAGGGCCTCTGCAAGGTGGGAAGCAACAGTGAGTGAAAGCTAAATTCTCAAGATTAAATCTTTCACTGATACAGATAGCCTACAACAGCAAAGTCACAACGGACTTTAATCTCTTTTAATCAATCTTTCAAACATCTGAAACTAAATTAATCCTGCACGGCCTTTTTTGATCAGATTGCTTCCTTGAGATCATTAGTTTTATAATTTGTTATGATATGCTTGTTCTCCCATACAAGTAATCATGTTTAATCCAACAAACAGACTGAACAAAGAATTGCAACCCATACAAAAGGAGGCTGCATGGTAGGAAATTTTTCAAATTCAAGTCGTTTATTAGTTTGTTTTCATTTTTAAATTACCATGGTTGCAGTCTGGCACATAGGCTGATTCAATCTCACCGAATTTAATAGGCTTTTAAAACTAGGGATGCACATCTTGCAGTCTCTCACTCTCAGAGAGAGAGAGAGAAAATCCTCTTTCTCCATGGAGTGAGATTTTTCTACATGAGATCCTCCTGCCTTCCCCCAAGTAATCTGGCAGGAAATCTGATGGGATTTCTTAAGGTTTGCATGATGATTTTTTCCCCTGGAAATAATACTGAGCACTACTAAACTTACAATTCCTGCAGAGAACAGCATCCTTCCTATGTAGAATTGAAGCAGAAAGGGCAGAAGGAATACCAGGTGGCACAGGATTAGTACAATTTCCACAAAGAATGGCATCCTTCCTGGAGAGGATTCATCGGAAAGAGCATCAAGCTGTGCAGGACTCAGCAACTTTTTGCACAAAACAATGAGATCAGGATTAGACATGGGGACGAATATAAAAACGAATCAGGGATATTCAACAAATATTCCTGATTTGTCAGATATCTGTTGTGTGTTCTTGGGGTCCAGAGACCCCCATGAATAGGAAGCAACGAATATAACCCTTTTATATTTGCCCCTTCGTTCCCTATCTACTTATGCCCCGTGGATCAGCTGTTCCTCAGGGACATCAGAGAGGGATTTTCCCTTCGGGCAGCTTGCTAAAGCCTGCCCGAAGGGAATCCCATCCCTGGGGGGGGGGGGGGATGGCTTGTGTCAGGCTTTCCCTTTCTTTCTATGCCCCACAGGGGCATAGCAAGAGGGGGAAAGGGATCAAAGCAATCCCCCAGCTCCACAGCCTTGGCAAATACAGCAGGGGTGGGGGATGGATTGTGTCGGGCTTTCGCTCTCTTTCTATGCCCCACGGGGGCATAGCAAGAGAGGGAAAGGGATCAAAGTGGCATAGGAATGGCTGTGGGTGCTGGGGCTTTTTTTTTAAGATAGCCCCAGGGGCTGTCTTTTAAAAAATGACCCGATGAACCGATGAATTGATTCGTGGTTCATCGGGCCACTGGGGGGTAATTTGTGGTTTATGGGTCATCAAGTTTAACGACCCATGAACCAAGACAAAGCCCCATTTTGGCACTTCGTCCCCATCTCTAATCAGGATCTCATTTTTGTGGAAAGCCAGGAAATCTTGCTGATGCAAGAAGAAGTCTTACCATGGGAAAATTTGGAAAAATCACTAAGACAGGAAATTTCCCAAGCACTCATGTCCCTAACATAAACTACTTACTGAATATGGATATCAACATGGAGTGTCAACAGTTCAGCTGACTAAACACATAAACAAACAACTCAATCACACTCATGTGGACAAAAGGTAGTCAACACTCACCCATGAGACCCTTTTTTTCTTTTATTTTCTTTTTGTCATTGATTAAATGTGTCATTATTTATAGAAATCAGCTTGAATTGTAGCTTGTGTGTGTATAGGTTTGCTGACACATTGAGGCCATTTTGTATGCTGTAGTATGTGAATCACCATGTCTGTGGAAGACCTCTGAAGATGGCCAGTACAAGAAGGATAATATTAAGGACGTCTGCAAATATCCCTTAGCTTTTCAGAGAAATTCACAGGAATTATAAAAAGCTGCCACCAAGAGAAAGTTGAATTACTCAAAAACCCACTCTGGGAACATTTTTGTCTCCTTCTCTTTAACCCAACCTCTTCACTCAGAGATTTGGGAGGATGCATAAGCAAATGGGAGTGTCTAAGTTTAAATCTGGAGATGGATCCAAATTGATCCAAGCCACTTCTGAATTTGTGGGTAAATTCTGTAGCTTATTTCTGAGTTAAACTGCCACAAACCGCAGGTGGCTGATATTTTCTGTAGACAGTACTGGGATCCATAAACTGTAGGAAGTAAAACAGCACCAGTCAAGCAAGGAGATGTCAGAAAGGTTACATCCCATGTCACTGCTGCTGAACGGAGAAGGTGGAAGAGTGACTCTCCATGTATACTGTTCAAGCCTAAGGCTTGCTTCCTTCGTGCCATTTTGGTCACGATCACACAGTTACAACAGACAACTAGAGTTCTTATGATTATGTGAGGCAGTCATTATGAGCTCTGAGACCAGTGTAAACATGTAAGCTATTTAAACAGTGTGGAGGATAAAATGCTAGAAGTGAAGAGTCAGCTAAACAACTTCACACAGATGGAATGTTTATGACTTACAGATGATCTCTTTCTCTCTCTCTGTCACACACACACAGAGAGAGCAGTAGGAAAGTATATAGGTTTTTTGAAGCATACCAGATTACAAATTTCACGTGTCCAACAAAGATATTCCCTTGTTTTCTTTCAAACATAATTGTAAGTGTTCATCAGGCATGGAGTAAAAATCAACAAACATCAATCAACCAATTGATTTTTTGATAAATATTCTTGTAGATATACACAAAAAGTGACACTGCCAATACTTATGTTTCTTAACAAAACAGTTACTTCTACTATAAAAAACTGTCCAACATTCTGAATTGTGTACTTTTCTGTAGTACTGTATAGGTAAAGAGACAGATTTCTGTATGATAAATACTGAATACTGAAAGGTCTCTTCTCTTAAAGTAATGGATAAATATAGAACTGATTATGAGCAAAGAAGGCAGACATCATTTAAGAAGTTCTCTCCTGATTATTTCTTATTTGTATTTCTCCTTTCACATGCAACCCCAATGCTCCAGCTACCCCAGACATCCTTGTCAGGTAATAATCAGTCAAACCTTGATAGTCACTTGAATAAAGCATAGCTGGCCATGGCTACAGGTGGTTGGATATAATTCAAGTAAATGCTATACGGCAGGGGTCCCCAACCCCATGGACTTGCCAGGACCGGGCTGTGGAGACAAATCTCCTCTGCCCCCCCATGCCTAGATGCATGCACGCCCCTCCCACACACACACGGCCCCTCCCACACATGCACAGCCCCTCCCGTGGCCCCACACATGCACAGCCCCTCCCATACACACACGAACGGACACACACACGCCCCTCCCACACATGCATAGCCCCCCCCACACGCTAAACCGGTCCATGGAGGCAAAAGGTTGGGGACCACTGCTATATGGCATTGTTAGTCTACAGCAATGCAGGAGTCAATGTAGGAGTCTTTACTGCATTGCATCCATATGGATATGAATATCAGGCAAAATCCAAAGAAATAAAACAAAACAAAGGAAAATAATATAATATAACTATTATATTTTAATGTGAGCTTTCATGGGCACATCTTTAGTTAGTCTGTAGTTAGTTAGTCTTTAAGGCGTCACATGTTTTTGTCTTTTTTTGTTTGTTTTGTTTCGTTTTGTTTCTTTGGATTTTGTCTGATAAGCTTGCACAAACTAACACGGCTACCTCTTCCATAACTACAAATATGGATTTGAAATTTCCATGAGATAAATGCTACAGAATGTGTCTATTCTTCCTTTAAACACCCCTTCCAAAATAAGTTACATTATTAAAAAGTGGGCACTATATCTTTTGCTTCTGTGGTGACAGAATGAAACAATTCAGATCCAGCTTACATGAGCATACTATTGAATAAATAACGTTAACATTTCTATATGATAACATGAATCTGAAATATACACATCTATGTAGCATTTCAGTTATGGAAGAACAAAAAGACTGGTCTTCTTGAATCTTACATGCTGTATGATACTCCCTTTTTCAATGTGAATTCTTTGTAAAGAACCATGTGCTTCTGCCATCAGAATTAATGTAGGTGCTCAAATGCAGCTTCGTGTTACAGTGTACGGATGCAAAAACACCTCATTGCTTACCGTGAAAGGGGTGAACCATTTTTGACCAATTCATTCAAACACTCACAAATGCTTGAGCTTCTTCCAAACATTAATGCAAAGTTATTTGTTTGTTTGTTTGTACCCCACCTTTCTCCTTAAAAAGGACCAAAGGCAGCATACATCATTAACAGAAAATATTTAAAGCTAAAAACAATGACGATACAAAAGCAGCTCACATGATTAAAAGGCAATATTAAAATATTAAAATACAAATGTGGTTGTGGTATTTTCTCCATGCATTGTCAACGCATTTTTTCCTGCTGGATGGATGGAGACTAAATAATACATGTAGCATTTTCTATAAATTGGTTCCCCCCTCAAACAACAAAAGAGTTAAAATGCTAGTCCTTCTAACATTTACTCTCTTCCATGTATATTCCTTGTAGTGTGCTTTTCCCCTGCCTCCACTCCAATTCCTGAGGTATGTACCTATGAAACAATCTACTTCTGGGACGGAAAATGTAGGGAATACATACTCTTCTTAATGTCCAGCTTGACACCTCCAGGCAAGATATGGAAAACATGGTCAGCCAGGCCCTGCAGCATCCTTCCGCAGCCTGAGGTTTCCAGGGATGATGGTGGCTGTGTTAGTCTGTTGCAGTAAAAACAACAAAGGATACTGTGGCCCCAAAGATCAGCAGCTATTATTTGGCACAAGTGTTCATAGATTTTAGCCCGAGCAGTCCAGGTGAAGAAGAGAGATGCATCAGAAAATATGGGCTATAGTCCACAAAACTTTGTGCCAAATCTTGATGGTCTTTAAGGTGCCACAATACACTTTGTTGGTCTTCCCCTGATGCAGAGCTCTCCAGATATTCTGGACTCTCTCTCCCATAAATCCTGAACATTCATTTATGCTAGTGCACATTGCTGAAGATGTAGACAAAATCTTCCGGAGGGCACCAAGTTAGGAAACACTGGCCTGGAGGATACCCACTGTTCTTGCTACTTCCTACTCACCAAGATAAGCACTCTTGCTTGTATGTTTGAAAACACTATTAATACAATTTGATTAGTTTTTGAACCTGCCACAGAAAATTTAAATCAGGCTATTTCAAAGTATAAACGTAAAGGCAAAGGTTCCCCTTGACATTTAGTCCAGTCGTGTCCGACTCTAGGGGGCGGTGCTTATCCCCGTTTCCAAGCCATAGAGCCAGCGTTTGTCCGAAGACAGTTTCTGTGGTCACGTGGCCAGCACGACTAGACATGGAACGCCGTTACCTTCCCACCGAGGTGGTACCTATTTATCTACTCGCATTTTTACATGCTTTCAAACTGCTAGGTTGGCAGGAGCTGGGACAAGCGACGGGAGCTCACTCCGTCGCATGGATTCAATCTTACGACAGCTGGTCTTCTGACCTTGCAGCATAGAGGCTTCTGCGGTTTAACCCGCAGCACCACCACATCCCTTTCAAAGTATAGCAGGGACTAATAACGAAAATGGCGGGTAATCGACACCAAACTTCTTTACATGTAAAGAATGCCTAATAAAAAGGCATCAGGATAAATACTGGCAGCATATTATTGCAGAAGGGAAATGACTAAGGCCCTGGTCACAAGAGGGAAATGTTCTGTAGTTATCCACCAGTTATATCGTTGGGCTTTTTTCTGGTCACACAATGCACAGTCAAGATCGATACATTTTCCCTGCCAGCAGTGTAACTACAATTTATTTTCCACTCCCTGGGAGGATTGTGTTATTTTGTACTTCTGTTGTACTAATGCATTCCTTACCAGGTTTGCCTGTGTGCATGACCCACCCTGCTTCTTTTCTGAGGCAAAGGCTATAAGGTTGCCACCATTACTGCGGCTCGCATCCCCCCCCCCCGTCCTTTCCAGTACATCGATACATTGCTAAAAGTACATTACAGACAGGATTTTTTTTAAAAAAACCACCATATTATTGATACATTGAGCTGAGGGTGGTCATTATTACTGGCTACACAGAAAGAAATTTTTTTTACAATCACTCCTTCCTAACTGCCGAAGTGTTTGTATGTATAGGCAGCGCGGACTTTTTTGTATTTGTGACCCTGTAAATTGATAACTGGGTGAACTTATGCCTACGTTTTTAGATAAATGATACCCATGTGGCTTGACTTCCGTGTTCCAGTGGATATACAGTGACAAACGGTGGTCCCATGTCCTTTGTGCGCAATGCGTTTCTGCAGGATCAACCAGAGCAATGGAGGACACCTCAAAACAGAAAACCCCTTAGACTTTTATTGCTATATCGATAAAGTGAATAATTTAAAAAAAAAACTGAGGGCATAAATGGACCATTGAAGAGAGAGAGAAAATAAACTGACAACATTGTGTAGCCGGCCATATTGATTCAAACTGGAGAAAACAGACCGCTGCTGCTAAAAGTGTTTGGGATGTTCATACCGGTATATATATCACGTGACCACAATCCAATACAACAGAGGTATGGAAAGTACCGGAAGAACTATTCATTCATTCATTCATTCATTCATTCATTCATTTATTTATTTATTTAATCCATTTGACTTTTATGCCGCTCGCACTCTGCAAGACTCTCCGGGCGGCTTCCAACATCAATTAACAATTCAATTAAAACAAACACACTAAAAACCAATACAGTTAAAACAAAAACAAAAACAATCTACAAAAACAATCTAGATCCATGACTATCAATTAAAATTAAAATTAAAACTACAGAACCTTTTCCTCATGTGATCAGGGTCTAAGTATGCAAACTAAATAACTCTAAAAGAAATACAGTAGCAACGGTGGGGTTTTTAAACAGATAAAGATTGGATTAAGTGTTTTTGGGTGGCCATGGCCATTATTCCAATTTGACAAAGACCTGATTCTCATCTGTTTATTCCTCAAATAATTAGTGTCTAAAGAAAGTGTTTCCACTGCCATCACGTCTTTCAGCTGTTTTGCACAAATAGATTTTAACCACTGTTAAGTTTCTGTGTAATTCTTACCTTGGAACTGGGCATTAAATCCTTTCCGTCTGTGATTACTGTCAGAAGTGAAATGGAGCCGCAACCAATTTTTACTGCTGATAACAGGAGAAGGCAGATTCATGCCAGTCAACCTGTGGGGGGCAGGAAATGGACTCATTTAGAAAAAAAATATTGAAGTAAAAATTCATTAGTCTTATCACTCCAGTACAATATTTTTTAAAATAGATAGGACATACTTAAAAGTATAAAATTAAATTCAAAGTTCTTGACATATCCTTAATTCTTGTATCTGTTAATTGATTCTGACACTTTTCCTATTTTTTTTTATTTTCATAACTGTGAATTAATTATATCACAATTGTAAAACATTCCCTCATGTAAAACAGATGAGTTGTCCAGGACCTTTTCAAACAGCAGAATTTCACCCACCAGGTCATCAGATATCATAGTACAACCTTGTCCAAGAAAATACATTCTTGCTCCTTCAGTTGAGCCTTTGAACATGATACTGCTTGTACTACAAAACAGTTGATAAACCAGCTTTGGTTGTAAGCTAGACCTTTTTCTTATTCAGGCTCAATACCATATATACAGATAAAACCTCTGTGCCTAATGAAATCAAGTGCTTTCCAGCAGCATAAACCTATGGCATATATTTCCCACAACACTTGTAGCAAAATGAAAATTCACAGTATACTCAGGCATTATCTAATCCAGTGTCACTGGTGATTAACATAGTGAGAGAAAGTTGCCCTGCTCCCTGTTGTCACTTCCCACACACAAACAGGTCTGAAAAATCAGAGTTTCTTGCTTGACTTGAGGCTCTGCAGGTGAGCAAGAGCCCAGATTTTTCAGGATTCCAGCTTGCAGATGGAGCTTTACACACAAAGAGGAGCCCCTCCTTTTCAGGTGTAATGTTACTTGTGAACAAAAAAAGCAGTCAAGGAGAGCACAGGGCTAGGTGCTTTCCTATAACCATGTCTGAAAGCAACTGTACTGAAGGAGAGCCACAACTAACACGACCAGGGGCTGAGAAGGGTGTGTCCACTGGTATTGTGGAAACCAAACTTATGGAGCATAGAAAGAAGGCTTCAATTTCAATGCAATCATCATCATCACATGTTGAATCAAAGGAAATTGTATCGAATACATGAGGCACACCCATCAAACATATCTTTGGATATAGCATATTCTCAGAACAACCGACAAGATCAAAAATTGTAGGATACAGCTGAAGAGCTAGGATAAAAATATGACAATTAGCAAGATATGTCTATGGACACAGTGTCCTTCAAGCTGAGAAAAACAACACTGTGTTATTCCAGCTGATATAGAAACACTAATAAGGCTATCACAGGTATGCTGTCAACTTGAACAGCTGAATCTGCTGACTAGTACAGTACATTAATGCTATTTTCATCAAATGCTAATCATAATTCATTTTCTTCTGTCATTTAAATTTAAAAAAAAACTATCCTTTAGTCACAGTGCACTGTGAAATGGATGGCCACCTATAGTCTGTCTCAAAGGTTCATTAGCCCATTTCACTTCTATACCAATTCTAATGACCAAAAGTAAATTACACCCTGATGCTCTCTGCTGGTTCTTTTTTCCTTCTTCAAGGCTACACCCTCCCCCTTGGTTTACTGGAGAGGACGAATTGGAGAAATCTGGCAAAGCAGGAGGGCCACAATGAGGCACTTGTTGCCTCAGGGCCTTCTAGGGAGGGGAACGGTCCTCACACTTGCCCCTCCGTGGCATGATTGGAGGGCACAGATCTTGAGAGAAGCTGCATCTCATGAGGTTCTCTCCCTCCTGGCTGGTGCTTTGTAAAGGTCAGACAGCTTGGATTGGACTCTTTCCAACATAGCAGAAAGCACAGGAGGATCGTGCTACCTGTTTTGGAGAACCACCCTGCTTTTCTGTGGCTTGATCTTCATGCACTCTCTGCTCTAGAACTGGTACATAGCCAGGGGACTTAGAGACGAGGAGATGTAAGGATGTGTGGTTTACTTCCCTATATCTGCTGGGGGTAAGACTTCCAGTTAACTCATTGTGTGTTACTACTCATTGCATCTGTGCATTCCTTTCCTTCCCCCCCCCCTATTTAAAACAGAAACAAAGGGGGAGGGAGGAAGAGAAGGGAAGAGTAAGCCCCCTCCCTTTTCTACAACGCTTAAAGGCTTTGTTTGCCTGACCAGATTGGGATGCCTCCTTCATCTCCCTCTTCACTTTATTGACTGAAACCCGATTCTTCATCCCCTCCACAGCTTCTCTTTTTCTGCAGCAACTGCTTAATTCCCCCAGGAAGGGAGTCAAAGCTAGGCCAACCTATTCTCTTAGCAGTAACTGGATCAGGGGAAGGCAGCTGGACACACTTGATAATGTAAGTCATGTCAGGTGAACAGCAGTGGTCAAGTCTTCAGATATGCCCTAACCTCCCTCATGGTATAAGTTCAGGAAGTCCAGAAGTTTCAGCTCACTCATCCCAGGATACGGTGTGGAATATGTTGGATATGGGACACCTCCTTCCTCTCTAGCATATACATTCCCATTTTCTTTGAGTTTGCTTTCATATCTGCAAATATATATATATATATATTGTAAAGAGCTATTCAAACTTGAATAAGATAAGAAAGGGAACACGACAGATATGCAGCAATACTAATGTTTCCTGTTCAGCAAACTAGCAAGAAAAATCTAGTACATGCAGGGATATAACCCTCAGCACTCAAGTACTGCTGTCTCAGGTAGTTTTTAATTCTAATTCTTGCTTCAAAACAATACAGCAGATGGATAAGATGAACTAGTAATTCTCGAATTTCAAAATATAGATAAAATATTCAAGACAAAGTGGTATCCCAAACAACCATAAATTGTATCCCTATACCACTGCATCACAATATGTTTGGGAATAGTTTACTAAAATCTGCTTAATGTTATAAACATGCTGGACTAAATTTGATTTTTAATCTAAACTGAAGTTGCCCAACTGAAAGAATGAGATTTGTTAAGTCAACACTTAATGCACATTTCACTGAATCAATAGGTCTAGTTGATTAGTCCCCTCTGGTTGGAAATAGCAACTGGATTTATCCTGCTGATCAAAAAGAAAATATTTGTAAAAAAACAGAATGGATGCATTTGGTGCATTCCTGTAAAATATTAATGCCAATAAATGTTCTTTGAGAGATTCACAAAACAGTGACTAAAGAATTAAAAAAAACAGAACAATATAAAGGCTAAAACAAAATTAAATTCAAATCAAACCTTTCTTTAGATAACTTTGGCTTGGCCCATAATGTTCAAGCATGAAAGTTGACAGTGACTGAAATCCTGTTACATAAAATATACAATTTTTTTTTGGAAATGAAACATTTCAAATTCCCCTCCAAAGGCCCCAAAGCTCCTGTACAATCTCTTTCATCATCACTGGGGATTATCAAAAACGACCACTGCTGGGGTGACTTTATTCTCTCTGAAGGATTCTTCCACTACAGCTATGACAACCTGCCAGGCATTTTTGAACAAAGAGATACTCCACTCATATTTAATACAGGTCAAACTCCTATTATCTCTGTTTTATTGTTTATATGCTTATGTTTGAAAGAAAATGCAGGCATTAAGGCTGCATCATACATGGCACTATTCCTCTACATGAACATGATCAAAGTGTTGAAGAGGGAGCACACTGATGCCTGGAACAATGTAAGACAACATAAGAGATGTGTATTTGTTACATTTACATGTTAGGAAACCACAAGGCCAGCTCCTGTTTTATCAATGATTATCCTATCTAGAGTAATAGGCAACTATTTATAATATGCCTCCAGCAGATGTCTCCTAGTTTCCTGAGCAGTGATTTAACTATGTCCCCAAGGTTTTTGAAAAACTGGAGAAGAAGAATTAGAAAGAGGAAAAAAAAATGCTGTGTTTTGTAGCTTGCAAGTGAGCCATAAAGTGAGACAGCATTTTTGTTGTGCTCTAAATTTCGGATATTCAGCAGCAGGCATCCTCTTCCACTGTGCCTCAGTAACCTGTTCTAGTTATAATGAACTGAAATCAAAGCATGTCACCATTGGTCAAAACTGTATATTAGAGAAAGCACATTGTTAGAAGGAGGCACCTCCCTTAAGTGCTAAGAGCATCTGCTTTTCACAGCAGGAGCTTTTCAGACTTGTCACAGCTCGAAAATTAGCATGTTCCATTTTGTGGTTGGTAACTGACAAGTAAACACAAGCTTCATTTCAGGTATGGTTTCTCAGTCATGAAGGTCTGCTGGAATCATGTATCCGGAACACTAACAGATTTCTGCTTCCAAAGATATGCTATGTGTAATACGTATTTTGACCCTTACATTACATCTTTCCAGTCAGACCAGTTGTAATTATTTTCTGCCAAACATGGTCACCTTAAATCTGTGAAGATTCTCAGTCATCCAGGTGAGGTCATCTGGAAGTTGAGTCATGGCAACTGGACTTCTTTCTTGTTAGGTTGAAACATTAATTATTTTCATTTTTGAATATTGCTGATATTTTAATTGTTTATTGGTACACTGATGTACGCCACCCAGAGTAGTCAAAACGACTAGATGGGCGGGATAAAAATGTAAGAAATAAATAAATAAATAAATTTCGCTACTCATCCAAGTAGTACAGTCAACCCTCGATTTACGAATTTAATCCGTTCCGGATTAACGTTCGTACGTCGAAACGTTCGTATGTCGAACTATGCATTCCCATATGAATGCACTGAAAACCCATTAATCTGTTCCGGCCGAAGAAAAAAATACCCCCCCAAAAAAAGAAATAAAAAATAAAACACTTGCAGTCCCACGCTGGGACTGCAAAACACACACACGCACAAAACAAAAACATCCAAAAATAAACATTTGAGCTGGCACTGCAAAAAAAAAATCACCAAAAAAAACCCAAAACAACAACACAGAAACATACCCCCCCCCCCAGCCCAAAACCCACCCAGAGCAATTTATAAAAGCAGCAACTTACCGGTCCGAAGCCTCCGAAGCCTCCCAGGGGTCCCCCGCCGCCGCCATTGCCGCCTTCCGAGGCCTCCCAGGGCTTGCCCAGCACCATCGGAGGCAAGACTCGGAATGGAAAAAGGCAGGGGAAAAGGGTGGGAAATTCAAAAATGGTGCTGGGCAAGCCTCTGAAAGCGGTGATCGCCGCGTGGGGGGACCCCCGCCAGTCCTCCGATGGTGCAGGGGGAGCCTTGGGAAGCTTGCCCTGCACCATCGGAGGACTGGCGGGGGTCCCCCGCCACTGCGATCGCCGCTTTCAGAGGTCCCCCGCCAGTCCTCCGATGGTGCTGGGCAAGCTTCCCAAGGCTTCCCCTGCACCATCAGAGGACTGGCGGGGGACCTCTGAAAGCGGCGATCGCCGCGTGGAGGGACCCCCGCCAGTCCTCCGATGGTGCAGGGCAAGCTTCCCAAGGCTTCCCCTGCACCATCGGAGGACTGGCGGGGGACCTCTGAAAGCGCAGATCGCGGTTGCGGGGGACCGCCGCCAGTCCTCCGATGGCGCTGGGCAAGCTTCCCAAGGCTTGCCCAGCACCATCGGAGGACTGGCGGGGGTCCCCCCACGCGGCGATCGCCGCTTTCAGAGGTCCCCCGCCAGTCCTCCGATGGTGCTGGGCAAGCCTCCGAATGGAAAAAGACAGGGAGAAAGGGCGGGAAATTCAAAAATGGTGCTGGGCAAGCCCTGGGAGGCTGAGTTTTGAATTTCCCGCCCTTTCCCCTGCCTTTTTTCCGTTCGTAAGTCGAGGCTCCGTTCGCAAGTCGATATACATTTTTGCAATCGGAGCCGTTCGTAAGTCGAAATGTTCGTAGATAGGGCCATTCGTAGGTCGAGGTTTGACTGTACTTCAGATGGAAGAAGCTACTTGGGTAGCGAAACATTTCAACCTAACAAGAAAGAAGTCCAGTTGCCATGACTCAACTTCCAGATGGTAACCTTAAGAAATCCTGATCAGATTGAACTTGTTCCTTTCTCAAAATAGTTCAGTAGTTTCACAGCATCTGCCAAATTTATGGACAAACCTAATTTGAGGGCATGCTTCATCTTTCTGTGTTCTGCTCTAGGCATATTGACCTTTTGCTTTTCTCTCCTACCCCATCATACAATGATTATTTTTCAAGGTATTGCAGAAACAGTAATGCAGCACCTCTAAGACTAACTAGTTTTTATTTTTCATAAGCTTTCATGTGTCCAACCCCACTTCTTCAGATAAATGAAATAGTCTTATCTCTGGGTGGAGAAAAGGGACTAGCAAAGCTAACTGTTAGATTACTTTTTCAACATAGGTTCAGCTGGGTAGGACTCAAACTATTTCAAAGCTTATTGCATGGATGTCACAAAATAACAAACACGTAATCCATGGCCTCCAAACATGCAGTCACAACAAAATTCTTCCCATACCCACTTCCTCAGATCTGCAAAGTACTGTAGACCCGTTTTAGGAATGCCAGTGAACATGTGAAGGGGGAAATTGGCTTATCCACAGTCCTATCCTGAAAATCCTCATCTTTCTAAAAGGGCATTCAGACCTTTGTACACTTGACATGAAGGTTTGAAAGGGGTTTCTGTACATATTCAGAAAACTGTCCTGATCCAAGTTGAACATGCTCCAGGGCTGAGGTTCAGATAGCCCAAAGTCTCAGCCACTAAGTCCAAACAGACAGAAAAGTAATGCAGGCAAAGGAAACCCCAGGGTCAAAGACTCTCCACATTCGAGCACAAAAGACCCAATTAAAGAGAATGTGAAGAAAAGCCAGGGCAACACAGAGGCAGAGGTAGACACAGTTGGAGTTAAAGGAGATTGTCAGAGCAGGGATCATGGAAGAAGCAAGCTAGAGCTACTGACAGACAGCTAGAGCCATTAGCAGAATGTACAGATCTTAGACTCATCCAGTAGGAGCACCTAGGGCCCCATCTAAAGTTCAACTCCAGCTGCTCTGTCAAAGGTTCTCCTTGGAACACCTTCCTCACGAGGAGCTCTTATTTGCAGACAATCATACTTCTTGGAAGGTTCCAACAAATATCTTTCCCTATGTTTCAACCATCACCATTAGCTTGGAGAGGGAAGACCCCCTGCTTTATCTTTTGAACTGCCCATCTTTGAAATGAGGCTGAACTTTGCCCCTCCTTCAAGGATCCAGGGTCAGCTAGATTGGCCAGCTCTTCCACACATACACTGGTCGAAGAAGTTTGGTTCATTTTCAGGTAAGGCTCTATCCAGCAGTAACATGACCACAATTACAAGATTCCTTGTGTCCTGAAAACCATACTAAGATGGATTTCTTGATCCTGGATGCGTCTAAGAATATTGCGCTGAACATTCAGGTGCTTCTCGTATGACACTCCCTCCCACTGGGACTGGGATTTGGAATCAAGCCTTTTCCATGTGGTCTCACTGTTCTCTTTGTATGCTCATTGGGAATGCTGGAAACCTGACAAGGAGCTAACAAATACATGCAGCATATAAATACAAATAATGTGTGGTAAGACAGAAATTAGCCACATGACTAGAGGCTACAAAACAGCTGGTTTACCACATTTTTATTGGAACTATGCAAGAAGCTTTGAACAGCTAGCAGACTGTGAAAAATTTAGAAGTCTTTCAGTTCAGCTCAGTGGTTTAGGTATCTGGCTGCAGAGCTAAATGTTGGAAGTTCAATTCCTTCCTATACCTCCTTGACAGGACTGGACTCAATGATCTATAGCAGGGATCTCCAAACTTTTTAGTATGAGGGCCACATCATATATTTTACACATTTTCGAGGGCCGAAGGAGGGAAGGGGGACCCAAGTGATTGCCCACCCCCACTGTCTTTCCTTCCTCTTCCTATGCCTGGGTGGGATAAAAAGGCAAGGTGGGCCAAAAAGGCAAGGTGGGCCAGATGTGGCCCATGAGCTGTAGTTTGGAGACCCCTGATCTGTAGGGTCCCTTCCAGCTCTACATTTCTAAGATATGCCCAACCAATCTCATGTGTGTGCGTGTTCCTACATTAGAATCTTACCTGCAGTTTTCTTGGACCCATTCAGAAAGAACAACGAATCTGTCAGGTAATGTCTCTGTTCAATGCACTAAGTGCCTTGCCAAGCATCTTTACAAATCCTGTCTGCTAAAGGCGGGGGGGGGGGGGGGGACCTGAAAGAAAATATTAAATCTTTTCATGCCAGGAATTGCTTTTGACCGCCAATTAATGCTAAAGGTGTATTTTGGAACCATAGGTTACTTCCTTTCAATTAAAAGCGTGTCCTTGAGGCAGTAAATAAGATTTAAAATTCTGTCTCTTTGTCTACTATGGTTCAGTGCATAAAACATTCACCTGGAAGCCAAAACACCTATCTGAGTTGATACTGTGCTGTGCAAGCTAATTCGCCTCTCAATGTCTCAGTTTTCCTTTCTATTTGTCCCCTGCTTGTATAAAATGTAAGGGTTTATTTATTTATTTTTATTTTCTTTCCTTTTTTTTTAACCTGCAAAATTTTTGCTTACTCTGTACTTGGCACAGTGGTTAATATAATGAAGCCATGACCTCCTCTGGGTGCTTTAGGCATGCTGAAACCAATTCACAGATACATAAACCCAGACAAGATTAAATAACATAATAAATCATTTACATGGACTGTTTGTGTGGCAAACCCTGAGATAAAACAAGAATGTCCTCAAAAGTCTTGTTTTGAGGAGTTGACACAATAATGTCATCATGACCTCCATGTTGTGTTCACAATTGTCCCCTACTGAATTATTTATATAAGGTCTCTTTGCCTCACTTATTGTAGGTTGGCATTTTGTATTTGCAGTAGAATATATAAATGCACATTACTTCCACTTGAATCCTATTGGTGTTCACTAAGTAACTTGCCATGTCTAATTGTCACTAATTGCTAACGGCACATCTTGGCTGCACAGTTGGGCACATGACTGGGCTCATAACCACGACCTGTACCTTTGTGTCCACAGAACCCAAAGACATCTAGGACATATAACAAAATATTCACATATGCATCCTAAACTTCCTTGGACAAGAACATGCCCCTTCGCTTGATTGCCCATGATATTAAGTACAATAGGTGGCAATGGGGACCAAGGGCTTTGTCAGTTTGGGTGCCCATGATCACCATCCACAAGACGCCCCCCCCCCCCAGGCACTGCTCTTTTTCCTTTTCCTTTTTCTTTTTGGAATTGGGAAAGTACTTTTACCCAATTCCAAAATTGGGTAAGGAATTGGCCATCTCATGAGAAGAGAAGACTCCCTGGAAAAGACCCTGATGTTGGGAAAGTGTGAGGGCAAGAGGAGAAGGGGACGACAGAGGACGAGATGGTTGGACAGTGTCATCGAAGCTACGAACATGAATTTGACCCAACTCCAGGAGGCAGTGGAAGACAGGAGGGCCTGACGTGCTCTGGTCCATGGGGACACGAAGAGTCGGACACGACTTAACGACTAAACAACAACAAAGTACATTTAAAATCATTTGCCTAGGCATAGTAGAGCTTTATGTATCCATTACATTTGTAATGCTGGAACTCTAGCTGCTGTTTTATTGAAATTTTGTGTTTTGCTTCGCAGTCTTACACAAGTCACTCTGAAGGCCCTTATTTAAAGACCAGGATGCATGCAAACGTAAATGCATGCATACTTATATGCATACATAACAATTTTTTTAATAGGCCACCTTAAAGATTCAAATAGATAGGTTCATGTTCCCAACAGAGCCTTGGTTGTGTTTTTCACATACTACATCGTTGAACCATATCCACACTGTAGGAACTCACAAGAATTTTGAAAGGATGGTGTGACATCATATTATCATCTGTTGTTCCCAGGACAGATTCAAATCTGCCTCTGCGTCTTTCATCAGTAAAAAATTCTTCAAATCCACCCATTTTGTAAGCAGAGCAAATCCCACAGTATTTGACCATGTGGCTGTAGCCTCAATGTGCTATTTGGACGTAGCCTACTCTTCCTCCTCTTGAAGAATTACACGGACACTAATAAAAGTTGCCAAGTTGTTGGAAATCCAGTCCTGTGGGTTATTCTAGAAGGGGTGGTTTTCAATACACTGTGGTTTTAGCTGCAACGGGCTAGCACCACTTAAACAAAACTGACTTTTTATTGGGGAAACCTTAAAGGAGCAAACTAAGTGAGAAGCTGCTTCATGAGAAAGCTCCAGCACATCATCAGAAGTTTGCATCTGATACTTTAGGATGTTTTTTGTCAATGCAAATAATTCTTCACTTCAGTATCCTGTCACTTCATTGCCTGCATTCCATACATATGAATTGTATGTATACCTGAAGCTCTAAGGCTGTGCTGCATGCATCTGAGGAAGTGGTCTGTGTGCCAATGAAAGCTCATGCTTTAAAACAAAATCTCTTAGTCTTAAAGGTGCCACTGGATGCTGTTATTTTATTGCAAGAGACTAACATGGCCACCCTTTGGAAACTGTGGCAGATGTGTTGCTGCATGTTGAATCAGACTGCAAGCCAAATGTTTTGTGTGACGGTGTAACTAGGTCAAGATAAACATTTTAAGTTTGGTTTCCCCAATAAAACTAAATGTCTTGTTGAAACTGAAGATCAAAGCCCCCAGTGTCCTGTTATTTCTGTCAACATGCCATGAAGGCTTCTTCTGTTGGAACAAAACACAGGACATCCAGATCTGGTCATCCTTGTGACCTCTCAAAACATCCTAGTACATTATATGCTTACACCCTATCCCAATGTATAAAAACAGAAGGTTCTTCTGAAGTTAAATAATTGCTACATTTCCATGAGCCAAGGAAGAACTTAAGTAACGAATTAAATTTCAACCTGAAGATAGATACATGTATATAAATTATTCACACATGTATACATTAAATGGAAACTTCAAGGGAAAAAATATGCTCCTTATTAAATTCATGTCATTGCCTCTTTCAGAGAAAGTGAAGATTCTGTCTTTGAAGCTCTCATTAGACTGCCAAAGGAGTAAAACTGTAGTTGTCATATTAAAATCTCTCAACCTGGCCAGATTTGCTGCTCAAACAACTGGTGTTTTTTTTTTAACTTTCAAGGGCCTTGTAACTTGCCAATGTGTTGGACTAGAATCTTCCAGAAATAGGAAAAACCCCTCCCTTTCTTTTAATGATATGTATCTGGTAGTCCTGAAGAAATCAGAATTATCCCATCTGAAGCTGCAATGCACATAATTTCTATCTGCATGTGATCCAATTGAATTTAACAACATTTCAGATACCCACTCCATGGGCATGATGATTCTGTACCGGAACACTACTGGCTGTGTGATAAGAGTTCTGTAAGCAGACAGGCCACTTTCCTTCCAAAACATTGCTAACAACGGAAGGGCTGTGGTTTAGTGGAAGAGTATTTGTATGAAAAAGCTCCCAACAGCAGTGGATCTGTGTTCAAATTAACTAAGCTACAGCTCAGAGCTACTAAAGTTATTGGGGGAAAGGAAGATTAAAATTTAACATTTTAAATAACTATATATGAACTTTTGGTAATGCTACGAAGCTTCTGACACGTGACACAGCATGCGGCCTCAGTATAAATTAGTCTGACTCTGGATCCATGGCATGCCCAGGTAGAGTTGTGAAGGACTCCTAGCTGAAAACCCAGGTAACCAAACCTACTCATATTGACTGATAGTGGGGGAACCTTTTTCCTCTTACTGTCTATTGACCTTCAGGATGTCATTGACCACTGCCAATGGTAGGTGGACCCAAATAAGCAAAGTAGTTACGACTCCACATGTTCAATTTTAAAACTTATTTTAATTGGGTTCTCCTTGCCAAGCTAAGCCCTTTGACTCACTAAATATTCATTGTATTGAAAAATAACCACGGAGATGGGGAGTACATAATACAAACACAGTCTTGCAATAACCCAGTCGAAATTGCTTCCTTGAAAGTTAGAAATTACTCTTAAGCTGGTATTAGTGTACAGTAGGACATTACATGTCTGGAGCTTTGTTGATGTATGACTTCCATTGCCCACCGAAAGTGGAACATTAAGCTTGAGGACAAAACAGATCGATTAGCTTTTTTATTGTTTAGAGAAGTGGTATCGGCCTCAAGCCTTTAGACTGCATTTTGTTTTTTATGACTCTCTGCGTGGATTTTTAAAGAAATATATCTGGGGGAAGGCCATGTGCAATGTCCTGAAAAATAAAGTAGAGAAAAGTGCCCCCAGTGAAGATGGAAAATTCAAAACACAGGAAAGACCACAGGAAGTTGCCGCTTTGTATCTTTTGCCAGTTAGACACTATGAATAAGTGAGTATCTTTATCTTCAGGCCACTGTTTTTGAAAGGCTGCTGTCTGTGAAAATCTTGATCCTGGTAACAAAAATGTTTTTGCCAAGCCCAGGATATGGATGCCCTCCCACTCACCCTAATCAGGTGAAATTGTCGTTCAAACCTCAGCAGATATCAGCTAAGACAGACTCAGGGTTTCCATAGAGGTAGGGATGGAAAGAATGTTTGCTAAATTCCTCATTCACTTTAGGCTGTCCTAACACCACACAACTTAACAAGAAATGTTAGTCCTGTAGACATTCCTCAGCTACAAAGAGATCGACAGGTTACCCACCTGTAATTGTAGTTCTTCGAGTGGACCTCTGTGATTCACACCCTGGGTGATCCGCGCCTGCGCGGAGCCTCATCGGAAAAGTTCTAGAGCTTCTGCAGTAGCAAAAACCACATTAGAATAAGGCCCCTCCCCCCTCATATAAGTACCTTGGCGCCAAGACTCCCCTTTCAGTTGTGTCAACCACCGCTACATTAAGCAGAATGGTGTGACAGTGGGGAGGACGGATGGGATGTGTGAATCACAGAGGTCCACTCGAAGAACTACAATTACAGGTGGGTCACCTGTCGTTCTTCTTCGTGGCCTCTGTGAATCACACCCTGGGTGACTAATAAGCTGTCTTACCCAGAGGAAGGGTGTCACGCCAAGGTAGAGGCTAGAACAGCACGTCCAAAGGCTGCATCAGACTTCTGCCAGAGATCAAGTCTGTAATGACGGATGAAAGTGGATGGCTGTGCCCAGGTGGCAGAGGTGCAGACGTCTGGAAGAGGTACGCCGCGTAGGAATGCCGTAGAGGTCACCACTGCTCTGGTGGAGTGAGGGCGAATCACCTTCGAGACTGGTTTGCGTGCCAGCTGATACGCGAGGTGAATGGTTGAAGCGACCCATCTAGATATAGTTTGAGACGTCACCTGGCGACCTTTAGTAGGTGGTTGGTGACTTATGAAAAGTCGAGGTGAACACCTGAAAGGTTGGGTGCTTTGGACGTAAAAGGCGTTGTTCTGCGTGAGGAGGTGGGGCAGGCGAGGGAGGTGGTGAATGTCTGATGAGAGATTGTGAAGGACTTGTCTTGGCCACCAAGGGGCTATAACAATGCCATCGGGTTTGTCTTGTTGTAGGCGAACCACGACCTTGTGGAGAAGCGGGAATGGCAGAAAAAGGTAAGTGAGGGTCTTGGGCCATTGGCCGACAAATGCATCTCCTTGGGAGTGTTTGCCAATGCCGGCTCGGGAGCAGTATCGTTTGCACTTCCGATTCACACGGGAGGCAAAGAGATTGATAGTTGGTTTGCCTCATCGTTCGCATAGGTGAAGAAAAACTGATTGGTCTAACTCCCATTCGTGAGCTTGAGAGTTTGTGCAGCTGAGTAGATTGGCCAAGTCGTTGTCGTGGCCAGCAATGTGTAAAGCCGTGAGGCAGATATGATGTGCTAGGCACCACTCCCAGAGGTCGACTGATAAATAGAGGAGACTTGGAGAGTGGGTGCCACCTTGTTTCAGAATATAGTACATCTCCGTGGTGTTGTCAGTGGCAATTTGTACCATCTTGCCAGTGAGGAGATTTCTGAAAGCTTTGCAAGCTTTTATAACCGCCAACAGTTCTAATTCGTTGATGTAAAGCAATTTCTCTCTGGAAGACCACTTGGCATGGATTTTGAGAGATTTGCAGTGAGCTCCTCAGCCTGTGAGGCTGGCATAAGTGGTGACCTGTATTTGTGGTCGTGGTTGTCGGAACGGCCGCCTGACGGATAGGTTGGGAGGAAAACGCCACCACTGAAGTTGGGAGGCAAGTTCTGGGGTGACCCTTAAAGGAGTGTGAGGAGGGTCTGTGAGCGGGTCGAAGAGGGCGAGAAACCACGACTGAAGAGATCTCATCTTGAGACGTACGTGCTGCACTGCTGAAGTCATAGAGGCCATGGTGCCTAGTACACGTTGCACAGTCAAGGCGGGGTACCATAGCATGAGGGGTGAAAACTTGAAGTAATGCGATGAGATTTTCTCTCTTGTCTGGAGGAAGAAAGGCGCGAGCCTGTGTGGAATCTATGCATATGCCTATATAATGAATAATCTTTGTAGGTTTCAAATTTGATTTTTGTTCGTTGACAGCGAGACCGAGATCACGAAGGAGGGTAAGGGTGAAGTGAGTGTCTTGTTGGGCCTTGCAATGGGAATGAGCTACGAGGAGCCAATCGTCAATATATGGAAATATGAGAATTTTTTGCAACCTGAGGTAAGCAGCTACCGGTGCCATGCACTTAGTGAATACTTTTGGAGCTGTTGCAAGGCTGAAAGGAAGCCTTTTGAATTGGTAGGCTTGTGATCCTAGCTGAAATTGAAGGAATTTTCTGTGCGAGGGATGTATGGAAATATGGAAGTATATGCATCTTTGAGATCTATGACAGTGAACTAGTCGTTTTTGCAGAGTAAAGGGAGAACTGATTTGAGGGTAACCATACGGAACTTTGTGGTAATGATGTATTTTAAGATAGGGCGAAGACCTCCGTCCTTTTTGGGTACGGTGAAATAGCGAGAGAAAAACCCTTTGTTGTGTTGTGAGACGGGTTGTACGGCATCTTTGAGGAGTAAATTTTTTATTTCCTCTTGTAGGGTTGGAGATGGTGGAGTGATGACGTGTGTTGCCGGAGGAAGTTGGAAGAAATGGATGTGGTAGCCGTCGCGGATGATGGACAGTACCCAGGCATCTGTAGTGATGGATTCCCAGGCAGGTAGGTGTTTCCAGAGGGCAGGATGGGTGGATTGGTGTGCAATGTTGGTCATGGGAGCGTCAAACGTGATGTTTGGGCTTGCGGTCGTTGCGCCTAGTAATGGGTTGTTGGCGGGGTTTATTTCTCTGATTTCTGAAATAGGGTGTATAAGATGTTTGTTTTGGAGGATCACGTTGGAATTTTTGATATGAGTTGTACAGTCGTCTCCACTGATTTTGTTGGGGGCGTTGTTTGTAAGATGGATAAACTCCCCAACGTCTAGCTGCTGATCTTTTTTTTTTTTTGCACGTTTTCCAACATATAATCAGTTTCAGCATTAAAGAGGCCTGCCCCATCGAATGGAAGATCTTCGATACATGCGTGGGCATCCTCAGCCAGGCCAGCTGTCCTTAGCCAAGAGAAACATCGTAAGGCTACTGAAGTGGCCATTGACTTTGCTGTGGTGTGTACCGTGTGCCTAGCAGAAAGCATCTGTTGTTTGGCAACGGAAAGACCTTCTTGTTGAAAGGTATGGGCGAGTACTTTTTTATCTTCTGGTAAAGATTCGATAAAGGTTGACATATTGTCCCAAAGGAAACATTGATATGCACCCATGGCTCCCTGGTAGTTAGCGACACGCATGGTGAACACTGCTGATGAATAAAGCCATCTTCCCATTGAGTCAATCCTTCTACTGTCTTTATTTGGTGGCATGAGGGTTTGTCGATGTCGAGATCTGGATTGTGAGGCTTCGACAAAAATAGAGTTTGGAGTTGGTTGTTTTTGAAGAAATAGAGCTCCAGGATCATGGGCTCTGTAGAGGTTATCGATTCGTTTAGACATGGTATGGGAAGAGGCTGGTTTTGTCCAGGATCGTTGAGCGGTGCTGAATAGAGACGGAAGCATCTAGATGTGTACTGGAGTAGTTGTATCTTTAGAGATTAGGTCGTATAGATGATTGGCCGGTTCTGTCGAAGGACAGTGGATTTGGAGAGACTTAGCCATACAGATCATAAGTTGGGCGTAAGTTTAGAAGTCTTCTGCCGGTGATGGTGGGTCGGCATCGACAAGGTCGGATTCCGGTGAGGTAAGTAATACTGATGGCGTCTGATGTCTGGATGCGTGATCGGAATAATCAGGATTGCGTCGGGAGTCGGCGGATTGTCGATCGACTTCGGTGTCGATAGGTTGAGTGTCATAATATTGATGTTTGTGGCTCGATATCGATGGAGCCGGCATGTCCATGGGCATTTGTCGGTGTTGAGGATTTTCGATACCGAGAGCTGTCATCCGAGTGTCCATGGACGTCATTTGATATGGTTGCATGTCGGTGTCGAACTCGGGGTCATAGTGATGTCGAGTTCGATGACTTGGTTCTATCGGGCGACGGAAATCGTGCATCGATAGAGGGACAGAATGAGTGTCCATGGACCAGGATGGATATCGAGGATCATCGATATCAGAGCCTGTGTCTCCGTGATGTCGAAACGGAGGTTGTTGAAGAGCTGGTAAAGCAGTGGAGTATATAGACACTGGAGATACTGAGTGAGAGGAATGATTTCCCTCATCTGGATTAGCGGGAAAATATCGGGAGGCTGGAGCTGTAAAAGCCTCACGTGTAGAAGAAAATTGCTCGACCGTCCTGGATCTTTTAGGTGCCAGGTAGGGAGCAGGTTGGAGTCCATGTGGGCCATGGTGATATGGCCGTTTCAACACCGATGGCTGTCGAGATCGAGGCCCGCCATGAGAAGTTATGGCCGAGCTGGATACAGCAATTGGCTGATTGGCGGTTTCAGTTTGTCCGGTCGAACACTGGTCGGGGCAAATGGCAACCCGATGAGAGTGCTGAACACGGGTCTGAGCCACGCAAGATGAACTAGACGGCTCCAGGGACTGTTGGGGCCGATGTCTCTGAGGCAGTCGTGGTGGACGATCAGATGTTACCGAATAAGGTATGGTCTCTAGTTGTTGTTCGGAGTCGACCCTGTCAGGTGAAGCAACTACAGAAGGGTTGCTCAAAAGAACAGCGTGTTGAGGACTGGGAGGAGAAGATGTTAATCGATCAACTCTGTCATCCCATTCCGGTGACTGGGAGCAGGGTTGATGAGAGGGGATTCCGTCATCGTCAGAAGGCAAACCAATAGAGATTGATTCGGCGGTTTGTTGAGGCTGCTGAGAGATGACTGCAGTTTTAGATTTATGCTGTTTAGGTCTTTAAGGCAGAGAAGGCTCCGGAACCAAAGAGGCTTCGGTGGACATTTGACATTTAGTGGAGGGCTTCGATATCGAGGATTTCGGTATTGAGCGCTTCGATTTATGGGTTTTTGAAGTTTTAGACGAAGTGGATAGAGCATCAGAGTGGGATGGTGTGGTCGATGGACGTTGTTTTGAGGCTTCAGAAAGAGCCTTCTCCATTGCTTTGGTTTGTGAGGTGGCCTTACAAGGAGGTTGGGCCATTTTGGTTGGTTGAAGGGATTGTTCCCAAAGGTGGAGTTTTAATCTGGATAAGCGAGAATGGAGGACTCCGCGCTTGAAGTTCTTACAATGCTGGCAGGAGGACATCTGGTGTGCCTCTCCAAAGCATAAAAGACACTTGGCATGGCCGTCAGAGAGTGGTATTTTGTTATCACAGACCATGCAGTGTTTAAACGGGCCCAAAGGGGCCATGAATAGGAGAAAAATAATTTGAGGAGAAAAAGCGATGATTGGGGGGTGTGCTGCGGCCGGAGGCCGAGTGAAGCAGAAAGGAAAAAATCTCTGATGATAATGAATTTGTATCTAAAAGTTTAAAGGAAAAAAGATTGATAACAGGAAGGAATCAAGAATAAACTCTCATTCTCTTTTACTCACAGAAGCAGAACTATGAGGCTCTCAACGCAGCGGTTGAAAGAAAACTGAAAGGGGAGCCTTGGCGCCAAGGTACGTATACGAGGGGGGAGGGGCCTTATTCTAATGTGTTTTTTGCTACCGCAGAAGCTCTAGAACCTTCCGATGAGGCTCCGCGCAGGCGTGGATCACCCAAGGTGTGATTCACAGAGGCCACGAAGAAGAACTTTTTCCCTGCCCTTAAGGTCCCTGTAACATGGACTGACTTTCCTCAGTATCTTGCCCTCCTAACATACCAACGGAAGGCGAAGAACTTGGTTATTGGTTAAAAAGATGTAAACAACCCATCTGGTACTTCAAATTATTAGGTAAATCAGCACCCATTCTTGTTCAGGACCATTCACACACCTGCACAAATTCTGCAAAAAAAGAGGAAATTTTGTTCAAAAAGTGATGCACTCCATCATTCTCACTAATATGAGAACTCTGTCAAGAACACAGGAAGTTCCTCATCAGTTGGCCTGTTGAGAAGAATGTTGTAATTCCTCGTCTTTGTAAGAACCATTAGCCTGGGCCAAACCAACACTAGCATTGAGATCAGTTTGACCAACGTGGTCAACTTAGCCTATACATGTTTCAAGAAATAAAGTTTAACTTCCAGATGAATACTTTTTGATGGGGATGGAATTGGATAAGATAAAGGACTGTCAACACAGTGTATGTGTTTATTTACTTATCTGTGCTCAGGATGTTTGGGAGAACCCAAACATTTTAGGTACCATGCGGGAGATAAATGTCAGTTCAAAAATAGGTGCATTGCTGTCATACTGATTATCATTAAAACCCTCATTTGCCAAGAAAATATGCAGTGGTATTTGGCACAATCTCCTATGTTCTACTCAGTACATTACTGATGTATAGCAAAATCCACCAACATTCATCTTAACTTATTTCAACTTAGGTTTATTGCAGAAACAGAACTCCATTAGTTTTTCTATTACGCCCACACATACAAACACATACGCCCATCAGCTTATTTAAACAATATTTATTTAAATAAGGGGATTTCAGAGGGTTTGGGGGCTTCAGGAAGAAGGAGAAAAGTATTCCACAAGACTTTTGAGAATCTAAGCCGACATCCCTCATTATCTGTAACCCATTCTCCAAGCTATCACTAAATACTGGAACTTTTTCTGCTTTTTCTGACCTTCTGAGTCATTATTATGTCTTAATCCATGTACTAACCATTTCCTGTAGAATGTAACAGTCTCTTATTTGCTGATCCTCTCATTACTTTATTGGTTTTAACCTATAAAGCCCTAAATGGCCTGAGTCCAAGCTATCTTAACGACCATATCTCCCATTATGAGCCGGCTTGGGCATTAAGATCATCAAGAAAGGCCTTCCTCTTGGTCCTGCCAAGAGGTGCGTCTGATGGGGACACAGGAGAAGGCCTTTTCTGTCACTTAGCTCAGACTTTGGAACTCCCTCCCACAGGAGGCCAGGCTGGCCCTATCTTTGCTGTCCTTCTGGAAGCAGGCAAATACCTTTCTCTTCAGGCAAGCCTTCCCTCAGTAACTAGGTACCTGTGTGTGATTTTTAGATGGATTGTTATGCATTACTGCTTTGACTGGATTTCTAGTACTACTTGTGTTTTCCATTTCTCAGAGTGACATTTTTTTTAAAAAAAAAATTGTATACTTATTGTTCTTAGCTTTAATATTGCCTTTCAGTGTGAGCTGCCTTGGGTCCTTTTCAAGGAGAAAGGCAGGGTAAAAATATTTTAAATAAATACATAAATAAAATAAAATAAAATATTTCCATCTTTGAGGTAATCACAAAGATTAGCCTTTGATAAACAAGCTGTCTGATTTCTGGAAAATGTTGATTTCTCTTTCTCTCTCTTTCTCTCTCTCTCTCGCCAAATATTTGCATATTAATATATGTAGATAATTTATTTTCCTTTTTTTTAAAAAAAGTGAGCCTATTGCAAAGACTTTGTATAAATGACAGGGTGTATTATTTATCAGCATGACAGGAAAACTGAAGATGCAAACTTCACAGCTGTGCTTGCCAGGATTAGTTTTTCCTTCTTCTTCTTCTTCTTTTTAAATAATTTATTATATAAAAAATATCAGCACAGCTGTAGGTTTCATTGCACTGTTGCCCTTTAGAATAAAAGGCTTTGTGTGCGGAAAGACTACATGAGAAAAATACTGATTAAGAGGATGAAAATACATAATTAAAGTACATGTGTGTATTTCACGATAACTTTGTTTGACATAAAAATTTAACACCTGTCCAAACATCTGTTATTTTGTTGTTATACTATCAAAAGGCCAACAGTACTTTTTTCATGTTAGCTTTATAGGTAATTAAGAAACCCAAAGGTACTCATAATTACTTGCCAAAAAAACAAGCTTCAATGGTTTACATTGAGATCCCCAGATGTTTTTGAATGGCAACTCCCATAATGCTTCACTTTTAGACAAGTTAGCTAAGGTTGCTGGGAGAGGATAGACCCAAAGCATTGAAGGATACAGCCTTCCACTTTTTTTTTCTTGAATAAGAGTTACAAATGGTGATACCCAGTGTGGTGCAATGGATAAGAGTAGTGGACTACGATTCAGGAAACCTGTATTCAAATCCCTGCTCAAACATGGAAACTCACTAGGAGAGTGGAACTGGTAAAACCATACCTAAAGTATTTCACTTACCTTGAAAGCCCCATTAGGATTGTAATAAGTCAAGTTCCGGCTTGAGAACACATGGTGCGCACACAGAGTAACAAGTCCCATCAGCTTCACCCAAGAGTGAGGGGTTATAGGAATTTAAAGTTCAACATCTGCAAGGTCATAAGATGCCTGCCCTTAAGCTTCTACTTATATGTGATTTCTGCAGAAATGGAAGTGTCAAACTCTTCCTGTCATCCAAAATCACGTTCACAAGGTATAAAAAGCTGCCAGTACTTCAAGCATCTGTTTTTGGGAGAAAGAGGGGGAAGCGGAAACTGGAACAGTGGCCCACTTCCCTTGCTTTTCGTTCTGTCTCTGTCATGTAAAGTGTTATCACCTTTGCCTTGTATAAGAAAAAAAAAAGATTTGTGGCACAAGTTTTATTTCTGTGTGAGCATTTGTGGATTACAACCCACTTCCTCAGAATCACAAAGATTGTAGATAGGCCATGGATTAATAATACACAGAGGACATGGTGTTAGGTGGGGGACCAAGGGAGAATGCAAGAAGAGGGTGACATAATTGCATTGGCAGTGGTCTTTTTCCATGACAATGTCACCAGTAACAATCTGTCAAATTGCTAATTATGTAGAAATTCTATTGTTCTCAATTAGATGTTTGTGCTGAGACAGAGTATGTCAAAGAAAAGAAATTCTTGGACAGCTGTATACAAAGCTTACAAGAGTTAAGCAGGGCTCTTGAGGACATGACATTTTGGAGATCGCTTATTCATAGGGTCACCATAAGTCAGAGACGACTTGATGGCACAGAACAACCCCCACCCAAATACTTTGGATAAATCTAGGGCATTAGCGCTGCGGGTTAAACCGCTGAAGCCTCTGTGCTGCAAGGTCAGAAGACCTGCAGTCGTAAGATCGAATCCACGCGACAGAGTGAGCCCCCGTCGCTTGTCCCAGCTCCCGCCAACCTAGCGGTTCGAAAGCATGCAAAATGCAAAAATGCGAGTAGATAAATAGGTACCACCTCGGTGGGAAGGTAAACGGCGTTCCGTGTCTAGTCACGCTGGCCACGTGACCACGGAGGATTGTCTGCAGACAAACGCTAGCTCTATGGGTTGGAAACGGAGATGAGCACCGCCCCCTAGAGTCGGACACGACTGGACAAATTGTCAAGGGGAACCTTTACCATTACCTTTTTAAAAAATCCTTGGCTCCTGTTTAGTTCTTAACAATATTGAATCCTTCATGGTAAATATGCTTTTGCCTTACGTCTTTCCTCTTGCCATATGACATGTTTATCTCTGATAAGGGAAATATAGTTTAAAAAAAAACATTATGCAGTAGGAGAGCCAAATGATTCTCTCTTTATGAGAATAATATTCATTTTAGGAACAGTTTGTTATTAAATCTTTGAGAATTATCCACTGATTAGAGACAAACTGCAAAATCAGCAAGATCAACCCTGGACATCTAGCACTGTTCATGGATAAGAGAAAAAGAATGTTCTCCAAATATTCCAGATGGAGAATTCAATTATGTGGATTTAACTAGGGCCACATTTATTTGTACAGAACTATGGAGGAAAAATGTGCAGGAATCTAGCACATAACCTAGGTTATCAGTCTGCATAACACCTCAGAGATAAGGTGTCCCTGGTGAGATTGATCAGTGGCTTTAGTGCCACATATCAGGCCATCAGAAGTCCCACTGTATCAGTGGGAAGTTGGTAAGAGGATATAGACATGGCATGCAGGACCTATATATATCCATTGCCCCTATCTGCTTATAATATGTAAATTATAGCAGGAGGACAGATTGCATCACTCTCCCCATTGGGAATCTCATTTGCGTTCTCTAAAAGCTCAATCGTCTTTCTCCACCTTTGATGTGCGTGACAGTTGACAATGTCTTCTTTGCCATGATAGCTCAGGATGATGCCTGGGCATTTCTCTCACATTATTACAAGTAATGGCAGCAAGGAAGAAGAAGAAGCCATTACTACTGCTGTACTACGGCCACCGTTACTGGTGAACCTGGAGGCATTCAATGTCCCCCTCCACCAATTCTGCACCCTACAGCAGGTTGGAGAAGTTTTGGAAGGCATTTTCTCACAGTTCTCTATAGGAAACAATGGATTTTTTTCTCCCTTAAAGCTGACAGGATGGAATGGAAATGTACACATCCTATAGAAAATGCAAAATGTTGAATATTTATTAGTATTTCATTCTTCCCTGAAATTTTAGCTCAAGAAAAGCCACAGTATAACATTCATACCCAAATTAAAAATGGATGTAACGTTTGAAGCAACTGTCTACACTTTACCCTATCACTAGGTTTACCACATCTCAGCCCTGGCTGAAGCCTCGGGAGATTGTTGCTTCCCCAGGACTCCAGGTCGAGAGAGAAATCCCAGGGCAAGTGGTGCTGGAAGAGCAGAATGCTTGAATTTATTGCATGCGGTGGCTTTAACGTCCAGATGCCCATCTTTTCCCCATCTTTAACTGGCACTAGAGCTCACGGGATCAGCCTAAAGATGTCTGTACCTGTGTTGCAAAGTAATATTTGTTTAGGCAGGAGCACAGGGAATCCTCATTGTCATGCACAGACATGTACACGCAGCCATATTATTTTGGAATTATTAAACAAGACCTTCTTCCTGTGAGATCACCAGGGCCCAATCCAGGGCTCCAAAATCTCAGCAAACAGGAAGCTGCCTAGTATGTTACAATTCAAAACATTGTGATTTTTTTCCCCTGAATATACCGTAGAGGTTAAAACCTCTTGTCGTTTAAGGTTTCAGGCTTAAAAAAATAAATAAAAAAAAAGCTCTTCAGAATCTACCTTCCTATACTGAGTTATTTAGATCAGGGATAATAGTGGGTTTTCCTGCAGAGAGGGATTGACACAATTGGTTTTCTTATGGTAATTTTCACCTAGCGTGAGCAAAGAGTTAAGACAAAAAGGTTAGCTCTAGAGAGCAAACAAGAGGAAGTTATCTGATAGGGATCCTGAGGAAATGGTGCAACCGAGGAAAGATTCACTTCCCCTTTTTGCCCATCAAATGGTTTTGAAGAAAGAGCTAGAGCTCTGAGGGCTGGTCATGTTGTCAGCGTTGTGGATCTGGTGCTGTCACCAATCTAGGAAGGATTAAAAACTGAAATCCACAGAGGCACGCATAGGTAAGATCGTTAGACAGGATGATCACACTACTGTAGTTTCATTTTCACTTGCTGGGGACTTTTGTGCAGACAGATGTGTTTCACAAGAGTTACAGAGATTCCAAGGGGAGACATTCCTGTTTTTTATACCATAGAGTCGCAGATTATACCCAGCCACAAAGCAACGGCCCACTAAATTTTATTTTCTTTTAATAATATATTCCTCTGAAGAATCAGTCTTGACATAAACCGATCAGGCTTACATATGGTGAGTGAAATGTTTCAGGATCCTTTTACTCAATTCTGCTACCCACTTTTGCCTAAAGTTTAACCTGAAGCAATAGCTTGGATGAAAATATGAACTGGGGGATAAAACCAGAAAACTTTTTAAGATTTAATAGTACCACCTTTTTTGAGGGTGGGAAATAGTGTATATTCATATTTATTATGCAAATATTTGTGAGACTAGGACACTGCCAGGAGAGGTCACAAGTTAACTGAACATATTACTCCCTTGAATTGCACTGGCCTGAGCAGTGTGGCTTTGGTTATACACAGATTTTTTTCCCAATGAATAACTAAATATATCATATTCCAATAAATAAGTAAATATTCAAGAAATAAATATTCAAGAAATACTGTGCTGTTATTCGTCTCCAGGAAGTGGCCTGAGAAATGTGGGTCTTCGACTTACGGTGGCACTCCTGTTGGTGGCAGTGCGGCCCCTGGTCCTGACTCGTCCCCTCTCCTGGCATGGCGACTCCATGCGGTGGCTGGGGAGGGTGCTCGGTAGAGGTGGGGAATTTGTCTTCATCTACAAAGATGAATCCCGCTGGCAAAAGTGGCTGGCCCGATTACCTCCCGGACCCAGAACCCGCTGGTCCACTTACCGTGCAGCACACGGTGCACATGGCTGGCATTGTCATCAGTGCATCAATTGCAGCAGTAGGCTGGCTGCTGCAGCCCCTCCTCCCTTGCCCAGCCACTTCACAGATGAAGCAAAGACCAATCCCTCATCTCTAGTGCTGAGGCTGACATGGGTTGGGGACATCACGGTGGTATGCTGCTCCATTGGGAGGGGATGAGGAGAGATTGCACCCCCATTTTGCCCCCTTTAATAGAGGTTTCCTCTGTCCTTTACCTGCCTTTAAAGAGGCTCAGCACCTAAAGACAGCTCCAATCAGATGCATTTACAGTTAATACAGTAAACTCATCTCTGTGTGTATTAATTAACTGTTTATGCTTTGTAGTTGTGTTTTTGTGAGCATAAGAGTTATACGTGGATTTTGAATTACATGGAAGTCCAGCGCCCCTAACCCCAGCATTATTGAAGGGAGAAGCGGATTTTTAACAGATTATCTTTTCTGCTAATGAATGAGGAGCATGTACCTTCAGCAGATTCAAAATTAAAATCTGATGCCAGTATTAATCTTAGGGAGAATGGGAGCTAGCATTAAAAGGTGCTGTGGCATTAGTAACAAGAAGAAGCTCCTCAGAACATGGCTATTTTCAAGTTCACAAATCCTAAAGTGCTTCTAATAGGTCACTTCAACTGAAGTCAACCTGGACCATTTCCCAGGCACTAGAGATAATGATGAATCACCTTACCTATTGCCAACCAACCATTTCAGATGACAACAAAAGGAACACAGAATGGTGATGTATGCACAGGTGGTTCTCACATAAAACAGATTTAATCTCTTCTTGTGACACTGTTATGGACAGATCAATCTAAGGGAAAGTAATTCAATCAACTTGCCCTAATGTTTTGCCACAGAACAATTTCCTCAATAATTGCTGTGGTTATTGGATATGTGAAGATTTGCAGACTGTGCAAGAAGCACTGGGAATGCTGCAGAATTTAGATGAAGATTAAAACTCTGACTTATTTCCTACATACTGGAATAAAGAAAAGACTAGCCACTTAGAAGAAAAAGAAATAAGAACTAATCCGAGATTTCTACTGACGGTTAGTTGAAGTAGATATATACTGGTGCAACTCGTTCACACAATCTGCTATCAAAACCATTTTGCAGCCCTTCTGCTTTTCCTACTGTTTGAAGAGGGGCCGGTTTTACAATCCCATTTTACAAAAACCTTAATTCAGAAGCTAAACATAGTTGTTATGAGAATAAGATGTCTGCATTGTCACGGTCTTTCCCCCATTATGACGTTATTTGCAGCCAGAACCCAAACCTTGAATTTTAGCCCCAATGCAATGTTTATACGTCTAATATCATACATACAATTTTGAGACTTGACAGAAACGTTGTTGCTTAATTCTGAAACTACATTATCTGTGGCCTTTCCCCATCTTGGTGCAAAACATACACAGATTCTTAATGCAGTCAAGAAGACAGAAGAGAGAACTTTGGGGCTGGGATTGCACACATATGCAAAGCCATCACCACTTTAGACTTCCTTATGAAGTCACACTGGGCATTTTCATCTTGTTTTTGTTCACCTGTTTCCAGATTATAGAATACTTTGGCTTGTTCTGAAGAACTGGTGGTTTGTTTGGTATCCTTTAGCCTTTTTAATTCCCTTTTTAAATCCCCTTTCCATTTTATACACAAGCGTGCCAATGTGAAAAACATGTGTGTATGAGTGTGAGAGGAGGGCGAACTAGGCATTTATTCACATATTGTGGGCATGCAAATATTATCAGTAACACTGGCTCCTACTGCCTCTGTGGTCAGTCTTCCGAAGTATTATGATGTATTGCCTCGCATGCAGTAGAAAAACAATAAAACTGTACTTCTAGAAATCAGTTCTATAGGTGTCAAACTAAAGAGGTGTTGTCCCTCCCATACTGGTCTTTTTGTCTTATGATTACAAGCAGAGGTTGGAATGTTACTTAAGTGTTTCATTCCTGTTACTTGGTCCTGTGTTTGAAAAGTAATCTTTTCACCTGTTAAAATGTTGAAGCAGTAACTCACTGGCTGAAATCCTACTGGTTAGTGCAGTAAATCCCACTAGAGTAGGCCCATTGAATCAGTGGGGATTTGGTGAGTCAGCTCCTCTGTAAGTTCCATTGAGTCAAACGGACCTACTCTAGTTGTGACTTACTTCAGGATAGTAAGTTGAAATTAGAGTAGGCCCATTTGAATCCATGGAACTTATGAAGGGGTTGACTCAAAAATATCCAGTGATTCAATGGATGTACTCTAGTGGGACTTACTGCACTAGCCAATAGGGTTTCAGCCATTATGTTACTTGGTGTGCTCCACATTTTGGAGATCATGCAATTTCAACTTACTTTCATTTTTTTAAAAAAAATCTCTAAGAGGCACAGTGCATGTGCTGTCCTAACTGACTTAAATTTTTTGTGGTTTTTGTTTTGTTTTGTTTTGCTTCCTTCCTCTGATCCATGGAAGTTTTCAGTTTCCTAATTACCCCATAATTAAGTGGTTAATCTGTCTGTCCATTTAATAATATGGGAAATGTGAGGCCTGCTGGGAAATTAAAGCAGGAAACTCACATTTGTTTGATCCCAGTGATCACATCCGCTGGAAATGAACCAAAATGGAGTAACTGTACTCACAACGGGAAAAAAAAAAGTAGCACCTGACAGGGACCCAGAAAGGTGAATACAGGAAAGCTCTGGGGCGGGCTGGTTTGCTCTAGCAGATATGTCATCTGATCACCAGCTCATCCCTGCAGCAGATCAAACTGCAGTCACCCCCAAAACACTCATTCATTCATTTTTTTTATTATACGGCCAGAGACCTGAGTTCACCCCCTAAAACAAATTCTTACCCATCCCTAAATTAAACACACTGCAGCACTGAAATAAATAAATAAATAAAGGTGCTAGGATATATACATTCACAAGACTTCAGTGAAAGTGAACAAGTCATTTACTTCTTCTGAAATTTTCATTTAAATATCTGGAATGTTCTAGGAGCATTGTAAATATATTGTGGCTGACTACCGACGTAACTATTAGGGATAATTCTCACATTACAACTTTCACATGGATGTCTCTGGAAGCACATCTCCTTAATGGCAGTTTCCTGCAACAGCCACACCAATTGCATGGAACATCTCTTCTATGCCAATACCATGAATTTCTAGGAGCTCCCATCATTGTGCAGGAAGGACAACTGAGGCAATCAAAATCGTTTATATATTAGATGAATCCACTAAAATGTAGCATTGTTCCCAGAATGCTCTGTGTTAAAATCATACAGTAAGAACTGACTTTAAGATGAGCAATTATATCTATGACTGATCCATCTACTTTTTAATGTTTTATCCATAATTTCCACACAGATATGCATTTTAAAGAAAACCTCAAACTTTATATTTTGATATATTCTTTCTCTCAAAATTTATATTTTTCTTCAAAATGTATATTTCAGTGCAGACATATTTTTACTGCTGAGAAACACATAACAATATTTGAAGAAGGATGACATCTGGCGATTCCAAAAGGTGCAAATCAGGTCCTTTCTTATGGATCATACATGAAGACATCAACTTTTGATTTCATTCATTCATTCAAACATTTAGAAAGGGTGGTGGAATCTGGGAAGATTGAAGTAAGGGACAATCACAAAGCAATTGGAAAGAAAAGAGTAGATGGTTTTACAGTGTCTTCACTGCTGAAAAGCAGTCTTCTGTATCTTTTACTGATTTTGCCATCCTTTTAAATGAGGCCACTAGTTACCTCTCAGGTCCTGTCGGTATTGTTCCATCTCCACAAATGGAAGACTTATATTTTGGACTATAGCTCCAGAATCAATGTCCATGCCAACATAAATATCACGCTTCTATTTTTCAGATTTTAACCACTTCAAAATCCAACCAAATTTCCGACTTTTCTCTCTCTCTACAGTTCCCTCAGTAATGATGTCTCTTTACTCTGATTTCAACAGATTATTTCTTATCTGGACCTGCATTTCCTCCAACAAGTGAGATGTTACTTACTGAAGTCCAAACAAGTGACACTGCTATGTGCACTATTGGCCTTGTAGTGATTAGCCTGTCTTTATAGTTCATGCTGAGAAGTTTAATGTGTTTGTGTTTTAAGTGAAAAATAAGGGGGGAAATACTGTGTTTCTTTAATATGTGTACATTCATCATCATCACGAATAACAACATCAACTCCATGTGGCCTAATTTATAAGCTGCAAATATATTTCTTCCTTACCAACTTCAAGAAGCAATAAAGTTGAAATAAAACAACTATTATTTCTCTTAGAACATCCATAGCATAATTTTCATAATCTCCATTAAAGGAGCCTAAGATTAATATCAGCTTAATGTCGGAAAGGGTTGGGAGAGTTATTGATGTGTTCGGTAGCTCATTTATTTACTGACTTACATATTTTCTAGAAGCCTGTTCCTATTAAAGTTGCTCAGAACAGCATACACAATTGTTTTATTATCAGCAGCTCAACAGTTACAAGGAAGTGAAATATAGCAGTGGTTTATTGTATGCAAGTATGCCTTAAACTGGTATCTGTTTAAAAGTTGGGCTTCTCAGCAGCAGATCATATGTTTCATATTTTTGTACACTAGATACACTGACAGTCGCTGTACTCAGGTGCTGCTGAATGGATTTTTCTCAGCCTGCTTAGAAGGAAGCACCTCACCCTTCTCCCATCTATCATCTCTTTCTTTATACAAGCAACAGTGGCTCTGAAGGAGGGTTTCCTATTTGCATGCAGGCTCTGCATGGGAGGAACAATCCACATATTCCAGGCTTCATCCTCACACAGAGAGACTACTCACAAGCAGGAGCTTCTCCCCTTCAAGCTCCTTTTTGCTTGTGAGAAGAAAGTGATGACAAGCAGAGGTGGGTCTACCTGCTGAGCTGAGGAAGGTGTCTTCTTTAACACCTATATAGAACTAATGTGTTTGAAGGAATACATGAGTCATGTAAAAGAATAAATCAGTTCACCTTTTTTCCTGAGGTTGAACTGCACTGGAAAATCAGCAGTGACTGATTTTTACTTTGGTTTATCATTTGCCCTTAATGTCTGCCTAGTTTTGCTTTTGTCATCAGCAAAACTGAGCCAAGAGGTATAAACAATAGGACCCCCATATCCACGAGGGATCAGTTACAAGCCCCACACATGCAGAAAAATACATTATACTAAACACTATTGTAATAGTGAATGCTATACATAGTATGGTCTCTGGCTCCCTCTAGCAGCCTGTTCTGGTAACTTAATGTTTAAAAATTAGTGGGGGGATTTTTCTTTTAATATTTTTAATATTTTCAGACTGTGGATAAGTAAATCAGTGGATACTGATTCCACAGATAAGGGGATATCTGGAGATCAATCCTCCACTTCTGCCTCATGCTCTGAGGAAATTAAGCACAGAAAGAAGGTCTAGGTACTGTCGGGAAAAAGCAAGTGAGAACCATTTAACTGTCAAGTGAAATTTTAGCTGCCCTAGCCTTTCATCTCAATAGACTAGGGAGAGGCTTGGGCCAGGCACAGAAATACATCAGGAATAAGACAGGGTTTTAACAAAATAAGAATCTGTGGTTAAACAAGCCTATATTTATGATTATCAAACCATGGTTTTAAATTGGAGTTTGTTGCCAAGAAATAATCCATAGTTCGTTGCCTGATACACAAGCTTTCAAATAGATCACCACTATTCAACACATTAGATCTTGGTCTTCTGTGTGAACCAGGACAGTTAATAGCTTTACAGCACAAATCAACTGTTTGTTTAGCTAAATCATGGCTTGTTTAAATTAGGACACTTAAGAACTTTTGTAATACCACTTTTAAATGTGCCAGTAGTATGGCACTTTCCAGAATAATATACAGATCAGAACAATTTTCTTCTTTACACTGTCAGACAAAAATAAAACAAAAATGAAAAAATAAAGAAGACAAAAATGTTGTGGCCCCTTAAGGACTAAATGGTATATTTTAATGTGAGCTTTTGTGGACAAGTCCACTTTTTCAGACATGAGAGTGGGATTGCATGGCAAATATTTATACAATTAAACACGGCTCCAAAACAAAGAGACTGTTTCCTTTTAAACACTGTGTTTCTCTAAACTTAGCAGAGCAGTTCTGGTTTCCAAAACATGTAGAAAAAGCATATTTCAAGTATAAATCCATACAAAAATGTGCATTTTAGAAGAAATGCACACAGACATATATATTCTAGTGGAAATGTGGATTTTCAAACAAAAAAACGTACAAATTATAGGAGAGAAGAGGCTCATGATTTAATGGCTGAAATCCTGTTGCTTGCCGTAAGGAGTTGCACTACAACTCCTCCATAAATTCCATTGCTTCAAATAGGTCTAGTTTATTTTTGACTTAGTTTAACACCTTAAGTCACAACAATAGTAGACCCATTTGAATCAATGGAACTTACAGAAGAGTTGGCTCTCCAAATCCTCACTGATACTCTAGTGCAACTTACTATGCTAAGTAATAGGGTTTCAGTCAATATATACAAAGCAGACATGGTCCAAAAGTAAATAGCAATCTGAGAAACACTTTGAAGTGGATGTATATATTGGTTTGTGCAAAGCATGGTTTGCAGTTATGTCTAAATTATGGGAGCACTGATTATGATTTCTTGACCCTTGTTAGAAGTCGGACCATTGCAAACTACTTGGTTGTCACAGGCTGTCAAGAGTTTGTTAATTCTCACAAGCTTTCCTGTCTGATGTAAAAGTGGGTAAATGAGGACATATTTTTCTCTCCATCTAGGTTTCTGCAGTTTGTATAAAATGCCTCTGTAGAGACCAGCCTTTGGGCTCAAAACACATACATAGCAAACACAGAACTAGTTGATTGATCAAAAAGACACAGACAACCTATCTGATGCTTCCAGTTTTTGAATGTCCATGTCAAAAGGCAGAAGCTATTGTAGTTGTGTAGTGTGCATAACAATTATCCTCAAAACCTCTAATCAAGATGAAAAAAGTTATATTTCTCTGCCTTGTGGGTTTTGTTTTGGGTTTGGTGGAGGTGTAGTTTTTTCGTTCTCACCTGCAAGAACAAAACCAAAGAGGACTTGGATCACTTTCCATACAGTAAAGAGGGAATGATAATCCTAACGAATGCAAGGTCTGATGTCAAAAGAGAAAGGCCCGTTATTCCTCCTTAAAAAATAATTTATTTATTTTATTTATTTATTTATTTATTTATTTATTAAGCTTATATGCCGCCCATTTAGACATAGTCTACTCTGGGCGGCTCACAAAACACAGAGTAAAAACAGTTAATATATATTGACAATTTGCAACCTTTATACAATAGACGATAGTTAAAAATAGAGGAAAGAAAAAGGTAAGTTAAGTAATGCCCGGAGGGAAGGCCTGTCTATATAACCAGGTCTTGAGTTGGTTTTTTAAAATGCCCAGCGAGGGAGCCAAACGGATCTCGGGAGGGAATTTGTTCCAGAGACTGGGACAAGAGTTTCAAGTCAGAGGATGAACACATCCAGTGTGTTTATTTTGAAAATTTGTGTAGGCTTATTCTTTAACATACTGTTTGCACTGTGGAAGAAATTAATAATCCATTATGAACTGGAGGTGACAGTACGTCTTTGCATACTAGATCTGAGAACAGAATATAGTTAAACAACTAATATCAATGATAAAAGTGCAACTTTGAGCAAGTTAAATGTCTCGTATCTCTCAATGTTGTTCGATATATATATACATTACAGAAACTGTAAAACATGGTAGTTAAATCCTTGTCAGACTCACATTACTGTAGATTTATTATTTCATACACTCTGTCTTCTTTTTATGTTGCTTGGCTGGCAAGGAAGCCAACTGCCACAGTTTAGAGAAAGGAATTGTCCAACGTGACAAAAGTGCTTGAACAAGTTTCTTAAACAGTGTTCATTGATTTAATTCTGAAGACAACAAATACACTTTTATCGGTTAATTGCCTCAGACATTTCTTGCCTACTTTTCAAAGCGGGGGAGGAAGGATATTATAGTAAATGACAGGGGAAAAAGAATAATGCATTCCTGCTGATTTACTCTTTTGTTTAGTCATCAATGTTTATCATTTTGTTTAGCCAAAATTATAAAAGCTAAAAGCTAAGCATTTTGGCTACTTAAATTACAGAATCAAGATATTTCCTGTCTTTTTTTTTTTTAATTTCTTTCCAAGCAAACATTTTTCTGGATAGAAATTATAACATAAGGGTGTTTCTGACAAATGCAGCACTACCGTTTCTTATATAATAACTTAGGTATATGTATAGTTTAAGACTTATAGGCTTACTTGGGGATGGCCTACATTGTGTGTTGCAGACTTCTGAGGTAAGACAGGGGAGCACCTCGAAAGGCAGTCTGGCCCATCATGCAGCCTCTGCACCAACCACCTTGATATTAACTGGGTTAATCAACCTCACATTCTTTGTCACTGTTGGTATGTGGTGGGCACCTCCTTAGATTTGTCAGCATATCCTGATCAGCACTCTGGCACACATGACAGATAAAAGGTAGGTTTCCCAGCCTAACTCTCATTGGTAGCTGGCTTGATAGGATGCAGAAGATAGGGAGAGATTTTTGGATGCTGGAATATTTGCCAATCAAACCCAGAGCTAAAGGAATGAGGTGAAGTAATCAAGAAGTACTTGACGTGCCTTTTATGGCAGGCAGGTCATGGTGGTATTGCCCAGCAGAAAGGTACCGAACACTTCCAGACACTTCATATGGGGACGGGGTGCCCACACTTTCATTACAAACTCATTTCAGATCTTTACTCTTTATTAAGAGTAGTAACATTTCTGTTCCTTTACCCTGGTGGTAGGCAACTTTGGAGGACAGGGACATTTTTCACTGGGTGTCACTGTCCTATTTCTAAGCACTGTTGAATGAAATAAGTTTACATAGATGAATAAAAGAAGCCGGGCTCCGCAGCTTGGCTCTACCCATCCCTTCCCTCTCTTGCCTCTCCAGGGCTATGGCAGTGTCCAGGCTAAAGGACCCTGGCTGGAATCCGACTCCGGTTGCGAGCAAACGAAGTGGGCAAGGGCAAACACCTTTTTGCATTCTCCCACACATCCTCTTCTTTAGAGATAGGTGACAACCCCCTGCCTTCCCATTCCTGCCCTTTTATTCTCCTTGATCCTGCCACCTCTAGCGGTTTCTCATCAAGGAACGGTCTCTCCTTCAGCGGCATGGACTCCCTCTTGCCAGCCTGATCCTGAGAAAACTTACCCTTCTCCCGGCTGCCTGCTACTTGTGCCCTGTGGCCAGATGGCTTGCTAGGGGAGCATGCCTGCACCCCCTCACAGTAGATCATTTGCAAACAATCTGCTTATTGAATCAAAGTGCCCAAATGTCCTGTATTTTCATGATTCCTTTTCCAAGAGATCCAGAGAATGTATTCCTGAATGATTTAATAGGACTTAAGAGAGAGGAGAAGGCATAAGAAAAAGAACAATAATCTTTAGTAGCCAATTCTCTTCTTTATTGGCCTTCTTGTTCATCATGTTTAACACCCTGCCACCGCTGCAAACAGCCACATTTCTGAAGGTTTCTTCATAAACCAACTGCAACAGAATTTCTGAGTGGCAGCTGTTGAATAAGATCCTAGGAGGTGGTTACTTCTCAAATATTAGATCACACATCACTCCATTTTTGTCAAACAGCACAATACCTGAGGAATTCAGGAGAGGCCTAGGCGGATCAATTAAATTGCAGTCATTTCAGTGGCCCATGAGAAGCTAGACTTACTTCACATCAAGATATGAAGATAAGAAAGGTGGCATAGCATGGAAATGACAGAGTAAAAGCTGCTGTTTGTCACTTCAGTAAGCTTCACACAATGCTACACCTGATCATTATTGCCTCTTTCAATTAGTCGGGGGTCTATCAATAGTAGCCATAAAATTAACTTTCCTTACTTTAAGGCTGAAAGGACATTTTACAGCATTTGTTCAATCAGTTCCCAAATTAACTGTTAAGGAGCAGCTTAATGATATGCCAGTTCTTTTGTGCCCATGATAATGTGTTTTGTCCTCTCTGATAACGTCAGGTATCTATCATTATAAAGAGAAGAGGCAGTGCAATTTCTTGGTAGGAAATTCTGTATTACCTCTTGTGTGATTTAACAGGTTATGCTCCCTACTAGTAAATAAAAACAACTTTCTCTTCAGTCAGCTTAAGATTGGAGATGAATATACAGTAATTTTGGTTTGTGGCAGTTAAAGATCATAGGAAAACTTCACAGAGGCAACAACCATCTTTTACTGCTACATGAGGAGCAATTCAGAGGAAGGGAATGCAAACTTCTCCTCTCCCTTTATGATATTCCTGATCCAACTTATTTTCCTACTTACTTTTGAGGAAAGAGAACACAGACAGGGAGCTGAATACTACAGTTTTAATATAATGGCTAAAATCCTGTTCCATACCTATGTCTGCATAACTTGAAGCTATGTAAACCTTTGTGAAATTTGCAGTAAGGTGGAGGTCTTATCCAGGAAGCAGTTCACAGATGCAGTTCCATGGTGAATTGTGCGGTCAACGGTATGATCAGTTGCACGGTTCATTGCAGAATCAGACATGCAGACTGTCTGCACCTAACTCCCCAGCTGTACCTTTATACTACGCCAAGTGCAAGATGATCATATAAGCTAACCCTTAGACTCTCTTCTACCTCAGTACTCCTATTGCTCTCTTCTGTTCTTGTACGTGCCTGAATCTTGGAGCACAAACTCAGAATTTTGTATCTTACCCATTTCTAAAGATTCTCCCAGGGATATCTAAGTGCCATCAAAATATGGTGGAAATGAAGCAAAGGCTTGCAGAGAAATCCACAGGCAGGCATTAAATGAAGCGTTGTGCAGTTTCTGTATTAATTATGTTCACCTTTGTGTTCACACAGCTTCAGCAGGAATGTTCAAATAGAAGTGGAAGCCTTTGGAGGGGAATGACATAACGTCAGTACTCGCCTTTTTGAACAAAAGCTGTGCCCAAGAAAATTAGAAATCACTCCCAAGATAAGGAGGCCTTTCAATCAAAACTTGGAAAACAGAACTGAGACTGTAACTGTGTTTAAAAACCAAGACCATTTTCATCTACTTTTTACTGAACTGCATGCAGCCTAGAATTACAGATTTATACCATCACCACGTTGCTCTTTCATATTCAAGCGTGCTCCAACATTTACTTTATCCTTTCTTTGAACTTTTGAGATTCTCTAACACAGGTTACACAAGGTCAGGGGGGGAAGAAAGCATTGTTTCTTTGATCTGCAGCAGTTTGCCAGTAGGAACAAATCTCAGGGGAGTGAATTCAAGCCTTTGAAACACAGCATGGTGTACTAAAATTAAGGCCAATTTTACTTCATTCTGATTAAACTAAATTACCATCAAAAGTAAATGGATGGGAGCAAAAGGAAATAATTTACTGACTAGAAGCTTCATGGCTTTTCTCCCACCCACCCACCCGCTTCTGTTGGTAGATGCATGCACTAGGCTACAAATTAAAATCAAATGTGGTGCCTGTGAAAAGACGATGCCTAGGATATCACAAGCCAACAAGATAGCTCTCCCTTCTGATAATTGTAATCTTCTTGGTTCCTGCTTGTTCTGATTACAGCATGTTGAAAAATCCAATTCATTGCAACTTTAGGTAGTGAACAAAACAATACTGTGGTGGGGGCAGAGTTAATATTTGCAGGAGGCTCCGAAGCAATGTGAGAAGCAGAACCACTGTGGTTGCTAGTTGCTGACTGAAGCTAGAGGCTCTGGACCAGCCATTCCCAAATCTTCACTGTTTATGTTGAAAATAATAATAATAATATGCAATTTAAAATTAAAAGTAAACACAAACACTTAGTAAAAATCATTTTAAATTAAAATGAAGCACAGACAGGTCTGTAACTGGATTTGACTCCATGGAGTCTATTTAAATCCATGGAAATGTAATTTCAATTCTCAGCTGGTTTTCGGATTAGGGAGCAGGAAGAGATTAAGGCGCAACTTGCACACTTTTACCTAAGAGTAAGCTTCTTGTAGCACAATGGGAGATACATTTGAGTAAACATGTATTGGATTCCATAGTTAGGGATCATCCATGAAGTAGCACTTACTAGGATATGTAAAAATTGTTTTTCTTTCTGCTATTATTTGCTCCCATTTTCATAAACACTAACACACAGTCACAGTATTGCCACCCATTCCATGGGTCACATTTTCAGGAGGTATTGTGAAGTCAGGCTACTAAGAAGTGCTTGTTCAAACTGATCTGTTCCCCTCTCCCAATTCACTGGAGCTTATTCAAAGGCAAATATGGGTATGGTTGCAGCTGTGCCATGATATCCCAGACAGTAACTATTGAAAAGCTGAATATCATGTAGTGTACTTTCTGATAAGTGAGCAATGGATGGATACTCTTATATGTCAAGTTGGAAGCTTCTTCACTAGGGTGGTGGTTCACCACCATCCAGAGGTGGTAGTCAAAACCAGATATAGTAGTGAAAGAAGCTGAGTTAATTTCTTTCTCCACTTTGGCACGAAAAGAGGAGATTCACAGACAGAACCATTATGAAAAGGCATCTGAAATGGTCAACAGAAGTGTTGGGGAAGGAAGGGGAAAAGAGGGACTATTTTTGAATCAAGCACAACCAGAAAGAGCTGGCCTTGGTGCTTGGAAGAAACTCTTATGTCCCTTGTAGCAGCCCATTGTGAATGAGGGGAGGTAAAGTGTGGTGGGCAGGCAGCAGCAGGCCTGACTTCCCCACCAAGTGGAGCAAAATCTCAGTCTTTCACCTCCTTGGTTTTCTTTGTTCCTCTACCCAATTGTGCGACCAGTACTCAAGGTCTCAGTTATGTTTTATGCTGACACAAATAGTTTAGGTTTCGTTCCTAAATGGTTCTGCTTCTCTGTTCCTACTGGAAATCAGAAAATACAGCTAATTTTCTACTTCCACACTACCCCACTTTTCTCCCTTGCATAGCAGTGATAGAAGTACACTTAAGATATGAGAACAGCACAGATTACAGATCATTAATCTTTACCTCCCAGATGACATCCTGCAGCATTAGCCCAACCGGAAAAATGTCACAAACATGCAACCAGATCTAAACTGAAACGATCATAACGGTGCTCAACATCAGGCATATTATTTTTCATTCATCACTTCCAATCCTTTCTAACAATTTAATTAACTGCTTTTGTATTCTTCACATCTTTGCAGTTTTATTCATCCACTACGCTGGGGACATCAACTGTTTGATACCACTGAGGATATTAGCTTTGTTTCTTCCATATCAACATTTTATTAAAACTTTTTTCCTATTCTTTCTTTCCTATTTATCAACCAAAAAAAAAATTCTTTATGATCCATCTCTTTATTAAAATTGTTCATTTATCCTCTTTGTGGTAATCTTTCTGAGTAATTAGCAAGCTGTTTTCTCGTTTTAGAAAAGCAATGTGCAGCATGATCCTATCCATGATTATTTGTGCTCCCTGCTTTAGACCTTGAAAAGGTAGTAACTCAACCAGAGAGGTGGAAGACAGGGTTTTCCATTCACATGTTGATTTAACATTCATTCCTATCTACCTTCTAAATTACAAAAGTATTAGAAAATTCATATTCTGAACATGACAAATATCAAAAGCACCATGCTATAACAACCATTACCATACTATCATAACCATCACTACTTAGAACTGCTGGATAGCTCAGTATTTAAGCATCGGTTAGGAGTTCAGGGGCTGGACTCAAGGATCCATAGGGTCCCTTCCGGCTCTGCAATTCTCTTATTATTATTATTATTATTATTATTATTATTATTATTATTATTATTATTATTATTATTATTATTATCATCATCATCATCATCATCATCATCATCATCATCATCATCATCATCAAATGTCCATTTCCCCCCCCCTTAAACTACAACATAAACATAAACATAAAATACTAAACCAAAATACAAATCGATTGTGTTCCCCACCACCATAGTGGTGCCATTTTGCTTTCTGAGGACTGGAAATTTTACATAAGATCTGTCCTTGTGACCCTTGATGGCAAATGGACAAAAGTATATCAATTCAAAAGAGACCTATCATTTGAAGAATTTTCTGAATGAACCAAACAGAAAAACCTTAAATAATCCATTTTTAGAACTTCTCCTCAGGCACTGACTGCTCTCACACTGTTCTCACTCCTAGAGCCTGCACACCTGCCAGTTACATCCGAAACTCTGTTATTTGGAAGAGAGTTTTATTTCTGTGCCACGATATGTGTGTAGATTCTTTGTGCAAGGTCACTTCAACCCAGAGTGCATTAAGACAAACATATGGCAAGACACAGAAAACTATCTCCCTGCCCTAAAGATTATAAGATTCCATGACCCATCAGTAAGGATTTAATGAGTACTTGCACATTTACATGTCCTCAATTGAAAAGAGTGTCTCATTATTTTCAGACTCTGCCCAAAAGAAGGAAGGAAGGAAGGAAGGAAGGAAGGAAGGAAGGAAGGAAGGAAGGAAGGAAGGAAGGAAGGAAGGAAGGAAAAGTAAGTAAGTAAGTAGTTGCTGCAAGGTTGTTTTTTTAATTCCCCTTGTATGAGAGCAAGAAGACTAGAGATTTTTAATGTACAACTGCATTAACAAAAAGTGGAGTTTGGGGGCAGAAAACCTTTCCTTTTGCACAAAATGCAATTTATTCAACAAATTCTATTGAATGAACATTATAGGCGAGTAGAGATTTGAACTCATCTTTTCCCATTCCTAGATTGAACCCCCCCCCCCCGAATCTAGCCTTTCTTTTCCAAGTAACTAGAGTTCCCCATTGGAAGCAGAAAATTATATTTCAGAACTGCTATTGCTGCTAATGTGACCGTTCTTTGCCAATCATGCCTTTACATCCGGAACCAAAGTGAAATATCACTTTATGAATATGGGGAAAAATCATTGCTCCATTAATTATTCTTGCTAATACGGAACTAGGAAAACCAATGGAAGGATGTCATCTCCTAGGCTAGTATGATATTAGGTTTCCATGCATAATTTCATGAGGCTACTTTGTCATTTCTCATCAATATGTTACTTTAGAGGAAGCAGCAACAATAATATAATTCCCAAACTTACAGAATACCAACATCTCCTTGCAGAAAGAGAAATATTGATGTTGAACATCAGTACAGAACATATGCAGCCTGCAATAAAGGTAAGCTATTTTACAGAGATTTCTTACAAGGATAAACAGCTGTTGGAAGATTCAAATACAACACTCATTGACAGGGTGTCATGGGGAAACCACATGGATAGCCTGTTAAAGACAGACTACTCTAATTGTGCAGGCATTTTTTGCTGGTTGATAATTTTATTTTAATTCCTGCCAGTTTTATATATTGATGCATTATTATTGTTTGTATTATTTTGTACATACAATTTTATATTTGTATACCATTCCATATAAGTATGAGGCACTCATGTATGGGTCTTTTACCTTTTAAGTCAGTTTTACAGGATATGGCTGTAAACCAGTACTAAGAAAGGACCAAAAATGTCAGCTAACTGCTAAGTATGTAGGGAACAAGATAAAGACACACAGGCTGGTAATCCTGCTTTTATATTTCCAGTGAAAGTCAATAGTACACAGAAAACTCTGGCAGAAGAGTAAAAAAAAAACTGTTGCAAAAAAAAAAAAACACCCTGTCACAATAATTTACACATCCATGTGCCTTGTGTATTCATCTTTTTTTACATTGAGTTAAAACATGCTATGGTTCTTTTTCCAAGTGTAACTGCACTCTTAGTCTGGTGCCTCAGCTGTGAACATTCCACCTCGTACTGGAGTCTAACCTCCTGAAAACATTGTTTTTGGCTTCTCTGACACACTCAAACCCCCTCACCACATTAATGTATGCATCCAAGAAGAGGTATTTGCACACCCTAACAGCAATACCACAAATCTTCAATTTCCTCCATCTAAGGAAGTGGAATATGAGGGAAACACTGGAACACTTGACACTTCCTATCATCCCAGCAGTGTGGTACATGATGATAACATTACCTTTGGGGAGAATTCCCTATGATATTTTGGTTAGAAAAGTGACAAAAGGTGGATGAGATAATGATGCCATGGGAGAGGTTCACAGCTGGCTCGAAACCTGAAACAGATTTGTCTTTCAGTGAGAGTACTGCACAGCTATGTCCTGGATCCAGCACACTTCAACATTTTTATCCATGAGATGTAGACATGAGAGGAGGGAACCATATCAAAATTTTCAAACCACACAAAATAGGGTGGGTCAGTGGATATCTCCAAAGACAGGAATAAAATATCAACATACAAGCAAGCTGAATTTCATTTAGTGTGCTTGCTAATACTCATGGTATTTAGCAGTCTTGCCCATTACAACTTTATTACTTCCTTCTTTTCTTTTCTTGTAAGTCACAGTATTCTTTACTGTCTTTCATCATGAGTCTGAATTCCACAAAGGACAGTGCAGAATAGTGATGAGTTTTGATTTTATGTTGGCTCAATTTAAATAGTATTTTATTTAAATGCCACAATGGTGTATTGTTTCATTTGTTGTTGTTCTGATGAGTACAAACATGAGAAATAAAGGGTTTGCCATATTTTCTTTGTGTTACTTGCAAATAGTAGAGTGACTGAGGATGCTTTCGAATATTCATGTGAAACTAGATGAATTAAAGCCCAACATGTGTGCTAATGTGATTGACATAAGTGTCTCATTTACCCACAAACAAAGTACTTTAATTGAAATATGTGGACTTTGGAAATGGATGCTTAATTTCCACTGACAGGAGTTCATGAATTCTTCTAAGCATTAATTCTATTGAACTTTCAGCCTCCTTGCCTTAATTTAAATTAAAAGAATTTACATTATAAAAACTATTGTATGGACAGCTGCAAGTCAATAACTCTGTGCAGGCATTAAGTCTGCTTCCATAAGGGGAAGGGTACAGAAGCATCTGTAGAAGAACCAAACAATGTCCTTTTTTCCCCACAACTGTCAGTCTTCCGAAACTGAGTAGGAATCTCGGAGAAAGAGGTGTGCTACCAGGACAGAACCTTGGCTAAAAGGATGCATACAGTGAACAAATGGCTTATATCCAGTTCTGGACATGCAGTCAGGCTGCAACAGAATCCAGCATATTCCCTATTGCCACCTCCCTCCCCCGCAGTTCAGCACAACCAAAACCTGTTCCAAAATCTAGGGGCAGGTTTTGTGGCAGCTTCCAGGGCTGCAGAGGAAGTGGAAAGGAAGGAAGCTCCATGACATGTGCCAGGTTCATATTTAGCCAGCGGCTTTAAGAACTGGGGTCAGCTTTTTGTCCTTCCCTCTCCAATGTCTTTTCTTCATGAGTCATTTCTTCTAGTCTGTAAGCTGGAGGGCAGGGACTGTGAAGCTGCTGTTTTTAGTAAGCTGTTCTGGAAGCCTTTTTTGGCTGTGGAGCAAGAGGGAAATGCATAGACAGACAGACAGACAGACAGAGACAGACAGACAGACTTACATATTTTGTTATTTATCCAGCATATATTCCTTAGTATAAATAGCTGCATGAGATACAAGCCAAGCCTACCAGTGTTATATATTTATTGAAAGCCTTTAGACCAGTGGTTCCGAACCTTGGGTGACCAGATGTTCCTTGGATTAAAACTCCTAGAAGCCTTCACTACTAGCTCACTGACCATGATTTCTGGGAGTTGTAGTCCAAGAACATCTGGGGACCCGAGATTGGGAACCACTGCTTTAGACAATGAGTTGACAAACCCACAATCATTGCATTAATGTGTGCATACATGAATACACACACACACACACACACACACACACAGATCATCTTTCTATGCATGTGCTAGCAAAAGGTTATTACCAACGAAAAGGTGCTTTAGGTGCCAAAAATATTGGCAAAGTGTACTATGTGCCTCACTTATGTGCTGAACACAGTAAGATACTCAAGCAAGCTGTTTTCAGTAAGTTTAAGAAAATACAGGGTGGGGGTCCATAGTCAGAAGCACTCAAAGGGAAGGAGATGAGAAAGAAGAACCAAGGAGAAAGAAATGAAGGCAACATCTAAAGAAATGGATGCACTTTCGGATGCGCTGAGGTTTAAAAGGGGCACTATAGGAAACAGACATAGGGGCAAGTCACTGAGGAGAAGTTCAAGAGGGCTAAAGCACAGAACTAACTGTGGGTTACATGAAAAGTTAAAAATAGTAAAAAGCAGGGATGCTTATGCCTGGAGCAAGAGGAAGAATAAGGAAGCAGTAGGTCCACTGCATAGAGATGATGGAGAGATGATAATAAGGACAGTGAGAAGGCAGAACTGCTTAACACCTACTTTGCCTCAGTATTCTTCGAGAAGGAAAACAGTACTCAAGATGAGGTGAGGGAATGCACTGAGGGGGTCTGCCGCTCAAGATAGATAATGAGGCGATATGGGAACACCTAGCTACTTCAAATGAATTTTAGTCTGCAGGCCCAGATGAAGGTGCTAAAGGAAACTGCAGTTGAAGAGATTTGCCTATAGTCTTTGAGAATTCTTGGAGACCAGGTGAAATCTCTGAAGACAAGAAGCCAGAAAAATGTCCTCATCTTTAAAAAAAGAGAGGGGGGAAAGAGAGGATCTGGGCAACTGGCAATTGATCAGCTTGACAATTATACCAATAAAGGTTCTCAAACACACAATCAATCAATCTATAACCACTGAGAAAGATATATCATCATGATTATTAGCTGCTGTTTCTCAAAAACAAGGCATGCTTGGTTAATCTTTTCACAGAATTATGGATTTGGTAGATCAAAGGAATGCTATAATGTAATGTATCTTAATTTCAGCAGGGCTTTCAACAAGGTTCCCCTGCCGATATTCTTCCAAAGAAGCTGGAAAAGTGTAGGTTAATCAATGCTGTCCTTCAGTGCATTTGTACCTGATTGATTAGGCATATTGAAAAAGTGTTCACCAATTCTTAGTCATCATTTTGGTGAGACATTCAGGAATTCTCCAAGCATGTGGAGAAAACACCAAATGGAAGCAGCACACCAGACTCACCCCCTCTACTGTCACTTTCAGCATGAACAAGCAACAATCTGAATAGGGCAAGGACTTTATATTCATGTAGGCCAGACGTGGGAAACATCCAGATTGATTGTTCTTAAATCAGGTGTAGGAGGTCCTGGGGCCACATGTAAGTCACAGGCTGCAGGCTGCTCACCCCTGGTGTAAGTTCTCCATGTGACCCAGAAAATGAAAAAAGAAAAAAAAAGCACTCTTTTCTCGCTCATAGAGAGCCTCTCCTTCTAAAGATTCTTACTTTTTTTGTGTAGAAAGGGATAAAGGAGACAGGACAAACATGCTCCCTTTATTGCATGTGCTCTCCACACATTTACAGGATGCCTGAATCACACTGCTGTCAGTGATGTGCCATAGGGTTTTGTCCTGGATCTGGTGCTGTTTGTTCAGTATCTTTGAAAATGACTTGGATGAAGACATAGCAAGGATACTCCTAAAATGTGCAGACGGCATGAAACTGGGAAAGGCAACTAAGACCTCTGAAGACAATATCAGGCTCCAAAATGACATTAACAAGATCGACAACTGGGCCCAAACAGATAAAATGGATTTGAATAAGGACAAATGAGGCTCTAAATGAATTTTTCTATTTAGGTAAATGCTCAATTACAGGGCACGTGACATCTAGCTTGGCAGTAGCATGTGTGAAAAAGATCACAGAGTCTTAGTAGATCACAAGCTGAACAGGAGAAATCCGTGTAATATGGTGGCCAGAAAAAGAGAGAAGCTGATGTAGTTCTATGCTTCATCAACAGATTTACAGTGTCCGCATCAAGAGAAGTAATAGTATCACTCTATTCTCCTTTGATCCAAGCTCACCTAGAATATCCTAACCTACTATGGGCACCATAGTTTAAAAAGGTCATTTAGAAGCTGAAATGTGTCCTAAGGAAGGCAACCAAGATGGTAAAAATTATGGAATCCAAGCCCTCTTAGAATAGTTGAGGGAGTTGGGCATGCTTAGCCTCAAAAAAAGGGAAGATTGGGAGGTGTTATGACAGCTGTATTTAAGTACATGAAGGGCTGTCACATGGTAGAGGACGCAAGCTTTTTTATCCTGTTACTCGAGAATGAGAGCCAAATTAGTGAATTCAAATTAGAAGAAGAAAGATTTTGATTAAACACGAGGAGGAATAGCTGGATGGTAGAAGCTGTTTGGTGGTGAAACATACTACTTCAGGAGGTGCTAGATGTCTAAATAGAAGCTGGATGGCCATCTGTCAGGGATGCTGTAGCTACAATTTTCTGCATGAACAGGAAATTAGACTAGGTAACTCTTAGTGCTCTTTCTAACTCTACACTTCTAGGATTCTGGGAGAAGAGTGTCATTTCTTTTCTACTTCAGGCACCAAACTGTCACAGCAGAGACTTGGTTATCCAATTTGTCAAAATAATTTATTTTGGTAATTCGAGTGACCAAGGGGGTGATGAGTATGGAGTGTGTGTGTGAGTAAATGTTTGCATATATGAAAGAGAAATTGCAGGAATGATATGATTGGGAGGGTAAAATACTATGAGTTAAGTCTATTTATGTAGAGGCAAACTTTCTACATCCCCCTCTGTTGGTCATGGATAAGAAAGGACTATAGCTCAGTCAACGCTCCGTTCCATCCCCAGGAAGAATCTATATGTAGGCTTTCCTCCCAAATCTTTTGCAAAAGTAATCTTTTGCCACGCCACACTATCCTCTTCACCATGGTCAAGGATAGGGACAAAGTGATGCCGCTGCTCAACCCAGAACATACATAGGATACACCATGACATCTTCCCTGTCCCCAAATCATTTTGCCTATTGCGCTTGCCACCCCAGCAAATAGATGAACTTTTCAAGAGTCCTATGATATGGCAACTGCTGGAGCCTTGCATTGTCTTTGAAGCAATATGCAGTTTGGCCCTTAAAATAGACTTCTACTTCATAACACGGTTGTTTTGCATCATAATGGCTGACACCCTTTTTTCAGCTGTTGCAAAGCAAGTTGATGGGAGGTGGGTGGATTGTAACAGTTTTAGAACACCAGCATCCTCATTCAGAAAATAGAAGAGGAAAAAGACAGATGGGTAGAACAAATGATTTGGACAAATGCTTATATGAATGGAAAGGAGAACCTTCTTTGATTCAGTCATGTCTGTAAAGGATGGGCACATTATTTATTTATGGGATATAATAAGGTCTCAGATGTGGAATCTGATAGAGTCTGTTTCACTGTAGTGTTCTCCCATATACACTCTGTCAGGTTTGATGTCCCTCATGTGAGTAACACACAATCTGTTTGTGTTGATCCATCAAACTAATAAGGGATTTTCAGAGCCACGTTTTGTTGCTTTATCTGTGCTCTCAAAGGACTTTTTATTTACACCCAAGATCAGGGAGGTTTGTATAAACATACTAAAAAGGGGGCAAGTTATTAAAGCAATGTGGGTTATTAGACACTTGATTTGTAGATCCATGGTACCTAATCTGAAGTTTTGAAATGAGCTCATTAAACTATTGTTTCAACAGCACATAAACAAGGCATTTTCTTCTAATAAATTATCTTGGCTTATAATACTTTAAAAAAAAGATTTGTATTTCCCTTAAGTGTTGTCTTTCTGAGATTCATCCCCTCAACCACTGGTTCAACAGACAAGATAAAGATGCAATTCCATCAATAAAATGAACTATTCCGATGAAGCTAATATTTTTAAAAGCCACCTTGAAACAAAGCATATTTTGGAAAAACATAATAAAGTAGTGTGGAAGAAATCTGATATGAAGATTGGAAAAATCTGTGGCATTGACCTGCTCTGTCTTTCCCTTGGAAATTATATTTAACATTTAAAAGGGGATATAGACTGTGTATCCAGGGTTGTGCTTTCACAATGGGACAGGACCTCTCAAGGCTTACTAGACAATGGCTGAAACCCTGTTGTGCTGTCCCACAAATTGGCACTGATTAAAGGCTTCCTTTGGCAACTTCGGGGTCCACATGACTTTGTCACATTATCTACAAGTTGCATGCATGCCAAGCTAGCCCGTAATCAGTGGTGATTTGGCACAGATGATGATGTCATCACAATTGCAACACAGAGCTGGGCAACAGGATTTCAGCCATTGCCATCAGTTGTTTAGGACCTGGTCAGCGGCTGGAGTGACAACATGAGAGATCCATTCCATGGTCAAATGACGGATTTAAGTACGAAGAGTCAAACAAATGTGAGTCTGAGAGAAATGATCTGCAAGAACTCTGGCCAAACAATAAAGGGGGGAAAAAACAAGCTTTCTAGTCACTACCCATTTGCCTCTACCTTGGATTTATTCTGCTGGAGGGGTTCCTAATATCTTCTGTCTTGGTGAATTCTAGTATGAACTGACTTATCTGGACCTCCCAGAGGTTTAGAACGACTTTGGAACTAGTTTCTTCATTTCACAACAATTATGCTTGCAATTTAACAGGAGATAACTTCACACTTTTTGTGATGGAATGGTTGCTTTTTAGTTACTTTTATAGCTATATGGGTGTGGTTCAACTAAACGATGCAGGGGAGTGTTGGATGGGCCAACACCGGCTCTTGTGGTGAATTCTGCTATTGCTTTGCGTTTGGTTGTGGGTGCTGAAGCGCCAAAGAGATGAACAGGAGGGAGCATGTTTTATCGCTCCAGTCAATGGCTTCTAGCATTCATTCAGGGTTTTTTCCCCACTTGCCTAACTAAAAGGATCTGTTTTAATTACCTTTAAGAAGCATTAACAACTTGCTTATGTATTGCCAAATATTTATCAGAGTTTTTAAAAATCAGAAAAAATAATTTGAGGAACAGCCCTGTACACGGATGCTGGGGAGCAGACAAAATTGCCTTGCTTTTCTGTGAACAAATTCTCCTATTGAAACAAAAGGGTCTTCAGTGGAAAGGATGAGCTGTTGTATTCATTCATAGAATGTTTTGATCCCACCCAGAGAGTCTCATCAAGCCTCTGTAGAACCAGCAATACATGATTCATGGGCTGTGTTTAGAACCATGACTCATAAGTTTCCCAGCTTTGAGAAAAGCAAACAATGTGTTCCAAAAGTGGGAAAGGAACTGTTTGCCAACTCTTGGCATTACAAAGTGTGGAATTCCAACCCAGAGAAAAGTTCAAATGGTAGAAAATTTCATCTTGATAAAAGATGGTTGGAATTTAGATATATCCTCAATTAAGTATATTTATTAATTAATTTAAAGTATTTTTATCCTGCCTGTCTCCTGAAAGAGGACCCAAGGCAGCTTACTTCATTGAAAAACAATATTTAAAGCAGAAAACAATGAGTATAAAGAGGCAGCCTATATCATTAAAAGACATTATTAAAGCTGAAACAATAAGTATGCAAATACTAAAGAGGAACAAACAAATATCACTTAGAGAGATGCTAAACACAAGCAATACTAAAGACCCAGTCAGAGCAGTAATGCATAACAATCCATCTAAAAGTCACTCATGTAGCCAGACAGTCATGTAGGCAGTCACTGAGAGAAAGCTTGCCTGCAGAGAAAGGTCTTTGCCTCCTTTTAGAAGGACAGCAAAGATGGGGCCAGCCTGGCCTCCAGTGGGAGGGAATTCCAAAGCCTGGGAGCAGCAACAGAGAAGGCCTTCTCCCATGTCCCCATCAGATGCCCCTGTGAAGGTGGGAGGACGAAGAGAAAGGCCTTTCCTGATGATCTTAATACCCCAGCCAGCTCATAATGGGAAACACAATCTTTGAGATAGCTTGAACCTAAGCCATTTAGGGCTTTTTGGTTAAAACCAGCACTTTGAATTGTGCCCAGAAACGGATCAGTAGCTGCTGGAACAGGGGGTGTCATGTGATCCCTGTAAGCAGCCCCAGTCAGCAATCTGACTGCTGCACTTTGGACCTGTCGAAGTTTCCTGACACTTTCTATCGGCACCCCCACATAGAGCGGGTTACAGTAACACATCTGGGAAATAAGTAAAGCATGTGTCACCATGGCTAGATCAGATCTCCCCAGAAATGGATGTAGCTGGCATACTAGTTTTAATTGTGCAAGTACACTTCCGGTCCCTGTGAAATCTGGGCATCCAGACTCAGAGATTAATCCAGAAGCACCCCCAAGCTGCACACCTGTGTTTCGGGGGGGGGGGTTAACCCAAGCAATTCCATGTAAATGTTAAATAAAATAGGAGACAAAACAGAATCCTGAAGGACCCCACGGGTCAGCAGCCAGGGCATTGAACAGGAATCGCCCAGCACCACCTGAGACCACCTGCCCAAGATCCACAGCAATGCAACCAAACATTTTGTTTTACTGGTTTTGTTTCACTGTTGTGTGTATTAATTTCTGTTCCAGTAATACTTTTTTTAAAATAACATAACTCAGTTATACTACATGTATCTGACATATGTGTCAGGAAAAAAGCGACAGAGTTATTATAGCTATGCAATAAATGTAAAAATATGAAATATCCTTAAGCTGAGGAGCACTTAGTAACCTTTAAATATCAGAGAAGAGCGTATTGATTTCTCTTGTCACCAGAATGATTGTTTAAAAATGACACATTGCAAGGTAAAAACCAGGTGAATCAGTAGTTAAGCAGTACTGACAAGTAGTAATAAATTACTGGATTCCAAGAGATGCCTTAATATATAACCATCTTGGGGGGGGGGGGGGGGGGAAGAGAGTAATAGAGCTTGAGGAAAAATTGGTGAAAGATACAGATTAAAAGATATCATTGATTATTCTCTGGTGCCACAGAGATTTTGAACTCACTACTTGCATCCTAACCAAGCTCCTCAAACTTAATATTTTACAATAGCTACTAGTTTAGGATACTTTTTTAATTTTTTAAAAAATAAAATAATCAAGTTTTCGCTCTGGTCATTCTTGTCTCAGCCCTTAGCTTCACTGAAAGCAGCCACATAGGGCCTTCTCTGTGGCTGCTCCCAGTCTCTGGAACTCCCTCCCACAGGTTGACCTTCCACAAGCAGGCAAATACCTTTCTCTTCAGGCCAGCTTTCCCTGAGTGTTTGGCTGCCTGAATGGGGATTTTAAAACAGATTGTTGTACCTTACTGCTTTGAATGTGTTTCAGTGTTGCTCATGTTTTTTAGTATAGTATTCATTTGATCCTCTTTAGTATTTGTATAGTCATTGTTGTTAGCTTTAAATACTGTAATGATGCAAGCCACCTTGGGTCCTTTTTAAGGAGAAAGGCAGGATAAAAAATATTTTTAAATAAATAAATAAAATTAAAATTAATGAACCACACATAAGAGTCCAACCTCTGTAGAAGAATGGAAAAGATGAACAGGCTATTGATTATTTCTGAAATCCATAGATAGCAAGACTGATTTTTTTTATTTTTTTGTATGCACTTATCTCATAGATATTGACAATGGGCATTATCCAGATTTATCCACATTTACACTCACTTGATATTGTGAGAGAGGAGTGGAAGCTGGTGTCTCTACCATTCAACTCATTGCAACCAGGTGTGCATAGGTACTTAATCATGTATACAGTATATGAATATTAGCAATATCTTGCAATTACAGCCTGAGATTATAAACAATTCACAGCTCTTCATACCACATTCAAAAAGAACTCAGAAATTACTACTTGAACAAGGAACTTCCTCCCTCATCACCCACACTCCCAGCTCCCTGAAGTGCTAAATATACATTCTGCAGGGCAGCTGTTCCTATCATTATGGTTCTCACATGTATGGGCTCTGATGTTGATAATAAGTGGCATATATTCAGGGGAGGAAATTTAGGGCAACCTAAGAATGCTTCTGAAGAGCAAAGCCAAGATACAAAATTGGAATAAATTCAAGCTGGTATGAAAAAATATGTGGTGATTGAGAATCAAAAGAAGGAAACACGAAAGAAAGAAAGAAAGAAAGAAAGAAAGAAAGAAAGAAAGAAAGAAAGAAAGAAAGAAAGAAAGAAAGAAAGAAAGAAAGAAAGAACAATGTAGATTACAAACATGCATATACATACAAACCAGGTTAGAATAGAGGATTGATATTAGCTTTTAATTACAGCAAAAGTTCCCAAATGCTCTATAGTGTAGAACTGTATATTGGCAAGTAGTATATATATACTATATTTTAGTATATATATATTATTTACTATATTATTTACTATATTATTTACTATATATTATTTGGTTCCCCTGTAGACTGAATGCACACCCACATATATCCCTTAGGTCCTAAAATACAATAGTATATCGACTTAGGTAAAGGTAAAGGTTCCCCTTGACATTTAGTCCAGTCGTGTCCGACTCTAGGGGGCGGTGCTCATCCCTGTCTCCAAGCCGTAGAGCCAGCGTTTGTCCGTAGACAGTTTCCGTGGTCACGTGGCCAACGCGACTAGACACAAAATGCTGTTACCTTCCCACCGAGGTGGTACCTATTTATTCGCATTTTTACATGCTTTCGAACTGCTAGGTTGGCAGGAGCTGGGACAAGCGATGGGAGCTCACTCTGTCGCATGGATTCGATCTTACGACTGCTGGTCTTCTGACCTTGCAGCACAGAGGCTTCTGCGGTTTAACCCGCAGCGCCACCACGTCCCAGTACAGTATATCGACTTGCCTAGGTTCAAAACTAGATGATATGCTCACCACCTAATCGGAGCAGGTGTTCTGGGATTCTCACTGTTTTTCTCTGGAAATGGTGTTTTCTCAGACTTGTACACTAGCAGGGAGGAGGGTGAGTTTCCACAGGATCAGGCTGGCTGGAGGCAATCCCTGCAGCTGCAGGAGAGACAGCGTCCAGATGAGAGACACGTGGAGCAGGCAGGGTCAAGGGGAATAAAGGAGCAGAACTGGGAAGGCAAGGGGTTGTTGTGACAGGAGCAATACACTGGAAAATCTATCCACACACTTGGACAAGGTGATGTTACCTTGGCTGCTGCTGTAGTTCTGGAGAGGTAGGGAAGGGAAGGGACCGGAGCAGACCGAGAGAGATGACCTGCAGAGACTCAGTTCTCATGCTCTTTTTATGCAAGTCTTATCTCCAAGGGGTGTTTCCAGGACCTAAACTCTCTCCTCCTTCCTGCCTTCCAGAATCTGGACTCTGGGGGAATTCCAGTGAAACAAACTGGGCCCCCAAGCTGATAAGTGGTTTAGAGACTGTAATATGACCCTGTGGGACTGGGGGGAAGGGCAGAGGGAACTGCTGCTGTAACTGTCATAAAAACTGATGTGAATCAAGAAGCTGAGCTGGAGCCCATGGAGTTATTAACAGGGACCCTCCAACTCCACCAATACCTCACAATCAAACTTGCAAAGAAGAATGTGTTTACCTTCCAATGACCAATCCAGTCACAAAATAAAACCCACCAGAATATAAAGATGCAAAGGTGAGGGAAAGGGTTTTCAAAAACAAATAAATATTTTCCTGCTTAAGTTAGAGTTGACTTGAGGGCACACTATTATTATTCAAAACATCTGATTACTATAGCAGCCCACCCCCTGACATTTTGAGGTACAACACCCCTCTGCTCAATCCACAACACCTCAACATAAAAACTATGATAACCCTTTCTCTCCAGAATGAGCTGCTACTGATATACCAGTGAAAACAAGGAAAAAGGGGCTTTGTGGCACAAAAATGACAAAATCCAAAAGAAAACGTGCATTCCTATGAAACGGATCCCTAATTTGTGCATTCCTATGAAACGGATCCCTAATGTGCTGTCGAGTCGGAACTGACTTATAGTGACCCTAACAGAGCTTTCAAGGTAAGTGAGATACTTAAGGAGTGTTTTTCCTAGGTCCACACCCCCAGTGAGCTTTCACAGCTGACCACGAATTCGAACCCAGGCTTCCTGAGACTCAGTCCTTCACTTTATCTGCTGCACCACACTGGGTACCCGATCTCTAATAAAAAATCATGAACACAACTTCCACAACCATGTAATACCGCTACCTCCATTTTATTTGGACATAGTTCTGGTATATTGGGATTTAGGTTCAGTGATCCCAGGCTATTACTGACCACAGATACTTTTAATTTCAAGAACATCTATGGGTGCAAAGAAGAGAGAGATGTATGATATCAGCATACTGATCCTAAAGAAGAAGATGGAGCCCAGTAGCCCTAATAGCTCCAACTGCCATAACTTCAGGAGCACTTTCTGGAACTAATCTGTAAGATAGGGGTGGGAACATGGGCTTTCCAATTCCTTTATCATACAGATGATATCACAGATGGACTGAAATATTCTGAAAGTCCACAGAGGCACCTGCCCCTTTTTTTCCCTGGTGCAAATTACATGCTAGGACAATCAAGGCAATCTTGAATCTAAACTCCAGTCTCAAGTCAAAGTGCAATGGGTTACGAGAATGAGCAATATCTTACTGAAGCTTGTGTAAGGTTTGCATAATTTGCCATGGATGACTGTGGCTAACTGACAAGGAGATCAGGTATGACTTGGTGGTGCAACTGGGTACATGACCAGACACATGAATAAGACATGCTCCAACACCTCATCAATTAAGCACTGTAAATTATACAAAACATGTATACACAGCAGAAGGATTCTGACAAGAAACCTAGAATGGTCTATGGTGGAGTGGATAGAGCCCAGGGTTTGAATCCTGGCTCTGCCATGGAAACTCACTGGGGCAGTGGAATTGGTAAAACTACTCCTTAAATATCTCATTTACATTGGAAACCCTATTAGGGTTGCCATAAGTCAGTTCCGACTTGACAAAACACACACCCAGGATTCTTACCAATCAGTTCTAGAAACCTCTCTGGAACAATGCAGTCATCACAGCCTTGCTCACCAAAACTACATTTCCAAGGATTCTTTGGGAACAGTCATAGCACTTAAACTGGTATAAAGCTTGTACTGGTGTGTGGTGATGATATATGTACTTTCAGTCTGAAGAGAATATATCCAAGGGGCCATCTATCCCTCCTGTCTCTGGATTTTGAGGCACTTAGCTTTTCATCCATGGTTGGATTTTGTTTTGCTTTTTTTCTGGCAAAGCTGTCCAGACAAATACAGGAGATACCCTACTCTTGTTAACCCCATCAGACAGTCCATATTTTGTCATGCTAAACAAGTCCATTCAGGGCCTTTTCAAGTAGAAACAAATGCTATGCCAATTAGATTTAGGAAATGTGAAGGCTGAGTGTCTGGTTCTCCACTGACATTTTGAGGTTGCTATGGCAATTACTCATCTGTAATACAAAGGACAGAAATAGGATTCAACATTTCTTACATGTATGAGAAATAAATGTAAGCTGGCAATACTTGGTGTTAAAACTAAGCTGGCAATACTTGGCGTTTCATTTTTTATGGTACACATGTATCGGAGAGAAGTAATTTCCCCTCCCCGATGCACATTTACAACTTTATGCCTTATTAGACCTAAGGCTAGGGCAAACGTAAAACACTGAACTTCAGATGCTACTTGGCTCTGAAAACACAACTCACCCTTTGGAGTTTATCCTCATTACTTTATACTGGTGTGTGAGGCAGAGTGACATAAGCAACAGCTCAATGCTAAAAGAAGGTAATGTTCCCAGAATTCTCTTACCTGAGCTTGCCACTTACCCAAAGGTTCTGGGAATTACAGCCCAAAGACAAATTTTCCTGACAGACAACACCCATAGCATAACAAGGACTCCCATCATGCAGACTGCTGTTTCAGGAAGCCTTTATTGAACAATCACAGTGATCTTGATTCACCAAAGATCATCGTATGCAACAACGGAACAGAAACAATTTTTGAGACAGTGGCTGAAATTCGGTAGTAAGTCACAAATAAGAGTAGGCCCATTGAATAAATGGAACTTACTAGGCATGTTATGCTTGTCATGCATGTCAGTCTGCTGCTCCCTCCTGCCTCTTTAATTCTTCCAACTGCTACTCCAAGATGGTGTTCAGTCACTCAGCTGTGCTGAGCCTCATCCTGTTGGCGCGATTGCCACCTACCGCAGGCTATCTGCTGCTTCAAACTGCCTGCCAATGCAACCCAAGGTACTGGCCCACTCCCCAGTACATCCTCTGCTTCCTAAATGCTGATGGCATTTCCTGCTGGCATTCCCACTGTTTAGGATTCAATCAGTAGGCCCATTATAATTTCCTAATACCTAGGCACTGCTGGCTGTTGGTGTACACACTTTTCGTTTGGCACAATCACTGGGAAGCTGTCAGAGAACACAGGGAATCTTTAAAAAATGTTTTGCCTGTGTGTATTTTTTTTTAAAGGAGGAAATAATGGCTATATAATATTTACATTGACTGTAATGGAGTTCCAGAAATCTGGAAATTCTGAATTTTTAAAAGGAATTTCCAATTTCAAATACTGAATCTGAATTTAGGTTGCATTCAATCAATGCAACACTTAAGTGCATGCAATGTATGCCCCACAATGTGTACAAAAAAAGGTCTAGCAAATGGCCAAGATAAAGATATTGAATTAGCTTGCTTTTGGTCAAAAGGAGTCAAATTATATTAATAATTTAATTTGCTTTTAATGTTATCTTTATTTCATATACACCCTTAATTTTAAATTGTGCAACACTCTGATATGAATAAAGAAAGACTGTGCCATGCATTTTCAAGATCATCTGGGTGTCTACATTTACTGCAAAAAATAGTGCGTAGATAACCAAAAGGCAAGGTATGTTTGAGCATCACGGGGAGAGGGACATCTCATCTCACAGACTACTTGCAACCAACTGCCTAATTTCCTTCAGGCCTCTAACTGAAGATGGGGGGTAACCCAGAGGAAGAGAAGATTGACTGGAATGGGTATAAAAGCTGAAGAGAGGAACACAGGGAGATTCCCTCTTGTAAGCAGTTAGTCCAGACTTCTGGCCAGAGTGATATATCCCTCCTGAGGAAAGCTGCTGGATGTAGAGGAAAAGGAAATGAGTGAGGAAGGGGAAGGAGACTGCATTAAGAGAGAGAATGGAGTACAGGGGGGGAAAAGAGGGTGCACTGTCCCTGCCGATGTAACGTCCTGGGACTTACAGCCCAATAGGTTTCAGTCTGTCTGCTTTGCACAGTGTGATGTTGAGAAACGTAAGCCAGTTGGTAGGCTGGCCTTTTTTCATAGCAAAATTATGATTCTCAGTGAGTTCAGGAAATACAGGAAGTGTATATTCAACCCTATCTTACCACAAATGCTAACATAAATCATACTGCTAATCGTTGCTACAATGGAATCCTAGTGGGAACTCTGAAGTTACTCAGTGCAAGGTTTTGTTTTTCTTTTGACTGTGGTTTGTGAGGGCTAGCAATTAACCGTGTACATCCTGATAAGTCAATGGCAAAACTCTTATTTGTGTTGATAGTTTGAGACCACAGGATCATAGTTTATGACACCTTTCCCTCATTATCTTCTGCCAGAGATTTTCCTCTTCAGCTGCCATTATTAGCTCAGAACAGCGCAGGGTATTCCTGTGGCTGGTGACCTATGACTTCTTGCCCTTGTTAAGCTTTGCATGTTGCCAAGAAGATAAAGTACCACTTTCCTGAGATACAGTAGTTAATTTCCTTATAGAGTTTGAATAATATACCCAAATATAAACCTGTTTTTTTTTTAAAATAGCCACTATTTGTAATAAGGGGGGGGGGGTTAGCCAGTTAAGGGCCAATAATTTATCTCAATAACAATTAATAAAAACATGAACAAATATATGGATACTTTCAGACAGCAAACATATTAAATATTGGCAGTCACCATGAGTTATTCTTCACAACTTCATTTTATTTACTACTATGCATGCAGAAACATAATCATAGATTTTCATATATATCTTGTACTTCGCAACAATTTTCAGTGGCTTTTATACCTACAGTGGTTTTAAAACACACTTCCTGTTCCTGGATTTAAAAGAGAGAGAGAGAGAGATGGCATTTCTGACGGTTAGATAGCATCACCCTGGATGCAAGAAAAGCTTCAATCAAGTTTAGCTATGCTGTGAAAGCAGCCATTTCATAAAAAAAAGGTTTTTTTCACTCAATGCTGGGACAGTGGTTGCTTTACTAGGCATTGAAGATTAATTGCCAGAAATAATGAGATGCTGGCTAGGACAGCAGAAGAGTTACAATTAACTGATAAAGACAAAAGTGTTACAACTGTTAGAGTCCAATTTAACCCCCTAGCAATGAAGGACCCCATTTTTAGAGGGGCTCCCCATAAAAAAGGCCTTTGTAAGTTCATTTGCCCTGAGTTCATGTTTAAGTTCATGTTACTCCAGCAAAGTAACTTATGTTTTTTACAAGAGGATGTAGCTTATGGTTTTGTTCAACAGGAAGAGCTGCTGCAGGTATTCACAAGAGCTAACATTTCCCATATTCTTACTAGCAAACATATAGAAAATATAAGTCAATAAGATTCCATACATATAACCTGTAAGAGCACATAGAAGCCGACCTGGTTCTGCTAAACATACCCACAACACTTTCCTGTTTTTCCACTCAGCCATAATTAAGTCTCACACCTGCATATGGCTGTCCTTTGATAGGAGGAGAGCCTCCTGATGAGGCAGGGGTTGGTCAACAGCGATCTGGAGGAAGCTGTTGCTTACATGGCTGGGGGTTCGCTAAATAGTAGGTGATATAAGGAGCTGTTTGATTGCTAAGGGTACTTTTAAACTCCCCCCCCCCCCCATTTCTGTAATACTCCAGTTTCTTTTGGCTTGCTTCTGTTTGTCTGCAAACTTGAAATAAAGTTTTAGAACCTCATCCAGCATTTGCAGCTGTCTTTTGTTCCTGCTGAGCCAACTGGACCTCAGTGGTCATCAGATTTTGACCACAATAATAACAAGGGAAGCTAGTTGGAGGAATTCCCTATTTGCAATTCCATACAAAAAAAATGACAAACTGTTTTCTCCAAACGTGCTTGGTTACTTAATGTTGCAGGGGGAAAAGAGGCCATCCCAGAGGCAATGACTGAAATCCAGTAGTAAGTCGGTCACAACTAGAGTAGGCCCACTGAATTAGTGGGGGTTTCATGAGTCAGTTTCTCCATAGGTTACACTGATTCAATGGGCCTACTCCAGTTGCAACTTACTGCTGGATTTCAAACAACGCTTCTCTCCAATCAACATGTAAGAACCAATGAACTACTCTCTGCATTCACACCATCTTCTGAGTCAAGAATACTCTTTCCCTCCATGTTGCTCATCTAATACAAGAGATATCTGAAAAACTCAGGTTCTATTGATATTTTAAGTATTTACTTCCCCTTCTCTCTATATATGCAGATTTCCAGGAATGAGTGTTTTCTAAAATTATATAAAGAAAGTGTTCTGACAGTTGACACACAACACAATAAAATTAAACAGCAAAATTATTTAAAAGGACATATTTATAACAAAGAGCTCAGCCCCATTACCAACAGAAACAGGTCTTGAACCGAGGTTAGAATGTTTAAATCAATGTTTCTCCTTCTCCTGGGAGAAAGCTTCCAATCTTTTTTAATTTCTTCTGAAAGGCATAGCACATCACCATTGCTCTACTGTAGGCTTTATAAACAACCACCATCTTTGCTTTCTCCCTCTCTCTCTGTCCATGGAGAAGGAAGGTTTCAGTTTCCCAAAACTATTAAGTGGCTTAAGCTGTGTCAGCCTGATTTCAGCCGGAAATCTTCTAATTTGAGGCTCTGCTGCCTGCTTAAAGTTTCACCACATTTTCATACCATGCTTCTAAGTTCTATCAGCCCCCAGCTCTGCTGTTCCCATCTTCCAGTAGGGTCCTTGGAACTGACCTTTCTTCTTCCCATCTTTGAGGACTCACACTTCCGTTCCCAGCCCTATTTCTCAGCTCTCAATCTCTATTGCTTTCTTCAATAACAACCCAATTGCCTCCAAATGATTTGTTTACTTTTAAGTCTCCTGGCCAGAACTCATAAACATTAATATATATTTTTTTGAAACAGAACTTCTAGCTGCCAATCACTCTGATGTCTGCTTTGGTCAATCCCATCCGACAGTTTCCTCCCTTAGCCATTTTCAGAGGGTCACCATCTTTTCAGAATAACCAAGGTGGTTGTAACTGCCTTGTGGCCAATACAAAGTGGCATAGCTGGATTCTGGTCTACATAATTTTATAACTTCACCCAGAGGTCACTTGCAGTACATCAGCATAACAAAACATAAACAAAAAGATTAAAATGCAGGGTTTTTTTTCACACCATCTAAAGGTCAGTTGGCAAAAACACCATCTGTGTTAACTGAACTATATTTGCAATGCAGCTCTAATTATGCAGGTACTTCCAGGGTAAAACAACCTGTTCTGTCAGTGTGCATAATCATTCTCTGTCATGCTAGGTGGCTTTTACAGAAACGAATTTCATCTCCTCAGAGAATGCTTTCAAATTTTAAAAAAGAAATAGTACTATTAACAGGTAAGTCTCTGTTATAACATATAAAGAACAGTGTGTTTTTGCTCAATTCATATAGCCTTCAGAAGTAAATTTCTGCTCCATGTATATGTTTTCACTTACTTCTACATGCTTACTTGTAATTATATATATATATGTCAAAAATTGCCTGTAATATTTAGCCTAACTCTGTGTGTGTGTGTGTGTGTGTATGTGTGTCTGTGTTATTACAGTTATTATATAATGTTTTATTACACATTTATTTTTAATATTTTGTCTGTTAACATAAGAACATAAGAAGAGACCTGCTGGATCAGGCCAAGGGCCCATCTAGTCCAGCTTCTTGTATCTCACAGTGGCCCCACCAGATGCCTCTGGGAGCACACCAGAGCACTAGATACTTGTCTCCTGATACCCCTTCCCTGCATCTGGCATTTGGAGGTACCTTCCTTCTAAGCCTGGAGATTATACATCCCCATCATGGCTTGTAACCTGCAATGGACTTTTCCTCCAGAAATCTATCCAGTCCCCTTTTAAAGGCATCTAGGCCAGATGCTATCACCACATTCTGTGGCAAGGAGTTCCACAGACTAACAACACGCTGGGTAAAGAAATATTTTCTTTTGTCTGTTCTCACTCTCCCAACATTCAATTTGAGTGCATTTCCCCTGGTTCTGGTATTGCGTGAGAGGGGAAAGAGCTTCCCTCTACCCACTTTATCCATCCCCTGTCTCAATCATGTTCCCCCTCAGGCGCCTTTTCTCTAGACTAAAGAGCCCCAAACGCTGTAGCCTTTCCTCATAAGGGAGGTGCCTCAGCCCAGTCATCATTTTAGTCACTCTCTTCTGCACCTTTTCCAGTTCCACAATGTCTTTTTTGAGACGCGGCGACCAGAACTGTACACAATACTCCAGGTGTGGCCTTACCAGCGTTTTGTACAATGGCATTATAATGTGGGCTGTTTTATTTTCGATCCCCCTTTTAATGATACCTAGCATGGAATTGGCCTTCTTCCTCTTGCTCTTAAGGAAACGCTCATTAGACCCATTAGGAAGAAACCGAGCTTGGTGGCAGACAACATTGGCAATTATAGGCCTGTTGCCAATGTTTCTTTCCTTAGCAAGGTAGTTGAGAGGGTGGTGGCCGACCAGCTTCAGGCTTTCTTGGATGAAACCAATGCCCTGGATCCGTTTCAGTCAGGCTTCAGGCCGCACCACGGCACGGAAACAGCATTGGTCGCCCTGTTTGATGACCTACTTAGGGAGGCCGACAGGGGCAAAATGTCCTTGCTTGTCCTCCTTGATATCTCAGCCGCCTTTGATACTGTCGACCATGCTATCCTCCTGGAGAGGCTCTCCAAGTTGGGGATTGGTGGCCTTGCTCTTGTTTGGCTCCGGTCCTTCTTGGAGAGCCGTCCCTAGAGAGTTCAGCTTAGGGAGTATGTATTGGCCCCGTGGTCCCTCAACTGTGGGGTCCCACAGGGCTCAATCATCTCCCCAATGCTGTTTAACATCTATATGAGGCCGTTGGGGGGGTCATCTGGGGATGTGGAGCTTTGTGTCACCAATATGCTGATGACACCCAGCTCTACATCTCCTTTTTTCCATCTGCAGTGGATCCCATTCCGTCCCTTGAGTGCTGCCTGGAGGCCGTTCTGCAATGGATGCAGTCGAATGGACTAAGGTTGAACCCAGACAAGACGGAGGTCCTGCGGGTGGGTGGCCCCGATGTCAGTGGTGTGGGGAACTCCCTCTCTTTTTTGGGGGGGTGACTCTCACCATAAAGAATTCAGTTTGCAGTCTGGGGGGTCTGTGGCGAAATGCCTACAGGTGACGTCATTCCTGCCTGTCAGTCACAGGAGCTCTAGAGGGAGGAGCCAAGGATAGAGCAGGAGGGGCGGAACCAAGGAGACAGTTAGACAGTTGGAACCGGAGAAAGGGGGTTGAGAAGTTGGAGCTTAGAGAGAAGAGAAGAATTAGAGTGATCTGAGGAGAGAGTTAGGAAAGTGAATTAAGACCAAGGTTATTAGAGTGAACAAGCAGGAATGAGAACACCTAGAATAATAGAGATATTAAGTGATTGAAAGGCTATAACACAAGCCTGAATATATGTCCCGTCCTACCCAAACTTAATCAGACCCCTGTTACAGTGACTACGTGATTTACTTTGTGAAATGATTAATAATAAAAGGTTATCTGTTATTCAAACCAACTGATTATGTAGTTCAATAAACCTGGCAATTGGCAGCACATGTGTCTAACACTCAGAGGTGGTATTAAGATAATAATACCTGGTGACAAGTGAGAAGAACCAAGAGGGAGAGAACCTTTGTGAGGGCCACAACAAACACAGCCACAAGGGCGATCCCCACAGGGTCCATCTTGACCCGGCGCTTACCATGGAGACCCAGGTAGCGTCCGTGGTTCGGACTGCCCACTTACATCTTCGGCAGATTGCCCAGCGCCCTATCTAGATGTGGGGGTGCTCACCACACTGGTCCATGCACTTGTAGTCTCAAGAACAGACTACTGTAACGCTCTCTACATGGGACTTCCTTTGAGATTGATGCGGAAGCTCCAGATGATCCAGAACACGGCAGCCAGGCTATTAACAAGGGTGAAAAGATTTCACCATATTTTCCCCACACTGGCCGCCTTACACTATCTACCTATTCGCTTCCGCATTGATTTCAAGGTGTTAACCATTACATATAAAGCCCTTAACGGTTTTGGCCCTCGATACCTGGCAGAGTGCCTTCTTCCGCCCAGTTCTACCCGTATCACCCATTCTAGTCAGGCCAGGTGGCTGAGGGGCCTCATGCCAAGAGAGGACGGCGGGGAAAAACTAAAAATCGGGCCTTCTCAGCAGTGGCCCCTCGCCTATGGAACAACCTACCTGTAGAGATCCGCCTGGCTCCCTCACTCAGGGCCTTCAAGACTAACCTGAAGACATGGTTATATAGGCAGGCCTTCCCTACAGCTATTACCTAGCCTATTTCCCCTCTTCTTTTTTCTCTCTTTTTTCTTCTTCTTCTTCTCTTCCTTTCCCCATCTTGGACTCTGTGATTAACTTGGCTTTTACCTTACTTTATTTTTATGTTATATGTAAACCGCCCAGAGCAGACACATTCTAGATGGGTTGTATAGAAATCAAATAAATAAATAAATAAATAAATAAATAAAATTTACTGCCACCGCACACTGGGTTGACACTTTCATCAAGCTGTCCACCAGCACACCAAGATCTCTTTCCTGATCTGTCACAGACCGCTCAGAACCCATCAGCTGATAAACAAAGTTTTGATATTTTTGCCCCAATGTGCATTACATTACCTTTTCTTATATTGAAACGAATTTGCCATTTTGTTGCCCATTCTCCCAGTTTGGAGAGATCCTTCTGGAGCTCTTCAAAATCCCTTCTGGTCTTCACCACCCAGAAAAGTTTCATGTTGTAATTATTCAGTGTATTTTAATTGGCTTTATATTTTGTTTTTAATGTATATCTCACTGTGTTTTTATTCTATTTGTTTTACTACTATGAGCCATCCTGAGTCTCCATATCAGGAGAAAAGCGTCCTATAAATTAGACAAATATATAGAGACAGACAGACAATGTGTGTGTGTGTGTGTGTGTGTGTGTACACACACATGTATATACAATGTGTGTTATAAAACTGATTGTATTTATATGTGAATGTGTGTGTATACATACATACACAATACAGTACAATTACAAATATTATCACACAGACAGTATATTTTAAAAACCCTTTTTTATCTTTAAAAACCCCTCTGCACAATACAATAAAGCACAAGTGACTACATGCAATAGCAGAATAAAATGCACAGATAGTTCATATTTTATATAATTAAGAAACAAACAACTGCATGACCCTTCAGCTTGGCAGACTTCCCACACAGAAATGGCTCACTCTGCCTTCAGATTACTGAGAGGTTCACAGTAGAGGGCCCTCTCTGTGCCCCTTCCTGGCATTTTGATGGAAGGCAGGCAGCATGCTCTAGAAGCAGTTGCATAGCCTCTGCACAACCTTAAGTGAAATGCATGCCCACCTCACACCTACAGCATCATATTCTAAGATAAATATTTTAACCTCGTGATTATAGAATTTAATGGATCATTTTCTTTGGTCTCATTAGGAAGAACTGCAAATATAGTTGAAAATGCTGTGCAGCTAAAACGAAGCTCTAATTTTAACACTTCTTATCCAGATTTAACCTATCCTGCTATCTATATTGATAGAGCAGGTCCAATTTGTATTATTCTTAATGGCTGGCTTACACAGACAAGACTATCACCAGCTCTCTTTTACCTCAAAAGACAGGAATACAAGCCACTGGGAGCAAAATGGTGTAACAGGAGAGCTTTAGAAAGCCCTTTCCCCTTAATCTGGTTTTCTGCTTCGAACTGCAGCATGAACAGTCACTGTCCTGTTTTTTTAAAATCCCAGAAATAATGGCAGGACTACACAAAGCATGAAACCAGGGCTGTAAGTTGGGCGGAGCAATTGGAGCTTTGACCCAGGGGCACCAACATTTCAAAGATGGTGAAATCTAGGGGTGAATGTTGAGGGATAAACAGCAACGCCTCCGGGTCTTATTCACTCTTCTTTCCTTTCTTCCCTTTCTTTTTTGAAAGTATAAACATTTTCTTTCTTTTAGCGGACTACTTCATTCTCCGCCTTCTTCATGGAGGGTGTTTCATAACCATGCTTCAGGGAAGAAGAGGTGGGGCACAATGCCACTTGCCTCTGGCGCCAAACTGCTCATTACAGATCAGGATGTAGTTCCCCTCAACAAACCAAAATGAGAACTAGCCTCATAGCATGCAACTCCCCCACTAAATAAAATCACTTCAGTTTCATTACCAGTGTGTCCAGATAAATAGGTTTATTCAGGAAGATATAAGAAATGTTGAGATATTCATTTTCCTTGGTTCTCGTGGACCCCCAACCCAACCCAGTTTTTACACTGCTTAAAGAACTTCCGTGGAGCTGTTAAAACAAAGGAGATTTACATCCCTCCTGAGAACATCTCTATCAATATGTTTTAGTGATCCTTAATCAGTAGCACTTATTTTAGGTACTAATCTTTGGTAATCCACTCTCTGTCACACCCTCCTCCTTCGGAGGATATCTTCTTAAAAGCCAGTTTAGCACATGAATCCCTAGAGTTTCAGCTCTTCTCCCCTGCACTGTTAAATAGTACATCTCTGAGTGGGAAATACGTGCATCGTCTCTGGTTGCGCACAATCATTACATGTTGTTGCAAAGCCTAGAAACCAGTGGCAACTGGAGGAACTGTGGACAGAGGATGATTGTTGTACAGCGCTGTATCCTTGTTGTGAACAACTAGGAAGGTGAGGGAAATCAGGTCTGAATAGAAGGCTTATACCTGTTGGTAGCATATTCAATCTAAAAAGACTTAATGTGTGCAATTCAGCCCATTCTTGAAAAGTTTATTCTCTTAGGCAAGTAATTCCCTTAATAAAATATCTTCATTTTTTAAATCATTTTGTCTCTAGAAGTGATGCCATCACTGCACCTACAACATGAGAGCCAAACTTCTGAGTTCTATAAGGAACCATTTTGTTCACAGCAATTATCAGTTTTATAACCAAGTGTGTGGTGTTTTTTTTAATCAACAGGAATGAGACATCATTCCATACTTCTGAGGTCTTATTTGGGGAGGTATTTAAAATGGTTGCAGTGAATGCCACAGACGAAAGCCCTGACATTTAAAAGAAAGAACGTAAATGAAAAGCTACCTGATTCTGCCACATCTATATTTTCTTCATGTGAAGGAGGAGCAACATCAATTTTCCTATAGTATGACTGTACCTTTGAATGATTTATTTTTTAAAAGTAGTGCCATTGAGATGGCGGCAGCAGCAACAACAATAGCTTTAATAGGCATGGGCCAAAATGTGCCCCCATTCACCATGCTGTTTGTAGAAAGGGCCATTTAAGGGGCATAATTTGAACCCTGTCGTTCTTTCAGAGGAAAGAAAGATGAGCTTAACACTTGTAAGGGGTGGTCCTTGCCTTCTTTTACCCACCTCTTTTAAAAAGATCTATTTAAAAACTGGTAGCAACATTCTTAAAAATATGAGGCTTTTTAAAAGTTTTTAAAAGAAAGAAAAAGGAGACAAATTTAAGAAGGCTTTCCTTGAAATGATATGCCTTCTATTACCCCGAAATCATTTCCCTTCTCTCAAATTGTTTAATACCCTTGAATTTTTTTTATCTTAAACGTCCTCTGTGAAGCAAAATAAAAGGAATCCAGTCCTAAATATGTGTAACGGCATTTAGAACATATCATTCAAAGTTCTTTAACTTACAATGGGCTTAATGCCAAATGAAAATTATCATATATAGATAGATAAAACTGCAACATTTTACTCAGGCTGCGGTCAGTCTAGAGAAATGCCCCTCCCTTTCTCGTGTGTTCTGCTTCTGTGCGTTGTGGTCATGTGCCATATATCCTGTGATAGTGCTTCATACATTTTTTTAACCATTCCGCTTTTTTTTTTATGAATTAGATGTGGTACATTTGTCTACACCCCTTGAGTGGGACATATCCCCTTCCTTTTCTTGTGCCTTTCTCTGCCTCCCTTCCCTTTTTTAAAAAAAATTGTGTGGATACATTGCTGTGTCACCCTTGCTGGCTACATATGGATCTAGGCCATTTCTTCCTATATCTGTGCCTCGTTACCCTCCATGGAGGAGAACCCACAGCGCACTGCAGTCTAAAGACAGTAGAGGGACTGATGCTCCATCTTTGACAGAAGTATGCCAATGCACCAACCTTTCCATTTGAAAATTAAGTAAAAAATTTAGGGAGTTGAACGACAGTAGGTGAGAGAGGTGGGACCACAAGCCAGATGCATAGGAAATGGATCGGTTTTGAAGTACACACTCTGATGTCAGTTGTACTGCGTGATGAAATATGGAACAAATATAGTAGTAACCTCCCAGCGGGCTGGATTTGATGTGGGAATAGCATGGTGGGGGAACAAAAGAATCTATAATGGCCTTGTGTCATCAGAACCAAAAAAAAGAGGGGGGTCAAAATTCACAAGGAGTAACTCAAAAACATTTTGCTGGTGTGACTGCAGCTTCAGACATTGATTAGTTGTATTCACTCATACAAGAAAATAGGCTTTCTCTTGTTATTTTCAGGTGATCAAAAAAGTTACTGCAGCTGCAGCCATACCCTGGAGCTCATGAGAGGCAAACAATGTGGGATTATTATGTTATTGCACCAAGGACTATGCCAAAGAAAGCAAAGAAATACTAATAGGTTACTGGCATATAGGATAGCAATACTGACATTAAGATCTGCAGATCTATGAGAACAAAAAATTGTTAAAGCCAGTTGCAAGATCACTTGTTTTCACTGCTCATGAATGCTGGAATTCTTGTATCTGAAAGCTGGCATGAGGTGTCACTTGATTCCTATTTGTTGTTTAAGCCGTGACTTGAAGTGGAAGAGTTTCACAGTCATTCCATGGGGAAACAAGTAAGAAAAACATCTACTCTGTTCAACTAACTCTCAGCTGATTGAGACTGTTGATCCTAAACACGGGTGTTCAGGAATCCACCTCAACTCAGCTACTCTCCACCCACTGAATCACACTGATTTTTGTGGGTGGAATGGATCTCTGTTTTAATCCCTCCTCATTTATTTAATAATTCCATAACTGAAGGTATGTTAAGCTTATCTAAATTTTACATACATACAACACTCCGCCAGTGTATTCAGATATGCAAAAGCAAATATTTTTGGACTACAATTCTCATAACCATCCATCATTAGCTATGCTGAATGGCAGTTATGGGAGCTGCAGTCCTTGTGAAGAGCAAGACACAGAGGTCACACACACAAGTACAGAAGGATTGGCTGTTGAGAAACATAAGAAAAACCCATCCAATGATTCAAATTAGGAAATCTTCATGAAACAAAGCAGCAGTTTTCCTGGTCTGATTTACTTCATGGCTCCATTGTTTTTCTGTTTTGTTTATCGATTTTGAGGATAAATCATCTTTGTCAATGCAAGGAATGATTGGGGACTGCAGTATAATCTTGGGGAGTCTTCAAACACAAGGGTAAAAATGATATGGTTCCTCCTAAGAATGAGTTAAGTGAGGATTTACATCCCTCATCCAGAGGGCAAAAACTGCCTACTTCTGCTGTAGAGGAAAAGAGGCGGCGGTTAAGAAAAGAAGAATATTTCAGATCATTTCAGTTGCATATGCTTAGGATTAGTTATGGGTTGAGTTACATGGATGTTGGAATATTGCAACCTACATACGATGCCTTAAAAAGAGGCTTTGGCTGGGAGAGAGCTGCAAATAATGTCAGTCATCCAGTAACAGCCAATAGTTCCCTCCCCGTCTCAGAATTCTTTTTCCCACCTATTTCCAGTTGATGGCCTGTCAATGTTAGCAACAAAATCTGTCAGAAGTGGACAGAGTGAAGTGTTCTGTCAGCTATGTAACTCAATCAGTCAGTCATTAATGAAACTAGTTAATCAATTAAACTCAGCAATATAACGTTAACATTTTTTACTCAATATGATGTTTCATTTTGTTTATGAAGAACTGTAAGTAAACAGAAACCTTTTATTATTTCTCTTTACCAATATCTCTGAGTGAATGTATTAAGACAGTTAAGTGCCAGTTGAGGTAAACTAACAAATAAGGGTGGTCTACTCAATGACACTTGAAGCCAATCTGCTCTGTAGGTTTCTGACTGAACCATTTTATCCACTGCATGGATAAAAAGGAAGTTTATTTGAATAATAAAGGAAGTTTATTTTAATTATTAAGGCCACAGTAAATTTCCTCACACACACTGCCCCCAATAATGGGACCCAAAGATGAGCTGAAGGTTTCACAGAAAATGTTTATGGGGGCTTTCCCAGGACAGGGGGTAAGGGATCTCAGTGAAGAGAAAACGTTGACTTCATGCAGATCTTCTGGAAGGTAATTTCATGCAGTGAGGGCAGAAACCAATTAATTGTGTGAGATCTTCCGATGGCCAAAGGGAATGAAGTCACAGGGATGCATCAGGGTCTAAGCATAGGGAGAGGGTTGTGTATGTGGTTTGTATACTTTTTGTATACGAAAGTATACGATTTGTATACTTTCATTTCAATTAAATGATAACTGAAACATGTATACTCAGTGATATGTCTCATAGTTTTCAATGTGACTCATTACCAGGTAAGTGTATATAAGATGGCAATCTAAATATTTTAGTACTTGAAAATCTTCCTAGCTTAACCTGGGTCAGAAACCCATTTTGCCCACTCCATTCCTCTGCTCTCCTAATTGTCTCCCTGCCACAACTCTTCTAATTTTGCACTGGCCATTCCCTTCACCCATTATTCATTCAGCTAGAACCAATTTTGTTGATGTACCAGCATTGACTGAAGTGGGCCCACCCAACTAGCTGACTAGCACTGAAAACACTAACAGCCAGTTAACATAACCAAATGCCAGGCATTATAGATTTATTAATAGTTGATAGATTACAAATATTAAAAACTCAGTTATGTATGTCTAGCTTGGGAAACAGTCTTGAGTGTCGCCCTCACCGATTCACAATGGAACAAACTATGGACTCTGTCGCAATGCAAAGCAGTCTTGGTTCAATTAAAAAGAATCCCCTTTAAGAATATTTAACAGTGGCATTTAAGTTCAATTAAACTCTTGTAGTCTAGCAAGAATTCAATAGCTCATTGCTGGAGAGGCTGTGGAGGAAAAGAGATGCTTTTATAGATGTGGTTTATCTGCCCAAAGGTTACTATTTTTTTGTTTTTTTGCAACAAATTAACACTCTTTCAGATAATATCATGAACCAGTCATCTAAATTCTGTAGTGACTTATTACTACTATCATTAGTCATAGAGAGAAATCAGAAGTTTCTCAACAAAGATCTCGTATCTCTAGTACTATCTATGCCAGAGTAGATAGAAGTGGTGAAAAAGTGGGAAAATGTGGGAAACCCTCATAATAACTGCATGGTTTAACATAGCGTGGGATGTGGCATTAACGGGTCAATTAATTCACAGGATCAAATTGCTAAATGGGACTGAAAAAAATGAGACAATTTCATAGAAAGGTGGTATATGCTTATATTCCTGCAGTAGTCTGCCCCCAAAAATGCAACTGAAATTTTGGAAAGGTTTATTATGAAAATTAATTTACTATACAGATGAAAGATGCCAATTATATTCTTGACAAAGAAGGGTAACTATCTCTACAGTTCTGCCAGCTCAGAAAATGCTGTAACAATTACACTCCTCTTTATCTCCCATCCATTCCTTTCCTATGGCCTTCAACCCTTTACCTTGTCTAATATTCCACGGTATGTTTGTGGGACTAGCAAGGACTTTGCTTCCAAGGCTGAACCAACCCAGAGTGGTCCTCTGACCCCACAATCATCTCCCAAAGAGTTTCCCACCCGCAGTTCCCCAGTGGACTGGAGCTGCATGGAGAACATGACTGAGCCACCAGACGGCATCAGCCAAGCGGAGGTGGAGGTACTGGTGGAAGGGATAAAAGGAAAGAGGAGGAGAGGGAAGGGGCAGACCATCAGGAACAGCTGACTGGGAGCCTGCCAGGCAGAGGCACCCAAGGAGATGGAGGTGAACACACATGCAGGCTGGAAGGTGGTGAAGCATTGGGACCTGGGGACGATGAGTAGGTCCAGTGGATGGTACTGCGCATCGACCCCAAGAGAGAGAACAACCATCCTATTGGGGTGAGTGCCACCTTCAAAGACATTGCAACCAGGTGAAGAGACACCAAAAGACTGATGAGACCCCCAATAAAGGTTGGTTCCTGGGAACCCACCGGTTGGCAGATGGACACTGCCACCCTGCCTCCCACCATCTGCCAAGAACCACCTGCAGCCACTCAGGCAACCATGCACCCAAGAGACTTGACCCCCATGACTCCCTCTCCCACCACGCCCCCCACCACACCAGAGACTGAAGAGCTGGAAGAAGCTGACCCAACATGCCCTGCCTGGTGAACCTCCAAGGAGTTATTAATCTCCTTGAGAAGAAGGGCTTCATTCTCTCCCCACCACCACCACCATGGTGAAGAAAAAGAGAATGGATCCTTCTGCCCCACACCAGAAGAGTTAGTTTAGAGTACTCCCTTGTTGTCTCTTATTTATAGTTCTAACCTATTGATAATACTTTTTGGTTGTTGGGGGGTGGTATACCTCTGCAGAGTGGCATATACATGTGTCAAATTATGTTCCATCAATTTCCATCTCCTTTATTTTAGCTACAGTATGGTTCCAACTTGGAATTTTTAACCAATAGTTAAAAATGTCTTGATAACCATGACTTTGTAGAAATGCACATTTAAATTCTTCATGCTTAGGCTTTGCTGCACTGTTTCAGAGAAGAGATGTGGAAGGTATCATTTATTTTAATATACACTTATCTATTGCAAAGGCAGTTCTCTGCTGATATGGATGAGCTGCCTTAACACAAAACAGAATATATAGCTGAGAACAGCAATTACACAAATCAGAAGAGTATATGTTTTCAGGTGTGCTTTTCAGAAACCTTTGCATCCAGGCTGAACATATCAATTATGAAGTGTCAGAATGTTCTATGACTTCAGCGCAAAATTAAAATGTATATTTTGCTGTAAATTATATATACGTATATATATACACACACAATTACATACATCTAACCTGCAAAAAGATGGAAAGTCTGGCACAAAAGTACACAAAGTATTACATGACATTTCTAGATTCCTCAAGGCTAAAAAAGGTTGCAGTAGCACCTGTTTAAGTCACAAGATTTTCACTTACAGAAAAAAAGGATTCCTCTGGGAAAACCAAGCTTTTCAAGAAAACACAAAATAACAGCTCTGTGATTCTTTTGTGACTTGGTGTGAAGTAAATGGCAGGGGAGAAGACTCAGAAAACCAACAGTAATCATTAACCCTCTGTCTGGAGACAGGTCATCCAAAACATTTCCCCCTTCACACAGACATTTATTGGCCTACACCCAAAGTCATGGGGGCAACTGACTGCCAGCAACATAGATCTTTCTTCCCCTGCTCTCTTTACTGCAGCCCTCCATGTCTCTCAAAAGCCAGATTGTGAGGGAGTGCGGGCATGCACCCCCAGTGAGCCATCTGGCCCAGCACATGTATCAGGCAGCTCGAAGGAGGGTAAGTTTTCTCAGGATCAGGCTGGTGGGATGGCAAGTTTTATCAGGATGCAGCTGAAGGAGAGACAGTTCTCTGAAGAGAAACAGCTGGAGGAGGCAGAGTCAAGAAGAATAAAAGGGCAGGGCTGGGAAGGCAGATAGTCATCTCTTGTCTTTGAAGAAGAGGATGTAGTAAGAAAAGAAAATGCTGGAAACAATCTACCCTTACCTGGTTCCCTCACTTGCTTGCAAGCAACAGTTGCTTGGACAAAGCTATGTTAACCTGCATACCACTGCAGCCCTGAAGAGGCAAGTGAGGGTCCGGAGGTGCTGCAGAGCCTGACTTCTTTTGCTCATCTACACAAGTGTTTCCTCAGAGGGGTGCTTCCTGGGCCTAAGCTCTCCTCTCCTTCCTGCTTTTACAGAACCTGGACTCCGGGGAACTCCAGAGAACTTAACTGTGTTTCCAAGCTCAGACCTATGAGACCATGAGACACTCACTGTACCACTAATAAAAGCTGATCTGAGTCAATGGAGTTATGGCCAGGGGACCCTGGTCCTACTGGCACTGCAGGAGGTGGGCTGGCAGGGCATGGTGCACACAGGTCTAGAGGGAGGGAGCTTGATCCATTCAGATCAGACCTGAGGGTGTGTGTCATGGGAGCTGTAGCAGTGGGGAAAGATTAGCCTCTCCCACCTCCACTGTCAGAAGCAGTTCCAAAAGCTGACGAACCCTATTACATCCTAGCTATAGAGGGGGGTTTCTTTCTGAAACTGGACCAAGCCAAGATGGGAGGGAGGGGGAAGGTCACACTTCACTAGTGGGGAGCTTCTGAAGCAGCAGACTCAAGTTAAGTATGTTTTGTCACCCCAAAGTTTTCTTTTCTTTGGAAAACATGGTATACGAATGCAAGCTTGTCAAAATCTGCCCTCATCACAAGGATGTAAGGAGACTATACTTCAACTGTGTGCATATATTACATGCCAGCTTTGTATACCATATCCCACTTACCTAGACAGAGGCTGAAAGTCATCCTGGTGGTAGTGATTTTTGGAAACTGAATACTTCCCCCTTTTCCTACAGCCCCCAGTGGCTTCCCAACAATGAAGAGGATTCCATAGGGGCCTTGTGACCTGAGAAGTGGGGGAATCAGAGTTCTTTTCTGAAAAGTTGTCATGACTGATGACATCATCAGCCTTATGTGGCACTAGTTACAGAACAGGATTTCAGACACAAAACATATTAAGACCATCAACATTCCATTGTGTAGTTTATATAGACAACACTGTGGACTATTCTCGGGGGACCGCCTTCCTTTGTGGGTAAAGAGTTGGGTGTAGGGAAGAGGTGTAATCTTAATTTTAAGAGCACTAGACTAATGCGACTCGGAAGATGATAGTTAATATCTGATTGTCCTTCCTTTGTTACATTGGCAGGCCTGATCACCCTAACACATTTCTCCCATCTTTTCTCCATTCTCCTGACTTGTGAAAATGATGTTAAAGGCTCGGATTGCAAGTTAAAGCAAATAAATGTTTTCTGTGCGCATACATTATCTCTTCAAGCACACAGCTCTTTGGGAGTTACATGCCTGAGAAATGAGACAGGAAAACAAAGCTATGTATGATCTCCCAGTCACCAGGGACAAAACAAAAGCAGGCAGCTCTGCCCAAATGTGGAATAAGGCAAGCTCATGTTAGAATAAGCAGAAATTCTTCTAATTGCATGTTGATTCTAATTGCAGATTAATTGCATTGTCTACTTTTGCAGTAGCAGAGCATATAGAGTGACTTTTAAGAAAAAGTACTACACTACTTGTAATACTGCTATTATTTAATTTGCAGGAGGGGCCTCGGTTAATAGAGCTCGTAACAGTTCTTAGTCCTATTCAGGCAATGCCCTCCTCGTGTGTAAGCTGTACACCTAGGAGGGGAGTAGGAGCAAATATTCTAGTATCACTCCTTCCCTTGCTCTTCTTATCACCTTCTATATGTGGAGTGGGAGACTAGTGGTTAAAAATAGCCTCCTCTATCTCTCCAGGCTTCTAAAATCTTAAAGAAAGTCTCAAACAATACAGAACATTATCCCTATGCAGAGGGAAATGAGAATGCCAAGGGGATAGGCCATTTGTACAGGTTACCCTCTTCAAGTATAAAGAATATAATACTAAATGTTCAGTTTGATTTGGGATGTCTCCAGCTTTGGGTGATTTAACAAAAAACAATCTATTACATAAGCCACTCTTAGCAGTTCCCTATCTGAAAGGGTTCAGCCTTCCTTAACCTGTTGACCTTGGGCAGTAGTGGACTACAATACCAGTTATCCTCATACTATTGATTGCACTGTATGTCAGCCTGACTATCACAGCTGTTAAATTCAGCTACCTGTTGGATTAATCTTGCTTTTGATGGTATAAAATGTCATACTGACAATGCAGTTTTTTTGCATTTTAGTACCTCTTCAGTGAATCATGCCACTCTCTGAATCAAGTTTTAATAGTACAGTGCTATGTGCCTCTACTCAGCAATAAGCTTCACTGCAATCGGTAGAAGTTCTTGCCAGAGAAGTGAACACAGGATTGCCACACACGTTTCCTTGGACCTTTTTCTTGTTAACAAACTGTTTGCAGATAATCTATTTTCTACCAAAGGGCTAGAAGTCCTGTGAGGTAGTGTCAGCAGCATACTATACCCTTAGAGTAAAAAGAAGCTCAGAGGTCTTCTCCCCTCCTCCCAAACTGGGAAGATCTATGCCCACCTTTAAAGAGGTACAGACAAAAACCTTCCACAGGGATTATTCAGAGAACATGACCTGCAGCTCTTCTCAATTTCACATGCTTGCATGCCTAGAGGAATATATTTCACACTTTTTCACCACAAAGAGAATCATTTTGTACCCGAGTTTCAGCTTCTGTGGTGGAAAGAAGCCAGAGAATGGGAAAAGACAATCTCTTCCCTGGTATGTATATGGAAAAAAAGAAGAAGAGACAAAACATGTTCCTAATTAAGGGTTTGTTCTCTTCAAAATAAAATCTCTCTCTCTTTTGTTGTTGTTGTTGTTTAATTCCTCTCTCAGTGCATTTATGGCATGGAAAGCATTACATACATTAATAGATCTGCAAATCTCTCTGCCTTCCCCTCCCCCAGGAAAGCTCCAAGAGTATGAAATCTAGTCATTTGACTGTTGCCATGCATGCCACACAGAGATGTAAAGAATAATCCCTTAATTCTTTGTTCTCATCGATTTAGGCTTTCTCAGTGTGATGAGACACTCGGACAAGGAGTTTTCAAGCCCTGTGAGACTCTTGTTTCCAGGTGAGAAACCTGTGCAAGCCATCTGCATAGGACTAGTGCCCTTTCTCTTTGAAAAGCAAAGCACACACACAGCAAGCACAGAATGAATCACTGTTAAAAGAGGCAGTGACACCCGCTCTGATATTCCTAAACCTTAAAAGTTCATGCAAGAAAGCAGCAACCATATTCTTTTGCATAAACTATGTCATTTACATTAAGAGCATCATTTTGCACCATTTTGCTTAATTTGCACACACAAAAACACTTATTCTTGTTCTCTTTTTCTTTCAGGGTGAAGAACATAATTTTGTAGTTTCTCATTCTTGATTGTAAAGAATAGACAAGAGGTTATATTGCTAGTACCAAAGGAACTCTTGGAAGGTGCATTCTTGGAGTTGTTTGGCTTTTAAAATCTATTAATGATTTTTGGTTAATTAAAATCTGTCCGTAGCTTGCAATACTATCTTCAGTTACTAGGTGGCAGAGTTTCCTAACAGACCCCAGAGACTAAAATGCAGGCAGGCAGATTAGTTTCTCACTAGAGCCTATAGGCAAATTCAAATAGACCTTTTCTCAGCAAGGCCATCAACCTCTTCCAACAGTTAATGTGAGAGATGGGGAGATTATGCTGCCTCATAATTCAAGACAGCAAGTAGGAGAAGGAACTTCAGTGTGTAGATTGACTGACAGGCAGATGGATCTGATCAAACACACAGTAAAGTTCCACAGGCTCAGGGCTATACCCACACATCATTCCTGTCTGCCTCTTTATTAGAAGCTCTGTGTGTGTGTACACATGCATGCACCTGCCTTTTTGTGTGTCTCCATTTGGAGTGAGGAGAGAGAATGTGTGTGTATGGATACCCACTTATGTCCCTGGCTCCATCCACTATTGGCTCTTATGCTTTCTTCCTCATTAAATGCAGTGGGCACCAGCTGCCATCGGTCAGACTGAAATTCTAGGACCTTGAATACTGCCAGAACAGGTGTGCCAACACAGATCATAGCTCGGCGATGAATTTTGTTCATCCATGGCAATGCTTACCTCTTACAGTGTCTCCAGGCTCTGCCACCTTTCTGAAAAGCTTTAATAGGCAGTTTTCCTCCCTGGAGCCTAGTACTCTGTTTCCTTTCACTTATTTTCTCTCATGTACATTGCCTCTGCTGGGGGAAATGACTTAGTAAAAGACGCCAGAAGGTAAAACACAGGAGTAGACAACATCTTTCAGCATAAGAGCTGAATTCGACTTCAGATAATTTTGAACATCACATTCCAGCGGGGAGTGAGACAAGAGGCAAAAAGGCTGAGTGAAAAATTTCAACATGTTTTAGCTCAGTGACGTTACTACTTGTAACTGATGCTTAGAAGAAGCATTTTAGTCACAAATGAGAAAAAAACTGCTGGGAAGTCCCCGAAGTATGGTATCTTGAGGAAGAGGATGCAGCCCATTGGTAAAACCCAGTGGGCCACACTGGAACATCAAGAGGTCCAAATTCATCCTCAGAGTACGAGTTTCCCCATCCCTGGTATAAAAAAGACCAGTTCCTTGAAATAATCTGTCTTAGGGAATGTTGGAATTGTGACCCAGTTACTACTGAGGTCCAATAATATATTAAACTTCTCAACAGCTTTGAAGACTAGCCTTCCTCTCTACACCAGAGTCCTACCTGCTGCTCATAGATAATGGGAAGATAAGAAATTTGTTCAGTGATCCCTCTCCGTGCTCAGATTTCCTTTCCTCCATTTTGGTACAGAAGGCATTGACATCTTGACATGCAACAAACTGCAGTTTAACTCACCAAAACTGCAACAGCAGATTGTGGATTAAGCCCAATGGCGAATCAAGGAAGAAGCTGGGAGGGAGGGAGGTTGTCTCCTTCCAACCGTTCTTCCTCCTTTTTCAAAACCATTTTTCTTTGGTGAGCTTTAATGTTAGTTTGGGAATTCTGTATATGCCCAGGGAGAGGGCACATTCTTGACATGGAAGTTAGCAAAACATGGAACATTTAGAAGAAGGGTGAGCAAAATGCAGGCTTCCCAAAGTTGTTGGGTTACAATGCCTACCATTTCTTAACTTTGACGATGTCATCTACATGCGGTGGGAGCAGCAGCAATTTCACCTACTCTTGGTTTAGACATATATGTTTAGAACATAAATACAGACAGGTCTCAATCTTGACTTTAGATGTTGTAACATACCAGCCACGTATTAATACTCACTACCACGTTTGGGATTTTCAGTAAAAAAAATTATCATGAATGACTAGATAATTTCTAGAAGTATGATGATTGTTATAATATTCTGATAGTGATTTGCTGATTTAATAACATTTGCAGCATCTGCAACCCAAATGACAGTACTTAACAGCCATATAAATGATGCACAGAAATATAAAGGACAGAAATCAGAATAAATTATTTGACCAGATGGGCTGTCAGAAACTACTCATACTAAGTGCTTGCTAGTGTGCTAAAGGGCTGTTAAAACCAGCCTGTTCCTTTGAAACAGCCTGGCAAAAGGACTCTCTCTTTTTTCATTCCTATTATTTAAATTTTTTAGGCTTAATTTATTTGCTTGATTGAAGATAATTCCATTTCCTTGACATACTCAGGAAAATGCTTATAAACTGTGTTTGCCGTAATAAATGTACAGTGATGCAGAACTTGGACAGTTATAAACAGCTCTCCCATTCAATAGGAAGGCCCTTGTGTGTTTCCTATTACCACGCCAAAAAGGGGGGGGGGTGTTGAGAGTGCTTGAAACACTTCTTGTTCCTGGCAATTTTCCTAGTCTCCCCATGCTGAGACTTCTCACTAAGACTTCTTCCTCCTGCATCTGCATGATTTTCCAGCTCCATTTTTCTACCCCCATTCCATTTCTAATTTCTTCTTTTGCACAAGAAAATGCCAAATTCTGCACAGACCAATGTCCTTTCTAGGGAATCTTCCTTCGAAAAGATGTGGTATAGAAAGGGCTCAAGAGCTTTTGGCTAGGGCAGAAGCAATCTGCAGTGGAGAGGCAGCCCCCAAGAAGGAGGTGAGTGGGGAGCCTTAAAAGGGCGAAAGGCATGGCCCTCTTTCATTCCTTTTTAAAAGAGCAATGCAGGGAACCAGCCCTTTTTCCACACCACCTGGAGTTTCACAACGTCCTCTTTTATTTCTCAAACCTCCCATCTATCAGAGCAGCAAGTAGGTTTATTCATTGGGGTGGGGTGGAGGAAATATAATTATTTCTGTGTTTCATTCCTATCTCTACATGTTCCATTCTTTGTCTCCCTGCCTCTTTTCTTCTTCCTCTTCTACATCTCCTCCTCCTCCTCCTTCTATGTATCTGAAATAAGTGGTGTTGTGCCCCCACCTGCTGATGCTCCCCTGCCACAAGGACATAGGATTTTGAGTGACTATGGAAACAAGTCTCCCAAAAGGCATTTCTGTTGTTATGTGCTTTTGAGTCCAAACCAACTTACAGCAACCCTAATAGGGCTTTCAAGGTGAGATATTTAAGGATATTTAACACTTCCACATCCCCAGTGAGTTTCCGTGGCTGAGCGGGCACTTGAACCCAGGCCTCCTGTTACTCTAGTCTGTTACTCTACCCACTACACCATGCTGGGTATCTCCCAAAGAGCATACACTTAGATAATTTCATCAATGACTTTTATTGGAAAATAGAAAGGGAGAAGAAAGTCTAAGGTAAATCACATACTCTTCTCTATTGCTGCCAGCTCAGCAGCTTTCCTAGTTTCTGTTTCCCTTTCTCTGCTTTAATCACATTGAATCTTTTCTATTCTAACATTTAAAACACTGAAAATGCTGGATTTAACACAAGGAATCTGTGGGGGTTGCTGCAACCTGTGGTGAACACCACTTGGCTCTTAGCTTCACCCTGTTTCACCACAGAAACACACAAATACCCTAGATTCAATTAGTATTTTAGCATTTAAGTAAATATAGTGCACACTCATAATACACACACACCCCAAATACAAACAGAAAGAAGATAAAATCAGCAGCAAAGTGTGAAAACCCTGGAGCACCTACTCCTGTAAGGTAAAACCAGGAGGAGAGTAGAAAAGTGCTATGAAATAAAAGTTATTTAAATGCCAAAATAAGAGGGATGCAAATAATATTCCCTAAAGTTTCATCCTCACAAATTTAGGCTGTCTTGATTTGATGACATACCTCAAGGAGGAATTTTCCAGTCCCATAAAATTCCTTGCCTCTATCGAGAAAGAGAACATTATTATTTTTTTCTTGTCAAAATCATTGTGTTTGCTCTGGAGCACCTTTTCTCTCAGAGACTGAAGAAGCACACAATGGCTTTTTTAGGGTTAAAAAAGATGCAAGCATTCTCTCTGATACTTCTCTAATCCAGTGGTCCCCAACCTTGGGCCTCCAGATGTTCTTGGACTACAACTCCCAGAAGCCTTCACCACCACCTCTGCTGGCCAGGATTTCTGGGAGTTGAAGTCCAAGAACATCTGGAGGCCCAAGGTTGGGGACCACTGCTCTAATCCATACAACAAAGAAGTAGCCAGTGTCATTTTGTATTAAAACGGTTGCTCGCATTAAAGTGCTACTTTTGCTATTTCACTTACTTTGCACAAAATTTAGTTCTAACTCTTCTTTTTTGCTTCTCAAAAGCTCCACAAAATGTACCAGCTTCTTGCAGGGTGAGGAGAATAATTTTGCAGCTCTTCATATTTTGTGTATGTGTGCCAGCAAAGATTTACATCCCCACTAGAGAATTTTAAAAAGCTTTCAGCTGGTGGGCGACCATAACATAACTGCCAGGTACAGACGGCCGTAACTGAAAGATCCGTCTTTTTTGAAACCTCCTGTTTCACCTCATTTTTCAAGGGAAGCTGGAGGGGGGCCCTTACGTAATGGCATTAGAATCCAGGTAGGTTGATAGGGAAAAAGCTGCTCCTTCAGGCAAAATGGCCCCAAGCTATGTATGGGTATAAAAGTTGAACATAGCACTTTGAATTGGGCCCAATATTTTGCACTCTGAATCAAGCCCGGAAATGCAGATGGCTAAGGACTGGGACAGTATCATCATACTAGCTTGCGTGAATTAACAGTTCAACTCTCTTATTTTCTGACTGACTCATTTTTCCAGACCATTTTTACATAGAACTCACTGTGATAAGTTCAAGCAGAGGTCTTTGGTGCATGAAGAACAGTGACATGACCACCTCTGTCCAGGTTGGTTCATAGCTATTGCATCAGAGATTCAATAGGCAATTAAAGGCAGGCACTTGCAAATTCCCTCCATGCTTTTAATCTAAATAAATAAATAAATATCCCAATCTGCAACTTACGTGCAATGTGGTAAATTTAACATTCTCTTCAGTATTTTCTCACTGCAACTCTACAGAGGGCAATGAGTCTGAAGCAGACACCCTCCTACACCCATGCAACTTCTCAGTGTAAATTAGAACCCAGAGTTCTAGTTCATCTTGAAAGCTCACAACTGCATGTCTGCCAGTCATTGCTCACCAGGGCTTTTTTGGAAGTGACCACTGCATGTTCTACACCAGTGGTTCCCAACCCTGGGTCCCCAGAGATTCTTGGACTACAATCCCTAGAAAACATGGCCAGCACAGCTATTGGTGAAGGCTTCTGGGAGTTTTAGTCCAGGAACATATGGGGATCCAAGGTCGGGAACCACTGTATTAGACCAAAGAGAGGATTCTAAAGAGTTTTGTCTTATACACCATTTGCTTCCATAGCAAGGCAATTTAAAAGCAGCTTTCTGAACATCTAAGAACTTACAATTGTTACTTCTTATAATGACACTGATCAAAACATATCAGATAACAATTTTTATAAAATTTATATCCCATGTTTGCACTGGAAATGCTGCTCAGGGCAAAATTATCAGTAGCACCAAATTATAATTAGAAGATAAAATCTACTTCTTTAAACACACAATAACAGTTTAGAAGCAAAAAACATGACTAAATAAAAACATGTCTTTGCCCACTGGTGGAACCACAATGAAGGTGGAGCCAGCCTGGCCTCCCTTGCTAGAGAGCTCCAGAATCCAAGATAATTATCACATTAATAATTTCTCTCGTGGCAGCTAACAAAACTTCACATCCTCTCTCTGTTTCTTCCACTTCTTTCTTTAAAAAACACACAAAAACTAAAACTAAACCAGAAAAACAAGTGAGCAGAATATGATTGTCACACATTTCTTAGAGACCAAGCAATTAAAATGTTAATTGATTCCTTTGTAGTTTTGTGAAAATTCTGTCATCAGTTCAAGTTGAGGTAACAACTGGAAGTGCCCAGCTGAAAGGACATTGTCACTTAAAAAAAAAAAAGCATTTTGTCAGTAAGTATGCCATTTACTAGAGTCTCGCAAAACCCCGCAGAAGCATAAAATGCATACTTCCTCACCATGTCTTTTCTCCCCCTCAATGACAAGTAGTAAATGCGGGTAAGGCAGAGAGAAGTAGATCAATGTTTGTAATAGACCTTGAAATGAACTTGGCATTTAAGTTTACTACTACTTATTTTTGCACCAGAAGACTCTTAGTTCACAAGACAAGGCAGCAATACAGCACTTCCAAAGCACCTGCATTTCTCAACCAGTATGAAACCAATGGGTGGACAAGTGGCAAGTCATATTTTTGTTTTCAGCTCTTGCTATAAAATGGATGCCAATTTTTTTCCCCACCTAGTCAAAAAAGGGAAAACGAACCACATACACACTGACAGTCCTTGTCTCAATAGCAATGCTTCTAGCGCCAGATATCTGAACATTAAAGAAAAACTAATATTAATTCAACTTCCCTAATACCCTTGAGGATTAATTCTTCCCCTTCAGATATTCAGTAATCCCTAATGAGAAATACACAACTGAGATTGCCATATGGCTCATTCTTTCTCATGCCAGGAAAAATAAATGCCACAAAATCTGTGTCGCCAAATGACCTCATAGGGGACCGTGCACATTGTAAAGACAGAAGGAAAACTCATCCCTGCAATTTTTCAGGATGCAGTACACCTGGACCTCTAAATAAAAGTCCAGTTATTCAGTCAACAATGTGCAGTATTTTTATGCATTAAATCAACCCTATACTTTACATTTTGAAAATATTTAAATATAAATCTGTGTGCATCTGCATTCAACACTTTGAAACAATTCTATGCTTCTAGTATGACAGAGTTCCATTGTGACCTAAATGTTTACTGAAAACAACAGTGATGTATCTGCCCCCCCTACTTAACCTATTTATTCCACTACTTCTTTAAAAAATGTTAATGACATTTAAGAAAAGGTGTCCACATAATAGAATGGCAACTTCACAAAACAGAGTAACTCCTGCTAAAATACTAATATACTGTATAGTGGGAAGCAAAGGTCTTTGAGTCACAACTAAAAGTATATGTAACCTTTAACCCTAGATTAGGCTAAAGCACATTTTGAAGGATCTCGACTTGACTATGATTGCAAAAAGATGAACACCAGGCTTTTTAAAAAAAAGAGTTTTGTAATTTATGTGGACAAAATAAGATTTCGAATTATTTGCATCCCAGCAGGCTTTGCAGAAATTCCCACTATTTGTCTTTCTTTGGCCTGTGCTAAATAGCAGAAGATAGGGGTGGGTGATACTGGCAGGTGTCAGTATTTGTATTGGTGTTTTCCCATTGAATTGCCATGTTTAAACTCACAGATTCCTTCTGCACTGTCCTGCACTCCACATTTCCAGTTCTCAGCAGGTGAGCTCTGCCCCTGCAAATCCCTAAATTGCCTCAACATAAAACAGCAACAGTAGCTGGCAGAAGACTGCTGTAGACCAGCCAATGAAACAAACAATTGGCTCTGCCACTGGATGGGCCAGCATTCAGATAGTCCTGGTAGGAAAGACCTATTGGCTGCCACAGTCATCTTGAGATCATTAGCAGTAAGAATTACCTGCTTGACTTGTGACAGGCAGAGGAAACTGGGCAAAAATCAAGGTCAGCATTCAGGCAAGTGAAGGGAACATAATGCTTCTTCGCCAAGTCACTTTTCTACTTATACAGTTGTAAGGAACAAATACATAAAAAGGCTAATTCATTAGATTAAGTAATACAGTCATTCACCTGGATTAGATCTGAGACAGAGAAAAGAAAAACCTTACCCATAAATGTCAAAACATAATAGGTATACGAGACAGATACTCTGACATTTAGCTCACTGTAGTTTTGCTTTAATTTATTTATATTAGTTTTTAAGTCTCCTTTCCTCTTCTTGACAAAACTAGTTAGGCTGAATTGTACACATTACGTTTGGAACATGATAAGTACTCACAAAATTTCTTATCCTCAGTAATTTTCTAATTCCTTATGCATGAGCAAGATTTATCTTTTCTTCCCCCCCCCCTTTTCTGGGTTTGTTTGTGCGTTGCCAGTTCTGTGCAGGAAACTGACAAATTTTCCTCAGCTCAATATCTTTTCCAGGGAGCCCTGTGCAAGAATTGTATCAGTCCTGTGCAGCTTGGTGTTTCTGCTGCCCTTTCCAGGTGAATCTTGTGTGGGGAAGATGCCATTCTGCACAGGAATTGTAACCATCTTGCAGAATCTGGCATTTCTTCAAAACAAAGTGCTATATATTTTACGTCATTAGTTCACACACATTCTCTCTTGATCAATGGCGAGTGAAGTCTACGATCTTAAGAGTTCAAGACTGATATTTTAAAAACAACAACAGCTTTCCCTCAAATTCTCTGCTCTTGCTTATGCATATTTCTAGCAATAGTTCCTTCCAAATACAGGGCATGGAATTTCTTGGTCCCTCATCCAGGCAATAGCCAGGCCTGATCCTGCTTAACTTCAACAGTCACATGAGATTTATGTGTCCAGGGTGCTCAGGTTTTATGGTATAATAAGAGGATGATGAGAACACAGGACGTTCCCTTATACTGAGAAAGACCGTTGGTTCCTCTAGCCCTCCACTGGAAGCTCTGACTGGCAGCAGTTCTCCATGGTTGAACAAAGGATTTGTTCCTAGTCTACCAAATAGTACATCTAAGTACCAAACAAGTCCAATCTATCTTAGGTTCTGAAACAAAATAAAGTTAGGTGAGTTCTGGGTGCTGTGCTGGTCCTCACACCTCTATTTTGTCTCCCCATATGTGCCTTTGCTTCTGAGTTAACCAGCCCCAAACATTGCAAATTTTCCTTATAGACAAGCGCTCCAACCTCTGGATCACCTCAGTTGTTTTCTATACTTTCTAGTGCTATATTATCCTTTTTTACTTCTTCATACAGCTTGTGAGTAGTTGGTTACAAATAAACTACTTGTTATTATTTCATTGTTAAGATGTAATTGTGTTATATTATAATGATTATAACATAACTGATGGATATTTCACTCATTTGTCACTGTTTTAGCAACCTTTTACAGGGGCAGCTTCATTACTTAAGCATGGTTTGGAGGATTCTATTTATCTTTGCAATGATTAAAAGCAACTATTTTAGCTGATCTTGAACAATGAGAAAGCAAAGAATTACTTGTGAAAGGAAATATAATGGGAACTAACTGTTTCTGGGCCTTGCTACTAGAACCAGTTACCTTTCAGAGTAATTTTCCATGATCTGCTTTTTTTCATTTACAAAGAAAGTTGTATTTGATTAATGTACGAAGTAATGAGTGAACCTCAAATTAAACAACTAAATGTCTGAACTTCTAAGTTATATACTAATAAAAATTGTCTGAGGTTTTCTCATCAGCAAATTGTAAAGCAATTCCATCACTTTCAGGTCAGAGTTAAGACATAAAATATGCAAAACCCAATTGATTTCCACTTTTTTCTATTAATCTTTTTTGCTTTGTCAAGCAAAATTGAGCAACCTCTATTCACACCCAATTTCATTCATATTATTTATTCTTTTTTCCCCCAAAAGAACTTTGACACTACACACACACATGTCCCTATAGTTCTTTGGGTAGAACTTCTCCAACAAACAGAACCCATCTGAAAGCAAGATGCCCAATCATTTCAGAGATATCAGAAACATGTATGTAGAGCTGCCTGGAAGTGTATCACAAGTCCTGCCATCTCCCCCATTTTCAAGAGTTACAGTAGCTTTATATGTTACATTTCCCTAAATAGGTATTGATCTATAATAGGTCATGGGAAAAGGCTGTGCCTTAAATAACATTTGATTGCATGCATCTTCTCTGACTGCCATCATATATAGCTGTATTCTAACAGGGGGAAATAAAAGCAATGTTATTTGAAAGTTTCAAAGATTTCATACATATAAAGGTACACCATGCATATGGGATAGGGATGAAACACTGCAGTGACATTTCATACTGTCCACTATACTGTGGATTTAACTCTTAAATATATAATTGTGCATCTGGAAGCTGAACTTGAAAATAGCTTATTAAAATGAATGTGGTGCGTTTAATTCATTAGCATTACCAACTATGATTTCAACATTCTCTCTTTTAATTGTTAACTGCCGACAGTGCTACGTAATGTCACTGTATTAGCACTGATGTTTCTAAACTCTGCCTACACATATCTGCCATAAATACATTTAGGAAGGAGTGGTAATGGTGCTCCCTACGCCCAGTTCCCCATTAAATCCCCTTAAAAAGGGCCAGAGATTTTCTCCATAGAGTAACCAGAAAGATCCGTTTTAAATATAAAGCTAAAATAGATCACTCGTTCATGTTTTTACCTCAGATAACATGAGCAAACACATCTATACTGAGTTACAGGTAATGTAGATACTTGAAACTACTTACTTTTTCTGGTAACAGAGGTGCAACAAAATCACATTTCAAAAGTAGCTTAATGAAAAGGAACTGGCTTAAACAATATTTTTCTAATTACTTTAAAAGTTTACTCTTAAAGCACATTTTAAGGTGGTTTGAGAGACATCTTGTCACATTTTTTGAAAGAAAGAGAATGGCAGGGTATATGGATTTGTACGTATTGCACTTTGTTTTTTGTTTGTATTTTCAAGATAAATCTCAAAAAAGGCCACTTTGGAGAAATCAAGAGTATTTTCCTGTATTTTTCTATCATATAGGCAGAACTACCAAATAGTACTGGTTGCTTGGGCAGCCTCGAACCAACAAGTAATGTGACAGGCTCCTTTCAAAAAGGAACATTACAAGCTTGGACCTCAATCACCTGAGCAATTTCTCCTAGTGACTACTCGTGTCTCACTATAATGACACCTCAGAACTGTGTCACAGCTGACTGGTATATGTTCGAGACTGACACAGTGAGAAATCATGCTAATCACAATTTCAGTGCTCTGCGTAGAAACAATGTTTGGGTGTGAGAAAGCAATACTTCTTGCTGCTTCCACTCAACAGCTCCCAGAGTTCCATCACTAGGTGCATCAGCAGTCAGACCAGAAAATATCCCATCTCCTGCTTGACACATTTCTACCAAATTTGAAAATATGCCCTAAACTCAAATAGAGAGAAGACCCTTGCCTCCAGGAAGACGTAACCTTTGCGGCTTAATACGAAAATCAGCTTTACATCAACATTCATGCTTGACTTGCAGTTCTGACTAATACATAATAACAGACTTCATGGAAACTGAACAGTCAGGAAATTACACCCATCATACCAAGAGACAGATAGGGGAACACACGTTATTCTACAGAAGCTGAAGAATGACCAAAGGGCATATTATTTTACAGATTTCTTTCTCAGAGAATGAGCCAGAAAGGGGTGGGGGAGGAAAGGAGTCACTTGGCAGATATCCCTAGCAAAAGTAAGTGCAACCATACTTGCGTGCGAAAACTGAGAGAGTATCATATGAGAAGAAATCATGTGAGAGAAGGGTATGGACACACGAGCTGGCCTAGTCCCTCATCCATGCCCTGTTGGGCCAGCCCCTTGACTTTCCATGGCTTGGAGGAGAAATTCTGCAGTGCAGAGCCTACTGTTCTCAGGGAGGGTTCTAAAAGTTCATTATCAGGGTTCCAGACATGGTAGGGCATGTATGCAGAAAAAAGCAATCTCCCTTTTACAGAGCTTTACTTTCCAGCGTTCAATGGCATCCATTCAGGGGATATGCTGGAATGTAGAGGGTATAGGACATACAAGATATATACATCTAACCCAACTCTAAATTGTTAGCGCTGAAGGCATAGGAGCTTCTATGAGGTCAGGAAATATTACCAAACTTGCTCAGTGCAATGTCTTTTGTCCAGACAGATAAGGCTTAATTCAACTAATCCACAATATACTACCTGAAAATGCTATCCACATGTAGCTAGTTAGCAAAAGAAGCAATTTGGACTCACAACAGATTATCAGGGGTAGAATGTGTGTGCATCAGAAACTGCTGAAAATACACAGCATTCAAAAAGTTCAAAACAAATTGGTTTTTTTTAATTTTAAAAAGCCCACACAAAGATAACATTCAGTATACAAAACAAGCAACAGTTGGAGAGAAAAAAATCCTGTTTTTCATTGCAATTTTTCTTTTTTTAAAACCGCGAATATTTATATTAAATACTCAAGTAAAAGTATTTATTTGTATCCTCAAATAAATTTATAAAGAACAGGATACTGAAAGCATATTAAGAATGTTAAGACAAATCATTTTATTCTTAATTGTAAGTTTTATTTGATTTGTATTCATAAATATTAACATGTTTGAAACTCATAATCCTTATTATATTGCAAATTAAATCAACTGGGTTTTATAAAGTCACTTTAATTGATTGTACCTTTTTAGATATGCCTGTTTCCTAGCATTGGGATTGTTTATTACAGAGAATTATCATAATTTGCTTACCCAAGAGTAAAAAAGAAAGTGCTCTCACTTAGTACTTTTTAATTATAAATATTAAATTACAAATGTGAAATAGTTTTATAAAAAAGCATCAGCATGTTTATCTGGAATTATTTGCAAATATATTATGCCATAATGTTTATTAATATGCGACCTGACTCACAGAACAATTACAAAGCAATAGAGTAAATAAAAAACTAGTGGCAGAGGATCCAGTGTTCATTCCAACTAGAGCTGGAATGTTAGATTTAAAAAATAATGAATTGAGTGTTGCATGTTAGAAATGTGAAAAAAATTCTTATTACAATTAATACTGAAATCTGCACACATTTAATCTGTTGATTTAACAATATTAACCCATGAATTAAACATTGGTAGGTGCACCATTCTGCAGAAGGCATACATCAATGTATTCCTTAATCACAGAAAAGGAAAGAGGCCTATTTCTCCCTTAGCCCTCATCTTCTAGTTGGATAGCTCTGTGAGATAAGTAACTGGCTGCATAGCCAGAGATTGGAAGTTCAGTTCCCCACTGTGTGTCAGAGAAGAAACAGCCAGTACATTTTGTTCAGCCCCCCCCCCCCAGTGCTCCATTCTCCATTTGTTGTTACTGTTTGTCGCCATCTTTGTCTTTTTCATTCGGCTCATTAGTGCATTGTGTGAACTTCTTTTCAGGACATTGTGGTGTGTGCACTGAAAACACTGATCAAGACCTAAACGGTGAGGTGTAGTGTGGGAGTGAATGCTTTCCCCTCTTCATTTCTACTTGTTTCTGCTGTCACTAAAATAACTTCACATTTTAAAAAATCTAGAAAGATTTTAGCATTACTACAGCTCACCATTTACACAGGTGTTGTGCTACACTGGTATACTGCTTGAGTTGCTAAACCTTTATAAAAAGGACTATAAATCAAGACCTGTCTGCAACAGATACACGAAATACATCTACAAAAACAAAACAAAACAAAAAAACCCTGGGAAAACCTTATTTCTAAAATCTGTAAATGATTTCACACCAAACTGATACAGCGCTAAATCACTTCAGCCCTGTATCTTTGTCTCTTTTTAAAAAGTATTTATTTATTTATTTATTTATTTTTATCCCACATTTCTCCTTAAAAAGAACCCAAGGCGGCATGGAATGGAAGTGTGAAACAAAAGTACAGCAAAACTTTTGGGTAAATCCATGTGTTAAAAAAACTGTGATTGTAAGTGAAATGATTGGTCTGGTTAATGTCTGCACTATATTGATACACTCCTAAACCATTTCAGCACTATTGGTTTTATTTTTTATTTTTTTTACAAAAGGATGCCAACTTTATAGCTATCTGCAAGAGAAGAATACAATCAATTTATGACAAAAAATGTGGTAAATCCATGTCTCCAAAACTTGCAGCTTATATTCACCTACGCACCCAGGACATGCAGTGGGTAGGCAGGAGCAAAAATTATAAGAGAGTGTGGAGGATGGAGAAGGTGGCAGAGGAAGAGGATGGGTAAGGCTGGATGGGAGCTAAATGAGAAATGTTGCTAATGTCACTGACTGTGTGAAACAGCTGAAACACAGCATCCTGGACTAAATGGAGATATGAATCATACACCTGGTATGATCCATGATTAGGCAAGTACAGGGAGTATAAACCAAGTTGGAAAGATTGCCCTGTTTGGTATCACCCAGAGAAAACCAAATACACATAATGAGTGTAACAAGCACACACAACAAATAATCCCTTAATATGTAACTCTATATTTAATTAAATATTTCACTTAACTCTGCAGTCCTGCTGACCTGTAATTTTATTCAATAGCCAAAATCCTCTTATGGAGCTATGCAAATGGTGTAACTTTGGGAGACAAATTGCCCCAAGTTAAGAAGTCAACACAGACATTACCAGTTGCATAATGAGTCATACAACTCAGTGGGCAACTGATAATGTTCACAGTGATTTCACAATTTAGGGCAATTCACCTTCACAAGTTAAAGCATTTTGGCTATGGCAGTTCACTTAGGTATGAGGAGCTGGGCCAGCACGTGCTTTCTTTTACATTTCAGTCAGGCACTCAGGCCAGCCCGGAAGGCTGGGCTTCCTGGTCGGATGGAGAGGAGGGGGGAGTGTCCATACCAATTAAAATTAGGCTCATTTTCCAAAGAGGCAGCAAGTCTGTCGTTTGGCTCAAAAAAAAAAATATTTTGCTAAAGGATCCATGTGAGATGGAAGCTGTTATTTTCTTTTCAGTTGTTTGACAATTGTATTGAACTGATTTTTGTTCAAGCAGTTTGTCACCATAACCTCAGTAGCTGCTTGAAAAGATGGCAAAGCTTTCTCAACAGGCCCACTGTTTATTTCATAAATTTATTTCATAGATGTTCTAGATTTATGAATGTTGTTGTTGTTTAGTCGTTAAGTCGTGTCCGAATCTTCGTGACCCCATGGACCAGAGCACGCCAGGCCCTCCTGTCTTCCACTGCCTCCCGGAGTTGGGTCAAATTCATGTTGGTAGCTTCGATGACACTGTCCAACCATCTCGTCCTCTGTCGTCCCCTTCTCCTCTTGCCTTCACTCTTTCCCAACATCAGGGTCTTTTCCAGGGAGATTTCTCTTCTCATGAGATGGCCAAAGTATTGAAGCCTCAGCTTCAGGATCTGTCCTTCCAGGGAGCACTCAGGGTTGATTTCCTTCAGAATGGATAGGTTTGATCTCCTTGCAGTCCAGGGGACTCTCAAGAGTCTCCTTCAGCACCACAATTCAAAAGCATCAATTCTTTGGTGGTCAGCCTTCTTTATGATCCAGCTCTCACTTCCATACATCCCTACTGGAAAAACCATAGCTTTGACGATGCGGACCTTTGTCGGCAAGGTGATGTCTCTGCATTTTAAGATGCTGTCTAGGTTTGTCATCGCTTTCCTCCCAAGAAGCAGGTGTCTTTTAATTTCGTGGCTGCTGTCACCATCTGCAGTGATCATGGAGCCCAAGAAAGTCAAATCTGTCACTGCCTCCATATCTTCCCCTTCTATTTGCCAGGAGGTGATGGGGCCAGTGGCCATGATCTTAGTTTTTTTGATGTTGAGCTTCAGACCATTTTTGGCGCTCTCCTCTTTCACCCTCATTAAGAGGTTCTTTAATTCCTCCTCACTTTCTACCATCAGAGTGGTATCATCTGCATATCTGAGGTTGTTGATATTTCTTCTGGAAATCTTAATTCCAGTTTGGGATTCATCCAATCCTGCCTTTTGCATGATGTATTCTGCATATAAGTTAAATAAGCAGGGAGACAATATACAGCCTTGTCGTACTCCTTTCCCAATTTTGAACCAATTAGTTGTTCCATATCCAGTTCTAACTGTTGCTTCCTGTCCCACATATAGATTTCTCAGGAGATAGATAAGGTGGTCAGGCACTCCCATTTCTTTAAGAACTTGCCATAGTTTGCTGTGGTCCACACAGTCAAAGCCTTTTGCGTAGTCGATGAAGCAGAAGTAGATGTTTTTCTGGAACTCTCTGGCTTTCTCCATAATCCAGCGCATGTTAGCAATTTGGTCTCTAGTTCCTCTGCCCCTTCGAAATCCAGCTTGTACTTCTGGGAGTTCTCGGTCCACATACTGCTGAAGCCTGCCTTGCAGGATTTTGAGCATAACCTTTCTAGTGTGTGAAATGAGTGCAATTGTACGGTAGTTGGAGCATTCTTTGGCACTGCCCTTCTTTGGGATTGGGAAGTAGACTGATCTTTTCCAATCCTCTGGCCACTGCTGAGTTTTCCAAACTTGCTGTCATATTGAGTGTAGCACCTTAACAGCGTCATCTTTTAAGATTTTAAATAGTACGACTGGAATGCCATCACCTCCACTGGCCTTGTTGTTAGCCATGCTTTCTAAGGCCCACTTGACTTCGCTCTCCAGGATGTCTGGCTCAAGGTCAGCAACCACACTATCTGGGTTGTCCGGGACATCCAGATCTTTCTGGTAGAATTCCTCTGTGTATTCTTGCCACCTCTTCTTGATGTCTTCTGCTTCTGTAAGGTCCCTACCATTTTTGTCCTTTATCATGTCCATCTTTGCACAAAAGGTTCCTTTAATATCTCCAGTTTTCTTGAACAGATCTCTGGTTTTTCCCTTTCTATTATTTTCCTTTATATCTTTGCACAGTTCATTTAAGAAGGCCCTCTTGTCTCTCCTTGCTATTCTTTGGAAGTCAGCATTCAATTTTCTGTAACTTTCCCTATCTCCCTTGCATTTTGTTTCCCTTCTCTTCTCTGCTATTTGTAAGGCCTCATTGGACAGCCACTTTGCTTTCTTGCATTTCCTTTTCTTTGGGATGGTTTTTGTTGCTGCCTCCTGTACAATGTTACGAGCCTCCATCCATAGTTCTTCAGGCACTCTGTCCACCAAATCTAGTTCCTTAAATCCTTCCTTTATGAGTAGGAGTGCTTAATTGGCTCTTTATACATTATTGGTTCCCAACCTTGGAGATTTTCCTTTCAGCCACTCAAGCAGGAATGCAGCATATTGATAGCCCAGCAACAGTCACTGACTTGTGGGGGAAGGCAAAACATAAATGGGAATTAGATATGGAACTGGATTGTAGGTTATCAGGACAACGTACGCCTCTGAGCAATGTTAAAGCATAATCTAAATTTTCTTCTCCTCCCCCTCCTCACCATTATCAGGATGTGTTGAAAACAACTGTGCACCTGAAAAGTACACTTCCCCATCTGAACATGTAAGCCTCTTGAATGTTGCTTTGCTGAGTCCCATTTTGGGAAGCAGGGAGAAAACCATGGCACTTAGACCTCTCTGACTGCTGTGGGTGGGTGGAATAATCATGACACAAGTCATAGAATTAATCGATCAACTGACTTCAGTCTGTCTGTTTTTTCTGGTTGCTCCATACATGTCACATCCTCACATCCATTATTCCCGGTCTTTGCAGTTTCACATACATTTTCGTATTATTTGACACTTTAGATGCATCTTCCAAATTCACTAAAGTGCGTTTATACGTATTTTTCACCTTTGGCCATTCACTTTTTAAAAATTTGGCAGAGTTTTCTGCCTATTTTATTTCATGGAAACAGAGTCTAACCCTTGTAATTTTCTGAAATAAAGTGTGCCTTTGATATGAAAAAGATATTTATATCCCTTTCTAGAGAAATTTCTGGCTCCTAAAGCTATACAGAAAATATATTTCCAGATTTGATTATGATTGTGGATTCTGAAAACTTTCTACTAACATGTTGGCAAATAATTTTTCCCATGCCATCTTTCTAACTCCACAGATTCTGGGAAATTCTGCAAATGGTTTATTAGGCCCATTATACATCATCAATCATCTTCAAAGCCTCCCCATGCATAATTTGTCCTCTGCCAAAAACAGCTTCAAAGGTTCAATATTTGACTTTACTTTTTAGAGGATTACTCATACTAAACAACATATTCTGAATTAAATTGATGGGTTCCGTTTTGATATTACATTGCTTTCTGTTTTAGTGATAGTCAATCTTTGCAGAATGCAAAATGTCTGCCAAGATGCTATTCAAACGTTTTTCTCACAGACAACTGTTCTAATAAGTTTCTAAAGAACACAGGAATTTTCAGGCTTTAGCCCAAACCAGAACAAATGCAATCAAATGCTATTGTCCTTGTAGAGTACCCATGGCTCAATTCAATTTAAAGGGCCCCTCCATCTATTAGTAATCGTCAATGACCAGCCATTCCTCACACCATGCTTCATTTCAAAATATTCCACACTGCACCGAGCCAAAGGTATTAAGAGGTGGGAAAATAGTCGTCATCTCTACTTCCAACAAAGCCATTGCAATGTCACCACATCATGGTGCAGGGTCTCTCCAGATAAAGCCCACAGATGAAGAAATAGGAGCCCACTTGCCACCTATTATCGGGGCTTCGTTGTCATGTGTTGGGGAAGAGCACTTCTTTGAGAAATGTGTTTTTAAAAAGATGATTGCATTGCTGCTTTCCCAGTAATTTTGTCAAACTCGATCCCACAAATTATTTCCTTCCTCTTCACACTCAAACACACACACTTTCTCTATATCCATATATATGTATCTGAAAATAATTATATGCTGTCAAGTTAATTCTGATTTACAGTGTTCCTTTCAAGTTTTTTTAGGTATAGAATACTAAAAAATAGTTCGCCATTCTTTTCTTTTCGGGGCTTTTTGGGACTGTGCAGTTTGCCTAAGGCTAGACAGGTTGGTTCTTCTCCCTGGGGGCACAGTGGACTCAGGTGCTCCAACTTACTGAGCCACACAGGCAGTAATATGCATTGATACAGATACAATGGAAAAAATCATCTGAAAAAGTTGCAACCCACCTTTTAATGTTCTGTGGCTAACAGCCTGTGGGTTCCTCTCAACATAGCCCTCACTTTACTCATGGTCTGTTCACATCATTCATGAGTAATAGAAGGGTACAGCTGCTGCTGCTGCTTCCATGAAAACCACTCAGGACTGGACTATATGTGCTAGAAGAATTGTGGAACTAATGTGTGCACATGTGAGTAAGCATGCACAAACACACACAGAGGAAAGGGAGATTTAATACTTCCTTTCTTAGCTCTTCACTGTGATTCTAAGCACCCCGCAATGACCTTGGAAAAGTTATTTAGGGGGTGGTCTACAAATTCCAAAATCTGCCAATTAGGATGGCTGAGTAAACCTAAGTTAAGGAGACGCTTAAATGAGGAATCCTCAGTTACGCCTTACTTTTGCCACTTAAACTGAGCCTTCATTATAACTCACTGGCAACGTAGTTCCCATTCTATACAGTATGTTTCCCATTTTATATTTAAGAAGAAGCCATTCGTGATCAGACAGAATCATTGGTCCCACCTCAGACAAAAAACATTCCTGTTTACCACTGTCACTAGTTACCAGTTGCACATTATTTTTGGAGGATAACTCAAATGCACACTGAAGCAGGATGATCTCACAGTCATACTAAGAATATTCTTATGGGAGACAGAAAATCAACAAGGAGCAGAGGAAGCTAAAGGAAACATTTTGATTTAGGTGGGACGGCTGTCATGCATTATACGGATTCTCTGGATTAGCTTCTGCTCACAAGGTATCTTCAGAGCAAAAGGAAACATCATACATTTTTAATAACGCCAGTAAAATGCAGTTGATGCAGCAAGTTGAGAAACTTCAAATGATAGTATGTGTGAGTGAAAAAATACAAAATCCCTGACAAATGTACAGGTCTCCAACAAGATCTTCCAATATGTTTTCACCCCTGGAGAAAGTGCTGGTAAGAAATAGTGAATATGTAAGTAACCTTCCTGTGAACCAGCTTTTAAGAGGGACAGCTTGTGTTATACTTTTAGCACCTTCAAAGTGGGAAAAACTGAATGCTAAGTTAATGGAGAAACTCAGTTCAGAATCTGTAGCTATACCTAGTGTTGCATAAAAATTGGTATTATAGTAACAAAAAACAAACAAAAACACTACCAACAACAACAATCAAGGTTGTTCAAAATAAGTTTGAATCCAGGATTTCCAGAACACTGAAAAGAAAAGAAAAAACAGCAGTCTGGATAGAAATTGTGAAGATACTCTCAGTTCCTCAGGAGCTTGTCAAAGAAACAGAGAGATCCAAAGTCCAAAGATTCAGACAACCAAAACACTCTCATGCTCTTTAGAGGTACAAAAGGCTGAACTTGGGGCATTTATTTTTCAAAGAAACTAGCTACTTGTTAGTCATTTAAAAGTATTTAGTAGCTGAAATCCAGTCCTAAATCCTTGATGATACTAGGCCTATTGAATCAATAGAACTGGTGAAGGAGCTCACTCACCAAATCAAAGAGTCTATGGTGACTTGTTATTCACTGCTTTAAAAGCAGTTCCTTTATGTTTCTTGGTACAAATATACTTTTATTTCATTCTATGTCATGATTTTAAAAGCACGCATATGAAAACACACAGAGGTCAAAACGCGACAAAAGCAAATGTTAGTTATCATCTCTCCTTTACAGAGTAAAAGTGTTGCTAGTAGTTGCACTATGTTTTAAAAGCAGTAATACCATTACCATTTTTAAAAGTGTCTGTGGTGCTGGTATTATGATTATTTCTGTGGCATTCAATCCCAAATACTGGCAAAAGGCATGAACATGTCTACCCTTTAATTCTACCTGGTCTATGATGCTGCTGGGTACTTGGGAGTTTGAGGATGCATCCATTCTCTACCAACACTTTTCAGACAAGACTCTAATGGTCCTACTTGTTAGAAGGAGAAAATGTTTGGTTCTCCACTGCACCATCGTTCCTTCTCTCTGTTTCTGCTGATGAAGACTGAGGGCAAATGGAGTCCAACATCAGCCAGAGGGCCATGTGTTGTCAGATCTGCTGTATTAGGAGTGCGGAGAGGTACCGTATCTTTGTGTATGGTATTCAAAGAACTTGGGAAGGCATCTGGTGCAACTTTCCTAGCTGAATGGTCACTGAGTTACTTCAATTCTTGCTGTCTTATGGGGAAAAAAATCTATGAAATAGCCTCCTTAAAATGTCTTTCTATGGCGGAAAAATACCAAAGGCTTTACAGCCCGGACTTCTGATAAAGGAAACTTCTAAGTTTCCAATTTAAATGTAAATCATCAGATGGTTTTAACCCTAATCCTCCCTTAGGTGTTGATGAGAGGTGAACAAGCCTCCTATCATCTTCTAGTGTTTTTTCACACTTCTCCTCGTTTTCTTTTTTGAAGAAAAAAAACAGACAGATTATTGAAACATTTACTTCCATTTTATTTCACATTGTGCGTATCCATTTCAGATCATCAGCACTTTCTGTGTCAATCCAGATTTCCTCAAGTGGGTAGATGTCTGTCTCTTCTTGAAAAAATAAAACGAATTGTTGTATATTTCAAGGAACAAGTATATTCTTTAAACTGTGTGCGTGTGTGTGCGTGCGTGCCTGTGTGTGTTCCTTGACATATACTTGTTCCTTGAAATATACAATACATTTTATTTTTCAAGAAGATATATATATTTCCCTTAGCCTGAGGAGAATATTTTCCAGAAACAGCAGTATGCACTGCAGTATGTCACAGATAAATACAGATGTGCTGTTATTATATTATTAATTAGTACCAGATCTAATTCCATCCTGTAGTCCTCATTATTCTAGGTTCTTCTACACTAGAAGTATGCCATATTTTCATATTTGAGAGTCAGCATTATCTTTCAGGAAGCACCATAAAAGTGGTGCCCTTTATGCACCCTTTCAGTTATTTAATTTCCTATTTAATTTTATTTTTTAAATCCCATTGAGTAAAGAGCAGGACAGAACTCTGTGCAGGGAGCTTTTCAATAGTAACCCATCACATGGGCAATGATCCATGTTCTATTCTAAGATCTGAAACCTCATCATTCAAATCAAGCCCCCTGAGGGAAAACTGCCTGTGAAGGTCGGAGCAGGAGTGGGCATAGGAAGGCAGGGACCAGGGTTCCCTCTAATCAAAGGTCTTTGATCTGCTACTTTCAGGAAAAGAAAAATGTTTAAAGGTCTCAGAGAAAACATTGCAAAACGTGAGTCAAAGTCTTTGCATCTATTCTATGTGCTGTCTTTAAGCCAAATGTGAATAACACAGAGCAAAGAAATAAAATAACAAAATGCCATGCAGTTTAATGCAGCAATTTCTGTAGCAGATTCTGTTTCAATGGGTTTTTCCTCCTAAAGTTTAATATTACAGTTCTGTGCCTACTTAAGTATATAATAATAATGTGCCATCAAGTCAATTCTGACTTAAGGCGACTTTCCTTGTAGAGAACATATAGGAGTGATTAATTAGTCCCTTCTTCTGGGGGCGCCCTGGAACTGTGCAGCTGTCCCAAGTCCACGTAGGTTGGCTGTACTCACAGGAGGCACAGTGGGGAATCAAATTTCCAACCTTAAGTGTACAGTGTCTTCTAATCACAGCCTCTGCCTCCCTCACACACAGTATTCCCAGAAATACACAGTTTCTGGAGCTGTCTGGGGGTTCCTTTATTGAAAAAAAAAGTAAGGTATAAATGAAATCACTGAAAATGAATGAACAGAAGAATAAGTGGGTTTACAGAAAAATGAATAAATGAAGTATTTGCAGGAGAGCCAAGCAATGTAATTAAGAAATAAGTAATAATAATTTTAAAAGCCTCTTCATAGGAGTTAAAACCAATGGAATATGCTAAGATTTCCTTTGAAATTTATCTGCACCAGTTTACTCTGTTATAGCACCGTATACCTATAGAAGTGAGCTACAGTCCACAAAGGCTCAGCCCATTAATCTTTAACGTGCCACAATGAATTTCTGTTGTTTATTCTACAACAGGGAAACAAAGCTAGTCATCCGCAATTTTTGTTGCAGTCTTACAACTCTTTTCCCCACAAAACATTGAAAATGCTGCATTGGTGTTTGGGATCTCTTGTTCCAGGCCAGTGCTGTAGAAGTTTCTCATTCAGATCAGGAAATTGATGCCTGAATTTCACAGCTCTGGGACTTTCACTGTAATCCCAGTGAGAATCAGTAAACCAAGAAATCAGAGAGGGTGTTGAGATGAAATTAAGAGGAGCTGGGAGATGGAAAGCAAGAAAAGTGTTATTGGTACCGTAGGAAGTGAGTGTTCACAAAATTCATGTAGCTGCTTCCTTTACTCCCAAGTTCACATCAGGTACAAGAGGGGAAGGAAAGAAGAAAAATCTTGGATGGGATTTTTTTTTCTGTTTCTTTCTCGTGGAGTTTTAATGTAATCGCCTGACTTGAATGTAAATGACAATTTATCATTAACTTAACAGTTAGCCATATATATATGGTGGTGGTTAAGTATATTCCAGGTCAGACCATAGGCTCATCTACAGTAAGGTCTTCTGTTCCACTCTCAGCATGAGAAGAGAATAAGTGGGATTTTGGGTATGCAAATTATGACAAAATCATCATCATCATCATCATCATCATCACACAAATAAGACTATAACATGAATAATGGGACTTGCACTGATGATTATTATTACTCTGTCGAGGTAAGAAGGATCCAAGTGGAAATCTGTAGGCTTGAAGGACAGACAATTTACAGAAAATATGGAGACCATGATGAAGCCGGGGGCGGGGGGGGGGGGGAGAGACACCCTCCATGTTTCACTCTTGCCTGGAGGAAAGGAATCTCACTGGGGTTGAAAAATCTTCATTGGTATGTCTTAGCAAGTCACAACAGCCGAAACCAGTGAGGCAGGAGAATTTAGCAAGAATTCCTTATTCCCCCTACTTCACTTATCCCAATGCCAGGTGTGGGCAAGACACGACCCATGGCTCCATGCATCATGGCTCCACCACTAAAGTCAGCAGCATGCCACCCACATCTAATAGTATAGCAGAGACACAGCAACACCCAACATTTGTGCTATTAAAAGAGGCACTCAACAGCCCTGCTTTAAAGGAAAGTGGTGGAGCAGCCCTCAGTGGGTTTGGCAGAGAACTGGCTCCCAAACTTATTCAAGTTGGCTAATCCAGTATATCCAATAAGGTCTACTTTTGCAGCAATGGCTCTCCAAGGCCTCAGGCAGAGGCAATTCCTCTCAGGTTCCAACAAATAATTTACTTTGACTAGAGACTGAAAATGGGAAATTGAAGGCTTCTGCAGGCAAAGTACATGCAAGCTCCACCACAAAATAAAGTCAGTAACTAATCTAAGATTTATTAATGATCTGTCAAGAGCAGACCCTGGTATAGAGGGACAATTAGAGGATATGGAAGCTAGCAGGCTTTCAGTCACTTAAGTCAGGTTAAGCCTGTAGCATTTAGTTCTGTGGCTGCCAAATCCTATCCAGAGAGACAACAAGATATGGTAATTTGGACTTTAGATTTCTGGTGATTTTGGTTGCACATAAATTCCTTATAAGCATTCTGTAAACTGAGCCAGTGTTTCGATTCTAGCATTGCAGATGGCAGAGGCAGGCATACTTGAGGCCAGGAGAACAGTAGCAGCCGGTCTGGTTCAGAGTTGATGTGAGCCAGGGGCTTCGTGCAGCCTGACCATTGAGCAAACTGAGGCAGCCACTTCAGATGTTGGGAATGAGGAGACAAGGTGATGGAGGCGAGAACTATATATGCCGTATGCCTGCCCTCCATGACTAAGCCAGCCTCCTAGCCTTAGGAGAAGTGGAGAATGTTGTCACATTGATGCAATTGCCAGTTTAATAAGTTTCTGAGCTGGGAATTTGGAATAGGGATGTCTTGCAGTTTGTGTCAGACACCAAGATGTTTTGGGCCAGCATTATAGACTGTAATGAAATATTGAAAGATTATAACCACCATAAAGTTTCCATCGGATGCCTGCTGCATTTCATGGAGGCAAATAATGTCACTCCTACCCTGTTTCCCCGAAAATAAGCCCTAACCTGAAAATAAGCCCTAGTATGATTTTTTCAGGATGCTCATAATATAAGCCCTACCCCAAAAATAAGCCCCAGTTAAGTGAAACCCCGCCCTCCACCCTTGTGCAGCAACCAGAAGATGACATGACTGTATTTGAATAAATGTAGATTGTTGAACATGAAAAAAAATAAAACATCCCCTGAAAATAAGCCCTAATGTGTTTTTTTGGAGCAAAAATTAATATAAGACCCTGTCTTATTTTCGGGGAAACATGGTAGCACATTCATCTTGACCATTTATTAAAGATGCAGCACCAGCAAGTCTGGTTCTGCAGTAACAAATTGTTACATTATGGTGGTTTAAGTTTAAACTTTTTTTAAAAAGCTTTCAAAGCTACGAACCCCCTTTCTCACTTGCTGCTGTCCACATCTGGCCACCCCTTCCCATGGGTGGGTGTAATCTTTCAGTATCCTATCTATGGTTGGGATATCACACTTTTGGTACTGAAAAGGAATGTGCAGGCAATGCCAGGCATCATTGTACAAAGCCTGAAATGTATTTGGATCAAGCATTGGCTAGCGAAGTATAAATCCTGAGAGTATGTTCACACACACAAACACACACGCTACCCAGCAGTATAAACACAAATGAGTAGAACTCAAGTTTTTTACTTAACTGATACTTGTCAACTTTGGACTTATTTTTCTTTCCTTATTTTATAAAAGACCCTTACCGCTCCCTGACTGATAGTATGATGGTAGGGCATAGAGGTAACAAACAGAAATAATAAATAAATAAATGCAGTCATCACACACACACACACACACACACACACATTCAGATATTAGTCTCATAGACTTTGTGGTTTACTCCCAGCTAAAGAGCTATCCCATTCAACAAATATATTCTTTTTGAAGTTACAAAATACCACTTGTTTATCTCTGAGTGATTGCTTGTGAAATTTTAAAAACTCATCAGTATCAGACAACTGCTTGAATTATGGAACTAATTTGACCTATTTGGGTATTTGTTGCTATTGGGGGGGGGGGTGTTAGCTGTAGCATCATTTAGATCCTTAAATGAAAATATAAATACCTAAAGCTGCCAAAGAAGTAGTTAAGAAGACAACATCTGATCAGGAGCATCAGTTAACAATTTTCTTGGGTGCATCTGATTTGCAGTCACCTCTGATTCTTTATCAAACCAACAGCACATTCTATTAGTAAAATATGACTTTGCAGGGATGGACCATGCTCTTTATGAGAATGTCTAACAGCCCGATCCAGTGCATGCCTACTAGGAAGTGTGTCCCACTAAGTTCAGTGGGGTCTCTCACAGGAGCCCCAGGGGTAGAAGACTGTCTAATAAGTCATTATGTAACCTCATCTAAAAAGCGTTTAAATTAATCCAGAGACTGGAAGATTGTTTTGAGATATACAGACAAAGTATCTATATTGCCACTAACCCTCCTCTGAGCCACACGTACTTAGACAGTAGGTATATGTGGAGGCTTTCTTTTTGCAGAGTTAATTCAGAAGAAGTACTTCTATAGGGAACAATCTAAGTAGTCGGAGCTCTGACCTACTGGAGGCAAACTAAGGAGTGCCCTGCAAGTACAGAAAATTCACAAGTGAAATCTTATGCACCTTAACTCAAAAATAATTCCTACATTTTTTTCAATAGGACTTTTTAAGAAGCATGATCAGATTTTGGCATAGTGACCAGTGCCCTGATTATATCTCACCTGGACTGCTATATGTTGGAGTTATTTCAACCTTGTATGATGCCTTCAGTAGGTTTAACTGGGAGGGACCTTTCTGGGCTGGGGCAGCAGTCAATCAATCCAGAAGTAACCAATTGTTCCTTCTCTGCCTCTGGTTTTGAAGAGAGCCACACTTCTCTGCTTAAGTGTTTTTTTCTCTTCTCTTTTTAGTCTGTTGGCAGTAGTTAGTAGTCTGCTAGTATGCAGTTATGCTGTCAGAGTGCAGTTATGTGAATGTAGTCTGCTGGAATCTGCTGGAATCGGGCTGTGAGTCTGCTGAGGCCTGTTGCTGCAAAGCAGTCAATTTTGTACAGTATGCTGTTTTTGATCTGTTCAGAACTGTGAGTAAATGAAAACATTTTATTCTTTCTCTTACCAATGTCTCAGAGTGAGTTATTGAGACTGTAAATGTCAGCTGATGAGACAATAAGGGGTGGTTTACTCTGGGGAGATTTGAGGCTATTTCTGCTCTGTAAATCCCTGGTCTTCTGCTGAGCAGCTAGAGGTTTTTCAACCAAAATTAAAAACTCTGCAGCAGTAACAAACTCTGCTTGAATCTACCTTTGAAATGTGTCCAGACCTATGTGCTGTTCCAAAATGCTGCAGCTGAACTGTGGACTGGAGTTAGTTATGAGAAGCAAGTGACCCTTTAGTTACGACAGCTTACTTTGCTGTTGGTTCATTTCTGGGCACCGTTCAAAAAATCATTTATTATGATCGGTGTGAATGAGACAAGATAGTTGAAAAGACTGCATTTCCCCATATGAACCTGCTCAGATCTGAAGATCTTAAGGAGAGAGATATCTTCCTCTCCCTTCACACTTAGTAGGAACAAGGGAGGTCTTTTTCAAATCTTCAGTGGCCTTCTCAAGGCTCAGGAACTCTTTCTCAAGAGAAGCCAACAAGTTCTACCTTCGCCTTCGGCCAACAGGCAAGTACATTTTTCTCCAGACAGATTTCTGGCTCATAAACATGTTTGTTTGTTTCTTCATTTATTTATACATTTACAGGCACCCTATACCATAGGGTCTCAGGGTGGGTTACAAAGCTGTATAAAACAATTTTAAAACATAGGATAATTGAAACAATTTAGAATTAAACAGCACAAAATTAAAATATGAAAACCACTGCATTAAAACCTGTGTAGGCCACAATCCTCAACCCCCACAGGCTCTAATATATGACTATGTCTTGACTTGACATTGAAACGATGCCAATGCCGGTGCCAGATGAGCCTCCTTATTTGCTCAAGGTCTCCCCTGCCACTCTACTATTTATTTCTTTTTCTTGAAGAAGATTGACATGCTTTTATGTTTCAATTCTTCTTTTTTTTTCATCTTATATATTAAATGCTGTTAGTCACTTTCTGTGCTCTTTGTAGCCAAAAGACGGGTGACACATTTGACAGATAAAGAACATGAGGGTAGGATAGCAGACTTAAACCTAGCCATAGCTGTTCAGTACTTTGGTACTTGCAACCATCTATTTCAAATCCTATTTCTCAGTGAGGAACTAAGCATACACTTGGAAGACACACAGAGTAGATTTCATGCCATAGGATTTCCTCCTCACTTGTGGTTTAGGCATCTGGCTGAGGAACCAGAGGCTGGGAGTTCGATTCCCCGCTGTGCCTCCTTGGCAGGGGCTGGACTTGATGATCCACAGGGTCCCTTCCAGCTCTGCAGTTTTAAGATCATCATCAGTATTATATATGGTCTAGCTGGTGGTTTGCACACCAAAATGCTTCCTGGGAAAGCAGCTGAGAACATTTCAGCTGGGCTCTAACATGTGATAAGTTAAAAAAAAACAGTTCAGCTCTTTTCTATTTTGTTTTGCTTTGCTTTTCCCAACTCAATTATGTGTTATTTAGAAATACTTTTTAACACCCACATACTATTTGCCCTGCTGATTAAATAATATCTTGTGATTAACAAATTGTTCAGACTTCTATATAAATGAGAAAGAAACCACGGGGAAGGATGTTTATGCTTACTCTCTCTGCAGGGATCACAAACAAAGACACCTGCAACAACTGAGACTATGTTGTTGCCAGCCTGGGTCAAAAAGTACAATGTCAGTCTTATTAGAGCATTATTTTCTCTTCATTTGTTACACAACTATTATTTCTCTCATTAAAAAAAAAAGGAAATGGCTAGAAAAAAAATTACTACTGCAGACTATAATTGCCAAAGGGTCCCTCTACAATGCTTGGTCATTGAAGCTTCTCATCACAGACCTGCTGGTGTTATCAGGCACCTCTTGTCAGTTTGCACAAACATATACAGTATGCATCTGTTATTGATTGTTACTTTGAGCTCCAGCTTTTCACAACATCAGAGGAAACTTCCTTAATCTTAAGGGGCATCAAACACCCTGTGGTGGGACCGGAGGTCTTGAAAAGACTTCATGTAAGCGTTGGAATCAAGCAGAAATGTTTGTATCTAGCTAGTCTGTGTTTGACAGATAGGATGGGCGGAGCTACATAAGCAAATTGAGCTCTTTCCCCTTTGCTAATCCCATATACCTCTTGCATTTGACCTTGTCTAATCACACACAAAAAATATCCCTAATTAATTATAGGTAGCAATGGATTTGGAATGCCTCCCGATGGTGGAACAATATTTCTCCTTGATGGCACCACTGAGATCACAAAGAGTTACAGTTCTCAGGAAGAAGGCTAAATAATGTCTGATCCTGCATTCAAACCTGTGATCTTTTTTTCTTTTTTAAGTTACAGAAGCTAAGACATCATAAAAATTGCAGGAAGCCATGTTATATCTACCAGGGCTTCTGAAATGGAACCGACACTTTTGCTTGCAGGGTGACAAATATGAAAAAGAAGAGAAAAACCAAAAAACCCTGCTTAGAAGGCAGCCAGGATCATACCCTTCTTCTCACAAGGAAAGAAGTTGAACTTTATAACTCATGTTTACTAGCCATGTAGAATTTCTGGCTTATATTTTTTCAAGTTGTGGGCTCCCCGTGTCATATCACACACAGCATTTAAAATGTGCCTCCATTTCAGAAGCAGCTTCTGATCTGGCAAGGCAAGTGGTTGTTTGAGAATCACAAGTCTAAAGCCCCCCTTGGGCTCAGAGAAGTAATTTCACAGTTCTTTGGATCCTGGCCTATATATTTTTCATGGTCTCTCCTCACCAAACCTAGGATTCAGTAATGGGCTTGGATGGAAAGCAAGTCGGTGAAGTTAAATCCAGCAGCAGTTCATGTCCTCATTTGAAGAGTTTGTGCAATTTGGCAAACATAACAGGGGAATGTGATTCAGAAAAGTCACATAGAAGCAGATGGAAATGTGGAAAGCAGCAGTGTCTACTTGTCTTTTAAACTGCATGACAATACGACGACGAGCTTCCTGAAAAAAGGTATATTCTGTTCCCTACACAGACAAAGATACAGTTCTTCGTCTGAATCCATATGGAGATGGCCATGTTAACTGACCTCCCTGTGAACAATTTGCCTCAATCCCAAATCACAACTACAGCACTTCAGATGCTCTCTAGATCCAGAAACAAACACTGGGCAAACTCTTTTAGCATATTTGAACCATCCTGGGACCTTTGTGATATGTGATGGGTTTGTGTTTTTGAGCAGGCTATCCTAAAGGCAGAGGGGACTATGAACTGAAAACAGTTTCTAGTGTCTTCAGGCTGTGGCTCAGTGGAGATCTAGCCAGGCATTTTAAAAAGGGATGATTTGAAAGTAGAGATGTGAAATACCATCCTGTCCAATCTGTATCTGAATATTTGCTCTGCATATCGGGAACCTGGTTTGGAGGTGATCAGAACTGATTTGTTCTTGTGTTTGTGCACGTATTTATATGTTTCTGGTTTTGGTGGGGAGCTATGAAGAGAGAGAGCAACCTGCTGTAAACTGGGATAGGGAGCACTATGCATCACAATTAGTTTCAAGGGTATGGTAGGCCTTCACTATGTAGGCAACACTCCTACCAGTTTCCTTCCTTCCCTGCAGCTCTGCAACAGGAGTTTCCAGCAGAGATATTGGCTTTCATTGGGGCTTCAGCTGTCAAGTTTCTTTCGTTTTGGTGCTTTCCTCTTTTCCTATAGTATTAGCTTTGTTTTGTCCTAAATTGCAACTGGTGCTAATTTCCCCTGCTCTGATTTCCTTGCATTTCTTTCAGTTGTATCTGCATGTCCATAGTTTGATCATATAATATTGCATGGGAATCTGCAGGCATTTTCCTTATGCTTTCTCTATGATGCATCATGTATGCACTTTTTAAAATGCATGCATTTCCCTCACATACTAAAGCATGCATGTATTTTTCAGTTGTGTGCCTTTTTATCTTTTTTTTTTTACTGGTATGGTTTATTTCATTTTATTTTCTGAAACAAACATTGCAAATGCATGCATTTCTCACAAGTGCTTTGTCTCACAACAGATCTCAGGAAGTGTGAAATGGATCATTTCAGCAAGGATTTCTTTTCTTGACATTTTGTGAAAAGAACTTCATTACCAACATTGTTTACCATTCTCAAGTCAATCCTGACATTTATTTTCATTGCCAGATCTCTAATCTTGGACTGTATGAAGAAGAATGTAAATATGAGCAGATATCAACAAAAAAAAATCTTAATTCCTAATTATCCCACTACATGTCTGCTTCAGGTTCAGTTACGAACCACATCCCAAACTAAAGAGATATGAGAGATTTCCAAAATAAAGCACGGTTCCTCTCAGGCAGACTAAATGCAGATCTGAATTGTCTGAATAAAACATTATTAGCAATTCCAGTTGAGCAAGACACAGACACCATGTCTTTAAAAAAAACAAATACAGTTCTCCAGATACTCTTTATACCATGGAAACATTAGAACTCTGTTCACTCATTCAGTATCTGTATGGGCTAAATGTGTGTGGAAGGATAGTGAGCTAGCCCTGCCTCCTCAGTGATCATTTTGCTTACATAAAGTGACAGGTCTGAAAAGGGGAGGCTGATCAGCCCTTGAAAGTTCTCCATGTAAGCCAGTAGATGGAAAAATAAAGTGTCAGGGAAATCAAGCTTCTGATCCCTGTGGCGAAGTTGTTGGTTCTACTGGACCTCTCAGCAGCTTTTGATACCATTGACTACGGTATCCTTTTGGCTTGCTTCTCTGGGATGGGACTTGCAGGGACAAATTTTACAGTGGCTCAGGTCCCTCCTGGAGGAGAAAACTGAGAAGGTGGTGCTGGGTGGGGGGGCTCCTGTTCGACACACTGGCCTGTGGGATCCCTCAGAGTTCTGTTTTGTCTCCTATGTTATTTAATATCTACATGAAACTGCTGGGAGAGATTGTCCAGATTTGGGGGGATCACTGTCACCAGTATATAGATGACACCTCACTCTATCTCTCCTTGCCATCTAAATCTGAGGAAGCTGTTTCAGCTCTAGATCATTCACCCTGGATGAGGGTGAATAAACTGAAATTTAATCCAGACAAGACAGAGGGGCTCCTGATCAGTCGAAAGGTAGATCTGGGAAGAGGGATGCAACCTGTGCTGGATGGGATGACATGTCCCCTGAAAACCCAGGTGTGCAGCCTGGTAGTATTCCTGGATTCATCTCTGAGTCTGGACTTTTTTGAGGAGAAAAGAGGGTTAAAATATTATAAATCAATCAATCCTTCATAGAGTGTCAAGTCTCCCCTCTTAAGAAATGACACTTGGCCAGAGATAGCTAGCTCACTCTCCTTCTTCACACGTTTAACCCACACAAGTACTGAATGGATAAAGAGGGCTCAGGATATGGAGAGGGACAAGCGAGATGAAGAGGTATATTTGTGTGACTGATTGCTGTAGCCTGTAATCATAGACCACCATTTAATCAGAACTATGCAACCCCAGTGCTTTAGGACAGTGATACTAAAGAAATGTGTTGATGGATTGTTTCGGTGTTCTTTATGCTTTGCTGGTTCTCTCTTCATGGATGAAAAATGTTAAAAGAGATTTTATGGAATCCATGGGACCTGGGAAGGTGTCGCATCAGAAACTAAATAAGAGAGGGGTTAAAGATACGGCTGCAAACCTGAAAAATTCAACAGACCAGCACACCATCAGTTAACTCTAATAGTCAAAAAACAAAAACAAAATTGCCATCAATTTCACCAAGCAGACATTTGTGGCTAAAATCTAACCAAACACACATTAGATTTAGGGTCTTGGGCAGTGCCAGTATTACGTGAAGCAAATCATTATGCTCTGTTAATGTTGATACACATTAAACAAACCAATCATATCTGTATTTTCTGGGGCTGACTTACAGCTTTACTTTAATATATATTTTCCTCTCTACTACTGAAACATTCTGAAAGTGGGAAATAAATCCCCAAAGATTATGTTTTCAGACAAGGGTTTGTTATACAAAAATAATGTTTATGCTTGTTTATTGCCACAGCAGAATGCTCCTCTCAGTACACATTTTTAAAAGTATTGTTTCATCACTCAACAAGGAACTCAAATAGGAACTTAAATTATTTTCTATATTTCCACATTGATTTGTTGCCAGAGTAGTACTGTTTACAGGAAAATAAATGCTCATTGCTAGAGCTAAAATAAATGTTCAGTGTTCATGCTAATAAGAGAGAGTAATTGAAGTGAAAAAACATAAAAAAGCACATTGATCTTTTCCTGATGCTCCAACTATATAAATTACTTTTTTGATTAACAACTGGAATTACTAGGGCCACGTCTTCTACATCAATAAGTCAATCGGAAAATTGTACAGGTTTGCCGCAATAGGTGTGCTACTCCAAATCTGTTGCTTTGTCTGTCCAAGCAGCTTTAAATATGCTCTTGTTTAAAAGAATATAGTTTTAGCAAATCTCAGCAAATCTTAATATGTGTATGGACAATGGGACAAAGCAATTTTTGCTTGCTTCAGGAGACTGGGTAGCAATTTATGCCTGCTTCATGCCAATTACGCTGTCGAGATATTTGTTTTTCTACAGACTGTCAGGACCCTCCAGGGCTAGAATAAGAATTCACCACCTCCATGGGGAGCTTCCCCCTGTAGTAAGCTGGTGGGAGGGGCTACTCTTCGAAGCATTGCTCTGGGCAGTGAGAGTTTTCAGAGCAGTGGCTTGGCTTCGTTCACTGAGGCTGGTTATTGGCTTTGCCTAGGCAGCAAGAGCTATGAAAGGTTTACTGTTTAGGCTAGAGATGGGCACGAATTAAAAAATGAATCACCGAATTCATTCAAAAATCGCTAATTTGTCAATTCATGTTCATTAAAATCAATGTCCCCAATGAATACGAATCAATAGACTTTTAGCAATTTTTAATTTGTCAATTCGCTGGGCTATAAAACAGCCCCCCCCCAGCGCCTAGAGACAACAAAACTGCAGAGAATCGTCCCCTGACTCTTCTCTACAATCCCTCCAAATTTGGGTTTCCACAAGGCAGCTGCTAAAGGGCACTTTCCTGGGGAAGACCCACTTTGTGGGTGTATAACTTGGATGTCTGAAACCCAGTCTTCACCAAACTTGGAGAGATTGCAGAGGAGAGTCAGTAGAAGCTTTTCTGTGGTTTTGGTGCCTCTAGGTGCCTGGGGGAACATTTCCTGGGAGGTCCTCTTTGTGGGTGTATAACTTGGATATCAGAAACCCATACTTCACCAAACTTGCAAGGCTTGTAGAGAAGAGCCAGGTGAAGCTTCCCTGCAATTTCGGTGTCTCTAGGTGCTTGGGGGAAAAACTTATAGGGTTTTAAAGGCAAAAATGAATCAACAAATTGATTTGTCAATTCGTCAGAAAAATAAATAAATACATTATTCATGATTCGTCACCTTGACAAATCATGAATCAAAACAAATAACTATTTTTCTGATTCATGCCCATCTTCAGTTTAGGCTGTGCCTTTGCACAGCCAACTGTTGGAGGTCTTACAACTCCATCTTGATGCTAGATCCTGTCTTCAGAAGAAGACAGGACCTAGCATTCTGCTGGCTCTCACTTGTGGCTTATCCTCTGCAGCACTTCCTTGTGACAGTTGCCTAGCTCTCGATTCTGTCTCAACATTTGTCTATGACTCAAGCTTTGAGCACAATTTTGAGGATTATACAAATGAAGAAATCTCATGTTGATTATAGCAGTCGCCAGGAAATCACAGCTCATGGACACATGGACAGCAGGACTGAAAAAAACCCTTTAGCCATCATATTTCCCATCCCTCCTTCCTGAATCACAAGCCACTTGTTTTGATTAAGAGATGGGAGTAGGAAGAAGTGGAGAACTTCTATACATACAAGAGAGAGTCTACTGGGCCTCTTTTGGGAAGCAAATGACACAGAGTCATTTTGGGTATAAGGAAATTTGCTGGTGTTCTTTGGCTTTTACTAAAACCTCTTACGAAGGAACTTAAATTCTTTATTTTAGTATCACACACAACTGAGGCCTAAAGCCTTAACTACAGCTAGCTATCTCAACAGTAAAAGCAACCAAGGGGTCTTTTAACGCTCAGTCTTGGAGGCAGATTGCCCTCTCTACAAATCTTAACTCTTCATTCACCGCATTGCTGCTGGAATCACTTTATCAGAAATTCTTGATGGAAGTCCAATGATCCCTTGGATGAAATCCAACTCTTTGCATAATTTGTTACTGACAAGACAGGCCTCAAGGATTTTCTAAAAGCCACAGGTACATCTGTATTTTCAAATAACAATGCCCCCTCATATGTAGGATTTCTAAATAGAGATATCCAGCAAGAAGTATAGAGAGGCAGTGACTGAGAAAAACTAGCTTTGGAACAGGAGTAGCAGAAGGAATGAAGAAAAGACTTGCGTAGAAAGATTTCAAAGAGAGAATAAACTCTATAATCTGACTCAAATCTTAGAAGTGAGGTTGCTATAAAAAGGAACAGTCTCACAAATTTCTGTAACACCGCTTCTGTATGACAAGCTATCAGTGGAAGGCTTTTTGAAATCACATCTTCAGGCATTACTATTCTGACATTTAAATAAAAGAACACATCACTTCTGTGCTTCAGTTAGTATGATTAAGCAAAGCCACCAATTCATCTGTACTAATGAACTCCTATTGACCCCCTCAAAGTCACTTCTTCTGGCACAAAAAGATAAAAAAGAGAACCTCAGGAATATTTCCTTTAAAAGTATAAAAGATAAAATACTTAAAAGGACAAACATACCAGTGATTCATGATGGAGGGGGCAGGGTGGAGAGATTTTGTCCACCATCTTTAAGTATTAGGTCACACTTAGTCCATATGCTGCCTTTGAGTACAAGTTCTGTCTTTCTAACTCAGTGGTTAAGTGAAATTATGGGAAGTAGAGCAGCACATATATTATGGATACACATCCTAAAATCATCATTTTTTCTGGATTTTTCTTTGTTTGCTGTATAGGATGCTGATTAGGTGGTTCAGTAATTATTTGGAGAGAGTACTGCATTGACTATGGCAAAAGATTATGGCAAAAAATATAAATTTTTGTTTCAGTTATATGATCAATTTAGATTCAAATGCACAGCATAAACAGCAAAACAACAACAACATAATGGCTTAAATCCAACTGCAAGTCTAATCTAGAACAGACTCATTTGAATCAACTGCTGAATTCAGCAGTTCTGAAAGCCATGTTCAAAGAAATAGCTGTTTCAGTGTATTTACCAAAAATAAAGCAAAATTTTAGGAAAAAAGTATTTTCCTTAACATCTGAGGCCAGTATCCTGTTGCTAGTCCCAACTAGAGTAGACCCATTGACACAGTGGTATGCACCTATGTGTTGACTTATGATTCATCGATTGATTCAATAGGTTTACTGTGGCTGGGCTAGCAATAGTATAGTGGCCTAACAGATTTATTCCAGTCCAAGCCTTAGTAGACTGCAACTCATTTCTTCAGACACAGATAATCTGTTCAACTTGTGTCTAAGGAAGTGCATTATAAACTGAAAAAGCTTGCACCCAAATAAATCTGTTTGTCCTTATGGAGCCACTGGTTTTATTTTGGTTTTACTTATGTTATAATTTCCGAGTCATGAGTGAACACTTTTGTAAACACTATTTACTCAAATGGGTCTATTCTGGTTAGGACTACCAGATCGATTCAGGCTATTTAACCTAATTTAATTATTACAGGTCTTGAGATCAGATTGTTTCCATTCAAGAACTCTGCTTAAAATTAAATATTTTAGCCTTTCAAAATCCAAGCAAGTCATGACATGTGATTTATTGATCACATTTTTGAGATCACCAGCAATGCCTATGATGCTTAGCTATAACTATATCTAGATCCATCACACCATCATGTGAACTGAAAATAATACTACAGTGTCTCTGAATTGGTACATATTTTTATTACCAACAAGTTGGGTGGGAAGCTGTATTATGGAGTCAAGCAAAATCACCAACAATAAAGCCTATATCTAAATACCTATTTTGTGTCTATCTCTAGGTGCATTTATGGAGTACACTTGAGAACCATCAATAGTACATGCTGATGTGCAGTGCCAATGCCATCCCTTTTTTGGCATTTCTGGATCATACTCAGCAGGTATGCATCAACATTCACACATAACATCAGGGCCAATTCAAGGCTCTGGTGGTCCCTGGGCAAAAAGTATAATAGTGGGGGCCGCCTTGCTCCTCCCTCCCTCCCCCTTACCTCCCACCTAAATAGGTCACACAACATGAACAATGTAAGTGTGGGTGGGGGGGAGAACAACTCCCACAGTCCTGGCTCCAAGAATTCATCAATACTGGCAGATAAGATATTCTCCTCTGACAGAAGCAGAATTTTACAAACACACCATTTCAATGTATATAAACTTTGTATACCGTGCCAATGAGCAGTTAGTACATAGACTTGGTATACCGTGCGAATAAGCAGTTAATGCAGAAACTTTGTGTATCATGCAAATGAGCAGTAAGTGCATAAACCTTGTACATCAAGCCAGTGCTCTCTGTGCCTCTAAATAGCTTGCCTGTGCCATCTTAGACCCAAAACAGCATCTCTGTACCATTTTAGCCCTCTAACAGCCTCTCGCTGTCATCTTAGCCCTTAAAACATGCTCTCTCTGCCATGTTTGCCCCCAAAACAGCCTTTCAATGCTATGCCTGCCTCTGTCAGCTCTGCTAGGCTGGGGTCCTCAGCAGGATAAAAGGCTGTGCACGCTGTCAGTACTCAAACAGAACGAGGTCACACATCATGGTCCTGTCACATGACCTCAGCACGCACAAGACTTCAAAGGCCCAGCAAGCAGCGGGCAGCACAGGCTGCACAGCACCATCACGGAGGACCAAATAATAATAATACAGTAATAATCTCCCTCTTCATGTGGGCCCCAACAGAGTTAGTGGGCCCTGGGCAAATGCCCATTTTGCCCTCTGAATAAAGCGGCTCTGCATATCATGCAGGAAAAGTAATCAAATGATGTGATGAATATCAAGATTAGTCTAAAGGTATAACTTATGATTCCGAGCACTTGCAGTTAACATGATTATATTTGACCTCACTGTGTTCAAGTTCAAAGCCATGAAGTCACTTAGAAAATAAACACTGAAACAAGCAAGCAAGCAAACAAACAAACCTGGGCCACAATCCAACACAGAATTAGGCATGCTTTAGCAGCCTGTTGATTGTAATAGGCTTCAGCACTTAAAATATGTGTTGACCTTAAGTACTTTCCAGATCAGAACAAAATATTGTAGTGAAAATATTTATATTCATTTGTTTTCAATCACATGCAAACTTTAAAAATGAAAACAACCACTGGCAGACCTAAAGATATGCATAGAATATACTTTTTAGAGGAATTATTTCAAATGTCTTAACATTTTGTATCTAATACGTGGAAAGACAAATTATTTTAATATACAGCTATTATGGCTGGTAAGAAAACAGCCCAATACTCCTAATTATGTCATTTGTCAGACTTTCTTTTCCAGTTTTATTATGTACATGGGTATTTTGTTTTTTCCCCCTGAACAATTAAGACAATAAAAACAAATCAGCTGCATTCTGCATTCACAAAATATGTTATTCTGCATGAACAAAAGTACCATATCAGAACATTTAGCTTAAAAATGCAATACAAATATAAATGCACAAATGACTGAAAGCGGAGAGTTTTCTAGTCATTTTGAACACATCCAGTCTCTTCTGGTTTTGGAAGTTAAGCAAGAGTGAGGGCGCTGGTTAACAATAGGACAGGAACGTAAATCCTCCCTTGTCCCATCCCCACACGAGAACAAGGAACTGCAACACTGTTGTCCTCACAGGCGAAGATGGTGAAGAATTTTCTCTCACATTCCATAGAGTTCTTGTATCGCTTAGTGCAAAATTGCTATGTTTTGTGCAGAAACTGCTGGTTTTGCCCCAAACTGCTAAACTGCCCAACCCTATTACAGCTGCAGCTTTAAGCGGGTTGTTTGTGTATTTCCAGACTATCAGTCAGTCCTTCCGTGCTTGGTATGTATCCATGCACATGTGTGCACTTAGCTTTTGACACAAAAAGAAAATCAGAGCCATTTTGTGCAAATTAGGAGGTCTGGAGGCGGAAAGAAAACTCTGTGTCTTCCCATTGGCAGGAGGCAAGAAATATCACAGTTTTTTTCCACAAATTCCTTGTGAAGGTGTTCCATTGCACCCAAGTAGCCCAAATGAATGAGAACGAGGAATTATTCATGTATTTTTTCCATCCCTATGGCTGGATATGGAGCCACCAGAAAATACACAGTACTTTTCCAAGCAGGGCTGGCAACAAATCCTGCCTGAATCTCCAAGGAGTTGCTGCAAGTTACATGCAGGTGAGCTGGCTACTTATCCCCTGAAACTCTACAAAAGACAGACACAGTTCATTCTCTGAACCATTTTTGGAGGCCATATAAACACTATTAAATCTGGATCCATACAGTCCATGTATTGTACTCTTTTTACAATGTCTGGGAAATACCCAGTTGCTGCTGTTTTTGGTGTTTTGGAAAAAGAACTAAGGAACAAATACAAAAAAAGGAACAAAGCCTTGTGCTCCGTGTGCAGAATCCAAAAAAGGGTGGATAATATCATCCTTGGACAACCAATATATAAGATATAGGTGAACTGGAGCAAGTTCAAAGGAGGGCAACAAGGATGATCAGGGGGCTGGAAACCAAGTCCTGTGAGAAAAGACTAAAATAACTGGGCATGTTTAGCCTTGAGAAAAGAAGACTGAGTGGAGATGATAGCACTTTTCCAACACTTGAAAGGCTGTCATACAGAGGAGGGGCAGGATCTGTTCTTGATTATTCCAGGGTTCTGGACATACAACAATGGTCTCAAGCTACAGGAAGCCAGATTTAGGTTGAATATCTGGAAAAACCTCTTAACTGTTAGAGCAGTATGACAATGGAACCAATTACCTCTGGAGGTGGTGAGTGCTCCAACTTTGGAGGCATTCTTGGAGAACCATTTGTCAGATCTGCTTTTATTTCGATTCCAATATTGAGCAGTGGGTTGAATTCAATGGCATTATAGGCCCCTCAATTATTCTATAATTATATAATTAAGGAAACAGCAATAACATTATTTCTTAATGCATTAACTAGAAATGGATGGACTAGAACTTGGAAATGTTCCTTCTTTGGACTATAAATTCCAGTGTCCACAAGCAATGTTTTATGGTGGCACCTGGGAATGAAAATCCAAAATTGCAACTTTTCCAGGGCCTTAAGTCACAAAGCATACTGGCACATTTTGGATAAGTATACAGAGATTATGGCAAAGATCATAAAGCTGAGCATAGAATTAAATTAAGTATAAAATATAAGCAGCAAATATACACTATAAATGACGGACAGTATCTACCTAATCAATGGTTCAAGTGATACATTTGATGAGTTATTTAATAAATAAATACATGCAAATCTTGCTATTAAGTGTAATTGTTATACAAATTAGCAGGAAGATGCTGTGTCCTAGGAGTAAATCTGGGTCAGTTCAGGACAAAAAGGAGAATCAAAAAGAGGAATAAGTCAGTGAAGCAATAGTTCTGGACCCGGAAGAATGGCCAGAGGCAAGAATTGTCCAAATGTGTTGGGACAATGATCTGATACAAACAACAGAAAGAACAGGTGGTCCAAAATTAGAGTGAGAGCTACTCATGAGGCAAATTTTAGATAACAAGGATTTTAGATAACAAGTCAGGTGATGTCAAATTTGATCATGGGATAAAGGGGGATAAAAGCTCAGGATCAGACAGTTTCAAGGTATTGCCTTTAGCTTGAGGCACCTTCCTGGAACTGATGGTCAGCCATTAGTTTTAATAGTCTACCCTTTCTTGGTGTAAATGTTAACTCTTTGATTCCTATAATGCCTGTCTGATTTCTGTTCAACTTAACGGCACTCTTCTTCGCATCTGAAAAGTTATCAGAGGGTGTATTGATCATCCAGGCTGCAGGGAACCATGATTCAAGAAAGCCGTAAGAAGAAGACATGTAACAGAAAGAGCAACTTCATCACAACTTTCAGGTAAAGAGCCAACTTGGCAGTGTAATGTAGTAGCACAGATGTCTTATTAGCTCCCCCACCAATACACAACCCCAAAAAGCCACACAATGGCTGTTCCATTTTTTCCCCTCCAAACAGTACAACCCTCCTACATTGCAAATGACTTCTGGCATTCTTCTGAGTTTCAAAAATTGTTTTCAAGCAGCGAACACAACCACTGCTCCAAAAATAAAGTTGACCCAATACATGCAGAGTTTACTCCATGGTTCTCTGCAGGGCCATTCCAAGATAATCTGCCATCTGAAAGAGAAAGGAAATGGCACCTACATCCACCTAAGTCAAAGTGACTGGTACCACCATGTTATTTTGGCACAGAAAAATATGTCTCCTCTTCTGTGGTGGTAAAAATAACTCAAAAGCAACTAGAGAACTAAAATCAAATCAAATCAGAAACCTTTATTGGCATTAAAACCAGTAACCGTACAATCAAGATTATACTTTCCACTGCAATAAGATAAATATGGTCAAGTTATGTCAAGGCTCCTTGAAACAGTCAGCCTAGTTTATTACAATAGCAAGATATTCAGCTACACGCTCAGTCAAATCAGGTTGTTTATCTGCTAACATCATTCGGATTAAGCTCTTAGACTTCAAACTAGAGAACTAACAGGTTGCTGTCCCTTAAAACACACACAAAATCTATTATTTTAAGGTCAATTCAAGCCAACAACATAAAGTATGGTTACATGGCAACCTGTGTGTGACAGCATGGTTAATTTTTATGGCTGCCAGAAAGTGTACAGTTTGTAGATTATTAACAATAAAAAGCTAAAGCGTATTTCATATTTTTGTGGGTTCTTCTGACAGAAACAGTGGAACACTCACAAGAATTAAATCTATATGAGTTCAACACTGAACTAAAAATAATAGCCCATTTATAGATTAAAGAAGTATAGGTATGCTCAGTGCAATTTAGTATTCTCATCCAACACAAGATCATTAATTCCAGTCGTGTTTCACAAGAGCTAAAGGTAGGGCTGAACTAATCTAATTGTGCGAAGTTTGCAAACTAAAATTAGGTAATGAATTTGGCTCACAGTCCCCTGAATGCTAATTTAGATTCCTTCTGAACAACTGACACAAAATAGCAGCAGGAAGGTTCTGTTCATTATTAGAACCTCTAACACACACATATTGTTGCTCTACACTATGAAAAATTCTTTGACAGGATTTAGGAAGCCAAAGGTACAGAATGGACAAGTATTTCAGTTTCATATCTCCCACACTTGAATTTTAAAAATCCGAAGATCTTTCTGTTTTATGATTCCCCCCCCCCCTTGCATTTCCTCACAAGTTTGTTCTTCTTTGGTAAGTTCATTCTTGTGAACAAAGGTCTTTTAAAAATTAACCAATCAAAATTCTCACTCAGTCAATTGTACTGCTCATATTCAATATGTAGAAGTATCCTCATAGCACAGAGAGTATCATGTTGTCCCTTTCTGCTGTGGAGTTTCTAAACTTGAGAAGAAAAGAGATAGACAGACTAGATGGGAATTGTAATTCAGCACTATAAACCTTGTTGATTGTACTCCTGCTTCATATGTAGGCCTTTAACAAATATGCACACTATACTGACTGGACAGAAGAAGCTGACTGGACTCTCTAACTGGGCAGAAGATGCTGTCAGTTTTGCTTTTTCACATTCAAATTATTTTAATCTCAAAATTTTCTCATCCAATTTGGGGAAAGATTTGCAAATTTTGCAAAATTCTATCTTTAAAAAAAATTAGCTTACCCTTGTACAAAGCAATGAAATACGACAGATCACCTGATAAATGAGCCTTTCTCCTCCAAATTTTCTGTAATTGAGGCAACATGTCTGCAATCTTGAAAAAGCATTTCTGTGTAAAAATGTTCAATTGTTAGGAGAACTCATGGAAGCATGCTAGGAAATTATTCACCATCCTTGGCAGCAAGACAGAGAGTGTTGCAGTCCCTCATCTTTGAACGTAAGGATGAGACAAGTGAAGAAGCAGAGGAGTTGAAATGGTTTTTGATTTTGTTCAGATTGTATTTGTTATTATTATAAATGCTTGGTAAATGGTATCTACAGCTTAATGTGTACAACAGTAGTGAATTACAACCGTGCTTTTTTTTAACAATCCCATTCTCAATCTCTATTCAAGAGAAATAAATGACATCATTCTAATGTCTGCTAACTTCATCTTGCTTTATGTTTTGTATATAAGAATCAGCATGATCAGAATACTGGTCCAGGCAATGAGAAATATTTAAACCCCTTCCATTACTTTCCTGTTGTCAGTGAACAAATCCACCCCTTGATAACTTCAAAATGTTAACTACCTTTACCTTTCTAAGCAAATCTTTTTTCCACTGAACTAAAATTGGTCTCCTGTTCTAATCCTGACCATCTACACACCAGAGGCTTAATCACCTAATTAAGACACTCAGTTCATGCATAATGAAAATTTCTCAGAAAGTGCAGCATGCTTCTTCTGACATAAAAAGTGACATTTAACTTCAAACTCTGCTCTTAAACTTTAATATTCTACAATGGCACTTACTTAATTACTTGCTAGACTTTTCTTTAAGCCCTGATATTTGGGACTCTACTCTGCAATCAGCGCAACAAACCACTGGAACAACATCGACAACAGCTCCTCCTCAACTACAGCTCAGATAACTAACATGATAAAAATATACAGTTCTTCGCTGTTTGGTAAATAGTTTACATTTGACTCTTCTGCATTATGATTATTTTGCTAATTTACTTTGTGCAATTAGTTTTTGCTAATGAAGTCTATAAGAGATAGGGATATAAAGAATATTTACTCAATGTTTCATTCCCATCTGTTTAGTCTGTCTGAACTTAATAAGACCCCATTGAACAGAAATCTTCAAGCACTCTAGGTTTCCTTCTCTCTAGCTGAGAAGAAAAAAAATAATTTTTTAAATAAAAAGTCTCTGCAATTTGCTCAAGTTGTCTCTGCTCAAAAGTAGCATTTCCTTTGAAAAACAAACCATATTCAAGAGAGCCACAGAATTACGTTTTGTTTTTTTTAAAGATGGAAACAACCCCTCTGATGCTTCTGATTCTTAAAAGTTCACACAACAAGAGTCATAGACGACAGGGTTGCATTATTTCCCTTAAAGCGTTATCTGAATTATTTGCAGTTTTACCTAATATGAGCAAAAGTTGCTCTCTTAAAAAAAAAAACAACCTCCACAATCTTACCTTCTTGTGGAGCATGGTGAATAATTTTGCTGTTCTTTCTCCTCAAGCAATAATTTACATTCCTACTACATCCAAGCCTTTGATGCTACTTTTTTGGTCAACACATTTTCATACAATTGGAAGTTCCAACTAAATACACTCACCATGCAAAATCTGTGCCAGGACTTGTTGTTGTTGTTGTTGTTTAGTCGTTAAGTTGTGTCTGACTCTTCGTGACCCCATGGACCAGAGCACGCCAGGCCCTCCTGTCTTCCACTGCTTCCCGGAGTTTGGTCAAATTCATGTTGGTAGCTTCGATGACACTGTCCAACCATCTCGTCCTCTGTCGTCCTATTCCAGGGAGATTCCTGAGGCCAAAGTATTGAAGCCTCAGCTTCAGGATCTGTCCTTCCAGTGAGCACTCAGCCAGGACTTACCAATGATCAAAGATCACCTGCCACCTCTGTCAATGTTCTCTCTCTCTCTTTCTCAATATAGATGCAATCCTCACAATACTAGCTGGGGTGTGTGTGTCATTTTCCCCGTATCAATATATTGTTGTGAGTGATTCATTTTATAATTCAACATATTTTGGGTTGACTTTGTCTTGAATGGGCAATTAAGACACATTAGCTTTGCAACATACTTGATTCTGGTGGAAAGGAAAATTGGTAGATCTTTGTGTTTCAAAAATATGTATCTATCTAGCTTTGTGCATTTTTGGACTCTTACTGTGGGACAACCTTTGGGGACTGACACGATGAGCACCTGCACATGAAAATGTATCACTACACAAATGTACATGATCACAACCAGTATCTTAAACAGCAAAATGTTTGCCAAAGATAAGCTTGTGAGAAAACAGGTAAGAGAATTACATAAAATAAAATACAGCTAGGGAACAGGCTATGGAGGTGAATGCCAAATGGCTCTTTTTATAGCAAAAGAGATCTGCATGCTTTGTCAGCTGATTATTTGAAATCCTATGTTAACAGAAACATTTTATCTCTGAGCCAAAATTACAATGAAAGAATTTAAAGTATTTAATACCACTGGGGGGGAAGAGTAATATAAGAAGTGAAAACATTACTCCTTTTCACTTGGCCTGTGTGAATATACTGAGATAGGAAAATTCCAAAGAACAAATGTAATAGCTTAGGGCCCCTGCTTTGTGGATTGAATATATATTCAGCCCAGAAATAAATTCTATTATTTATGAACTTTTATTTGCAATCCATGCCAGATATGTTGACATTTCTTATGGTATTTATCTGTCGTTGCCAATCTTAAGCCTGACAATAAGACCTTGATATGTACAATCTTAATGCAAAGAATATAGGGAAGTGACAGATGTTAACCTTATTAAAATCAACCCATTCATACAGTTAAAGTTCTGCTGATTGCAATGTGATTAGTACTCAGTGTAGCAGCTCACGTCTGTGCATGCTGTCATTCATTCAGTGAACAGTCATTCTGACATTTAGCAAGTTGCTAAAAAGCCAGAAATAGCCTGAGCAACAGTGATGCTGAATTCTTTCCATGTGTGCTGCTGGTGGCATTTATTGCATATAAACAAGCAATAACTAACCTAAACTTTAGTTTATCATCTGGAACACCATGTGAAACAGTACGGTTTGTATTTAGGATTAAAGACAAATGTGCCCATCCATCAAATTCACATGGGCGGAATGGATTCCCCTTCTTTGGAGGATTGGGGAACCCAAGAACTGGCAGTGTGAAGGAAGAAGGCGCACACGCACACACACACACACACACACACACACACACACACACACACACAGAGCACACGCACACGCACACACACACACACACACACAGAGCACACGCACACACACACACACACACACACACACAGAGCACACGCACACGCACACGCACACACACAGAGCACACGCACACGCACACACACACACACACACACAGAGCACACGCACACACACACACACACAGAGCACACGCACACGCACACACACACACACAGAGCACACGCACACGCACACACACACACGCACACACACAGAGCACACGCACACGCACACGCACACACACACACACACACAGAGCACACACACACACACACACACACACAGAGCACACGCACACACACACACACACACACAGAGCACACGCACACGCACACGCACACACGCACACACACAGAGCACACGCACACGCACACGCACACACACACACACACACAGAGCACACACACACACACACACAGAGCACACATGCACAAACAATGGCTGAAATCCAGTTACATAAAGTCATGCTGTGTAAACCTGATGATGTCATCACCCACGGACATATTTCCTTAATTATGAATTTCCCATCCCTCCCCCTTCAGGTTTCCTCAACTCCCTTAAGATCCCCTTGGTCCTGGGGAAGTCTTTGGGGACAGCAGGACATGGGGGAGGGAAGTCTTATATGTTTGAAAATTGTGGCCAGTGGATATTGGATTTCAGCCAGAATGCTGACATTTTGCAATTCTGCTTTTTTTCCTTTTTGAGAGAGGGAGAGGAAGAAAAAGTCTTCCCCCATCAAATATTTTCTATTTCAGTTTTTGTCTGTTCCTGTAAACATTTATGCTCCAGTATAAAATAAATGTGAAACTTGCATTAAAAAAAAAAAGTTAATGAAACAGAAGTCTATACAAGAATGACCAAAATTTTAAAAAACAACAACATAGAAACAAGGAGTAAACCACTCTAAAAGAATACCAAATGTAAGAAGGCATCAGAGACTTTTCTGAAGCTTAGAATAGAGATGTCCACTACCACCAGATTCAGAATTTGGAATTACAGCTCTTCAGATTCAGAATCTGGAATTTTTAAAATCCAGAATTTCCAGATACCTGGTACTCTGTTACAGTCAGTATGAATAAAATATAATCAATCTTTTCCCCTTTCAAAGAACACAAGCAGGCAAAACGTTTTTAAAGGAGTCCCCTGTGTCCTCTGTTTATAATAGCAGTTGTAGACTGACTTTCCTCTCTCTCTCTCCTTTTTAGTAGAAGCTGCTGCAGTGGGTGCAAGCAGCATTGTGCAGCCTTCCCCACATGCCTACTTCTTATACCACACACGTTTCATGCTGGCTGCAGGCTCTACGCAAAGAAGAACAGAATCTGATTCTGCTACAGCAGAACACAAACCCTTCCAATGAAGATCTCTCTCACACACAGAGACACAATATCTATTAACTTAATACATATGTCTATATAGAACAAAATCTTATTCCCCCGCACAGGCTGGATGCTATAATTTAAAAACATGTCTTAGCCTTTGATGTGTACATTCTTGATTGCAGACACATGTACGTACATGCAACAGGAAAGGAAAGCATCTTTCTTCCACTCATTATCCTATCAAATGGGGTAGTAGGATTGTGTCATTTCACCAGCCCTATTCAGTAGTTATTTAGAAAATGAGGGGGAGGGTGCTTGCCCCACCATCCTCCATCATTCCTTTCACATGGCAAACAACTGTTTGACTTCTGATTCTGTCCAGACCACTATAGAATGAGCCAGACTATGTGGAGGGGCGGCGGGGAATCAGAGTTCTGGCTCATGTGCAGAGGTTATTCAGTCAAAGCAGTCTCAACCTCTTCACAATGATGATGGAGAAGACAGGGCAAGCATGTTTCCCCTCATTCACCTGCTGTCTGCCAAGAAAGGCTGAATAGGGCCACTGTAGGAAGTAAAATGAAAGAGAACTCTTTATTTAAGGCTGGTGGGGTCCTGGTTTTATATCTGGAAATAAAGAAAAGAAAATATAAGTTCTAAATTTTTTAAAAAATTCTATTGAGAAATCATAAGGTTCTTTCACCTGCTCCCCCATAACTAAATAATTAATTAAGGTGCTAAACTGCATGATCCCTGGGTGTTTCCTATATTAACAGAGAAGTGAGTGCAGTATACCATGACATGTTTCTGTGGAGAGGAAGTTATAAACACTTCAAGGCTGTACCATCTGTATTTCTGGACTGCAACTCTCAGAATATGCTAGGCAATGTGAATGTATGCTGTCTGGAGAATTCTTAGAGTTGTGGACCAGAAAATGCCCCCCCCCCATCTGTGTTTAATATAGTGTAATAGGGTAGAAGAAAAGCCTTCTTGCATGCAGTAATTCCCTGAAAAATAGCAATTCGTTTTTTCGTTTAGGCATCCTTCAGTCTCGAGAGACTTGGAACAGCCTCTCCAGAGCATGAAGCCTGGGTAAAATAATATGGAGGATAGGCTGTTACCCAAGCAGCAAATCCCCCCTCTCCACGTCGCTGAAATAGTCCAATGGAAAGGCAAGAGCCAATACAACTGGTTCCAGCAACGTCGCAGGAGTTGCCAGAACGACATGAACTGCCTCAGGGACTCCGGCTCCAGATTTTGCCTCGAGGTTAACTCCTTAAGCCTTTTCCATCAGTGGATATAGCCACAAGGCAGTGGAGGTTTGAAATCGGAGTTTTCCTTCTCCTAGATGGGCTGCCTTCCAAGGCTGACGAGCCCCGCCTACCTGGCCTGCCCCCTAATAGTGCGGAAGTATGATCCGACCCCTAAAACTTTCCTGCCCCCCAGGTGTATGCAATGCTATTTGGCTTTCCTATTTACCAGATTAGAGTCAAAAATAGAATCAGAGAGTTCTGCTCGCACTCATTTAAAGCTCTTTTAGACTCTGTCTAAAAGGGCGGGATAAAAATCGAATAAATAAATAAATAAATAAGTAAACCCCCACCCCTTCAGACCATGCAGTCAGGGAGAGCAAAGGTCAGCCTAGAAAAAAATATGTCACCAAATGAAATGTCCTCCCAAGCACAGCTCACCTCCTGCCTCAGCTTCCTCATCAGGAAGGGGGCAGGGTTTAGCTTTAAATGAGTGTGAGCAGGAGCTCTAAGCCCTTTTCCTGATGAGGAAGCTGAGGCAGGAGGTGAGCTGTGCTTGGGAGGACATTTCATTTGGTCAGGTATTTTTTTTCTAGGCTGACCTTTGCTCTCCCTGACCGCATGGTCTGAGGGGGCGGGGGTTTAGCTTTAAATGAGTGCGAGCAGGAGCTCTAAGCCCTTTTCCTGATGAGGAAGCTGGAAAATAGCATTGATAATGAGTATTTCACCTGGGACCACCTAGAGATAGGTGGGATATCTAACCCTACCTTTTACCTCACCAGCTTTCTGCAGGACAGTTGTAAAGGAGAATCGACTGGCAAGCCCAGGAAGAATCAAGCATCACACTAGGCTCTGCCTTGATAAATAAACGGCCAGAACCACAGGCCTCAAAATGTCCAAAATACCTGTAGAGAGCTATGTTGACGGAGGAAAATGAGCCTTAAAGTGCTTCCATAGTGGCATACCATCCCCTCTTCAAGGAAATGCTTTACCACAAATTTCATCCCTCTGACGACTCAAATTAGGAAATGTGCACTTCATAAATTATGGTATTAAAAATAATAACCATGGATAGTCCCTGTCAGAAGGAGGAAGATGTGACTCTTTGGGGGTTAGAGAAGAAAAGACATTAAAAGCAGATTGAGAGAGCGAGAAGGGAGGGGAGAACTTAACAGAAAGACAGCGGTGTCTCTCCATCTGTTGGAAAAATGATATTTTGACAAAACATGCTGGTATTACTCTTTCTATACAACACCTGCCCGAACTTTAAGGCATGGGGGCGTGAAATTAGACTAGGCTGGTCTAGAAAGCCTCTTATTCTGTATTTATACTGAGGAGCTCTGGTTAACTGTACACAGCACAGAATTAGTATGCATTTGTGCATGCACACACTCCTTTGTGTATGTGTGTACTCTCCTGCACATCTTCTCCTGTGACAGAGACCAATTCTTATTTCTCAGTTATCTCATATAGCAAAAATGAACAAGAAGTCTGCAAAGTCTCCTCTTCTTCTTCAGAGATAGGCTTTAGCAGCAGTGCAGAAAATCATGCTCATAACTGTGAATGGCCAGCAGGACTGGTTTTTTGTTTTGTTTTGTTTATTTGTTTGTTTCCAACTGACAGCTGCATTGCAAACTATTTTTGAAACTGAATTTCAAATACGCCTCATAAGATAGCATGGAGGCAAAATACCTGCTGGTCACAGAAATATTGATTTCAAATATACCTATAAATGCATACAGGTCCATTTTGGACAGTGAAATAGATGTTTGAATTGGGCTGAGGGGGGTCGCATTGCCTGCTGGGCCTGTGTGTGTGTGTGTGTGTGTGAAAGAGAGAGAGAGAGAGAGAGAGAGAGAGAGAGAGAGAGAGAGAGAGAGAGAGAATGCATGTGCACATACTAATGAAGAACCAGAACTTGGAGAATTGACTTTTATTTTTTTGAAGGCAATACCTCTAGCCAGTAACAGCTGGTGGGGGAGGCAGGTAAGTTTGGGAGTTACAGGGTAAAAAACAATTTTTCCAAGCTAATCTCTCTGAAGAATGGATTCAGAACAAGCCTTGCACATTTACTTAAGTCCCACTGGATTCAATGGGTCTTACTCCCAAGACTGTGCAAGCAAGCACAGGCTTACAGCTTTTAACATCTGTTTCTCTTAACAGTAAGTGAGCATTAAAAAAGAGCAATAGTGCTAATTATTAAGCTAATAGAGAACCATATGATACAGGACTATAAATTATTCAGCACTTAATTACTGGGTCCCAAACAGAAGGGAATACTAGATTAAATGTATAAGTATTTTCACTATCATTAATATGGAAAACACTGCTAGACCAGGAGTCAGTTTCAGACAATATGCTATAAATTAAACATTTTCTGAAATACCTAATGGATATGTAAAGACGTCCAAAATGAATTAAACAGATTTCTATTACAATAGCCAAACGTACACATTGTAATAAGAAGAGGAGCAAACACTCATAGAACTGAAAAATATTCTGAAACATATTCTTATCTAGGGTTTAATTCATTCTTAACATTAAATGTTTACCTTTCAAATAATCATCACACTATATATAGCACATATAATTCTTTGCTCATTATCAATGATTAATGAAATTTTCTCCACTCAGTTGCTTAAAAATTACGTGATCAAAATCATAATATATTTTCGACCTGTCAGGTCAAGGAGTCTTATGCTTGATTCTCTTCATGAGAGTCCTATAGAACTTCATAGACCTCTAGGGAAAAACCAGAAGCCTGTATTCATCACAGCTGGGATTTATTAAGGGTTAATTCCAGAATGAAACCATCCAATTATATCAACATTTATTTGAGTATCAAGGTTTAAGTCTTTTCACAATTACAACATTTCCAGGTAACATCAGCTCGTCTAATTCTACAAACTTTCTTTATCTACATTGTTTCTATATTCCATAATTACAACATACTTCAATGTTGTAAAAGTACAAAAGTCTTATAGCTATGAAAAACTATAGGCACAAATGCTTAAAAATAGATGAAAATTAAACTTAAATTGCAGCCAAATACTTAAGTCAGAATGCAATCCAAAATAGGTAAAGGTAAAAGTTCCCCTTGACATTTAGTCCAGTCGTGTCCGACTCTAGGGCACGATGCTCATCCCCGTTTCCAAGCCATAGAGCCAGCATTTGTCCAAAGACAGTTTCCGTGGTCACGTGGCCAGCGCGATTAGACATGGAAAGCCGTTACCTTCCCACCGTGGTGGTACCTATTTATCTACTCGCATTTTTACATGCTTTCGAACTGCTAGGTTGGCAGGAGCTGTGACAAGCGATGGGAGCTCACTCCGTCGGGTGGATTCAATCTTACGACTGCTGGTCTTCTGACCTTGCAGCACAGAGGCTTCTGCGGTTTAACCCACAGCGCCACCACGTCCCATTTTGCAATCCAAAATACAGGAGCATAAAAAATACAATAAAATATCAAAATTAATATTTTAGTTACATTCTAAAAATGCAGGAGTTTATAGCCTAAAAAAGCATATTTAAAACAGAGAACAACTCCTACAATCTTAAAGTTTTTAGACTTAAACATCTATGGAAATAAAATATACTGTATAACTTAGGCTTTTAGCATATCTAGACACACATGACAATTATTCTCAGTGCTCACTCAGCCAAACCAGTTTGACTCTATGGAAGAAACTCTATATTGATTGTGTTGCTGGCTTCTAGAAATTAAGTCTCCTGCTGTGGTGCTATGTGATTGTTGTAGATATCAAGTATGTGTGGCATAGTGTGGTGTTGTGATATGTTGAATGTTGAACTCATGTGTATGTCTTATATCCCTATATTTTCAGTTATTTCAATTGTTTACCTTTATCTTCAAAGTATAAACAATCCTTCTTCAAGGGCCTGGAACACCAAGAAAACAATTTCAATAGGAAATTCTATTGTTCTTGAAGTCTTTGTAACTCCAGGGCTTTGTAACTCAAAATCTGGCAAGCTGTCACTATGATAATAACACCATTGCTTTATTTATTTATTTATTTATTTATTTATTTATTTATTTATTTATTTATTTATTTATTTATTTATTTATTTATTGCATTTGTACCCTGCCCATCTAGTCAACTGACTACTCTGGGCGGCTTCCAACACATATAATAACAATATAAAAACATAACATTAAACATCAGTAATAGAGTTATTTAAGATGGAAAAAAGGAAAAAAAAATCAAATAATAACTGAGGGGAAGGCTTGCCTAAACATCCAAGTTTTCAATTGGTTTTTAAAAATGCCCAGCGAAGGGGCAAAATTTAACTAAACTTTGCAAAGCTTGGAAGATTAAGGCTCTGTCACACCAAGATACTGTAACACCAAGGTACTGGAATTACAAAGAGTGCAAGGTATAAGATCTGCATATGTCACCTCCATATGTATGCATTGCAACATAAGCTCATTCAACTGACTTTGCTCAGCAGGACAGCTGACTAATTGTTTTGCAATAACTATAGTAAACTAGTTTTCAAGCCTCAAATCTAAAAGTACTTTCATTTTTAGGGCTACATTTTCTGCACCTCCTTAATTATTTTAACACACTATACACACAAAAATTTGCATCCTGAGAGACCAATCTGCTAGTTTTATTAGAAAACAAAGAAGCAGAGCTGAATACATGTGGGGGGGGGAGTTTATTCTGTCTCTGAACTATATTAGGAGCACCATTGGCCTCATCTGATAACCAGTTTTGATGGAAATAAATATGTATGACCAGAAAGGTTGTGCTGAGAACATGTACCTCTTGGGTGTCTGGAACTGCAGAACCAGGTGAAGTTTCATAGTGTGCCCAGACTACCACTGTGACCCCTTGACTCAGAGAGGCAATTGTGTTGCCTCTACTCTCCAGAAGGGAAGACATTTGGGTATGTATACGTATGCTACATCTATCACTGGAGAGCAGAGATAAAGGACTGTATAAATTCTTGACCAGGGTTTTTTCCCCCCTGTTCTTGGTGGTGGCTGAGATAAAGAACCAAGAACAATTACCTCTGTAGACATAGTGATGGATACATGTTTGTGTACCACAGTAAGTCACCTAGTGATTACATTAGTTGTGTATGTGAGAGTGGGCCTGAGTGTACTTACCAGTGAAGCCCACATCAGAGTCTAGAACACAGCAAATTCCCAGAACAGAGGAAGTGTTCTGTGACTTGAGCAGTGGTGTTAATAAACAGTGGCAGAGATAGATAGAGAGAGAGATAGAGAGAATGTACCAGTACCCCATGAGGCCTGGAGGACCATGAGGTCAAGTTTGTTAGTTTATATGATTACTGCTGTTGTGTCCTGCCTTTCCAGTGAAAATAGTACCAAGGCAAGTGACATAATTATAAACACCATTGGTTTTCCAATTATCAAAATACTGAATATTCTATTTCTCAGAAGACATTATCAGTGATGCTCCCTCAACATCCACCAAAAGACCATACCCCAGAATATTACAAGTGACAGATAAGAGGGAGTATTTATTGATTTTTTTATATGACATTTTCCAATGTACGGTGACTCTTGCCAGGGCTTCCTAGGAACAGAATACTCAGAGGTCGTTCACCACTCCCTACTTCTGGGGATGTTCTGGAATTATGTAGCCTGCCCAATGGTACACAGGCTGCCTCTTCTCTCAGGAAGCATGGTGAGGAATCTACAGCCAGGTACTCCAATTTACTGAGCTATCCAGCAATCTACACAGGGAATAAAGTGCAGCAATACTGTTCTCTGTGTAGAGCTAGCTGAAGAATGAAAGCTATGCAAGATTTGAAATTAAGCTTAGTTGCAGCTGTGGTAAAGTATAATTGCCACATAACTGGATCTTCTGAAATAGTTGGCTTATTATGCCTTAAAAAACACAACAATGTTCTAATGAAGTAATTAATTTTAAATGAAATAGAAATGCTACTTATTGTAAAAAAAAAAAAGGAAGGATAACTTCATCTGTATGCTGCACAACAGATGTGAAAACAAAAGAAGCCAAGTGGAAGTCAGACAATTCTTTTAGAAATCTACTACCGAAAAGCTAAATGCTTATTTAATGAAATTAGTTGAGCTCATTGATACAACAGATTAGAGCAATAATTTTAGTCACCAAAGTACACAGAAAGATTTCTTCAACTTAATGGGAATTTAAATTAATTGCTCCATTTAATAAATATTGTATTATCATGACTATGATAATTATCGTGTAGATTGCCAAAAAGGAATTAAAATCAGCAAACGGAAGATTTACACCTTTTATTTTTCATTCAAGTTTGAAATCGTAAGACTATTTCAGGGAATGATCTTCTTCACTGGTAACCCTTGAGAAGTCCTGATGTGGGCCCATAACATCTTGCATTCTAAACTTATTTGTTACCTTTCTATTATACACCAAAGTTTACAGAAAAAAATCTTCAGCTTAATGGAAATTTAAATTATTTGCTGCATTTAATAAATATTGTATCATCACAACCACAGCTATCATGTAGATTGGTTCAAAGTAGTGTACAGCAGCTAAAAAAACCAACATATTAAGATGTTAATATTAGAATAAGATTAAACTTTAAGAAACACACTAGTTTAAACCTACGTATTTTTTAAAAAAATGATTTAAAAAACATGGTGCATCCCTGCAAAAAACTCCAGTCCTGCCAGGGCACTTACGAATCAAAGGCCAGTTTTAAAACGAAGGTTCTCAACTATCAGAAGAAAGATCGTAAGGAGGGAACCAACCTCGTGGGTCAGGCAATTCTGTAGCTTTGGAGAAGCCAACAAAAATGCCCTCTTAAGTCCTCAACAAACATGCCTGTGATGGCCATGGAACCAAGAGAAGGCCCTCTCTCAAAGACATCTGAGACATGGGGAGGGGGGAATTATATATGGAGATACGGTCCTTCAGATAGCCTTGACCCAAGCTGTATAGGGCCATAACCAGGTCATAACCAGCGCTTAGAACTGGGCCTGCAAATGGACTGGCAGACAGTGAAGTTCTCACAACAATGGAGTTGTATGATTCTTGTAAGTGGCTCCAGTCCTTCGTCTGGCTCCAACATTTTGAATTAGCTGAGGTTTCCAAACCACACTCCCACATAGAGTGTGTTATAGTAATCCGAACTGCAGAGTGAAAGGCCTGGAGAACACTCAGCTGGGGAAGGATAATAATCACTATACCACAGTGTCCCCCCATATAAAGTTAGAGGCCTTCAAATCTTTTTTTAAAGATAATTGCCCTATTTATTAAGCCACTATATGTCTCCCACTGGATATAATCTGTTTATGGGTGGGGTATGTTGGAGTGGACAAGGAATTGATGTTGCAAGATCTAACAGAATATTTTCCAAATATAACTTTGGCATCAGAAAATAGTCTGAACACAGTAACACAGTTATACTACTGGAGCTAAGCTGCACGTATAACTGTCAGTTAATTGGGTGGGAAAAGATCTAGGGGAGAGTTCAAGTGTATGGTGGCCATGCATCTTACTATACATTCTTTTGTAGAGCCATTCTATATTTAAAGGGCTATCCAACCAAAGTCTGTTTAAAAATAATGAGCCACAAAAAGCACATTGAAGCTACCCATCTGTAATGAGTGTTGCAGAGTTTTGAATTTCTGGTACAATTATCTTTTTGCTACACAGTAGAAGTATAGAGATCCACAAAGGAGAATAACCACAAAGTTTCTCCAGAGTCTTCCCCTTTCTCATTAACTGACACTTAAAGTCTCAATAACATACTCTGAGACATTTGTAGGAGAATGAATTAAAAATGTTTCTTTACTTAGGGTTGCTTGAAATTACAGACCTGTATATATTTATAAATAAACAATAACTCCAATCACGAAACCTGCTTTCTGTACTGTACCTATACTAGCAAAAAACCTAACAGATCAACAATAAAAACAACTGTCATCAACAAATGGAAGAGAGGCAGGGCTGTTTCTGAATTTCAAAAGCATATAGGTATCCTATTTGCTCTCACATGCAAGAATTTTAGGATCTTAGCTAGAAAATTCACTTTTTGATTCCTTCTGCTATTAAGTATCTCCTTCATCCTATTTTACAACACCCTCCCAGCAACAAAGGTGTTCATTTTGACCCAAATGTTAAATATATGTTTTTAAAAAACACATTGTGCTTCTTTTTCATTGCTAAGTAGTTATCTTACTTAAAACTCACATTTCTCACAATCTTTACAAAGCGGCAGGATTTAAAGAGGATTCATTTCACAGTGGATCCAGTTTGCTGACAAACCAAAGAGAATTCGTGTTTTGCATAAATTATTTCCATCAATAGCTCAGTGTGGGGTGCTTAGTAGAAGGGTTTGCCAGTAGCACAGAGAAATGAGTGTTACTGAACAAGCTGCATTAAATAGCTGAGACAGAGGAGTTGAGGGAACTTAGTGAGGAGGTAGAGTGGAATGAAAATAGTTAACCAATTCATAACCTCAGCTTTTTGCCAAGCGCATCCTTTTCCTGTATTATAGTAATATTGTTGTCATAAAGGGACTGCTTCATCATCTCCCCTCTCTTTACCAACACCAACACATTCCCAATGGAATTCTGTGGAGATTTAGTTCCTTAGCTTGCAAAGAACCAAGAGAAGGCAATAAGGTTACAGAGTGTTGTTTATTTATTTCAGTCTCTCAGTCCAGTCTTTCAATCCTAAAGGCAGTATCAATTTTTTTTAACATGGGACTAGCCCTATGAAGTCTGTGAAATTCACACAAACTTAACTTTCTTTCCATGAAAATGTGAATCTTTATCAGGAGAAAGAACTTGGGAACATTCCTGCACATTGTCACAAAACTCTGAACAGGGAAAAAGTTTCATGCAATGTTATGCTCTGACTAAATATACCCAATGCAAAATATACGTGCACAACAGTTGTGAGGGATACATGACTGTACTCTCTGTACTCACCATTCTCTGTTCTCTTGGAATATACAGAAGCAGGATTTTGACCCATTTGTGGTACAAGCTTTCATGCCGTTACATGCAGTCAGCTTGACATTCACACTACAGAAGGCACATGTTCTTCTTGGGTGTAATCTCTTATTAAGCCATCTGGCAGGTTTTTGAAACAATGCAAAAAGGGGGGGGATTTGAAGATGAGAAGTACAGTGGGACAAAATAAATGTGTGTATGCATATGTGTTGGAATGAAATTCTGTCTCAAACTATTTCCAACTTCAAATCTCATCTCTGTCACATGTCCTGGTGTCTTAATTTCCCCTGCATTTTTCTACAACAAATGGGGATATAAGAAATTCTTGAGTATGCCCAATTAGGTAGGAGGTTAGGCTATATAACTAAAGAGGAAACAAGGCCAAATAAGAAATCTCAAGTCCTGTGCATGCTTCTATCACAAGGATGTACCCAGTATTTACATTTAAAGGCAATTGCTGTAGACCTGCAAAGCATAAAGCAACAAGGAAAAACTGGATACGTTCTGGGAAGAAAGACAGGAAGGAAGTTGCCTATATTTGTGTAGCCTTCGCTAGCATGCTCCTCTAGATGTGTTGAAATACAAATCCCACAGTCCCCACTCAGCATGGTTTTTGGCAATAGCATAGCTATTTATTGAGCTTCTTCAGCTGCAGAGAAAGTGAAGTTTGCTTTTGTTTGTATATTTTTCCTGTGCAGAACTAGATGTTGCACTTAAATCTGGATTCTAACGGAGTCTTCTCAGTCTCATATACAGAAGTGGGAGTTTATTTCAAAAGGTTTATCTGCTTGGCTTTCCCCATGAAACTCTCTTACTCAAAGTCTAGGCAGGCAATTCTTGAGGTACAACCCACCGTCTTCACACACAAGACCCTTTGATCCTGTTTTGTAGGGAGGTGATGGAAAAACTTCAGTGAAATCCTATGGAAGGATACTGGATATTACTTCGTTCTTGCTGCTGATCCCATTGAACTGAACTGATAGGTACAAGACCCTCGAGAACACTCTTAGAACTGCAAATGATCAACACATTTATAAATACAACTGGTAGAGAAACATCCTAATGATAAGCCCTGGCATTTTCTGTGCCAACATCCAAGTGTAGAGCCCCTAGAAATCAGTGTCAACTGTCTGTGTTGTGCTTTGTTTTGAAACTCGATCTATGGGTTGGCACTAGCTCCAGTAAATTACTTACATGTAACTCCATAACTATTCAATATGCATGTCATCACACTCCTCTTTAAAAAAAAAAAGGAAGGGCAAATTATGGTTATGTGTGTATGCAGCTTCAGTGTCAGCAAGATTTTCTCAAAATTGCCGTGTCCACCAGCGCTCGAAATGAATTAATCTGTGCTCTTGTGATTCTGCTTCTCAGCAATTTCATAATAATGTGTCAGTCATGAAAAGTCTATGAACCAAGACTGCGGGAAAGAAATGTCATCATTTACAGTTTCTTTAACCTCTCTGCCTATTAACATGATAGCTTTTCAGCACAAGTTGCAGCCTGACAAAGAATGGGAGGAAAAAGCATTCCCATTTGACACTGCACATTACTGGAAGAAAAAGGCAAATGTTAAACCGAGTACCACTGCACCAATCCCTAAATAAACAGATAAACCAAACGCAAAAGCAGCAGAAACAAAATCTAGTTATGAACAGAATCGACATCTGTCACAACACCTACTTTCTAAAAACTCAAGGAAAAGAGCATAGTAAATTAGCTTCAAGGAGATGGGAAAAAGCAGCTTGGCAGACCCGCTGGTAGTCAGCATCCCTATTTTTTAAATTCAGTCAAGCAACTCTTCTATCCACCTCATGGCTTTTGAGTCACTTTCATTTGAAAAGTTAATGTCACATCTTAAATATATAGGGTTACATCCAATTTTAGGGTCTTGCAACTGGGCAAGGGAAAATGATTTCCTTCCTTCCTTCCTTTTTTCATCACCTCTCCAGCCCTCTGACCATATTACGCAGAAGGGTGTGGGACTGAACAGAATGGGGTGTGAAAAGAGCACGATCCCTCAAAATGGGGTGGAGTCAGCTAGTGTACAAAGTCTCTTTCCACCAGTAGAATCCAAATCCTGAACCCACCCATTGTTATGTGTACAAACATTTTCTGAATCGTAATAGCCAGTGTGGTATAATGGACAGAGTGTTGGACTGGGACTCGGGAGACATGGATTCAAATCCCCCTCAGCTCACGGCTGAAATCACAACTTGAACATCTTACATACCTTGAAAACCCTATTAAGCACCTAACAATAGGGCTGTGCTTGCCCTGGCTTTATTTATTTTGGAAGAAGAAGGTCACAGCAGGCTTATGCTATGGTTTTGGATACCTATATTTATTTACCACATTCAGCACGGGGGCAGGTTTAGGTTAACCACACCAGCAGAGAGGTCAAAATCCATGTAATGTTACTAGGTGAAACAGTGAACGCCGCATGATTCCACTAGCATGCCAGAATTCAAAATCTCAGACTGTAAATTGTCCTTCTATTCTTTTTTACACTGGAGACTCCTTACTTGTCCCTTACCGTAGGCTAGAGAGGAAAAGAGTAAGGATGTCTTTCTTGCCTACCTTTGTTCCCATGGCAACACATCACCAGGTTACTTACCAAACAAAAGATGTACAGCAGGTAAGACATAGCCAGGGCTAATTTGCGGTCTAAACTGCAGCCTTAAAATTATTAATCTGCAAGGGACTCAGAATGCCCTTCAGTCAAATTCCCCCAAAGTTTCCAAAACTACATTAATCAGTTTAGAAACTGTGACATAAAATGGTAGGGAAAGAAAAGAAATATTTTAGTTTTGTGAACTTTATTACTGAAAGTAATCTCAGTGCTGTTAGTCTGGGGTTGTGCAGCCTAGAGAAGACTGATTCCAGATATAACATTACTAAAGCAAAGATTGCAAAATAAACTAGATCTATTTAGGTATCACTTATATCTTGTGTATCCTTATTGCATAGCATATCACCTTAATTAACTTCCTGAGAGTGCTCCATGTTCTGCCGTGAATCCCATCAGAATACGGGTAATAATTCCTGCTTTCCTCTGAGGAATCCTGGGAATTAAAAAATGGCAGGTGCCACCACTGGCTGCCAAGATTCTAGGGAGCACCAAGTACTGTTGCCAGGGGAATGGTGAAATATCATATTCCTCAACAGCAGTGGTTACTCATCAAAGATACCTTGACTTAAGAAAGGATGCTTAACAAATTATGGAGTAGAACCAAGGTGATGAATTATTACCCTACACCAAAGACTTTACCTATAGTATTAAACTAGCATTTTAAGCTGACAAGGGATGGTAGAAGTATAACTATTAGGACCCATGGGAGGATTAAAACAAAATAAAACAAATAACGAAAACAAGAACAAAAATGCTAGAAAAAAAAATTTTTTTAAACAAAACTCCCAGAATCCTGCAGCCAGATACTGACAAGGAGATCTACTATTCTACAAGAAACAGGAGTTTGGGTTTCTCTGACTTTATGTGTTTCTTTGTGTGTGAGAGAAAGACAAATGCTATTATACAGTACCTGTGCATGACACCCATCATTGATACATGCAGTCAATGCCCAATCCTTTTGTTGGTACTCTGTTTGTGTATTCTTGAGGCCAATTGGTTTAACTTTATAGGATCCTAAGCTCATCACAAACTCCACAAAATGTATCATACTTGATATTCCACTAGACATTCAAAGCTAAGAGCTTAGTATGAAGAACAGGAAGGAAACTGCATGAAAACTTAGCAACCATGTCACCATTTCTGTATCCTTTCTGTGTCTCTGTATTTTGTTAGTTTTTCCAAGTCTTTATTTTCAACTCTGGCATCCCCTGGAATTGCAATGTCAATGATCTGGACATTTCTTCGTTCTATTACTACTGTGTCTGGTGTGTTGTGTTCAAGGTGTCTATCCATTTGGATCCGGAAATCCCACAAAATCTTGACTTTGTCATTTTCTGTCATTTCCTCTACCTGATGTTCCCATGGGTTTTTGGAGGCTGGCAAGTTAAATTTTTTTGCATAATGACCAGTGCACTGATTTTGCCACTCTATCATGTCTAACTTTGTAATCTGTTTGTGCAATCTTTGGATATTCACAAATGAGGTGTGACAGTTTCATGTGGTGCATGATGTATGTTCATTAGTTTTCATGTTTTTCAATTCAGTTCTAATTCATTTTGGGTCCAATCTATTATTCCAGCTGGGTATCTAATTACTGGAACTGCCTGTGTGTTTATGGCTTTGATTGTATTTCCACCATTTAATTCTGATTTTAAGATTTTCCACAGTCTTTAGATATATTCCGTGCATGTCAGTTCTTTAACTTTTGTGTGCAGGATACTATCTGCTTCTAGTATTCCAAGGTACTTATAATTTTCATAATTATAACTTCACCAATTTCTTCACCATAGGCCATTAAGCCAGCTTTCCATTTTTCCTTGTTTTTCTTGAGGAACTTCTGAATATTTTTTCTAATCCCCCAAAATTTTTGGCAGGTGTTAATCCATCTGTGTAGCAATGAGACAAATGCATTTTTATAGTCTATTATTATTTGAAAATATCCAAAAATACCAGACACAATCAATCAAAATTATAAAAACATTGACTGGTATTATATAACAGATACAAGTTTTAACCAAAAATCTATGTATCTGTAAAACATTAACACAGTATGTATGCTGTTCCTAATATTGCCGTTTTTTGTAACTCTGATGGTGTTATTTCTGAGATCTGCAACTGCCTTTAATAATGTGTGAAATTTCTTGATATTGTTCTGAAAGTCCCAGTGACTACAGGGACCTCTGAACTGTGTTTCTTCTAGAGGCGAGATGTTTCGATTGCCAGATCTCTGACAATTTTATTAGTTTTTCCAGTCTTTATTTTCAACTCTGGCATCCCCTGGAATTGCAATGTCAATAATCCATTATTATTATTATTATTATTATTATTATTATTATTATTATTATTATTATTATTATTATTATTATTATTATTGTTGTTGTTGTTGTTGTTGTTGTTGTTGTTGTTGTTGTTGTTGTTTGTGGTAAATATCTGTTCACATCGCTTTTTGGATGTAGTGTGTGATGCATGTTCATTAGTTTCCATGTTGTTGTTTTTTGATCCAAATTATTATTATTATTATTATTATTATTATTATTATTATTATTATTATTATTATTATTATTGGACATGTTCATGTTGTCCCGGTTTAGTGATGTTTTAGCTAAAATCATCTGATTTTTATTTTATTATTGTATTATTATTATTTTATTACTGTCATTGTTCCTGTCATTTATGTTGATTTTATTGTTTGTGAAGTGCCCAGAATAGTGCCTTGCACTAATGGGGTGGTATAAAAGCCTATGAAACACATACATCAGACATAGCATGCAGCACCATCCTTCTGGAGTTCTTGAAAGTTGTCTCATAAGGCAAGGAGAATATAAAAGGCATCTGGAATGAGGACTTTAGGCTATATAATGGGGTGTAGAAGCTACTTTAGGAGAAGACTCTGCTCAGCTGCTATCCTGCAATGCTGTTTCAGTAGATTTACACTCTTATGTATGCTCTGAGGCTATCTAAATATTAGATAGAGAAGGTGGCTTTATTATATTCATGCATGCTGCCCTGCTTTTTTCCAAACTTACTTTAGATTTTGCCTTTTTGATACTTTCTGAACAGTTGTCTTTTTGCCTTTTGGGCTTTCTTTCATAAAAATAACCTTTTCTTACTGGCATCTGGCTAGTGAGTTGGGGATCTGTGGTACTAAATTTCAGTCTTGTCCCTTGACTACCTACTGAGGTTTCTGGTAAATGCATGTGTGGTAGTAGCTTTACTATCCTGCAGGGCTGGTGTGTAGGTTTAAGTGTATATAGCCTTGTTGATTTTGGTTCCCAGAAGACATAGCCATGTTAAGCTGGACTGGTCTGCTGGGAACTGAGGTTCTTGAAGAGGTTTTGTAGCCACGGCAACTAAATGCCTTTTCAGCTTCACGCATGCTAGAGAAAGTGAAGGAGAGAATGGCAGAGTGCCTGGATCAAGACCCCTGGGTTCTGTCACGAGGACTAATTGATAAAAGGTTGGCATCATCTCTGTTTCTATTTTTGGTTATCCCTAACACTGTGAAGCATCTTTCTAGTGGTACAACATGGGGGAGGGGAAGGAGAACCCGTAAATATTACCTCCTTTCTTTTGCTTGGGAAGCATCTAGGTAGTGGAATTCCATTCTCGGCAAAATCTGGATTCAACTCCGATATCCTACATGTTACACATTACTGGGCTAATAGGGTTTAAGAATTTCTCTCCATTGTGCCTACAAGATGCCTGCTGGTACGTCCAGGGGGGTCAGTCAGCGGAAACTGGCAATAATATATTTAGGCCCAGCAAACAAAACTCTTATCTACAAATCAATATGAAGTTAGTGTTTCACCGAATAAACCCCTTAAACAAAAGGTCTCAGTTGGAATGTGCATGCAGCAAGTGGAATTTTACATATCGGAAAAGAGAGCAGAACAGAGAGGTGAAAGTTCATGAAATATATATATATATTTCCAGCCATTTGAGACAAGCACTAGCTGACCCAATTTTGAAAATGAGATCTCATGAGCATGCCTAAATGGCAAGAAGCTGGGGTTTTTTTACATGATGGATTTCTACTGATAAGACAAATAAGACGTGATTTAATATGCCTATCGCTGTCTCAACTTTTCATACATGTTGTTGTAAACAAAAGGCTTTAAATATGCTACTGTGCAATATTAATATCTATGGTGTTCATTTGCAACAATTTATTAATGTGCTGCAGCAGTTAACAGGGGTGGCACAAGCTGGTTTGCTGCCTGAGGCAGGAAAAGATACGTCCCCCACCACCACGGTCCACCTACCTCTGTGGTAGCACTCATGGGCAGAACAGCAAGGGGCTTGTGCTCCACGACACCATTTCTCAAGCCCATCGGCTTCTCAGTTGGGTACTTACCATTATGGGCTCCAAAGGGTCCTTGAGATCAGGGCATTGCGGGGGGGAAAGAAGCCCCCCTGCCATAGCATACACATTTTGCAGTCATCCCTCTCATAGTTCTTTGGCACCCAAGATCTTTTTGGAGCCATTCATTATAAACAGCCATTTGAGAAGTAGAGAGACGAGGGAGATGACTCAGGTTCATGGTAGTGAGCTGTGGCAGCCAGACTTCCTTTGTGATATTCCTACTGCCAAAGAAACAACCTATTGAATAGGCTGGGAAGTGTCTTATTTCCTTTAAAGTGGAAAGGACTGCAGTTTATTAACTGCCTTGATTCATAAAGGAAAGTATTTTGTGCTTGATCTGTGAGCAGTTCTACCTCAAAAACAGAACCATGGTTTCTAGAGGAGACCTGTAGTCTTTGCTAGGCTTATGTCAGCAAAGCAGAAAACAGGAAGCAGCAGGAATTAAGTTGTTTTCTTCCCAACTTTTTTGAAAAAGAAATTCTCAGCTCCAGGGTTGGCACAGAGCTGTACTCAATTTGGGGCATGGCTGGAGACCAGGAAGGTCATGGATTCTTTCCAGGCATGCTTATTGCCTGGAAATGTCTACTCCAGAATGTCTCCTTTCTCCACCCCTTTAATTTGGTGTTCAAGTGTTAGAGGGGCAAACTAGATGACACATTTAGCACATGTTTAGAACTGGAGTTCCCTCAGGAAAGAGATCTATTTGTCAGAGTACATGATTTTCCACACTTCTTATTTTCATTTCGTGAGTTTTGTGAAGCCAAGCATGAGTTTCTTCTGTAAGTCTGATCACTGAGGGATGCATCACTGAAGAAGTCCCATCTCTGGAGGGAAAATGATTGAATCAAAGGAAACACACATTTCCAATAATGTCACATTTGGTCCTGAGAGGGACCACTGGCAAAAGTTTTGAGGGCTCTTGGAGGGGGAATCTGAAGTTGGAATTAATTTCTGAGTTTACATTTCTTTCTCCGCCCTCAGAAGCAGAAATCCTATACATTTTACAGCCTCTGGGATGCTGTCTTACAGAGTACAGGGCTGCATTGTTAGTCAAAATCGTATTAATAAGTAATAAACAACAACAAGAAGTTAATGTTCAAGTATTGGAAGAAGATATTGGATTCCCAAGTTGCTGTAAGTGTTGTTTGTGAAATCTCTGTTCAACTTTTTTTCCACTTAGCAGAATGCAGTAAAATTACTTAAGGTAGTAAAATACAAACTAAAATACACAATAAAATCCAAACAGTAGAAACAAAGCAGCTAAAAACATAAACAAAGACATCAGCTGGTTGAACAAACTGCAATATATTTGCAATTGTCATAACAAGTCAACATATGAAGACCAATATTTTTCTGAATAAAAATAACTGCCTGCCAGCAAGAGTCTGTCAATGATGGGGCTCTATGGGTCTTCCTTGACACAAATGTTGTGATTCTAGGCACAACAACCAGGCCCTCCCATTTATGCTGCAGATGCTATTTGGAAAAAAGTAAAGGCATTTGTCAAATACATTGCATGGGAGAATATATACTTTGACTGCAGAAGGTCTGTGATCGAATTCCTACCATCTCTTAGTATGACTCAGTAAGGCTGTTCCCGAAACCCTGGAGAGTCACTTCACCAATGCAGTTACTCTGCAGAAGGAAAAATCCTGAGTTCCTAATAAAATATTTCATGTAACATGTCCCTAAGTTAAGAATGAGAAGTAGGTCTGGGTAAGTAAAATGTTCAAATATTCTAAAATTTGTAGGAGGACACAGTGCCCTATTTTGGGGCTCAGTGCAAATGTTGATGGTGGGAGAGGGGGGAAAATCACAGCCCCCCCCCTTCTCTGGTCATCAAGCTAAGGGTCTTCATTTGTTTCTATCTTTGTCATTTTTATTTTTGTTTTGGTCTTTGTAGAAAGTGGAAGGAAAAGTACAGGGGATGGAGCCTTGTGCAGTTAGACATTGATGTAAAGGGTTTGTGTGATATAATTCCTGTCCACTCAGGTACTTCAATAGTTAGGTAAAGGTAAAGGTTCCCCTTGACAATGTCCAGTCGTGTCCGACTCTAGGGGGCGGTGCTCATCCCCATTTCCAAGCCGTAGAGCCAGCGTTTGCCCGTAGACAGTTTCCGTGGTCACGTGGCCAGCGTGACTAGACACAGAACGCCATTACCTTCCCACCATGGTGGTACCTATTTATCTACTCGCATTTTTACATGCTTTCGAACTGCTAGGTTGGCAGGAGCTGGGACAAGCGACGGGAGCTCACTCCGATGCGTGGATTCGAACTGCTGATCTTTCGACCTTGCAGCCCAGAGGCTTTTGCGGTTTAACCCTCAGCGCCACCATGTCCCTCCGCAGCGCCACCACGTCCCTAATTCAGAATTCTCACCTAATCATTATTTTATCAAATTCTTAATGAAGAAGCAAGATGGCAGGCCATTGACCTCATTGCTAGTCCCAACTAAGAGCAGACCGACTGAATAAATTGCTGAAAGGTAAATCAGTATTTCTGCAAAGCCCACCAAATCAATAGATTTGGTACTCTAGCTGGTACCAGCCATAGAAGACTGTCTGGTATATTTGTACTGGAATGGCTGCTATTCAGTCCATTTTCCACATGGAACGTATGGAATTCTAGGTTCCTAGCTGAGTCTCATTTTATATGTCCAACATGCAGGACTATAGAAATTATTTTTACTGTGTTGGGCAGAATTTAAACCTATTCAGATGTTAACTGCATGTGTAGATGAAGCATGTGAAAAGGTGGAGTGTGACAGCCCTGCCCCCTCTATCATCACTTCCATCATCCTCTATGTGTGGTGAATGATGGGCCTGAGTAGGAGAGCATCCTCGGTTAATGGAATTTCTTTGAATGAACTGGAATCCTGGACGATCAGGGTTTCAATTCATGTGGAGTGTCTCTGCCAACAACATTGGCTTTCCCCTCCATGTATTACATCTGTATGCATATTTAACATGTGTACAGGGATTCTGCCACCTTTTAAAGTACCTTACTTTCAGTTTTCAACGTATGCTGAATTTTCTGATCTATGACATCTTTTAAACAAAACTTTAGTGATTAATCCTATGTTCACTGAAGGTTAATTCAGGACCAACCTCCCAATCCATAGAACCTCTTCTGAAACAACATATTACATTTTCTAGATCCAGGGATGCTGACAAGTCTTTGGGTCTGAGTCCCAAGTCCGAGTTCGAGTCTTTGATATCAGGTATCGAGTCCCAAGCACCAAGTCTGAGTCCCTATTAAAAATAAGCTTCCCCCCCCCAGAAAAAAAGGGAGGGGTGGGTTCTGTGTCACAAGTCAAGTCTGAGTCAAAAATCCTGAGTAACGTCCAAATCAAGTCACAAGTGTGACGTAAGTCCAACTTGACAGTGAGTCCCATCCCTGTCCAGATCTTTGATGTTTGAAAATGTGTAATGACTGTTGAATAGAGAATGATTTCAAAGTACTGCTTCACATCAAACAACAGTCTTCAGAGTATGTTTATATAAATCAGGGTTCCTGCAATTATCACCATTTACTCTTACCTTTTATCAGTGCACCTATAACCAGACTGCATGTTCTTAAAGATACACCCAATAATATTGCTTATTAAGTTGAAGTAAAAGTTCACAGGAAGATGGCACTGAAAAGCAAAAGAGGGATGTTTACTGCCTACCGTTGCAATGGAATCTGAACTAAGAACCAGCTACGCACATCTTGTGAACTGTCTTTTTGTGACATGTAGGCTTTTAAAATTATGGCCAAGGGCACTTCATGTGAAAGCCTCATTCCAGATTTCATTACAAAGGTAGGCAGTAATAATCTCTCATTGCTTTTCAATGCCATCTTCCTGTGAACTTTAACTGGATAGAAATGGGAATAGTATAAACAATGGACCAGTCCCTGTTTACTTTAATAATTATTAAATTTTGTGTAGATGCATATCTGTGTGTCACCACACACACAAGACTGGGTTCCTGCTTTCTAACTGTGAGTCTCTGAAAAGCAAAATATAAATACAAAAAATGTATCTCTGCAGACAGCCAAGCTCTTTTTTTTTTAATGCAGCAGCCAACATATGTATTAATTTAAACTGAATGCTATATTTTCTCAGATCCCTAGGAGCAATCAATAAACTCTGTGTGAAAACTGAACAGTAATAGCATGGGCAAAGGTGTTTATCGGATATTATTATGGGAACACTTCATTGACAAATTTACTCAATACCATATTCCTGACTTAATATAAACTATTGCATTCTTATTAGCAGAGTCATGTATAGAATGGCAGGAGGCAAAATATATATATCTTACAGTGGAACTCCTGCTACTTCATCTTATCTTGCCAAACAGATAAACTAATCACTAAAGGAGAATCCTTTGTTTTCTAAAAATAATTTAAAATTTACCTCAACCTTTCGGCTTCTGCCATTTTAATGTAAAAATCACTGTTAAATAACAAGACTACAAGAAGAGCCATGCTGGATCAGACCAGCCACCTCTATGTATCCTTCCCTCATTTAGGGACAGCAGACAGCAAGAGATCCTTCCCTATTGTCTAGCTCCAATGCACTGAATTAGTTCACTGTCCAGATATATCATGTTCCAGACCACTGGGACCACACATACACCTGGTCTCACAATAGAGATGGCCTCTTGGGCTACCTCTCTCATCTTTTTGCCAGTTTGGCTGCCATTTGAGCAGTACACATGAGAATCGCTGACCACCATATGGTGACTTTTCTCTTTTGGGTGGTCTGGTCACCAAAATGGACACTGCATGCAGTCTGTTGGCTTCCCTGTTTTGCCCATCCTTGCCATGTGGCCCCTAAGATACTTAGAGCCTTTACAAGTTTACATGGAGTGGAGAATGCTGTCCCATCACATGTATTGAAGTAAGACTCAAATAAAATCTAAGGTTTTGCAGCAAAGTCTTTTGCCATTTATAGAGTGAATTGACAGGTTAGGTAAAGGTAAAGGTTCCCCTTGACAATTTGTCCAGTCGTGTCCGACTCTAGGGGGCGGTGCTCATCTCCGTTTCCAACCCATAGAGCTAGCGTTTGTCCGAAGACAATCTTCCGTGGTCACGTGGCCAGCGCAACTAGGCACGGAACGCCGTTACCTTCCCACCGTGGTAGTACCTATTTATCTACTTGCATTTGCATGCTTTCGAAGTGCTAGGTTGGCGGGAGCTGGGACTAGCGATGGGAGCTCACTCCGTCACGTGGATTCGATCTTACGACTGCAGGTCTTCTGACCTTGCAGCACAGAGGCTTCTGCGGTTTAACCCGTAGTGCCACCACGTGGATGTCACGCACCACTACCTTGGTGTGACATCCTATAAGACAGCTTATTAGTCACCCAGGGTGTGATTCACAGAGGCCACAAAGAAGAACAACAGGTTACCCACCTGTAATTGTAGTTCTTCGAGTGGACCTCTGTGATTCACACCCTGGGTGATTCGCGCTTGCGCAGAGCCTCATCGGAAGATTCTAGAGATTCTGCGGTAGCAATAAACACATTAGAATATGCCCCTCCCCACCCATATAAGTACCTTGGTGCCAAGCGTCCTCTTTCAGTTGTGTCAACTGCTGCTTAATAGTAAGCAAACAATGGCGTGACAGAGGGGAGGACGGGCGGGATGTGTGAATCACAGAGGTCTACTCGAAGAACTACAATTACAGGTGGGTAACCTGTTGTTCTTCTTTGTGGCCTCTGTGAATCACACCCTAGGTGACTAATAAGCTGTCTTACAGGATGTCACGTCAAGGTAGAGGCTAGAACAGCACATCCAAATGCTGCATCAGACTTCTGCCGGAGGTCGAGTCTATAATGACGGATAAACGTGGACGGCTGTGCCCAAGTGGCAAGAGGTACACCGCGGAGAAAGGCTGTAGAAGCTGCCACTGCCCTGGTGGAGTGAGGGAGAACCACTCTAGGGGCTGGTTGTCAAGCAAGTTAATCCAAATGAATGGTAGAGGTGACCCATCTGGAGATAGATTGGGAAGTTACCTGACGGCCTTTTGTAGGTAGTTGATGGCTTATGAAGAGATGAGATGACTATCTAAAAGGTTGAGTACGTTGGAGATAAAAAGCAAGAGCTCTTCTGACATCCAACGTATGGAGTATTTTTTCTTGATTTGAAGAAGGTGACGGAAAAAATGAAGGAAGGACAATCGGCTGGGGAAAATGAAATTGAGAGACAATTTTGGGGAGGAAGGAAATGTCCATTAATAACTTCACCTTATCAGAAAAAAATTGTAGATAAGGGTAGTCATAGCGTAAAGCTGCCAATTCACTAGCTCGTCGGGCTGAGGTGATGGCTATGAGAAAAGCTGTTTTAAAGGTGAGGAGTCTTAAGTGAGTTGTAGCTAATGGCTCAAAAGGAGCTTTGGTAAGCTGTTTCAAAACAAGAGTTAGTGACCATTGCGGAGAGGGAGGTCGAGTATCGGGGTAGATATGAGAGAGACCTTTAAGAAAACATTTCATTGTTGGATGTTTAAAGAAGTTTGCTGCTGGAGAATTTGGAGGTTGGTATGATATTATTGCTGAAAGGTAGACTCTGAAGGATGAGATGGAGAGGCCCTTGGATTTGAGATGTAGGAGGAAGCAGAGAACAGTGGAAAGTGATGGATTGATGAAGGATGATGAGGAAGATTTGGTGAAGGATTGAAATTTCTTCCATTTGTACAGGTAGGCTTTCCTTGTGGATGGTTTTTTGGCATGATGAAGAACATTCATTAATGAGGGAGAATCCTCCACACTGCCAGGTGCAGAACAGGTAAGTCCGGGTGTAGGACTTGGGAGTTGTTCTGTGTGAGAAGGTGTGGCAGGTGGGGGAGATGGTGGATGTCTGATGAGAGACTGCGGAGAACTTGGAACCAAGTCTGTCTCGGCCACCAAGGGGCTATAATAATGGCATTGGTTTTGTCTTGTTGTAGATGGACGACAACTTTGTGGAGGAGAGGGAACGGCGGAAAAAGGTAGGTAAGAGTCTTGGGCCAACGGCTGACAAATGCGTCTCCCTGGGAATGTTTTCCTATTCCTGCTCGGGAGCAATACAGTTGGCATTTCCGATTCGCTCGGGAGGCAAAAAGATCGAGAGTCGGTGTGCCCCATTTCCAGCATAGCTGGCGGAATACTGATTGATCTAGTTCCCACTCGTGAGCTTGGGCATCTGTACGGCTGAGCGAGTCTGCTAGGTCGTTGTCTTGACCAGCGATGTATAAGGTTGTGAGACAGATGTGATGTTGCAGACACCACTCCCAGAGGTCGACCGCTAGGTAGAGGAGACCTGGGGAGTGGGTGCCGCCTTGTTTTAGGATGTAGTACAGGGGTCAGGGAACTTTTTTACCTTTTACCCCCAAATTTTTTTATATAAGCTGACATTACCCCCTTGATTTGAAAGGAAGGAAATCATACATTATTTGAATTCAAAATCTTATTGAATCTACACAGGCTGTGTACCGAACTAGCAGGATGCACCAAATTTAATAAAGATGTGCATTATTTTTGCTGGAACACATTGCACACCATCCATGGGGTGGTATAGTGAGTAGTGAGGTGTCCAACGTGCCTAGCAAGTTGCATTAAATTTTTGCTAGCTCGCAGAGGATTTAATCATCATCAATGGCTGCCAGAGTGCTTGCTAGAGACAGCCAAGGCAGAGTTGGGGGAAGCTTTTCCTACCACTTTAATCATTCTGTGTGTGGTGTGCAAAAAGGAACAAACCAGGCTAAAGGTCATGTCACCCACCCTGGTGCCACAGCCCAACATCAAAGGACCAGTGCGCTATTTTTTTTTTTATCATCATCAATGGAAAACTCAGCAGTGGCCAGAGGATTGGAAAAGATCAGTCTACATCCCAATCCCAAAGAAGGGCAGTGCCAAAGAATGCTCCAACTACTGTACAATTGCACTCATTTCACACGCTAGCAAGGTTATGCTCAAAATCCTACAAGGTAGGCTTCAGCAGTATGTGGACCGAGAACTCCCAGAAGTACGAGCTGGATTTTGAAGGGGCAGAGGAACTAGAGACCAAATTGCTAACATGCGCTGGATTATGGAGAAAGCCAGAGAGTTCCAGAAAAACATCTACTTCTGCTTCATTGACTACGCAAAAGCCTTTGACTGTGTGGACCACAGCAAACTATGGCAAGTTCTTAAAGAAATGGGAGTGCCTGACCACCTCATCTATCTCCTGAGAAAGTGAGGAGGAATTAAAGAACCTCTTAATGAGGGTGAAAGAGGAGAGCACCAAAAATGGTCTGAAGCTCAACATCAAAAAAACTAAGATCATGGCCACTGGTCCCATCACCTCCTGGCAAATAGAAGAGATAAGTAAAGCAAATTAAGTGTGGACTCTCACTAAAAGCTAAAATAACCAAACAAAGGGTATTGTACTACAGTGGCGTCATGAGAAGACAAGCTCACTGGAAAAGGCAAGAATGCAGGAAAAAGTGCAATACAGTAGGAAAAGAGGAAGAATGCACATGAGATGGATTGACTTTATAAAGAAAGCCACAGTCTTTGTTTGTAAGACCTTTTGTTTGGTGTTGCAGTCAAAGCAGGACCAGGAACAGAGTGACAGGGATTCAGATTTGGGGAATAAACTATGATACACTTGCCTGCTTTGGGGATGAGAAATATAGAAATGCAATTGCTACACACTTCAGACATCTAGTCCCAGGTGTGTTGGTTGTCTTTTACTAGGTGTTTGCTGTTAGCGAGACTCTTCTAAATATTCCGGTTCTGCCCAGTACAAATTCAGCGTCTAAACAGAATCTTGAAGTACTTGCTCTTCTCAGCAGAAACTGCAGAGCTAAATGCAGCGGAGATTAAATTTTGAAGGTTGCTTTTTTCATGGTTTTATGAAAGAGTCAAGTCTCTTTCTGTCTGTCTCTCTCTCTCTCTCTCTCTCACACACACACACACCCTAAATTTTCAACAATCAGTTGCTTCAGTTCAGTATGTCCGTTTCCTCTCATTACATTTAAACAAGCTTGCCACCCGGTCCCTCTCTCGCACCTTCCTGCCTTAATTTGAGCCTTCTCTCCTTGCAGACACCTCCTTTTTTCATGGCTTTATGAAAGTCAGTCTCTCTCTGACATAAACCAACCCTCCCTCCCTAAATTTTCTACAATCTTACCTTTAAACAAGCTTGATGAATCCACCCTTCCCTCTCTCGCACCTTCCTTCCCGCCTTATTCAACTCCGGCGGAAGTAGTCATTCACAAGCCACCGGATTGACTGCCCGGGGCTACAGCCGTAAACAATAAAGCCAGCTTATCTCCAATCTCTAAAAGAAGGGAGGATTTACAAGTGCCGCAACCAAGGAAGGAAGGAGAGGTGGCTTCCAGTTTGAGGTTCGGCTGCAGGGGTGGGGGGGGTAGCACTCTGCTCATTACCCCCAGGATTTTCATTTTTACCCCATTTGGGGTAAATTACCCCTGTTCCCTGACCACTGATGTAGTACATCGCCGTGGTGTTGTCGGTGGCGATCTGTACCATTTTTCCTTCAAGAAGGTTTCTGAAAGCCTTGCAGGCCTTGATGATGGCTAGTAGCTCCAACTCGTTTATGTGGAGCAGTTTTTCTCTGTGAGACCATTTGGCGTGAACTGTGAGGGATTTGCAATGAGCCCCCCAGCCGGTGCGACTGGCATCGGTAGTGACTTGTATTCGCAGGCGAGGTTGTTGGAATGGTCACCCGATAGAAAGGTTGGTATGGGAATGCCACCATTGAAGTTGAGAGGCCAGTTCTGGAGTGACTCTTAAGAGAGTGTGGGGAGAGTCTGTTAGTGGATTGAATAGGGCCAGAAACCAGGATTGGAGAGATCTCATTTTGAGACGCACATGCTGTACAACTGATGTCATAGAGGCCATGGTGCCTAGAACTCATTGCACTGTTGAGGCAGGTATCAAGGCATGCGGAGTGAAGCCGCAAAGTAAGGTGAAGAGATTTTGTCTCTTTTCTGTAGGGAGAAACGTGCAAGCTCGTGTGGAGTCTATGAGCGCGCCTATGTAATGTATAGTCCTTGTAGGTTTTAATTTTGATTTCTGTTTGTTGATAGTTAGACCGAGATCGCAAAGAAGGGCGAGGGTGAAACGGGTGTCTCATCGAGCTTTGCGACGGGAGTGTGCTACAAGGAGCCAGGCGTTGATATATGGAAAGACGAGAATGTTTTGAAGTCTGAGGTAGGCGGCTACCAGTGTCATGCACTTGGTGAACACTATCGGAGCTGTTGCAAGGCCAAATGGGAGTCTTTTGAATTGGTATGCTTGTGATCCAAGTTGGAAACGAAGGAATTTTCTGTCTGTGGGATGTATTGCAATATGAAAGTAAGCATCTCTTAGGTCTATGACAGTGAACCAATCGTTTTTTCAAAGTAAGGAAAGAACTGATTCTAGAGTAACCATGCAGAATTTTGTGGTGACAATGTAGTTGTTTAATAATCTTAAATCTAGAATAGGGCAAAGTCCCCCACCTTTCTTGGGGACGGTGAAATAGTGAGAGAAAAACCCGGTGTTGTTTTGATAGACGGGTTGTATGGCATCTTTGAGAAGTAAATTTGTTATTTCTTCTTGCAGGGGTTGTGACGGAGGAGTAACGACGTGTGTTGTCAGAGGAAGTTCGAAGAAGTGGATGTGGTAGCCATTTTTGATGATGGAGAGTACCCAGGAATCTGTGGTGATGGATTCCCATGCAGGTAAGTGTTTCCAGAGGGCAGGGTTGGTGGGGTGGGTGGCGATCTCGGTCAGAGGAAAGTCAAATATGGTGTTTGGGTTTCCGGTCATTCCGCCTAGTGGTAGGCTGTTGCTGGGTTTTGGCTCTTTGGTTTTTGAAGTATGGATTGTAAGAGGTTTGTTGGGGAGGGTCTCGTTGGAACCTCTGGTACGAGTTAAAGGGTCGTTTCCATTGATTTTGTTGAGGATGTTGCTGGTAGGAAGGGTAAACTCCCCAACGTCTGGCTGCTGAACGTTTCTTTTGTATGTTCTCTAGTATGTCGTCAGTTTCAGCATGGAAAAGACCTGCTCCCTCGAAGGGGAGGTCTTCGATACGTGCCAGAGCATCTTCGGCTAAGCCGGCCGTTCTGAGCCAGGAAAAACGGCGTAGGGCTACTGAAGTGGCCATGGACTTGGCTGTAGCGTCTACGGTGTGGCGGGCGGAAAGCATCTGTTGTTTAGCAACAGAGAGACCTTCTTATTGGAAGGTTTGAGGTAGTATCTTTTTATCCTCTGGCAGGGATTCAATAAAGGTGGACATGTTGTCCCAGAGGAAGCATTGGTAAGCTCCCATGGCTCCTTGATAATTAGCGACTCGCATGGTGAAGGCTGCGGAAGAGTAAAGCCATCTACCCATGGAGTCTATTCATTGGCTGTCTTTATTTGGTGGTATGATATATTGTCGGTGTCAAGATCTCGATTGAGAGGCTTCGACAAATATAGAATTTGGAGCTGGTTGATTTTGGAGGAAAACGGCTCCTGGGTCATGGATTCTATAGGGGTTATCAATCTGCTTAGACATGGTATGGGAGGAAGCTGGTTTTGTCCAGGATCTCTGCGCAGTACTAAGGAGAGATGGCAACATTGATATGTGTACCGGAGTGGTTGTATTTTTAGAGATCGGATCATATAGATGATCGGCTGGTTCTGTCGATGGTCGGTGGATTTGCAGATCAAGGGATTTGGCCATGCGAATCATAAGTTGGACATAGGTCTGAAAATCCTCTGCTGGTGTCGGCAGGCCGGTATCAACAATGTCCGACTCTGGAGAGGTAAGTAATACTGATGGAGTCTGTGGCCGAGATCCATGGTCAGAGTCATTGAGGTCACGTCTGGAGTCGACGGACTGTCGATCGACTTCGGTGTTGAGAGGCTGAGTTTCGTAGTATTGCCGGTTATTAGTCGAAAAAGATGGAGGCGGCATGTCCATGGACATCTGTCGATGTCAAGGATCGTCGACATCGAAAGATGGTGGTTGAGCGTCGACAGACCTCGATTGGTAGGGATGGACCTTGGTGTCGAGCTCGGTGTCGTAACAGTGCCGGGGTCGATGACTTGGATTTACCAGAGGACGGGAACTGTGTTGATGTAACGGGATGGAGCGTGTGTCCATGAACCAGGATAAATATCGAGGATCATCAATATCAGAGCCTGTGTCTCTGTGATGTTGAAACGGAGGTTGCTGATGCGATGGCATAGCAGTAGAATAAAAGGATGCTGGTGATGCTGAGCGTGAAGAGTGATTTCTGTCATCTATTGTAGTAGGAAAGTATCGGGAGGCTGGGGCTGCAAAAGCCTCACGTGTGGATGAAATCTGCTCGACGGTCCGAGGTTTTTTAGATACCAAGTGGGGAGCAGGTTGAGGTATAGCCACTTCTCAGTGATGGGGGCGCTTCGGCACCGATGGTTGTTGAGAGGCAGGCCGACTACTAGATGGTATTATCAAACTGGGTAAAACACCTGGTCGACTAGTCAGTGCAGTTTGTCGAGCAGAGCACTGGTCGGGGCAAATGGCAACCTGATGCGTGTGCTGAGCGTGGGTTTGAACCACATGCGATGAAGCGAGCTGTCGAGATTGTTGATGTCGACGGTTCTGGTTAGGGATCAGTGGACGATCCAAGGGCATCGAATATGGAACGGTGTCGAGCCGTTCGGGATGGGAATCCTCAGGCGATGGAATAACCGAAAGATTGCTGGAAGGAATAGAAGGTTGTGGACTGGGAGGAGAGGACATTAGTCGGTTGACTCTATCATCCCATTCTGTAGACTGAAAACAGGGTTGATGGGACGGAAGTCTGTCATCATCTGAGGGATATCTGACTGAAATTGATTCAGAGAGTTGTTGTGGTTGTGGTGGGATGTCTGTAGGCTTAGACTATTTAGCTCATTTAGGAGGAACAGGCTCTGGAGCTGGAGCAGCTTCAGTAGGTCTCTGACTTTTAGAAGTTGTTTTCGAAGTCAAGGACTTCGGTATCGAGGGTTTCGATTTGTGTGTCTTCAAGGTCTTAGACGATGCAGATGGAGAATCGGAATGAGCTGGTGTAGCTGATGGACGTTGTTTCGATGATTCAGTAACGGCTTTTTCCATTGCTTTGATTTGGGAAGTGGCCCTACAGGGAGGATGGGCCATTTGAACTGGTTGTAAGGATTGTTCCCAAAGTCGGAGTTTTAGCCTCGAGAGGCGAGATCGAAGAACTCCACGCTTAAAATTTTTGCAATGGGTACAGGAGGAAGTTTGATGTTGTTCTCCCAAACAGAAAAGGCACTAAGCGTGTCCGTCGGAAAGTGGGATCTTATTATCACAGACAACGCAGTGCTTAAACAGGCCCAAAGGGACCATGAATAGGAGAAAATAATAGAGGAGAAAAACCGATGATTAAAGGGGGGGTGTGCTGCGGCCGGAGGCCAAGCAAGGGAAAGGAAAAATCTCTGATGATAATGAGTTTGATCTAATAGTTTAAAGGAAAAAAGATTGATAACAGGAAGGAATCAAGAATAAGCTCTATTTCTCTTTTACTCACAGAAGCAGAATTATGAGGCTTTCAACGCAGCAGTTGAAAGAAACTGAAAGAGGACGCTTGGTGCCAAGGTACTTATACGGGTGGGGAGGTGCATATTCTAATGTGTTTATTGCTACTGCAGAAGCTTTAGAATCTTCCAATGAGGCTCCACGCAGGCGCGAATCACCCAGGGTGTGATTCAGAGGCCACGAAGAAGAACCAGCCTGATGTTCAAGCTAGATTCAGAAAAGTGAGGAGCATTAGAGACCATACTGAAACACACTTTGACTTCTGGAGCATATGAAAGAATTTCGGAAGAAAATAATTCTATCCTTTATAGATTACAACAAAGCCTTTGACTGTATGGATCATAAGAAGCTATGGATTATCCTAAAAGAAATATGTAAGCCTCAACATTTGATTGTCCTCATGTGTAACCTATACTCTGGATAAGAAGCTACTGTTACAACAGAATATGGAGAAAGACAACTCTTAATGAAGATGAAAGATGTGCAAAATCAGGGCTGCAGGTGAATGTTAAGAAGACAAAAATTATGTCTACAGAAGAATTGCATTACTTTAATGTTGACAACGAAGAAATTGAAACTCCATCCCTTAGTTCAATCATCAATGCAAATAGAGACCGGAGTCAAGAAAACAGGAAAAGACTAAGACTTGGAAGGGGGTTACGAAAGAACTAAAAAAGATCCCCAAATGCAAGGATGTGTCACCAGAAACCAAGGTGAAGATCATGTTCTCTTGGATATTCCTGATAATGGATATAAAAACAGGACAGAGAAGAAAGCTGACAAGAAGAAAATGATTCATTTGAAATGTTGGGTTAGAGGAAAGCTTTGCAGATGCCATGGACCACCATAAAGGTAATAAGTGGGTTCTAAATCAGATCAAACGTTTACTCTCTCTAGAAGCAAAAATGACTATACTGGGGCTATCATACTTTGGGCATGGGCATATCATGAGAAGCAAAGACTCACTGGAAAAGAAAATTTGAAGGATACAATTTGATGGGGAAATTTGAAGAGGAAGACTAAATAAAAGATGGACTGATTCAATAAAGGAAGCCATGACCTGGAGCTGAGCAGTACTGTTCACCATAGGACTGTTTGAAGGTCACTTACTCACAGGGTTGTCATAAGTTGGAAGCAACTGGATGGCATATAAAAATGACAAGATTTAAACTCTCAGCCCAATTTCCATATGTACATGGGAAGGGGAAGGGTGCCACCTTGTCCTTGGGCTCCAATTAGGAATTAACAAGGCAAGGTATCAATCAACTTCCTACATATATACTTTTTAGACACTTACTAGCTTTTATGCACCTTAATGCACACTGAAAAATTACATCATAGGTCATATACAGGTTCTAAAAGCATAAGCTCAGCCTTATATTCCTGTCAGATTCAGATGTGGAATGATGGATGTGCATTAAAGCTTTATATTTTGCTAGCACAGTAGGCGGTAAATTAGCAGGTGCACAAGAAGTGCTAATGCTCTGTGAATTAAGCATCAATTTACTGCTTCTTTTCTCCTCACCCTGCACACCAAACACATTTTATTCTCAACAGATGACTAGTCTCTAAGCAAGAACTACATATTACACTATGAGGGACAATAAATTACACCAGTCTCTTGCTAATGTTATTAACATTATTTCCACCTGCTTTCAGACTTGCTTTAGTGGCAGAACCTTTGCAAATGCTCCACACTTTGGTGTGCATATTTTGGGAGAAAGAAGAAATAATTGCCCTCAATGCTTTTAGCCACCGAATATTTTATTCTGGTGACAATACTTAAAAATAAATGTAGAGGCTTTCACAAGTTGTATTATATTAAATAAAGATTGGTTCTGCCATCAGCTGCCAAGCAAAGAACAAATTTAGAACACTGGTGATGCCATCGCTCTGAAGCTACAGCACAGGAATAGAGGAACCTGTCGTAAGCCCCATTCAGTCATTCTTAACAAGTGTGTCCTCCACACTGAATGAGAGCGCAGTACACAAGCACTGACTGCCTCATCTGTTATTGCTTGATCCCATGAAAGTGTTAGTCTGAAGAGGGGAAGGTTGTTTCACCTATGTGCACTCCCCAAATGAGCCAGAACAAACACACACACAAAGTGGGTTGTGATTCACATGGGGAGAGGAATTTGCCTTCTTTGCAGACTGTTGCTTTCTAGTGGCAAAAGAAATAACAGTGGGAGAGGGGTCAACGTGCTCCCCTCTTTGCATACAGAGAACACAGGCTACAACATTGATTGACAAGGGCTATAACCTGAGGTAGACCAGTACTAGCTGGGTAGAAAACCCATTACCAGCTGTTCTGCCTCCTTCAGGTCACAGTGGTTCTCCATGGTTTCTATTACATCTGCAGCTAGAGATGCTTTGGTTAGAACATCGTACAAGGCCTGTGTTCTTCCACTGAATCCTTCCTCACCACTGTTCCATTAACTACACACTATTCCATTGTGACACTCGTACCCTGTTCTCACAGCAGTGGAAACAAAGGTATTTAATTTAATTCCATTGTGCAGGTGTAACATTTAAGGGCCAATATTAAGCAGGAGAGGACCAACAATGATGCCTTCCCAACTGATCATAATGCTACCCTGTTTCCCCGAAAATAAGACCTAACCTGAAAATAAGCCCTAGTATGATTTTTCAGGATGCTCGTCATATAAGCCCTACCCCAAAAATAAGCCCCAGTTCAGTGAAACTTTGCCTTCCACCATTGTGCAGCAACCCGAAGATGACATGACTGTATTCGAATAAATGTAGATTGTTGTACATGAAAAAAATAAAACCTCCCCTGAAAATAAGCCCTAATGTGTTTTTTGGAGCAAAAATTAATATAAGACCCTGTCTTATTTTCGGGGAAACACGGTAGCCCTGTAACCACTACAGTAGTGTTGTGGTATGAAGGTATTGAGTAGCTCTCATGACACAATTGCAACATCTAATGCAAGAAGAAGTAACATGTGGCCATGAACTACATCCCTTTCTCGGCCACTTTGCAAGCCAGGAGATCCAGGAAGCTCCAACATCTGTTCCTCCAAACTTTCTCTTTGCCTTTGGAAGTTTCCAGGATGTATGATTCTCCTTCAACAAAAGGCAGCTAAGCTGCCTTGTGCCTTGTCTCCCCCCCCCCCCCAAATAAGTTTTTGTTTTTATTTTTCTTCTTACAAAAACAGAAGTAGTCTTTGAACCATTTCTATTTGTATTTCTCTGCCCTGGTGCACCCTGAGGTAGGACCCAGGAGGGGAAATGATATCTGAAGCCCCTTACAAATCTGCCCAATTTTATCTGAATTGTACTTGTTCATAAGCTGAAAGGAGATGAGTAATGGGATAATTCTGCATTTCTTTTGACATTTCAAATTCACATTAGTTCTAATTTATGTGGTCATCGGGTTGCCTGTAAATCTTTCTGCTTGCATTACAATGTGCAAGGGAGAGAGACATTTAACTTTCAAGAAGACTACTGAATGTTATTGCAATCCCATGTTTGCTTTTGATTTGCTCATCTATCCACACAATCACACACATACCAAAAAACTGATTTGGTGCTGGTGGGAGATAATTATATAAACCAGCCGTCTATGATAAGTGCATAGAAACTATTTATTTTTACTCACTGATAACCTAGTAACCTGATCAGCTCAAACCCTCCTTAACAGTATTGATAACTCCCCCCATTGTGCTTATGATGCTAATTTACAATGACTTTTGGTCTTCAAAGCCAACTTTTCTACTCAGTCAACAATATACCATTCTGCCTATTAAGAAAAAAACAGTGTGTCTCCAAACTTAAGAAACAGAGGTCTGAACAGACACTATGAGAAAATGCCAAGTAAACATACATTGCATTTTACAAGGCTGACACTCCAACTGTTTTATCTGTCCTTAATATATTGGCCTCTTTCCAGCTAGGAGGCTTTGCCCAGCCTCTTAATGTTAGTCCAGCTATACTTGCCTATACATCTTTGGCACAGGAAGGCCTTTTCCTAATGCATATTATGGTCTACATCTTGAAAATAACAGTCGAATACGCTCCCCTATCCTCTCGTGTATTATTAGTATAAGTAGAAAGTGCCTTTAGGGCACCAGTGCCATTTGATCCTGGCATGTTCAGGCTGAATGTGATGGGAGCAATGTACATAGCCGAACATTTCTGCTAGCATAGCATCCATCACCAGCATGGGTGACTGTTAGCAGTCATAGGCGGGTGAGTGAGCCTGAATGACTCCTAAAGCCAGATGGGTTGATATGTAACTTCCCTCCTTGAAAGAAACACATCTATTTTAGTAACTGCCACTAGAGCCCAGAGGGAATCACCAGCATGTCTACTGGAAATACTCATGCATATAATGATTTACTTTTTATTAGATGACATGTTCTCATAAAGTGCTACAATATCTGGGTAAGTGCTCTGAGGCTGATTCCTCATCTAAAACCACTGGAGACCCAAGTTACATCTGGCATGAACATAAAAATAAATAAACTGCCAAGATGACACAAGAAAAGAAAAAGATAGAAGGCTATGCTGGAAAAAAACACTGATGTTGTAATGATACTGTGATCTTGTTACACAGGTTGTGCTGGTTATGGGCTATCAAACCCTATACAACTTGGGTCTAGGTTATCTGAGAGACTGTATCCTCCCATACACCCACACCTGAGTTTTAAGATCTGAAGGATAGGCAGTTCTCATGGCCACACCACCTTCAGAACCCCATCTTGGAGGGACTTTTAAGAGTGTTTTCTCATGGGCTCAGACCGCACTCTAGAACATCTTGCCAAGAGAAGCTAGATTTGCCCCTTCCCTGCTCTCCTTCCAGCTGCAGACAGAGAGCTTTTTATTTTAACAGACCTTTGACAATTAAAAGCCTCCAGTTACAAGATCTTAGCTGAAGTGGTGATTTAAAAAAAAAACTTCTTTAAGATAAATCCTTATTACTATTTTTAATTAATTGGTTTTAAAGAGTTTTAATTTTAACTGCATTTTAATGTTAATGTATTTTAATCTTGTTCCATTTTAAACTGTCCTGTTAGCCACCTTGGGTCCCTAGTCTGGGAGAAAGATGGCATATAAATGAAATAAAAAATGAGTGAATAAATGAATGAAAGCACAAGATGTACCTCTATCTGTGGCAAGAAGACACGTATTGCCACACAACACTTCTCAGAGTGAGGCACCGAAGGTGAAACACCTACAGAAAAATGACTGGCCCCAGGGCCCTCTTGTGTACATTTCTTTGGTTTTAGAAATGACTCCTTCACAGTAATACATTTACTAGTAAGACTGTCTGGAGTGAAGGAGTGTGGCACACCTGTCTCCTTAGGGAGAAGCATTATATAGGGTGGGCCATCTGAAGGACTCTGCCATCTTTCTTGTTGTTTCAAATGCCCCAGTGTGAGAGTGGCCAATGAGATATATTCACTTCCTCACTGTGAGGATTCTGCAGAATGAAACAGTGAGCTGATAGCTCTGGAAAGCCATTGTCACCATTTTCTTTCCTGTTGTGATAGAAAGAGCCAGCAGGCAATGCCAAAAGACCCATTGGCATGGTGCCTTGCTCTAGGGAGTTCTTAGACCAAATTCTTCAAGTACATGCTTTGGATAATTGTGTCCATTTCTCTTCCTTCTAAATATTTGCCACAGTAGGAGAACCTTGGTTTCTTGTTCTCATCATGAGGCAAAAAGGGAGGATTCACTCTGTCTCCTGGAAAGACCAACCATGCTGGTGTTTATATTTGTAAAAGTGTTGGATGGTAACCTTATTCAGGTGTTACATATTAAGTCAAATTCACCAGAGAGAGTGTGGAATATTTTGATCTCATCTCCTCTGTCAACATGTTAGTCCTTCTACATGTAGAAAATGACACATATGAAGAAGGAGAGCTCTGCTATCAGTAGGAGCTCACCACAGAGCCTCCATGGATAGCCAAGTTCTTTCTTTTCCAATTAGTTCCCATTTATGTTTAGATAAGTGATGAAATCAGAGGTGGAGAGGTAGGGCTAGAGCGCTTCCTTCTATCTATGTAGCCCTTACCTTAATATATAATGCCTGTCATGATCATGGGATATGTAGTCAAAAGCATGTCATGTTGATGGGATATGTAGTCAGAGAAATGTGAAATGGAGTCAGACGGGTTCTGTGTGAAGATGATTTGAGGGACTTTAGAATGTGTTTTTCTAAGCGCCATGAGAGTGTTTTTCTGAAGACTGTTACAGCCAGGATCCAGATATCTTGAAGGCCAAAGGAAGAGGCCCATGGCAAATTCAACATTCCAAGCTTGTTACAGAAGACATAAACAACACCTGTACTCTCATGGGAACGAGGGGAGGAGAGAGGTGGTACAACCCCTAAAAAGTTAATTGGTTAACAGCCAGAAAGGCCATGGAGAAGGGAGGAGTTTGGGAAGGTAGAAAATGGATGATGGATTATGTGAATGTAGCTTATTGATGCTTACTGATGATGGATGGAGACTGATGATGTTTTTGTGTTGTTTGATTCCATGAAGGAGAGAGGATGTAAGTAAGGAGAAAGAAGGAGGTAGGGGCTAGCCCACCATAGCCCACTATAGCCTACCCTAGATTAACTTTTAGAGTTTATTATTTTAAATGGGAAATAGTTATCTTATTTAACTGCAATGATCTTTGAATATGTTCTTGAATGCTAATGCTTTTGCAATATAAACTGATTTCTAATGAAACTTTATTTTTCTAATAAAAATTAATTACTCAAAATCCTTACTGAGGACTGGTCTCTTGAACAGCAGGGTCTGGCTAAATCCAGGAGGTGGAGAGGGCCACAAACTAGCTATCATTTAAGAGTCCTACCTAACTGAGCTGCTGTGAGTTCTAAGGAATCACGAAGCCCATGTGCCTGTACTTGCAAAGTACTGAGTAAGTGTGAAGTGTTCTTTTTAGGTCAGACTTGTTCAAAGGGCTTATGCTACGCACTGCTGAGGTCTAAGGACTCGATCCAGCACAAAGGTGGTAGATAAGTGCCGGTCAAACTCTCTGGCCGAATGCCCAACGATCCTTTAGGGGGCCATGAGCATCAGAATGCCTACATAGTGTCCACATTTGATTACAATTTTATTGAGCTATGCGTTCAGAATTTCTCCCTTAATATTATCGGTAGTCACCTAAAAGAAATGTATATATTATTTGCATGCTCCCCAAAGAAAATGATGAGTATCTCAAGGATATTTTTAAAATAGCCTTAGGGCCCTCCAGCCTCATTTTAAGGTCCTTAGTCCATCTTCTGCCCTCAAACCTGGTCAATAAAAAAAACTGTTTAACTGATTTAAGGCTGATGGATAATGAAATTCAACATGCCTTTGGAAAATGTAGCTTTGATTTCTAAAAATGAAGTATCTCATATAAGATTCCTTGAATGCAAAATGTTGCTACATTGGTTGAGCTGTTATAATCAAAGACTGAAGCTGTTAAGGAATTATGTTACAAAGCATTTAAGGTAATTTTCATTCCAGAATTGCCTAATATTTCAGCAATGAAATATTAGATCCATTATTGAAAATGCATTAGATTGGACCAAATTACTCTCTACCCTACCGTGGTGCTCCATGAAACTGTTGTATGTTCTAGTGTGGAAAAGGAGGAAAACATTCAGTCCTTAGCACAACAAGACATCACATAAAACTTTTAAATATAGTTAACATAAAAACACATTCATGCATCAGAATAATGCATTGACAGAACAAGAATGAAAATACGATATATATAGTATATCTTCTAGATAAGGCCATGGGCACCCAGAGTGGTGTAGTGGATACAGTAACAGAATAGGGCTCAGGATCTCTGGGTTCAAATCCCTGTTTGGCCAGGGAAACAGGGGTGGAACTATGAAAGCACCCCTTAAACATCTCAGTTAACTTGGAAACCATATTTTAGGATCACTATACATTGGTTCCAACTCGACAGCACATAATACACATAACAGTCAAGGCCACAGAGTTCTTGGATAAAGCAGAAATATTCTGTCCAGCTTTGATTATATAGCAGATGCTTCTATTAAATGGAATAAATGCACAACATGTGCATACACACAACATAAGGGATTACAATCACTGCAAAGTGAATGCTTAACATCTTTTTTTCCACCTGTGAAGCATGGTTATTACTTTGAGTTATTATTTTCCATATTTGTGCATCAGATATGCATAACAATTCAAAAACTAAGATCAGCCACATAAAAAGAAATCATAAAAATTAATGATGAGAGTAATTATATATGCTCAACACTCCAAGAGCAAATAAAGCTTTTAAGATATTGATAAGACAGGGCATCATCTGAAAAATAAAAGAAGCCTGTATATATGATTTATTTTACCAAAACAGTGATTTATATGCAGATTACAGCTAATATTTATAAAGTAACAGCTGACTTACAACTTCAGCAATTCTGTTTCTGCAATTTGAGGCAAGGAGATTAAAAATAGTTCTGTGACTTAAAAATAGTTAATTGGTGTCAATGTTGCATCTCTTATATACCAACATCCCTGTTCACCTTATTCTGAGATAATAAAATCATTGGTCAAGGACATAAAGGGAGACTACAGACAAGTAGCAAGAATTGCAGGAATAGCATTAGGAAAGCAATGTCCTGAGATTAGCAAGCATCAAAAAAGCATTCTTCAGGTACATGTGGAGCAAAAAACAGAGAAAGACATAGTGGCTCAATGGGGACAGAAAAATGGGGACAGAAAAATGTTAACAGATGACAAAGAAAAGGCACTGGTTGGGCCTCAACCTGAGTACTGTGTCCAGTTCTGGACACCACACTTTAAGAGGGATGCCAATAAACTGGAACAAGTTTGGAGGAGGGCAACGGGGATGATCAGGGAACTGGAAACTAAGTCCTATGAGGAAAGATTGAAATAACTGGGGATGTTCAGCCTTGAGAAAACAAAACTGAAGGAAGATATGATAGCACTTTTCAAATACTTGAAATATAGTCATATAGAGAAGCGGCAGGTTCTGTTCTCAATCATCCCAGAGCTGACATGGGCTCAAGTTACAGGAAACCAATTTTGGTTGAATATCTGGAAAAACCTCCTAACTATTAGAGGAGTACAACAATGGACCCAATTGCCTTGGGAGGTGGTGAACACTTCTAGCTGGAGGCATTCAAGAGAAAACTGGGCAACCATCTGTAAGATCTGCTTTGATTTTGACTCCTGCATTGAGTAAAGTGTTGGACTTGATGACCTTATAGGTCCCTTCCAACTCCATTATTCTATGATTCTATGAAAGGCAAGTGTTCTTGCTTGTTCTTCTTGACTGTAATTTCATGCACAATCCTAACTAGCCAAGCAGATACCAGGCAAACTGAAGATGTGCTGAATCCAAATTATTCATATCCTAGGTATGTTGGAAAGTTCTCGGTCTGTCCTCACCTTGTCCTTGAGTAGGCTTTGATCCTCTGCTGAGCAGATCTGCATCTGGCAGAACTCAGCTCCCCTCCATATGCTTCACCCCTTCATTAACCCCCTCTGCCACCCTTCTACTGTCGGATCTTAGCCAGAAGACCACTAGATTCCTCTGCCACTAGATTCCTTGAAGTCAGCCAGCAGAAGGAGGATTGGATGGCATAGTGAGATTCCTGTTGGTATAAGCGGAGTTCTACCAGCAGCTTATTCCTGACACTCTACAATAGTGCAAATTTGCATTAGGACTGCACAATTACTTAGCAATCAGCCCCATTGTATTGAGAACCACAAAAGCCTAAAGAATGGAATTCCTTCTAGATAAGTGTACATAGGGCTGCAGCCTAAATGATCTGTTTTCTATGTCTCCTCTCATTTGACTTTCCTACTCCAAAAGTTTGAATATTGGCAATACCACTGAAATTTAGCATTCTAACCAGCTCTGTAGTTAACAATGCATTAAAAAAAACAAGTTTCAAAATGAATGTGCAAAGCATTACTACTTTTCAACTGGCTTGTAAAAACATGCAGACCCTCATTCTGAATGCTGTACTTGGAAATAAAGGCTTCGCTTCAAGGGTATGCCTTGATGTAACTGTGAGAACCACCATCACAACTGCATGTCATTGGAAAATGCATCAAAATTATTAACAATACACTAAAGCAATTAATTGAGATAAAACCAGGTGGGTTTGTTTTTTTAAGGCATTAGATCATAACGTTTCTCCTTTCCATTTCCAATAGATCCTCAGAGAATATCTAGGCTTGACAATGAATTACTTTGCATGCAACAAATATAATTTTAGCCCTGCTACAGCAAATACTCATTATTTGTGATGACCGACTGTAGCTGTTCATGCCTCACAGTCATTGCAGATAAGTGGGTATGCAAAAGAGTTGTGCTATTCACGTACAGTAGTTCATAATGCAGTATTCAAAAGGTACTGGAGCGAGCATATATATACAAGATGAATGGTAGACAGAGGTGTCAGTAACAATGGACTAGGAACAAGATCTAGCTCTCAAATGTTAAGAAAATCTTACTAAACACAAAACCCCATGATGGGAGAAAACAAATGCCATGAACTACTTGATCTTTTAAAATGCTCTTTCAGAAGGCATGCTGAAGCTGATTCCATGCTCATACTTAAATTTCAGTCATTTTCACTTAGGCACAGGTTTCCTCAAAATGTAAGCCAACATACTGGTAGAACTGGTTATCTGTCCTCTGTTTCTCATAAAATAAGTAATACATTTTTATTAAACTAACCTTTAACATGCAGTTTTATTAAGAGATTATGATGACTCACAGAACAATAATTCTAGCTCCATCCATTAGAGGGCAGTATATTACCATTTCATCACTTTAACATATTTCTAAGGCTTTTTTCCCCCTTCCTAACTTCAACATTGTTTGCAAGCAATTCACTATAAAACATATCTAGAACGTTATTAACAACATTTAGTTGCACCCACAGATAGCAATTTAAATGCATTCTTTCTGGAAATGATCTAGAAAATGAGAATACTGCTTATTCCCAGGGGAAAGAACAACTCAGAGCAAAATTATAGGCAGCATACAAATTATGAATGGCTAAATGGAAGCTTTTCTAAAGATAATCTGAGGCCAATGATCCACTCTATTGACTTACCATATTGATGGTGCTTCAGTTCCGCTGATCTCTAAGAAATCATAGCCTTCCTCTAGCTGGAAATCCGTAAAAATCAGAGCAATGGTGTCTCCTGGCTCGGCCAGTATAGTCCACGTGCAATCAGCATTATTATCATACTCTGAAGGAAAGTGAGGACTTGAAATAATTCCACTTGTCCCACGGAGGGTTCCTCCACAAGCACCTTCAGCTGATAGGTAGATAAATAAAATGTGTCATCCTGATGAACAATATTTCAGCCATTTTAGCTATTGTTGTTTAACTACAGCAGAAAAGGGGCAATATGCCAATAAACAAAAGCTCTATACATGGCATCTTAGAGAAATACAAAGTATTTATTATGTTTTTAATGGAAGTTTAACAGAACAGGATGTGCTTCTCAGCCTCTTCTCGTGCAGCTCAAGGCAATCAAAATTCCCCTGTACAATCTGATCGTGAAGATATTGTAGTGAAAGAGAGTTTGAAAATGGGTTATATTGCCACATCATCAGTTATAGCGGCCTGAAGGGAGAATTGATGTCAAGGAAGAATGAAAGACCATAGATGCTTTTCTATGGACTAGTGAAATACTGTATTATTTTGTTGTGACATTGACTGCCAGTGACCAAAATGGGCTTGCCCTTATTTGTGCTCACTCCTGGAATATTTTCTTTGAAAGCATTAGATAATTACATGCATAAATGCAGATGGTTCTAAAGGGAGATTAGAAAGACAGATCTGCCAAACTCTATAAGTCCTGACTCCTGAGTGTTGAATTCAGCCTCTATGTTCAGAAGCAGTCTACTAAGGGACAAACAATCTGACAGAACTGGAACATTCATGTTCTAGTTCTGGGCTTCCCAAATACATCTTCTGGCCACATTAAAGACCAAATATCAGTTTATATGAGGAGTAGGCATCTTCCAGTGATGCTGGGGCTGCATACACACATTCTTGGATCTTGAAGGGCCACCCACCCCCATATCCAACCCACCAAAATTTAAAATAAATTTAAAATAAATAGTCAACACTTTGCCATACTCCCTGCCTTTCAGTTTTTAATGTTCAGGATGGTCCTTTCCCTGCAAACTGGTGTGCTCTGGCTGATTTCCTCTTAATGAATCTAATTTTGTTGTTGTTTAGTCATTAAGTCATGTCCGACTCTTCGTGACCCCATGGACCAGAGTACGCCAGGTCCTCCTGTCTTCCACTGCCTCCTGGAGTTTGGTCAAATTCATGTTGGTAGCTTCCATGACACTGTCCAACCATCTCGTCCTCTGTCGTCCCCTTCTCCTTTTGCCTTCACACTTTCCCAACATCAGGGTCTTTTCCAGGGAGTCTTCTCTTCTCATGAGATGGCCAAAGTATTGGAGCCTCAGCTTCAGGATCTGTCCTTCCAGTGAGCACTCAGGGCTGATTTCCTTAAGAATGGATAGGTTTGTTCTCCTTGCAGTCCAGGGGACTCTCAAGAGTCTCCTCCAGCACCACAATTCAAAAGCATCAATTCTTTGGCGGTCAACTCCATGGACAGAAACAAAAGGCTAAAATGAATCTAATTACATCCATTCAAAACAGAAACTGCAAAAGCTTGTGTGGACAAAAAGAAACCTCTACAGTACTATAATAATTCATTCCATATTATCAATTTCTCTACTCTCATCCATTCTCATCAAAGTGTTTTTATAAAATTATGAATATGCACATTAATTCACTAACATTGTGAGGAAAAACACCTTCCTTCCCTAAGTTTCCTTTCTGATTTTGAAAATCTTGTAAACTTTTTACATATCTACATACAGCTAGCTGCATATGAAAAGGGTACGGAATACAGAAGGATGCATACCTGGCTGATGCATGCTTCTGAAAGAAGACATCAAAAGTGCCTTACACCAATTTAGTAAGCTATCTAATCAAATTAAAATATCAGAAACACAAGCATGCATGCACACGCACATTCAAAATCCACTGAATCTCTATACAATTTAAAGGAGCATAAAAACATTAGCAACACACACTGCTGGAATGCCTGCTCAGAGAAAAAATGTTGTTATGAGATGGCAAAACAACCACCACCACCATTGGGTCAAGGATGGGCACATACAGGGCAGAAGGGAATTCCAGGAAGTCTGTCTCTTATGTCCTGGCAAGATGTACCTGATTTGCCAGGAGACAGAGTAGAACCTGCCAAGCTACTCATGTTAAACAGGAAGGATCCAATGGGAGAAAGAAGAACAAAACTATTAGCTCTCCCCCATCATTCTATAGGAGAAAGATGTCCCTATGCATTAGGAACAGATGTAACCTGCATACCTCATGAGGAATCCTGACTACCACCACAAACTGAAATAGCGAGGGATAGTAATGGAACTACGCTGTTGTAGACAAAATAAACCTGTACTCATTGGCAGGCAACATATAAGGCACATGTGGGGAGCAGGGGAATGAAAGGCCATGGGATCTAAAAATGAAAATGTGCATGGGAAAGAAGAGGAAGAAGGTTCCCTTTCCCCAGCAAATACTAACCAAACGATGTATAACCAAATCAGGAACACATGCAAATTTCACATGTGGAAAAAAAGTGCACTAATTGTAGTATTAATAACATTTCTTTTAATTATGCTTGATAGGATTTTTCAGAATTTCTCTGAGAAGTTCCAGACATTTCTTAGGGGTTCAGCCACCAAAAGGGTCTAAATTGAGGTGGTCAGGGGGTGAATTGGAAAGTTGGAAAGAATTGGATGGGGGAAGATAAATGCCCCACCTGTTCACAAGGTGATGTAAAGCTACTGTGTGTAGGAAACAGTGAGAATTCTGTGGGTTTTCCTGTGACATCATTAGTAGGTTTACTCTGTTGAGCATGGCCCATGGATCACGGTTTAACCGATGTTCAAAAAATTGTTACTGATTTGTCCCTAGCAGTCCACAGGACAAACTAGTTCAATGGTAGAGTACATATTCTGTATGTGGATGGGGTTTCATCGCCCTCCCCATCTCCCCATGAAAACATCAGGCAGGAAATGATATATAAAATGTCTGCCTTACACTCTTGACAACTGAGACTTTGAGCTGACATATTGGGGAAGATAAACCAAAAGCCTCATTCAGTGTAAGGCAGGCAGTTTCTCAGATATACAAAGACATTCAGGAACAGAGAGAGAGAGAGAGAGAGAGAGAGACATGAATGCAGGACATTCGTGTGTATGTGCATATTTATTTTAATACAAAAGCATTGCAATGTTTATGCAAACTGTGCTGCTGGATTAAAGGTCAGCATTAGAGATGGGGGTATACGAATATCCCCACACAGGTGGAAATAACGAGGGTTTTTGCCGCTGCTGCCGGCTCCGTGGAGCCTTCCTATCGTGCCGTTGTCCGCAATCGATTACCCACTCCTGGCAGGAGGCGGGATGATAAGCCTCTCTGCCAGGTTGCAGAGTGGCTAATTCATTGCGGACAACGGCGGGATAGGAAGCCTCCACGGAGCCGGCGGCAGCAGTGAAATTGTGAAAACCCTCATTATTTCCACCTGTGCGGGGATATTCATATTTGTATACAAATACGAATACCCCCATCTCTAGTCAGCATTTCATGATGTGAGTGTCTTTCACTGTTTAGTAATAATGGAAGAATTTCCAGTTGCAAAGTAGTACAAAAGTATGAAGTGAAACATGATATATATCTTTCATAAATGGAATAGCAGAATTATTTCTCTCTCTCTCTCTCTCTCTCTCTCTCTCTGTGTGTGTGTGTGTATGGAAACTCTAAGGCAGCAGTAATTATATTAGTTCTTGGTGTTAAAACATATGTAATTCCAAAAAAACCCCCATCTCTGCAGTTCAGTGGTATGAAAAATTAAAAACTCATTAGCTTGTCTTCAAAGATAGCACCATGACTGAAAACTAGAAGACAGTAATAATAATGAACAATGATTTTGCATTAATGGAAATGGAGAATGACAGAGGCCCTTTCACATTTATGTATTTTATTGTTGTAACCTAAAAGGCTCATCAGCATCCTTATGTGTTATATATATATAACACATAAGGATGCTGATGTTATATATATGTATATATAGCACCATTTAATATGTGTACACAAAATTTAAGAAGGCCTCTGGCTAAATAACCTACCAGCTAATGAATATGTGTGCAATACAAAACAATTAAGGGATCAGACCAAAATACTGGGGAGGAATGCAATGTAGGTGGCCTGTGATCAAAGAGATGACAGAAGAATCCATACTTGACAGTACAATTGGAAGGAATGAAAAAATAACTTCCCTTGCAAAGCTGAAAGGCATGTCTGCTTAGAGGTTCCACCTTTCTTAACACTGTAGGATGAACACCTGAGGTGGGCAGGTGGGGATGAGCAAAGCACTTTTGCCCATCCATGACTTATTGACTGCCTATAAGTCAAGAGGGACATTCTGAAATGGAGAACTTCCTGCATCCATGGAGAAATGGAAAATCTGAGGAGAAAGTACACAAAAGCATGAGGCTCCCCCCTTGAAGAAATTCTATACACTTGGAATGTGGCAAAAAAAAAAGGTAAAAGATGGGAAGGGCAAAGTTAGACTGCACAGGGCATTTTTCTGCATGAGGAATCATGGGGCCTTACAGTCCACTGATGGTAAAGCTGCTCCACACATCATTTGCTATTGAAAATATGGGCTTTTTAGCCACTCCTGGGTTGATGGAAGCTCTTATTTTCTCCTCAGAGAAAAAAAGGAAAGAAAATCTAGAACACAACTGTATTAACACCACCACTATTAAACCAAATAGCTTTACAGAGATTTTAAAACACTTTCATCCTGTTGGATCTTAAGATATTTGATGGGGGGGGGGGGGAGGAGAAGAGTTTTTGAAACCAAATATAAATCTAAAATACGATATGAATTCTGATTAGAAACTTTATCCAAACAGGCAATTTAGAGAGGGGCCCAGCTCACGGAGCTATTTTAAAACCTATTTTGATTTTGCTGAAACCCTTCTTGAAAATGTACAGTCTCTCCATGTCATCCTTTAGAACAGTGGTGAAGAACTGCCAGCCCAACGGCTGGATCCAGCCTATCATCTCTCCTTGCAGTTCAGGCCCACACTCCAGGGCCATGTCCCTTGGTCTTCTTCATCCATTTCTGCAGTGATTTGGCAATTTAGTGAACTGTCAATGGTCCGTCCTTTAGGAACAGACTACCACCGTACTTAAGACTTTTTACTGTTTGCTGAGTCGCACTAGAAGAATATGGGAAGCATAATAAAGTGGGAGCCTGTGCTGGACTTCAGTCCTGGCAATGGATAGAAGGAGAAAGGGAAACTCTGAATCCAACACATTCTTGTCTAGAAGAATAGCTCAAGAGGGCTCTTCTCCCCTTGGGGAAAAATAATTGTGTATATCTGCACTGCTCATGGGCTGGCTGGGGATGTAAACCCTCCCTTGTTTCATCCTTATACAAGGGGATGAGAAACTGCAATTATTTTCTCCTCAAACCACAAAAGGGTGGGGTAATTTGGGGCACTGTCAGCAAAAGAACAAGAATGCATCTTGTGCAAAAAAAGGCAAAATTGTGGCAATGAATACAAACAACACATGTTGTACAGAATGATAATGGCAGATACACTTTTGAGGATTAGAAGCATTGAAAATATGTTTGTTTGTTCATTCTAACAATCATCCAGTCCACCTGTGCTTGCTCTCTGTCCATGCCTTGCTTCTCAGAAACAGAGGATGCTACAAAAATGTCTGCACAAATTGCTGAGATCTTGGGGGAAAGAGTGGCATTCATCGCCTCTTTCTCTCCTGGAGATGAGGAAGTACTGTATTTTTCCGCGTATAAGATGCTACTTTTTCCTAAAATCATCATTACACTAAAAATTGAGGGGCATCTTTTACACGGAAGTAAGCTGAGAACACGGAGAGAACAAAGCGGCCCATACCTTACCTCTGTAAACAGGCTTCTTTCAGTCACGAGGCTTAGCTTCCTACAGTCAGGAGACTTAGCTTCCTCCAATCATGAGCCTTATGGAACTGACGTCAGCTGATGCTGAACAAACCAATTGGAACACACCTCCTTGGAGGTGGAGCCCGTAGGCTCAGATTCAACAGGGACTCCTAATGTCTGAGCATTCTGAGCCCAGAGGCTGAATACTCAAAGCTAAGTGTTCTTAATTTGGGGGTTAGAAAGGGGGGGTGTCTTATAAACAGGGGTGTCTTATAAAAGGAAAAATATGGTAACTGCTGGAGAACTCAGTGGTTTAAGTATCTGGCTGTAGAGTCAGAGGCTGGGAGTTCATTTCCCCCCATGCCTCCCTGACAGGGGCTAAACTCAATGATCCATAGGGTCCCTTCCACATCTACTGTTCTAAGATGGGCCTGAATTTTTTTTCATTGACAGACTAAATCAACTAGAATGATACATTTAGCAATAATTCTTTACACACCTAGGACTGGCATAGTTTTCCACCAGAACACTATCCTTAGCTCTCTGGGGTGAGCATAAAGATGAAGTTAGAAGCAAATGAAAACTTGATAGCAATAATGGAAAAATTAAATAATTCATCTGTGCATAGCTTTGCCTTTGAAGCCACAGCAGAAATTAAAACGAAACAAGGCAAAAGAAGACTAATAAAGTTATCTCTACATTACTTGAATGTGTGTTACCAAATGGGAAGACCCCAGTTATTTTGCAGGTCTGTAGTTATTGAGAGAGTCTGTGTGAATTCAAAACCAAAGCTGACATCTTCAAATCTCTTGTTCTTATGGCTGCAAGCAACAGCTCCCTGTGGCGAGGCCGAACAAACCTCCTTTTCATGTTTACTTTTCCTGCTTCTCTGTACATTGTGCATTCATTTCCCTCTTTTATAGGTTATTCCTTGGCCACCACACAGAAGTAGTTTGAGAGAGGGGAGGGAGGGAATTGAGTTGCTAAATCATAAATCCTTCAAAAAATAAAATCAACAAAGGAAACTCAAAGTCTGCTGTGCCATATTGTCTGGAACTGCTTTTCACTATTTCATTTGATGAGGAGAATTCAAGTGGCTGATGCACCTTTTAAGTTTCAGACCCTTCAGTTTATGTTATCTTCTGTGCCAGCAAAGGAAAAGAACTTAACAAATGACATGCCAATACTTCAGTGCGCCAAACTAATACAGAGATATTGATTTCCAGTAAGGTCAACATCAATGCTAGATTTGGACTAAATCGTAAGTGACCTTGGAACTGGAAGATGCATTTTCCAACATTTTTCCTTTATTACTGTTTTGCTGCTGTTATCTTTTTAAACGGTGCAGTAGCTTGGCTGGCTTAATAAGAGGTAAAACAAGTAGTACTCAGTGGGTAGGAAACATAATACTTTGTGATCTTCAAATAGTTATCCTTAAAGACAGAGACTTTTGGTTATTTCCAACCCTTGCCACTTTGGCATGCTTGTACCCATCATTCCGTTCTGTTTCTGCATTAATTTGCTATATTTAATATATTAAATCTTCATGTTTTGCTATATTCAAAACATAAAGCAGACATTTTAATAATGCTTAGAATTTTATTTTATTTCAAAATGGTATTTAAATGAGATTTTTTCCCCTTAAACTAACTAGGGGGTACAGCAACAAAATGTAGTACACAGTACGGTGTAACACATGGAGTGACGGACTAGGGCTGAAGAGACTTGGGTTCAAATCCTCACTCAGGCATGGAAACTCACTGGGAAAGTGGAACTGATAAAACCACTCCTTAAATATCTCACCAAATATCACCAAATGGTGTCACTATTGATTCTCACTTGACAGCACATGACATTCACACACAACAAAATAACTGTCCCATTTGAACACCTCACACACCTCTAGTAGATTATAGGAAACCAGTTGGTACTGACATTTCAGTACCTACACACCCTCCAATTTTTGTGGAGGAGGTAATAAGGTTTACTATGGCAATGCAGAGGAACAGATTCTTTCCCCTCTTTTCCTTTTAATTTTGAGTCTACTGCAGCAGGAGCAGAATTAAAACTGAATAAACTTCCAGCCAAGGAAAAATGAGACCAGGTCGACTTTAGCGTGCACTAGGATGAGACATTCTGAACCTCCAGACTCATGTTTTGCTGTACAACCAGCACAGATTGAGATCAGCGATATATTCCTTTACATGCCTTTCTAAAACTGGTTTGAGACTCAGTTGCCTTCAGGACACCAGTAAACTATGTGCTGTGCCATTCTAAAGCCATGAAGACCCATGTACTTTTGCAATCAAAGCATGCAATTTGATGCATGCAGCTTTTTATTCTATAAAGATTGAAGTGGAATCAGGTGTTCCTAATATTTTCAGAATTCAGAATGGTAACTCTTTTTTAACGATTTGAAGGCTACTTATAAATAACATAATATCTCAGGTTCTCAACATCTGATTTCTTTGGCTTTTACACAATTGTAAACAGAATTAATCCAAGAGTAATTGAAGGTATGGCATTACTGTAATAAAACGAAATACATTCTAATCATCCAAAAAGGTGTCAAATAAACACAGTTTATTTATTTATTTATTTATTTATTCGATTTTTATCCCGCCCTTTTAGACAGAGTCTACTTAGGTTGAAGTTTATGGATTCAAGATCTGTAGGCAGGGAAATGTGTTTCAAGAAATCATTGAGATGCACCCATATGTGCATGGGTCCAATATTTTTATACCACACTTCTACCAAGTCTAGGAACATTGCCTCTTGGAATTCTCCGTAATGGTCTGTGCAGCTTAATTCATTGATTTCAGCAGAAAAGTATGCCCACCATCAGCTTTAATGAGATGCCAGGTGCATCAAGTCTTGTCCCCTCCCACCTCTGTTGCCCATCAACCATTCCACAGGATATTAGAAGGCAAAAAGAATGGAAGCAAGACCACTCCATGAACTCAAGCTGGGAGACCAGCAATTGTTGGCTCCTCCTCTCTTTGAGATATTTCCATTTCAATCAGTCATGGCAGAAGAGCTGGTGTGGTGTAGTGGGCAGAATGTGTGGCTACATACAACTCATGAAATCTGGCTCAAATCCCCACTCTGCTCAGTTTTTTTAGACTGATCAACCTCACAGGATGGTTCTGTGGATTAATTGGAAAGGCCACCATGAACTCACTGGCAGAAAGGCAGGATATAAATGCAAATAATCAACCAACCAACCAAAGAAGACCAACCATGTCCAGCTATATTACTGCATTACAACATCATAATCTACTGAGAACTAGTAAATTGGCAGATTATTATTTTTTTACTACAAATACCAGTTCTTCATGTAAGGAGTTCTACCTACCTTATAGACCTTACACCTAAACGTCACGCCTGGGAATAAAGTCTCAATTGGAAGGCTTTGATGCTGAGCTAGGCCTAGAAAATGATCCCATGTAGCACCAGGGCAGGCACAGGAAACTTGGACTGAACTAGGCCTAGCTCACCCTTTAAGCCTTCCAATCAAGACCCTTCTCCCAGATGCATCTCATTGAGGTGTCTGTAAAGTAGGTAAAATTCCCAGAATGGAGAAAAATGGTATTTGTAGTCCAAAAAATCCCCAAATCCCATCCCTAATGGCAAAATTTCGACATTCACTCAGCTTATGGACCTTTCTGTCCCAACTGTCACCCTTGTGCCCTTTCTCTTTTTTCCCCAATAACCTTTAAAAAAAAATTCCCTCCACCAGCCTACAAATTCAGCCTGTACTTTCAGTGGTCTTCCTCTTCTCCATTCTGGTATTCATTCAGCTAGTATCAGCTCTACATGGGTTAGAAGCACTTTAGTTGTTCCTCTGATGCAAACTATCTTTTCTTCTGCTCCATTATTTATTTCTCATTCCCATGCTCCCTTCCCATCACAGCCCTTATTTATTCTTTCCCTCTCCTCACTCTCTTCCCCATGCTTGCCAAACATAAGGCATTTCTCTCCCCCCCCCCCCGGGTTCCCATATTTGAATTACCCAACTCCAGACCTCTGTAGTTGCTTTATTATATCAGTTATATTGCTTATTGTGCAAATCATGTCATAGATTACAAAATGGCTAAGTAGGATCCCCTTCCACTCATTTCCCACTCAGGTCTATTTCTCTGAAACAGGAGTGCAGGTACGATTCTTTCCACGGGCAAAACAAAGTGGCATAGTGGTATTTTAGCATAATTTGTGTGCATCATGTGCACCACTAAGAAGCAGTCTACCTGTCTTTGTACATTAAAATAATAAATACATTTAGGACAGGAGGAGCAAATATCACTCTTTGTCCCTGCTGTTTTAAAAGCTGCTTTATAGACAGAAGAAAGAGCTCCTTGGATTGTTTGTATACAATGCAATAAAATTTAGAATGTTGTATACAATGAATGCAATTTATATATGATTGTTTGCATATTCTGGACAAGCCACAGTCCAAGATGTTTTGTACATCCACACCATTTCTCATTACAACAGTGGAGGCTGGTAACTCCAATTTCTTTTTTTCTTTTTAAAGAAAAAGGGGAAATAAAACCCACTAAAAACAAAACACAAAAATACAGGTGGAAATCACCCATATTCAAAAGAGAGTGTTCCACAAATTAGCCTGTGTGGTGGTGGAGGAGCAGAAGAGCTCTTACATACATACTGTATGCTATAAAGGGAGATAGTATATATAGATATTATATATGTGATATTAATTTTTCTACCTTTGCTTCAGTCATCCCAATACTGTATGATTATTATGTGTTTTCCATTTACTGGCAGTCAACAGTCTAGCTGACAAAGTAAAGACAGAAAATGTTGATGATCTAAAAGCTGATAATGAAATAATGAAAGAATACCACGTACTAGGGACATTGTAATTTTTTTTATAGGTAATAACTTCCAATTCAATAAAAATCAGTTTCCAAAAATTATAAATTCTAAGGCAACCCACTGTAAGTAGGTAGGTAGGTACCAAGCTGACTACAATTCCTCCAACAATACAGAAAAGGAACTTTCAATATCAGAATTCAATCTAAGAGGGGTCAAATACTATCTATTGATAAAGTTTAGACTATGTGCTTAATGGCTAGCCAAAACTGATTTAAATGGAGCAAATTGCCATAGCCTGTGCTAATCATTATCCTTAATTTAAACTTGCAATTCTGACTCCCAGCTCTTCTTTAATCCTGTGTTATTACTATAAATTGAGTGTACAAGAATATTATAAATATGAGAATTAAAACTTCCTTTACTTGGGAAATACCAGTGAAATGTACTATTTGTAAAAGATGGAACCAGTTGGAATGAACATCTTCCAGCTGATTTCTTATTTCTAGAATTATTTTGGAATTATTTCCTTCAAAAATATCTTTCAAATACTACAGCCCTTTACTCTTCCAATTATTATTTTTTTTAAAAAAGGATGATGTAAACATGGAATTACAGGAGAGGAGGTTGGAGTTACTTTTTTTTTCAGTTCAAGTGTGCTGTCAATTCAGTCTGCAGTGCACTTTAGAGATACTGTCCATGGTGCTGAACCCTATCCCTAAAATGCATTCAGCACCTTAGATATCTCCAAGTAGATTCACAGCACCTCTGACACTGGTGTCCCATCACCAGCACCACCAGCTACCATTGTGTCATGGAACTTCAGTGTCTTTAACAAATATAGCCTTCCCAAAGTAGGAATTCTACAAAGTCTGGGCATTTTCCAAAAATCTGCAACTTAGAACATAAGGAGAGCCCTGCTGGTTCAGGCCAAGGATCCATCTAGTCCAGCTTCCTGTATCTCACAGTGGCCCCACCAGATGCCTCTGGGAGCACACGAGACAACTAGATAACTGAGAGTGAGAGTGTGTGTGTGTGAGAGAGAGAGAGAGAGAGAGAGAGAGTAAGCAAATAATAATTTTAAAAGAGAGTGGCCAGAGCATATTTAAGAGCTGAAAGAGCAGGTCTTCAGACCTAGAGAACTGTAGCAAGCACAAAGTACACACAAACAAGAACAACTGTTGCAGAAATTAATTTCAGAGTAGAGAAAATTTCTCAACCCAGAAAACTGCAGAATGCACACATAGCATATGCAATGAAATCCACAAGGGGGGGGCAAATCAAGAAGACTTTGATGTGTGTGAAGTACGATATATTAACAACTACACAGTCCTCCATGAAGCACAGTTTCTGAAATCACCTTGCTGCACCTCTGCACTACTTTGTGCCCACTTATTTTCTCCAAATGAATCATAATGACCTGATTCAGCACTGGGGTTGACAAAGGAATACTCAATAATGCTCCAAAAGTGCTTATTATGCTCAAAAATACTTTTTAAATAGTAAATAATATTATACTATGTAATAATAGCAATGATGGAATTCAAAAATATCATTCTTTCTGCTATTGCCTTCCTAAAGAAATATGTCTTTGCCTGTTAGCGGACAGATGTGGGGGGATATTACGGCCTCCCTCCAAAAAGTTGAACACCTCAGGAGCAGCCACCGAGAAGCCCTCTGTGCTTGAGAGTAATGGGATAGAAAGAAATGGCTCTTCTGGTGATCTTAACATCTGGGCAGGCTCAAATGTTCCTTAGATTGCAGGAAATGCCTATAGTGTCTTATCTCTTTGAGAAGAAAAGCACAGTGCAGATTTATTGCAGTGTGAGCTTTCATAGATCAAACTCTGCTTCTTTTCATGATCCACATGCTCAAAAGCTTTACTGTAATCCATAAAGTATAAATGCATTTCTTTCTAAATTCTTTGGTATGCTCCAATAGCCAACATATACTTGCAATATGATCTCTAGTACCCTTTCTGAATCCAACTTGAATGTTTGGCATTTCCTAAACTTTCTAAACTTAAACCTAAACTTTCTTAACTGAATGATATTTGCTACAGTGGCTTATTATGCTTTTTGTGCAATCTATGTGCTAATGGATAAATAAATAAAACTGAACGCAGTTAATCTAAGTCATTTCCATTTAATTTAGAGCCAGATTTCAGATTAATGTGACTATTTCATTCAATCATAGTTCACATTGCATGGTCACAATTTGACAAATCATTTAAGATTCATTTTACTTGTTATGCCACAACTACCAGAAACAATGTTGCATTTTAAATATTACAGAGTACAGAGACAGTCATTAAAGGTGCCAGAAGTTCCTTCTCCCCATCCTGCCTGCTTCCTTTGAAGGCTTTCCCTTGCTGTTCATCATCAGCAACAGAAAAGATGCAATTAAAAACTTGACTGACATATTATAAAGCTCTAGCAAGTGACATATTGTCATTTCCATTCACATTATGTAAGGCTTATCAATTAAAGAAAATTGCAGCTTTAGACAGCTCCAAATGAACCATGAGCATACATTATTTAGTAAGGTGTATTAAAAGTATCTTCCCTGGAAAAGACCCTGATGTTGGGAAAGTGTGAAGGCAAGAGGAGAAGGGGACGTCCCGACAGAGGACGAGATGGTTGGACAGTGTCATCGAAGCTACCAACATGAATTTGACCAAACTCCAGGAGGCAGTGGAAGACAGGAGGGCCTGGCGTGCTCTGGTCCATGGGGTCACGAAGAGTCAGACACGACTTAACAACAACAATTAAAAGTATCTGCAAAGGAGTTAATGGCTCTTTATTAGAAGGCATCTCTTTTGATAAATCTTGGGGAAAGTTTATAAATTAGGCACAATGATATAGTCCTTAGCTCAGCAAAACCAAAACATAAGATAGCCATAGTCATTTCTAAAGATCTGCACCCAAATATATCTGTGGCTTATTGCTTGAACGATATTAGCTTTTAATTAAAACTAGATCTACATGAACACGTAAAACTCCACATTGCTATCATTACATCATGTGCATCTGTGCCACACTGGCAACTTATCGAGTCAGCTGAAGAATTTGGAAATATTTAAGGGAGCTGTTGCAATTCCCTATTTTTCCATGTATAAGACACTACTTTTTCCTAAAATCATTACACTAAAAATTGAGGGGTGTCTTATACATGGGAGTAAGCTGAGGAGAGAACAAAACGGCCCGTACCTTGCCTCTGTAAACAGGCTTCCTTCAGTCACAAGGCTTAGCTTCCTACAGTCCGGAGACTTAGCTTCCTCCAATCACGAGCCTTATGGAACTGATGTCAGCTGATGCTGAACAAACCAACTGGAACACATCTCGTTGGAGGTGGAGCCTGTAGGCTCAGATGCAATAGGGACTCCTAATGTCCAAGCGTTCTGAGCCCAGAGGCTGAATACTCAAAGCTAAGTTTTCTTAATTTTGGGGTTAGAAAAGTGGGGGGGTGTCTTATAAATGGGGGCGTGTTATAAACAGAAAAATGTGATATGTAGCTAATTCTTTATTGGTCGAGATATTTACTTGCACCTCCAGGGTGATGTTTTAGCCTCTAAAAATCAGATCAACATTTGATTTGAAAATAACAGTGCAAATCAGAGCTTTTGGTGGATTCTCCCTTACAGTATGAAAGAAAATATTGTCTAAGCCACATTTAGAACCTGGTGAAATTCTCCCTCACAGCTCCATGAAACTGTCATGATCTGAGATTAAGGCAAGAGCTGAAGGAGCTGAAATCATCATAATCATCATCATCACCCTCAGGATGATATGAACAAGGGATATACATGTTTGCTTATTTCATTCTTACATTTGAGAACAAACAAAATCAAAAAGATATACCAAGATTTTTGGCTTTTTTTTTTTTTTTGCATTTGGGGATGTTTTGGGCAGGAAAAAAATGGTGAAAGTGGTTTTAGCACAAATTCGGACACAAGCCTACAAAAACCCACAGAACATTTCCTGATTTTATGCCGTGCTCAACAGATAATATCTCCAGCACGCTGTCAGTCTCAGCAATTGTTTTGCACACCTAATTTGCCATGGATCTGAAATATGGAGGACACACAATATCTCAGGGTCACCTTAGGCCACATCACCCAGTTTGGAACAGTTCTGCACATTTGTTTAGTTACACTATTAATAAGTTTTAAAATTCCAGGTAACCATTTCACAGCATCAAGGTTTATGCCAGGCATGGATTTTTCTAAATTTTACCTCTGCAGAACGGAACAGGAAAATCCCATGATGCTCCATTTCCAGGACTCATGATACAAGTCAGCATCGCATGACCTTCTAAGATGTAGCCTGAAATGCAGCTGTAGCGAATTTTATCTCCAATATTGAATCTCGTGCCATGAAGAACTCCTTTAGGTATTTCTCCAGGGTTGCCACAGGTATGGCTGGGTAGCACTGTTGAAAAAAGAGGAGAGATGCCATTGAGGTAGAATGTATGGAACAAAAACTAATAACCCTCTTTGTGCACTAAATGTTTATAGACATTCTGTTTCTCCCCTTGACCTCCTTTCACTTAGGCCAGAACTGAACATAACACTAAGCCCATACCTACAAAACTGTGTTCCCTCAAGTTCCAGAATGTTGGATTGCAAAAGCCATTAGTTTTCCAAGTCACACATCTTGCATTTCCCCAGCTTTGATTTAGCCACGGAACCTTGTCATCTTGTGCCTCAGCCCGTCACTACAGAACAAAACAACAGTGTCCAACTCTCCTCTCGCCTCCCAACTTCCTTTTTTTCCACCGCAAGGATGCACTGTAACTCAGTCTTTGCCAAACACATTAAAAGAGAATTCCACTTCCAGTATGCCACTGGGTGCATGGGTGGGTGGGGAGCAACCCTGTATCTTTTTTTTTTCTAGCAAAGCTCAGGTATTCCATAAGAGTCTCATGATTGTTTCAAAATAGGTGTATCCCAGGAAACATCATGTCTGGTACAGATACAGGGAACTTTAAAACTCCATTTTGCCCTTTATCCCCATGCCATGTGCTGCTGTGTTTTAAAAATGGAAAGAAAATCTCCTTTGAGTATTGTATTTATCTTAGAAGTGCTGAAAAGACATGTAAATTCAGATTCCACCTCCCTTACATACCCTCTCAGGCTGATATACTCCACTACAATGTCAACCATCTTCTGCCTCACCCCTCCTCCTACGATCACATCTCCTTTTCCTCTGCCAGCTAGCTGGCACATTATTGAATGAACAGTTGGAAGGTTAAAAGCAACAAGAACAAAAACAGGCTAAGAACAGCGGGTTGCTTGATAATGTACTGCATAGGGACCTGACAAATCAGAAACGTGCCCATACTGATGTTGGGGCAGAGAATGAAAGGATGTTTTATAGAGAGTAGCTTCCTGCACACTCCTTTGCAAAGGATTCCATTATCATGTTAAGCTTCCCCTTCTTCTCCCTCTCCCCATCACACCTCTGCTTTTTGAAACCTTCTCTCTCCTCTCTCTGGCTTGTCCATTGGTGAATGAAACAAGGGATATAGAAGAATATATTGTGCTTAATAATGTGTTTTTGTACACTTCCTAAGTGTTTATTTCCTAAGAATTTATTTAAGAGAAAGACATTTGGACAAACCAACTCTCCACTTCCCATATACTATTAGTTTCTCATTTTGTATGTGTCCCATGCACTCTGCCACAAGTCTACTCAGAAGCTAATAAGGTGGAGCCTATTCACAGTGCTTTTTATTTCTTATTTCCAGACCAGAAGGCGTTTCATGTAATATCCTTTTTATATTGTGTTAATATATCAACTGTGGTTATTTGTGTAGTAATAAAAGTGCAAAAATATGGGGTGAAATGCGGATGGGGATACTCTGCATTCGGTAAATGGGCAAGAGAATGGGCAAGAGAGTACAGTTCAGATTTCATTTCAGATTTCCTGGGAATAAAACTACTATTAAGTAATTATAGAAAGTAGATCAACAAATACTACAGAACAGCAGCCACCTAGTGGACAAGATGATTACAACATGGGGTTTCTCTGAGAGCAACGTTACAGCCAGAGGGGCAAGAAGGATTGAATTATGGTATAATGGATGACTTAATTGGCGCATGTGCACACACATGCACACGCACACACATGATCACTGATATGTAAACATGGTCTTCCTTGGTAAGTCTGATTCTATAGTCCTGCATCACTAAGAGGATAATGCTGTACAAGTGGCAAATAATGAGTTTCTCTGAGCATCTATTCCTACTCTTTGAGTAAATAAACTGTACTTAAGATAATGGCATACTCTTCCCCAGGACATAAGTATTTGCTCATCAGATAAATCTTCAGTGTAGTGTGTGATACCACTTCAATTATCATTTGTGAAATACTACACCTTCTTAGTTATTAGCATTTAACCAACTGTTAAATGCTTAGATGCTCAATTCACTACCTTGGAACTATGTTATTTATTTATTTATTTATTTATTTATTTATTTATTTATTAGATTTATATACTGCCCATCTAGAACGTGTCTACTCTGGGCGGTTACCTTGATCCACATACAAAATGAGGATTTGCGATTGACTTCAGTTGGATGTGACCTCTATACAGAATCATCACTTTATCACTTTATTTTTATTTATATAGCCTGTAGTCACTAATTCATCAGTTTACAGCCAAACATGTACAAAAAACACAGTAAACATTTTTACAAGGCAAAGCAGAAATGAGCAGAATCAATTGGAACTTTTTGGCCCACATAAGGCAAGCTGAAATGAAAGTGAGTCCCTATCAAATGGGGATTTCTGCAGGACTGTGTCCTTTTTGAATTAGTTCTGTCACCTTCTTAGCCCAAATAAAATACTGTATATATCCTATGAATTAGGATTTTATTTTATTTTATTATTTTGCAAAGCTGTGGACAGAAGCCAAAGAGAAAAACATCTGTATCACCACAACAAGTCTTTTCATAGAAGAAGAACCTTCATGATAGTCTTTTCTCAGGGGAACAACTGCAATATTTCACTGTCCCTTCTAAGGCTGCCATATCAACAAATTCCTATTCTCTGAGATTTCAGGGCTAGAAACTGAGACCAAAAGATAGGCCTTTATGAGGTCACGAGTGGGGAGTGGGGTACAAAAGGTAAAAACAGAAGAGTTGTCTGTGAATGTGTCCTTGTATCTCAAAACAAAAAACTTGGGGGACATTTGTACTGGCAAAACAGCTTGCTATTTGGATCGTTTTTATTTTATTTATTTATTTATTTATTTATTTATTTATTTATTAGATTTGTATCCCGCCCATCTAGACTATGTCTACTCTGGGCGGCTTAAAGCAAAACATGAAAAACAACATATAAACAATTAAAATGACAATTTAAATCAATAATATTAATAGCATTCAAGATGGAAAAGCAAAATGGGAGTTAGGATAAAAAAGAAAATCAAGTAATGACCGGAGGGAAGGCCCGCCTAAAGAGCCAGGTCTTAAGTTGGCTCTTAAAAACACCCAGCGAGGGTGCCAGGCAAATTTCCGACAGAAGTTTATTCCAAAGTCGAGGGGCCACTGCCGAGAAGGCCCGGTTTCTTGTTCTTTCCCTCCGGGCCTCCCTCGGCGTTAGGCCCCTCAACCGCCTTTCCTGGCTGTATCGAGCGATTCGAGTAGATCAGGGTGGGAGAAGGCGTTCCGCTAGGTATCGAGGTCCTAAACCGTTTAGGGCTTTATATGTCAACCTTAACACTTTGAAATCAATGAGGAAACGAATGGGCAGCCAATGCAAGGCAACCAGAGTGGGAGAAATATGCTGATGTCTTCTCATCCCACTAAGAAGTCTGGCCGCCGCATTCTGCACCATCTGGAGCTTCCGCATCAATCTCAAAGGTAGCCCCACATAGAGTGCATTACAGTGGTCTAACCTCGAGATTACAAGCGCATGGACGAGAGTGGTGAGGGCCCCGCCATCAAGATAGGGACGCAGCTGGGCAATCCGCCACAGATGGAAATAGGCGGAGCGGACCACTGACGGCACCTGGGTTTCCATGGTGAGCGCCGGATCCAGATGGACCCCCAAGCTGTGAACCTCACTCTTCGAGGTGAGAGTCACCCCCCCCCAAAAGAGAGGGAGTTTCCCAAACCACCGATGGAGGGGCCGCCCACCCTCAGGACCTCCGTCTTGTCCGGGTTCAGCCTCAGCCCATTCTCCTGCATCTATCGCAGTACAGCCTCCAGACAGTGCTGAAGGGACAGAACGGCATCTACTGAGGTAGGTGAAAAGGAGATGTAGAGCTGAGTGTTTTATGCTGTTTTGTTAAAAGTGCCCACATATGTGTTGACTTACAGCAATCCATCCTGCCTCTTTTTTAGAGCTGTTCCTCTCCTTTTTGGCACAGCAGTAGGGCTACAGGTTTGTGGGGTTTTTTGGCAAGATTTGGAGCGCTCCTAATAAACCTGTTCTGTAGCTTATGTGGATGGTTAGTCCGCACCAAAATACAGGAGGACCTCCATAGGAGGACCTGTTTCAGTCACGATTTGACTTAACTGCAGCTGACTGAAGTTTTTTTATTATTATTATATAAGTTACAATCCTCAGGTCACATAACAAAAAAGAAAAAAGTAATAATTACCTATAAATACAGTTACACTTCCAATAATTTTCTTATCTATAGTATACTAATAATTTTTAAACATTTATAAACATTCTACTTCTAACCCTACAGTTATTCAAGCTAACCAGCATTTCAGCCCATTTTCCAATTGATCTCCTGCACCAGAGGCCAACAAGGGATACCATACTTCCATAAATTTATCTTGTTTTATTTCACCTCTATAGAGTTTAAAGGAATGTCAGTTTTTCCATCAGAGCCAGTCTCCATATTCTATTTTGAAATCTTTGCAAGGACAAGTCCTGAGCATCCTTCCAGTGTTGGGCAATTTCATTACGGGCTCCTCCTAATATACTCACAATTAGTTCTTTATTCACAATGCAGCTGACTGAAGTCCGAAATGAAGGATGGCCCATTCATCTGCTTCTCTGGACCGGGGAGTTGTGATGTATCCCCCCAACGGCTGTTTCAAGGGACTGAATCCTTGTTTCCTCCAATGGGACAGGTTGCCATTGATGTAAGCATTCCTTAGCGCCTCACTGCTTGACTTCTGGCCCCTTGTCATTTGTATTTGGAAGTGTTCACTACTATCCATGGTTTCAGGCATCTGCGGGGGGGGGGGGCTTGGAATCTATCCTCCATGGATATGGAGGTCTTACTAGAGAACTATGGGTGGTGTTATCTGATACAACAAACCTGTGATGTATTTGATGGGTTGTGGCACTGAAAGGGATGATGGAGAACCACTTCCTCTGTTTTCATCTATTCCACCATTTTACATTTATATATCTGTATCTGTATCTATATCTTGATTCACCATTACTTTAGATAAATGAGATACATTAATGGTATTATATGTACCGTGCTAGGTAGATGCATTGCTGTTTCACTATGTCACTTTATTTAACAAAAAAAGGTGAAAGTTGTCATGGCCCACTGAATGACAGCTGTGGAAAAAGGCAGGGAAGCAGGTGGGATTAGGAGGGTTATTAATTGAAAGGGGAACAAATTGGGACAATCCAAAGACCTGTCTGGACCCTTCTCATGGGAGAAAGATATTGATCCCTGTGAATGGAACGATCTCTCAAGTGAAAGATAAACTAGATTGGACGAAAGATAAGAAGATTGTCAGTGCAAACCAGACCCCTCCATCTTCCTCCATCTGGATATGCCTTTAGTATGTCGCTCAAAATGGCACAAATGCAACAGCTAGCTCTCTTCCCAGTGAGTGCCATTTCACTATGAAAAAGTGTTCTCTACACGTGTTTTGATAATTTTATGATAGTCAAAAGCAACATGTGATATCCGGGGGGTAAACTTAGAACTATCATGACACGTAGTTCTATCAATTCTGCATATTCATATATTTGAACCTCAATAGTAGATAAGGCTCCTGCCCACCGATACTGGCCCAACAGCAGGTACTTTCCTCAACACATACACACATCACGCCATTTTTGAGCTATGCTTATCTGCCGTTGCACTTGTTTGACAAAATGACTACTGATGGCTTAGGTGGAGAAAACTCCTCTATAATTTTTTTACCCCCAAAATGAATTTATAACTAAAGATTAATGTTTTATTTATGTTTTGCTTCAGATTACTTCTGAATATTATTTTTTATGTTTTTATGCACTAGTCCTTTTGTTTAAAATGAAAGGGACTGCCTCTTTCCAGTCATTTCATTTACTTTTACTCATTCATGTTTTCCAGCGCCAGTCCAAAAAAGGCCTTAAAGAACTCATAAAAGTGTTCTCTACACGTGTTTTGATAATTTTATGATAGTCAAAAGCAACATGTGATATCCGGGGGGTAAACTTAGAACTATCATGACACGTAGTTCTATCAATTCTGCATATTCATATATTTGAACCTCAATAGTAGATAAGGCTCCCGCCCACCGATACTGGCCCAACAGCAGGTACTTTCCTCAACACATACACACATCACGCCATTTTTGAGCTATGCTTATCTGCCGTTGCACTTGTTTGACAAAATGACTACTGATGGCTTAGGTGGAGAAAACTCCTCTATAATTTTTTTACCCCCAAAATGAATTTATAACTAAAGATTAATGTTTTATTTATGTTTTGCTTCAGATTACTTCTGAATATTATTTTTTATGTTTTTATGCACTAGTCCTTTTGTTTAAAATGAAAGGGACTGCCTCTTTCCAGTCATTTCATTTACTTTTACTCATTCATGTTTTCCAGCGCCAGTCCAAAAAAGGCCTTAAAGAACTCATAAAAACAACTAAAAAAATTAGAGGCAAATAAACATATAATCAATTTATTCCAAAAGCAGGCAACAATACAACCAGCTACCCCCCCCCCAACAAACCCCTGCCAAAAATATAAACCTTTAACAGAATAAATACACAATAAACTAACCAAATATTTTTTTAAAAAAAAATTAAGCAGGGAAAGTACACACAAACACAGGAAAAATAACAAAACATACACAGAGAGTATCCCACCCCCCAAAAAAAAGAAAAGCAAGAAAGCAAGCAAATGCAAAAACAAACAAACAAAAAAACAATCAAAGTCCTACTTACAAGTCATATAACTCCCACTGCAAACTTGCAATATCCTTCCTGCATGGATTTTGTATACACACTACACTATATAACTCACAGCTGATGGAGGATAAATTTATTCACCTTGTATTTTGATGCAATGTAACCTAATTTGTATTCCTCAAGCTACTGTGTAAAATGAAATGCAGTTGTATTTTGATGTTCACACTGTTTAAAACTTTGTAATGCAGTTCTCCAATCAAATAATGTATATATTATGGAAAGGTACGCTGCAACTGGTATCAGGACCCATCCTTATATTTCAGCTACTACAAGGCAGCCCCAGTTTGGAGATACAATTCCGAATAAGATTGGCCATTAAAAAAAAGAAAAAGAACTCCAGGGGAAAATGGCAGACAAGATCCCAGCCGTTGGACGGTCGGTTTACCGACCTGGAACAACGCTGCTGGCATTTGCCCACCAGCCTGGAGGACACAAAATTGGCTGGGTACGCTAATGGCGTGGGCGGGAGAGTGCAAGTATTTAAAGGAGCGCTCTCCGTTTGTTCACCCTCCTTTTTCCTTTTGGGCACCAGGGTCGGAGTGACGGTGACGGAGGAAAGAGCGATCGAATTCAGAATCTCGGAGGAAGCAGCGGTTTTTGGGTTTGGAAGGGCAGCCCCACACTCCCTTCCCGGGTTGTATTTATTTAATTATATTTAATTACTTATAGTGAGCCTTATAGTTTTATTTGAGTTATTTTGTGGGACCTTCAAAGCGAGAGAGAGGGGAAGCGGCGGCGCGGTCCGCGTCCGCTGTGGGGAGGCGATCTGCCTAAAAATATTGCCAGCAGGAATCTTTTCTACTTACGTCCTGTGCTGCCTTGAACTCTGTATAATCAGGGGTTTAAAATTTTTGAGGAGCTATTTAAGTACAGAAGGCACTTGGAGGGAGCCTTAATGGATGGATTTCCCCTATCCCCACAGCCCTCCATCCATTGACTAGCTGTTTTATTTTAATATAGTGGGCTTGTAGTCCTTTAAAGCGTGCCCTATGGAATTTTGAGTCACCCTGTAGGTGTTGAGGTTTAATTTATTCTGCGTTAGCTATGTTTTTGAAAGATATTGTGTGGGAAGATCTGTTAATTAGGCTTGGTTTGCCTGGTTTGTAGTTGTGGGACACCATTTTATATTTCTAATTTTTGCGGCCTTTCTCTAGCCCGCCATTTTGATTTGTGAGCTGTATTAATTAATTATTTCCTTTATAGGACTATTTGATTGATAGTTAATTGATAAATTAATATTAGTCATATTGGTTGTTTGTTTACCTAGAATAAATTGATTTTGGGTTAATTGCTAGTAATAAGATTGTTTATATTGACTGCATTGCATTGAATAAATTTCATCACAGGTTAATTGCTAAAATAATAATATCTATAGGTCATTGAATCTCTTGATTAGTGTTATAGTTATAATAGTAAAATCAATAGGTAGATTAATACAGGAATAAATTTATATGTACTTGGTTGATAGAATTAATTGAGGGGCTAGATTTAAAAGTTATATAGTATAATAATAATAATAATAATAATAATAATAATAATAATAATAATAATAATAATAATAATAATAATAATAACAATAACAATATATTTATATATATAAATAAATGCATAAGAATATTTATGTATTATATATCAATAATAAATAATTAAATTGTTAATTAATTTGGATATATATATATATATTTGCCTACAGTTAATTAGTTGTCATAATTGATTGATCAGTAGATATTGATGTTTATTTATATGTAAGGGTGTTATTATTATTGGATTGGGACAAGGATAAAGCTTTGTGGGGTGACATTTATTAGTGAACAGTTTCAGGGCGTTAGTTCAGTTGAACAGGTAAGGGAGCCTTGGACCAATTAGGGTCATAATGGCTTCAAAGAAGGGGCGTGGTACAGGTAAAGGCAAAACCCCGGCGAAAAAGAGACCTGTACCACAAGTGTCACCACAGCAGTCATCCTCTGAGGATGAATCATGGTCAATGTTGAAAGGGTTGCAAGAGAAAATGGTAGCCCTAGAAGCGCAGAGGGTGGCAAAGCAAGCATCTCAACAACGTGAGGTATCTCCTCGCCGGTCAGTTAGGGACACTAAGAGCCACAGAAAGAATGAGTTAAAGGCTTTGACTCAAGACCTGATGGAACGCTTTGCTGCTTTTGAGTCTATACAGGTCCTGGAGAGGGATACCATGGAGACGCAGGAAGCATTGGCTCCAGAGAATGCGGAGCAGAATGTGGTAGAGGAGGCTGAACCTAGCACTTCTCAGGTGGTGGAAGTTCCCACAACACCGTTGGGGTCATCTGGTGAGTCCCCTATTACACACAGTACTCCGGCACCCTCATCTGCTTGGCCATGGGCAGGAGGCCCTTCTTGTTGCCACACTGCACACACACCTTACAATGCTCCACCCATGGGGGGGGGCATGGTATGGCATGGCCCTATGCCAATGCACAATGTTGTGGTTGGGGTATGCCATATGCGACCCCGCCCTCAGCAAGTACGTCAGGTAGTGGAGTTGGCAGCGGTGTTTCGCAACATCCGTCAGTACCCAACATGGGGTTTAATTCTGTGCCCTTGCAGGCTTTGCCTTATGGGGATTACTCTACTCCTCTAGGAGATCATTTGACCCCGGCCGCAAAAGAAAAAATTTGACAAGGAGAATTTGTGGACTTTTTTGACCTTTTGAACCGCGAATAGGACATTAAAGAAATTGATAAAGACAACGAGAAGGAAAAAGAGAAGCTTAGATGCAAGAAACCGGATAGGAATTGGACCAATTGGGTTCCAGGCTTTATAATATATGCCGGGGTCCTAGTTAAGGTTCAACCTTGGAGGGCTTCGTCGCTATTGCAATATTTTGACATAATATGTAGAGCATACACTGATTTTGCGGGGCAGGATTGGCTCCTTTATGACCAAGCCTTTCGAATGAGGAGTGCCATTCAGCCCAACTTACGTTGGGATGAGCCACAGCCAGGATTATGACACTGGCTAGGCCTATGGCAGGAGATAGATTTGATTGCGGCCATTTGAATAAAAGATCGGCTGGCACTCCTACATCCCGCCCTGGGGTGGGGCAGGCGGTTCAAACCCGTCTACCCTGATATGACTATAATTACAAAGGGTTCTGTTCCAGAAACCCATGTAGGTTTAAACACAAGTGCATCACATGTGGAGGCAGGCACCCGAACTCTTCTTGCTTCAAATCTGATGGGCTGCGCCTGACTAAGGGAGCAGGAAGTGGGAAAAAGCCTGAAGGGGGTAGCGGTCCCTCTGCTAAGGGGACCCACCCCAATTAAGGTTGAGGTGTTGGAGGCGTGGGTACGGACGTACCCACGAAGTGGTGATGCAGATTATTTAGTTCAGGGCTTTCGTTATGGTTTTAGGATCCCTGCGTTAGGGGATTGTTTGGCATTCATGGCACAAAACCTCTGATCGGTAATAGGCATGGAGGACATTGTACAGAGAAAAATTGGTAAGGAGGTTGAGGAGGGAAGGGTCCTAGGACCTTTTACCGAGCCTCCTGTAGCGAATTTGAGAGTCTCCCCTTTGGGAATAGTGCCCAAAAAGGCCCCGGGGGAGTTTCGCTTGATACACCACTTGTCCTTTCCGGAGGGGGAGTCGGTCAACGATGCCATCCCTTCGGAACTGTGTACTGTACGATACACCTCATTTGATGAGGCGGTTAATATGGTCAGGGCCTGCGGGGTAGGGGCGGAACTGGCGAAATGTGATGTTAAATCAGCATTTCGGATTTTGCCAGTTCACCCCATTGATTTTAATCTATTAGGTTTTCAGTTCCAGGGTCAGTACTACATAGACAGGGCTTTACCCATGGGCTGCTCGATCTCATGTGCTGCCTTTGAAAAATTTAGCACCTTCATTGAGTGGAAAATTAGACAGAGGGTGCGCTGCAATTCAACAGCGCATTACCTGGATGATTTTCTTTTTTGTGGTAAAGGGAATTCTGGGAAGTGTAGGATGATATTAGAGGAATTCCAATCTTTGGCGAGGGAGCTTGGCTTACCTCTTGCGGAGGAGAAAACAGAGGGACCGGCCACGTCCCTAACGTTTCTCGGGATTGAACTGGACACAATGCAGCAAACTTCAAAGTTGCCCCATAAGAAATTGGAAGACCTTAGGGTTAGAGTTAGTGAATTATTTGGTAAGAAAAAAGTGACTCTCAAGGAGTTACAGGAATTAGTGGGGCATTTAAACTTTGCGTGTAGAGTGGTAGCTCCAGGCCGCACCTTTCTGTGGCGCTTTTATTCTTCCATGAGAGGTCTTAAGCGACCACTGCATAGAACTAGAGTAACAAAAGGTATGAGAGAGGACTTGCTTGTCTGGAAACACTTTTTGGAAGAGTTTAATGGGGTCTCATTTTGGAGATCCGAGCTCAGTTTGAGAGCTGACTTCCAAGTGCATTCGGATGCTGCCGGGTCATGGGGATTTGGTTTTTACTTCCGGGGTCACTGGTGTGCCGGCACATGGCTGGATGAATGGCACAAAGAGGGCATTATGAGGGATTTAACGTTTTTAGATTTTTTCCCAATAGTTGGGGCTCTTTGGCTGTGGGCCGAAGAATGGTCCAACGCCGTGGTTCGTTTTTGGTGTGACAACCAAGCGGTTGTCTACATCATAAACAACCTATCATCACACTCTGATAGGGTCATGGAGTTAGTTAGAGCCTTTACTTTGAGGGCATTGCAATTTAATGTATTGGTGCATGCCTGGCACGTCCCTGGTATTGATAACAGGATAGCTGATGCTCTTTCGCGCCAACAGATCGAACGGTTCAGGGAGCTAGCCCCAGAAGCCAGGAAGCTGCCAGAAGTTCTTCCACCGGAGGTCTGGCAGATTGGCGTGAAGAAGCATCAAGAGTGATAGGTATGGCATTAGCTCCCAGAACTAGGAAGGGTTATCTAACTACAGCAGGCGAGTTTAAAGAGTTTAGGAATACTATGGCACTTGAGCAATTATGGCCGGCTCCTGTAGAACACTTACAACAGTTTATGGTTTTTCTACATAGAAAGGGGCTTGCGCCGAGCACTATTCAGGGTAAACTGTCAGCATTGACCTTTTATGCTAAGCTTAACGGCCATAAGGATTTTACTGGTGATTATAGGATAAGGAAAATGCTGGAAGGATGGGCCAAGGAGAGGGGAAGGGTGTATGATTCCAGGACACCTATCTCCCCGCTCCTTCTTGAACAAATTTGTGATCAATGGGAAAAATGGTGTAAGGACCAATACGAAGTGGCTTTATTTAAAGCAGCTGCTTTGATAACCTTTTTTGGTGCCCTTCGGGTCAGTGAGTTAGTTGCTAAGGGAAAGGCGGACACCTCTAGATACGCATTGCAGCTGAGTGACATTTTTATTCAGGATCGCAGCTTAAAAATTACAATCAGAAGATCAAAGGCTGATCAGAGGGGCAAAGGGAAGTTATTGGTCTTAGGGCAATGTGGTATTAAGACTATTTGCCCTGTCGAGGCCACCCAGGCTTTCCTGGCAGTCAGAGGCCAGGAGCCTGGTTATTTTTTGCAGCATGCTGATAGGTCTCCATTGACGAGGTTTCAATTCTGGAAACTCACAGATTTGGCATTAGAGAGAGTGGGGGTCAAGGGCATGAGATTTGGGACACATTCGTTTAGAATAGGAGCAGCATCCACAGCAGCGGCCCTTGGGTATAGCTCTGATCAAATTAACACGCTGGGCCGATGGTCTTCGTCCAGCTATCGAAGGTATATTAGAGCTCTACCTAATATGTAGGTGGGAGTGTTTATGTCATTGCAGGTGCCATGGGGACTGGAACTCGAAGACACGTGTTGATCATCGGCCACAGCTTTGTACATTGGGCAGCACGTTATGCTGCCAAGTCCCACTTGGGGACTGACTTGGGGCTTGGTGCCCATGCACATGTTTCTTGGAAAGGCGTGCGTGGCTTACAGTGGATCCAGCTTGGAAGGATGATGGCATTTCACCAGTCCCCACCAGATATCTTGGTAATTCATTTAGGAGGCAATGATTTACCCAGAGTGACGAGTAAGGCACTGATCTTGGACATTTTGAGAGACCTTAGATGGTTGAAGACCAAGTTTCCTATGATGCGACTTGCCTGGTCCACGATCATTCCGCGGTTAGCCTGGAGAGGCACCCGGAGTGTTGTTGCTGTTGACAAGGCCCGACAGGGCGTTAACAGGGAGGTTTGTAGAGGTGTCTGCGTTGGCGGCAGCGGATCGGTGATTTGTCACCCCAGAATACAAGTGAGCAATGCTGATTTGTTTCGACACGATGGTGTCCACCTGTCTCATGCGGACTTGGCTATCTTTTTGGATGATATCAAAGGGGGCCTGCCGGTCGAGCTCGGTGGGCTCTGTGGCGGGCATGGGACATAGCCAGGCTAGTCCCTATGCAGTGGCGGGTAGTGTGGAAAACAGATATTTTTGGTGTGTCCCAATTGTAATATCAGGTAAGCCAACAGGGCATCCGACCTCCCGGCTTTGGGAATCGTGCGATTACAGGGCCGGTGCGGGAAAGATGCGCTGGGCCACTTCCGGACCAACAGTCATCAAATAAAGATGGCTTGAGGTCTGGGGGTGTTTAATAGCGGCCTGCCGGGTTTCTGCAGTCTGTTAGACCGCTGGAACCTGAGGTCGGGGACTCGCCCATTGATCAAGCAAGGGGTATTTTGAGACCCCTACCTTTTCACCTGTTTTCGCACTACAGCAGGCCCCCCTTTCTTTGGCCAAGGAGGGCAAATACAATTTGATGATTAATTAATAAAGTGTGGCCCGTATTTGAACCAATACTGTTGTCTTGCGTCTTCATTCCAGGATTGGGTGGGCAAACATATCTGAATGCTATTTTATCACAAAACAGCACTATTTATATAAATCAGCTTGCAGTGCATTTTAGGTGTGGGTGTGCTATCGCCAAAGTGCATTAATTTTAGCTGACAAGTGTACTGTGAAGCAGAAAGATTCTGCAGCAACTCATGGATGTTTACACACCTGCCAAATATATAATAACCGGCACCAGTGCATATCTGTTGCTTTTATAAAGAAGCTCTAGTGTACACATATCTTCTTGCCGGCCACAGTGTTTCTCTAAAACAACACATCCCAAGTGCGAATAAGCGAGGGCTCACTGATTACTAAAGGGGAAGTGTCAGCATCTGAGCCAGAGGTGGTCCGCAACCCACCATTCGGTTGTCTTCCTTCAGCTAGCCTTCACTTATCACCTTCAACAATGCTCTAGTAGGACTCCATCTTATTAAAAGTGCTTCCTCCAGCTTTTTTTTTCTGGCTTCAGAATCATGCTTTGTCTTTTTCAAAAGAAGGGCGAGGTACAGGGGCACAGGTTGACAATGGTCTATGAGTAGTTGTTACCCCAACCTTTGCACCACCCAACCCCATGGCACAATGGTTAAACTGCAGCACTGTAGTCAAGTCCCTGCTCACAACCTGAGTTCAGTCCCAATGGGTTCAGGTAGCTGGCTCAAGGTTGATTCAGACGTCCATCCTTCTGAGGTTGATAAAATGAGTACCCAGGTTGCGGGGGGGGGAGTGTTCCTTGCCTATTTATGTTGTAAACCACCCAGAGACCGCCCTAGTACTATGGGGCAATATACAAGTCAAAACAACCACCACCACCACCACTTTTCTTTTGTTTGTAGCCTGAAGGCCAAACTCAATGAGACACTGATCCTATTTCTACAAAGCAGTGGCTCCTTCAGGTGTAAATACATCTTAACAGCAGAAGAGCTGTTGATCATTGGACTGTAAATATGATCTTCCTTTGTACTACTGATTGCTGAGAAACAAATTACAAGAGATCATGTCACTTGAACGAAAACAATATAAGAGCAGCAAATGTTATTTTCCGTGAACGTCTGTCTTTGTCCTTAATCTTAAGCAATTCAGAATGTCAGTTCTCAAAGCTTATCCCCTCTTTCTTTTAACTACAGAAGAAAAAGGACAGCTTCAGGACTTCTTCTTCAAATTGTAGCTGTGCACAAATAGACTTGAAATTTCCCACCCTCTTTGTTGAAACAGAAACTGGGGGAAGGGGACAGGAATTCACAGAAATTATCTGGGGGGAAAGAAAAATTATTAAGCAGTTTTTCAGAATCAAGAGCCATGATCATCAATGATTATAACATATCTCTCTTCAATAAATCTTTTGCGGGGGGGGGGGGTTCACTGTCACTAAAAGTGGTAACAACAGCAATTGTGTTAGGAACCTGGCCACCTGTTTGGTTCCTTTATATTGCCCTGTACCTCATGTCATTCTAGACACTGTGGATGTGATGGGAGGGAAGCAGTCAGTCTTCCTTCCCAAAAAAGCAAATAAATTTTGGAAATGTATGTTGCACAGTCCCTGCTAAAACACAACAGTAGGAGTACCCTTAGGAAAGCAGCCATGGAATCCTATTTCAAGAAAATATGGAAGAGTTTGTATCATGCCATTGCCTGTCAGGATCAAACATTTTGATTATATTATTTACAACCTTTTCCAGAACATTCTGAAAATATATTTAAATCAGCTGTGCAGGCCCAGCTGTACAATCTTAGATGGTTAGACATCTAAAATGTATTATGACAGACACATCATAAAACTATGCAGCACAGCCAAATATTTCATTATCCAAGTCACAGCTGACTCACAGTGAGGTACAATTCAAATATATTCCACAGAAGAAATGAATTTCAATAGTCCAAGTTTATATATACTGCACAAAGATGGTACAGTAACAGATGGACGTTGAAAAACAGGAAGCAATCTTGTGAGACTGGATCCAAGCTCACATTTTTGCAATACGCCTTTAACAGTAGAAAGCCTGGGACTGCAATTCTATCCCTTATATTATGCGGTGTAGTTAAACAGAATTCTTCCAGTCATTACTGAAAACAGGGGCAATGCAAGCAAACAAAATGCAACTTTAAAATGAAGTTTCACGACCAAGTGTACCTTGGCTTTCTGAATAGGAAATCTGGCGTGTAGTATTTCCCTACACTCTAGAGAAAAAATGAGAACCTGACTCTTTTTTTCAACAGTTAATCACTGCTCACCTGATCAGAACTGCTGTGAAGATCTGGCTGTGAAGCCAGAGGTTGGGAGTTCAATTCCCCACTGTGCCTCTTTGTCAGGGGCTGGACTTGATGATCCATAGGGTCCCCTTCCAGCTCAGCAGTTCTGAGAAAGGTATGAATATTCTGAAAAACAGTCATGGCAACTGCTTTGCGTTTGGGTGAGATGTGGTTAACTGATGGAAAATGGAGTTGGGTTCTTTGATTTTCCTTTGCTTGGTTTCTCTCTGTCAATGGTTATGAGCATCAGAAGGTATTCTGTAGACCAGTGGTCCCTAACCTTTTTGACACTGTGGACCGGTTGGGGGGGATGGGGTCCATGTGCGGGGGGGCAGGGGCACCCCTGCGCTCACGGGCATGAACGAAGGGGTGGCGCACGCTCGCACGGGTGTGTGGGCACTCACGTGCATGTGCGAGGGGCGCTTGCACGGCACAAACACACACTCGCGCACATGCGCAAATGATGGGGCGCTCGTATGGTGCACGTGCACACACTCGTGCGCATGCGTGAAGGGGCTGTGCGTGGGGGCGGGAGATCTGTCTCCGCAGCCCAGTCCGGCCAAGGCCACGGACCAGCACCGGGCCGCAGACCGGAAGCTGGGGACCCCTGCTGTAGACCATCTTGACTGCTGATCTTGTCATCAGCATTAAGGCTGGCCTTTACTATTAAACTCATCATCTCTTTTTCCTGATGGCACCACAGGCACGATATTGCAAGGCAACCTCATACCATTTCCTGATGCTTTGAATTGCGGACACAAAAGCAACATCCCACATTCATAAACAGACTTTTCTTTCTTTCTTTTTTTGGAAAACTGAATCTATCCACTTAGAATTACATTCCATTGTGTTAAACACAGCTGACTCATCAGCAAGAACATTTAAAGTGTATCCTTTGCTTTGTTTAGAATACAAACTAACTCCTTGCTACCCCACGTCTTATTAACAAACCCCGAATTGTTTTCAGAGTTCTTTTGACCCTGATATCAAGAAATTTGCAAATATTTGTAAATTTGTAAATAAGACATAAGACATAGACATAAGAAATTTATTTGTCATTACACTCACAAGTGGGTGCAACGAAATGAGGTGCTCTTCCCAAGGTAAAAACTGGACAACACCACTACAAAAAAAACAAAAATTAAAATATACACCACACTCTCCATACAGATATAAATACCCCGTTACTCTCCGCAATTTAAATTTCCACCAGACACTTATGACCCTGCATTTAAACTCAGTACTGCACTTGGGTAAAAGCTGTTCTTGAATCTGCTTGTCCTTGCTTTCAATACCCTGAATAATGGACTGGAGGAAAAAAAAACCCATTTAGACTGGTCATATTTAATAGACAGCTATTCCAAGCCATTCTACCTGTTTGCCACGCAAGTATGAAATAAAAGGACTGATCAGGAGATAGAAAGGATAGGAAGCCTGAGTACCAGCATGGTTTAATACACAGGGATTGGAATCCAGGATTATAAGAGTTAAGCTCTTGAAGACTTGGTCCTGGATGAACAAAAGTTGTCAGTTTTGGTTTCTCCAGTTTTTAAAATATCAGGTTTTTGCATCTGAAACACAGAGAAATTTGTAAATTTTGCTCGTCTTATCAAAAAAATATGCTTTTAAAATGTTCCCACTATTTGTACTCTATCCTTATCTCTAGTGCCCTTTTGGGTTCTCACTTAAGGAACTGACACCAAAGTAAACCACTGTAGGTGAAAATCATTTCAGAAACCTCAATAATTACACATGCAAATCTGCCTATAATGTGAATTTCTGGACTGATTTATTTCTGATCTGATTTGCACAATTTTACGCTGCATAGGTCGTTGGCCAATAACTGATAAAATGAGCAGTTAGCATAAAAACATAATATGTTTAATTTCTACTGAATGCAAGGGTATCTTAATGAGTGGAGGGAGGGAGCCAGCTCAGCGAAGGACACTGTAATAATTAATGGTGGATTAATTTGAAACTGCTCTGTTCTTGTACACTGATTGTACATTTGCCCTAGCACTGGGTAGGTGGAGAAGGGCCTTGTACCATAACGGCTGATAGCAAAAGAATCTTAGGTCTATGAAAACAGACTATAAGAAAGAACCAATGGAATAATCTCTGCCTTAATGTGATTAATTCACTGTTCTATGATATGTAGCTTAATCAGGACACAACTGAATGTCTTGCACTCCTGCTCAGGTTTCTGCTGTTTTAGTATTATTATTTTTCTGTGTCGGAACACAGAGAAGGGAGTTAGAAAAACTACATTGGCTGAAATAAAAGTGGTGAGTAGGCATTTTCTCAAGGATGAAAGTGTCACATCCTGAAAAAAAAGTTATTTTAGAATATTTGTTTCAATTTAGCAAAGAGGGGGGAAAAGACAACTTAAAAGTTCATATCTCCTGAAGCGCAAGAGAAAGATGCAACTGGAGACATAGGAAGGCAGCATGGACAATGGAAGGCCCATCCAGAGAAAGGAAGTTGGAGGGGTCTGGGATTGTGCTTTAGAGGTTCTTATCTTCAGTGCAATTTAGCTCAACTCTCACTTGAGCGATCCTTCCCTTCACATTGATCAACATTTTTCTCCCATAAGCGTCAAGACGGGTCTTCAGATCACAAGTTTACTCCTGAATAAAGTTCACCCAGTCTACTCACAGGTTAAGGCATAAATGCTTTGCTTGCATGTAAAGTTTACCGGTTTACTCACTTACTCAGCAACAGCAGGGGAGGACTGAATCCGTGTGGCAAGCTCGTGGTGATAGTAACAGTGGTAACGGCACAAGGCAGAAATGTTGGAGTGAAGATTAGGGAGATGGAAGGGAGGTAACTTCCCCTTTCCCCACCTTTCTCTTCAGCCATGGCTCTGCTGGGGATGTGCTGCCTTGTGGGAGCAGAGCCCATGGAGTCAATTGGTCAGTCCCTCCCTCCCTCCCTCCCTCTCTCTCTCTGTGAGGCGGCAGTGAGGAAGTGACCGTGGCTCTACTGGTGGGCTCTAAAAACCTGAGCATGCAACCAAAAGATAGGCACTTCATACTTGTGACACAGTGGTTAAAACTGCAGTACTGCTGTGAAGACTCTGCTCAGTCCTCATCAGCTCAGGTAGCCAGCTCAACATGGATTCAACCTTTCATCCTTCAGAGGTTGGCAAACTGAGTACCCAGCTCACGGGGTGGGGGGCAATGTGCAGCCTACATAACTAGAAATTATAAACCACCCAGGGAGAGCTTTAAGCATTAGGGGGATCAAGCAACCATTAAGCCAAAATTGATGGGCGAAGGGAGGAAAAGATGCTCTGATCTATCAAATAACTAGGGGTGGGGGCTGACATAGTCCCCTTCCCTGCCTTTTCCTGTGGCCATCAATCAGAAGGTCGCAGTCACTTTCCTTTTTGTTTTGTTAAATAAAGAAAGTGTCACACCAAAATAGCAATACATCTATCTAGCATGGTATACATAAAATCATCAATTATCTTGTTTATCTAAAATAGTGCTGCATCAATAGGAAAAGAGATTTTAAAATAATAATAATAAATGGTAGGATATATGAAAATAGAGGAGCAAGGGTTCTCCATTATCCCTTTCAATGCCATAACCCACCAAATATATTACAGGCTTCTCAGATAACACGGTGCATAGCTATATTTTGGTGCAGGCTAACCATCCCTATGGGCTAAAAAAAAGGCTAGTTAGGAGTGTTCCAAATAATGCTTTTAAAACCTACAGCCTATCCCGGTGCCAAAAAGAAGCGGGATAGCTCTAAAACAGCCCAGGATGGATTGCTCCAAGACAAAACACATGTTACGATAAACCAAACAGCACCAAAAGTGATCCAAATAATGAGTTATTCTACCAGTGCAGTCATGCCCTCATGAGTCATTCTATATGTTCTCCGCCTAACCCTTCCCTTCAAATATTAAATATTGTTACTGTTGCAGATACTATGCATGTTGTACTAGAGGTGTGAAAATATTTTACCAGTGCCTTGACTGTGTTCAAAACTGGCTATTGAAACACGACAAAACAACCTGTTAAAGGTTCCCCAAACCCATATGAGGCTTTTCATTTCTAGCACAAAACATATGTGCTTTTTGTTTTCCTGAGATACAAAATGTCTCAGCACACAGTTGGTATCTTTCGCATCTGTAAAGCTAAGTATATGCTCCACACACACATGCCAGACTCAAAAGGGCAGTCTAACTGTTTAGAAAAGGATGCAAATACCCCATCCAATGCTGCTGTTTACCAATATACAACCATCATTGCATTTTATGTCCCCACCTTGCCCCAACCCAATGCATACCTTTGTATGCTCAGGTTGGAGGTCTGCATACAAGCTGTTGCCATGTTCGGCTACGTGCACTTACAACATGATTGGGAACACTTACACTGCCTATGCAGAATTCTGCACTGAACAAATGAGAGTCTGTGTGGCTTCTCTGTGGGATGGGGTGGAGATCGGGCCAGGACCAGTGCAGCTCTTTTCAGCAACTCTTCGAGTCCTACAGAGTTTCATGATTAATGCCTGAACAGGGCTAGAGAATTCTTTCTTACAAAACCTGAGGGTCTGCACATTAAACTTCCAACCTTTTCTCCTTTCCTTTATTTTATCCCCCCCCTCGTAAATTACAGATGAAAACAATCCGTATTGTTTTATTACTGTTTTGCTAGCCACATGTGTTTTTTTGCAAGCATGTTTGGGTTGGAGCAAAATTAATAGATTTTTAAAAAAACTACTTTAGCATGTTTTTATCAAAGGAAATAAAGCAAAAATCATGGTGCAATAAATCAAGCTTTTCTTTTATGATCTTTTTTGAAATCTGTAAATTCATTACTTCTAAAGAATAACAGGACTTTCGTATAACACAGCAGAATTCAGAATTACATGGCATCAGTTTCCTTTGGCACTCCTATCAGACGACAACTTGCAGTGAAAACTGCGAGGCAGTAGGATTATTTCAACCAAACATGACACTTGATATCACTACTGTTTTGACAAGTATTGATTTTAAGGTTTACCTTCAACTTCAATACAGCTCTTACAACTGTTGCTGAGAGAAGCTGGAAGTGGCTTGCAAATTCTTCTCTGAATAATTCAAGCTTACACTACAAAATGTCACAACATCATTTGTTCAGCGTGGCTTGCCTTTAAACCTCAATATTTCTAATTTTAACTTTCAACAAATGACCTACTTTATGTGGATTGGAAGTGATTCCTGCATACGAACTTCCTTATATACTTCGCCAGAATTAGACATAAAATACAAGGCGGATGCATGGTGACTGAAAGTACTAAAGACACTCTACAGCATTAATGATTATTCAGAGTGCTCTATTCTGGTAAGGTAAGAAGCAATTTCTCAACAACCCTTTGGAACAGTATTGTTGAATTATTTAATATTATTTTATCTACAAATAGTTATTGTGTCAGGGAGTGGGGTGAAGAACAGGTGAATCTTTTTCCACTCTGTGTCACTTTCATGTGTTTTTATCTCGATCTCCTTTTTTAGTATCTGTGTGTTTTTTAAAAGTTTATTTTTTAAAATATATATATTTAAAGAAGTGAGTTATTACATTTTGAATGTCTACTTTTCTTTCTGTCTACAGTTGCTGCAGACAGTTTCACAATATTCATGGAAGTGCAAAATCCAACTAATAACTAGTTTCTGATCCATCCACTGGTTCCAGAGGTGTAGATCAAGTTGTAAGTTATAGGAAATCATAAACAGTCTATTCCTCAAGAAGCTTACCCGGGGGGGGGGGGGAGATATAACGATCTGTTTATACTGCAGCAAAAGCAGAATGTCTAGAGAAAACAATGGCTGAAATGCTGTTCGTACCTGTTCCTCAGCGTGAGGCTGATGATGCCATCAGTCAGGGTAATATTTTTGAAAATTAAACATGTTTTGCTTCTATACTGAGGCCCCATGGGTCTCAAGTAATCCCACAGTGTGGAAGGCTGGTTTCTTGTGATGGGAGTAAGCTTTAGCTTGCAGGGCCCCCTCCTCTGAAAGAGCCATGAGGAAAAAATCGGAAACTTTTTCTTTAGATTAACCGCCTTTTTTGTTTCACCATAAAAAGCCTTAACTGTGGCTTATTGAAATAAGCCATCTTCATAAGCCTTCATTTGAGACTTGCTTCAAGGGAAAAAAATCACAATTATGAGTAATCATGTGTTTGTCAGGCTGAGACAACAGACCAAGCTGCAGGGAATTTAAAATGGAAATGAACACTTTCGGTTTCCTCACAGCAGGAACAGAAAGGGAGAGGGGATGAAGGGGAGATGTTGCTCATTTTCCTTATGATAACTCCATCGTTTATTTTGATGTCCAAACCAGCTCACTATATTGCAAACAACTGCTGTGTTCTCCGTCCACGTGCTCATGCCGTCCTTGGGCATAAAAGTTTCCAGAGGTGGGATATTCACATTTCTTGGACTACAAATCCTATAATTCCCCATTCTGGGAGTTCTACCTGACTTACACATACCGTGTTTCCCCGAAAATAAGACAGGGTCTTATATTAATTTTTGCTCCAAAAAACGCATTAGGGCTTATTTTCAGGGGATGTTTTATTTTTTTCATGTTCAACAATCTACATTTATTCAAATACAGTCATGTCATCTTCTGGTTGCTGTGCAATGGTGCACAATGGTGGAGGGTGGGATTTCACTTAACTAGGGCTTATTTTGGGGGTAGGACTTATATTACAAGCATCCTGAAAAATCATACTAGGGCTTATTTTCAGGTTAGGTCTTACCCTGTTTCCCTGAAAATAAGACCTAACCTGAAAATAAGCCCTAGTATGATTTTTCAGGATGCTCGAAATATAAGCCCTACCCCAAAAATAAGCCCTAGTTAAGTGAAACCCCGCCCTCCACCATTGTGCAGCCACCAGAAGATGACATGACTGTAAAATAAAACATCCCCTGAAAATAAGCCCTAATGCGTTTTTTGGAGCAAAAATTAATATAAGACCCTATCTTATTTTTGGGGAAACACGGTATTTTCGGGAAAACAGGGTACCTTACAGACACCTAAATGTGGTTCACCTGAGAGAAAAGTCCAAAGCTGGAAGATTTTAAGGCCTAGCTAGGCTTAGCTCCACCTATTTTCCGGTCCAAAAAGAAATCTCCCAGCTAGCACTGGGGCAGGAACAGGAAATTTGTGTGGACTTAGGCCTAGCTAGGCCTCAGATCCTTCCAGTTTAGGTCTTTTTTCCTAGGTGAGCTGCATCTAAGTGTGAGGAGTGTTCAAGTTAGATAGGACTCTCAGAATAGGGAATTATGGGATCTGTACTCCAGGAAATCAAAAAACACAATCCCTAGAAACTTCCACTTGATTCTCTCTGTCTTATTTTTGCATCATTTCTTGTTCACGCAGCTGGCACCTTTGTACCTGTGCACATTGTTTTTGCAGATCCACTGATGCTTTTACCATTTGGGAAACACTGCGAATACAGAGTACACCGACATAACAATTTTACTAAGAGAGCTAATAAAATTATACTTCCTGTGGCTGCCTGGGGCTTTCTAAAAGATGTGTTCTTTATTTGGTTTTGAGGACTTGTATCATGACTTCCCCAGAGTGCCGAGTTGATTCAGCACAACTCCATAAGGAAACTTTAAGCCACCTATAATTGACTTTTAAAAGGCTGTGAAACTTTCAGTTCATTGAGGAAATCAAAGCACTGCAGTCTGTAAACACTTCTTATAATGAAGTATCCTAAAAGCACAGGGTCTCCCAAGGGGCATACATATCCTGACACACAAACCACATATGCATGTAGGCATGGGAGTTCTTCCATTCATTATCTCTCAGAGTTACAAAGGGGCTGTCAGTATCATGAGGTCCTTGCAGAACCCACTTAGAGAGGTTTCTTTGGAAATATCGGTCAAAAGATGTTACGTCTCACAAAAAAAACTTTCTTTCTAGAGAAAACAGAAAGGAATTAAACGTCTATGGTATTTTCATACCTGTACCTTGTTACAGTTTCTTAAGCAACACCAGCAATTTGGAACATACATAAAGCAACGGCTATTGTTTCAACTGTACTAAACTGTCTATGGGAAACTGCTGGTAGCATCTCCCAAGCACAAGGAAGAAGGCAACTGTGCTTTCATTATATTAATTTGCATAACATTACCCATATCGCTTTACAATTTTTCTGTGTTAGTATTGCTCTTGCTTGTCACTCTCACTTAATTTAATTATTTAAATTATTCTTTTAACATGCTGACATGTTCTTCTAAAAAAAGGGAATGAGAATTACTGAGGCAAACAATCACATTGTCCAATAATGCTGCATACTGCAGTTCAATATGTTCCTGGTTCTTTGAGCCTGAAGACTCTTTGCAAAATTGCACCAGCCAGTTTACAAAACTGGAAATGTTGTGTCATGTTATATGAGGTAAATCAATACATTTAAAAATTCAGAGTACATACACGACAATGGCTCTGCCTCCTGCAACCTGAACTGTACTTTAGAAGGTATACTTTACTGTATTCCTAGGACATAAGTCTTGAGAAAGAAATAAAGAAGAATTCTGAAATTCTTGTCATCAATGAATCGCCTAGCTACTGCTTCTTTATACAAAATCACTGGCAACTGCAACAGTTTCACTCCAACAAAATGAATATATGAGAAAAGAGAGATTCAACATTTATTGAGAATAATAGTAATGATCCACATGAACATTCATCAACACTTACATTATATATCTGACAATAATACTTTTTGTAATATTGCAAATAGTACAGATTGCAACAGTACTAGAAAAAAACTGGGCTGAGAAGCAGGCCCATTTGAATCAATGGAATTTATGGAGGTGTTGATTCACCAAATCCCCATGGATTCAGTGGGGTTACTCTAGTGCAGTGATGGCGAACCTATGGCATGTGTTCGCCATCACTGCACTAGAGTAACGTGTGCCCTCTGTGGGCACGTGAGCCATAAATAGCCATCGAGAAATACTTACCTGTCCTCCAATCCCAGATTTCGGCTCTCCCCTATGCTGGTGCAGTGGTCCAGCAGAGGGGTGCAATGGCAGCCATTACCAGTCTAGCCTGACGGGGGATTGGAGGACCGGTAAGTATTTCTCTGTGAATACCACCCCTAGAAAAAAAACAAGCATTTAACCCTTGCAGTGCAGGGGCAGTTGTTTTTTCTAAACTAAAACCTCAGGATTCAGGTTTAATTGCAGTGTTGGCACTTTGAAATAAAAACGTTGGTTTTGTGTTGCAGTTTGGGTACTCGGGTTCAAAAAGGTTTGCCATCACTGCTCTAGTGTGACTTACAACACTCAGCCATTGTTTTGTAGAAGTCAATCTTATAAAGAATGGTGCATAAGTATTATTTGAGATACTTAGAAAAAAGTTTTTATTTTAAATAACTTAACTTACTAAGCTAATCAACCACCCTCAACACAATGAAACAAATGAAAATATTGGGGAATCCTGGGTACAGGTTATCAGGGGGAAAAGAACTGCTGATGCAGTGGTTAAACTGCTATACTGCAGCCTAAACTGTGCTCACGACCCGGGGTTCAATCCCGGGTTGCCGGCTCAAGGTTGACTCAGCCTTCCATCCTTCCGAGGTTGGTAAAACGAGTACCCAGCTTGCGGGGGGGGGGGGGGCAATATAAGCAGCGCACTTTGCTTTTGCTTTTCTGTTGCAAAAGCAACAACAAAAAAGGTTAACAGTGAGTATCAATTAAGCACACAGTGAAATGTTTTGATGAAGTCAATCAACATTCAAGATTCTATCCTTTTACATCTAATCAACCTAAAAAAAACCCTTTTTTATATCACAGCTCTGTACTGATAAAAACTCGTATGACATAGAAACCATAAACTGGAAAGGTTTATCTAACTGTTCTTAAATCCAGACACAATTATATGATGTTAAGTAATAACAATGTAATTAATGTAGACAATTTTACTCTTAATTGTGTTCCAACATTGGCTGATGACAGCTCTAGAAACATCCCAGCCTGCTATCACTTTGTGCCGTGTCTTCAAATGAATCTGGAGCTTGACCTGCTGGAATTACTCAGGTAGGGGCCAGGCTCCTGTTGTTGCTTGCACAAAGCAAAGAAAAAGAAAAAGAAGAAAAAAGAGCAAAGTGTGCTGTTTATATACTGCCCCATAGCACTTCAAGCACTCTCTGGGCGGTTTACAAGTTAATTATGCAGGCTACACATTCTCCCCCCCCCCCCCACGTGAGCTGGTTACTCATTTTACCAACCTCAGAAGGATAAAAGGCTGAGTCAACCTTGAGCCGGCTACCTGGGATTGAACCCTGGGTCATGAGCACAGTTTAGGCTGCAGCACTGCAGTTTAACCACTGTGCCACGAGGCTCCTGGTTACATAACTTGTAGCAGCTAATTGGGGCAAATCACTGAAGTGCTGGAACACATCTCAGTTGCCAGGCACACACAAACTCCCAGAATCCATTATCATTAGCTGTGCTGGTTTGGCAACAACATCTGGAGAACCACTTTTAATAACTGCTGCCTAAAATCTTGTGCTTGTTTTCAGGGCCAAATAGTGGACAGATTTCTTTTCTTTGCAGCGAAACACAGGTGTACGAATAAGGATGATGACCATTGTTATGCTTTGGCTTCAAACTAATAACAGGTTTTAGTCAGTATCCCAAATAAAAATGGTCCTAAAATGTCAGAACACAGTTAAATATATTGGCCATAATCCTATTGCAAAATATCATACACATATAGGAACTGAACAAACATTTTTTGCCATGTACCTACCTAAGTGTGCAACAGGGTGTGACCTCAGCGTATCCAAGCATATGACAGATGGAAAGAACAATTGCACACAAAAGATACATGATTTTACACTGTGCAGTAGGATTCTGGACATTGTGACAGAAAAACACTATTGAATTAAACGAAAAAGTATAGTACAGAGTCACCAAAAGTATTTTCCTCAACAGCTAATCATTTTTGAAAGCCTGTCTGAATAGCAAGGTCCTTGCATGCGAGTAGATGGGGAAACAGGGAGGGGGCCCAGCCAAGCCTGCCTTGGAAGGCATGAGAAGGCAACCTTAGCGTGTCAAAAATTCATTTCCAAAATGGGCTGGGCTGTTAAAAGCTTGTGAATACCTGGCCTACTGGGGATTTGCCTAAAATGCTTGGGAACTATTGGCACAACCTTCTTTCTATTGGATTTAGTTATTTTAAAACATTTTCAGAACAGAAGTTTATTGAGGTTGCACAGCAACATGGGCACACAGGTGAACAGCATTATGTACTCCCATCGGGGTTACTCAGGAGCAAATGCTTAAATTTCTGCAGTGCTCACCTTTTTAAAAAGTACACATAAGAGCATGCTCTAGTTCACCTTTTTTTGATGCAGATTGAATCCTAAACAGCCACTCCATCTACACAGGATCATGCCCTTATTTTAAGGCATAAGTACTCTAAGAAACCCCGAGGGTCCCTATTTGCTGCCTTTATCGATCTTAGATCGGCTTTTGATTTAATTTCACGAGATAGGCTCTGGAGTAAGTTAGAGTCTTCCACAATAGATCAACGCCTTCTGCTGCTTATGTATAAGCTGCATGAAAATACAACCCTCAGAATTAGATGCAACAAGGAAGGACACTTGTCTGATAAAGTTCCTACCTATAATGGTGTGAAGCAAGGGTGTATATTAGCTCCATTGTTATTTAATTTTTATATCAACTCAATGGTAACGGCGCTCAGCCATCCGGAGTTCCATCCCCCCAAACTAGCGAACAGACATATATCCCTTCTGTTATACGCAGATGATGCAGTCCTAATTTCACAGACACCAATAGGACTAAAGAGAGCATTACGCGCTCTTGCGCAATACTGTAAAGAGGAAATGCTACAAATAAATTACTCAAAGACCAAAGTTTTAGTGTTCGCTCAGAGGCCCAGAACAGCCACACCATCATATTGCACATTTTCCCCATAATTCATTTTAAGTTTTGAATGATTGTGCTTTGTCACTCAGGAAACAAACTATGACCAAATATTGTGACTTCTACTCCAGAAACTTCCAGGCTAATCCACTGAAGTCAACTGACTTTAACCCCACTGATTGTAATCACGTAACTTATTCACTTCTGATGTTTAACAGGAAGAGTGGCCAAGTTCTAATTCAGTAACATTCTCAGCAAACACTTCTAAAAGTTGTAGGCTTTCAAGAACCTATGTAGGTGGAAGCTTATATGATTATGCCGGTGAACAAATGACCCCATGGTAAAGTATGAATCATGACAAATGATTATGAGGTTTGTACGACACACTGGGGTACATAAGTGATGGAGTTTGTGGTCAAAGGCTTAAATATTTATGTGGCTCGTGTCCATGTATGGTTAGCATGAGATGTAAGAATGTGGAATTTTGAGAAGAAATCTTGAAGAATAGATAGATGAACAGAGAGATACATATATGTAATTTAGTTTACCAATGTCTCAGATGAACAACAGCACATGACATATTATACCGTGTTATGATTTATTTAACAAAAATAAAGCCAAAATGGAGAAGCCATGTGTGAAAAACTAAGTACACCTTTTGATGCAATAGCCTGTAAAACCACCTATAGCAGCAATAACATGAAGTAATCATTTTCTTTTTTCCCCATTGCAACCAGAGTGATTTATTACAATATGTTCCATTCATTTCATCTTATACTCTCTAACATAATATTAATCTAATCTATTCTACTTAAATTGGTGTAGATTTCATCCAGGTATAAAGAGGTTCCCATTTATTATTATCCAGTCTATCATTTAGTGTATCTGTCAAAATATCCATTTCTGCTAGTTCCAAAATCTTCTCAATAAATTCCTTCTTTGTCGGCACCTTTGTAGTCTTCCACTTACTTGCATATACAATTCTAGATGCAGTTATCAGGTGTAAGGTCAAGTAAGTCTTGTTTTTTCTAAGTGTAGCTGGTAAAATATTCAATAAGAAAATTTCTGGTGTCAAAGCAATTTTAACCCCTAAAACTTTCTCTATCATTTCATGAATCATTTTCCAAAAGTCCTTGGCCCTACTGCACATCCACCACATATGATAGAAGAGCAGTAATCATTTTCTCTATGACTTTATCAGTCTCTCATATCATTGTGGAGGAATTTTGGCCCACTCTTCTTTGCAACATTGCTTCCGTTCATTGAGGTTTGCAGGCATTTGTTTATGCACAGCTCTCTTAAGGTCCCACCACAGCATTTGAATTGGGTTGAAGTCTGGACTTTAACTGAGTCATTGCAACACCTTGATTCTTTTCTTTTTGAGCCATTCTGTTATAGATTTGCTGGTGTGCTTGGGATCATTGTCTTGTTGCATGACCGAATTTCAGCCAAGCTTTAGCTGTCAGACAGATGGCCTCACGCTGAACTCTAGAATATTTTGGTATACAGAGGAGTTCAAAGTCGACTCAAGGACTACAAGCTGCCCAGATCCTGTGGCTGCAAAATAAGACCAAATCATCACCCTTCCACCACCATGCTTGACAGTTGGTATAAGGCATATGTGCTAATATGCAGTGTTTGTTTTTCGCCAAATGTGAAGCTGTGCATTATGGCCAAACATCTCCACTTTGGTCTCGTCTATCCAAAGGCCATGGTTCCAGAAGTCTTGTGGTTTGTCCAGATGCAACTTGGCAAACCTAAGCCATGCTGCCATGTTCTTTTTAGACAGAAGAGGCTTTCTCTTGGCAACCCTTCCAAACAAACCATACTTCTTCAGTCTTTTTCTAATTGTACTGTCATAAACTTTAACGTTTAACATGCTAACCAAGGCCTGTAGAGTCTGAGATGTAAGTCTTGGGTTTGGGGCAATTTTTCTAAGCACAGAAATACAGGAGGAGGACAGTGGCTGTCCCATCGAGAGCATTTGGATCAATCTAGCTGGGGCAAAAAACAAAAGGAACTTGATAGTTGGAGTCTACTACTGACTGCCCAATCAAAGAGAGGAAGCAGACGAAACTTTTGAAAAACAAATTGCAGAGTTTTCAAAGAGACACGACGTAGTAGTGGTGGGAGATTTCAATTATCCAGATATATGTTGGGAGGCAAATTCTGCCAACTATGGCCCTTCCAAGAAATTCCTGGCTTGTGTGGCTGATAATTTTCTCCTACAAAAAGTGGAGAAAGAAACTAGAGGATTTGCTATCCTTGACTTGATTCTGACCAACAAAGATGACTTGGTGGGGGAAGTGACAGTAAGGGGAACTCTAGGTGAGAGTGACCATGTCCTTCTAGAATTCTTGATTTGAAAGGAAACAAAAGCAGAGTGTAGCCACACACTTCTGCTGGATTTTAAAAAAGCCAGTTTTAATAATCTCAGAACAAGGATAAGTAAGGTCCCATGGCAGGAGATCCTAACAAGAAAAGGAGTCCAAGAAGGGTGGGAGTTTCTGAAAAAAGAAATTCTAAAGGCACAACTACAAACAATTCCAACAAGAAAAAAAGGTGGGAGGCAGCAAAAAAGGCCAGTGTGGCTTCACAAAAAGCTCAGGGAGACCTAAACACCAAAAAAGACACGTACAGGAAAAGGAAGAAGGCCAGGCCACCAAGGATGAGTACAGACAAGTAGCAAGGAAATGCAGGGATGGCATTAGGAGGGCAAAAGCTGAGAATAAGCTGAGGTTAGCTAGAGACACTAAAAACAATAAAAAAAGCATTTTTCAGGTATGTGAGTAGCAAAAGACAAAAGGCATAGTGGCACAGCTCCGCAATAGAGATGGAAAAATGATACCAGAGGACAAAGAAAGGCAAAGTGATCAATTCCTATTTTAGTTCAGTCTTTTCCCATAAGACAGACTATGAACTTCCAAACAAATTGGAAGTGCAAGTGGGGGGGGGGGACAGGATTGCAGCTGGAGATTGATAAACAAATAGTCAAGGAATACCTTACCACCTTGAACGAGTTCAAATCTCCAGGGCTGGATAAACTGCATCCGAGAGTACTGAAGGAACTGGCTGAACAACTCTCAGAACCGCTATCCATTATTTTCTTGAAATCATGGGAAACAGGTGAGGTGCCAGAGGATTGGAGGAGGGCCAATGTTGTCCCTATCTTCAAAAAGGGCAAAAAAAGAGGAACCTGGGAATTACAGGCCAGTCAGCCTGACATCAATCCCAGACAAAATTCTGGAACAGATCGTAAAGTGGTCATTATGCGAGCACCTAGAAAACAATGCAGTAATAATTAGAAGCCAACAGGGATTTGTCAAGAACAAATCCTGCCAAACTAATTTGATCTCATTTTTTGATCAGGTCAGCTCCCTGATATATAGAGGGAATGCTGTAGATGTAGTATAACTTGACTTCAGCAAAGCTTTTGACAAAGTGCCCCATGGTATCCTGATTAGCAAGCTAACTAGGTGTGGGCTGGGTAGATCAAGTGTCAGGTGAATACACAATTGGCTACAGAATCGTACTCAGAGGGTGACGATTAATGGGTCCTTCTCTAACTGGGAGGAGGTAACAAGTGGGGTACCCCAAAGCTCAGTCCTGGGCCCGGTGCTCTTCAGTATTTTTATTAATGACTTGGATGAGGGAGTGCAGGGAATGCTTGTCGAATTTGCAGATGATACCAAATTCGTCGGAATAGCTAATACCCTAGAAGACAGAAACAAAATTCAAAATGACCTTGATAGGATGGAGCACTGGGCCGAAAGGAACAGAATGGAATTCAACAGGGATAAGTGCAAAGTCCTGCACCTTGGAAAAAGAAACCAATTGCACAGTTACAAGATAGGGGATACCTGGCTCACTAAAACAATGAGCGAGAAGGATCTTGGAATTGTCGTAGATCACAAGCTAAATATGAGCCAACAGTTTGATGTGGCTACAAAAAAGGCAAATGCTGCATTAATAGAAGTATAGTTTTCAAATCCCACGAGGTGCTAGTCCCCCTCTATTCAGCACTGGTTAGGCCTCACCTTGAGTATTGTGTCCAGTTCTGGATACCACACTTCAAGAAGGATGCTAACAAATTGGAACAAGTTCAGAGGAGGGTGACAAGGAGGATCAGGGGGCTGGAAACCAAGCCTTATGAGGGAAGGCTGAAAGAATTGGGCATGTTTAGCCTTGAGAAAAGAAGGTTGATGGGTGATATGATAGCACTTTTCAAATATTTGAAAGGCTGTCATACAGAGGAGGGGCAAGATCTGTTCTCAATCATCCCAGAGTGCAGGACATGCAACAATGGGCTCAAGTTAAAGGAAGCCAGATTTTGGTTGAATATCAGGAAAAACGTCCTAACTGTCAGAGCAGTACGACAGTGGAACCAGTTATCTTGGGAGTTGGTGAGTGCTCCAACACTGGAGGCATTCAAGAAAAACTTAGATAATCACCTGGCAGATATGCTTTGATTGTATTCCTGCATTGAACAGGGGGTTGGACTTGATGGCCTTGTAGGCCCCTTCCAACTTGTCAGGACTGGGGCCTTGCTGGAACCCAGCAACAGTGCAGGCAGGATCTGCCCCATCTTTCTGGTGAGAACTGCTCTAAGGATTGCAGGACTGGGCCCTTTCCCTGCAGCTATTGCCCAGCTCCTCAGGACTGCCACCTGGGGAAGCTGAGGACTGGGCTATATAAGAACAGGCCTTTGCCTCAGCAATGAAGGTCTTTGGTTGTGCTGTGGTGATCTTCCTGCTTTGACTGCCAGCCTCCTTGTTCCTGCCTTGCCTGGTGATTCCTGTCCTGCCTGGCCTTGCCTCTCCTGCATCCCTAGACCCTGCTGCCTGGATATGGTTCCTCCTGGCTTTGACCCCTGGACTGTCTGACCACAATTTGTATCATCCTTCTACCCGGCTACTGTTTGGACTCAAAACCCCAGCTGGTTGGTCTCTGTTTGGGCTGTGGGGCTGGCTCTACCTTGTTCCTGTAGTCCTCCCCTGGACTGGGTCCCGGTGCCTCTTCTACCGACCCCTGACACAACTTTACTTTTCTATGATTGCATGGTCTGACCTTGGGGTGAATTTGCTTGGATGTCCACTCCTGAGAAGATTTCCACTTGTGAATCATCTTTCTTACTGCAGAATGATGGACTTCAAATTGTTTGGAAATTACCTTATAACCTTTCCAAGATTGATGGGCAGCAACAATTGTTTATCTAAGATAATTGCTAATGTGTTTCCTCCTTGGCATTGTGTCAACACACCCCTGAATGCTCCAGACCAGCAAACTGCTACAACCTCAGCTTTTATAGAGGTGGTCACACTTGCTGATGATCAGTTACTCAAGAGCACTTGGTTAACAGCACCTGGCTGCTACTTAGCCTCTTAATTCCTATGGAAGCAGTAAGGGTGTACTTAGTTTTTCACACATGGCTTCTCCATTTTGGCTTCATTTTTGTAAAAATAATTCATGACATGGTGTAATACATCATGTGTTGTTGTTCATCTGAGGTTGTGTTTACCTAATTTTCAGACCTCTTAAGGATCAGATGATTTTTATTATGTCCTGATATGTAAAAACATAGCATTCAAGAAGAGTGTACTTTCTTTTTCACACGACTGTATATAATTTACAGTTTTACCAGTGCCTTCAAACCTGTACCATGAGACAGGAGGGAATAGGGCTGTTCTCTGTACTGCAATCTGGGAAGCAGCTTTTAAAAATCTGATTAATGATATAGGTGAATGCTCAAATACTTGTTCTTTTCATTCCTTGCTTCTAGTTGCTTTCCCCTGTTGCCTGTTTCCCTGTTCTCTTCTATTGTTTTATTATGTAACTTAACTTTGTAGTAGTTATCTTTGTGTACTATTCTGAATCCTGGTTTTTTTTGCAATAAAAGAATGGAATGTAAGTTTTAGGATGATAGATAGATAGATGGTTGCCTGTATGGCTTTACATCATGTCCCCCCATTTTTAAAATAAATAGAGCTATTACACAGTAAGAACACATCCCTAACTATTCATTCACAATTTCTTGTCGGGTTTTATGTTATGCGCCACTAGGTTTATGGAATTATATAAGATAAAAGGAATTCTGGAGCACACCGGGCTGCAAACTGGTTGTCAATACCCTTAGGTGTTCTCTTCAAGGGGCTTCAGATATTATGCGGCAAACAAATATCACAATATCCAGACATCCAGCTACATGTCCCTTGACTGGAAAGTGCATCAGTTATCAATGAGGGTGTTAAGGATAGTGCCACAGTGAAATGAACATTCAGATGGATGGCTGAATGTTTGCTGACTGTACCGTACTGTGCTCAACTAGGGCAAAAAAAACTCCCCTCAAATCACATTATGTGTTTTAAATATATTTTCCATAATTCTGCTGTTGTTTGGGTACTCCCTATAGGAACTTTCCTTTGACGCAACAGTACCTAGCACTACTACAGTGATAAAAACATGGTAAGCACAAGTTGGCAACACTTGCCTGCTGCCTCCCCATAAAAGCACAGGTTTGCTGCTTCCCATAAAAGAGACGGAGACAGAAAAAACATTCCTTGCCTATGTTGTGCCAGGGCCATTCCTATCAGTTCACTGTTTGTTGGGAAGTCCACTGAAAATATGACTGCTATCTACTGCCAGAATGGCACTGTTCTTCAGCAATGTTCCCAACCATGGGTAACCTAGGTGTTCTTGGACTGTAATTCCCAAAAGCCTTCACCACCAGCTATGCTGGCCGGGGTTTCCAAGAACACCTGAGTTACCCAAGGTGGGAACCACCGTTCTACAGAGGACATCTTATTGTCACAAGGCTGCTCTAAAAGAATGTCTAAAAACAGAGATCTGCTCTAAGAGGATATCTATGGTCAACTCGAAGGTCCAGAATGCACTTTGGGTCAAGAGTCTGACTGTGCCTGATGGACTCAGATCAGATGGGGTTAACACATTATTAGTGGGTATATGGCAACTCATGTGATTCATGCACCTCTAACAACCATGAGATAAGCTCTCAAGGAAAACATAGGGTTCAAACTTATTAATTTTCAGCCGCTATATTGCAATCCTATGTATATTTAGTTAGAAATAAACTTCTGGCTTCCCAAGGTTTAGTCCCAAATTGGGGTTGGAAGATTTTCGGATTACATAGCTTGGAATTCCTGGAATCAAAAACAGTACAGAAAGCAACATGAAAACCTATATTAAGAAATAAACAAGAAAGAAAGCAAACAAAACTGGCAATCGCAAACCTACCATTGCAATTGTCCTTTTTTTTTTAAAGAAAGAAAAAAATCTAGGCATGCAACAAGAGAAGCTGTGTCTTTTGCTTTAAACTACTAACAAAAACACTTTTATGTTAAGCTTTCTCGTTTTTGCTTTCTGGCACTTTATATTTTTATATCTGGGGGTGTGACTCTATGCCATTAGAGTGAGATAAAGATCTTCATGTCTTTGAGACACAACAACACATTATTTGGATGGTGCCAACAATCCAGATTTGCAATATCCTGTTCTGTCACAAAAGTCTGATGGCTCAGATTTTCAAAAGATTTGGTTCCACTACAGGTATTAAAAATTAAAATGGCAGTCTTCTACCATTGTCGATAATGATCTTTTTTATAACTACACAATTGTCTTTTTGACACTGGGCAAAACTCTTTCATTCTCTCAAACTTCCAGAGTTATTTCAATAGCTCCTTTCAACTGATGTTTTGTCATTATTTCATTAATTTTTTAAAAAATGCTTATCTTTTCATATTATTGTTATACTTTTCTTGTAAACTGTCCTGCGACCTAAGTGGAAGGATAGTTTTTTTTAAAATAAATACATTAGCCTTAAGATTAATATCTAGTGCCATAACACAAAAATTCAGTTCAAGCTCCTTTGAATATCTGGAACTCTATAATTGCTAAAATTAACATGCTTTTATAGCATTAGAGTGGATATTGGGAATAAAATTTAAAAACTCATCTAATTAAACATACTAGAGAATACTGTATGCATATTATTATTATTATTATTATTATTATTAATATTATTATTATTATTATTATTATTATTATTATTATAGAACTGCAGAGCTGGAAGGGATTTATTGTCTACTTTTAAATTTCACATGTGATTGTACATTTCACATGTGAATTGCTGCAAGTTAAGAAGTCAGTGTAGGCATCTATTGTTGTGCATTGAGTCATTTGACTGGTGAACAACAGCAAATGTCTACACCTTCTTCATAACTTGTGGCAGTTCGTAGCTGTGATTTACACTAATAGAGTTAAATTCACAGGCACCATTATCATCCCAATTACATAATAATAATAATCTTAGAATTTCAGAGCTAGAAGGGACACCCTATGGATCATTGGATCCAGAGAAGGCACAGTAGATGATCAAACTCCCAACCTCTGGCACAACAGCCACATACCTAAACCACTGAGTCATCCTATGGATCATCAGCTCAACAGAGAATAATTGAATAATAACTGAAAAGCCAACATTGCATGGAAAGAAATTGTGTATTAAGATTAAGCCCGTGGGATAACTGTAGTGCTTCATACTGTTCTATGAAGAAAGAGTCCAGCAGCAGAGTCTTCCTTCAAAGATTTGCCGGCAGCAGGGTATTTGGAAATTCTGAATGTGTTCACTGGATGAGCCATTTCTGATCATCTTTAGTGACTCTATGTGCTTGATTTGAATGGATTCTATATGACATTGTTTTGGAAACAAGCAAAAGATACCCCCCAGTGCTATACATTGTGGCTATTATTTATTCAAATGCTTTGTAAAAAGATATTATGGCATTCTGTGGCACAGATGCTACAATACCAAGAGATTAAAGGGGGAGAGTCAGTCTTTTATCCTACTTTCCAAATGTCATGCTAAGAACACCGTCGTCTTTATAGCATTTGTAACAAATATCAAAGATTGCTTGTACAGCAGCTGGGGCATCCTAAGGGTTTTGCCTTCACAACCTCTTAACTTCCAGACACCTGGCAGTACTTGGCTGTAGGGCTTCACTGTTTTAGATCTATCCAATTGGAATCATTAAGAATCTGCAGAAGAGATTCATGACCAAACCTACCATGTTGGATAAATGCTTTTGCACAGCAGGACACTATATTAAGTACAGGGAACAAGCACACTAAGGACAGTAGTATACAGTGATGTAGCAGAACCAGGGTTGATGTCCTCCAACATCCTGAGTATGAGGAGCTATGACATCACCCACCATCTCCTTCAGGCTTCCCTGTTCTCTCTTCGCTTTGCTGTGATCCTCACTATAGCAAGAAGGACTTTTCCTTGAAACAGTATATTGCTGCAAAGTATGTGAGGGTTGGTTGTTGTAGGTTTTTCGGGCTCTTTGGCCGTGTTCTGAACTGACTCCTGTCCTCTGAAGATGCCGGCCACAGAGACTGGCGAAACGTTAGGAAGAACAACCTTCAGAACACGGCCAAAGAGCCCGAAAAACCTACAACAACCATCAGATCCCGGCCGTGAAAGCCTTTGAGAATATGTGAGGGTTGTTTGGTCTTGAATGGACAGTTAAGAGCCATTTACTTTATAAAAGACCTGTTCCTCCATTGTACCTATCCAGTGGCTCCATATTCAGACTCTCCCTATGGGATGAGGTGGCTATGAAGTCTGCCATGATGAGCACATGCACTTCTATATTTATCCCTACACCCACTGGCAGGACAGCAATTATGTTGAGGCAGGTATCTCCAGCCGGTGGTAACACAATGCAGATGTTTCTTGGTACAGCAATCACATCCCATTTCTTGCAATATGTTGATTAACTAGATATGGGCTGGATATAACAACTGCCGGGTGGATACACAGTTGGCTACAGAATCATAGTCAGAGGGTGATGATTAATGGCTCTTTCTTCAACTGGGAGGAGGTAACAAGTGGGGTACTTCAGGGCTCAGTCCTGGGCCCAGTGCTCTTCAACATTTTTATTAATGACCTGGATCAGGAGATATAGGGAATGCTAATCAGATTTGTGGATGACACAAAATTGGGTGGAATAGCTAACACCCTGGAAGACAGAAACAAAATTCAAAATGGTCTGGATAGGCTTGAGCACTGGGCTGAAAACAACAGGATAAAATTCAACAGGGATAAGTGCAAAGTATTGCACCTAGGAAAAAGACATCAAGCACACAGTTACAAGATGGGGGATACCTGGCTCAGCAATACTACGAGCAAGAAAGATCTTGGAGTCATTGTAGATCACAAGATGAATATGAACCAACAGTGTGATGTGGCTACAAAAAAGGCAAATGTTATTTCAGGCTTCATTAACAGAAGTATAGTCTCCAAATCCCGTGGGGTATTAGTTCCTCTCTATTCGGCACTGGTGAGGCCTCCTCTTGAGTACTGTAAGTACGGTTCTGGACACTACACTTCAAGAAGGACGCCAACAAATTGGAACAAGTTCAGAGGAGGGCAACAAGGATTATCAGGGGGCTGGAAACCAAGCCCTATGAGGAAAGACTGAAAGAACTGGGCATGTTTAGCCTTGAGAAAAGAAGACTGAGGGGAGATATGATAGCACTTTTCAAATACTTGAAATGCCATCATTCAGAGGATGGGCAGGATCTGTTCTCGATCTTCCCAGAGCGCACAACACACAAGAATGGACTCAAGTTACAGGAAACCAGATTTTGGTTGACTATCAGGAAAAATTCCTAACTGTTAGAGCAGTATGAGAATGGAACCAGTCACCTCGAAAGGTGGTGAGTGCTCCAACACTGGAGGCATTCAAGAGAAATTTAGACAACCACCTGACAGATATTCTTTGATTTGTATTCCTGCATCGAGCGGGGGGTTTGACTTGATGGTCTTGTAGGCCCCTTCCAACTTCACGATTCTATGATTATTCAGGACTCACAAGTCAAATCCTATTGTCCAATCACAGATGTCTCCTCCTTCTCCTTTTGTGCCACATCGGAGCAACACACCACCTAGCAAACTACCTGCAATTACTCATCAGAAGGTAATCAGGGACTTTGTTTGGAAGTGAAATTGCTCAGACACTGTTTGCCAGAACCACACCTTTACAACATTAACATGATTTCAGCTTCTAATGATTGGCTCTCTGTAATATACAGTTTGGCCCCCCTTTAATTACCTAGATTGGGATACATATTTTTTCAGAGAACTAAAGAGTGCCTAATAAACAAGCTGAACAAACAAACAAATAAACTTTGCCAGCCCATAATAATCCGCAGATGTAATTCCATTCCATGAGGAGCTATGACATCATCCACCATCTCCTTCAGGCTTCCCTGTTCCACGGAATGTACATAAGAATGTACATTATAAGTTTTTCCCTTTGAAAAATAACTGTGAATTAGACTATTTTCTGGAGAGGAGATTATTAGAAAATGTGTATAAAAAACCCTGAGTTTCCCAGGGAATAATGGGCTATAAATTTAGAAATAAACATACAAAACCACCACCACCCCCAGCACCCACCATGAACTTGATTGCCTGACATTAGGTATATATGTGTGTGTGTGTTTTCTCTTATTTTAAGTGTGCTTTCAACATAATGGTCCAATATAATCATAGTGGCAGCTGGCAAGAGTATTACAACTGGATCGTACATACATTTATGGAGATGTAAATCTCCATGAATTATTTAACACTTTATTATCATGCAAGTGTAGATAGGGCTGCAGCTGAACAGTACCCATTGATAATATATAACTGTCCATATAATTATCCTTGGCTTTCTTCCACATTTTTAAAACAACGGCTGCTGCTTTTAGCTAACTGCAGTCCTATACATGTCAGCACGGAAGTGACTCCCATTAATTTCAATGAGACTTAGCTCTAGGCATGTTAGTATAGGACTGCTGCCTAAAATCATTACGTTCTCCAGTTTCCATAGTGCAAACAGCACACACACAGACACACACAGACATACACACACACTTCTCAGTTCACTTTACAAGACAGGCATTTGATCAGCTCATTTCAAAGGCTGTTCTGTTCCTCACAGTAGCTGAGGCAGTGGAGTCAGTATTGGAGTTCACAAATAAAGCCTGAGTTTTTATAGTTGCTAAGGTCACAATGAGAGCCATCCTTCATTCTTAGCTGGTCTGGGATGTCTACATTTATGTAGCCATAAATCACTGCAGATAAAATGCTTGCAAGATATTACTTTTTTGTCCTGTGGCTTTCTTGCTTTACAAGCATTTATCCAACAGTAACTGTCAGTCTCTCTAAGGGTGTACAAAATTGTATTGGATTGCTCTGGTATGAAAATCATTGGGGGGGTATGAGACAGTCTTAAAATTCTAACACATTCTCCTCCCTGTGATTGATATTTTAATTTCTTCACATAGGTAATCATGAAAGATTGATTGGTTTTATGTTTTTTAGAGTGTATACTTTCATTATAAAGTGTTATAACAAATGTCTGGCCTCAGGCTACAAGACCATAAATGTCAATAATGTACAACTATAATCCCAGGAAGTTTCAAGTGTAAAAACAATTTGAAGTTAAGTCAAAAATGCCCTGGTCTATGCATTGTGTAACTGCTTTGAATGCATTTCATATTTGTCTTGTGATATTTCAGGTCACTGCTGCACAGCAGGATCCATAATTATGCAATGAGAAACAGAAATACAAAGCTAATTCAAAGTTATGCTAAGGTGTAAGAGGTTTGGATGACATAAAGTCTATTGGACCCAACTCAATCCCTTTGTGCTGGCTGGTTGCAAGAGATATGCCAGCAGAAGGATTTGTTGACATAACTGCTAGGTTGGCTAATACCAGCTGGTAGAAGAGCCAGAAACAGAACGGGGTTGCAAGGATGAGACAAGGGAGTAGCTAAGTTTCTCCAGATTCAAACCTCCTCCAGCTCAGGGACATGGCTACTCTGCACATTCAATTTAAGCCATGGTGAGGGGCATTCTGAGTAATTGCCAGTACTGCACCTCTAAGCTAGTAAGAAAATGGATTCAGCACAGCTTCAGCTGGCTAATATCAGGTCAACTGGCCCTCAACTATATTGTCTAGTTAGGACTGTCCTCCGGACATAGAACTAAAATTATTCTATGAACTTCAGCTTTCATGAAATCTCTTTCAAGGGACTATTTTTATTTTTTGACTCATGGTATTTCTCTTTCTCCGTTCTTCTTAATAATATTTATTTCATGTATTTTTAAAATCGCATTGAATAATATATATAAGACTACAGAATATTCAAGGCCTATTCAAAGTTTAAAAAAATCAGCCCAACTCATTATTCATGTAGAATAACTAGTTAAAAGTGTTGTTTTTCCTGTCTCTGGAGGATCCAAGATACCTCCTTCATATTTCTTCTCTTTACTAAAAACTATTTTTATGGCAGAATATATCTATAAGTATTATTTTAGTCAGACAGTCACAATTCAGTATGTAATGATTTCCACTAATGGCTACATGGCTTATAATCCATTCCAATCATATCATAAGCACAACATTGGCACAAGATGCATTGATTCACATTAGGTGAGCTCTTTTCTGAAAACATAAATGTATTCCTCCAAAATGTCCTGTAAATAACAAGACTGGTAGAGTAACAAGCTTATTACACCTCACTAGCCATACACACAGTTCAGCAACCATATATGGGTGCTCAAGAATTCCCTTTTTCTTTTTTCCCGTCTTGAACATGCAAGAAAAACAGATCAGACAAGAAACAAAACAAAAACAAAGAAATAAAAAATAAAAACCTCTTAAAGATGAACTGCTGTATCTTAATGTGAGCTTTCACGGATCAAGTCTACTTCTTCAGAAGCAAAGGCTTTGTCTCTCACCTGTTCTTTGGGCTAACTCAAACGTTTGTGTTCATTAGAAGGGATTACCTCCCAGTGTTGTCTTGTGCTTGCTGGGTAAAGAACGGGGTTATGAAAGATGAAGTGAAGAAGGTCACAAGAAGTGAAAACAAGGAACCATGAAAAGCAGAAAGGTTTGTTTGTTTTAATTCCCAGGACGCCATATGAAAGACAGAGGAAAATGGCAAATGATCTTTAGGATAATTAGTGCAGAACCTGGTGTGTTGCGGGGGGGTGGGGTTTATCCACAGAGCCACATATCATCGCTATCATCATCATCATACTCATCCACCAGCTTTATCTTTATAAGTTTTAACCCACTGCAAACTGGAACACTGAGAGAGCATGCCCTAAGTAAAAGCTCAGTAAACAGAACAGGAAGCTGTTTAAAAAATCAGCAAGAACAGTTTAAAATGCCTGGATAAATAGGTTTTAAACCTTCACTGAAAAATGGCTGCATTGATGCTAATTATATGGAAGCCAGAGACAAACTCCATGACAGAAAAGTCCTTCTGGGTGTGACTACATAGGAGGGAAACTCAGTTTGCTTCTAAATGTGTCAAACTGGGTCTCCATTGGTTTTCAGAGGGGAAATTACCACAGATTTACAGACCAATATGATCAATTATGATGCAGGAAGCTATGTGGCAGAGGCAGAAAGATGTGAGGAAAAGAGCCATCTTTGTTGATATCAGCTTTTTAAAAATAATAATAATAATAATAATAATAATAATAATAATAATAATAATAATAATAATAATTATTATTATTATTATTATTATTATTATTATTATTATTATTATTATTATTATTATTACAAAGTGATTTTGCACTTATCCGGTACAGCACTAACTTTGCCAATCATCATCATAGAAAACTGGCTGGAGAAGGGAAGACAGCAGGCATTCAGTTGAGGGGAACTGATGTACTGGTGCACCCACTGACACCTCTGTGATGGTCCCTTTGCATCAGATCAGGCAATCACACACATCACAAAGTAGAGAATAGTGATGACAGCCAAACTGAAGCAAAATGAGCCTCTCCCTGGCAGCTGAAGGAAAAGCGATGATTCTTCAGTGAAAAACACTGGGCTTCCCGATGGTCAGGTTTGTGTCTTGTAGTTGTCGGTTTTCACCTTGATTTTATCCATGCCAAATCCGATGCAAACTGCCGCATGAATAGCCAATGTAGCTGCACTCTCTGCATAGTTGCCAAATGGCCAGTTTCCACAACAAAGGAATCCGACAATACTGGTACTGCTGTCTAATTACAAATAGATATCCAATGATATTGATAATGCAGTGTAAATAAATCCCAACATGCATTTACAAGGAACTGCTGAAGTGTGTGGCTCTGCTGAATTTTGAGTATATCATGGCAGTAATCTATTTGCTTAAAGCAATTCATTCACACTGTACTGTGTACTTTGATTAAAACACTAAGGTATTCTTATATTCACACCAAGGTATTAATTTAAATCCCTGTAGCAAAGTTTGCAAATTGGTTTCTTACCCATCAGATTTAATCTACTAATATTGCTTCATCAGCTAATATTGCTTTATGCCAAGTACCCTAACGATTGTCTGGTTGTAATAATTATTTTACAGACTAGCAGTGAATGCCCTCATAATGTTCTCTGGGTAATCAAACAAGCTTTTGTAGTTGCTGAAGCTCAGTGCAGCTCTTGAGCCACAATACAAACATTTTCACCGTTAGTCCTTGTATTGTCCCAGCCTTGACAGCTAAAATTAATTCCCCTGGCTATCTGAAAAATTAAGTAATCTCTGAAATAATCACTACTCATCAATAAAAGTTTAGTTCACTACCCTACTCTTTTCATCAACATGGATGTAAATGTGACCATGAAAAGCCATCATTAAATGCAGGCAAGTATTTATCAATGCTGTGCATCTATTTAGAGCAATGTCAACATGTGAAACAAACCCCACAATGAAAATATTGCAGAATATGTTCAAACTCTGATAGGGACCAGACAATACAGTTCCACAGATATTTAAACATGGATGCAATCTAACCATAGGGGTTCACAAAGGGGGGGGGGGAATCAACATTTTATAACAGACTGTAATTGAAATGGGATAAAGTTAAAGTTGGTCTTTTCAGAATGCACCCCGTCAATTAAATATTTGTTGCCTTTAGTCAAAGGACATGGTTCCTATGTTGGTTTAAACCAGAAGCACTGAACATCCCAACAATCAGCAATGCTGGAAATTAGATTTTTAAGTGGTGCAGAGGGTTAAACAACAAACAAAAAGCCAATTGGAGGCAAAATGTGAGTATTAACTAGACTTTGGGGAAAACTAGAGTCTTTGGTCTAGCTTAGTCCATTTTGAGATGTGGTAAATCTCTTCTTTTTAGTGGCAGTTCCAGCCCCAAGCAGCTCTTTGTGGTAAAAAGAACATGTAGGTAGGTGATCCATAAATACAATTTTTAAAAGTAGAGATTTTTTCCTCTTTTAATAAGTCTCCTTTCCCATCACTTGTGAATGTTCCCATATATACAATATTTCCTTGTGATTCAAAGCCATTTTGCAAGTTCCAATGCAACCCATGGCAAGTTGCACAATAGGTAAAGTAAATGCATAGCATAAGCTAACTAAAGGGTATGGATGGGTGGGTGACAGGCTGAGGCAGACCTCCATTTCTTTCACATCCCTCCCCCCCCCCACCCCCAAAGACTCTCCTCAGGGAAGCAATGGCCAGCTGGGGGAGATTCGTGTTCCATTCCCTGGTGGGTAGAGACCCTGAACATGGGAATGATAGAGATCCTATCCACACTGGGGGCAGAGACGGTACAAAAGAGATAGAAGTTCCAGATTCTTTAATGGCCAGGATAGAAGGCTATAAAGAGGAGATAGGATCCCAGCTCTAGGAGAAGGAAGTGACCAGCGAGAAAGAAGGTGCAAATGATGGGGAAGTGTGGAACAACTCCTTGCACTGGAATGTCAACCGGTAGTACCATGGGGTGCTTTCCTGCTTTACCTACACAGTTTTCATCTGACTTTGTCCACACCTCACCCCCCCCCCCCAAGAGCCTGGGACCTGAAGGTACGGCAAGGTCTGGACACTCGAGGTGGGGTTTTGAACCTCATCAATGAGGAACCCAGCATTGGTCCCCCTGAGTCACTGCTGCTGATTTCTACTCTGACTCAACTGTGTTGTTGGAGCTCCAGTTTAAGTGGCTCTGTCAGGTAGAGAACAGCCTGTGGGCACAAGAATTCAGAAAAAGGACAATTAAAGGGGCCTAGTGAATCAGCACCAGCCCATGGACTGTTCTCACTTTAAGGACCATGGGGTGAAGGTAACTGCCGTGCCCAAACATGAAGAACTATGGGAGGATGAGAGTCTGATGGACTCAGAGCCCAAAGGAGGCACTTTCACAATAAAGCTCCATGTTCTGGCACCATAGTCCAACCGACCATGTCCTGATGATGACCTCTACACGGCCCTTTAACATCCCCCTGACCATGGAGGGCCTGGAGGACCCACACATGGGGCAATACAGATGATCCACTGGTTTATTAGATTGCCTGTCAGTTCTTCATAAGTTAAGTAGAAAGACGTCCCTTCACTGCTCACTGAACTAGGTTATCTAGACGGCTGACAGAGTGATCAACTTGTGTCACTTCCTCAGCTGCTTGGGTACATTAATTTCCCCTGGGTTTTGCTTACTGGCAATGGGAATTAGGCTTCAGCTTTTACATGCTCCAACCTGATATACATCCATACTTTCTATTGTACATAAAAGATACGAATCATACCACATAAGGTCTGAAGGAATTGCTTGTTGCCAATCTGTGTAATATAAAAATGTTTAACAGAAATCACTTCTGCATCTGTCTGGAAATGTCAACCTATGAAGTTGTCTCCCAGAAAAGTAGTTTGCAATCTGCCAACAATGCCATGACAGATAAGCGTCGGCTTTATCGCAGCTCAGCAATCACAGCAGCCTCTTATGGAGGGGAAAAAAGGCAATCAAGTTATAAAAGAGCTTGTCAAGGTGAGGGGTAGAGTCTCAAGAGAGGAGTGTGGTATAGATTCATTATTCACCCACTTACTCAAAGCATTGTAAGGTCAGGTATGTACTAAAATTCAACCAAATAGGATGCCTTTCCCTTCACCTTCTGACAATACTAAGGGAACCATTCCAGTCCTAATTTGTGTGTTTCCTCTGCATCACCAAGATGTGACCTGTATGTACTCTACATCACGGCTGCTTTTAACACCTACAGAATTAAATGTGATCTGTCCAACACTGTTGCTGTTTTAAAAAAAGCCTATCTATTTCTATTATTATAAAATCAATCTCAAGCTAATGTAATTAGCTGTTGGTATCTGCCATTCATTCCAGTGATAATATATTCAAAACATTACTATAAAAAGAAACACCTGTCAACGTTATTCTTTAAAAGCTGGTACAAATACAGTAGAAATTGGGGGAAAGAGAAGGAAAAAACAAAGCTGATACAATCAGATTTCCTTTGTTTCACACAGTATTTCAGTTTTAATTGTACAGTTTTATCGAGGAGGCATCCTGCCAGACATCATGGGACATAGTTTTGAGTAAACATAAATGATTTCCTTGATAAATATGGGTTGTGCTCCTGCTGACACCTTCATTTCCTGGTGAGGGTGACCAGAGCAAATGAACCCATCACTTCTAAACATACTCTCCTCTTTGTTTCTAACACAATCATTCTGTTTGGAAGTTTCAATAATATATACATTGTTTATGCAAATTTCAATGACATGCATTTTTGTATGCAACCTCCACAAATGTACACATTTTAAGTATGCAACTTTCTCAAATATATTTTTTTTGTTTGAGACTTTCCCTAATACCTGCATTCTTTAATGTAGTTTTTCAGCTGAAAAATGTATCACAACAGTAGCCCATTTTAGACAGTCCCATTTTAGACAGTAAGTCACTGAGAAAAAGTCTGCTTGGAGATAAAGTTTGTTGTTGCTTGCAGAAGGATAGCAAAGATGAGGCAACCTGACTTCCCATGGGAAGAAGTTCCATAGCTTTGGAGCAGCAACAGAGAAAGGCCCCTCTCATGTTCTCACCAAAACGCACCAGTGAGGATGGTAGGACTGAGAGAAAGGTCTTCCTTGTGATGATCTGAAAACACCTGGCAAGCTCATAAATGGAAATGCAATCTTGGACCCAAGTTGTTTAGGGCTTTATAGGGCTTTATAGGTCAAAAAAGAACACGTTGAATTGGGTCAGTAGGCAGCAGGGCTGTTGTAACAGGGGAGGTATGTGATCCCTGTGATCAGCCCCAGTTAACAATCTGGCTGCGACCTTTTGGATCTGCTGAAGTTCCCAAACACTTTCCAAAGACATACCCATGCACAGCATGTTATAGTAACCAAATGGGATGCAACTAAGCCATGTGTCGCTGTGGCCAGGTCAGACATTTCCAGGAATGGGGCATAGTTTGAAGTGTGCAAATGCACTTTTGGCCACTGCTGAGACCTGAGTATCCAGGCTCAGGGGCAAATCGAGGAGCACAACCAAAATGTGGATCTGTGTTTTCAGGAGAAGTGTGAGTTATTAGGGGAAGTGAATGTGTCCAGACGAGGGTGATCAAGATAATAAACGGTCTGAAAGCCAAGCCCTTTGAAAAAGTTGAAAGAGATTGATATATTTAGCCTGTGGAAGAATGGATACAAAACTGGTATGAAAGCCATATTCAAATACCTGAAAGGTGTCACTTGGAGCAAGCTTGTCTTCTGCTGCTCCAAAGGGTAAAATCCAATCCAATGGATTCCAATTTCAAGAAAGAAATCCAACTATTAGGCGGAAAACTGCCTCATGCTGTCAATTCTGGATTTTTAATAGGAATATATGACAGGAAAAATATATAAAATTTGAATGGGATGCCAAAGTGTTGCCCTCTAAAACTATAAAAGTACTTTAAAATGTGCCTCAGTTGTTGTTGTTGTTGTTTAGTCGTTAAGTCGTGTCCGACTCTTTGTGACCCCATGGACCAGAGCACGCCAGGCCTGAGAGAGGTGTGCCTCAGAGAGGTGCCTAAAAGTGAAAATATCATCGAAAAACTACAGCTGGGAACAAAACCAGAACAACTGATTTGTTTTTGGTACAAAGAACTAAATAAGATAAGATGGCAGAAGCAAGTTCATTGAGTTTCATGTAAGTAAACAATGATGCTTACAATATGTGAACAGGACAATAACAAAGAAAAAAGCTGAGTGCCATTTATTTTGCCCCTTGAGTTACATTTGCCTATAAAATGTAACTAACACAGAAATACCACAAAATAGACGTGGAAACTGTGTTGAACAATGAGAATAACCGTATAGTGTACAGAAGAAGGTTTTACAAAACAATGTAAAAGGAGGAAAAAAAGATGAATGTTATTTTAAGTAATTGCTTCTTGATAAGCAAGTAGAAAAGAAAAACAAAAGTGCTCTTCGTTTTAGAAGGCTTTAGTCTCATAATAAGTAATTAATAATTTAATTAATTAATAATTCCTTAATCCAATGTGGCAACATAGAGGAGTATGAGCTCGTATTATTTTGTAGTATTTATGTATGGAATATTTTAAATGTAAAAGCATGTAGCCGTCATTCAGGATTTACTGCCCAAATATGGTGTTAAGGAAGTTACTCCAAGTGGGGGGATTTTCTCAGCTAAGGGCTATCTTGATAGGCAGCTGAGTCGACACACAGCTGTCTGGACAAGCTAATATTGCTTACCCAGGGGGACCTGACTCTTTGAAGGTTCATGTTCCCAAGGAAGCTCAGTCAACTCAAAACATCAAAAGTATTTAAATAGAGATCTCTATCATGTTTATGCAACATCTCAAAGGGAGTGAAGACATTTCCCAGAGATCATCTCCCAGAGAACGTCTCCCAAGAACCATGGCCACCTACTTTTTGCAAACAAGTGGGAAGATGCAGATGGACTGAGAGCAGCCAGGAGATAATCATGAAAATAACATAGATAAAGAAGGGTGAGCTTTTCTCTTTTAGCAAAAATATTTTTGGTGTATCAACTACACGCTTAGAGCTAAATAATGCTTTTCATTTGCATTTTCTTATTATAAGAACTCTGATGTTCTTTTATGTATTTTTGAGAAAGCTTTTAAAGCCTTTGGAGTTATATTGCTTTTACTTTTTAATGAAATAGTATAAAGATGTATTCTTTGCCTTATTAGGCTAGAAGCGCTTGTTGTTCATTTTTATTCTTGAAAGAGTCTGGACTTTACGTTTTTCATATGGAACCTAGAAATGATGTAAATAAACAGAACTTGCATAGAAAGAATAAGTTCTGGAGTGGCCTGAAATTATTGCAACCATGAAGACACCTATAATGAGATACCCAGATGAATTTACAAACAGCTTGTGACTGATCATTTGGTTTCATTCTGGTATTAACCCTTTACTGGGATAATGTCAGCTACGACGAATCATAGAATCTGTTCTCTTTATCTGAGAGGTCTGTAAATCTTATAAGACTCCTAGGGAAGTCAGTTGTTCAAATCAGGATCTGACAATGCTAAGAGCAGCAGCGGAAAGGCTCACCTCACAACATGGTGCACTGTCCTTCTTTGTAGGGGTTTTCAGTCAGGTAGCTGTTTCCACATGTATAACAAAAATGAAAATGAAAGCAAAAGTAGTGGGGCAACTTGCAGACTCACAGAGAGAGTTTTTTGTAGATACAGTCTGCGTCCTTAGATATATGAATTATATATTTAAAAATGTGTGTTTTACCACCTTCTGATGGGCAATTTGTGGCAGAACCAGTGGTGTCAGGCAGATAAATGTTGGCAAGATCACGACATCCTTGTAGCTAAGACATGGGAGAACCATGCATTTCCATGATTCCATAGCTTATTATAATGGTATGTTAGAGGTGATTTACTTACTTGTTTACTTGATTTATATTGTGCCTTTCTGCTACAGCGAGGATGCAAGGTTGCAAATGAAAATAACACAAGGAAAATACTTTAGTGCAATATAACGGGCCACATTCTAAAACCCATGCACAGATATATAAGTCCTCCTGACTTTGTATTTGCTTGGACACACATGGGACCAGGAAAATAGCAGTAATATATAATGTGAAAAGGATTCCAATGTACAATAGATTGTGATGATATTTGTATTGCATGGAAAAATAATGCATTAAGAAAACATATTTTAATATATCATAATTTTATAAGACATACAACATCTTTGATATAGGTAGAAAAATATGTAATTAATAGGAATTATGTATTCTGCTGTTTGAACAGAGCTTACAAATCTTCTGAAACAATTGACTGCATCAGCGCTAAAGCTGGCTGAACAGCTGGCTTTATGTATCCAACTATGCCTTGCTTCTGTGGCAGCAAGAAGAAACCGATGAAGAGCTGCCTTGGTCACCTAGTGCCAAACAGATCTGCCAAAGTTCAGGTGCTCATTTTGATCTTCAAAGGAGTAAAAGGGGATCTGGAGACAGAAAACAGGTCACAGGGCGCTCAGTTCTTTCCCATAGCTTCCCTTTCCCTTTCTCTTTTGGCTAATCTCATGCTGAACATGCTAGGGCAGTCTCGGTACCTTGGAACCCATGGAGATAGACTCAGAAGAGAGGACAGCATCCTCACCTTTTAAAACATCCTGCATCCACGTCTTGTTTGGCTCACGCGCCCCTCCATATGCCACAGAGTCAGACCCTTGTGTTTCATGCCTGCAGTTCACAGGTCTTTTAGTTTCAACAGCATTCTGCTCAATCCATGAGGATGGAAACTGAACAGTAAGATATACCATATTTTTCTATTTATAACACACACCCATTTATAAGATGCCACCCCAAAATTAAGAAAACTTAGCTTTGAGGATTCAGCCTCTGAGCTCAGAACTTTGGACATTTTGTCTCCATTGAATCTTGAGCCTGCAGGCTCCACCTCCAAGGAGGTGTGTTCTAATTGGTTTGTTCAGGGTCAGGTGACGTCACTTCCATAAGGCTCCTGATTGGAAGAAGCCAAGTCTCCTGACTGTAGGAAACTCAGCCTCGTGGCTGAAGGGAGTCTGTTTACAGAGGCAAGGTATGTGCTGTTTTGTTCTCTTCTCAGCTATCTCAGCTTACTTCCGTGTAAAAGACGCCCCTCAATTTTAAGGTAATGATTTTAGGGAAAAGTAGCATCTTATAGATGGAAAAATATGGTAGTTCATTGGCACCTCAATGTCTATTTGAATAAGAGTTCAGCAATCTTGTGGAGTTGACAAGCATTTCACGTTTTTGGTCATGTCACTTTTAATCTATCACATAACCAACTAATCAATTAAGCACTAAAAAGACATAGTGCAACAAAACAGCTTGAGATAAAACAAATTACTGTCTTTTTTGTTCTTCCAAATGTCAATAGTGTGTGTTTTAATATGTGAACAATCCATCTGTCCATATCTCCTTTCATTACTAATTTTTCTAGTATGCAGCATCTTTTAATAATGACAGCTATCCTTGTGCCGTTTAACTCATTGGCTTGGCAGGATATTATATTCTTTCCTCAGTTGAATTTACAGGCGATGACGGTCTAACTGGATATGTGAGGTGGCTAGATGGGTGAACTCAGATGACAGAAATAATATGACAGAAAGCTTCAAAGAGTTTTATACAGGATATCCTGTATCATATCCTACTTATAGTAGGATATCCTACTAAAATATCCATAGAGTTTCTTCTCTCTCTCTTTTCTTGCCAATTTTCTGCAGTTCCTCTACCAGTCTTGGGTCCTTTTAGGGAGAAAGGCCAGACAGACAGACAGAAAGACAGACAGAAAGAAAGAAAGAGAGATATCTTCCTACATTGCAGACCTGGTCTAATTGTTGGGAATACTCTTGCTCACAAGTCTTATAGTAACTACTTTTTGTTCAAATTTGTTTAATACTTCTCTTTAGTAGTGGGAACATCTAAATACAGTTTTTTTGTGTGTGTGTTTTTTTTTTTTTTTTTTTTGCTTTAGGCAAAATTCTATACAATTTAGGGGATTACAATCCACACCCTTACCCCTCTAAAAAAATGTGCATTTTAGTTTCCTTCTTTTCAACATTTCTGTGACATTTCCAAACAGTTCCAATTTACGTCTCTCTTTAGGACTAACCTGGAAGCAACTTTGGGTTGCAGACCTTTTACCAGAAGAGGAAACTATTTTGGTTCCCATTTTTAATGCTTTATTGGCACAAAATCCACTCCCAATTCTCATTCATATCTTGCTGTAGTCAGATATAATTTGAAGGGTAGTTATGGTTAACTGTGTGCTTCCTAACATTTAACTAACATCCACCCTTTAAAACATATTACTGTTTTATGTCGACAAATATTTTCCTTCCTTCTTCCTGACATATTTCCTGATATGCCACTATGTGGGTCAGCCCCCAAACCATAAATGAGAGACACCTTGCCACACTGATGTCTGCCTGAGAACGGCTACCTCCCAAGATAGAGCAGGAGAATTCGAAGCTTTAAAGTGTGCAGAATGATAGTGGAAGAGGGAGGGAAAACATTGTCATATTGTGCTTACTGAACTGAGATACGACTATTTAGACTAAGCTAAACGTTAGGGAACTGTACAGTGCAGTGTTTAAGTGTTATGCTAATTAGTGAGTAGGATTGGGACAAAACCCAACATGCTTTGGGCTGGCTCTAATTATTTGCCTGTGCACGAGAGGCATCTTACCATAAAAATGCCTACTGTTGCTTTATTAAATGACTACCCTGGCTTCCACTCAAAAGAAGACAGGAACTTGGAAGGTCCATCGATGTTACATGGAGGCTAGAAATGGAACCTGCCACTGCAATGCTGCTCTTCACCCACAGAGTGTGTTCAGTTGGTCACATATAAATACTAGAAAAAGGCTACTTTGGACTAGGTACATAAGCTGGAAAATGATAATTTGACATGGCTGCCCTTGTGAGGAAGATGACAGGGAGGTCCATGTTGGTAGGCTGTCACATCTCTCCATGGGGACACCAGAGTTCAACACTTCAAGCTCACCAATTGACTATGATGTGCCAAACTGATGTTGAGACACACAGAGAAACAGAAGAAAAGATTGGATTACAGGGGAGTAGAAGGACATGGTGGAGGAGCTGGAGCTGGGGCTCCATTGACAGAACTAGGAAATATGGATGAGAACTCACTAACCAAAGAGTGCGAAGTTACAGTTAAGGAAGAGCCCTAGACAGGGGAGCCAGTGACTTTCCGTATTCCTAAGGTAGAGACAGAGAGAATTCAAAACATGCCATCCACTGGAAACCTTTATATTGGAGAGAGAAGAGAGAGATGCTGAAGGACCCAGGCACTGAGTCAGTCAGAGGAAGACAGCAAAATGGTGATACCCTGGCCAAAGATCTGGGAAAAGGACTGTCAGACCCTGGGGTCCCAAGAGCGTCTCCTGTGGCAGGACAAAGAGCTGGCCACCTATTCCCAATGAGGTTGCATCGCCCATCGTGTTGTGGAACCCCTTGTCACACATATGTAAAGCTGGTGCTATGTCCCAAGGGAAGCCGGAGAAACCAACATTGAATCCTCCAAAAGGAAGGAAGGGTATGAAGTCCCCCTTAAGTTCTAAGTTAAAAGTTGACCAGTTTTTGGTTAAATCCAAGTTGAAAGAGGACCTGTTTATTGACCCTGTGGATAGTGAGTTAATAAAAAGTATTGTTTTCTACCCATTTTGCCCAGGTATCATGGAAATAAACATGGGAGAAGGTGACTTGGTAGCAATGGTGGTCAGTGGAGGGAATCACACCTTCTACAATACATAAAAACCTAGGGTGGTGCGTTTATTTATCTCTTAGGAAGGCACTGCTTTCTGGGATGAAAATAACACAACAAGATTTCATTTGAAGGTTGCAGGACTAAATAAACAACTGACTGCTATGTGATGAAGCACATTAAGCTCCTCACTGTCATTTGCGTTAATCAAGAATCTTTCAAAGCACAAACATTTAAAATAAGATAACCTGGAAAAGCCATCAAGTGCACTTTCTGATATTTAAACCTGCCTGCAATAGATTTTTAGAAAACAAGAAAAATGTTTGTATTTTTCGTATTTCATTTTGTTTTGTTTTTGCTGGGAATATGGTTGTCAGTTCCCTAATTTATATGAAACTTGCTCAGTTTTATAAGATACTAAAATATGGAATTAGTTTTAGTTTGCCTAGAATTTGCCAAGGGAATTTGCAACACTGGCAATAATTTAACCAAATGTTATTTCATTTGGTTTCCAACAGGAATTCAAACTTGAGGAAAATGTACTCCCCAAACCATATTATGAAAAGCAACTTGTGAGGATTTTTAGCATACATTACACAACACAAATGAAATTGTCTGTGCAAACCATTGCAAATTAAGAAATGATACAATTACAAAAGCTTTACAGAATGTTTCACTGTGGATCAATGGATAACATAATAAACACATTAAAAGACTATAATGTGGTTGTGGTTCTCCTGGAAACTATGGTTTAATGGCACATTTCCTTCTTCAGCATCTGGAATAGAATTGATTGTGCACTCAACAGATGTGCAGTTACATCTGAACGATGTGCAAAGACTTTATAATACCAGCTTAGTTGGTTCATAAATGTCATGTCAGTGCAGGGTGTGTGTGAAAATGAATCACAGCATTCTTCTTGCTCAAGTTGCAGTATGAAGTCTTTGTACATCCTGATGTATGTCTTTTGAAATGATATTAATGGATTATGGGTCCAGTGCCAGTCAAGCTGGGTGCATCATTTTGTGCATCTAGAAGCCTACTTACCATAATGCAGTATTGATTTTTCCTGTTGTGATGCACAACTAACTCAAAAGTTTTTTTTTCTGATCATGCTAAATCATAGTCCTCCAGTGCTACCTAGCCCCACTCACAGCCTTTTTGAGTAGGTCCAGTATGCTACTGACTTTCCTCTGAGCAGGAAGTCTTGTCAGCATGGCAACACAGCATGGCCATTGTGCAAGCAGTGATGGCCATTTAAAAAAGTGCACCCTCCATTTCCCCAACAGTAACACAGATACAAGCAGACTGACCCACCATGTTATTACACTGAAAGAATTTTTTTCTAAAGAGAGACTCCATTTAGGCTCTTTGCTCTTAATGACTTGGAAGTCGCCACTACAGTGTAGCTGGTTCTAGAATTGGGCTAGGACTCATGTAACCTTGGGGCCAATGATACACTCTTAACTTGACCCACCTTGTCAGGTTGTTGTGAGAATGATATGGGGAAATTGAACAAATCAGATCACATTGGGGCTTCCGCTTCTGGCTGGCGCTCTAAAATTATGGTTTCCATTTGTGCACTTAAAGACACCATGCGTGGATATTTACTATTTCACATTCATAGGTTAGTCATAGAAGTCTAATAGTAATAACAATACAAATGCACATTTATACATTGTTAAAAAGAACACACAAGAACACTACTTTCCCCAAACCTAATTTGTAGCTACTTGTATCCAGCAGATAAAGCTGTATGGGCTAAATCACTTCTCCCTTTGACCTGTCATGAGAAAAGTGTTGCAAACTTTGAATCACAGAGACTCAAGACAATACAGTTTCCCTCTTTGCATTTTGTTGCTTTGAAATGTGCACCTGGTAAATTCTGTGTCACCTATTAAAGGCTGTTGAGGACAGGGGCACTTGGCAGATTGCTCATTCATAGGGTCACCATGACTCGGAAATAACTCAGCAGCATGTATCAACAACAATTAAAGGCACAGTGCCTGTGTCACGGGGAATGAACAGCATTCTTATTTGTTTATCTCTTCTGGTGTCTCCTCCTCATACATTGTTGTCTTGGTTTGCTGCTGGTTTGGATCCAGATGTAGTCATACTAAGAGTTAACAAAATAATTGGGATTCTTCACCATGTATTTATCATGTAAACTACTATCCCTGATGCTTGGTCCCATGTATAACCATTATAAAACATCCCTGACTTATTTAGCTTTAAAAGCTTGGAAGGGGCCTTGACCTTGTTGGGCCAGTGGGAGCATTTGGCATTGTCACAAAATGGCTGCTGGTTTACATGTTCCACAAAACAACAACTCATATTGGGAAGTAAATCTTCCCAAGAAATTAAGTCCTAGGCAGAAGCTTGGTTTGAGTTACGAAGCATAGCACTGCTCTTTTCAACCCATCGTTTTATGCTTCAGCACTCACTTCTCAGAAGAGAGCCCTTAAAGTAGAGGAATTCAGACAATTCACTCAGAATAATAATATCTATCTATCTAAACTGCATGCCATAGTAACCCTTATTTGGACAAAATCAACAACCAACACAGCTTATCTGGGTTTTTTATTAATTTTGTATCAATGGATCTATGAGGTGTTTTTTTTACTTACGTACGTACGTACATACTTACTTACTTATTTTTGCTAAAATATTTTACATGGAATATGTAATATATTACCCCACAGCCTCAGTGATGTCAAAGGATCTAGTCTAACCCTTGGTGAGAAGAGAATGGTGAAGGATAATTTTATAATATCATTTTATTTATAAGTAATATACAGGTAAAGCCAGTAGGAAGACAGAGAACTGCTGGATAGCTCAGTGGTTTAGGCCTCTGGTTGTGCAGCCAGAAGTTGGAAATTCAATTCCTCACTGTGCTTCCTTGACAGGAGCTGGACATAATGATCCATAGGATCCTTTCCAGCTCTGCAGTTCTAAAATGAGGATGGTGGTGACAGTCAGTTGATAATCCTAGTCCTGAAGAACGTTCAGTCTCATCCAGCTCAATTCCAGCCAGTTCCTGAAGATGTCCTTCTCATTTTCTTTCTACCTTAAAAATTTAGAATTAAAACCATCCCTGACTTCAACATATTTTTGATGCTTTACCAACGGGTTCATGTAAAAGAATTGTGCTCTTCAACAGAATTTTGTACCATCCCTAAATAAAAGGCGTGGTTCTCTGAAGAATGAGGAACTGCCTATGGCAACCTGTCTGTTCCCAGATAGCTACTTCCATGATTTATCATAAATTTAAGGGAGCTTATCCTGGAAGAAACTCACCCTAAGTTTTATGAATTGCTTGTCTTTTCCAAAAACTGGCTCCAGAGAAGAAGAATAAATGGTTCTGTTAAGACTAACGTTCTGCTTCATATTTTTCTTTCTTCAGTTGAACATTCCACACAAATCCAGGCTGCGGCAGATCCCTCACCCATGAGAACTTCAGTGTATCTGTCCCTCATCCAGTACAGATTTGTCTAACCCAACTGCAATACACTCCTATGCAGCTTTATTCAAATGGACAGCTATTGAATCCAGTATGTACAGGAATGTTGCCTGAATGCATTTATGGCTGCACAATTCAAAGAGGACGAACTGCTGCTTTTGATAGCTAAAGTTTGCCAGTGTTAAACAAAAAATAGAAATCATACTTCTGCTTTTTCTGTCTGTTCTCAGGACTGTGTCAGAACTGTTGACCCAGAGACTTGGAAAGAGTCTGTCTCGCCACTTTTCAGCAAGATCAAAATGGGTAGATAAGCAGAACCATTGACAAAGGGACTTATCACTTCTATCAGATGTTTTTTAAAAAAACACATTAGCATTGCAAATATCTGCCTAAAACTTTAGCATTTGGCCAAACATCTTTTTAATCAGTTATGCTTTCTGATGGGCACATTTCCTACATCTGAAGAAACAGAAGGCTCATTTTCCAAATGTATCCCATAGCTCTACATGTTGCTTGGTATTGGAATTTTGATTAATGTGCAACATTTACCTGGTAAATGAGCTTTTCTCTCTCTTTCTTTCTTAAAAAAAATTACATTTGTCCAATTTATACTCTCATGCATTTCAAGCACCCACAACTTGTATTTTTGGAGAAAAACAGTATAAAGTGAGAGACACTCGCTTTATAGCAAATGGGCACCTTCAAATCACAGGAGAGGCTGCTAAAATGAACCTTGAAGAAAATAAGTCTGGTCAGTTAATCAATAAAGTATGCTATGTCAAGACTTTCTTTTGCAAAGTGTGACCATTAGAATAAAAAGCAACTGAGTGCTAACCTTGGTTTTAGGTACTGTATGCCAAGAAAACAGCTAAAATAGCTCAAACAGTAGTTAGTAACCTAAGTAGCTCACAGGGAAGGGAAAGAAAACCTGAGATAACTGCTTTGCTGGACTCCTAATTTGTGTATATCCAGAATTACAATTAATGGTAAATACCTTAAAAAGTCAAAAGGAATTTACAGATTTATGTGATAAATTTACTTTCATAACTAATTTCATGGGTAGTATTTAATTACAGTTTCGAACCTTTCAGCACATACTGGCTTACATCCAGTCTTTGGTGTCAGCTAGAGCCCGGCACTTGAATCAATGGAATTTGAACAAGTATTGGCTTACACGGTCACATTGATTCAGTAGATCTAGCCTAGCTGAGATTAACAACTGTATTTGGGTGGCTGAAAATGGATGCACGGTGGTAGATAGCTCAAGTAGTGTGTGCATGTGTGTCTTTATTGATTCCTCCATATTTATATGGTGGGGCATGCAGATTTTGAAACTAGGAAATTTTAATAAAGGGGGGAGGTCAGAGGAAATTAATACTGAATCTTAATCCAACTCAGGTGTACATAAAGTAATACTGGTCTCTTATAGCACAGAACTGTCCACAAAAGAACCAAGTACTGCAGACTTTGTGGGCAGGAGATATCACATGTTCATCAGGCTTGGGTACCAAATAATGCTGGACTTGAGCACACTGGTGCATGACCAAACTGCCTTGCTGCAAGTCTTCTCCTCCCTGACCTCCCTCCCCACATGAAACAACTCTTCTTTCCTTCTTTCCATTACTATATCCCCCACCCTAATGAATTATGTCCAGAGGACATTTTGATTCTGAGTTACATTCATGATGGCTATAAGTTATAAGCCATCAGTCTGAAATTTTCTTGGGATAATTCTTCAGACTTTAAAAAGCTTTACTGCTCAATCTAGAAAATGGTACACTGTTCTCAGTGAGAGTTCTGTAACCAAAAAAGGGGGTAAGGTAAAGGTTCCCCTTGACATTTAGTCCAGTCGTGTCCGACTCTAGGGGGCGGTGCTCATCCCCGTTTCCAAGCCGTAGAGCCAGCGTTTGTCCGAAGACAGTTTCCGTGGTCACGTGGCCAGCGCGACTAGACATGGAACGCCGTTACCTTCCCACCGAGGTGGTACCTATTTATCTACTCGCATTTGCATGCTTTCGAACTGCTAGGTTGGCAGGAGCTGGGACAAGCGACAGGAGCTCACTCCGTCGCGTGGATTCGATCTTACGACTGCTGGCCTTCTGACCTTGCAGCACAGAGGCTTCTGCGGTTTAACCCGCAGCACCACCACGTCCCTCAAAAAAAGAAAAAGAAAAAAAGGGGGGGTTACCTAGAAGGTAATCAATCTTCCTCATGGCATGTGGGTGTGGGTGGCAAAGGACAAGAGACATGTCTACTGGGTTGAAAGTGAGGCTATGATTCATAGAGAACAGATAATTCTCTCCATGTCTACAACACCAGATTTTTATATATTCCCTGTATTCTCTATGGTGTTCCTCGTCTAGGCTAGATCCAGCATTTCATTCTGCAAACAGTAACATTCCCCTAAGCAGACAGCCTGCCAGCAAAAAGATTTCAGCTGACTTCTGTTTGTACAGGTGTTGGAGTCACGAAATGAGAAGGCTGATGGGCTTTGTGATCACAAGTAATTAGGATAGCAAATAGTCTTAGAGAGAGAGTTAAAGAAGTCAGTCACACACAAGGATGTCTGCCAGCAGTGTTCCTGATGGGCGACTAGTAGAAGAGGACCTCGAATAAGACAACTGCCCTGCCCCCAGGAGGACTGTGTTTATTAACCTTACAAGCTCACATATAGTTGACAGTATACAGATAGTTTGCAGAGTTCAGATAGGACAATGGTTACATAATGCCATTATGATTGGCCCAAGGTAAGGCAATTAAGCAAGTTCTCTATCACCTATGAGAAAGAGGAAGAATGGGTCGTCACACCTCTCAGAAGCAGCCGCATCTTGCTAGGAGGGTGTGCCCTCACTACAACAACAATGTGGCTTAGCAACCTTGGGAATGGTACTCCCACATACAGGTTCCACAGAATTTCCTCCCTTGTTCCAGAGGGCCCACAGAGGGCTGCAAAGGGAAAGGAGATGAGTTGAAATTATATACTGCATTCCTACAGTGGAAGTGTCCTCACTGAGCAGAATCGTTCTACCTGCAAATCCCTATCATCTGAACTTCTATGTTCTCACTTGCCTTTGAAAGCCAAGATGAAAATGCCAGAAATTAACCAAAAAGTGTGAAAACATCTGTGTGGAACAGAGTATTTCTGTCCATTGGCACATAAATACATCATTCATAGATATTTGCCTGTGTCTATAGAAAAAGCTCATCCCAGGCATGATATTGACTGGGAGTGAAGTAATTCTAATAAGGAATTAAATCCATGGCTCTCTTTTCTCAGTGTTCAATAGCCCAAGGACAAGAGAGCAGGAAGCAAATGTAAGATCATACAGGAATGACTGATCAGAGTTTGCTAGATAGCCGAATGCTGGGAATTAGACTGTCCATTTTCCCAAATGCTAAAATTTGTTCAAGGTGAAAAATAATACAGTAGTTGAAAAGTATTAGTTAAACACCTCTCATGCTCCCTACTCCTAGCAAGGCCCACATCTTGCATGTCTCAGCAAAGAAGAAATAACCTAGGTTCTCATGCCCCTGTTTGTTTCTGGATGCTTAGTGCAGCCATTTTATGCTCATCTGATTGTTGACAAGAGAAACATCCCCCCCCCCCCAATTCTCTCTTTTAAAATGTTGGTTCAGTAAAATAATATATTCACATAATTAAAGTAGGGAGAAATGTACTATGTTTCCTGGGTGCTTTTGCAAAGGGAAATTCCTCTGCATTTGCAACTTGATGAAAAACTTAAATTTGCTAATGTGAATGCCTAAGAGCCATTAACTGCTAACCACTGATTCATCAAACCAAGGACCAAAAAAAGAGGAAGAAAAAGCAGTGTAGGCTAATGATGAAAGAAAGCTTTTGCTCAGCACAGCATTCTTAAAGTTCACGGTGTGAGATGAACCACCTTGCTACATATAAAATCTGAATTGTTTCTGGAAATACATTTTTAATTAAAACTGTCATTTTTCACCCAGCTGGCAATAGGCACCAGCTTGCGTCCTCGTCCTCATGTCTCTTATCAGCAGTAAATGTGCTATCTAAGGCAAAGCAGCAGAGAGAGATATTTATATCTCTGTAGAAAGCTTTACCCAAAAAAGCACCTCAGCATAGGGCCTATCAAGTGGAACCTTCTTTCCAATCCCCTGCATACAGTATAGACAGTTGCATCCTAATGCTCTTTTCGCCCATAACAAGCTGCTTGCATGAGCTGCCACTGTGTGTAGTGTACTGTTTTCCTGTGCAGTGTTGAGCTGTGGAGCAGCTGAGATTTTGATACACAAAGATGTGAAACCTGGATCTTCTTCAGCACAGTCAGCCATACCTGAGGTCAGTTAAGGAATTGTTGAAAGTGTTGTGGATGAAACTTCAGGACCTGTCCTCAATCTAGGTTTAAAGATGGAGAAGAACACAGAAGCCTAGCTTCACATAATTAAAAGGAGGAAGGAGAAAACTAAATTTTTGGAGAGACAGTCCATGGGCTTGCCTACATGGCTGGGATGGTGTGAGTTGAAATAGGCTAAACAGGGTTGCTAGGAGCTCCGATATACCTTTTGGTGCACTCCTTGCATCCAAATGGCATGCAGACATCAAGCAACCCAATTCAGTCCATATTAGGTTTGTATATTATGAGCAATCCTTAAGAGAAGTATATTGGGTACATACACTCCTCTTAAAGGTCCAGCTGAGAGCCTGCTGCAGTCCAATACACATATCTAACACACAAAATGCACTTTCCCCCCTTGTCTTAAAGGGCCAGATGAGACACTTCCACAGTGGTGGATTCAGCTGTGTGCAGTTTCTTAACCAGCTCTTTGAGACAAGAGAAAGAAAATATATTTTAATATATATATATATAACTGATATAGTGCATGTTCACTGTTCTAATGCAGGCTTTTAAAAACTTACATTTTCTCTTTCCCTTCAGTGAGGAGCAGAGGAAGTGTTTAGTTAGCCAACATCCTGAAGTGGCTCGATTAAGCCACTTCACAATATTGGCAAATCAAAACAAGAAGACTTTTGGTTCATTCCCAGCAATCACATACACTGGAAATGGACTCAAAGAGAGTCATCCTACCTGCACCAAAAAAAGTAGAAGTCCCTGACAGCAGACAGAAAAATATGGGTAGGAACCACTCCAGGGGCTTGTTTTGGTTTGTTCATCACTGTCTTTAAGGGTGAACCAGCCAATCCCTGCAGTAAACGAAACAGAGGACAAAATGCCCGTGTAGTCAGCCTTCATGTCTGACTGGATAAATGGCATTATCTGTCTCAGAGACCCCTGTCTTACCTTTCTTTAGACCTCCTTCAGGCCTCCTTTCCTCCTGAACTACTTGCCACAAGAAACCAAATTGGTAGGCTAGCACAGTTCCATTTTAATCAACCATGTGGAGAAGCCCACAGCTTTTGCAAACCTACCTGAGAAAGGAGATCCATCTGTCTTGGATTAGTAAAACCAGAGTTCTAAAAATCCTGTGAGGCAGGCGAGATTTCTTATCTTCTGCTCCTAGACGTTGAGTTCTGTACACCCTTGTTATCTTCACAAAAAAGCACTAGCTCAAGAGGTCCTGACCATCCTCATTGGGAGAACCCCAGAGCAGCTCCAGGCTTAGTTGCAAAGGAAGCCACTCGCTTGGCGTAATGTTGGAGTTTGGGGGAAATGCCAGGAGAGGCTGTCTCAGCACAAACTCTTAGTGTTGTACATTGCTTTAGAGTAGGTCCACTGAATCAGTGGAGGTTTGGTGATTCAACTCCTACATACGTTCCATTGACTCAAATGTGCCTCCTCTAGGTGCAACTTTCTTAAGTAAGTTGACTCACCAAATCCCCACTGATGCAATGGGCCTAACCCTAGTGTGACTTACTATGCTAAGCAACAAAGGATTTTAGCCTTTGCCTGTGAACCTCTCTCACTAGGATTGGACTCTATGGGAAAGATATTACCTTTTGCTTATGGGACTAGGATGCTAGACTAAATTCTTGACCATTGCTTTGATACTGCAAGGATGTTCTTACATTGTAAGCATACTGCCATTTGTTCTGACAAAGAAAGAAAAAAATAGGACGGAGCCAGCGTACATTTTTCTTTTTCTTTTCTTTTCTTCTTGGAGTAAGATGCTGAGATGATACCAGAAGTTAAAAGTTGATACTGGAAATGTCATGTGCTAACTCTACCATGGCTAGTTCAGATTGCTTATGTCATTACGTGTTTGAACAGCGCTGTGGTCAATTTCAAGCTTCTACAAAAACTGTCAGTCAGGAAGTCCCTGCACTTTGTTGGCAACAAGTAACACTGAATACCACAGACCTTATCAGCCTATCATTGGAAGATGATATGAAATCACCACCTATAATATAGATTAATTTGATTTTGCATTCCCATTTCAAAACTGTAGGCCTTCCTGGTTTTGCCTAAGCTGGAAAGAAAATAAGCAGTTGCAATGCCATTGCTGCTAGAATACAGAAGACTCTTCACACATGTATGTCAGAAAAGTCCACCCTGGTGAACATGCTGGGAAAAGGCCTCTGTTGTAATTTCATCAATTGTGAGTGGCATTGTATGTTGAATTTTTCAATGCATGCTTTTGCACACATAATTTTAATTTTAAAATGCAAAGTTGGAGATGTAGTTTCAATGCCCAGTTTTGCTCCAAACCACAGGTGAGCAGAATGCTTTTTGCAGAGGCTCTATTATGGAGTGGCCTGATTCATACTAGTTTTTCTTTTCTTTTCTTTTTTTTGGAGAGGGAGAACCATACTCCTCTGTCATGCAATTGTGGGAAGTTTTTGCAAACAGTTTCCCCAAGATGGACAGAAGGCAGGGTGGTCCAATGGCACCTCTGGACACCAAGTTGATCACTGAGGAAAGGAGGCAGGTGCTCATCCTTGACACCACCATTTTGATACTGAACAGAAGTACTCTGGCTTCCCTGGGCAGCCGTACTATAAGGGCAAATTAGAAGGGTGCCTTCATGGTAGTCACTCTGTATCCTCTGATAGTACAGCAGCTCACAGCTACACCCCCTTCTTTTCTTGTTGTTGTTTAGTTGTTAAGTCATGTCTGACTCCTCTTGACCCCATGGACCAGAGCACGCCAGGCCCTCCTGTCTTCCACTGCCTCCTGGAGTTTGGTCAAATTCATGATGGTCGCTTTGATGACACTGTCCATCCATCTCGTCCTCTGTCGTCCCCTTCTCCTCTTGCCTTCACACTTTCCCAACATCAGGGTCTTTTCCAGGGAGTCTTCTCTTCTCATGAGATGGCCAAAGTATTGGAGCCTCAGCTTCAGGATCTGTCCTTCCAGTGAGCACTCAGGGTTGATTTCCTTCAGAATGGATAGTTTTGTTCTCCTTGCAGTCCAGGGGACTCTCAAGAGTCTCCTCCAGCACCACAATTCAAAAGCATCAATTCTTCGGCGGTCAGCCTTCTTTATGGTCCAGCTCTCACTTCCATACATCGCTACTGGAAAAACCATAGGTTCTTTAATTCCTCCTCACTTTCTGCCATCAGAGTGGTATCATCTGCATATCTGAGGTTGTTGATATTTCTTCCGGCAATCTTAATTCCGGCTTGGGATTCCTCCAGTCCAGCCTTTCGCATGATGTATTCTGCATATAAGTTAAATAAGCAGGGAGACAATATACAGTCTTGTCATACTCCTTTCCTAATTTTGAACCAATCAGTTGTTCCATATCCAGTTCTAACTGTTGCTTCCTGTCCCACTTATAGATTTCTCAGGAGGTAGATAAGGTGGTCAGGCACTCACATTTCTTTAAGAACTTGCCATAGTTTGCTATCGTCGACACAGTCAAAGGCTTTTGCGTAGTCAATGAAGCAGAAGTAGATGTTTTTCTGGAACTCTCTGGCTTTCTCCATAATCCAGCACATGTTAGCAATTTGGTCTCTAGTTCCTCTGCCACTTCAAAATCCAGCTTGTTCTTCTGGGAGTTCTCGGTCCACAGACTGCTGAAGCCTACCTTGTAGGATTTTAAGCATAACCTTGCTAGCGTGTGAAATGAGTGCAATTGTACGGTAGTTGGAGCATTCTTTGGCACTGCCCTTCTTTGGGATTGGGATGTAGACTGATCTTTTCCAATCCTCTGGCCACTGCTGAGTTTTCCAAACTTGCTGGCATATTGAGTGTAGCACCTTAACAGCATCATCTTTTAAGATTTTAAATAGTTCAACTGGTATGCCATCACCTCCACTGGCATTGTTGTTAAACATGCTTTCTAAGGCCCACTTGACTTCGCTCTCCAGGATGTCTGGCTCAAGGTCAGCAACCACACTATCTGGGTTGTCCGGGACATCCAGATCTTTCTGGTATAATTCCTCTGTGTATTCTTGCCACCTCTTCTTGATGTCTTCTGCTTCTGTTGGGTCCCTACCATTTTTGTCCTTTATCATGTCCATCTTTGCACAAAATGTTCCTTTAACATCTCCAATTTTCTTGAACAGATCTCTGGTTTTTCCCTTTCTATTATTTTCCTCTATTTCTTTGCACTGTTCATTTAAGAAGGCCCTGGAAGTCTGCATTCAATTTTCTGTAACTTTCCCTATCTCCCTTGCATTTTGTTTCCCTTCTCTTCTCTGCTATTTGTAAGGCCTCGTTGGATAGCCACTTTGCTTTCTTGCATTTCCTTTTCTTTGGGATGGTTTTTGTTGCTGCCTCCTGTACAATGTTACGAGCCTCCATCCATAGTTCTTCAGGCACTCTGTCCACCAAATCTAGTTCCTTAAATCTGTTCTTCACTTCCACTGTGTATTCATAAGGGATTTGGTTTAGATTATACCTGACTAGCCCAGTGGTTTTTCCTACTTTCTTCAGTTTAAGCTTGAGTTTTGCTATAAGAAGCTGATGATCAGAGCCACCATCAGCTCCAGGTCTTGTTTTTGCTGACTGTATAGAGCTTCTCCATCTTTGGCTGCAGAGAACATAATCAATCTGATTTCGGTACTGCCCATCTGGTGATGTCCATGTGTAGAGTCGCCTCTTGTGTTGTTGGAAAAGAGTGTTTGTGATGACCAGCTTGTTCTCTTGACAAAACTCTATTAGCCTTTGCCCTGCTTCATTTTGAACTCCAAGGCCAAACTTACCTGTTGTTCCTATTATCTCTTGACTCCCTACTTTAGCATTCCAGTCCCCTATAATGAGAAGAACATCTTTCTTTGGTGTCAGTTCTAGAAGGTGTTGTAAGTCTTCATAGAATTGGTCAATTTCAGCCTCTTCAGCATCAGTGGTTGGTGCATAAACTTGGATTACTGTGATGTTGAAAGGTCTGCCTTGGATTCGTATTGAAATCATTCTATCATTTTTGAGATTGTATCCCAGTACAGCTTTTCCCACTCTTTTGTTGACTATGAGGGCTACTCCATTTCTTCTACGGGATTCTTGTCCACAATAGTAGATATGGTAATAGTCTGAATTGAATTCGCCCATTCCCATCCATTTTAGTTCACTGACGCCCAGGATGTCAATGTTTATTCTTGCCATCTCCTGTTTGACCACATCCAGCTTACCAAGGTTCATAGATCTTACATTCCAGGTTCCTATGCAGTATTCTTCTTTGCAGCATTGGACTTTCCTTTCACTTCCAGGCGCGTCCGCAGCTGAGTGTCCTTTTGGCTTTGGCCCAACCACTTCATTAGCTCTGGAGCTACTTGTACTTGTCTTCCGCTCTTCCTCAGTAGCATGTTGGACACCTTCCGACCTGAGGGGCTCATCTTCCAGCGTCATATCTTTTAGCCTTTTGTTTCTGTCCATGGAGTTTTCTTGGCAAAGATACTGGAGTGGCTTGCCAGTTCCTGCTCCAGGTGGATCGTGTTTAGTCATCATTACTGTATGTTGCATTTGACATAATGAGGTATGGTCCATGAAAGCTAATGCACAATGTATTTGCTGTTTTTGAGGTGGTGGTGGTGTGTGTGTATGTATGTATGTATGTATGTGTATGTGCGTGTAACATGATGTGTATCATAACTCTGGCAACCACAAGCTGTATTCCCAATGCTATCATACTTCAAAACCCAGAAGCACCAGCCAGTAAGCCAGCACTAAGACCATAGAAGATACAGTCTAACAACATCTAGGGCCCAAAACTGAGAACCACTTATATGCTAGAATTTCTGAGAGCAGGTTTGACAAATACCAGTTCCATTACTTTCCATTTCTTGCACTTTTCTCACACTCACTGATATGGGAAAAATACCTGTTACTTTTCAGTAAATCATGTTTTCCTTCTTACTCTTTTATTAGAATGGTGTTAATGCACACTGAGCTTTAGAACCTGGCATACTAAGATACCAAGAACATGATCTACTCATATTATTCTTACTGTTGCCATTCCATTGTAATAAATCAGTCATATGCATCTACCAGCACCTGTTTGCCACCATTTATCCTCTTGTTGGTGAAAAAGTGAAGAGTCTTTGATTTCTTTCCCATCAAAGAGAGCTGAGCAGAACAGCCACAAAATAACGCCCACATGCCAGCAGAATACAAGTTATTTGTTCAATGGTATGGCCATGAAGGACAGGAGGCTTGGACAGAAAACATCAGACCCTTTCATCTGCACCAGTGGGATCTAGATGGACAACCACCAAGAGCAGAAATGTGATTTGTTGTACAAATCATCCTTGACAATTTGGGGCAGGGGAGGGTTATATTTAAAACTCATGAAATATTATTCCTAATAATATGTTGAAAACTGGGGTACTAAGGGCTTCCACTCTGCTTCCCTTTTGAAATATCAGTGTCTTCTACTCATGCCATGATATGGCTTTTCCTAGTGAGCCGATAACTGTAGAATAAGTTTTGTTGTTATATTTCATAGAAATTGAAAGATAACTGATATAGCATCTTTGTTGCACGGCAGTTTCTTCAATGGTCCCACTGAAGTCAACTCATCTTCCATTACTGAGCGATTTAAGGAGATGTGAAGATGAGTATTCACAGGTTCCCAGCACCATCAACTTGAGTGAAAGGGGAGTCAGGAGCTTCCTCAGTGTAAGACTAGTCAGCTAAGAGAAATGGGGATTAATTTGTCAACTGGCTTGATGCACTCAATCAGGGTGGAGTTGCCCAACATAGGATTGACAGAAAGAGGCCTCACCTCATGTTTTGGGAATCAGTATTGTTTGCTGTGCTAATAAAATCCTCCAAATTGCTACCATTTCACATTCCTGCAGTTTATAAAGATGCATAACTATTCACTCCATCCAGCAGCCTGTCAAACTGAAGTGTACAGCTGTTTATCCCATTTGGCTCTGGTGAATAGAATATTGAGAATGAAAACACAATGCATTTGAGCTTTCCCAGTATAAAATTGGAGGGCATGAAACAGCATTCATCCTGTTAAGTATCCCGTTTCTATTTTTGGGCAATTTTGATCATCACTTCATCAGCCAATGCTGCCAGGTGTGATATTAATTGCTTCAACAGACTGCATATTAATAAAGACTTTATTTTCCAAAGTATTATGAGACAAAAGCATAAGAGAAGATAGATATTGGGGGAAGAAAACTTGCTCATTAGCAATAGTGTTTTTAGAAGAGGCAGCTATCAGCGCTAAGCTGATATCACGTGGTAATGACAACAAACAGAAGCTGGTACATCAGCCTTTTCATGAAGCAGTGCATTAGAAAATGATCAATACCTGCCCTCCTTTAATACTGGGAGATAGTACCTGCTGAATTACAATTATGGGGATAGATCTCAGTGAATTGCTGGAAGCAACTTGCAATTTATGCGAATCTACAAGAAACAAGTATTGAAAGCTCATTTGGAACAGCAAACCGTCATTTGTGTCAAGCATGACAGTGTGATCATGCAGTAAATGCGCATGGTGTCAGATGTTGCTGATTAAACAACTTTGACACTCCTATTGTATCATGTGCTTGTGACTGTGTTGCCACCTGTAGTTACTTATGTGTATTAGAAAAAATAAAAATGATTATCATACAGTAAATGTTAGCAGGGGCAAGGGGAGAATTTATACCCACAGCAAGAACTTCTGTTTCAAAGCACACAGCATGTGGGAAATAAAGTTAGGCAATGATGCAGATAATATTGTAATGTAATATGAACCAAAATGTTAACCAACACGTTAATATGATATTGCAGGATTTGTACCACATTCTCATTCACACATTAATGGATTTTCCAACTGTCCTTGAACTTAGTATTCCAAATTCATTTAGACAAAGGAGCCAGAGGATTTTTTTGTATTCTTTTCTGCTTCCTTTTGTCATGCATTTTTTTAAATAAACCAAAAAGCAGAGGAAAACAGAAGGTACATAAAAATTCAACTGTACCACTTTTTTTAATTTAAAAAAAAAGTGGTACAGTTGAATTTTTATGTACCTTTTTAATTTTTTTAATTTAAAAAAAAGCCTTCTCATAGATTATAATCATTAGCGTATCTGGACATACTTGTGGAACTAGAATGAAACAGCCTAAAGGGGCTTAGTCTCTTATGAGAGACAGAAAATAGATATGCTACAGGTATGTCATACTTCGGGCACATCTTGAGAATGTAAGACTCTCTGGAAAAAATAATTCGAGAAAAGGTTGAAGGCAGCAGAGAAAAAGGAAGACAAAATGGAATGATTCTCTAAAAGGAAGTCACAGCCTTGATTTTTGCAGAGCAGAAGGTTCAAACACTGACCAGTTTTTCTGCCGCCCAGCTGTTGCAGTGGCTGGAATGGTTTCAAATACAAAAGCTACAAACCCATCCACATTGGCTCAAGTGATCATTCTGCTTGAACCAATCTGAATGCACTTGATTCCAAAAAAGTAGAAGCACCAGTGGCAGAGGAAAAAAACTATTGGGGGGAAAGAGACTCTGGGCTGATTCACATGGACTTGTACATTAGGAAGTGAAAGGAAAATAATGTGAATCTGGCCGTCCCAATTTGGAAGCATCTCCTGCATTATTTACCAATGTAGCTAAACCCTAAGTAAACACTTCAAAAGTCTATACCATATTCCCAAGATGAGTAAATATTTTTGGAATGACTAACTTTCAAAATGACTATCATTTCTTTCTTATTGTATAAAAACATTTTTCAGAAACCTTCAGATTTATAAGAAATATCTACCCCCAGAAAACCCTGAAGAGGGTCACCATAAGTCAGAATTGACTTGATGGCACACAGTTATTGTTAAGATCCTATCTACTCTGGCCTCCTCCTTTCTTGCAACTTCCCCTTTCCTTAGTGTAGCACTGTGAGACCCGAGGCGAGAGGGTAGAGGCTCTCGCCGGAGTGTCGTCCTCCCTCAAAAGGGAACAAGAGGCACAAACAGACCCGCCTGCACCACCCGTCGAGACTAAACAGAGGGGAGTTGATACCCTGGATTTAGAGCGGGAACTGTCAAGGAAGACAGTGGCCACTCAGACGGGGAGTGAGTTGGCGGGAAGAGAAGAAAGAGGGAGGTCCGTCGTGGAGGCGGGAATGGGAGATATAAAAGGGGAAGTGGACGTCATACCAGGAGGTTGGGAAATGATATGGGTAGAGGACCCTTGGACCGGTAAATGGGAGAAGGTGTGAGTCCCCCGCGAGGAAGTGGATTACTGGCGGAGAAGGGGTCTACCGCAGTGCCCTTCCTATTGGGGAGAGTCGGAGGCCAGAGAGTGGCGCAGATGGCTCAGGGAAGAAAAGGAGGCAGTAGATAGAGAGGAGAGAGAATGACGACTATGGTGTCTGGAAGAAGCCCAGAGGAAGGGCTACTTAACGGACCGTGGACCCCTCTATGAGGAGAGGGAGACTATTATGGGACGGAGGTACGAGATGAGGAGACCACCCGGCTACTGAACCCTGAGATAGAGACTTGCGAGTTAGAAAATACTAATCCATTCTTGAGAGGACCTTGGGATGACTTGTGTTATAATCCTTTTGATAAAGATGTTTGGATGCCCTTGCCAGACCCGTTGGCGACGAGAGAAACCACAGAAGCTGACTGCAGACAAAAAGATTTATTGTTGCAATTTCCAATAAAGGCTAGTTATGATTTTTCAACACGAGTGTCTCCAGAGTCTCACTTAAAAATAGGGGAGGCAAAGTACGAACCCTCACAAGCACCCAGCTCAACTTCTTCAAGCCTCTAGAAAATGGAACTTGCATTTTGCCAGAAGCCCAGTAAAATCCATACAATTGCAACAACCAGTCTGACGCATGTTCAGGGCACACCAAATACGAAGAATTGTATTAGGATATTAGCTGCTTTTACACTGCTTTGTATTAGTACTTTCTTTTGTTGCATTCCATTGCTCATTCTTACTCATGCCCATGTCTCTGTAATGGCCTGTACATTATCTGTAGGCAGCAAACAGGCCAACTCCTTCCCAAAGTGAAATATTCACCCAGCAAATTAGGAAGATGTATAATTCTACAGTTATAAATCTATGGGGAAAATGTCCATCCTAACCTTGAGATTTCATTCATTGGCCATTTATTTCAAGGCTTTTTCCTTGCAAAACAGTTGGACACATTGCAACGTGTTGTAACAGTTGAATAGTTGCAAGGGCACCTATGTTTTGCCCTATATCTTGGCTTTCAGGAGGGACAGAGGCTTGTTTTCAATTAAAGCAGGGAATCCAGGCCAGCTAGTGTTTTTGTTGTTGTTGTTGTTTGGATAAAACAGCCAAAGAGACAATATGGTGGTCTTATATACAGACTGCCTACAACTGTTTTAAGAAGCTATTTATACAGGAGGCCAGGGTTATTACATCCAAAATAAAAAAGGGGGGGTAGTCTATAATAACATCGTAACAGCTGCAATCCCTATTTGTTGTGATATTTACTCCTGCCACAACCTCCTCATGTTAGGTAAGCATTCCGAGGATACAAGTTTGTTTTAAGAACACCCTGAGAGTTCTGGCATACTTTTTGTTGTTGTTGTTGGGGGGGAGCAAACATCAGTACAAGGATGACAAATTGGTACAAAGGAGAGACAGAGGTAGTTAAAATGTTGTTATAAATGTCTTCTACTTTCCAGAGAGTCCTTTGGGCAAACTGGAAAAAAAATCTAAGTACATAGATTGTCCCCAGCACAACATTACTTTGGGTCTCGCTTCTTTTCTCCTTCTAGATAAAAGGAAAAACATGAAGAGTTTATTTCAGTTTTGTTTTCAGCTCCCCAAGTGAGAAAATCTGAATCCAAAATTCTACCTTCAGATGTTCCTGAGAGTGACAAAGAGTAGCACAGCGTAGAAGCGAAATGGAGTAGATGAGAACAGTAATTTTTTTAAAATTACAACTCCCAGAAGATCCCACCCAGCATGTCCACCAAGTCAGGACATTGGTCTGTCTAGCCCAGTGTCGTCCACTCAGACTGGCAGTCATTAGCTGGGGCTTCAAGCAGGAATTTTCCTTGCCTTACCACAAGATCCCTGGCATTCCCTAGGGGTCTCCCATCCATATCCTAACCAGGTCTGACTTGCTTGGCAGTCAGAATCAGGTGATAAGCGATACTGGGCGTGTTTCTTTGTCCTGCTTGTTTGTTGGTTAATCTTGGTAACGGAGTGTGATGTTCACGCTCGTGGCCCCTGTTTGTCTCACTAAACACAGAGCTCACAAAGGCTAACCAAACACTTCTTGACACGCTGCCACCAGTTGATCTCCTTATCAACTTACTTTACTCAGAAAAGATTAAGGTCCATTCAGTACTGACTTTTTAATAAAACAGGTTTATTGATTACAGATGGTTTCTAGAATAATTCATAAGCATATTCCTTCAGTTTCACCAAGCATCAATATTAATCTTCTATATTAAATATCACAGGTTACTAATCACTCCTCAGACTAATCACTCCTCAGATCCCCCAAACTATCTCTCTCCCTCTCTCTGATTCCTCTCACAGACTCTCTCTGACTCTCACTCCAACTCCTCCTCTCAGGCTCCACCTTTTAACATCCCTCTCGGCTCCGCCTCTCAACCACATTAGCATAGAACATGAATAATACATGACTTATATTACCTAACAAGGGTGAACGCTACACGGAGATACTGTTTTCAGTTTTAAGTCCCACTAAGCCTACAAGCTCGTCGTATTTTAAAGAAAGACAAAAGATTCAGAATCCAGCCTCCAGATCTCACCAGAAAATGGAGAGATCGAAGAAAGGGATGCCACCAACATTCTCTCTAAGCTGGGTGGGCCCACAGGCGCACAGCCAAGCTAGAATTGCCACCCATTTGTTTCTGGTCACAGCTAGAACTCTGCACGCAGGGGGCAGAGCTCCCGCCCAAAGTTCTGGACAATTAGAGGGGACATTGGATGCTACATTAAGTTATCCCAGTTTACACTGAGAGGCCTATAAAAAGTGCCTCTTGCTCTCTCAGTGACCATTGTGGTATTGCATTGAATGTGACAGAACTGTCCATTGTACTCCCACAGCAGTCATCTGATAGCAATCTACATATTGCATCCACATATCTATGTAGTCAGGTCTACATACTATAGCTCTATGGTCTTGAAGAGTTGAAAAAAAAATCTAACAATAATTTCAGGCTCATCTTGAGCAAGAATTGGTACAGAAAGGAAACCATCAGAAATAACTTTCTTTCTGGTAATTTTGAACTACTACACTTCAAACCCCAAGGCTGGCTTGGGGATTCTGGGAACTGTGGTCCAGAAAAGTGACTCTGATGAGGTCTGGCCAATTACATGTCTAAGTACAGGAAGCTGAGGAGGGGAAAGAGTGTCATACTTTGAACAGATTCATTAAATCAATGGGACATGTTGATTACATATAGATGATTGTACAGCTCCAATGTAAATAAAAGAGCAGTCCTTCTAATAGATAACTGTGCAAGATTTATTACAGCTGTGCTTACAGAAGAAGCGAGGTAGCTGCAGCTCATGATGTAAGATAAAAGAATGTCAAAAACAGCCATGCTGAAACTTGAACGTACATGAAGTAGTGATAACAAGCGACTGTTTCCACTTCTCAGGGGATTTATAGTCCACTTGGAAAGAATTGTCGCTTTAATGGGAAAGACAAGGGACTGTGAATGAAAACAACACATCTCCTTGGAAATGGCACCATTTATGTATGGTTCAAAGCCATATAATTACTTGCTGGATAAACAAAATATTTCCATTCTAAAATACTTCATGTTTCAACTTGACAGTGATTTTTAATCTTGAAAATCCTTAATTTAAACTTTCAAACATTTGTTTTCTAGTGTATAAATCCTTGTTTGTCTTGTTCTAGTGTGTAAGAATAAGAAACTGCACTTTAAAAAAAAATCTTATCTATGGCATGGTGAGCTACTTTCTGACACTCTCAATGTGTGCCCCTAAATTTGTGAAAATGTTTTTTTGGGGAAATTGCATAAATTACACTATACTATGGAAGCTGCTGCCTAGCATCATAGCCTTTGAGAAATCAGAAGCATCCGATGAGTTGTTTGAATATTTCTGACCAATCAGCCAGTTCTTCTGTGCTTGGTGTCTGGGAGTGTGTGCATGTACATGCTTCACAAATAGTTCTGAACAGAGACATTTTGCGTAAAATTACAGAAAACCTGATTTGGGGGTGGGGTGGGGACAGTTTTTAATCTCATTTTTATCCAGGATGCAAATACTTTCACAGAAACTAGCAATTCCTTGAAAGGCTGCTTGTTGTGTCAAAACAGCCTATAACTGATTTTATTCTTCACATTACTATCATTATCCACATTACTATCCGATTCCAATTCATAAAAATAATTGCTACAAAGAACACCAAAGGGTTGAAGCCACACACACAACTGAGTGGAGAATCAGCCTTCCCTGCTCTCTCTCCACCAGAAGAACACCCCCCCCCCACCAGCTTTATGAAAATGCTACACAGAGGGTTCTTGGGAGGGGGTTCATTATTTGCACCAAAATGTTTACAGAAAATTGTCAACTAATATCTCAACATTTTGCAGACGAGGGAAAAGTTCAGTTTCTGGTTCTGTAACACAAGTTTCAAGTTACACCTCTGTTGCAAGCGTACTTGGAAACAGTAATTATTGGACCTGGGAACTTCAGCATGCAGTGCATGTGCTGTACAAAACATCAATGGCCCTTTGTACTGTAAATGGTCTCCTTGGGTCCAAGGACATTCACACTTGCCATAAATAGACCACAAACAGCAAGGTGTAGTGAAAACGTGGTGGGGCAGGACTTCACAGACAAATAGCCATTGCTTCCGAGGGTTGCTGGATGTGAGCGGAAAGTAACCGTTTGAGCAGTGCTGACCTTTGACTGTCTTAATGTAGCAGATGTTCTGTACAGCAACAGAATCCTTCTGCTCCCCTCCACCTTTCCTTTCACTCTTCCTGTACCACCTGAATGCTATTTATCGCTCTAGCTAGCCTTTCCAAATAATGCATATACACGGAATCTACCCCTGTGGTGCAGCAGGAAACCAGCGGCCTGCTTGTCACACAGTCAATGAAAGCAAGGGCAAATGTTCTGTATTGTCAGTGTTGTGATACTTCTAATAAATGATCCATTTACAATGGTATAAATCATCTGCACCTGATTGCCTCTCCTGGCAGTCCATTATTATATTTGCTGATTGGGACAGCAACCAGTGTTTTTGAATTAGCTGCTCAGTTTTACAAAGGGCCAGTATTGGGATTTCCTTCCTTCCCTCCTTTCTAAGTTGCTACACACGTTTCACACTGCTTCATGCAATGCACTTTCATCCCACTGAAATCCTGACACTCCAGTCAGCTCCAGGACGTAAGCAGTGTGGGTTGACCTATACAATTTGGTACAGATAGCATATAAGAATGATGGCAGGCAACCCTGTGTAATTGTTTCACTGTATATCTTTAATAAATGATGCTCTTTGGGCTACATCGTTTGCACAAAGAAGAAGGGAAACGAGCCTTCACATGTAATGGAAACCTGTATAGCCTTAATGCTGGGCAATTAGAGGTCAGAGTGCTAAAACTGTTCTCTGACAATATGGTTAAGTAAACTTAAAAGCTTTCTCCCGTCACCTGATTACCTCTGACAGGACTTTAAAGTGGGTTCAAGGAGTCACCAAATCTATCTATTGTTAAGGCATTCCTAATAACACAGTGATGTCATAATCTATTCAAGGGCTGCACTGAGATTTCCATCTTGATGGGAGTCAGAGGGCACCAGTATTTAATGATAAGAAACGCCCACATGTGAATTCTAAACGTGAGATTTTGTCTATCCATAAAAAGATGTTACTATTTTGCACATGACTGCATAGCCTGGGGAAGATCATTAATTTTAAAAAGATTCTCTCTCTCTCTCTTTTTCTCTCTACTTCCCTCTTCCACAAATGCATTGTTCTGAAGTTACAGATGGAATGTTGATTTCATAGAGTGTTTAGTATTTTTTTAAAAAGTCAGCCTGTTGCTAAGTCATACCCTGCCAGGAGCCTTGTACTGCAGCCAAAACTGTGCTCGCGACCCGGGGTTCAATCCCAGGTAACTGGTTCATCAGCCTGAAGAAAACACAAGTCATGGGCCACGGCGTGGACTCACCTCCCTCTATTACCATCTCCACAAAAGAATTGGAGGTTGTTCATGACTTTGTGTACCTTGGCTCAACGATCTCTGACACCCTCTCTCTAGATGTCGAGCTGCATAAATGCATTGGCAAAGCAGCTACCATGTTCTCTAGACTCAAAAAGAGAGTATGGCTTAATAAGAAGCTGACGGGATATACCAAGATCCAGGTCTATACAGCCTGTGTCCTGAGTACACTCCTGTACTGCAGTGAGTCCTGGACCCTTTGTGCACGGCAGGAGAGGAAGCTGAACACTTTCCATATGCGTTGTCTCCGATGCATTTTTGGTATCACCTGGCAGGACAAAGTTCCAAATAGAGTAGTCCTAGAATGAGCTGGAATTTTTAGCATGTATACCTTACTGAAACAGCGACGTCTACGTTGGCTTGGGCATGTTGTGAGAATGGCTGACGGTTGGATTCCAAAAGATCTCCTGTATGGAGAATTAATGCAGGGAAATCGCCCCAGAGGGAGACCAGAGCTGCGATACAAGGATATCTGCAAGCGGGATCTGAAGGCCTTAGGAATGGACCTCAACAGATGGGAAACCTTGACATCTGAGCATTCAGCCTGGAGGCAGGTGGTGCATCATGGCCTCTCCCATTTTGAAGAGACACTTGTCCAGCAGGCCGAGGCAAAGAGGCAGTCCCGAAAGCAGCCAAATCAGGGAGCTGGACAGGGGACAGATTGTATTTGTCTTCAGTGTGGAAGGGATTGTCACTCTCGAATTGGCCTTCTCAGCCACACTAGACGCTGTTCCAAGTTCTCCATACAGAGCACGTTACCATAGTCTCTCGAGACTGAAGGATGCCTAATCTATTTATTTATTTCAATTTGTATACCACCCATCTGGCTACTAAGGCCACTCCGGGTGGTTCACAACAAAATAAAATAACAATAACACATTAAATAATAATTATATAAACAAAACATCAATATAAAAATCAGAATAAATATATATCAATCAATTGAATTTAAAAAGAAAACAACAACCTAGAAAACAATTAATAAAAACAAGATGGCGGAATTGGTGACTTGAGGTCTGAAAAAACGTCTGCACTCTGTTGGTGTAGTATCTTAAAATGCCCATCTAAAAAGCCACGTTTCCAAGCATCTCTTAAATATCCCCAGTGACGGGAATCTTGGGTGGGAGTTTATTCCAAACATGTGGTGCAACCACTGAGAAGGCCCGATTCCTGGTCTTCTCTTTTGGGGCCTCTCTCGGGGTCAGTGTCCTCAACCATCCATCCCGGAATGATCAAGTAGATCAGGCAGGTCTCACTGGAAGAAGGCGTTCTGCCAGGTATCAAAGTCCCAAACCGCTTAGGGCCTTGTATGTCAACATCATCACCTTGAAGCTGACACAAACACGGGCAGGTAGCCAATGAAAAGTGGCCATGATGGGGGAACTATGGTGGTATTTATTTACTCCACACAATAGTCTGGCCGCCATATTTTGGACCTGTTGATGTTTCCGTAGCAGAACCACAGGCAGCCCCACGTAAATATTATGTGCAATGTATGCATTTTATTATTTAGCTACTGTCCTCTAAATTCACTGGCCAAAATCCAGTTGGAAAAAAAAATCACATTTATAAGAACAATTACACAACTTTTTCCCCTCTCTTGCTGGCATGCCTTCATGCAATCAGGTGTGCAACCAGGTGCACCCACAATTTTGCACCAGGCGTGAGATCGGGCACATGAAGGTAAACCCAAAGGAAGATCACATAAACAAACAGGATTCTGGCCACTGCCACCCACTATGCGACATGCACTGGAAAATTCATTCAACTTAACATTACTATTTTTTTAAATTTAAAAATGATTAAAATCTCACCCTTCTACTGTTTCCACAACACTCAGATCAGCCAAGAAAAAGTTAAACCAATTATGAAATGTGACAAAATACTTAACATAAAAAAGAATCGGAACATCACTATAGCCGGATGGACAAGGAGTGCTATAAGCAAAGGCTTGTCTAAAGAGAAAGTCACATGTTTTATTGAACATCAGTGTTCAATATATGGCACAGTATTAAATCCCAATATATTTTACATTCTACAGTAAACTGAGCTTAAAGTAACTGTGTGAGTAGTGCTGACCTTTTACTGTGATTTTTAAAGCACTAAATAAATGTTTAGGGTGTTAAACATTTTAACTGTGCTGGAAATGCAGTTTAAAAATAAATGTCTGTTCAGTGTGTAATGCAAAATGTCTGCCAAGGAGTGCCATAACCCAGTTTGTACCAACAAACCTCTCAAAGAATCAGTCTTACTGTTTCTTTTGATTAATATGAATAAGAAGCAAAGAGTAATTGCAGACGAAATGTAGGGTGATCCAAGTAATATCAAAGAAGTACTTGGAATTCTACTGCTGTGGTTTCTGTACCGGTGAAAGACAATGGCTAGCCAACAGAGCTATGAGCTGGGTCTACATTTCAGAAATGTCACCTCTGCTATGAGCTTACCAATTTCCTTAGGAAAGTTATTACCTCTTAGGTGTACTTGCTTTAGATTGAAAAATATGTGTGGAGGTACTTAAAATAATTGATGAGCCACCGATGGCAATGCCTTTATGACACAGGTAGAGGTTCCATCCCAGGATCGGATTTGGAGCAAATTTTCACTCCCTCTCCAGTTTTGAGGAAAAGCTGTATTTTCATAGTACATGATGACTGGGTAGGCCTTGTTACAATCAATCAAAATGCAACTTCCCCCATGATAGAGGGCTCTTGACTGGTTGCCCCCTATGTCAACCAAAACCTACCTCCCACTGCTTTGTCTATCAATTTCACCCTGCAAATCACATTTTTAAAACAGGGTGAGGTTACATAAAAGTGTCATAATATCAGAGAATAATACCTGGCTGCCAGATAAATAAACCACACAAGCCCATAAATAAAGTGGATAGTCTGACTGAAACCTGAGAGAGAAGCAAAATTCAACTTTTTCCTCTAGAAACAGGGACGTACATGAATATAGGAGTCGTTTCTCAGAGTGAGTAGAACTCATTCAGCAGCAAATAAAATAAAATAAAATAACATGCATTTCAGTCTATCTCTGCATGTAGCTTGTGTCCTGCATCTGCAACAGAGAGATTATGATCTACTTCACAATATGGAGACGGCACATGGAAATTATAATCTACCTAAGGTCTATCTTGCAAAGTCATTTGAAGGATTAACTCAGGATATGTGCTGAAATACTGTGAATGTTCTGAAGTGCGGTAACACAAAGTATTATTATTCACATGAAAACACACATACATATAGAACAGCAACAATCTGCTTGAAAAATGAGGCATCATTGTGCTTCCACACTCATTTTCCAGCAAAAGTTTAAAAGGTCTAAGAAGGATGGCACGCACTTGCCTTTAATTATATTCAGAGAGGTGTAGTCCAGAAAACAAAGCAGAAAACATTTCCTATGGATAAGAACGATGTCCCCTGATGTTCAATTAAATGTCACCCATTTCAAACCTGCAGCCCTGCTGAAAATAAAGTTTGAATCATGAAAAGACCACTTTTCACTTCATTATTTGAATTGTGGCACTGTGCCACCCATTGTTTACTTTCTATCACATTGTGCAGATTGTGGATTCTCTCAGACATTTTATAATGGGGGGGAAAAGAGTTCCCATTACAGCGTTGACATTTGGGTAATGTTTATTCAACCTTCTGCTCCATTGCTCCATTGTTTATTGTAAAGTTATGGGAGACAATAGGTATGAAGACCATTCTGCGTAGATAGTCATTTTTATGACTGTTTATTGATGCTTAATATTTGAGCATCAAGGTTACTGTACCCCAAGGAAGCATTCAGAAATAGCAAGGGTACCGCTGAGGTTTCTGTCTGTCAGAACTGGACTGAAGACATGGGCTTTACGCAGTGAGAGACAGAAACCAGTCAGTTTGTTTCCTCATCTACTTTGGAATTTGATTTGGTTAAATTAGATCCTTCTTTTCAAAAGGTTGTTCTCAATATGTGGAGAGTGGCAGAAATACGGGTTGAGAAGGACAGGGCTTTTGAGCATCTACGTAACCCAGTACAAAACTAGAATGTCTGAATAGTGCTACAGCTTTCCTTGGGGTCGAATAAAGGCAAAGAAAAGTCCTTCCTTACAACTACTATCTACACCAGCTCAGGCTCTGACTGACTTCTCTTATTGGTCAAACTACTGTACCTTATATCTATTTCTTGGACTGGGCAGATCTTGACCATTGATTTGGAAACTGAAGAAGCAATTTGCCCACATAGATTTTACCTGAATGGTAAATAGAAATCCGGTTAAGCTTTTCTCACAAACATTTTTTTTGAGCATGCAGTTCAAACAGTATAGCATGACATTAATTTATTTCTTCAATATATATACTGCTCCCAATTAGTGCCAAGGCACTAAAGTTTGTTTCCCTGGGGAAGGGAGTGGCTGAATTTGAGAGAGTCTCAGATAGATACTGTTCCATATTGAAATTTCAGCAGTGAAAATTACTCTGGATTAGCTTTGCTACTTCCTGACCCTTATCCAAGCCTCAATTCTTTTTCTCCTTTGATCAGTCCCTTCACTGAACTGATACTATTTTCAAAGGGACAGTAATATATATTTCTGCATGGTACACCATTATCTAATTCACACTGGTTCACTATTTACTCTTTGCAAAAGGGTTTAAAACAAAACTCTATTTGTTTCGAAGAGTAGAACTTGCTTGGATATGGGTGCTTTCCTGTTCAAACTCATTTGCCACCATGTTCCTGACAGGGTTATGCTCATGCATTTTTCCCCTTAGTATATCAGTTCCTGAGCAATAGGTCCTCTGTTCCATCAGGGGCAACATACGATGTATTTAGTAACAGTTGGGTGTACACAGCAAGAACAATCAAGAGAAGGAAGAAAGGAATGTAGTTGACAGTAATTGACTTCACACTCCCAAATGGTTAAAGGAGCCATGACCTTGAATGCTTTTAACACAGATTCTACAATTGCTTGTAGAGAAACTTGGACAGGGATATACAACACAGAAGACATTCCTCCTCCATCAGAAACAACTCGAATACACTTCCTATCAATTTATGGAAAATCACCACAGTTTTAATCACAAAAACATCAATACAAACATGTTTCTTATTTTATAGTTCAACCAAAAAATGGCATCAATGCTGGCCTGTCCTTACGGGATATTGAGACTACGCAAGCCAGGGCACCGACGTTTCACCAACCCTGCCTTTCCCTACTACAACCTTCTGCTGTGTGTCCTATTGTATTCTCGAAGGCCCACAACCCGAAGAACCGCTTTTTGGAGGGTGTCTGTGAAGAAGACTCCAATGAGTAAGGAGGAAAAGATGGTTTTCTGCTTTGCATATGTAGAAATTCATTCTCCTAAGGCACAGATATCATTAAATGCAATCCATGACTTTTGTTTTTGGAGTGTGTCTCTGTGTGTGCATGTGCATGCATGTAGCTCTTCAAAAACAACAACCCAAAACTGGAATCTTGACAGACAACTCTATGGCAGAGGAACTGAATCTAATGTAGCTCCGACCTCAACCCAACAACTAATTAGTCAGACTTCAGCTTTTCAAAATGGTTGTGTGAACACAGCCCCAGTGGTTGAATCTGAACGGGGAATGATGCCCGTGTTTGCATACACTGCTCCACATCCAGCTATGGGGCACTTTGCAGATACCAATTTTTCCAAAGACATTATGATCCCGAAGGGTTGCCATAAGTCAGAATCAACATGTTGACATGCAATTATTAATTATAGTGGAGTAAATGTATATTTCTCTGTTTTCTCCCCAACCTTCTGCATTTAATCCTCAAGGGTTTAAGCAAACATCTGTATTTGCAATTATTGTTTAACCGACAATAAGCACTTTTTCTTTGATTTCCACTCAAGAGATTTAAACACATGTTCACGTTCTGCATCAAAACTAATGAAACAGATAAGCATTTGACTTGACTACATGCTAAAAAAAATCTGTGTGAATGGTATCATCTTCTATGCACTAAAAGGGCAATAGTAAACTAGTCTGCATATCAGTTTTGTTGTTATCCCTCATTCTAGAGAGACAAATAAAAGCGCTAGCTAGAATATTAATATTGGCCTACTTTGAGATCCAAACTCTATTGCCTTAATTCTATTGCTAGTCCTAGCTTGAGTACAGCCCTTGAATCAACTGCTGAATGGTGAGTCAGTGCTGACATTCCAATGAAACTGAGAAGTTACAGATTGGGGGACCCGTCTGAAAAATTCACTTTCCTCAGTGCCTGAGAATATCTGGATGAGAGAAAGGAGGGGGCAGCTTTTGCCTGCAAAGGAATGGAAGTACCATCTGTGACTTGTCTTTTGGGCAAAGACTTCAAGGCTAAGTTGGCTTCTTCCCTGGTACTGTGCTAATTTGAAAATGACTTCAGCTATGTGTGGTGGCAGAAACTGCTTTTGTCTTTGTGAACATTGGAGGGAACTCAAAGCCAGATTGGCAGACCATATCAAAAGGTCCAGAAGCTGATGAATACGGTGTTAAAAGAAGTTCAGAAGTTACTTTAGTTGACTTAGATGTCTCTAAGGAGATGATATGCTCAGTTGTTGTCCTCTTATGCCATGCCAGGAGGGATGCACTCTGCATGTGCTCTGAGATTATGCTGATGCTATGCTAGTGTGTACCAGGTAATTTAGATAGCTTTCTTATTTTCATGTTTGTTTTCTCTGTAGGTCAACTATCTTAGACTCTTAGTGATTGTTTGCTCCAGATAATTTTGATGCCTTTTTTAAAACCTTCTGAAACGTTCACCTTTTGGTCTTTTTCACTATCTTTAATAACATATAAAAAATCTCTATTCAGTTGTCTGGATTTTGGCTAAGAGGGATTGTGGTACCTAAAACCAGGTCTTGTCTTAACCACCTACTGGTAGTTTGTAAATTTTGTGGGTGTGGTGGCAGTTTTATCTTGCAGGATTGGCATAAGACTCTTAAGCACTTATTTTGGAGTTCCCTAAAATCACTGCTTAGTGACCACCATTTAGTTCTCCTGTGTTCACCCACTCCAGGATCAAAGGGGTAGTGTGGCTAAGTGGACAGAATGGGATTCGCTGGAACTGGTGATCTGTAATATGCATAAATCACATTGATTCAATGAGTCTGCTCTAGTTCTGCCTCCCAACAGGATTCCAGCCTATATGTCACTACTAGGGCTATTATTGCTACCACCCCCTCCACTTCCACTGCTGCAGTGATGAAATTTGTTTGCTGTCCTTTGGCTCTCAAATCACTTGCTCTTGTTTGTAGAATATAACATCAACAATCTACCATGATTCTATTGTGTTTTTTTTTAATTCCATGGTATGTTCAGATCAATGTGACCATGTAGCTTTCTACAGTTTTCTGCCCTTAGAGTAAGTGTGACTCAGCACATCTGTGCATCACTGAAATATCATAGGGAAAGGAGTCAGTGAAATAAGTAAATCACATTACAGTTCTTTCTTACATTGTTATTGGGGATGGGTGGGATGGTGTTTTGTTTTGTTTTGTTTTAATACAAACTTTCCAAAATCCCCCAGTTTCTTCAGAGATTTGAAGAGAACGTACTTCAGATGCGGGGAGGGAGCTGAATGTGGAAGAAAGCAAAACTGGCAGATTTAATTATCCAGGTTGAGAGATTCGAGTGCTTAGCAAAGTCTGGCTTTGACTTCTTGTGTATTCAACAATATTTGTGGTGTTGCATTGCTGCATTCTAGTTTGTGACTGTTTGACAGGAAAATTCAGCATGATTCTCTCCATACTGGAGACGACTGTACCGATTGAATGTGGCCTTTGCAGATGATTTAGAATTACTTTCTGATCCATTCTTGTTAAGGAGTTTGCAAATTTGCACATTTTTTTCATGGAAAGAATGCGAGATATAAGGCTCAAGTTGGGGGGGGGGAGATTTGTCAGTCACTATAAATGAAATAATGCACCATGTACAGTATTAAAATCATACAGACACACAGAGACATGTGCAAAAAGGCATCCTTATATGATGGCATCAGAATTTCTTTTTCTGAGTTCTTTAAATCAAATACGCACAATTTCTTTTGAGGGGGAAAAAGTGGGAGGCAAGCTGTGGAATAACAGTAGAATAGGATCAGGGACTGAGATCACAAGCAATAGATGTATTTTAAAATTGCAGAGTCACAAAACAAATTAACAGAAGATTTAAAGTAGTTTGTCAATCAGAGGTTAACACATTGAGGCTGAAAATTAAATGAAATTCACATTATATTGAGTTACAGAAACCTGTTGAAGTTTCTGTATTTTTCTAGTCTGCCATTGGCATTATACAAGACATATTACTGTTCCAAATCTCTGAGGTGAATGTGACATATTGAGTAAAACCATAAATATTAGCAGGAACATCCATTTGAGGTTGTTGCCATGTACGAATGACAGCACAAGCTCATCTTTTCCTACTGAGACCGAATACAAGCGCATCAGGGGCATCCATCAGTCTTCTCTTGCCTTGTTATGTTCCAAGGTTTGCATTATGCAACTGTTTTCTTCCTAGAAATCACAAACTGGTAATAAGAGGAGGAATGAAGTAGCACGTGCATATACTGAATAATGAGTAGTCTGATATTATCCACTCTCAACTATGCACCTTGAAATCATGAAACTCTGAGTTTGACCTTAAATTAGCTTAAACCATCCTTCATGTATTCTGTCTTCCTTCAATTTCAATTTCCCTTCCTCCCACATGCCTTAATGCTTCAGAAATGTGCTTGCGATGTTTTGCAATGAAGTTAAATAAAAAGGTTGTTGATCTAAGTGCAATGTCCTTCTTCGCCCCATCTCATGCTGCTCTTTGTGCCACTCAGAAACCAGCCCCCAAGAGCTTCTCAGCCTTCCAGACCAAATTTGGGAGGCCAATGGGTGAGGGAGAACTTTTCCTTTCCCATTTCCAGCACATGATGCTCCCCATGCTCTCATTTCTTCTCTGCTTCTTATTCTCCCTGTACAGCCACAAATAAAGGCATGATTATACAAGAGGTCTTCTTGAGTGTGCTCATTCCACTGATTTCATGAGATTTAACTGAACTTCACAATAGATGGCTATGTATGGCAGGGAGAGTTTACTAAGCTGACAGTGTTTCCATAGGGAAAAGAGTCACAAAGAAAAGAAAAAAGCATGGGACTATTTCACTAAATAATACTTGGGTCAAACTAGGAAGATGAGGGTCCCAAAAGATGCTCACATATGCATGGAAGCATCTCTGTTTCTGTACATCAGATTAGAGCACACTTGGGATTCAGTTCGTATGTTTCTTCCATTACCTGGAAGCTGACAGAAATACCAACTTGAAGTGCTCCTATTACATTTTATTGAGCACAGATGGCTGCTACCTACCACAGTAAAAGGGGCAGACAATACTCTTGTGTGCGTGTGCTTTAAATTGTGCATGTGCTGCTTTCCCCACATACCAAGTAGCTTCAAATCCCAATAAAAACATTTTATAAGCAAAGGTTATCTTCGTCAATTTAAAACTATGTTTGGCCCAAAGGAAATCAGTCAACATGACAGTATCTACTGTGGGGATTCAAACTCCCAACCTCTGGCTCTGCAGTCAGATGCCTAAACCACTGAGCTATCTAGCAGTTCTAAAGTACTGTTAGTGCTTACATAAGTCTGTGGATGATTGTTTTTTCTTTCTCGTGTAGTGCTGTTGTTGCTTTCTTTTGGAATAGATTATTTGTTGACTTCTTGCTTTTGTGGACTAATTTTGTGGATTCTGTAGGGCTTAATTGGTCCTTAACTGGCACCAGAAACCAGAACAGAAAAACTAGAACTAAAGAACCCCCAAATTTGGATATTTTCAGGTTTACTAGAAAGGCTGTACCTGAAATAGCCTGAAACCAAATGAGGACCCCCCTGAAAGACCCCAAAATGAAAGCAAATCCAAAGTTTTCCTGCTGCTCATCCCTACAGTATGTTCTGCTATCAGCTAAATGATTTCTTCCTTTGTAGGTTTAAAATATAACTGAACAGGAATCCTCAAAACTCTTAAGAATCCAAAAGGTGACTGTCCAACATATGCAAAAATGCACTTTTTTGGAAACAAGTTCCTATGTTTCTAAGTCTGGATACCTGTTTATGTTGGAGAAGGGGCGCTTTGTAGGGATGTCGATCCTTACTTATCTCACTCTTATGGGCAATAATTTTTTTTAAATGAAAACTTTCCTCCTCACTGGATAAGATACCAAGAGCTTTCCTGATTTTTCTTTTCTTTTCAGAACTGTTCTCCTGGAAAAAAAGTTAGAGTACTATTTTTGTTACTGAAAACCTTGTGTTTTGCCCCCCCCCCAAAAAAGAGTAATTTGTAATTGCATAAAATAGATGGGGTTTGCGCAAAGGCCCCCCCCCACACACACACAAAGGCACTTGTTTTTGTGCAATCCCTGGTTTGGTTTGGTTTATTTTTCTTATGCCATTGCTGATTTTTTTTAAAAAAGCCTGGGTCTTTGAACTCTCAATGCAGGAGTAAAAAAATCTCACAGTGGTTGATATCTTCTGATGTAGGGTTTCAATGTGCTGAAATATTCTTTTTCATCAAGGACAGGATAATCAATGCATATTCATTGTACCCTTAGCTCTTTTGGGTAGTGTTGGAGCTGGGTTTGGGCAGAATGAGCAATGTGTGCCTGACACTTGCCAATACAAAAGAGCTAAGTGAAAATCTTCCCACATTCCCCATCAATTGGTGGTGCTTTCCCCTTCTACTCGCAAAGTTGAAACAGTAATCTCAGAAACAGGATCAGCAATCCTCAGCAATCTCCACTGGGACTGTGGTCTTCCTGCTCCTACTGGTTACTAGCAGCAGCAGCAAATGATGTGATCTTGGTAGCTGGGGAACTGACCACCTCCTTCAACTCAACGGATCAACTAGGCTATGGGGTAAATGGTGGGACTGTCTGGCTGAAAAGGGAAGGGGCAAAAGCAGAAGATCCACAACTGTGTAGATCACAAAGATAACATCTCTCTGATTCTCTTGGTTATAAGTAGGTAAGTGGGTAGCAAGGTGGCTGGGCCCACCTACTTTTTTCTCAGCTAAGCCACCTATTCCTCTTCTTAACACTTTGTTAGAAGCTGCTGGTCATAGTTCTATCATAGAATTAGTTTCAGTTGCTATGGCCGTGGTCCTCAAATTGATGGGACTTGGAAAGGATTTAACCTGACATCAATTGGCTATTGTTGACTTTTCTTTTTTTGTTGTTGTTGGCTTTCTTCTATTGCTTCTATTTATTGGTGCTTCCTGACACTGGCCCCTCAGCTGAGAGTCTTAAATAGTTCTTGAACTATGAAGGGTGGGCTAGCCTACCTCCAGGTCAAATGTAATATTGTTTTACACCTCCAAGTGACTGAGAAACAGTTGTGAGAACACCTCAGTTTCTCGGCATCTATTGCTATTCATCTTCTAATGTTCTTTGTGAGGCAATCTGTGTTCCCAGAGCCAGTGTGGTGTAGTACAGAGTGTCCAAGCAGGACTCGGGAGACCAGCCTTCAAATCCTCACTTGGCTATGAAAACTCACTGGAGGTGGCAAAGGTTTATATATGAGATGGCTCCTACCCAATAGGATTTTTCAGATATATGAGATTTTCACTGAAAATCTCATATATCTGAAAAACCCTATTGGGTAGGAGCCATCAGTCAAGAGCCACTTGATGGCATATAAGAGGTAACAGTTTAGGCTAAACTGGAAACAGGGGATGTAGTTGACATCCCTAGCAACTTATATGCTGGTCTGATATTCCTCCTAGTTAAGAAGCAATGGTCAATAACGGGCATGGCCTGTTTTCTACTGAACTAGTGTTTTCTACTGAACTAGTGCGTCTGTCTCCTCAGCTCCACTCCAGACTGAGAATACAAACTGAGTCTTAGTGTCTGGAAGCCAAGCATGTAAACTGGCCACTGACAATAAACAAGTCAATCTGTGAAGTTCAATTTGTGCCATTCTGTTTGCGCATATAAGTCATGGCTGGGCAGTGGTCAGCTGATGCACATGAATGTGTGCAGGCCTTTTACAAGCCACAAGGCTTTGGACAAGACTCATTAATAATAGTCTGAAGAGTTCCAGTTGGCTTGGTATGCAATTGCTTGGGTTCTCAGAGAAAATATACTGTTGAATCCTCTGTTTTCATCTTCCTCTTTTGTCTGGTGTTAAAGATTACATCCAGCTCGCAAGACTGAAGCAATCATGATTATTTTTATTCCATTAAAAGGAGGCTTCTCAGAAGCCAAATACAGGCCACAGTTGCATCTGCTCAGCCCAGTAACAATGCAATGAGGCAAGAGAATAAAATCAGTAATTAAATGCAGAGAATAAGAATTGGCATGAATGAGTTTTGTAGCTGTTGTTTTTAGAAAAGAAAGTAGGTTATAATTCCAAATTACCTTGAAATTCACTGCAGTTCCTATATTTACAATGACAGCTATACAGTACTTATCATAGGCAACTGCAGTACAACAATGGTTACAGATGTCACCCCATGATGTATGCGATGATGGTATAAATATTTTAAATCTTCAGCCAGAGACAGCAGGATAAGCAGTGCAAATGGCTGCCCTTGGACTTTCCACTACCATCTATTACCAGCAAAGCATCTGAACTAGAAATCCTTATAGGCGTTGATGATATTCAGGGCTTTTTGCCAAAAAGTGCAATGAGAAAAGAGAGAGGGGGAAAAAAACTGTGCTCATCGTACATATCTTAGCAGGCTCTCCATAAAACTACTGCATGCCCTCTTCCAATCTAGCAAGAGTTTTCTGGAAGCATATAGAAATACTCCCTGAATTCTGGCTCAAGGTGCAATGAAAAAATTGAGGCATGACGGTCACCTTTACTATTGCAACACAACAGCAGTTCTCAGGAGTGGTTTGATATCCCAAATAAATGTCCACCCTATTACCTTTGGAGCACAAGGGACACCAGAGGGGCATAAACAGCAAACTCAGTCACATGAGAATTAAAATATTACACAATGGCCAGACTCATATTAGTTACGGCTGCTGGCATAAATCACTTGGCTTAAATCTTAGTGGCTCATTGGCCACAGGTTAAGAAGTCAGTGTAGGCATTCATTGTTGAACAAGCTAGTGTGACTTGGTTCACAACAGTAAATGCCTACACTGACTTAACTTGTGGCAACGAGCTACTGAAATTTACATTGATTGGATCATGGCAGTAAAAATACATAATACATAATAGTGTTCCAAGCAACAAGACAGAAAGAAAGAAAGAAAGAAAGAAAGAAAGAAAGAAAGAAAGAAAGAAAGAAAGAAAGAAAGAAAGAAAGAAAGAAAGAAAGAAAAGTCTTGGTCGCTCAAAATGAAAAGAAAATCCAAACCAACATTACAGCAGCCAGTGTAATTTTGTTTGTTAGAGAGCTCAGCTCTCAAATGGGCAGGACAGGAATCCACTTCAATGGGACTAGCGCTTTGAGAGGGAGGCTTTTCAGTAGCAGTCAAATTGTGGCCAGCCGCTGCAACAGCTGTTAGGCCTTGTATCCTGTGCTGCCAACAGTGCATGAACACATGGTGAGTTTTTCCAGGCTGTTATTGCTCTGGCTTATGGAAATCTCACGACAAGCTCACAGTGTTTTTTTCACCCCAGGCCCGGCACTCATGAATTGTGCTGTTGGTGCTCCATTCCCAGTCTTGCTCCAAATGGCAGAAGGGACCCAAGTGCATGTAACCCACCAGCTTTCACCCCTCCATCCTAGCTTCTTTGTGTGTCAGCGTTTTGTGAACACCGCACATATAAGGCAGCTTGCACAGGTCTTGAAGCAAGTATGATCAGAAACTAGGGAGGACTTTTCGGTGTGCCTCCTATGCTACAGTTAAGAGGGCAAAAACGTTTCACTTTGCTAATGTTATTTCATCCGCCACCTGCTGCCCAGCAGAATTGTTCCTGAGTGTTTAAGAGTTTGCTGGGATATGACTCAAAAAGGCTTGGAGTGGAACCCTCAGTCACCTGCTGTGAGACGTTTGCTAGGCACTTTGAAGGGAAAGTCATTCATATTTGCATGGAACTTGATGCCACAAATTTTACAGTGTCTAGGGAGAGGTCCAGCACATCATCTAGTCAGTTTTTGGGGGGGATCAGGTCCAGTTGCTGGAGCCTGATGATGTAGACAAGACACTTGAACCTGCCAGTCCCATCACATGCACACTTAGCCCTTGCTCATCATGGCTGATAAAGATCTAGCAGAGGTGGACTGACTGAGTGGATCCAGGAGGTGGTAAATGCCTCATTACAGCAGGGCATGGTGCCTTCTGCCTTGAAAGAGGCAGTGGCACACCCTCTCCTGAACAGCACCTCTCTGGACACAGAGGTATGTGACAAATATTGCCCCATTGCAAATACCTCCTTTTTGAGCAAGGTGCTTGAGTGTGTGGCAGCTGGGTAGCTTCAGATGTTCTTGAAGGAAACTGATTATGTGGACCCATTTCAGTCTGGTCTCAGGCTAGGGTTTGGTACTGAAATGGCCTTGGCTGCCCTGCACTAGTCTAAAGACAGGGTGGTGGGGGGGGGGTATGGTCCTGTTGATTCTCCTGGACCTCTTGGTGGCTTTCAATGATCATGGTATTCTCTTGGACATGTTCCGTGGAATGGGAGTGGTAGGCACTGTACTACAGTGGTTCCATTCCTATCTTCTGAACCAATTCCAAAGAATGGCACTGGGAGATTTCTGTTCAGCTCCATGATAATTAAGCTGTGGGATACTGCAGAGTTCCATTCTATCTCTCATACTGTTTAATATCTATATGAAGCCTCTGGGAGAGGCCATTAGACATTTTAGGGTTGGGTGCCATCACTCTGCTGATGGCACTGAGCTTTACTTCTTTTTATCAGGGTTGGCTAAGGCTATGTGGGTGTTGGACCAATGTCTGGAGGCTGTAATGGCCTGGATGAGGGCCAATAAATTGAATCTGAATCTTGACAAGACAGAAGCTCTGTGGTTTGTTGGTTCCCAGGTCTGGGAGTTGGAAAATATATTCTTAATGGAGTCATACTCCCCTTGAAGGAGCAGGTGCATAATTTGGGGGGGTACTCCTAGATTCGTCTTAGTCGCTGGAAGCTCACATGAGTTCAGTGGCTCAGAGTGTCTGGAGCCAGCTTCAACTGGTCCACCAGCTATGGCCATTTCTGGACAGGGATAATCTGGCCACAGTAGCCCATGCCCTGGTAACCTCCTGGTTAGACTACTGCAATGCACTCTACGTGGGGCTGCACTTGAAGATGACAGGGATGCTGCAGCAAGTGTAATACACAGCAGCTAGACTGCTTAAAAGGAACATCCTTCAGAACCCACATGACACCAATTCTGAAGGATTTGCACTGGCTGCCAATATGCTTCCAGTTTATGTTCAAGAGCCCTAAGCAGCTTGGGACCTGGATATTTGAAGGGACACCTCTCCCACTATAAACCTGCCCTTTCACTAAGATCTGCTGCAGAGCCCCTCCTCTGTATCCCACCAATGAGAACAGTCCTTTATGTGGAGACTCAGGGTAGGGCTTTTTCTGCCATAGCACCCCAACTATGGAATGCCCTCCCCTCAGAGGCTTGATTGGCGCTGACATTGGTATCATTTCAGCATCAAGTCAAGATTTGTTTAGTAAGGCCTTTGGAGGCTGAGGATCAGGGCCTGTAAGGTTTTAGTGCAATGGTTTTAATGTTCTATCTTTTTAAAATTGCTTGGTTTTAAATTGCTTTCACAACCCCTTTTAAAACTGTTTTATATAGCTCTGTAACCCAACCTAACATCCTGTGATATAGAGTGGGTTATAAATGTTTTAAATAAATATTAAAGCCACTTCCATCTGGTACTCTGAGACCTGACAACCTTCATCTCACACACTTCCCAAAGAGTGTTACATTAGTCTGGTTGTTGTAATAAAATGGTACATAACATAGAAGACAACCCACTGTTATGTTCAAGCTTTATAAATTACTCCACATTCTTTAAGCGCTAATTGACTATGTACCTAGGCATCTACCTTATGTAGTGGAAAGTCCAAGGATACCCCAGCTAGCCTGGAAGGACTTACGCAGTCTGATGCACTGCTTACCCAAAGGCTGTCATTGTGAAAACAAGCCTCTATGTTAAATGTGGCCACATGTAAGCCAGGTAACCCTTGCTAAGAAGAATGAAGCTCCTTCACTGTCAGACACCGTATCTTCCAGGGAGGTGTGTCTCTAGGTCCCTCCACCATCACACAGGCACATGGTGTGAGGGGGACTTTTCAGTGATTATCCCTAAGCTGTGGACTTCCCTTCCACAACAGGCCAGTCTGGCTCCTTCCTCCTGTTTTTCTGCCAGCAGGCCAACCTTGCCTTTCAGGCAGGCTTTTGATAAGGAACACCTTGCCAAGCAGATTTAATGGAGAGTGTTATATTTTAGTGTTTTCAATTTGCTCGTTAATTGTTTTATACAGTTTTATTCAGTAGTTTTGATGCGTAATGTGTTCATTTCTTTTAAAAAAAAACACTGTAAATATTTTTAGCTTCATAGTTGTCTTTTAAATATTTTGTAAACTGTCTCAGTTCTCTTGGTCGGGTGAAAGAGGGGATATAAATGCTTGTACCTTTATATTTATTTTTTTATTCATTTGCATTTTAATGTGGCCTATCTCCCAGCAAAGGGACTCAACGCAGCTCAAGGATGATTAAAAACATACTAACGAAAAACACAATGAATGATTCCGTTAAAAACAATGACATATATAATAGTACTAAAGCTATTACTTTAAAGCAATTAAAATACCTTAAAAACATATTGAAATGCCCAAAATAATAGTAACGGACATTACCCAAAATCAGAACTCTTCACTGCCCACATAGTTGTTGACAGCTTATCTAAAAAGGATGTTCTTCACCTGTCTCCAGAAGGATTGGGGGGGGGTGTCCATCTAGCCTCTCAAGTGAGCACTGGTCACAATCGGGAAGCAGCCACAGAGGAGACCCTCTTTTGCTTTCCCACCAAACATGCCTGTGAAGGCAGTGGGACTGAGAGAAGGGCCTTCCTTAAAGATTTTAGGAGCTGAGAGGGAATGGAAGGATGGGACTGTGGTGAAACGGAGAGAAAAAAAGCACTTGGGTGAGGCTTATTTTTAAAAAACATGCTTTAACTAATCATTTCTTTAGAGGGCAATTGACCTTTCCAGGCTAGGGAGAAGAGCAAGAGATGACCAGTGGCTGCAGCAGGTTTATAATGTCTTCTTGCATTTCAGGAAGCAAATAGGGAGGAAATGTTTGCCAGCTAGTGTTGCTCAGACCACGGGATTTGCCTTGCGGAGTGCCAGTTGCTGACCTGTGCAGTAAGATTACTTCCGCAATATCACACACTTAATAACTTTGCTGCAAACATTAATGAAGAGTGATCAAATAATATAACCTGGTAGGAAGTATTATTGCAGTAAGGCTTAAATGAATTCCTCCAGTTTCAACAGGGTTATTCTGGTTCTAATAAGTTTTTCTTTTTTTTTAAAAAAAGCCTCATATTCAGGGATGCATGTTGCTTCTATTCAAGCTACTAGAAATGCATATTTTGTCCTCAAAGGCTATTGATTGTGCAATTGCAATTTTGTCAGGTCAAAAAGCTGCAATCAAGGAAAGCTGAAGGGAAGTGTTTGCACAAGCTGCTTCAATTAACTGTGCTGGTATATGTTGAAACACATGGCCCATAGCACCTATACTTAACTCATAACACTATTTGCTGTGTATTAATATAATTTTATAATTAAATTCCCAAGCACTAAATAAAACAAACACTGAGGTGCATTTTAAAAGCTGTACAGAATGCTACACTGAATCACAACACATTCTTTTTCTGTTCTGCTGTGTTCTACAGCGTGTGAGTCCCTCCCCCTTTTTTTCTGGAAACAAATCATTGAAAGTTTCTTTCTCACAAAATATGGGGGGAAATGGAGCAAACGGTGGACTCCGGAGTTACGTATATGTAACAAAGGGGTGTGGTTAAAAAAAAGACGTGATCAAGATTCAGCTCTATCTTCAGTGGCTTGAATAGGAACAACTGTTTTGGGTTTTTTTTCTGGCCATGTGCTAATCACCTCATTTTTACAGGAATGTCTGTCCAGCTACCACCTTTTGTTTGTTATATGACCACTGTTCCTGCACTTATCGTTGCTTTTAGTTTGTAGTTTCATTACTGATCACTACTTCCATGCACAAGAATTCTCCAATATGTGGACTGGAGTGAGTCTTTCCGTCAGCATAACTGCTTGCTAAAGGACTACTATTGCAATAATCATTCTATTGGCAGTGACTATCAGGGTTTGCACTTTTTGCCTTTCTGTTTTCCCACAACCCTCCTCTCCCCCAGCTTACCACATATGTAATGCATGCCACCAGAAGCAACATGGCTTGGCCTGAATCCAGATGGTATTCCCAGTTGACCCATTGAAACATAAATTGGGATTGAAGGAAGGGCTGACTCCTAATTAGCAACTGAAAGGGGAAATTCAAGGATGGTTTTTGTTAGGACTTGATAATAGTCTTGCCAGAAGTAGCATCTTTGCAGTGGACAAAATATTACAAGAGGAAAGGTATCTAGCTTCCAAAATCCACACATTTGCAAAGATTATAGGATGTTTTAGAGATGAAAAAATACCCACAAAATGATTGTTTTAAAATGCATGTACTTGAAAAAATGCACAAATATGCCTCGGTAAATGAGATTGTGTAAATGAATTTTAATGCATTAATGTTCGGTATGATAGGTAAATAAATGCACCCATTAGAAAAATGGACCAAAATGTGTAAAAATGGGGGGGGGAACAACTCACCACCTGATACTAAACAAGCTGAGAAGAAAAAGCAAGTGGAATTGAGAGAAACTCAACAAGATCTAAACAGAGAGCTTTTTCTCATCATTAGCTTCAATTCTCAAAAGCTCATGCAAAATAAAACTTGGTATTTAAAGTGCCCTGAGACCCTTTGTTGTTATTTATTCTTATTGATGTTATATAAGGCACTCTGGGAATCTTGCCAATTGAAGTGTAAGATCAAAATTCTTAAAACAAATGCACAGAGATGTAAGAGGTCAGATGATTTCTGTTTTCCTGAATTGACATGCCTAATATAATCAACAATATAGTATACAGTGCAGCCCATGAATTCGTTGCAAAAGGGAAAGTGAAAACAAACCACCACATTAGGTGCAAGTTGATGAAAATTATTTCACAATCTTATCAAGCGGCAGTCAACCTGCATCCCTATAACCATATGGTAGAGAGACTGCAGAAGGGGGCAGATGAAACTGGTATGGTGAAGACCTGAGTCCCCTAAAAGCCCTTGAGGAATAGGGGAGGGGGTCAACCAGAGAAATGACCTTGTTCCTCAGATGCACACCCTCTAAGCCTGGGGACCAGCCAGAACTATGATTGGTCTAAGCTCATCCATTCTGTCCCATGGCCCATACAGCATGGCCCATGCTAGAGAGTGCAAAACTGCCACCAGATGAAAGCAAATGATACATCCTCAGTGGCCACTTGGGATTTCTGTCAGATGGCAATGTCAACTGATATTCATGTCAGAGCTGTCAGAAAATCAGTTTGGAAAATACAGGCACAAACAAGAGACAGTGTGGTGGATAAAGGGTCGGACTAGGAGTCAGGAGACCTGAGCTATCTGCTCAGCCATGGAAACTCACTGGGGGTGGCAATGGCAAACCACTCACATACCACTCCCATGTCCTACTAGAGTAACATGGTAGTGACTTCAAAAGACACTCTGAGATGTGGATTATGTTTTGTAGATAAAACTACAGAGGGGGAAAAGATTGTATAATATCACCTTGAGCATATGCACTTTATTTTTCATCACAAGCAGTGCTGTTGCTATTTGTTCTATGGGTGTATACAGAACTCTCACTTATTTCAAGCAATAATTTGGAGGTTAATTGCAAATTCAGAAATTGGTAGCTCTGTTGATTTTGGGCTGAACACCCACTTCCAATTTAAACAAATCAGTTTGGCACTGCTTGGATCATTCATTTCTGTTTGTTTGTTTGCTTGCTTGCTTTTAACACAAATGGATTAATGTGGTTTCAACAATACTGCTGGAAACAATAATGTGGTGCTTTCCTCTGTAAGATTACCACAACACTATAGTTGCAACTTACTACACCACACATCAGGATTTCAGACACTTTCTCAGTTCACTGAAATGTACGACTACTTCCCTTCTTCATGTGGGATTAAAATTTCATTTTAATATGTTACTTTAGGATGGTTTTTTTTAGATGCAGGTCCCCTTAAAGGCAACACTTTCATGGATAAATATTTTTACGAGCAATAAGCCTATTTTCTTCATAGATCTTTACAATAGACAGGCACCCACCCACAAGGAGAGGAGAGAAAGGCTGAGATAGCTAAAGAAATATTATCTGACTCTGGATTTTACTTCCTGGTACTTAACTGAATGGATAAGGTTAATAATATCTGCAATGATCTGATGTGCCACACCATGCTGCATTACTTATGCCAGTCTCCGAGGTGTTCAAGACAAGACTTAAGAAAAAGCTCAATTATTTATGATAAAGTTCATAGTCCTAGAAAATAATACGTTCTGTGGCTTACTAGAAAGAAATCTGCCGTTCTCTAATGCGAACTCTTGCTAATAGGGTTATTCAAATACCATTTGCAGTCAGTGAGGTAACATGATTACATGATGGTAAATGCAATTCTTTTCTTTTTCTAAGAACATAATAATTTTGGATAAATGGGCTACTCATTTATTTACATACAAAGAGGAATAAAAATTTTGACTACAGACTGATCCAAGCCCTCTTCGTGCATTATATAATCCAGGCATGCTCACCACATATGGAATAGAGCACTCTGGCCCTGATTTTCCAGGACCAGGACTCATAGCAATCAAGCAGCAAATTCTCATTCCAGACTCCTCACTACCACAGGAAGAGGGTGAAACCAGAAATGGAGGAGGATGGGGCTAGAACACTCCCTTCTAGGGAGTGAGGGAATGTACCCGCGGATACTGCCTCAACACAACATCCAGTGTGGTGCAGTGAACAGAGTGATGGCAATCAGGAAGGAGGGGTGAGTGATTGCACTAGTGGAGGGGATGATTAGATGGGTGGGTCAGGAAGCAAGCACGGTACTTTATTATTATTTTTTAAAATTCCTGCTACCTGGTATAGCACTGTATCAGATAGTAGGATTTTTTCTTAAAAGTGGCAGGGGCATTACACACATGTGGAATCAATTCCACATGGGTATCAAAATAAAAGGATTTCTGCCAGAGGAGCAGATAAACTCGCTCCCTGAGCACAGTAATCCACACATGTATGTGCCTCATGTGTACACTAAAATCTAAATCAGGTTGTTTTCAACCCAACCCAATACAGTGGAGTCTCGACTTACAGACGGCTCCACTTACGGACTTTTCGAGATCTGTACTTCTCTGGCCTCAAAGTTTCATTTCGACTTGTGGCCGGAGAATCGACCTACGGACCAGAAGAGGGAGGCGGGGAAAGCGCCAAATTCAAATTTGGCGCTTTCCCCGCCTCCCCCTTCCAGTCCGTAGGCCGCGGATCTGCCTCCGGATGCTTTCCAGGGCTTCTCCGCCGCCATGGGAGGCATCTTGGAGGTCCCCCCCCGCCGATAGTGCCTCCGAAGCACGATCAGCGGCGGGGGGGGACCTCCGAGAGGCCTCCCATGGCGGCGGAGAAGGCATCCGGAGGTCCCCCGCCGCCGCCGCCGCCGGGAGCCGAGCCGCACCGGGCAATCCCGGCCATGCTCAGACTCCTGGACTTCCCCCGCCGCCGCCCGGCTCCCAGCAGCGGCGGCGGCGGCGGCGGGGGAAGTCCAGGAGTCCGAGCATGGCCGGGATCGCCCTGCGCGGCTCGGCTCCCAGCAGCGGCGGCGGGGGAAGTCCAGGAGTCCGAGCATGGCTGGGATTGCCCGGCGCAGCTCGGCTCCCGGCGGCGGCGGCGGCGGGGAACCTCCGAGAGGCCTCCCATGGCGGTGGGGAAGGCCTCCGGGGTTTCCCCCCACCAACGCAGGCTTTCACAGGGTGGACCGGGCCTACCAGGGGAGGGTTTCCCCCGGTAGGCCCGGTCTACTCCCTGGGAAAGCCTGGGGAGTAGACCGGGCCTACCGGGGGAAGCCCTCCCCTGGTAGGCCCGGTCTACCAGGCTTTCCCGGGCAGTAGACCGGGCCTACCGGGGGAAGCCCTCCCCTGGTAGGCCCGGTCCACCCTGGGAAAGCCTGCGTCGGCGGGGGGGGGGACCTCCGAGAGGCCTCCGGCAGCGGCGCCGAAGCCCTCAGAGTCCTCCGGCAGCGGTGATGGCGGCGGCGGGGGACCCCTGGAAGGCTTCGGAAAGGTAAGTTCCCTTTTAAATTTTTGTGTGTGGGGGGGTTTCCTGGGCCAGTTACGGATTAAATGGTTTTCAATGCATTCCTATGGGAAATGCATTTTCGACCTGCGGACTTTTCGACCTACGGACCCCGTTCCAATACGGATTAATTCCGTAGGTCGAGACCCCACTGTACAAAAGAGGGTTTTTCTTGTCAGTGGGATTGAGCCCTGCTTTAAAAGAAAAAAGTACATAAGGCACCTCCTTCATGAGGAAAGGCATTGAACTCTACGTAGATCTGTGAACCACATATATGAAATACGGATTGCCTCTAGCATCAGCAGACCTGGACCCCTTATTACCATCTGGCACACCTTATCCAGGGTCCTCCTGAGTGAGGGTGCTGGAGGAATTCAATCCGAGACAGGAAAAATTACTTTTTCAGGCTGCATCTTTCCAGATACCCCAATCAATTAGTAACTTTTCAGATCAAAGGAAATTCAGGTATCAAATGATCAGATGAGAGTTCAGAAGCTAATCAGGATCAATGCTGTTTTCAATCGCAAGTGGGAGAATTATATTATATATATTTTAATAGGCCCTTGTATTTACAACAGGCTTTCAGGACTAACTTTTAAAAAGTAATTATTAGCATTCAAATCTCCTAATAGTTAATTACTATTGGAGTTATCATTTTTTAAAATAACTGTTGCCCCATTCCTTTACAGTAGCTAAAGCACTTACTTTTAGTAACTTTACTTTTAAAATAGGAACCTCGTGGCACAGTGGTTAAACTGCTGTACTGCAGCCAAAACTCTGCTCATAACCTGGGTTCAATCCCAAGTAGCCGGCTTGAGATACACTCAGACTTCCATTGTTCCGAGGTCAGTAAACTGAGTACCCAGCTTGCTGGGGGCCATGTGTAGCCTGCATAATTAAATTGTTAACTGCCCAGAGAGTGCTTTAAGTGCTATGGGGCGGTATATAAAAAGCACACTTTGTTGTTGTTTGTTTGTTTGTTTGTTTGTTTTTTATAACGCTACAGGTTGATGCCCTCTCCCATCCACCTCATTGCGGCTTCAACACCCACAATACGAGGCAAATGCACAAAGAAACATTTGAATCATTTAATACATTATTATGTAATGAAATCTTGTTTTACATTAGTTATTCTGGAAAGACTAATTACAAGTGACTTCCTACTTATAATTAGTTACTCCAGCCTTTAATTTAAATCAACAGTCACAAGCATCCCCAAATCCTACAGGGCCTGCAGAACAGACCCCAAGCTGAATTCGAACTTCTCTCCCTCCTGTGCTTGTTTTTAAAATATTCGTTCTTAACACATATTAATTCTCTCTTTTTATTCTGCTGCAAGAACAGGCCAAAGGGTGATAAAAGTCCGTGAATAAATAACTATTAAGTTATATTTAAGTAACAGGAAGCCTGAGCCGGGGGACTGAATATCATGCAGGCTTGAGTCTTGAAATCTCCATTTGTAAAATCTAACATGTGTGTCCTTGCATAGAAGTGATGTTGGCTTTTTCAGACACAACAACAACAACAAAAAAGGATCGTGGAGCCTGGATACCAGTGGATGACTTCCTCCATAAGATAAAATTATATAAATATGAAATACATCTGTCCAGTCTTCTGTACAGAATATTGTCTCGTTCTGATTGAGACACAATGGTATATTAGTGCTGACAAAAAAAAGGAGGGTCTACCATCGTACACCAAGCTGTCGTAACTAAATTCCTTCCACAAACTAAACAAGCTACAGTTGTCATTCTAAAGCAGCACATATCTCAGAGCTGAGCAATTCTGGGTGGATTCAACACAACAATTCCAAAAACTGAATATTGATGTCAAGCAATTTCACTTATTTCAATGGAATATGCATGCTTAGGTAGAAAACTAGTTACGTTTAAATGCAAAATAAATCAACAAATAAATAGAGTAATAACAAGTTTACTTCTGCTAGTAAGCCTCACAAATAAAGTCTGCTGGACTACCATTAGAAACAGATCTTTGTTTTGCCAGAGGGCAATTCTAGGAGAGAACTGCATTGTTATTCAAGAACCTGTTTTGTGTAATCCAGCAGAAGAGCATCCAAAACAGTAAATGGCATACTATCTTTTTACTTCTGCACTGTGGGGTTATCATGTGTATCATTGCAGAATCTCTCCTGGGAGACCAAGGCTGCCTGGGGCAGGATGAGCAACAGCAGCTGTAAGAAATCCAGCTTAACAAAAGGACTAGAACTCACATTGCCTTGAATAATTTTTGCTCCAGTGCACTTTTCTTGGTGACATTGTGCAAAGTATTACTTGACTGCCTAGAGGAGAGTAGTCTTCTTATACTATCATAATTGTATAGTGGAGGTAATACCATAACATATCCAATACGGTAACACAGTCAGGTTGGTGACAGAATCCATACAAGTACACAAACATGCTAAGATTTAAATATATGTAAGTGCATTCTAACATGCTGGTGGTCCCCAGTTACTTAAATTTGATTGCAACATTATATCAACCTTGATATACTTGATAGTATATCAAGTGGACAAAGTGATGGACTAGAACTAAGTAGGCCTGGATTTGAATCCCCACTCAGCCATGGGAACTCACTGGGGGAGTGGAACTGGTAAAGCCACTCCTTAAATGTCTCACTTACCTCAAAAGCCCTATTAGGGTCACTATAAGTCAGTTCCGACTTGACAATATATAACAACAACAAAGTTGTCTACTCCCAGGGCTATTTAAATACTCCCCTATTTAAATAAATAAATTGGCATTCAGTCCCTTGAAATAAATTTTTAGGGGGGGTGGTTGTTTTTGTTTTTTCTTAGATAAGTTTCTGCAATTGGAAATATAATTCTGAAGGAAAGGCCGAAGTTGATGTATTATGCTGACATCGTTTTAGTGCCTTTTTGAGAAGCTTCAAGATTTCTGTAGGTACTTCCTCATTTAAACTGTGCGAAAAATACTGGTTGGTGACCAAACTTGTACAAAACAATTAGAAATGTGGTCCTCCTGTATACAATGTACGAGTCATTTTGCAAGCTTACGGCTCTTTTCTCAGACAAAAGTCCTGTTGTGTTCCGTTGCATTTATCCCCATGTCAGTATACACAGGATTACATCTAAATTCTTGCCTATCATTGAAAGAGCAAAAAAATTGTAAATTCATCATAATCAAATTGGGCTCAAGCATGAAGATATTTTATATCGTGTACTATATGTACTATACTTGTACTATACTAAATATGTACAGTATTCACACACCCACATACACCCACCCACACACACACATGTACTATGTGTGAACATAGTACATATTTTACAGAATTTCATATTGCTGATCCAGTAAATTGCATAGACATTTGAGAAGGTTGGGCCTGTTTAATTTTTGACCTATACTACCAGTTCACCACGGATTCACCTGCCATACATTTTGGCTCACTAGACTCTTGGTTCCCCTCTGTTCTGTATACTAGTCAGTGGGTAACGAAAACATATAGAGGGAATGGAGAAACACTTCTCCCCTGATATGCTAATGAAAGCCATTCCACTAGGTTGGAGGGGCTAATAAAATCCTACCCTTCCAGTTTAATCCAGAAGTGGAGGTTAATTACAACACCAAATTAGGAGAAAAACACTGAGCATTCCCCTTAATCCACCGCACATATAGGACAGATACTGGATGCATGAGGCATGGAATTGCAGCTATTTGGAACAGTATAGTCCATTTGAATTACAGTACAGTAGCAGATTTCTGCAGAATGTGATATTATTCATTTCTTCCCTTTTAATCCATCAACTGTGGTAAACTGCAAAGGCTCAAAACATTTTGAAGCTATTAGTTGTGAAAGCTAGTTGTCTGCAAAGCCATAAAATAGACTCTGTTTGCCTCTAAAAATCTATAGCTGTCAACTTTGGATCAGCTTATCTTTTTCTAGTTCAGTGGAAAGATCGGGTTGGGTATAGATTTCCTCTGAGGAATAAACCTGAACTGCAATAGTCTCCCTACAATACAAGACATAATTGAAACCTGAAGGAAAAAAGCAAACAGGTGGAAGCAAAGATGTGTGCAGTGTGTACCACCATGACTAGATCTTGACTTGAAAATGTTTTATAGGCAGCCATTTGTTCAAATACCACAAAATCTATGTCTAACAGAGCCTTGGAGATTGTTACAGATGAGCCTCAAAAGCAGTATCAGCATTTGCCAAAAGCCAAATTGGAATTTGTAATCCACAAAACCACTTTTCTGTTTCGTTCCTGTCTTAAGCACTGATAGCACACAGTACATTTAGAATAGTTAATCAATCATGTAAGAAAGGGAAATACAGTATGTGGTCCGTTGTCAGGAATTATTCCTCAGCTCTGGCCCAGGGCACTTAAATGTAAAAAACCACACGACTGTGAAAGACACATCAACAAATCAGCAATGATAGTTAGAATGAAAAAAAGCCCTACAGATAATTAGTTATGAATTGCATATCAATATTCAAGATGCTGGTATGTTTTTGGAAAGCTCTAATCAGTGGTGCTAATATGCCCAAGTACACTGTTGTCATGTCTCCAAGATACTGGTATGATTTTTTGTATTTACTGAAGCACTACTATAGAAGATTACAGACTCAATTTTTAGCATGACTTGATTTGAGGGGAAAAACCATAAATCTTGGAACTTGAGCTAAACTCTGCTATCTTGTACAGCAGGCATTGACTTGAGTTTCATTCCTCCTTACCCTCAAAAATTGCCAGGCATAACTGAAGTTGGGATACCATATAACTTTAAAGCCGTGCATGCCCATCCATTGCCCTGTGCCAATGGTACTTTCTGAATGAAGTTGTGTAGTCCCTTCTTTCTGCTATGCAGATCATCTGACATATGAGCCAAGCTCTCCATACCAATTGATAACTGCATAATGAGACCACTTGCACACAGGATTCTCCATGATTTTTGAGGAAGAGAAAACAGACAAACGGTAAGGTTGTATGTAGGAGGGATGAGTCCAGGTAATGTCAGTAACAGATAACCTGTAGAGAGGGGAAGGGACATATTTCCGCTATCAGAATGCAAAAGGGTTGAGATAACAGATAGATTAGGCATCCTTCAGTCTCGAGGGACTATGGCAGTGATGGTGAACCTTTTTGAGTCCGAGTGCCCAAACTGTAACACAGAATCAACTTATTTATTTCAAAGTGCCAACACTGCAATTAAAACCCGAATACTGAGGTTTTAGTTTAGAAAAAACAACTACTCCTGCACTGCAAGGGTTAAATGCTTGTTTGTTTGTTTGTTTTCCCCTATGGGCGGTATTAACAAAGAAATACTTACCAGCCCTCCGATCCCCCATTGGGCTAGACTGGTAATGGTCACCATCACACCCCTCTGCTGGACCACTGCACCAGCAGAGGGGAGTGCCAAAATCCGGGATCAGAGGATGGGGAAGTATTTCTCGGTGACTTATGGCTCGCGTGCCCACAGAGAGGGCTCTGTGTGCCAGCTGTGGCACGTGTGCCATAGGTTCGCCATCGCTGGACTATGGTAACATGCTCTGAATAGAGGACTTCGAAACAGCATTTAGTGTGGCTGAGAAGGCCAGTTCGAGAGTGACAATCCCTTCCACACTGAAGACAAATACAATCTGTCCCCTGTCCAGCTCCCTGATTTTGCTGGTTTCGGGACAGCCTCTTTGCCTCGGCCTGCTGGACAAGTGTCTCTTCAAAATGGGAGAGGCCATGATGCACCTCCTGCCTCCAGGCTGAACGCTCAGATTTCAAGGTTTCCCATCTGTTGAGGTCCATTCCTAAGGCCTTCAGATCCCGCTTGCAGATATCCTTCTATCGCAGCTGTGGTCTCCCTCTGGGGCGCTTTCCCTGCACTAATTCTCCATATAGGAGATCTTTTGGAATCCGACCGTCAGCCATTCTCACGACATGCCCAAGCCAACGTAGACGTCGCTGTTTCAGTAATGTATACATGCTAAAAATTCCAGCTCATTCTAGGACTACTCTATTTGGAACTTTGTCCTGCCAGGTGACACCAAAAATGTGTCGGAGACAACGCACATGGAACATGTTCAGCTTCCTCTCCTGACGTGCATGAAGAGTCCAGGACTCACTGCAGTACAGGAGTGTGCTCAGGACACAGGCTCTATAGACCTGGATCTTGGTATATGCCATCAGCTTCTTATTAAGCCATACTCTCTTTTTGAGTCTAGAGAACATGGTAGCTGCTTTGCCAATGCGTTTATCCAGCTTGACATCTAGGGAGAGAGTGTCAGAGATCGTTGAGCCAAGGTACACAAATTCATGAACAACCTCCAATTCTTGTGTGAAGATGGTAATAGAGATAACAGATAACTGGATTGAAATACTGCTCTTGGTTCATGATTAGTCCAGGCATCATTTTCATTTAAATTAACTCAACGTTTTTAGTGAGTCCTAGAATTTATAATTTAAGTAGACAAAGCTTTTTGTTGTTGTTTAGTCATTAAGTTGTGTCTGACTCTTCGTGACCCCATGGACCAGAGCACACCAGGCCCTCCTGTCTTCCACTGCCTCCCGGAGTTTGGTCAAATTCATGTTGGTCGCTTCGATGACACTGTCCAACCATCTCGTCCTCTGTCGTCCCCTTCTCATCTTGCTTTCCCAACAGACAAAGCTACATGGTTATAAATAAAGCATAATGCAGATATTCAAGTAAGATAAATACAGATACATTAATTAAATGATATGTAAAGGGGAAAAGCAACCTTGAACCCATAAACTGAAAAGAAAATGCACAAGTTTAATAAAGTTCAGGCAGTCATTATAAATCTGCCAAGATCATTCATTATACTCCACAAATGCTATTACTATAAAAAACACTACAGTTTCTACGATCCTAAGAGGAATACTGCATTCAAAAAAATATAGATTTTTGATTCAGAGGAGAGAAACCATCCAGGCTCCCTCTCCTTTCCTCTGTTGTTTTTGAAATATCCCTCTTTTCATTGATAGAGAAGATCACAGGCATTGAAAATATAGGAAGCAGGACCCAGAATCAATAGGTGTTCTCTCCCATCTTTAGAGCCCCTTGCCCTGCATATCTCCATTTTTGTTGGCTTTTACAGTCCCCCTGTATACTACTTATCCCAGTCTGTTTATTGTAGAGCCTAGACATAAAGAACTTAGGCAGCCTAGAAAAACTGCAAGGTGTCTCTGGAAATAAATTGATGTTTTCAATTAGTATAGTCATGCTCTTTGCTGCTGCTGCTGCTTGCTGCTGCTGCAGTCACTCTGAATGTTGCTTAAAGTTGTTGGGTAAGAGGAGAGATGTGGGTGTGTTGTAATTACTCATAATTTTATTATATTGTTATTTTTATTTGTATGCCATCTTGGAAAGGTGAATGTCCTAAAAAGCAAGATAGAAATCTATCACTAAAATAAAATGAATGAATATGATTTTTTTCTAGAATTCTATGCAATGTTACATTTAAACTTAGAAATAGATTGCACATCTCTCTGAATAGTTGTTTTGTTTTGTTGTTGTTGTTTTGAATGTGACTCATTTTACCCTCTTCACTTTTGCTTGTCGAAAATGTAAATAAATTTGAATATTATAATGTACAAAATGTATTTTTGATCTTATGTTGGGTTTTAAAATTCCTTCAGACATTGTGCACTCACATAATTTGTAGATCATTAAGAAGCCATTACAGTCTATTGTGTCAAGGACTCTGTGGGGAAAAAATGCAATTTGCATGCTGAAGTCATTTTTCCTTCAGAGGTGCTCTGTTCATCTACGATTCACGTCACTGAAGCTGCCATGTGCACAAACCAATTACACATTAAAGGGAGTAGGGGAAAAAAGTGTCTGAAGAAAAGAACTGCTTCATTTGTGAATATCACAGCTTTCACCTCTAAAAAGAAAGATTTATTTCAGATATAAATAACTTGTATGAAGAGTATGATTAATGATTTACACTTCTGAATTTAAATGATATGGCTAATTATTGAACTGCTGAGAGGTTTAGGCGGCTGGCTGTTGACCAAGAGGTTGGGAGTTCAGTTCCCCACTGTGCCTCCTTGACAGGGGCTGGACTTCATGATCCATAGGGTGCTTTCAATCTCCTATTGAGTTTCAGTAGAGTGGAAAGTCACACCAGCATAATGTGAGATTACTATTGGCGAATGGAGGATAAATTTTATTTATGGAGATAACAAATCGCACTTTGGCGATGCTTGCACAAATGGCATCATCTTGTATTACCACACTGGCAGGACCTTCTACTCATCAGGACCTCAGTAAGATACTAACTTATAACTTATTGTAGAGTCTAAAAAATGTAAGTAGCCTGGAAAAATTGCAAGGTGTCTCTGGAAAAAATAATTGTAGCTTGGATGTAGTACTACTTCAGACACAAAGACAAGATGATGGACAGAAGTGCATGCAATACTTTTAAAGAGAGTATTCAATTGTTGAAGGAAAGAAGCTTTCAACTTCTCTATTCTGAAGTTCTTGGAAAAGAGAGGTAAACCAATAATGCTGAAATCGTCAATATCCAGTATGTACCGTGTTTCCCCGAAAATAAGACAGGGTCTTATATTAATTTTTGCTCCAAAAAAAAGCATTAGGGCTTATTTTCAGGGGATGTTTTATTTATTTTTTTAAGATACAACAACCTACATTTATTCAAATAAAGTCATGTCATCTTCTGCTTGCTGCACAATGGTGGAGGGCGGGGTTTCACTTAACTGGGGCTTATTTTGGGGGTAGGGCTTATATTATGAGCAACCTGAAGAAATCATTGTTGTTGTTGTTTAGTCGTTAAGTCGTGTCCGACTCTTCGTGACCCCATGGACCAGAGCACGCCAGGCCCTCCTGTCTTCCACTGCCTCCCGGAGTTGGGTCAAATTCATCTTGGTCGCTTCGATGACACTGTCCAACCATCTCGTCCTCTGTCGTCCCCTTCTCCTCTTGCCTTCACACTTTCACAACATCAGGGTCTTTTCTAGGGAGTCTTCTCTTCTCATGAGATGGCCAAAGTATTGGAGCCTCAGCTTCAGGATCTGTCCTTCCAGTGAGCACTCAGGGTTGATTTCCTTCACAACCGATAGGTTTGATCTCCTTGCAGTCCAGGAGACTCTCAAGACTCTCCTCCAGCACCACAATTCAAAACCATCAATTCTTTGGCGGTCAGCCTTCTTTATGGTCCAGCTCTCACTTCCATACATCGCTACTGGAAAAACCATAGCTTTGACTATGTGGACCTTTGTCGGCAAGGTGATGTCTCTGCTTTTTTTGTCTAGGTTTGTCATCGCTTTCCTCCCAAGAAGCAGGCGTCTTTTAATTTCGTGGCCGCTGTCACCATGTGCAGTGATCATAGAACCCAGGAAAGTAAAATCTGTCATTACCTCCATATCTTCCCCTTCTATTTTTTTTTTTGTTAATTTTGGTATTTTGAATTTTGTATTTATTTGTAATTTGATTTTTTTTCTTTTTCTTTTCCTCTTTCTTTCTTTTTCTTTTCCTCTCTTTCCCCCTCCCTCTCCCTGATATGGATTGGAAGGCCTGCCCCCTCAGCGAGGGGCCTTTTAACATCCCAGTGATCACGGGTAGTGGGAGATATGGCGTTGGCACAGTCCCTACTCGTGTTAGAAGAACAATGAACAGATGCGTGAAGGCTGTTCACTGTTCTGAGACTGTGACCAACCCTCACTATCGAAGTAGCCAGCCCAGCCAGCCTTCCACTCTATCCTTGTTGCTGTTGAATGCCAGGTCTGTGTCTAATAAATCCCAGGTAATCTACGACCTTATACTGGAGGAGGATGCAGACCTGGCATGCATAACCGAGACATGGATTGGTGGGGAGGGGGGTCCTCCCCTGGCCCTCATCTGTCCGCCCGGTTATGCCGTCCAGCACCAGGGTAGACTGGAGGGGCGGCGGGGGGAGTAGCCATTGTTTATAAATCCAGCTTACAGGTTACTAGGCGCTCCTTTGTGGTGAAGCCAGGTCTAGAGGCACTCCACGTGTCGATTGGGACCAGGGATGGAATTGGGATTTTGCTGTGTTATCGCGCTCCCTGTAACCCAGCCACTTCCCTTCCGGAGCTGGCCGACTTTGTCTCCGTGGTATTGTTGGGATCCCCGAGGCTCTTGGTCTTGGGCGATTTCAACGTGCATGTGGAGGCAGAGGTTACTGGGCCAGCTCTTGAGTTCCTGGAAACCATGGCTTCCTTGAACATGTCCCAACATGTCAACGTCCCCACACACGTGGGTGGCCATACGTTGGACCTGTTTTTTTCCACCAATTGGAGCGAGTGTGGTCTGGTGGTGACCGACATTGTGTCGCTCCCCTTGTCATGGTCAGATCACCATCTGGTAAAATGTAATGTCTCCGTGGCTCTCCCCCCTCGCAGGGAGCAGGGACCTATTTCTATGGTCCACCCTCGAAGGCTACTGGATCCGGTTGGATTCCAGGATGCCATGAGAGGTGTTACGGCTGACCTGGCTAGCGCTCCTGTCGACGCTCTGGTTGACAGCTGGTCCACGGCTGCAGCCAGGGCCATAGACATGATCGCGCCTAAACGCCCTCTCCGTCGCAGAACCCGCCCGGCGCCCTCGTATAACCAGGAGCTCCGAGGGCTGAAGCGACATAGGAGAAGGCTAGAGCATAGGTGGAGGAAGAACCCGACGGATTATAATTGGATAGCTGTCAGGGTCGCAACTAACCTTTACCTGTCTAAGGTAAAGGCAGCTTGTCGAACTTACTTCGCTAACCGGATAAGCGAAGCGACCAACCAGCAGGCGGAGTTATTCCGTATAGTGTGCGACCTATCCGGAACTGGTCCGGGTGATAGGCCTCCCCCTAGTTTCTCACCTGACCAGTTTGCAGCCTTTTTAAAATCTAAAGTGGAGGCCATCCGCCGGGACCTCTCTCCTTTTTTGAACACAGTGAGTCGAGCAGAGATGTCCAGCGCTCCGTCTTGCTCTTGACACCTTTCAGCCTGTCACGCCCGATTCTGTGGCCAAGGTCCTTGATCGCTGTCGAGCCACCACCTCCTCCCTTGACCCTTGCCCGGCCTGGCTAATCAAAGCAGCCAGGCCGATAACAACAGAATGGGCCACTGTAATAATAAATGGGTCTTTCCTTGAGGGCAGGTTTCCTTCTGCCCTCAAGGAAACACTCATTAGGCCTATAAGAAAGAAACCTAGTTTGGCGGCGGACGAAATTGGCAATTATAGGCCCATCGCCAACGTTTCTTTCATGAGCAAAGTGGTGGAGAGGGTGGTGGCCGACCAGCTTCAAGCTCTCTTGGAAGAAGCAGATGCCCTGGATCCATTTCAGTCGGGCTTCAGGCCGCGCCACGGAACAGAGACGGTATTGGTCGCCCTGTACGATGACCTATTGAGGGAGGCTGACAGGGGAAAAATCTCTCTGTTAGTCCTTCTCGACATCTCGGCGGCCTTTGATACCGTCGACCACGGTATCCTCCTGGGGAGGCTCTCCGATCTGGGAATTGGTGGCCTGGCGCTTGCCTGGCTCCGTTCCTTCTTGGAGGACCGTCCCCAGAGAGTACAGCTTGGGGAGAGTGTCTCGGCCCCGTGGAGTCTCAATTGTGGGGTTCCACAGGGGTCGATTATCTCCCCAATGCTGTTCAATATCTTCATGAGGCCGCTGGGTGGGGTCATCAGGGGATGTGGGGCATCGTGTCATCAGTATGCGGATGACACCCAGCTCTACATCTCTTTTTCACCAACTGCAGGTGATGCCGTCCTGTCCCTTCAGCGCTGCCTGGGGACTGTACTGGAATGGATGCAGGAGAATGGGCTGAGGCTGAACCCGGACAAGACTGAGGTCTTGAGGGTGGGTGTCCCCACTGTTGGCGGCTTGGGCGACTCCCTCTCATTTGGGGGGGTGACCCTGGCCGCAAAGAGTGGGGTTCGCAGTCTGGGGATCCATCTGGACCCGGCGCTCTCCATGGAGACTCAGGTGGCGTCGGTGGTCCGCACCGCCTTTTTTCACCTCTGGTGGATAGCCTGGCTGCGACCCTATCTCGATGTGGGGGCGCTCACCACCTTGGTCCATGCGCTCGTAATCTCAAGATTAGACCACTGTAACGCGCTCTACGTGGGGCTACCTTTGAGGCTGACGCGGAAACTCCAAGTGGTGCAGAATGTAGCGGCTAGACTCCTAAGTGGAGTGAGAAGACACCATCATATCTCCCCTACTCTGGCCGCGTTGCATTGGCTGCCCATTCGGTTCCGCGTTGACTTCAAAGTTTTGATGCTTACGTTTAAAGCCCTAAACGGTTTAGGGCCTCGATAATTGTCGGAACGCTTACTCCCACCCAGTTCTACCTGTGTCACTCGCACGAGTCAGGAGGTGAGGTTGAGGAGCCTGACGCCGAGGGAGGCCCGGAAGGAAAAAACAAGAAACCGGGCCTTCTCGGCGGCGGCTCCTCGCCTCTGGAACAGCTTACCTCCTGAGATTCGCGCAGCTCCCTCGCTGGGTATTTTCAAGAAACAACTGAAAACATGGATGTTTAGGCAGGCCTTCCCCCTTTCCAGTTAACTCCTATTACTCTTTTTTCTTTTTCCACTATAATACACCTTGTTTTTTGCCATCTTTGGGAAAATTATGTTATGTTATGTGTATGTTATCTGTTTACTGTTTTTAGTGTGTGTTGTAAGCCGCCTAGAGTGGTCACAATTGACCAGATAGGCGGGGTATAAATGAAATAAATAAATAAATATTTGCCAGGAGGTGATGGGACCAGTGGCCATGATCTTCGTTTTTTTTTATGTTGAGCTTCACACCATTTTTGGCGCTCTCCTCTTTCACCCTTATTACGAGGTTCTTTAATTCCTCCTCACTTTCTGCCATCAGAGTGGTATCGCCTGCATATCTGAGGTGATTGATATTTCTTCCGGCAATCTTAATTCCGGCTTTCGCATGATGTATTCTGCATATAAGTTAAATAAGCAAGCACTCCAGTTTCTTTAAGAACTTGCCATAGTTTGCTGCAGTCCACACAGTCAAAGGCTTTTGCGTAGTCAATGAAGCAGAAGTAGATGTTTTTCTGGAACTCTCTGGCTTTCTCCATAATCCAACACATGTTAGCAATTTGGTCTCTAGTTCCTCTGCCCCGTCGAAATCCAGCTTGTACTTCTGGGAGTTCTCGGTCCACATACTGCTGAAGCCTGCCTTGTAGGATTTTGAGCATAACCTTGCTAGCGTGTGAAATGAGTGCAATTGTACGGTAGTTGGAACATTCTTTGGCACTGCCCTTCTTTGGGATTGGGATGTAGACTGATCTTTTCCAATCCTCTGGCCACTGCTGAGTTTTCCAAACTTGCTGGCATATTGAGTGTAGCACCTTAACAGCGTCATCTTTTAAGATTTTAAATAGTTCAACTGGAATGCCATCACCTCCACTGGCCTTGTTGTTAAACATGCTTTCTAAGGCCCACTTGACTTCGCTCTCCAGGATGTCTGGCTCAAGGTCAGCAACCACACTATCTGGGTTATCCGGGACATCCAGATCTTTCTGGTATAATTCCTCTGTGTATTCTTGCCACCTCTTCTTGATGTCTTCTGCTTCTGTTAGGTCCTTACCATTTTTGTCCTTTACTATGTCCATCTTTGCACAAAATGTTCCTTTAATATCTTCCATTTTCTTGAACAGATCTCTGGTTTTTCCCTTCCTATTATTTTCCTCTATTTCTTTGCACTGTTCATTTAAGAAGGCCCTCTTGTCTCTCTTTGCTATTCTTCGGAAGTCTGCATTCAATTTTCTGTAACTTGCATTTTGTTTCCCTTCTCTTCTCTGCTATTTGTAAGGCCTCGTTGGACAGCCCCTTTGCTTTCTTGCATTTCCTTTTCTTTGGGATGGTTTTTGTTGCTGCCTCCTGTACAATGTTACGAGCCTCCATCCATAGTTCTTCAGGCACTCTGTCCACCAAATCTAGTTCCTTAAATCTGTTCTTCACTTCCACTTTGTATTCATAAGGGATTTGGTTTAGATTATACCTGACAAGCCCAGTGGTTTTTCCTACAGTCAACCCTCGACTTACGAACGGCTCCAGATACGAACATTTCAACTTACGAACGACTCTAATAGGAAAAAACAGACTCGACTTGAGAACTTTTTCCGAGTTACGAACAGGGAAAAAAACCCACGGGGAAGGCAGGGAACCTCCCTCCCCCCTCCCCCCGCAGCAAGCGCCACTTTCAGGAGCCTCCTGGGGGCAGGGGAGAAGCACCATTTTTTTATTTCCCTGACTTCCTGGCAGCCATTTTGTGTTCTTCTCCGCTCCCGCCCCCCTCTCCCCGCCTCTCAGCTGATCGGCGCTGGGTCTCAGAGGCTTGCCCAGCAGGTAAAAAAGGCAGCGGCGGGGGATGGGGGGGCGCCAGTCCGGTGCGCTCCCCGCCCATTCCTGGCGTGGGTCTACTCGCGAGTAAGCGCCACGGACAGTGCGGGTCTACTCGCGAGTAAGCGCCGCCGAAGCTGCGCAAGAGGAGGAAGGAGAAGCCGCGGGTGCTGGTGCTTTGCTAGGGAGGCTTCGGACGGTAAGGTGCTGCTGTTTTTTCTTTTAAAAAAGTTGTTCTGGGTGGGTTTTGGAGGGTAGGTTTGGGCTGGGGGTATGTTTCTGTGTTGTTTTTTTTGGTGATTTTTTTTTTTTTTTTTTTTTTTTTTTTTTGCAGTCCCACCGTGGGACTTGCTCAAATGTTTATTTTTGGATGTTTTTGTTTTGTGTGTGTGTGTGTTTTGCAGTCCCAGCGTGGGACTGCAAGTGTTTTATTTTTCATTTCTTTTTTTGGGGGGTATTTTTTTCTTCAGCCGGAACGGATTAATGGGTTTTCAATGCATTCCTATGGGAATGCATAGTTCAACATACGAACTTTTCGACATACGAACGTTAATCCGGAACGGATTAAATTCGTAAATCGAGGGTTGACTGTACTTTCTTCAGTTTAAGCTTGAGTTTTGCTATAAGAAGCTGATGATCAGAGCCACCATCAGCTCCAGGTCTTGTTTTTGCTGACTGTATAGAGCTTCTCCATCTTTGGCTGCAGAGAACATAATCAATCTGATTTCCGTATTGCCCATCTGGTGATGTCCATGTGTAGAGTTGCCTCTTGTGTTGTTGGAAAAGAGTGTTTGTGATGACCAGCTTGTTCTCTTGACAAAACTCTATTAGCCTTTGCCCTGCTTCGTTTTGAACTCCAAGGCCAAATTTACCTGTTGTTCCTTTTATCTCTTGACTCCCTACTTTAGCATTCCAATCCCCTAGAATGAGAAAAACATCTTTCTTTGGTGTCAGTTCTAGAAGGTGTTGTAAGTCTTCACAGAATTGGTCAATTTCAGCCTCTTCAGCATCGGTGGTTGGTGCATAAACTTGGATTACTGTGATGTTGAAAGGTGAGCCTTGGATTCGTATTGAAATCATTGTATCATTTTTGAGATTGTATCCCAGTACAGCTTTTCCCACTCTTTTGTTGACTATGAGGGCTACTCCATTTCTTCTACGGGATTCTTGCCCACAGTAGTAGATATGATAATCGTCTGAATTGAATTCGCCCATTCCCATCCATTTTAGTTCACTGACGCCCAGGATGTCAATGTTGATTCTTGCCATCTCCTGTTTGACCACATCCAGCTTACCAAGGTTCACAGATCTTACATTCCAGGTTCCTATGCAGTATTCTTCTTTGCAGCATTGGACTTTCCTTTCACTTCCAGGCGCGTCCGCAGCTGAGCGTCCTTTCGGCTTTGGCCCAACCACTTCATTAGCTCTGGAGCTACTTGTACTTGTCCTCCGCTCTTCCTCAGTAGCATGTTGGACGCCTTCCGACCTGAGGGGCTCATCTTCCAGCGTCATATCTTTTAGCCTTTTGTTTCTGTCCATGGAGTTTTCTTGGCAAACATACTGGAGTGGCTTGCCGGTTCCTGCTCCAGGTGGATCGCGTTTAGTCCGAACTCTCCACTATGACCTGTCCATCTTGGGTGTCCCTGCACGGCATAGCCCATAGCTTCTCTGAATTACTCAAGCCCCTTCGCCACGACAAGGCAGCAATCCGTGAAGGGGAAAAAATCATACTAGGGCTTATTTTCAGGTTAGGTCTTATTTTGGGGGAAACAGGGTAAGGTTAGTATATCCATACAAACTACATGGTTATTTTACCTTAACAAAGCAGCTTAACTTTAAAAAAAACCTGACTTTCCTACCAAAGCCATTCATTTACAGAGACTGTCACAACTTTTGACACCATAAAGCTACTATTACCTGCATAGTAACAATGGAAATCATTTCCAGATTGTCTGGAAGGCTGCAAGCCATGAAGTTGCAGAATACTTGGGACTCACACAGCCTAATAACTGCTAATTTTGTTTTAATGTAGTAGTAATGAAGAAAAGAATGGACATGATCTAAAAATGAATCTTAAGAAAACTAAGCTCATCTAACTAGGAAAAAGTGAATAATCGAAAATGAAAATAGGTGGGGTGTAGACAAATATAAGTATCTTGGAAAGTGATTGAATGAACAGTGGGATCATAGCCATGCAGTAAGAGTCAAGACTGGAGCTGGCCTCAGGTGACTTCCAACCAATGAAGAATGTAGCAAGCGACAAAAACTTAAAATTGGTTTTGAGAATGTGTGTTGTATGGCACTATGTATTCTCTGTTCTATTATACAATGTGGAATTGTGGGACTTCACACAGGCAACTACAGTAGGACCTTAGTATCTATGGGGGATCGGTTCCAAGCCCCCCCTGCGGATGCTAGATATAGCGGATAAGCAAAGCACTTACTTCCAGTTTCTTTAGTGTCTGTGCATAGTTGAGAGAGGAAGCCCTGGCCCAGAGGACCAGAGGGTTTCTGGCACTCCTGCTCACAAGGGAGGCTTCCCTGAAACCAGCAACTGCTGCCTCCCCTGTACATGTGGCTTCTCCAGTTTACCAGAAGTTGCTTCCTTTGGAGACGTTAGGCCATGAGTAAATTTCCCTTAAGCCACCTGTACACAGCATAGGCTTTTGTTCTATCTAGTGGTTAGTCCTGGTAATACCTTGGGTATATGTATTTCTGTTTGTTTGTTTGTTTATTCATGCATTCATTTATTCATTCATTCATTTATAGCTTCTTCTTTTTTAAACAGCGGACAAGTGAAACTGTGGCTACTGATCCTCTGGATACGGCGATCCTACTATATTAAAAAGACAGAAGAACTTGACATATTGCTAAGAATTCTCTGGCTCAAGACAGTGATGAAAAAAAGTACTAAAAGTCATAAAACACATAACACATAGAAAGCGGGAATACTTTGATCACTCAACCCGAAGCAGAAAGGACAGGTTGTTATGGGTGATCAAAATTTAAAAATGGGAAAAGAAATGCAGGAAGGAGAAGAATTTGTTGGCTGAAGAATCTGGGAGACTGGTTTGAATGCAACCAGTAACCAACAGTCTTGGAGGTAAATGCAGCCAGAGAGAACTTAAGAAATATTCTGCATCTCTGCTGTAATCAAGTGGATTCCAAGCTCTTATACAGGATATGCCCTGTCATGTTCACTGTCAGTGGGGTATAATTATGACCAGTACTTAATAAACAATATGATCTCTGTAACTCCATGAGAATTATTATCATCTGTGGAAAGAAACAATTAACTCCGGTGGAAAGTTTTTTTAAAAAATAAGCTACTGCACTTGTATTAGCAAGGACCATTGCGTAGCATTTTAGAATACTAAAACTTCAGTTCCAAAATGCAACACAAATTTCTTAGAGATGCATGAATACAGAAAATGAGGCAGAATTATAGAGAAGTTGAATTTTAGGGTGATATTATTTGTCTATCAGAAGGTTCAGAGTAGCAAACAATGAGGACAGAATGGAATTCTGATTTATACTCAACAAGAAATAAACACCGAACCATAAAGAAATTTATAGAGTTATACATGTACAAATTGCATTTCAAAACAAATTACTATAACAATGGTTCATTTTCATTTTTGGAAAGACCCCTGCAGAAGGGAAAAGCACAGAATAATATACATTGATTTGAAAAATAAACGCTAGTTCTATTTTTGTTAACTGATGCTTTAATTAGTTTAAGTAAATAAATTAATCAAAGACTCCCAAAGAAGGAGTCTGAAAGTTGATATTTGTATGGGTTTCTGTAATTTATGTTTTCTGTATTCTTTTCTATGTTTAAAAAACTGACGTTAAAAACCTCTGTTGCATCAGATTTATTTTATTTATGAAAACATCTAAAATCATGCTTTATTCTTACCGATGGTGTAGTAAATCAACCAAAACCTCCAGCACATGTCAGTATAACAAAGAAAAGTAGCAAAAAAGCAAGAATCAAATGGAAAACGTTAATTAAAATGCTTCAGCAAACAGAAAGGTTTTCAGCTGGTTGAAGCAACTGCAGGGTTGGCCTCCGCCGTTGGAGCACCACAGCTAAGAAGGCCATTCCCACACCATGGATGCACCATGTGCTCAAAGCACCTAGATTGTTCTTAGTCAGGAATGCAGACTATTTATGTCCTTCATCTACGTTCTGTTCTCTGTTGCTCAAACACATGTTTTTCCTTGAAAAGACTTTTGACTTTTAACCCAATTGTATCTTTTACCAAACATACCCAACCAGCCACACTGAAATGATTAATTACTCATTGATTACTTGTCAAGACATGAAAAGAATATTCACTAAATGTCTTATTCTCATCTATTTAGGCTGTTCTGACATGCTGCGACACTTGGATGATACATTCGAAAGCCCCATGAGATTCCTTGTTTCTGGCAGACACACTCTTCCCCCACCTCCTGCCGAGTGACTGTAATATGTACAAAATGTCTCTAGCGTATTTTCCCTTTGAGGGAAAAAACCTACTACAGACATTTTCTCTTTGTGATGCAAAACACACACAAACAGATTGTTAACAAACAAAACAACCATCCAATTTGTTGTATTCTTTAAAAATTTGGCCTAGTTTTCCACAATTAACACAAGTTCCACAATCTGCATCCCCATTTCTCACTCATTCGTTTCCTTTCCTGGAATGACAACAATGCAGTCCTTATAAACATCTACTTTGAGATAAGCCCTGACTGATTTCATTCGAATTTATTCATTTGCAAAGTGTCTACAGGATTTCAGCTTAAAAATGAAACCACTCAAAGGATCAGTTTTATATTTTACCTGTATTTATAGGCCAAGATTCTCAACACTCATGGGAAACAATTCTTATTATAATACCGAAAGTCAGGATACAGTAATGAAAAAGATTATTCCTAAGCCAGTGTCTTTTAAAATAAAATGTGCCTCTTTACATCCCTTGGCAGATTTTCCCCCCCCTGCTGTTCATGCAAGTTATGTTCATTTAGTTAAGTGTAAAACTAGTGTTAATAACTCGGGGGAACCTACAAGATCATCTGCAAAGTCACTGCACCCTTTCCCTACCTCGGCGTTATATCAATATGTCATTAGAGACTTAAGAAACAGTCTTATCCCAAGTTGGATTTTTGGTTCATTTAGGCCAGCACTGTTTATATAGACTGGCAACAACTCCAGAATTTCAGGCAAGGGATTTGCTAGACCTCCTGGAGTTGCCAGGATCTCTGTCTGATAATGTATGCAAAACATGTGCTGTACCACTGAGCTATAGCGCCCTACCACTATGTCCATCTGGTGGCAGATGGGCACAATGAGTGGCTGAAGTAGTCCATTCATCCTTCAGACAAAAAATGAAAATGAAAACAGAAACAGTGATTAATTAGGTACGGTTTGCCTAGAAATTTTCTGAGCAATGGCTAACAACAAATGGCTACTGCATTTTGGAATTTTCAAGCAGACTTAAAAGAAAGACTGGCATAAACTATGTTAAACTACAGCAGACCTGGGCAAAGTGCGGCCCGAGGGCCACATACGGCCCGCAAGCAGCTCCTGTCTGGCCCGCCGGACATCAAAACCATTTATAGCTTTTTGTCTAAAGTTGATCAGTTGCTTATCTTTAACATACCGCAAAAAACCTCTTTAGTATTTGTGAAGATTAACAAGTTTAAAATAAAAACAATCGTAACATCACTGTTTCAATTTATTTTTAAGTAAAGTTGGTTCGGCCCCCGAACACAGTTCAGATTTTTCATGTGGCCCCCTATAGAAATTAATTGCCCACCCCTGAACTACAGTATATGTTGTCAATTCCACCTTCTCCGTACAGGACAAAAGTATTATTGACTATGGATGAAATTGACCCAAGCACAGACATTCAGCCAGTGTTGGATGGAGCACTTTCTATCATAGATTCAGCTTGAGTTCTGGAAGCCAGGGTTCTGTAAACAAAAATTAAGTTCTGTGTTGTTTTTAAGTCATTCTTCCAACCTTGGTACCATTTGTAGCATTTCTTGTTGAGGAAGAAGGTGATCACTTTTCACTGACAACTGTTTTCTCAGATTAGGGTATTGTTGGTGAGGCTTTATTAGGTATTCATCTGTATAATTGTCAAAATACCAGAAGACGATTGGTCTGATTTGTTCTAAAATGTGTCTGTGTGTGTACATATGTGTGAAATTTATGAAAGCACTGAGGCAAATATTATCCCTCTCCTCAAGCCAGTGTTTAAGCATTCAGTGCCAAAGGTAGCAACTCAAATTAGTGTGATGTCATCTTCCTCCTTCACCATTTGCGGGGGGTATCTCTGATTCATGGAATGGATGGGATCTTTTCAGTGACATAATACTCCTTATAAAGCACAAAATTAGCACATTAATCTCAAGATAATCTAAACTGTGATTAACATCATTTACTTGTATCTAATCAGAAGTACATCCTACCAAATTTTCTGGGTCTGTCTCTCAAGTAAACTGCATATAGACTTGGTAGGGCAAGTTTCTGATTAGACGTTATAGCTCAGGATGGCAACACATAGAAAGCATCACACTGAAAATGCTTTATATTTGTTGCCATCCTGAGCTCTGCCTTACACTGTAGTAAACTTTCATTTACAGCTCATCCCCCACTGTAAGCCAAATTCAGCGTGGAAAACATTATCAGTGGAATAATGCAAAGACCTTGACCAGAAAGAAAGATCATTGAAGAAAAGTGATTTTTAATTACTTCTTACTGAGAGAGATTTAACCGAAGTCACTAAGGTGATATCACAATGCCAGCCAATTAAACAAAACTATTTAAATTTAATTACCTCCACGGTAGGGTTACATCCTTTCAAAAAAAGGATTTTGCTGCTGCATAGGTCAATAGGTTACAGCTGCCATTCCTTCCTAATTACTTTTTAACAGTTTGGAGTCCTATTTTGATCTGTCTTCCAGTGTGGCCCAGTAATCTCCCCCCTCCTTTCCAAGAAAATCCTAAAATCTGATGCATGTTGCAGAGCAGGTTCTCTGAATATGTGTGGAGAGAAATGGAAGTACTATCAACACACTGGCATGACTTTACAAGAGATTATCATGGGATGGAAAAGGGTAGATGGACTCAGTCGGGAAGAGGATATAGACGTCATGCTTATTTGGAGCAGAAGAAAAAATAAAGAAATGATTCAAAGTGGTGAGAGAAATAATCAAAAGAGAATAACTGGATGAAAAATAGTTTTGCTAGTACTAAGGAGACAGTCAAACCAAATCAAAAGATTTCATAACAGTATGATAGATTGTTATTTGCTCACAGAGCCAGCTACAAAGAGGTGATAGTCATTACTTGGTTTCCAATGAGAAAAAAATAAAACTTAAAAAAATAAATAAATGAAAAATGGATTAGTTTATAAAAGGGGATTTGTACATTCAAACATTAATTTTCATCTCTACAGGGTGGGCTTCTAAAGGTAGGAATAAGCCTTCAAAGATCAGCTGCCCTGATTCTGGACAATGGCTAGTCTTTCGCCCAATCCTGACTATTCACAGCCCCACATTTAAGTGCTAGGAAGGGTCCACCAGCATCATTCTTCGAAAAAAAAATCTAAGGTATATGAGATATTGCCCAAGTGGAGATCCTGTCTCCCATCTCTTCTGGTCATATGGAATTAAGGGATCAGGTATGAAAAACCTTTCACCAAAAAATTGGGTGAAGTATTCATTCAGTTATCATTTTTACTCTCCTTCAACCTCCTCCTTTAGCCTTCTCTGCACCTGCCCACTGCTGCCTCACCTTTATTTGATGAAAACGAGAAACAGAACTGGAGATGGCGGTGCCTTAAGCAATATTTCTAGGTGACAAATGTGTCAGGATACTGAATAACATAAGGGGAAAAGAAGAGCAGTGTGAAGAATTATCATAGAATTTGTCATATCCCAGAGGACAATCCATCTTGACATATTAAGTCATCATGTCCAGAAATAGCTTATCTTTAGGTTTTCTTGCCTTTAGTTCATGAATGAGACAAGGAGCACTTTTTTCATCAAGGTTTCTGCAATTTGTACAAAATGTCTCTGTGCAAAACCATTTATGAAACAAAAAGAAAGCAAGAACAGAAGGATTTATTTATTGGTTTAAAAAAAAAGATATAAACCATCCATCTGATTTATAGAAATACTGAACCACCCAGGGGCAGTTTGCAGCCACCATCTGAACTCACCTTGCACAAGCAGACCTGGCAAAGAGATCTGCCATGCTTTTTTGGGACTTGTATTTGCAACGTTTCTGCGATATCCATAAAATATTGGTGCTTGGCCTGAAGAAGTGGATTTTGCAAATGAAAGCTCGCTGTTTGTTCACTTTTTTAGTAGTCTAATAAAGGTATTGCTTACTCTTTCATTTGTGTAACAGAAACCCATGTGACAAAGCAGCATGTAACCTAATTCTGTGCAGCTGCATACAGCAATCTTTATACAAACCCACAGCACAATCTTTTGGAATCAGTTATCTAAAACAAACAAACAAAGTCCTAAGAATAGTAACCCTACAATAGCATACCCTCTAGACTCAAAATTGGAGAGCCTATCTAGAGAAAGCCACAAAAAACTCTGAAAGAATAGACAGGATTGCACAGACACCTTTCCTTCTCTTGATAAAGATAGTTCCATAGAAACAGTTTCCATTTCAAAACCAGGATGGAGGCGAAGTGAAATGGATCCGGAAAGTTAATTTCCTTCTCTAGATTCTGGAGCTGCCTGGTGACTACTTTCTTGCTCAAAAAGCTTCTCTTTATAAAAGGAATGCTACCAAATAGGTTGTGAAGAAACTGCATAAGGTTGTAAGAAGAAAAAAATGTTATTATTATGTATTTTGAAAGAACTACCGTGTTTCCCTGAAAAAATCAGGGTCTTATATTAATTTTTGCTCCAAAAAACGCATTAGGGCTTATTTTCAGGGAATGTTTTATTTTTTTCATGTACAACCATCTGCATTTATTCAAATACAGTCATGTCATCTTCTTCCGGTTGCTGCACAAGGGTGGAGGGCGGGGTTTCACTTAACTGGGGCTTATTTTGGGGGTAGGGCTTATATTACGAGCATCCTGAAAAATCATACTAGGGCTTATTTTCAGGTTAGGTCTTATTTTCGGGAAAACAGGGTAGTAAAGTATGAGGGAACTGTGTGTTGTAAGTCCAATTGTATGGATTTGGACTAGACAGAATTAAAATGTTTAAAAGTCAGTGATAAAGAGCAGGGGGTCTGACAGTTTCCTGGCTAATTGTCTCTTTAATGATGTAAGCTGCCTGGGTTCTCTTTTTTAAGGAGAAAGGTGAGAAAAAATATTTTAAATAAATAAATATGGTAAAGGAGGTGTGACACAGGATTCAGAGGTATAGACATGACGTTTGAAATTGTGGAAAGTCTGAATGAGTGGTCCGGATTTGGCACGCACGTATGCCTTGCCCCCCACATCCCCACCCAGAATTCACTCAGACCTTTATGTGATTAATATGATGGTCTGAAGCAGAACATATAAGAGTTTCCCATATATGAGAACCCTGATATGGTAGAGCTCCTAAACATGGGAGCTCTGTAACCACATTCTGATATTCATGATAATGACACCCAAGGCTGAGTAACTTTCAGGTATGTTGGGGTTAGAAGGGGCAGGACTTGGATGTGCCCCAAGTATTGTCATTACCTAATGAACCTATCCATGATTTCAAACACAGTCAGGGTGACAAGATGAAAAACAGGACAGGGTTTTTGTACCTTTAACAGTTGTGTCAAGGAGAAAATTTCAGCACATTTAAATTCTATTAAAAGTAGCACTGCTAAAATTCCCTCTTCTAAGCAACTATTACAAGTACAGGAATCCTGTCATGTAACATAACACCTGAACAGGGTTGAATTAGAGAGAGAGAGAGAGAAAGAGAGAGAGAGAGAGAGAGAGAGAGAAATTGGTAGAGTCTGATTGGTGGGAAGGTGGACATTCCACAATCTCTTATTGACCCTTTATTTAGAAAATAGTGGGGTGATAGAATTTTAATAATCATGAATTTGATTGGCTGAAATTCTGGACAAAATGTGTATAATCCAGTCGGTTAGCCAGTAAGAGTCAGTTGGGAGTGTAGTTCACCTGGGCAGTTGAGGAATTTCTGAAGGGAGAGTAAAAGAATTAAGGAAAAAGAGGTCAGCAGAGCTGGGAAAAGCCTAAAGACCTGAGGCCAGAGGAAGAAAGCTGAGGGAACATTTAAAAAAAAAGAGAGAAACAAATATTGTTATGGAAAACAGCTGGAGAAAGCCTATGCATGTGGAGAGGGTGGCAGCCCTCACAAGAGAGCTATGAGAAGAGCATCAGCAGGTGGTGACCTGAGGCAGCAGCAATACTGGATCAAAGACAAGACTGAGGAAATTGTCTAGTGAAGAAATCCACACAGGGTAAAGTAAACCAGTAAAAGAGAGTACTGTCATGTGAGAGTTTATCTATGCCACACAGTTATATTAGTTTGATACCACTGCCGTGGCCTAATCCTAAGGAATCTTGAGATTTGTAGTTTGGTGAGGTATTCAGAATTTTCTGCTCAAGATCTTTCAGTGCGATTTAGGGGAGTGGAGTAACACAGAATTCCAAGAACTCAATTAAATTACAAATCCCAAGATTCTATAGGATGGAAGCATCAAACTGCTATAATTGTGTGGATAATGCTTCTCCACATGCTTCTCCTGACCTTCCAGTGAGTTAACTGTAGTGGAGATTTCAAGCTAATTGGATAAAGGTTGAAACGAATTCTCAGAATCTAAAAGCTAGATCAACCAAATGGTAGCAGGAAGTTATGTGCTTTAGTAACACATATTTAGTTATATTACATGAATTTTATTTGTAAATAAATATATTCTCCTTTGGTTTTAAGAATTCAAACTTTACTGATGCTTTGTTCTGTGCTACTTAAGGCAAACAGAGTAAGAAACTAACGAATAACGTTTATATAGTAGAAGAGTTGGAATATATTTATTTGTTGGAGTGTAGCTCTCACAGCTAGCATGATTGTGACCATGTTGAGTGAGGAATCTGAAGACAGTAGCTCAGAGTAAGTAGCTTCTCTGTGAGAGCACTGGAATTTTTTTTAAAGAGCTTTTTTTAAAAAATACATCCACAGAACCTGTAACTCTTTAGTTTTTTTACCCCCAACCTGGAGACTTTGGTTGGGATACATCCACTGCATACAGCACTCCCACAGATTTCCACAGGTGATATTACAGTGTGGGGCTAATGTTAATATGGACATGATTGCCCAGTTTCCCACAAGAAGTTTACACAGTCTAGAATTGCTTACATCTTCTGAGTCCTGGCTATTTTTTTTTCAAGAATAGTCGAATTATTGCTGCTTTTGAAGAAGGTCCCATCACTCCCTCTCCCAAGAAGGCATCTGCACATCTTGAACTGAGCCAGACTTTCCCCTCCCTATTAGATGTAATAAACAAGGGAAAAGAAAAGGTCAATAGGTGGTCATCCAGTAGAAGTCTCTTGCCCACAACGTCAGCCCTCAGGGACTGACAGTCGTCTAATCAAATTGGGCCATATGGCACTCTGAATGAATTAGATATGGGGTCTAAATCTTAATGGATGAAGAACAGTTTGTCTTGAAAAATTTTTTTACAGGCTGCTGCCTTTCTCTAGGCAAGCCTCTAATTACCTAAGAAAGTTTCTGCCCAAGACTGAGAAGATACAAAGGTGATGAAAAAGAACTCTTTTTCTCCTCATCGCTGGCACAGAATATGCTCAGTAACCTGTTCTTGGTCCGACTCGCCTCAAGTCATCCTCCACCTGCGTTCAATAAGCTTTCCATGTTCAAAATTCAAAAGCCCAGAGAAGAGTGTAGTGTAATGAAGATCTGAATTGGCCGTGCATCACATCTTTTCAGGCCAAATGGCAGTTGCCAATATTTTAAACGCCTCACTTGTCAATTGTATGCTTAATTACACCCCTGTCTTTTTCTTCATAGTTCTGATAATTTTATTTGCTGACTGCTGTCTGCTGGAGACACTCATCCACAATAGCAGCTGTATGGATTCTGCTTAGAGAGTGAAAAATTACACAGCATTCATGGCACCCTAAAATACAGTTGTCAGTGCTACACATTTATCTGTTCAAGCATGCACACATACACACATATAATGACACGGGGAATTCTAAAATGTGTGAAATAAGTCTATTTCTCCTCAATTCTTGGTTTTGTATGTTTGAAATAAAAATGTGGGACTGAACATAATGACAGATTGAGTTATCATACTCCACCAAATGATAAATGCCACAAAAAGTGACTACCCTGTAGCTAGTTCCTTTGGCCTCTAATCCCTGCAAAGCAGTAAGCAACCATGATGCACTTAAATGCCTCAGTTAGTTTTGACATCCTAGTTCTGTACTGGCCCCCTTCCTCTTATCCTTCCCATCATCATACTCTTAGATTGCATTTTGTTCTTTAAATAGTAGTCTGAAAGCTCAGTTTATCAATAATTTGATTTTAAATCAAAATCTTGTAGGGAGTTTCCGAAGCAAAAGGTAAATGATGAAACACAAGAATAACTATGAGTCACAGAATGGTGCCATTATATTTATGGTGACACAAAAGAGAAAGGCAGGAATATAAGCAATCCTGGCATCACGAGAGAGAAATGGTAACTAGTTTGAGATTGAGAGATTTTCTGGAATAAAATGTATCCAATATTTTCCCCAGCTGACTTTTTAGTAGATCTGGTTACCACAGCAGAAAAGAAAAATGCATGCCTCTTATTGCTATTCGCGAAAAGAGACAAACTTTTATCATAGTTATTACAGATCATCACAACCTGCTATGGAACAAAGTAATGTTGATTGATGCTTGATTCTGAAAGACAAGTATAATAACAGACTAGATAGGTCACACAATTAGGGAATTGGTCTTTGTGTGTGTCCCCCCCCCCCCAATTTCTCTCTCACACACACACTTTTCAGTGTAGTGGTTCAAATATCCAAAACTGCCTACCAGGAATCTGGCCACAGTGTTAAAATATATGATGCCCCCAAAATGGATGGCACTCTGTGGCTCCCCTGGGACACTGTGGTTGGCTTCTCCCACATTTGTGTGTGTGTGTGGGGGGGTGTTGTTTGCTTGTTTTTTTTTTTTTTTTGTTTTTTTTTTAACAGACAACTGGAAATGGGCACCTGAGGCAATGGGCTCTGGAAATAGTAAGTTGGAATGTCTCCTAAAGAGCATAGGGTTAGGGTTAGTCCCAATATGTGTGGCGTGGACTTGGATTCATAGCAGGTTAGTGCCTTTCTGTAATCTACAATCTAATGAAAATGCTTATAAGCACACACTGTTGTACAGAATGCATAGATTAACATATAGAATATATATGGGCTAGTATCCCAGAAAGCTTAATGAGTTGTGTACCTGGGAGCAGAGCTGAAGGTCAGGAGTTTAATTCGTCCTGTGCCTCCTGGGAGGACAGCCAGCCTGTGTAGCCTTGGGCAAGCTGCACAGTCCCAAGGCACCCCCAGAAGAAGGGAATGGCAAACCACTTCTGAGTAGACCTAGAAAACCCTGGTAAGGGTTGCCATAAGTCAGAAGCAACTTGGCTGCCTGCAATCATTATCTAGTTATCTCTGCTTGTAGGAGTAATGCCACCATTAACAGCAAAATGACACTGATCAGAAAGCTCCTTTTTTGACTTTAGGGCGAATATTTGTTTGTTTGTTTGTTTGTTTTTATAGGCCACCTTTCTTTCCCTAAAGAGACTCAAGGCAGCTCACAATATTAACACAATTAAAAACATAATGAGTTAAACATTAAAAAACAATTAAACTGCACATTCATTAAAATATGATTAAATAATTAAAAATGAGTAACATTAAGAATAACTTAGTCATTCCTGTTGACAGTGGTCCGTTTGCACAAGCTGAACAGGATACTGGCTGTGTTATGGAGAAATCATTTCTGCAATGACAGAGGCCCACCGTACAGGGCTTTTAAAACACCATTCCACTTTGATGCTACCTGTCAACCCTCACGATAACAACACTGGGAAGCTGGGTAATGCAGAATTTGGAACAAAGGGAGAGATCAGCCTCATCACCTTGACAAAAGATTGGTAAAGACAAACTATGTATTTAGAGGGTGCTTGCTCTAGACACTTCCACTATCATAAAGCAAGTAGATAAGGTAGTTGCTACAGTTATTTGGAACATTGTGGAGTATAAAAATGACATTTCAAGACAACGGACACACAGGACAACAAATGTACTTATGCCTTAACAAACCCCCCAATGACATTAGCAAGGAAATAAGATCTTTTAGGAGAAGGGTTTAAATCTGGGCTGCATTAGAAATGCAGGATATACCTTTTTTACTGAACACCAACCACAGAGTATTTCTGTGTTACATCCTACCTAAAATTCACAAAGGTATTAACCCCACAATTGGTTGTCTGGTAGTTGCCAAGTCAAATTCAGTTTGGAACCTATCTTTAAAAATGTTGATTATTTCCAGAAATCTTGTATACCAGCTTATGCACAGGAATCTAGGGACTTCATTTTTTTAAAAAAAATATTATACAGACCTCTGGAGTCTGATGGAGTGGAAGAGCACGATATCAGTAAACCCCAGGATGAGGTTCTACTCATTATAAAAGAAGTCCTGGGTAAGTGAATTTAAACATCCATGTATTCTTTTTATTGGCATTTTTTCATTGTCATTACTAAATAATTATTGCAAATTTGACAGTAGAGTCATGGCTCCAAGGACAATTTCTTTCTTTCAGACAGTTGTGATTTTGGCAAAAAAAAAAAAAAAAATTAACATCTGACAAACTGGTTTAAATTTAAAGATTTTAAATTTTCAATATGGAAGGGCAATGAAGAGGATCTAGTTTTTTTTTAAAAAAAGGTAGATATATTAACATCCTGCTAACAAACTCTTAACATATATTAACAGCCAACACTACCAGAGACAAATACAGTTTTAATTTAAAAGAGAGAGAGATTCCGGTGGTGGCCAAGAGTCCACTTCCACAATTAAAACTAGTGTGCCAGCTGTGTCCATTCCTGGAGAGGTCTGATCTGGCCATGGAGACATATGCCTTAGTTATACCATGGTTGGATTACTATAATGTCCTCTATGTAGGGCTGCCTCTGGAAAGTGTTTAGAAACTTCTGCAGGTCCAAAATGTGGCTGCCAGATTGGGGATCACATAACAACACCCACCCATCCCCGTTATAACCGCTCCATTAGCTGCTGATCCATTTCCAGGCACAATTGAAACTGATGATTCTAACCTGTAAAGCCCTAAGAGAAAGGTCTTTGCCTGCTAGCGAAAGGACAGCACTGCTAGTTGGGGCCAGCCTGGGCTCCTGTGGGAGGGAGTTCCAAAGCCTGGGAGGAGCAACAGAGAAGGCCCTCTCCCGTGTCCCCACCAAATAAACCTGTCAGGGAGGTGGGATCAAGAAAAAGGCCTCTCCTGATGCTTTTCACACCAGGGCAGTTTTCTGGTTCCATCCTGAAATGCAGTAAAAGTGTTACACGGGAATCCTGTCGGGAAGAGAGAGAACACCTCTCTTCATGAGTTATGTTAGAGCACACTCTTCATGAGTATGGGGAAGAGGGCAAGATCTGGAAGTAAAATGCAGCAAGAGGGCAGCTAGAGCAGGATCGAATGGTAAAAGGGAGCAAGAGACAGTGAACGTTGGTCCCTTAGGGATCCCTCACATTCTTTGTAAATGAATGCATATATGTGTGGGGTGGGGCAGTCTGGAATACGAGAAAAACGAATCTGAGTGAATAAACCAACTGCCCAACTTAGACAAGAGCAAAGGAGGCGGCTTGGAGTTAGCAAATAGCACGGGAGTGAGAGAGCACATGAGTGCACCCTGCCCTGCCTGCATTTCTGTCTGTATCTGAAATGAATACCCATTTGTGCCCCCAGTACTACCTGTCAGGCCTGGCTCTGCCCACGACTAGCTGCCTTGCCTTTTATCCAACCATCCATAATGGGCACTGAAATCTATATTGGACTGTGGTTTGGACTAACGCTTTAACAACCTGCTGCTAAGCATCTTCCTTCTTCCATCCCGCCCTTCCTCCTTCCTTTCCCTCTCTCAGGAAAGAGTAAGGCTGTGTTCTAGTCTGACGTACATGATCTATTACCTACTGCCTTCATGCCCTGCTTGTGGGCATCCCAGAAGCATCTGGCTGGCATCTGCTGGACACAGGATGCTGAACTTGATGGACCTTTGATCTGATCCAGTCAAAGCTCTACTTATTTTATTAATGTCTTGAGTCTTTAGAAAGGCCTATTTGAAGAAATAAGGCTTCATCTTTATTTTTCCCTTTTTCTTTTGGTAAAGGTCAACTAATGAAATATTCCTACTACTACATTCATGGTAGATTACTCACACTGAAACATAGCAGGAGTTTGACAAGTATTAACAGAGATCCTGCAAAAAAAACACAATCATTTGAATTCCTTGGTTTGCAAATGAATTGGGGAAAAAAAATATTCCAAATGTATAGGTGGCAGATGCTCTAAAATAACAATGACCAGGAAGATGTCCTTGGAGTTGGAAAAAAAGAAGAATCGGAGGATTTCACATAGTGTGAATACTTATGACTCTGTTCTCCTACTTTTCAACTACGCTAGGGTTTCATGCAAGATGCAGGGGCCTTCTTTTCCCACAATGCTTTGCTCAATTACCATATCTCTGGTTCAAATCAGTCCCTGTAGCTACTATATTATTAGAAGAAGAAATTACTTAAGTGCTTCAGCTAGACATGGCAATGAATAAAAAAAACTAAATTGTGATATTTGTGAGAAATCGCTGATTCGTGGAATATTCATTCCTTCGTATTCGTCAATTCCAGAGACTCAGACAAACACAAAGGGACAAATATTTACCTATTTTTGTATTCATCCCCCATAGCCAGAGAGGGCAGACTGAGTTGCTGGGCAGCCTAGCCTTCCCTCTCTGCCTATGGGCCCACCAAACAGCTAATTGGTGGGCCCACAGCAGAGAGGGAAGGGCTAGGCTAGCATAGACCACCCCACCCCACAGCTGAGCATCCCCGCCCCCACAGCCTGCTCCCCACCCCTTCCCACTGCCCCGATCGCCTCCTTACCTTGGCCACCACTCTAAGGACAGCCTCGTTTTCCTTAGAGTGGGCTCCGCTGCCCTAAAATAAGCTGCTGCTGTCATTTTTGCAAAGGACGGCCCAGTTTCCTTAGAGCATCAGAGCCAGCCCTAAGGGAAGCCACAGCTACCATCTTTGAAAATATGGTTGTGGTCGCAGAGGCCGCGGTGGCAGAGGCCATGGTGGCATGGGCAGTGGGAAGGGGGCCAAGATAAGGAGGCAACAGGGGCAGTGGGAAGGGGGTGAGGGGCAGGCTGTGGGGCAGGAGGCTTGGGGCTCAGCTTTTTTAAAAAAAGACAGCCACGGGCTGTCTTTAAAAGCACACACCAATGAACCAATACATGGTTCATCAGTTCACCGGGGGGGGGGGGGTTGTGGTTCATGGTTGGTCAACCTTGATAAACCACAAACCAAGACGAACTGTCATTTTGGCAGTTCATCCCGATCTCTAGTTTCAGCCATGCAGTCCTCTGCCAGTATTGTGCCTAGGCAATCAGAATGCAAATGAACCCAGTGTTTAATGCCTGTACTTTGCAAAGGTTCATGGGAGATGTAGTTCCATTGGAGGCCTTCACTATACAGTTTAATGGGCATCAGGACTTGCTTTTCCATGAACCTTTGCAAGCCCAATTTAGCTTTGGGACTCTCACAGTGCACTGGGATACTTTCCTTGCTGTTCAAAACAAAAACAACTTGGGAAGAACTGTTGTGAAGCCAAAATATGTTTCAAGAACTTACAGACAGATAAAGAGAATAAACCATTGGAGTTTTTGCAGCTTTGCATGCTATCTTTAGTAGGTTTGTCTGGGAGGGACCTTTCTGGGTCGGGGTGACTGTCAATCTATCCAGAATTAACCAACTGTTCCCTCCTGCCTCTGAGTTCAAAGACAGCCCTGCCTTTTTGCTGAGAGCTCTTTCCCTCTCTTGAGTCTGTTGAAGTCTGTTGCTGAAGGCAGTCATGGTTGTCAATTTGCTGTTTGATCTATTCAATTGTAAGTAATGAAACCTTTTATTCTTTCTACTACTGATGTCTCAGAGTGAGTTATTAAGACTAAAAGTGCCAGTTATTGAGAAAAAAGGTGGACTGCTCTGGGAAACCTGAAGCTGTTCTGCTCTGTGAATTCTTGCACTTTTGCTGCACAGCTAGAATTCAAAAACCTGCATAACATAAACAACATAAACTACCAAATAAAAAAGAACAACATCCTCCCTTATTTCTTTGTGATGAATATAAATTCTGTCTTGTTTATTGAGACATTTTACACATACATTAGTAGTTATATTAATCAAAAATTGATTCATACATTACATTCTATGCCATGAAGAGGGAACAATGCATAGCGATGCAGAAGTGTCCCAGAAATAATATAATCGATTTATCTCTTTCTACAAAAAAAAGTTGGAATATTACATAACGTGAACATTCCTTGCTTCGTAATTAAGTATCTAACTCAAACTCTTGGACAATAGACAAATTCATTCTGCTGTGTCTATGTAAAAGATAAATGAGTCCACATTAATCATTAAAACAGACTGTATAGTTCACTACTGCTTGCTGGCGTTTGATGTTCATCATAAATCAGTAAGATTAATCTTACTCACATACATTCAATGCCATCAAATCTCATTAATATAACACCAGTGTCTGATGGCCCCTATCATGTGAGGAGACATGCATAAGATTGCATTGTGAGTGCATATTCCCTTTCAAAATATGTGTCTAAATTAGGGCTGTGTGTGAGTCCCCCAATATGATTTAGGTGCCAATCTACCAATTCAGCTTGGGATCCATAAAAACTGCTGCATACATCAGCGGGTTAGGTATCTGGCAGCCAGAGGTTGGGAGTTCAATTCCCCACTGTGTTTCATTGACAGGAGATGGGCTCAATGATCCACAGGGTCCCTTCCAGCTCTCCAGATCTATGATATGATATGATACATTACGATACAATACAATACGATATGATATGATGTGATATATTAATTAATTGTATATATTAATTTACTGAGGGTAATCCAGACTTTCTCCAGTCTCACCTAGGCTGATACCTGTATTTCTCTATCTCTAGAACTCCTGTTCATTTCAATGAGGAGACTCAGATGGCTATGACTGGGGGTGTGGGTATGGGTGGGAAGAGACAGTCATGAAATGTGGCAAGACAGTAGGCCACCAAGAAAAGATTCATCCTGCTGACTGCAGACAGCACAACTCTTCAGGTTTGGGGGCAAGCAACTTCCAAAATCTGCTTGTTTTCTCCCCCACCCCCATTTTTCAAGCAGCTAGTCCCTCCGTACTCTTGTCAGCAAGAATGAATCAGAGGAAGCAAGATTCCGGATCACATCCATGCTCTACATATAAGCAAGACCCCCAATTTTTCTGTGTAAGTGTTTTCAGGAGACTGACTTTTGTAACACATGAAGAAAAACCTAGATGCCTTTAGGCAATGTGTACTGTCTTTGGACAATGCCTGAGGCAGTTTGCTTTAGCTAAATGCTAGGTAGAAAACCCTGACCCAGGCAAGGTAGAATCACAGTTGCAAATAGAAAAATGAAGTCCAAAAACCTGTGGCAAGGGGCAGCGGAGAGAAGGAAGGGGAAAAAAGACCCTACAGTTCTAAAACTGAAACCTAAATCTGTCAAAGATCAAGCAGAATGCAAGCTTATAACACAATCATGCATATACTCAGTCTTGAGGTAAGTGAAAGCAAAACTCCCGTTATGAGCTTGCCCAGGTGTTAAGATTAGAGATGGACACAAAGTAAAAAATGAATCACTAAATCTGTTTTAAAAATTGCCAATTCATCCATTCGTATTCATACAAATCAATGCCCTGACAAATACGAATCAATGAATTTTTAGTGATTTTTTGATCCATCAATTTGTTTGGCTATAAAATGCCCTCCCAAGGTACCTAGAGATGCTACAATCCCTCCCAGTTTGATGAAGATTGGGGTTCAGATGTCTGAGTTACACACCCACAACGAAGCCTCCCAGGAAAGTTCCCCCCATGCACCTAAAAACACCAAAATCACAGAGAAGCTTCCCCTGGCCCTCCTCTACAATCTCTCCAAGTCTGGTGAAGATTGGGTTTCCCGAAGCCAGCTGCTAAAGGGCACTGCTAGGGGGACCCACTTTCGTGATGTATAACCCAGATGCCTGAAACCTAAATGTCACCAAACTTACAGGACATGTAGAGGAGTGTCTGGGGAAGTTTCACTGTGATTGTGACTGTGTGCTCACTCTAGGTGCTTGGGGGTGTGTTTTATAGTGTTGTAAAGTAAAAAAACAAATCAACAAATTGATTCATTCGTCAGAAAATAATTCGTAAATTCATTATTCATGATTCGTCAACCTTGATGAATCATGAATCAAAACAAATCACCATTCTTCTGATTCATGCCCATCTCTAGTTAAGATCATCAGGAGAGGCCTTTCTCTTGGTCCCACCCACCCCCACAGGTGCACTTGGTGGGGGACATAGAAGAGGGCCTTCCCTGCTGCTGCTCCCAGACTCTGGAACTCCCAGAGGAGATCAGGCCGGTCCCATCTTTGTTGTCCTTCCACAAGCAGGCAAAGACCTTGCTCTTCAGGTGGGCTTTTCCTTAGTGACTGACGGTATAGAAGACAACAAATGAGACAGTTTATATTTTTTTGCTTCTAAATCTGTTTTTCATAATGCTTTTACCTAACCTTTTTAATATCGTGCCATTAGTTCTTCCGAATAATTTACTGTTATATAGCTTTTCATATTGTGCTTTTAATATTGTAAGCTGCTTTGGCTCCTTTTTTTAGGAGAAAGGCAAGGTAAAAATATTTTAAATAAATAAACAATAAATAAAACTAAGTCCAAACAAGCCAAAGTGAGGCTCATTGTAATATAGCTTGCAACTATGCAAAATGAGAAGAAAGACAGTGTGCAACACAACAGGAAGCCTAGGTGACCTCACACTGGGAGTGTCCCCACATTCTCCATGATTGGAGAACTCTTTCCTGCACAGGAGGTTGAAGCTCTCAGTCAGCAAAGCCCAACTCTCTTCCTTTTGTCATCTCAAACCACCTCAGTGTCTTCCTTTTAAAGTATTGTGGAAACTTATCTGTTCGTACTTCTAGTTCCTTGCTTCTGATTTCCTGTAGTCTTACGTGTTTAACACTCCAAATGCTGGATTTTTCCAGGCTGTTCCAGCTCAGCCTTGATCTATGCCAGAACTAGATCAGGACTATCCACTTTGGTCTAGGGTCACACCCGGGTTAAGATATATAGACTTCGTTCAACACAGAATTTGGAATTCACCCAAAACCAGTGCACACCCATCTTTTAAATGTGTATTTCGATATGTTTCATCTGCCAAGAACTGTTTTGCAACATTTGTGGGAACACAAAACCAGCAGATATCACATATTCCAAGCTGGGTATTCCAATTATATATTAGTCTGAGAGGAGGAGCTCTGAGAAATGGTGTGCTCACTTGTGATGGCCATTGGGTTTTTTTACCATCTTCTGCCATTTTCCATGAGTGGGAACTGTAAGAAGATAGTTTTCACTGATTCACCACTCTTTCTGTAGCCCCTTATCCTGCCACCTGCTTTATAGCACTTCAGAACAATTTGGAACATCATGGAAAACAGCATGGAGAGGACTGGAGAATGTATTTGAAAACTAAGTTTCAAAAAACTCTTCTAAATGAGTCTGCTTATAACAAGCTCTATATATTAAACACACACACACACACAGTTTACAAATATCACTCTGTTAACATGCATAGATGCTGAATGTAAGATTACAACATGCGTTCTATCTACATAAATACATTTTTGTGCTATAGGGATGGCAAAGGACTATTCTTTCTTCTAAGTTGTGGAGAAAGGTTCCATTCATTTGACAGATCAAACACATTCAGAAGAAATTTAGCACCTATTACTGAAGGTAATTTATTTTAGTAAGGATGAGAAGCTTATTATTACAATTGTATTAACTCTTGTTAGAAAAGCAATTGACAGGGTTAGAAGTGTGGTAATTTTAAGAAAAATAGGAAACAATCTAAGATTTAATCCTGAATTTCTTTTCTTTTTTTTCAGATAATACAAATATTAAATTATAGTCTAGATTTTGAACTCATCACTGATAGCACATCTCATTTTTAATGGCATAATAGTCAAGTAGCTTTAGATAATAAAAAGTAATTTGCAATAATTCACAGTACAGAGATCACTTCTCTCTTTTTTTGGAAGAAGTTACATATCTGATTAAATCGGGAAAACAGGTGGTAGGATTATTTTGGAGTCATTATTGCAGTTCCCAATCAAGTTCTTTTTAATATATATTTCTACATGATAAATTACTGTAAATTACTGCCTTGAAAAACAAAACAAGCGCTATGTTGCTATGGGCGATATCACTTATTAAAATATGCACCATTAGATTTCAGCAAGGATTCATCCTACAAGTTTCAACAGGGCTTTGAAAGGTAAAGCACATAAACATGGTCCTACTTAATTTAATAGTGGGTTTTTTTGCAAGATTGATTTTGCAATATCCTATTGTGCTTTATAAACACATAGAAGCAGCTTCTATCCTCATGATGCCCAGGACTTGCCTGGGGAATCATTTTTAGATCACAGGCCACATTGGCCCTTGGCAGATGCATAACAGAGATGACTGGAGTCAAGTAAATGGTGACCAAGGGTCAAGCCAAAATGTGACCCAAGATGACAGTGGGTGTGACCAAAGTCAATAAAGGGCAGGGATGGAGTCTGAGGTCTATGAGGCCATGCATTCTCTCTATGCCATCCAGTGCTCCTTCTGTCTCTGTCATGAGCTACGTCTAAGGGGGCAACAACACCAGCAACAAAAAAGGAATTGCTCCAGGATTGGGATGTTCAAATCCATACTATTTTCTGCTGACCACATACAGTCATAGAATAATTGAGTTGGAAGGGGCCTATAAGGCCATCTAGTCCAGCCCCCTGTTCAATGAGGGAATCCAAATCAAAGCAAATCTAGCAGATGATTGTCCAGTTTTCTCTTGAATGCCTCCAGTGTTGGAACTCTTACCACCTCCCAAAGTAATTGGTTCCATTGTTGTACTGCTCTAACATTTAAGAAGTTTTGGTGTACTGGTCAATGCAAATCAGCCAGAAGATTTTTTTCCCCAACCCAATCCCCCCCCCCCCATTGAGCTTTTACTTTTGCTGCAGCAAATGCATTCAAATCAGCTCAGGTGGTGTGATGGTTTGTGCTAGTGCATATAGGTTCAGATCCCTCTAACTTTGTAGCCACTCAATTTCAAGCCATTCTACCCAGCTACAGAAGCAATGAGGAAGGGCATCAGGCCTATTAGATGAGAAACAGCCTGCTGTATGAATCCTTTCCTCCCCAAACCTGGTGCTTGGGTCTGCCTGTGCTTCTTTTCCCTTTCTGTTTCATTTTTTAAAGTCTTGATGCCATTGTGCTAAGGCACCCAGGAGACCAAAGGGAAAAGAGTAAGAAGTTGGCAGAGAGAGGGGAGGAAATTGCAATAAACCCTTGTTTGCAGCCTGTTAAGTAGCTCTGCTGTAGACATTTCTTGCAAATCTGTACAGCCCAAGCAGAACTACCTTTAAAAGCCACAAACAAGCCTGATTGCCAATTTCCTTCTCTCCCTCTGCAGACTCCTGTGTAGTTTGTTAAAGCAAATTCACCCAGGAAAACCCAGCATTCAAGGTGCAAGTTCAGAGTAGATCCATTCAATTTTTTCCTGCTGTGTAGCTGCACCCTAACATGGAAAATGAGCCTGAAGTTCTCAGTGCCAGTTATGTCTGCCTGTGCAACAAATGATTGATGTTTGTATGCTTTGTAATTAGACTTCATTGTTCACACTTTTTATCGAGTGAGTAAATGGTGTGGTAGCTGATCATGATCTCGCCATAAGAAAATAAGAGATATAAAATATCCTGCCATCACCCTGTCTACTCTTCTATCCAGTACAGGAAACCAAATCAAGAGTCTCAACAAGTGCTTCTGCTGGGCCACTGGCATGTTCACTCTTGTCAGGATAACAGCTGAAATCCTGAGCTACTTCAGACACTGTTAGCCTGGCACAATAATGAGATCCCCCAGGATTAACTTCCTGAAAATCCTCAGCACCAAATCCCAAACCACTACCACCAACTCAGGCAGAAACACTGATAGACAAGAGGAAGTATTCAGATTCCAGCTGAATCCCCAATTTATCCAGCATGTCCAGCACAAGACAGAAACACTCCAGATTGGTATTCAGGCAGACAGAAACCTGTCTGAAGACCAAGTTCTTACTCCTATAGATCTCAACAATTCTCCCTCTGTGTTAGACATCTAAATAGCAACCCAATTTGTTCTCATACATGAAATGATATAGTGCAAGAGCATTCCTTTTTGCCTGCAAGGCAGTGAGATGGTTTCTGGTTGGTCTTGGAGAGAACGTGTACATTTGCAAGGCCAATTTATGCGCATTTCAGTCAACTGCTTATGAAGCACACACACACACACCTTGAAAATATTGTATGAAAATGCTATAGTGTTTCCATTCTGTCAGGAATTTCTTGTCAAGAAATGCCCATCTGGGGACCGAAAAATCTGTTAGATTTATTTTCTCCTGAGTTTAAGTTCTTTCTTCTTTCCATTTAATATGGAGGGTGACCATGAATATTATTCTTATAAAAAACCAACCATATAAACTATATCAACCAATAGATAAGGCCATTTTGTTTCCCCCATCATGTAACTGATGAAGAGAAGTCTGCACAAATATGCGACAAAAATGTGTATGTGTGACCAATGGCTGCTGACATAACTCATGCAACTAGGAAAATGTGTACAAAATGCATGTTAGAAGTGTGCAAAATGCATGTTAGAAGTGTGCAATATCCAATGCATACTCCAAAATGCATACATTTTGAAGGGAAAAACATATAAAATTGTGTGGAAGGAGAAGGAAAAAATCTCAAAATCTCATAAGAAGCTGGCATGAAATGGAAATGCTGGATAGTAAGAAACACAACCAGAATGAAGCTGACAGATTTTCATTTCCCTACATATGGTATCCTTCTTAAGGAATTATTTGCAAAATCAGGTATAGGGAATGGAAATATTTATGAGTTTCATCACTTTCACCACCATAGTTTTTAAGACAATCATAAAAACAAGAATCAGACAATCTGTGTGCTTCTCTGTGGGGAAGAATTTAATCGTTTGGGGGCTATGAACAGAACAATCCATGCTGACCTTTCTGCATAATGGAAATTACTGATCAGTCCATGAAAGTTAACTTCATATGAAAATAATCCTGAGGCAGAGAGAAATTCATATTGATTAATTTGAGGAGAATGTAAGAGAGAAAAGGACAGAAAAGCAGCATGGTTCTTCTCTTTTCATTTTTTCAGGAGAAAAAAATATATATTTTCATATGGGCCATATAGACTTTCTAGCTTCCAACAATTTCCCTCAAATTTACCTCTGTTCACAAGAGATCTTCTTGCAGTTTGACAAAAGCAATAGGTTTTATAAAGGTTTTTTTTAAAAGAACAATGATGTGGGCAAATGACACAACATTTGCTACAAACAGCCCTGCAATTTCAGATTTTCAGTATTTTTAAAAAAATAATACATGCTTGTTTGCATACATATGTATACATTTGTGTTTCCTTAGCTTGCCTTCTTCAATCATCTAGAAAATGGAGTGGCAGTATTTCCATGGTTAGCCTTACTTAGTCAAGATATAGAATTGGAAGTAAACTATGGTTGTTTAAACAGCCCAGAGTAGTGTTTATCACCAATCAATGTGGTACACAAGTTATATTTACTAGTCATATATATATTTGCATATATGCATATATTTAAGCAGCTTGGCTATAAAATCCCAACCCCTTTGTAGTCCCCCCCCCCCCCAATGCATATGTACATTTGCTTTCTTTTTTCACCCTCTGGTACCACAGCAATGCCTTCAGGTGTGAATAGGCACCAGGCAACAGTTGGTAACTACAGACAGCTAACACACTGGTGAAAAGGTCCTTCGTTGTTTTAGCCTTGTTCCGTTTCAGATGTAATGAGAATCTTTATCATGCCATACCAGCCCCCCATATATTTGAAACAATGGTTTCTTCTGGTACCATGAAAAAGAAAGATTTTCCAACTCTCTCCCCAAAAAGGCATTGCCAGCCGGCCAGGAAAGGAAGCCTTATTGATTTCTTGTTAGACTGCATCAAATAAGGATACATACAAGTATAAATTCTGCATCTTCAGACAAACTCCCTTTCCCACCTGCATGCCTGATGAAAAGAGGTATCCCTCTTTAAATGGTACAAGATGCATCACATTCTTTGGTTAAATTTTCTCCCCACTGGTGTGCAGATTTCTACACATGCTTCTATTTCAGTAGATTCCCCCTTACTGACTAAAAGATGCTTAAAGAGTCTTGCTCACACTGGAAGTATGCACCTGGCCCATTTGCACGACTAGTTAACCGTTATTTGTAATTGTTCAATTGTCTAGGGATGTTTGATTATCTAAACTGTTCTAATGTTGCTTTGAGTATGGTTTCAACATGGGAAAGTGACATGCAAATTAACTGAAAATGATGGTGATGATTACAACTGACAAATGAGGATTTTCTGCCTTCAAAGAATTCACTAGTTTACTGAACGTAGTCAGGGATTTGACAAAGCACTCTTCCTCATGGAAGGAGAATTCAGAATCACCACAGAGAAGGCCTCACTACCCACATCTCTGCCTCTGTGAAGGTCACATTAACAGTTATATGCAAAGGATGCAATTTCAGATATGCTGATTCCAGAGATTTACGTTAAAGATTATCAGCACATTTACAAACCATATGTTCATGCTAATAAAAGAGGTAAAAATGCTGTGTTTACTAGGCCTTTAAGCACAGGGACAAGAATGGCAGTGCTGAAGAAGGTGTCAGATAGTGATGGCAAGAACCACTGAATTATAGCGCAAGTTTCTGTGGAAGTATAGACACTTTCTTCCAAGATAGGAGGTAACTCCCAGCTGGAGTCCAAAAAAGAAACTTTTCTATGCTCTGAAAGTGACATCGGATCATTACGTATCTGAAAGAGACAAAAACATGTGGATACAGCTATAATAAAGCAGAAGAATTTAAGTCAGAGATCAATTGCCTCACATGGGACCACTGAGGAAGCAAGGGAAATGTTGTATCTTCACTTCCACCCTAAGTAAATGTTGCAGTATAATGGAGGTCACTCCACTTTTTATAAAATGTGACTAGTGGCACAGCTTATTTGAACTGAAACGCAGGATTTCATAGAGTCAACATCTACACACAACAGATTTCTACTACAATCCAGTTCACACTTACAAAACCTTTCCTATTTCAGTCCATATTTGGAGAATAAAGAAATGGCATTGTATTTAATAACCTCAGGTAAGCTGAGTTTTGCATTGCACCAAAAGGAAAGGAGGACAGAAAGCTACATTTTTACCCCATAACTGCCACTATGCATAATCCTTTTGAGTAAAGGCACCAATAGAGACCTCAGATTTTCAGAAAGTGCAGTACTGAGAGATAAATCAATGAAAACAGCTGTGATAAAACAGTTGCCAAAAAACAAACAAGCAAAAAAAAAAAAAAATCCAACAGCCACTACAATTCATTTTTATAGGGAGAAATTCTGGAATCTAACCATCAACCATAAATCTGCATATACTTCAAGACACACCAAGATCTAAACTATAGTACATGATCATAGCATCTAATAACGAGTTTATTCTACAGCTAATAATAATTACATCTATGTGCTGTCAAGCCAATTCTGACTTACAGTGATCCTTTCCACGGTTTTCTAGGTATGAAGTCCTCAGAAGTAGTTTACCATTCTCTTCCATTGGAGCAGCTCTGGGATCATGTAGCTTGCCCAAGACTACATAAGCTCTCTGTTCTCCTACAAGACACAGTAGGGAGCTGAACTCACAACTCCTGGTGCTCCGGCTCACTGAGCCAGCATTCTGTGCAGACCCTGGAGTGCAGCCTGACCGCAGTTATGGACTGGATGAGGGCTAACAGGTTGAAATTGAATCCTGACAAATATCATGTTGTTGTGACAGAATTCTGATTGACTAGGAGGCTGCTTACCTGGCCTAGATGGGGGTCACACTCCCCTTGAAGGAACAGGTTTGCAATCTGGGTGTGCCCCTGGATCCAACCATCTCAATGGAGAATCAGATCTTGGCTGCTTTTTTCCAGCATAGGCAGACTGTGCACTTTGGCCCCTATTTTGACAGGAAGTCTCTAACAACACTGATCCATGTACTGATCATCTCAAGGATAAACTATTCTCTCTACATGGAGCTACCCTTGAAGATGGTTCAGAAGCTGCAGCAAGTGCAAAACACACCAGCCAGGCTAGTGTCAGGAACATCAAAATATGATCACATCTCACGTGTCCTGGTGCATTTGCACTGGCTGCTGGTATGCTTCTGGGCCAAGTTTAAGGTGCCTATGCTGACATTCAAAGCTTTAAACAGTTAGAACCTTGCTACTTGTCTGAGCACCTCTCCCTCAGAATGACCGCCAAGCCCACCCACACCTCATATTTCGAGACGTTACAGGTGGCCACTCAGAGAGAGGCCTTCTCTTGGTGGCTGCCTTGTTATGGAATTCCCTCCTGACAGAGGTGCGACAGGCCCCTTCCTTCCTTGGCTTTAGAAAACAAGTGAAGACTGGGCTGTTTGCACAGGCCTTCCATAGTCTTATCTCAGATTAATGTTGTTTCTGATTACAGATACTCCCTCAATATCAGAATAAATGTCTCTGCCCTGCCACCATCTTTTGTATTAGCGATTTATATAGAGAGCTAGTAGAGATTTGGTTTACTTTGTTTGATGTTTTAATTTGATGATTCCTGTAGTTTTATTTGATTCCTATGTTGTGATATTATAAGCAGTATAATGGAGGGCAGGGTAAACATTAAAGTAAAGAATAAATGAAATAAATAGCCAGCATTCTGTTCTACATGGTTGAACAGAACTAAAGGAAAAGAGGGAAAGGGACAGATGAGAAAGGAAGGGAAGAAAATTTGTTTGAAGGCAGAGAGGAGAAGCAGCAGACAAAGGACAGAAGAAGATACAGTAAATCAGCTAGGAAGGAACACTGGGGCTGATGTTTATCCCCTCTGCTGTAGCTAAACTTGCCGGACTTATTTCCAGAAGCAGAATATCTCACCAGTTACAGAAAATGTGTATTTGAAATGCATGGAAATTCTCCTATAAATGTAGCAGAGGCTGAGATGCTTACATCTTCAAAGAAGTCATGAGGTATAAATATTGTTCGATAATATTCATATACTATTCAATGGCCTCATGGGAGCAGAGAATTATCACAGAAGAATTCTAAACCGTTATCACATTTAAGGGAAGATTTATTTTTTCACCTTCTGTGCCAATGAAAAATAGAGGCATAATTATTTTTGAGAACGATATAAGAGAATCATATGGCTGGAAAATTGTTTGAACTTCAGCTATGTAATACCTTTTAGCAGACACTTGGCCTTTGTATGGTTCAGTGGAAACAACATTGCTCAATTAAAAGAAAAAATGGAAATCCACATGAGGAACTCATCAGGGTGATTCCTTTTGTTGTTCATCTTTGAAGAATATACTGTCAATTTTTTACAAAACTTAAAAGGGCATATATGCATATTAAAGTTTTAAAGCAAGTTTTCAATTGAGCCAAAATGGTGGTTTATATAGGTAGTTTAAGAGTAAAGTGTCACATACATGTACCTTGCAGGAGCCCCACTGAACTCTATAATAGAGTTTATTTCTGAAGGCACACATGTGGGACTGAACTGTGTGAGTATCATTTAGAATCTTTAATCCAGATTTTCTAAAGCCTCCTTAAACTAATTGAATAAGGGAACTATCTCATCTTAAGGGCCAATGTAGCAAAAATACATTTTTTTCAGTAGTTCCTCTTCTCCACCCCACTCAGACAACTTCCAGAGGTTGAACAACAAACTGAGCAACAGGGAAAGATTTTTTTTAACAGAACTTCTTAGATTTTAAATGTGAACTTCTTAGATTTTAATTTTTTTAAAATTATCTTTAATTCTTTTAGGATAGCAGTCTTTTAATATTATTATATGTTTAACCATAATAGAGAGAATCCTATCCTAATGATAGAGCATAAATACTCCACACGGAGAGTGCGCTACCATTCTCAGGGGATCTCTCTCTTGCAATTACACAAGCCACTGATCATCCCATTGATCATCCCATTTGGAAACAATGTGTTGGCACTTGCTCCACTGGGTAAAAATACCTGTTGCAGAGCTGACCATATTTCAGCAACCATTTGTGCAACGGAGCCAGTGCAATGCCTGTAGAAAAGAGTAAGAAGATTCTAGCAGTGGTTTAACTCTGTTTTTAGTTGTGTCTGTTTTCAAGCTACCTTGAGTCCCTGCAAGGACAGAAAAAGTGGGATGTAAATGAAACATGTTCTTGAAAAAATCAAAACAGCAAAAACTTGTAAGATCTGCTGCAACTACCTTTTTACAACACAATTCTATACGTGTCCACTCAGAAGCAGAACTTAAGAAAGAGGAATGAAAATAACGACATACCGAAGCCATCTATAACTCAGCACTGATAGGATGTTGTTCAGTGAGACAGACTGCTCAGTTATGACTGATGGTATGGCATTATATTCATTTGTCTCGAAAGGAACTTTCTAGGCCCTGCTCAGAAACAAGTTCCTTTCAGTTCAAGGGACTTATTGTCAGGTCAGTGGGTATGGAATTGCAGCTGTAGACTTTTTGCTCTATCCGCCTTTTGTTGATGACATTTTTAATAGGCATACCCTGTGGTCTGAGCAGTGGTGGAAGTTACACACCGTGATATTTTAGGTCAACACCCACCCACCCATTTCAACTGAAATCAGCCCCTGTATTTTACCTCTACTTTCAGTTTTATTAAAATTATTCAGTTTGGTAAGGCAACAACAGTCAATTTTCCATAGCAACCTTTTTCCCGATAGGCCTTGTTTTAGTGTTCCTTTTCAGGTGAAACATGTTTATTACTACAGTGTTCCTCTATTTGTACAACTACATAGTGAAGAACAGGAATGCAGGCCTCAAGCAATACAAGCTTTTTCCAGGCATTCAATGAATGCATGGAGGAGGAATGACATGGAGCTGTGCCCTCGTCCTTACTCTTGACTTCCATGTGTTTATCTGATTTTTGTTTGTAGCCTGCATGCATGCAGCCCGAATGTCCATGGGCCTTTTCCATCTGATCTGCACCTTGCATTTGTCACAGTTTCAGATGGTATGAAGAGAGTTAACATGATGTTCAACAGAAAAGGAGATAATGTGATTTGAAGTTGGGACAGTAAACATATCCTCTCCCCTCCCCACGTTAAATCCTTAACCCATGTCTCAATATTCTAAAGAGGGTATTGCCATTTGATGTATTTATATATATATAAATATATATACTATATATATAAGCACTATTCTGAGTGGTCAACAATAAAAAGGAAAACAAAATCCATCAAATCTAACACCACAAAATCACCATCTCTCAACAACACAAATAAAACTTAAACCAGAAATCAACAACTGACTAAAACCTAAAAACTAAGTGATGTTGGGAGCAGGCAACTCATATGCAGAGCTAACTCAGCGGAGGGAGTCCTTAAAAGCTTCTCTAAAATGTATGGTCTTTAACATCGTCTTGAAAATTGGGAAGGAGCAGGCCTGGCGAACCTCTAACCAGAGCCCATGCACAAGCGAGAAGGCTGAATTTCTTGTCAAGGTCTTCTTTTGCCTCTCTCGCCATGGCAACTTGTAAGAGCCAGGTCTGTGAGCTGGCATGGGCTGAGGTTCTGCGGAAAAGACACCCTAGCAAGTAGCAGGATCCCAAACTGTAAAGGGCCTTATGGATAAAACCAAAACCTTGAATTTGGCCTGGAAATGGACAGGAAGCCAATGCAGGCGAGCCAGTATGGGGGAGATGTAATCAAACTTCCCCACACTTGAGATCAGCCTGGCCATCACATTCTGCATCTATTGTAGTTCCTGTGTCAGTTTCAAGGGAAGCCCCATGTAGAGAGTGTTACAGTAGTCAGTCTTTAAGGTCACCAGTGCATGCACCAACATCATCAAGGAGCCCTCATCTAGGTAGGGGTGTAATTGGGCAATCAATCTAAGTTGGTTAAAGGTCAACCAAATATGGCCAATATTTGGTGTTCTCATAAGAGGACCAAGTCTAGGAACACCCCTGAGTTATGAACTCAATCCCCAAGAGGAAGGATAACTCTAACCAACTTAGGGAGTTACCCCCCTAACCTGTCTGGAGAGCCCCCCCCCCAACAGAAGGATTTCTGTCTTGTCTATGTTCAGGTTCATCCTATTGGCCTTCATCCATTCCAGAATTGTGGCCAAGTGGTGCTCCAGGACCCGGACAGCATCCACTGCAGAAGATGTAAAAGGGAGATAAGAGTTGCATGTCATCAGCAGACTGATGGCAGTGCACTCCAAATCTCTGGATGACCTCTCCCAGCAGCTTCTTGTAGATGTTAAAGAATATTGAGGAGATAGACAACCCTTGGGGCAAGAGTTCATGGGCCAAGAGTTCCTCCCAGGCTGAACTCTCTGGACTCGTCCATTGAGGAAGGATTGGAACCAGCTAAATGATAGCCCTCCTACTAAATAAAGGAAAAGGGCAAAAGACAGGTCAAGAATATACGTATTTCTGGAAGGGATAAGGGGTCTTGTAAAAGATAAAGGAAATATTGTTGTAAAATATATCTATGTATTGTATTAATGTATGGTCTCTGAAATGGGACGTGGTGGCGCTGCGGGTTAAACCGCAGAAGCCTCTGTGCTGCAAGGTCAGAAGACCAGCAGTCGTAAGATCGAATCCACGCGACAGAGTGAGCTCCCGTCGCTTGTCCCAGCTCCTGCCAACCTAGCAGTTCGAAAGCATGTAAATGCGAGTAGATAAATAGGTACCACCACGGTGGGAAGGTAACGGCGTTCCGTGTCTAGTCGCGTTGGCCACATGACCACGGAAACTGTCTTCGGGCAAACGCTGGCTCTATGGCTTGGAAACGGGGATGAGCACCGCCCCCTAGAGTCGGACACGACTGGACTAAATGTCAAGGGGAACCTTTACCTATGGTCCCTGAGGTGAAGGATGCATTATTGTTTTGTTTTTGTATGTAAACAAAATAATATTTTTTATTTTATTTTTTAAATGCCAGCCCTCCTATCTCCAGTCCTGATAATTTGGTCCAGGAGAATACCATGGTTGACAGTCTCAAAAACTGTTGAGAGATCAAGGAGTACCAGCAGTGCCATTCCTTCCCTGTCAGCCTCCCTTAACAAGCCTTCGTGCAGTGCGACCAGTGGTGTCTTGGTGCCATGGCACAGCCTGAACCCAGACTGAAATGGATCCAGGAAGTTTTCCCTCCTCCAGGAATGTCTGGAGCTGCTCCACCAGGGGATATTCAGATCGGTGTATAATTGTTCAGATTGTCTGCACTACATTTTATCATTTTGGGATGGAATGTACGATGGTCTCTTTCACACAGTGAACATTTGTCATATTTACCACCCAGTCCACTGTAATTCCACTGGCTGCTTACAATAACCTCAAAGGTAATCACTTTGTGCTGCAGCTGCCAAGAAAGCCAACACAGTCCTAGGCTGCATCAACAGGGGGATAGCATCAAGATCAAGGGAAGTGATCGTACCACTCTATATCGCGCTGGTGAGGCCGCACTTGGAGTGCTGTGTCCAGTTCTGGTCACCACAATCCAAAAAAGACGCTGAGGCCCTGGAAGGGGGGCAGAGAAGAGCAACAAAGATGATAAGGGGACTGGAGGCTAAATCCTATGAAGAACGACTAAAAGAACTAGGTACAGTATGTTCAGCTTAACAAAGAGAAGACTGAGGGGAGACATGACAATAGTCTTCCAATATCTGAAGGGTTGCCACAGGGAAGAGGGCATCAATTTATTCTCCATTGTGCCTGAGGGTAGGATAAGAACCAATGGGTGGGAACTCATCAGAGGGAGATCCAACCTGGAAATAAGGAGGAATTTCCTGACAGTGAGAACCATTAAGCAGTGAAACAGCTTGCCTCCCAATGTTGTGGGTGCCCCAGCGCTGGAGGTTTTCAAGAAAATATTGGACAGCCATCTGTCCAGGATGGTATGAGGTCTCCTGCCTTGGGCAGGGGGTTGGACTAGAAGACTTCCAAGGTCCCTTCCAACCCTTTGACTATTCTATGATCCTATGATTCTATGACTGTTATGCTGTAAAAATAAACCTGAAATCTTCAGTGGGCTCAGCTGATGATCTGAGGTTGCATGATGTCACAACATTTTTAAAGCAAAGGGAGGTTTAGAGTGGAAGCTGAGTGGACTGAAGACTCCATAAAGATGCTTTGAGCTTCCCAAGGGAACAGCAGGATTAAATAAAATAAAATAAAATAAAATAAAGAGCAGTCTAATTTCAAATCATCCTGGCAATCTTGTGTGGACTGTTGCATACTGATTTACAGACCACATACTGTTCAAATTGAAAACACACACAGGACGAAGATACTGTTCAGTGGCTTGGCTCTTTATTGCATGAACAACAGGAAAAGACAACAGTGCTATGCAGGGCTGGCTCGTAGCCTGACCAAGCATAACATCATCGCTCAGATCAGGAGGTGCCTCTGCCATGACTGCACTTATTCTACACAGGCTTAGTTGAAAGAAGTTACCACAATAACATATTATTCCTAATGTTTGGTTCCATCTGTAGTTGAGCCTGCTCTTTTTGAAGACTTGTGGGGGATGGGAGAAGGGAGATAAAAATATAAACAGCTAAATGAAGATTAACATATTGCATAGAAAGGAATGTTCCTACTGGTTGTTGTGGGTTTTTCGGGCTCTTTGGCCGTGTTCTGAAGGTTGTTCTTCCTAACGTTTCACCAGTCTCTGTGGCCGGCATCTTCAGAGGACAGGAGTCAGAACTCTGTCTGTGCTCTGGTCATCAGAGGGAGATCCAACCTGGCTCCTGTCCTCTGAAGATGCCGGCCACAGAGACTGACGAAACATTAGGAAGAACAATCTTCAGAACATGGTCAAAGAGCCCGAAAAACCCACAACAACCATCAGATCCCGGCCGTGAAAGCCTTCGAGAATACAATGTTCCTACTGTTTCTCAAGTCCAAGATGTCCATAAAAAACTCAGTAGTGTGTTATGCAGCCACAAACCTTTGCCAAGGCCCATGCTGTTTTGTTGATGCTGAAGAGATTAGCATTCTCTCACATCTTGTATGTCTACTATTCCTATGGAAGACATAGCCCAAGTCAGAGAAGAAGCTCATCTTCATTAACATAGAAGTGAAAGCACAAAACTGCCACACACTTCAGAAACTGATACCAAACAATCATGATAATTTTGCACTGATACAAAAAGAGCAAGCACTCCATTGATTTAATCTGTCTTCTCCATTACAAAGTAGAAGAGAAGAATCTTATATTTTCATTTGTTTAGACATACACCCTGCCTATTTGGTGGATAAGCCACTACTCTGGGTGGCTTCCAAAAAATAACATGAATATACAAAGAAGAATTAAAATAATGAACATATAAAAACCAAAACCCCTCATAAACACCTCAAGTCTAGCTAACATTATAATCAGAACTTACTCATCTCATATACTTCTAATGGATTCTCTTCATTTTCCCAATAAACCCTGCCAAATGCTGTTTTAACAGGAATATGGAGGACTAAATGCCAAAAAAACTAATGGCCCAACTCCCAACTAAATAAAGGAACTTGTACACTATAGGAGGCTTGATAACTTTGGGAGGAATAACAGAAAGGAGCTTTGGCAAAAAGTTGTTGTTGCTGGACATACACCCACACTGCACAGAAGAACTGACAGGAGATATTACAGTGATGGGAAAACTAACAAACAATTGGAAAAAAATAGATAAGGAGAAGACACATTTGGTAACATATGGGCTGAAATCCTGTTGGTTAGAATGGTCCCATTTGAACCCATGAAACATATGGAGGAGCTGACTCAACAATTCCCCACTTATTCTATGGGCCTATCTAGCTGCGACTTATTATTATTACCAGGGACGTGGTGGCGCTGCGGGTTAAACCGCAGAAGCCTCTGTGTTGCAAGGTCAGAAGATCAGCAGCCGTAAGATCAAATCCACGCGACGGAGTGAGCTCCCGTCGCTTGTCCTAGCTCCTCCCAACGTAGCAGTTCGAAAGCATGTAAATGCGAGTAGATAAATAGGTACCACCTCAGTGGGAAGGTAACGGCGTTCCGTGTCTAGTTGCGCTGGCCACATGACCACGGAAACTGTCTACGGACAAACGCTGGCTCTACGGCTTGGAGACAGGGATGAGCACTGCGCTCTAGAGTCGGACACGACTGGACTAAATGTCAAGGGGAACCTTTACCTTTAACAGGGTTTCATCCACTGTTTAAATTTATTCCATGTCCCAATCAGAAAAAAGGCTCTCTGTCTCCTTTTGCAGGACCAGGAAGTTGACAAACAGAGTTAACATCCATCCTGCACGCTCCAGTCCTGATCAGAAGAGAACTGTCATTTAGAAACGACTAGATCCTGTAGATGCACTGACACATTTAAGCTTTAATGTGTTCTTAATTAGAGTGAACCTGGTTATCATCCAGCTTTCAGCTCAAGTAGGTGTTTGCTAGTTTGTTTATTTTAAAAAAAATCCTATTTTTCATCTTTCGAAACCATTTCCAGACAGACAAGGCTTATTTGGAGCATACATAACAACAACATCAAGAATCACCACATGTTTAGTTCACACTTGAAAGCTTGCAGAGCACTCCACATAATTAAAGCCACCAATATTATTATCCTCTCTTTTCTGAGAGATAGAGTTTGGTGATCAAAACTTCCTACTCGTACTGAATTCACAGAAAACAAATGTGTTCTCTTCCTGTGCAACTACTAATCCTTTTGTACTCTGCATTAATGGAGGAGCCTTGGTAGCATTAGTGGCGACAGCTAGGAGTGCTTGTTACCAGCTTAGGGTAGCATGGCAGCTTCAGACCTATTTGGAAACAACTGATCTTACCCCCAGTTTTCCATGCATGTGTGACATACAGAATAGATTACTGCTGTTCAAAGCAGTAGGTGGTGTACCTTGGAAGACGGTTTAGAAAGTTCATCTTGCACCCAAGCAATGATAGGGCCAGGTGGTTTTCTTGTACATCAACATGCACCAGCTGCCAACTCTTTTCCAAGCCCAATTCATTTTTCTTTCAAAATAAAACACAACCAGAGAAGCAGCTGAAGAATTTTGTCCTGCCAGACCTTGAAAGGAAATGACTGGAAAAAAACTAGTTCTGTATAACTGGCAAAATCCAAAAACAAGACAAGACAAAAACAAAACAAGACAAGACAAGACAAAAACATGTGGCACCTGAAAGACTAACTATTATATTTTAATGTGAGCTTTCATGGACAAGTCCACTTCATCAGACATATGGGAAAAAATCTGTATAATATTTCCTTTCTTCAATAACAAAGTTTTAATTATATTAAATTACAATTGACATTTGAGGGAAAACTTTACTCTTCTTACAGTGACACTATAATTTATTAATCATTTTATTTTTACTGTAGAGAATTATGGCCACACTAACAGGTGGGGGAGGAATATTACATAGTTGAAGTGCTAGATCATGCTGTGCCATGTGCTCAGTTTGGGGTGCAAAGAAGGCAATAGGGTGGATGGGAGAAGATTAGTTGTATCTCAGGCTAGAGGCTTACAGTATTCAGAATTTTTTAATGAGTTACCCTGGTTAATAGATAGCTTAGGTAACTATTTTAGTTACTTGTGAGAAAGAGACAAGTACAGAATTATTTTCAAAAATTGCATTTCTTATCTTGTGGTCATGGGGCTACGAAAATAACAACTTTTTAAAAGTAACTTTCCAAACACTGCATTGTGCGGGTATAATACAATATCCACCTGGCACCATCCTCACTGAAAAGAACTGGAAGCCATTTGTTAAAGGAACATATAGTAAGGTTGTTTTAGACCAATGGTTCCCAACTTTAGACCGGGTGTTCTTGGACTGCAGCTCCCAGAAGCCTTCACCACCAGCTGTGCTGGTTAGGGTTTCTGGGAGGCGCAGTCCAAGAACACCTGGGTTACCCAAGTTTGAGAGCCATTGGTCTGAACAAAAGTTCTGACAGTGTTCATTCGGAGACCATCTCTAAATTCCCAGTTATGGACCTAAAGCTGGTATAAGACCACCCATAAACATGAGATTGGCCCAGCCCCTTGATGACAATAGGAGGCAAGTAAATGTGTAATGGCCATTGGTAATAAACCTTAAAAAGCTTGGTATATATTTTACTATCTTTGAAACTTGCAGAAGAAAGATTAAGAGACATCATAAGAAATGAGGAGGGGGAGTGATAGAACACTGTTTTGTACCTTTCAGTAGTGGTCAACAAGCAACACAGGAACATTGAGTATAAAAAATGCCTGCTCTCTTCCCCATTTCCCTTCCACCAAGTGAAATCAAACATCTGCCAAATGGCAGCCTGTTCAGCCTGCTAATGAGTTTCAGAATTCAAAGTATGACCGTTGCTCGGCAACTGGTGAAGAATACTAGTCACACACTTTCGAGTTAATATAACCTCTACCCCACATATTCACAAATCCTGTTTAAGAGGTTTATTCTCTGTGCCCCTAGACTATACAGAACTAAAGAATCCTTCACAATTGTGAACAAACTCCTGTAGGAACTTGATTATAGAGCAGAAAAACTCATCTTTAATAGAACTGCACCCTCCCAGCACTCTTAATTTATCTCCCCAAATAAGGAATGCAATGCGATTGTTATTTTGGCATTAGCTGTAATCTTATCTGTTTAAAATAAGGCAGAATATTCCCCCATAACTTTTAACACAATGGAAAGACCTTGATAATGCTTTCTGATTCAACTTCCCCAGAAACTATAATCCAGAGGTGGGCAATTTGGCACCAAATTTCACTGGGAAACTAAGAACATCTTTTAAATAAAATATGAAATTCTAGTTTTAAAGACTGTTTGTTTTCCACCCAAATTCAGCAACATACCACAAAAATCACTTTAAGATTAGTGTTTCCTGTTTCTTTTGGAGGGTAATCCTCAATTTCCTGCCAAATTTCAGTGGCTCTTGAATCTAGGCTAGTAAACCAAATTGTGTAGGGATGAGAGATGAGCAGGAACCTATGTAAGTCTGGAAGTTTGTGTGTGTTCCTTTTCCTCACCTCCCCGGCTGGATCCCCCACTCACCCACCAGCGTGTGCTCCTCTCCTCCACCTCTTTGGCTGTTTGACCAGTCTCTGGCAGGAGCATGGGATTCCGTGTCCCACCTCCTTGGCTCATTGCCCACTCAGACAAGGAGACAGGACAAGCAATCCCCTGCTCCTGCCTGGAACTGGTCGAACAGCCAAAGAGGAGGAGAGGAGCGTGCTCTGACTGGTGAACTGGTCATTGGCTGGGGAGGCAGGGGAAGGGGATGTTCGAAACCTGTGGTGCTACATGTAGCAACCGGCATGAACCTCTGAGCTGAGGTCCGTGCCCATCTCTAGCGGGGACTCCATGTAGTGTGAAACCAAAACATTAAAGAGGAATCTGTCAAAGAAGAAATATCCGAGGATAGGGACTTTATGATAGAACACTGTTTTTCTGTGCTGATACTCTCACTCCATTTTGTTCTTCCACAAATCTACCTGGTCTGCTTTATTAATTGTTGCTGGAACACTGACACAAACACAGGAGAGAGAAGGAAAGTAATTGTATTTTCCACATTCATTTGCTCCTATATAGGCTTCTATACAACATACCGGTTCTCTATCATGTTGAAATTATGACCTGCTACATCCTAATTTAAGTGTAATGTAAATTCTTGCCTTTGGTACTGAGTTCCTACAAATCTTTTTTTCCTCCTTTCTTCTTCTTCAAATCACATTCCCATCATTAAACAGTGGGATGTTGTCAGGCATCTATTTAAATTTTTTTTTTTAACAGAGCCAAGTAAGTGATGGGAAATTGTCTGTAGATTATTTAGGCACCAACTCCTGCTCTAGAGATCTAGTGTGGTGTAGTGGGTAGAGAGAAAGACTAGAACTAAGGAGATCTAGGTCTAAATCCTGGCTTAGTCCTGGGAACTCATGTGGTGGAAGGCTGAAGTGGTAAAAAATACTCTTTAAATATCTCACTTACCATGAAAGCTCTATTAGGGTAGCCATAAGCTGGTTGCAACTTGATGGAAAATAACACAAATACCTGCCCTATCATGCATCTAAGTTCTATTCCTCTAACTTTCTGAAGCTGAGAAGTAACAACAGTTTCATAACACCTCCCCTAAACAGACCTGGTTATGTGGCAATTAAATATATGCTTTCTTGAGAGTATCCCACTGAACTAACTGAATTCTATTTCCAAGAAAGCATTATATATAGCCTTGGGCTGTTAATTAGAAAAACCACTGAACAAATGCAAAGTCTTTGAAGTTACCAAAATCAGGATAAACAGACTTGTGAAACTGAAAGCAAAGTGTGCTGCTTATATACTGCCCCGTAGTGCTCAAAGCACTCTCTGGGCAGTTTACAATTCAATTATGCAGGCTACACACTGCCCCCCCCCCCCCAGCAAGTTGGGTACTCAATTTACCAACCTTGTAAGGAAAAAGGCTGAGTGAACCTTGAGCCAGCTACCTGGGATCAAACCCATGTCGTGAGCAGAGTTTTGGCTGTAGTACTGCAGTTTAACCACTGCACCATGAAGCAATGTTTATTCTGTTAGTATGCTTTTATCAGTACGTATCTCCATAATATTAGTTGAAATCAAAGTAGTGAGGAAAACACCCCAAAATAATTCAACACTTTGTTTCCCATTCTGTTCACTTATTTCCTTTTAAAAAAGAGATCTAGATGCTAAGAAAAGGTCATGGCATCCGTCAAAGCTACTAACTACACAATGCTTTAGTTAATCATATACCTCGAGGTGTCTACAGTATTATTTAGCTATTTAAATGCAACATTTCATAACAGCTGACGTTCAAACATAATACAAATTGGTTTGGGGGGAGCTGGCTCCACTCTTATTTCTTGAAATGTACATCAAAAAGCAATACTTCACGTGGAAGTTTCTGTACAGGGCCTACTTGAGTCACAACCACAAGGAAGCCAAATGTAATTCTCTTTCAGTTCTGTAGCTTTCTGTGGGTTGGCACAAAAACTGTGAAGCTAGCAAAATAACAACACTGCTATTCCAAGGGTGTGAATAGGCTCTCAGTTCTTGGGATGCAACCCTAGACTTCAGGGCTAGAGGATACGCACAGCAGCTACCAGAAGACAAGAACAACCTTGTGCTCATAGCAGAACAGTTCCAACAAATGGGAACCTCTGGCTGGATTCTTTTTCCTGCAAGACATTGTTCGGTGACTCTTGGAATACCAGCTGATAAATACTAATTTCAGGTAATAGGTATTAATGTGAAAGTATTAGAGAGCTTAAGTTTTGCAAGAAAACATGTTCTCATGTTTAAAAGAAAAAGAAAAAACAAGCAGAATTAGCCTGTCCTTTTATAGTGTATATGCAAAGTCATTTAATTACATTTCTTTGTGGTCTAGAAGCATCAACAAATATATAAATAAGAAGACAGAACTGTAGTAGAAGTAAATGATAACCAGAATTGCAGAATAGTTTTCTGCCACAAGATGTACTGGACACCAGCTTTGATAGGAGAGTAGATAATTTAGTGGAGTTTAAGGCCATCAGTGGCTACTACTTAGAGACAGTGTAGCTCTCTATATATTTGTTACTAGTGAAGACGATTTCCAGTGTGGTGTAGCCGATAGAGTGATGGACTAGGACTTTGGAGAACAAGGTTCGAATCCCCCATTTAGCTATAGAAACTCACTGGGAGAGTGGAACTGGTAAAACCATTCCTTAAATATCTGTCTTACCTTGAAAGCCCTATTAGGGTCGCTATAGGTGGGTTCCGACTTGATGGCAGAGAACACAGAGAGTGAAGGTGAGACAGGATGTTCTTATCTTCATGTGCTGCTGGTGGGCTCCTCATAGACAACTGGTTGGACAGTATGTGAATCTATTATTGGACCACACGGCCCTTTCACCCGAACTAGAATAGCTCTCATGCTCTCATGCTTGTACATCAACCATTTCACACAGAAATTTGACTCTTGTTCCTCTCGCCTAGCTTCTTCCCTCAGCTGCTCCCTTTAGGAGGGACACAAGGGTGTATGTGTGCATGTATTTAAAATTTATTTTATTTTTACTGTTGTGAAACCACTGACAGCCAGGAAACTTTGTTGATCTCCTGCAGATCTCCTGCAGATCTGTCTTCTGCCAGCCCAATTCACGTCACTATTTATTATTCTGTCCACTATATACAGCATCTAGATAACAGTTATTATCCAGTAATGCTTCAATGGACAAAAACACCAAAAGACACTGAGACAGCTACAGTATTATTATTCCATCTCATTTTAATATCAACATTCTAACTTACTGTGATTTTTAGCTATTGTATGCTGCCTTGAGTCCCTTCATTGGGAGAAAGGCAGGATACAAAAAAAGTAAATGAAGAAACAAAACGAATCATTATTAGATAGCCAGTATTATATTACTTATTTGGTGACGCTATTTGACAGAAGCCAGGAAATTATTTGCGTACCTTTAATGCAATGTTATAAATTATTTTAATTGATTTTAGTTTTATCTTGAAATGAACTTTAATTATGACAATCTTTTGATTGTCTGAATTACTAATTTGTGATATGAATGGGGGGATGCAAAGGTTGTACAGGCCTCAGACTAAATGCATAAAGTTTATAATTGTCAAAATTTACTAAGGCTAATCCTTGTTTTCTGAGTTTGCATTAACTGATCATTCTGCCCTGGTTCTGCTGTCTGCGTGTGTGGAGGTTGCAGGAAGCACTGAGATAGCGACGATATCATCTTGGAGGACCTGGGATCTCACAGGGCTCCCCTTATGAGATCTTGGACTGGGAAGGTTCTTGCACGATCTCATTGTCTCACAAGAATTGCCTCAACAGGGGGCCCTTTCAATGGGCTTAAGGTGGCAGAAGGAAGTTGGTATGAATAATTTTGGATAATTTGGATCCTGTGACCATCACAGTTTCAGCCACATGGGAGCATAACTGGTGGCTGTCCTCTGTGTCTTAGTATGTGACCATTGTTGGATAAGATGGCTTTTATTCTCATTAAGAGACTAGCCATGGGCCATATATTGTAGTTAAATTAATTTGAGCTGGGGGCACCTTCTTTCCCATCTTCTCAAGATGTTTATTCAAGCATGTATGTCTCCACAAATAATGTTCATATTTCCCCAGTCTCATGCTCCCTCTCCCTTCAAAAAGCATCTCAACTTGCTCACATTAATTTTAAACAATTTTCACTGCTCGGGTCCCCCCCCCCCCGGGTTGGCTGTTCAGTATATCACTTCCTGTTCAAGATAATTTTCTAACCTCCAGACCAGACTTTTAGAAGAAACGGGGGTTGTACATGGGTGAGTGATTGGAAAAATGTAAGTGTTCTGTCTTGAGCAAATGGAAGCACCTTCCATTAAAGCAGAGTCACCACTGGATACAATCCAACATTTTTGCTTAAGTGGAAGTAGATTTGTACATTTCTGCTCAGAAAAAAAAGAACAGGCAAAGAATGTTCAGAAGAGCAAAAAGTTCATACAAGTTTGATGGAATTCCTGAGAGAGTTCCACCCACCCCAACATTGGCCACACATTTTGTTTGCAGAGGCTAAGTTTCAGTCATTTTTAATAGAAGAAAAGGAAGACAGTTCATGTAATAAAACATTATATTCATCTTTGTGATGCAAAAGAACAAGAGGCAAGAGAAACATGTTACAGAGAAAACCTCTGAAAAACACTGAAGGATATATTTCACTTAAAAACACTGCAGGCTATCTTTTCAATAAATGTAGCCTTATACTGTGAAAGAGAGGGACAGAGAGAAAAGAAGAGATTTGTGTGTTCAGACATTAAAGAGCTTATTTAGTTTGGCCCCAAGTCTTGTTTAGCAGAACCACTGGAGAGACTGGTGTTCATATGACTTTAAGGTACAACTAGATAGGGAGGCTGTGCAAAGTTGATTTGGGCCAATTTGAAGTCTTATAGGGCAGTTAAATCACTGTCTCTTTCACACAGAATGTTTAATGATCCTGGGCAAATTTCAGGGCAAGCATTTACAACACACTTCAGATCATAAGAATTTTAACTGAGATCACAGGCCACTCACTCTCCTCGGTCATTAACACTGCCTTCTTCTCTACCTCTTTAGAGAAAAAAATGGAGAGTGAAATGGCGCTGCATTAATAGAACAACTTGTGAAACTGCAATGCTTATCTGAAATAGCACTAAATTGGAAAAGCATGATTAAATAAAATGGTTCAGAGGAGAGTAAATCCTGTTTAGTTGCAGAATTCACTGAAGACAAAATCTACAATGTAGGACATTTACAACCAAGAACTGTATACATGGCAGTGAACTGAAACTTGTAAACAATGTCCCCAAGTTTCAGTTCACTGCCATGTATATTGTTCTTGGTTCCCCCCCCCCCCCCAATCAGGCAAAAAACAGCTGGGACAAGCACTATCCCAACCAATCTGTTATATCTTGTCACCAGAGTACGTTTCCCCCCCCCTCATCCCAAACAGCTGTACAGTACATTTTTCCATGTTATGACACCAAGAAGCCAAAGTGATATATTCTAGAATTCCCATGGGATTATAAAATATGCCATATCACTTAATGCAAGTTTTTTTAAAAACAAATCTGCATGCATGAGGGTTAACTTAGCAATTCCTTTCAAGTTAGATGCCATTTCATTCGTTCCACTTGGTTTATTTGGATGCAGTGAAACATATCCTCATTCTAATTACATACACACACACTTTTATGTCTTGGGGGGGAAGCATGCATTTTGCACTCAAACAAACTTCAATTATAATGCAAAGTGGCCACAAAGGCCAAGAGGCCAAATAACCAGGAACAAGGCAGTGGTTACCTCAGGTTCCACACAGTAATTCCCAGAAGCTGAGTTTCAGGCAACCACAAGTCTTCATTAATATAAAATGCAGCTGCCCAGAATACTAAAATGTATGTCAGGGATTCATTTATAAGGTGCCTTTTTAAAGTGCTGATAACATTCTCCATCTGTTATTTCTGTGCTCTGTGTAGAAAATGAACAAGTAAAGTTCTATTTCCAGATGGTAACACTGAAAAAGGCAGAAATTATTATTGCCAAATATAGAAGTAAGATGACTGAAAAGATTACTGAATGAAAGACATGTCACCTTTTTAATCCTCCACAAGATGGCACTGTTTCAGAAAGTTCTCCCCACTGCCTAAAGTACATAGAGTTTTCACTTGCAGGGCTACTTTGTATTTGTGGTGCTCCTTCTATGCTTAATGAATCTCTGAATCTCAAACTCCAGATTATTAATTTTAAAAAATGTTCTGCTTGTACTGGGACACTACTATAGGTTTTCAGTAAGACTTGACTGTTATCTGTCACAAGCATGATGTGCCTCTTAAACATATAATCTGATCATGCCTAATTATGGGGCTTTCCTTTTTTTCATCCTGGGGAGGTTACTGTGGTTGTTCTGTGTCATCAAGATGGAACCAACTTATAGCAACCCTAATAATTCCAAGGTATGTGAGATATTTAAGGAGTGGTTTTGACGGCACCACCCATCCAGTAAGTTTCCATGGCTGAGTGGGGATTTGAACCCAGGTGTCTTGAATCCTATTCCATCGCTGTATCCACGATAAAGGGAAACTTACTGCTGTCATTAATTTTTTATTGGACCAGTACCTGAACATTATATAAGTACATATTCACTTAAACTATTTATCTACCAGTTCTTGGAAATTAACCAATAAGTCACCAGAAATCGATTTTTTTTTTGTGCCTGAAGTTTGACATACCAGTGGAAAACTACTATCCAATGGACTGAAGACTTTGCAGTTCGTGTAACATTTGAGGGCCAGTATAAAGACTGACAATTATCCAGATATTTTGTCATTTTTATAGAAACTTTTTATTAGATTTACATTGTCATGTTTCTATTTTTTCTTCTTTCTTCTTCCTGTTCTCACAGTTTTTGTTTGATTTAAGCATGATGATAGATGGATAGATTTGTAGCTAAGTGTGAGCCATTACAAAATTTGGAATACGTTCAGTGATATAATTTAGGATTCATACCTGCAATTCCCACTAGATGGTGCAAATGGAGTCTAAAAATAATCTAAATTGCATTTCTGTATTGTAATCCAGATGTACTTCCAATTATTTACTTTTTTGTTGTTGACTTTTCCTTTTGAGTATACTTATAATTGCAGGTTTGGAATAAAAAAAGATACCACATTTTCAACAACAAATAAAAGAAGGTCGTAAGTGGCAGTTTTCTTAACAGCACTGAAATCTCTGAAGCATGTGTAGGTAACAGCTATTTGATGTATGTGGCTGCTGCATGAGAGCGTTTTAGGAAGAATTATTGCTTTCAAATTGCGTGTTCGAACATACAAACATAAATCTTGATTTTAATCAATGTTTTCTGCATAACAAAATGATGGAAACAAAAATTATGCAGAAGCATTTACAGAGCTTCTTTAAAACCACTGAGTACATTATACATATTCCCTTTTGTCACATGCTACCAAATCGAATGTTACTCCAACACATTCCTGAGTGTTGCTAATGCGATATGACCAGAAGCAAGCCTTTCTAGGAAACCAGAACGAGTTAATTCAGTGTTATGGCTTGTTCACGGCCACAGGCGTTCAAAAGGCCATGAATGTATCAATGTCCTTCCATGAACTCTGTGCTGTGCATCACAACAGGGACTTGACCACTGCTATGGAAGAAAACAGTGGGGAAGGAAAATGCAGGCACTGGTTCTGGTATACAATGTGGGTGTACCACCAAAAACAAAAAGTCCCAGGGACAAGCTCATGCATATAAACAGGCAGGGCTCTATTTCTGACTTCAAGAAGAAGAAGAAGACGAAGAAGACGAAGAAGCAGCAGCTGTTACACAGATTTCATGTTTCTACTGAAGTGAGCTTCATATCCTATACTTTGTGCTTAGGTGGGAATTGGACTAAAAGATGAAAATGACAATAATGATAACAATAATATTGACATTAATTAAACTACATATTGTAATATTATTTTGGTACTACTCTTAACAATCATGTACCACATCTACCATCAAACACTATCTCAAAGTAGTATCCAACAGGTCATTAAATCTTTTTCATACTAAACTTCAAACAGTGCAAAACATTTAAAGTCAACGTTCCAAAACACAGTTCTTAAAATGGAGCAGCACAGCCACTTCAAAAAGACCTGGTTGAAGAGGTTGAAGAGACTTCAACAGACCTCTAAAACGCTCCAGAGTTAGGTCCTTTGAAAGATGCCTCTTGGACTGTTTGAAGAAGGGAGTAAAAACTCTTCTTTTAGATAGGCATTTGATGTTTAACCTGTATTGCATTGCTGTTTTTAAATCTGCATCCTTTGTAATGTTAATCTTTTTAACGTTTTTAAAATATTTTGCTGATTTTTATGGTGGGGCAGGTTTACATTATATTATTAAGGTTTTAGCTACTTGTTGGTTTTATCTGTTTTTATTTCTTTTCATAACATTGCATGCTGCCTTGAGGACGATCATTTAGTGGAAAGGTGGAGTTTAAATGTAATAAGTAAGTGGTGAGGGCTGCCATGGAAAAAGTTGACTTTTGTACCTCTGTCAGAGAGTAACCTGCAGGTCATGTAGCAATCAAGGCCTCTGCTCGTTACCTTAATGCAGTGTAGACAATCTCCCAAAGTCCAAGGACTACACATGCCCACCCTGGATCTTGGAATGCCACACCCACTCCTGAGACACTCAAATGTTTTTACATTTCCCTCCATTTTTTATATCGAAAACGCACTTTTCCGCAATCTAGTGGCCAAAATATTTTTTTTTAAGTATGAGGGACCAAATATGGCAAAATTGCCCCATGCACCTTGGAGGGCACAAGGGGAATGTTTGAGCCTTCCCCTTTTAAAAAATGCCAACACGAGTGCACTGGGAGAGGTGCTGGAGGCCACATATTATACATTCCTGCCTAAATGACTTCATGGGATACTGATCTGCTAGGTAGCCTGGTCCAGCTTTTGGGGGGGGGGGATCCTCTTTGGGAAGAAAAAAATAAAGAATATTCACTAAATTCCTTGTTCTTCTTGTTTGGGGCTGTCTCAAGATGAGGACACACCTGATAAAAATTTTAAAGACCCACAGGATTCCTCACCTCCCCCTCAAAGTCTCTGTGGTTTCTTCAAAATATTTCCAGTGTCCTTTTCTATTAAAATGCAAATATGTAGATCCACAAACAAAGCAAGCACAGAATGACTGGCTGATTATCAAGTAAGGTACAAACACTCCATCCAATGCTTCAAAATTTTAAACAGTACAACAGTTATAGTAGTTTTCAGAGTATGATGGAAGTGTTAATCATCCTCAGGATATTTGTGGCCTCTAAGCTGTTTTAAGCCCCGGAGGGGACTTTTTTTCACTTTTGGTTTTGAAAAAAGCCCTTACCCTGGCCTAAAACTCGTGGGGGGAGGAGAGAGACAATATAATCCCCAACTCCATAGAGTACATGAGGGAACTTTGGGGGCAATTAGAAAAATATTCTAATTGCCTCAAATAAATTATCTCATTTGCCAACTTTTTTGAAATGCTAATGCTGAGTGAGGAGGAATTAAAGAACCTCTTAATGAGGGTGAAAGAGGAGAGTGCAAGAAATGGTCTGAAGCTCAACATCAAAAAAACGAAGATCATGGCCACTGGTCCCATCACCTCCTGGCAAATAGAAGGGGAAGATCTGGAGGCAGTGACAGATTTTACTTTCTTGGGCTCCATGATCACTGCAGATGGTGACAGCAGCCACGAAATTAAAAGACGCCTGCTTCTTGGGAGGAAAGCGATGACAAACGTAGACAGCATCTTAAAAAGCAGAGACATCACCTTGCCGACAAAGGTCCGCATAGTCAAAGCTATGGTTTTTCCAGTAGTGATGTATGGAAGCGAGAGCTGGACCATAAAGAAGGCTGACCGCCGAAGAATTGATGCTTTTGAATTGTGGTGCTGGAGGAGACTCTTGAGAGTCCCCTGGACTGCAAGGAGAACAAACCTATCAATTCTAAAGGAAATCAACCCTGAGTGCTCACTGGAAGGACAGATCCTGAAGCTGAGGCTTCAATACTTTGGCCATCTCATGAGAAGAGAAGACTCCCTGGAAAAGACCCTGATGTTGGGAAAGAGTGAAGGCAAGAGGAGAAGGGGACGACAGAGGACGAGATGGTTGGACAGTGTCATCGAAGCTACCAACATGAATTTGACCCAACTCCGGGAGGCAGTGGAAGACAGGAGGGCCTGGCGTGCTCTGGTCCACGGGGTCACGAAGAGTCGGACACGACTTAACAACTAAACAACAACAAATGCTGATTTAGAAATGGTATCATTATCCTTTGAATGAAAAATCCCTTTGGGAAATAATTACTAGATTATAGAACTGTAGAGCAAGAAGTGACTCCCAGCAGTCATCAAGTCCAGCCTATTGAGCAAAGCAGAACAGAACGGTATTACTTCCCTTAACTTGGACACTCTATTGCTGATACAACCTGGTATTGTGTTCACTTTTTTTCATTGCCACATCACAGTGTTCACTCATATTTAGTTTGTGGGCTACATCTTCTTCTCATGTACTACCATCAAGCTATGTGCCATTTATTCATTCATTCATCTGGTCTATCTCTCTCTTTTTAAATTCTAAAATGTAGATCTTTACATTCTCCATGCTGAAACTCATTGGCTCAAATCATCTTGCCTAGTTACACTGGTGTAACATAAAAGGGCACAACTTTCAGATTTATTAATAGACATTACCTGTTGCATGCTGAGTTTTGAGACTCAATGTGCAATTAATAATGGCTATGGTGGTTTTTTAGCTGGAGACAATCTGCCTCCAACAGTTGCACTAGTTGCATAGCTACACAAGGGGATTTGAGCCAGTGCATTTGTTTTAGCCCAATTCTCAAGGGCATCTTGAGTGCTGATTCTGTCTGAAGAAGTATCAGCTACCTGTTGCAGTTGATGTCATCCCCAAGTTTGATGAACGTTCTCGCTCCACCTTCAATCCAAGTCATTTATAAATATGTTAAACAACACAAGGCCCAGGAGAGAATCCCTTGATAGTTTCCTTGCCACTTCTTTCCATGAAGAACCATTGATGAGGACACTTTGACTATGGTCCATCAACAGGCTGGACAGTTCATTCATGGCAAAGCACGTCACGATATTCTCCCCTTCCCTGTCTGTCTGTCTGTCTGTCTGTTGTTGGTTATCACTGAGTATTTTGCAGGAATGTTTTTGAATCTGCCTTTTCTTATAAGGAGTTACCTTATAAGAAGGCACACACACACACACAACCTTCAAGCCAGGTGTTAAATCAGCTTTTACTATGTCCCAAGAGTGCAATAAACTCAGAAAGCAGACAGCACAACTACCCAGTGTTCCACTGATATGCAAAAAAGGAACATCTATTAGTGGTTGATTTTCTTGCACATCATGCCCTTGTGAAGGGTTTACTTCATAATGCAGTAGAAAATGGCTGATGTTCAACTCTCGATATACCTTTTGAAAGACAGGCACAGTTTTAAGCAAGCTTTATTCAGATGGCTTCAAATGCGGAGTAGAAAGGATACAATTTGATTTGGCAAAAGCATGCAGGACACACATTAAACCACAAGTTTCATTCAGGTAACACAAAACTGAAAATACTGTATATCCTTTATTTTAGAAATCTCATTATAGTCCAAATTAAACAACACACCCCTCTTATGTTTGCTTATTATGTGGTTTTAGCTTTACCTAAACCTTCCATATTGGCTGTGTAGGAGCTATAGGTACCTATGGCAAAATGTCTGGCTTTTAGGTGAACCAACCAAAATCTGAGATTATCTTTATTAGCCTTTCTGAATAGGAACAAGATCACCAACAATCCCAATTTCCATACAAATAGGTTAATAAAATTTGAAAATATCTGGGAATCAAGCAGTCAGCTAATAGGAATGAACTCGACCATTACAATTATGAAAGGCTTTTACAGTCTGCAAATAAAGATTTAGAGCAGAATGCATCTGTCAGGGTTAGCAAAAAAAAGAGAAGAAGCCATGAGGATGAGTATCTTTTGAATTTTAAATTTTATTTTCAAACTCTGTCTATATGTATGTGACAAATGATGCTTAATGTCTTTATGTGGAATAACAAGCACTCTCAATTACCTGTGAAAAATCTTAGAACATTCTGTTGCCAAAGAGAGGGCTGTGTTTCTAGATTTGTTGATAGATTATGAGGTTTCCAAGCTGCAGGAGGAATTTCACTATGGAATGTTACAGAGAAGAAAGAAATCGAGAGCCTTGCTTGGCTTACTTTGCCCCAGGAATGCAGGCTGGATGGCCACATGACGCAAAGGTGGAAGACCCAGATTTTCAGGGCATTTAACAATTTCCACTTTTTCTTCATCCTGCTTGTTTCCTAACAGGTTGCATCTCTAACTCCCTGTGATGAAAATCAAGGCGGTGGTCACACGGGCAATTTGAATCAATTTCTGTTCAGACATTTTTGAAATCAGGTTCAAGGCATGTGGTATTTAAACCAGTGGCCACATTCACATGCACTGGATGGAAATGGATTTCCCCCCCCCCCTGGTGATTTAAACCGGTTTTGGAATCTACACTACTGAAATTGACTCATTTCCACAAAACCACATTGAACTGAACTGGTTTTCGCAGCAAAGTATTTTAAAAAGCTCCCTCTGGCCAGTTGGGAAGAAAAAATAAACTCGCTTTGCAGCCCATAGAAACTGATTGCACTCTGGCGTTGTGAACAATAAAATATGAATCGATTTAAATGATGCTTAAATATGGTTCTTATTGCCAGTGTGACCGCAGCCTCAAGCAAACCACCAACACAGAGACTGGAAAAGGTCAATGTGATAGTTTTAAGGTCGACTTGGTATAATCTGCTGGGGGAAAAACAAAATGTAAGGACACAAGCATGCATACCAAGGAACTGTGAGACATCTGGAAGCTGCTATGGGTTGGGTATGACCTTCGAGGAAGTCGGTGGGGGAGGGAGATTGAACTAGACTGCCCTCTGCTGAGAACGGAGGTGGAACTGAGGTGGTATGGGGTGGGTTTTTTTCGCTGGAACACTAAAGCAGCACTTGATAGTAGGTGGTCAGACATGGTGCAGTTGCGGTATAGTGGTTAGGATGCTGAGAAGAGCAATCCTGAGTTTTCCTTTCTCAGTCACAAAAAACACTGACTGAAATCTTGGATGTCCTGAAGTTCAACCTATCCCTCAGGATAAACATGGGGAAAGAATAAATGAAAATGAGGGCAATAATGGGTCTGGGAGAGAACCATGTACACCACTTTTCTGTGGTGGGAACAGTTGACTCCAAGCCTTATGAAAAAGTGGTTTTGAAAGCTTCATATCTAAAGTATGGCAGCTTTTATTAAGAGAAAAAGAAAGGAAAAAAATGAATTTGGAGAGCAACTTAAAGTAGAAGTAAATCCCACAGATTTTAATGAGAGTAACTCCCATGGAAGTGTGCCAAGGTTTGCAGTCATACCCTGTAAGAAGGTTAGTGGGACTTATTCCTAAACTAATTGGTACAAAGTTGCTGCTTAAAAACCTCTCAGTTCTTTAATTCCCAGCATCACTGCAGACAGAATAAAAAATTACATTTTTTTTCTATCACCAGACTCAGATGCAACACCTCCCACCTCAGTAAGCATATTTGCAGACACGTGACACCTACAAAAATCAAGGCAAAACAACAGCTACTCAGAAAAACATATCAGAAAACCAAACGATCAAAAAAACTGAACAGCAGATGATCCTCAGCACCCAGTACAGATTAATGGCAAGATACCCATTTGTTCAGCCTTTTCTCTGAATATGCTAATTCTTTGTAATATAAATTCTTGCACAATGATAAGAATTCATGTACTGGCTCACAGCAAAATATGTGGCCCTCGTGACTTTTTAATTTTTTGAATGACTGAGCATTTTCCAGGGAATCCAAATTGCTTTTATTTGTCTTCTGATATCTTTCCAACGTACCGTGCCATTCCTGAAGCTTTATATTTAAAATTATATTAAACAGTTCCACAAGCTTGCTTCCTAAAAGACAGAATCAATGGCATCTTGCACATCACTGGACCAGTTTGCACCAAAAGAAAAAAAGCCAAGCTCCTTGTCAATCTTAGCTGGATCACCTGCTTCCCATGTGTTCCTCCCCCCCCCCCCATCTGCTTACAGATGCAGAACAAGCAGTCACGTCCTGGCGAAACAAAGGCAAGAGGCTTCGCAGAACAAAATCAAGGGCGTCTTCATTCCTCTCTCTCAAGGACACAACATGTCACCTCCCCCCCCCCCCCATTCTATTGAAGGATTTTGGAATGCCTCTTTTAGTTCTTTGCCTTGAGGCTACATCTCTTTTTTCCCCCCCTTGCTTTTGGGCTACAGCCGCCACACAAGTGTCCTGGTTACAGACATAGGAAACCATAAGTACGCATAGGTTAAAGGTTGTAAGTCATAAGGTTATACTTCACCTCGAAGGCCTACCTAAGATCCATTTAATGGCCTCTGTGTTTTCAAAACTTCATTCCCAACATGCAAGCTAGCTATCAAGCACCGTTCTTGTACAAACTAGCCGGGAGGAACGATGGACCGGAGCTCCCCGGGGCCATGCAGAGAGGTAACAGAGGAAGTGAAATGAGTAGCTGATGCTGCTTGTACGTTGGTTACCAACTAACAATGCATCAAACTCATTTCTTTTTTATTTGCCTAAGAGGTTGGGGGGGGGGAACAATTGGACAAAAAAAGGGGGCAGATAATCACAAGGAGAAAGACATCATGCTTCTGGAACAGGCAGGCATAGGCAACTGTAAAAGGTAGATATGAACATAATTAAGCTTAATGAAATAATGTCCTTTTGGTCACAGAAGATTACGTTATTGTATCATCTTCAATTTCCTTAGGTAACTTCTCAACATTAGAGGTTACTCAATCTTGTCAGTGCTCTAGTTTTTCCTGGAGTGAATGTTGAATGATCCTGAGATGGTGAATTCAACATGCTGACCTCATAAATAGGTGGAAGGAACCTCATGGGACATGTTGTGATAAAAACCAGCAGTTCAGAGAAGTAATGAGGCTGGTGGTGGGAATCTGGTTTTAAAAGTCCTTCGAAAATCTGCTATACTGTTGCCATTCATGAAAGTTGAGTATGGAGTGAACAAAAAAAAATCATTTAAAACTTCCTACTGAAAAAAGGAAAAATAAAGAACAATTGTCTATGCTTGATTCTATGGACACTTTAGTGCTTTGATCATGGCCTCTGAATGCCCCCACCACGGATATTTTTCAGGGCTGCAAGATATTGTATGATACTCAAATTGAAGCCTTCCCGTGTTTTCCCTCTTGCTAGTTCCATTTTTTTTTCTTATCAGAGAAAATTAATTAATGGAGAGAGATGGGAGAGCTACACAATGCCTTTAAATTGCAAACAATGAGAGCTCTTAGTCTAGAAGAACCCTACCTCTTATCTCACCTTTACATCTATTATTTATGCAAATTCAGATTGGATGTTTTATCTAAGCAGGAGTCTTACTTCTTATGCACATCCCCTTTCCATACCTTTTCAGCAGACAAGACTTCTCATAAGACCTTGCTGAGGCAGGAACTCTGGGTAAAAGTTGGTATTAGAATGTATGTTTCTTTTTTACTATACAAATTGACTGCTGGATACAGGATATTGCCCATAGTAAATATCTACTATGTGACAGGAACAGACTTGAGTTTTAAATCTCAGCTAAAAGTGCCATCAGATGCCTGCAAAGAAGCATACCTGATTGTGCCAAAAAGGGGTGCATTCACAGGAGTGGTTTCCCTTATAGTAATCCTTCCATCTGTCAAGAAATCCCTCCAGTCCAGCCCGCAAAAGTAGAAGCCCTACAGCTGGATCAAAAATCCACCTTTAGGATGGATTTTGGCTTGGCCTTGGAGCCCATTCCCCCAAGCATTGTGTGATGGCCAGGGAAAAGATCACACCAGACTATTCCACAAGCAGTCCAGATTGTGTTCTATTTCCCCATGAGATCACAGCCCTAAATTCCTTCCAGTTCTGTTGTACTGCACGTATGAGCCATGTGCTCAGCTGCAATCAACATTCAAGAGCACATTAAATTTTGTTTTTTGTTTTGTTTTGTAAGATCTCATTCTGTTTCACTATCATACTTGCATTGTCTGCGTATGGAAACCAGAATTCAGGAAATTATATTCCGTAGACATATTTATAACATTCAAATATCAGATCCTTGTAGGATTAGATAGAATTATCCATGTGCATGTTATATGTTAATACTTCATCAAGACATTGCTTCTTTAGTCTGGCAGCTGCCATCGTGACATCTTAACTGTGCCAAAAGGAAGGGGGCAATGGCCCTTTTCAAAGCCAGTATCAGGAGTGCCAAATAAACTCGTAGGAAAAGCGAGCACTGTATGTCATATATACTACAGCCAACAAAATCTGTCTCTATGACTCCTATACTGCAATTTTTCTTGGAACCTTTATTTGCTTTCAGTAAAGCATGCATCAATATATCTCCACCTCACAGTGCACCTATCAAAGAGGTAAAATGTGGCATATAATTTAATAGTTAAAATGAAAACTTACCATTGGCCAATTTTCATTTTTAACAAATAGCCCTTTGTGTTTGACCATCAGCTAAAAAGCGTTGTCAATTTACAAAAATGGCCAAGCACTAATTGTATATTTTAAAATGAAGGACCACAGCAGAAGAAACCAAAACAGCATATGGTTCAACAAATTTTCCATCACCGCCCTGGAAATGAATCAGAGCTATGCCATTTTGGAATGCCAGTATAATGAAAGCTTTTATGGAAAAAGATGGATCTGATTTATACTAACAAGCATTTTTAAATATTTTGCATTTTTTAATTTATTTTAAAAATACACTATACCAAAACAGAAATAGTAACCACATTCCTCCAAACTAGCTTATATATTAAAAACATCAGATGATTTTACCCAATTAAATTAGTGCATACCTTCCTAAATCAACTTGATAGTGTGGGAGACTCCTGAATCTATATCTATATCTGATCTATATGATTGTAACAATGCCAGAATGAAAGGGATCCAAGTTTTATGAAATATATTCATATTATTTTGAGCAGTGCCGAGCCATAAATTCAGAATGCTGCAAAGAAAAACACATGGAACTTGACACGTAGAGCAGGATGCATGTTATAAACCCTAATATATAGTGCAAAGACACTGGGAATTTCTACCCCTGCCTCTCTTGCTGTATTTCCCTTGGGGTGACAAGTCAGCCTGATGCAGGTGAAGGGTTGCAGGTGGGAGACAGGTTGTAGAAACAGGAATACAATGAAAGTACATCCCTGGATTCTGGCCTACGCTTGTATTTTTAAAAACCATTTATTCCATTTATATAGAGGAGCCACAGAATATCAGTATAAATATTGTTAATATCTGCCTCAAGACATCTCATGTTGAATTTGGAGGTTGCTTGCATGAACAAACATTTGTAGGGGTTTTGTGGTAATTAAAAACTGTCTTGATTTATTAGCAACATTTCCAGGAGTTTTTACATTTATTGTATCTCCAAATTCCAATTACTATGAAATCGGGACATTCCTGCTCTTACACACAATTCTGTGTAGGATTTCTTTACTGAGGTCTCTGTTTGGACTCACGACTGAACTGAGGTATAGAAAATCTGTAACCATTTCTGTTTCTTCATTGTCATTAACATGATGAAATTCCTCTGTACAGTAATCTATAATAATAATACCTTTTAGAACTACAGAGCTGGAAGGGACCCTATGGATCATCGAGTCCAGTCTGTGTCACGGAGGCACAGTGAGAAGTTGAACTCCCAACCTCTGGCTCCACAACCAGAGACCTATACCACTGAGCTATCCAGCAGTTTTTGACTTTTTAAAATTCAGCTGTAATCCTGATTTTGAACTTTTTTCTTTAACCTCTATAAATAGTTATTTCAAGTTGCTCCTATTCCCTGCTAGTAATATATTATCTGCACATGTTGTTGTTGTTGTTTTGTGCTATCAGGTTGTCTCTGACTTATGGTGACTTTATGAATGAGTGATCTCCAAAATGTCATGTCCTCAACAGCCCTGCTCAGCTCTTATTATCTCAAGCCTGTGGGTTCCTTTCTGGAATCCATCCATCTCATGTTTGGTCATCCTCTGTTCCTGATTTTTCCTTCAACTTTTCCTAGCATTATTGTCTTTTCCAAGGAGTCTTGCCTTCTTATGATGTGCCCAACTTGGGACTGCCTCAGTTTCAACATTTTGCCTCCAGAGATAGTTGAGTCTTCATTTGCTCTGGGAACTTCTTGTTTGTCTTTCTGGCCGTCCACGGTGTTCGCAAAGCTCTTCTCCAGCACCATAGTTCAAATAAGTCATTTTTTCCCCTGTCAGCCTTCTTCATTATTGACCTTACATTATTGATATTTCTTCCCCAATTTTCACACCTCCTTCAAATGAAACTAATTCAACCTTCCGTTTGATATGTTCTGCATATAATTGAAGAGATAGGGAGATAAAACACACCCTTGTCTGACACCTTTGTCAATTGGTCCTTACCCTTATCCTTATATAGTTTTTAAATTAAACATTATGGCCATGATCCAGACAAGTACATTTAGGTTCCAGTGCTATACTACATAACTGAAAGCAAACACTACAGGACTCAAAAGGTCTCACTTCTGAGCAGACATTAATGGGAGCAGACTGTTAATGTTCATTTCTAAGAATAATAAGAATAGACAAATAGATTTCCACATATTATGATTGATGATATATAGTACTATAACTAGCACAAGGGTGTGGTCAACAAGTTATCCGCTAACTGGATTGTCCTAGCTGCAATCAGAACTGAATGAGTAGTAACTTAAGTTGCAAAAGTAGTGATGAAAAAAAAGTCTGGACATGTCAAAAACCATTGTGTCGTCAGCAACCCCTGTCCTCTCTACACTGAAAGACAAACTTTCCCCACTCCATCGGTTTGCTAAGCAGATCCACATCTCATATCAAACTATGCTTACATGGCTAGAAGTGATCATATGCTTTGCATGCAAGAGGTCTTTGATTCAATTCCTGGGACTGTCAGATTATAAAATGATTAGCAAATATCTCTGTGAAAGACTCTGGAAGGATTCTGGCAGTTAGACTAAACAACGCAAAGCTCAATGAACTGCTGCTCTGACTTGGTGTAAGACAGCTTCATGTAAGACTGACAAAAGATTTGGTAAAGATGGCAGCCTATATTCCAGTCCACATGGCAGATTTTATTTTAAAAAGTGCAACTTCCCTTTACAGAACTTTTGAATAAGTTGGAGAGAATAAACAGACAGTCTAGAGTCTAACAGAGAAGGCATTAGAGAGAGAGAGAAAGCAGAGGCGAGAAATAAAGTTGGCATTTAATTTTTTGTAAGACTTTTGTTGTGGGTTCCAAACAAATGTTCTTAGCAAACTAGTTGTTTGCCTTTCCTTCATACCCAGTCTAGTCATAACTACAAAGGTACATGCACCAAGGGTTTTACAGCAAAACGACATGCACACAGTCCTAGACAAATGCTGATATACACAAGTCTCGCTATGCAACATGCTTCCAGTTTTCAAAAACAGACTGCAGTTGCTGATGTTCCCTATGCTTCCATTCTGTCATCACAACTTAAAACTGTAAAATACTGTTTATCAAAATGATAGGCAAGGACACGACTTTTGTTTTGCCACCTCTAATTGGCACAGGTGGGCTTACTAGCGTCACTTTAAGGGGCACAGTGGCAGCATGACATAGCTGTCAGAAGGACTATCAACAGCAGCAGACTTAGCATTTTGGAAATCCTTAATGTGATGTATTGTCAGACAGTTTATTTGTTGGGCCATTGTCAGCTGTTCCTATAAATTATACACACAGATTCAGTAAAGTCAATATTCCAACTGCAGAATAAATTATCGGAGTGATTCTCACACCATTTTCACAGTTCTGTAGTTTCACTGATTTATTTTTCATTTGCAAATGGTTGGGGCTCATTACAAGACCAATAATAAAGGCAAAAGTAAGCATTTACCATCATAAATATTATTTTTTGTGATAGGTGCAAATGAAATATCTTGTAATTTCATAGCTCTAATGACTTTCGCCATCATCAAATTTGAATAACATATAAAGTAAACATGTGGACAGCTTTTAGCTACAAATTAATGTTACATTACCCTAAAAGACTTCAAATTACTGCATTTCCTTTAATTATAAATAGCTGTTAGCTACATTAATGCAGTTAACGTGATTTCTAAGAAGTACATTATTTCCAGATTTGAAAAAGGCCTATGGGATACTGCTTGCAGTTCCCTAAGTAACTAGTTATTCAGTAATGCCTTCATTGCATTCAAATATATATCTCCAATAAGGGATTGCATGGATGTGTGAAACAACTAGCAAAGATCACATACCACACAGAGAAGTTTCATATAGTCAGATGTTACTTCTAAGAGAATTCATGTTCAATTGAAACCGGTCCTTCTCAGTGGTGGCCGCTTCACTTTGGAACTCCCTCCCACCAGAGGTGAGACTGGCCCCATTCCTCCTGGGTTTTAGGAGGCAACTGAAGACCTAGTTGTTTTCCCAAGTCTTTCAACAGTTTGCCTCTAAACAAGTAATCTTATGTACCCCTTCTGCCGCCAACCTGCCACTAATTTTCACTTTTGTTTTATTGTATTATGGTTATTTTTGTTGTTGTTGTTGCTGCTGCTGCTATTTATGATTTTGTGTCCTTCTGTTTGCCACCCAGAGTAGTAACCTGCCTACTAGTTGGGAAAGAAAGAAAGAAAGAAAGAAAGAAAGAAAGAAAGAAAGAAAGAAAGAAAGAAAGAAAGAAAGAAAGAAAGAAAGAAAGAAAGAAAGAAAGAAAGAAAGAAAGAAAGAAAGAAAGAAAGAAAGGAATTTGAAGCAAATCAGCCATTCAGGCAGAAGTGATCCCGAGATAAGAGGTCAAACAATGCTTTATCAAGGATGCTGTGCCAAAATGTTCTTCCACCTTGTTTTCCTGTCATCATCATTCCATTTTACAGTACAGAAAATATTTGAATTTTTTTTTCAAATGAGAAAAGCATTCTATGGTGACATTTTCACCAGTGGGATTGCTGTGTTCTTCTGCTTGCTTCATTTACACATGTCTGAGGAGTGTATTTTTGTGAGTTCATCATCATTGTGATCTTAGCACTGCAGAGCTAGAAAGGACCCTATGGATAATCCAGACCCTCTCAAGGAGGCACAGTGGGGAATCGAACTCCCAGCCTCTGGTTCCTCAGCCAAGTGCCTAAACCACTGAGATATTCAGCAATTCATGTCCCCCACCCCCCATTTTTCATTCTTCAGACCTCTCTATCCCAGCCAACAGTCTCACCAGATCCCCAAGTTCAGGTATTACCCAGGGGGAAAAAAGAGTAACTCCTCCTACAAAGCTTCCTTAGGTCAAGAAGTGTGGTCAGTAGGGCAGCAAATGACAAGGTAATACTACCCAGAGAAATTCAAATGGGATCCTAAAGTCCCCTGACAAATAAGAAGTCTCTTCCATAGTGGAAGATCATTAGAGACACTCGAGGACAAACCCTGGCTCAGTTGTTCTTTACAACTCAGACAGAATCATGCAGAACCATATCAAAGTAGTATAGTTGCACTTGATGTTTCTTTATGTAACATATATGGGATCAGCGGGCAAGTTTGCAGTTCTGTTTTGTTAGAAAAGAAAACTAATTAGCTTATAATGTAGGTTCTAAGACATCTAGCACATAACACTTTATCTCAGCCCATCATAAATTGTAAAATGACAAATATCAGACCTTCTACAGTGAAACATTTAATATTTCAGCATCTGAAACTGACAATTGCCAAACACTCCCCATGTGTTCCTAACAGCTGGTGTATCTGTTTCTCAAAAATTAGGGTCATGTGCAGTGACATGGCAGCAGAAAGGGTAACAGCTGCATGGTAGTATGGTACTCAATGAGTATACAGCACTCATGCTGGCAGACACAATTACTTTAAGGAAGTCCAAGACATGGTATCAAGCAGATCAGGACCAGAAATGCCTAAGTCAAAAGCAAGCTAGAGGCCTTTATGTGGGTACTTTAGCCATACATTGTGTAGATGTCATTAAGGCTTTGATCTTCTGTGTGATGTGGTATATATAAACATAATATAAATATACTTTTCTAGTTTTTCAGTACTATAATATCTGTGTTTCTGAATCCTGGACTTGCACCTATAATTATGCCTGCAGATGGACTTACTAAACCAGTGAATACATTTCATGAATATATTTAACTAAGACTCACATAATATAAGCCAAGATATGCAGACATATTTTAGATACCATGTCATTTAACTTTCAAGCTATGAAGAGTATGGACTCTTGCAAGGACTGCTTGATCATACAGCCTAGATCTCACAAAGTTTATCAAATGTTATTGATTTTATGAAGCTAGGTGTATGGGATTTGATAACATCGAAGAGATGCTTTAAAATTATTCTTCCTAATATTTTATTCTTTTTCTCTAGATTTTCTTAACCAGAATTTTACTGCAACCTTGTGTTTTCCATTTTTTCTCTGCTGAAAAACATGAAGCCCTGCCAGATTTGACTCAAGGTTTAGCCTCATTCTCTCTCTAAGAACCCAATTATACGAGAGGCCAGCTTCACAATTAAAAGTGGAGCTTCCTGAAGATGTAAAGGACATTTGTTTATCCTAGTCCAAGGTTTCCACAGCTGTGCAAGATGCAAACCAGGTGACTTTTTGCCTGGTGATTTGTAAACAAAACTCTTCATTTGAAAGCTGATTGGCCAGGTACAGTAATTTTGAAGTAATGTGTATGTGGAGGAATACTGGTTTATAACCTTGTGCCCTGACACTTATCTAGCCTTGAGCAAGTTGCACATGCTCAGAGTGCCAACAGAAGGAGCGACTGGTGAACCATTTCAGAGTACTTGATATTGAGACAACTTGGAGAGGTTCACCATAACTCAGAATTGACTGGAAGGCACATCATTATTATTAATTACAAAGCTGATGTCATGTATAGTTGGCAATAAGAGGTGGAGCTGAATGTTCGATTGAAGATATCCATCAAAAAGTAAGCAACTGCAGAGCCCATTCCGTCTACTTTCTAAAACTGCCTCTTTTTCAGCATGTTCTTCATTTACTAGTTGAAATCCTGTTGAGGGTACTCAACTTGCACAACAGGAATGACATTGATTAACACCTGCCTTTTTCAATTTCAGGATGTGCACTGCTTCATCTCACTGCATGTGAACTGTGTGTACCCATTTTTTTTTAAAAAATTAATCAGCAGTTGATGAATGATGCCAATCCCATTGTGCAGGCAGACTTGCACAACAGGATTTTGGCCATTATCTTCCTCTTACTGTGCCACAAAGGGGCTGCAAAGTGGGAGACAACAAAAGGAATAACAAGTTTCTTTAAAATCATAGGAAAGAGATAATAATTCAGTTGAGGAAGGCTTTTTAAAAACAATAAACGTCCCTGCATTTCACCATTTAGTAAGATACTCCACTATGAATAACTATGTTATGTGCTTGTCTGCACAACTGGGCAGGAGTGGGCTGGGGCGAGCTAACCAGGGTCACTGGGAGGTCTGATTTGCCATTTGATGTGATCTTTGCATCCAAATGGCATACGGACACCAAGCAATCTTATTTGGTCTGCACCAGCCCACTGTCAATTTGCCTGTATCATGAAGGGGCTTAAGAAGAGAGCTACTTCAGAATATTAGCAAATTAAACATTTCTTCAGCTCCAGGGAGGGAACAAGAAAGTAATAAAAATGTTTAAAGTGCACCTAATAAACATACCTAATACACTTGTCTTATAGATCCAGTCAAGAAACTGCCTGCAGACTAATAATAAGAATAAGAATAATGCACTGTCAAGTCTGTTCTGACTCATGGCAACCTTTTCAGGGTTTTCCAGGTAGAAGAGTACTCAGAAGTGGTTTACCGTTCTCTTCCTCTGAGGGCACCTTGGGACTGGGCAGCTTGCCCAAGGCAACATAGGCTGGCTGGACTCATAGGAGGCTCAGTGGGAAATCAAACTCCCAACCTCTGGTTGTGCAGCCAGATAACAACACCACTGTGCTATCTGCAGCCTAATACACATAACTAGAGATGGGGGTATTCGTATACAAATATGAATATCCCCACACAAGTGGCGTTAACGAGGGTCCAACCCCCATGTCCTCCCGCCTCCTGCCAGGAGTGGCGAGCGGATCGTGCGCTGCGGAGCCATTGGTAGAATCGCGCCATCCGCAGCCGTGGCGGATCAGTGAGTGGACTGTCTGGCCCCATGGGGCTGGACCCTCGTTAACACCACCTGCGCGGGGATATTCGTATTCGCATACGAATACCCCCATCTCTACACATAACTAATACTCTTTTCTCTTGAAGGTACGGTCAAAAGCTTGTCTGCAGCCAAATCAGGCAAGATTACGACAAGGCAACAACAACAAAAATTAAATAACTGATGGAACACATTTTCATTGCCCTAATGGAGTCTATTTCTTTTTCACTTCCTCTGCACTTCTGCTGAGCAGCAGAGAAAGTATTTAATTTGTCAATATCCTGAAATGGGTATCTTATTAAGTCATATTAGCTCTCTTATTAATCAAATCCAAAAAGGATGGCTTTTGGTTCCTTCCCAGCAATCACATATGCTGGAAACAGAGCAAAACAGAGCAGTTCCAACCGCACCAAAAAATTAGACATTCCTAACAGGAGCCAGGTAGGACCCCTGGGGGGGGGGGGGCGCTCTGGTTTACTCCAGCAAAGACATCATGTGATCGCCACCTTTAAGACAAGCACCAGCTTGTCCCTGCGGTAGAGCAAACACTGGAGTAAAGGCCCATGTAGTCAGCCTCTCAATTTACTATGCAAGCCTCAACTGCATGAATGGATGCTGTCTTAACGGAGTGACTGGTGATTTAAATTTAAAGTGGAGTTGAGTCTTGAGTTTCTTCTCTGAAGGAATGACCGAGCATAAATAAACGTTAGGAACACATCAATACTGTACGTGAATAAACAAAGAGGTAGAGAAAGCACCTCTTTTATTGTAAAAAGAAAAAAAATCTGGATATTATTATTAAGATTTTATAAAAAAGAATATTACTTGAAGCAAATATGGTCTCCTCCTGGCACACTTCAACAGGCATTTAGGAACCTTCCAAATAAATAGCAACACATGAGAGCAAAAATAATGCTGGGCCAGATTAATATTCAGACGGCTATGGGCTTTAAATCCCCTTCTCTTTTGCAAACAGTTCATTTCAAAAGGACACACACAAGGGAGTGTGGGAAGAAGCCAGCCCTGTATCACTATTTACAGGATGTACTCTGCATTGATGGCTCTCACACAATGTGGTCTTAATCACTGCTAAGCACTTTCCTTAGATGTCTTCCTTTAGCCAAATGCTGCAGTCTGCATTGATTAGACAGTGATAGCTCTTTAAATCACTGCTAATGACAAGCATAATTTTAGCAACTGGGGCGGAGGGGAGGCGGATTATACCAGGGATTGCAGCTGGTTCCAAAAATGCTATACTAACAAGCTTTTTTGCCAAATTTCCTGTGGCCACCAGGATTTTTTTTTAAAAAAAGAAAGAAATGCTTAAATAGTATTGGTTACGAAACCCCACACAAGCTTTTATAGCTATATTTGGTCATTCATATTAATAAAACGTTATGCATAATATTTCAAAATATTTCAAAACAGTAAGTGCATAGTTGCTTTCTTTTGATGACTTGATCTTGTGGTGATTTTTTAAAATCAATAGTTATACATAAAATATGGTGGAATTACATGTTTATCAATTTGTATTCATAAATCCCCTTCATGGATTGCTGCCTTGTCGTGGCGAAGGGGCTTGAGTAATTCAGAGAAGCTATGGGCTATGCCGTGCAGGGACACCCAAGACGGACAGGTCATAGTGGAGAGTTCTGACTAAATAAACGCGATCCACCTGGAGCAGGAACTGGCAAGCCACTCCAGTATCTTTGCCAAGAAAACTCCATGGACAGAAACAAAAGGCTAAAAGATATGACGCTGGAAGATGAGCCCCTCAGGTCGGAAGGCTTCCAACATGCTACTGAGGAAGAGCGCAGGACAAGTACAAGTAGCTCCAGAGCTAATGAAGTGGTTGGGCCAAAGCCGAAAGGACGCTCAGCTGCGGACGCGCCTGGAAGTGAAAGGAAAGTCCGATGCTGCAATGAAAAATACTGCATAGGAACCTGGAATGTAAGATCTATGAACCTTGGTAAGCTGGATGTGGTCAAACAGGAGATGGCAAGAATAAACATTGACATCCTGGGCGTCAGTGAACTAAAATGGACGGGAATGGGCAAATTCAATTCAGGCAATTATCATATCTACTACTGTGGGCAAGAATCCCATAGAAGAAATGTAGCAGCCCTCATAGTCAACAAAAGAGTGGGAAAAGCTGTACTGTACTGGGATACAATCTCAAAAATGATAGAATGATTTCAATAGGAATCCAAGGCAGACCTTTCAACATCACAGTAATCCAAGTTTATGCACCAACCACCGATGCTGAAGAGGCTGAAACTGACCAATTCTATGAAGACTTACAACACCTTCTAGAACTGACACCAAAGAAAGATGTTCTTGTCATTATAGGGGACTGGAATGCTAAAGTAGGGAGTCAAAAGATAAAAGGAACAACAGGTAAGTTTGGCCTTGGAGTTCAAAATGAAGCAGGGCAAAGGCTAATAGAGTTTTGTCAAGAGAACAAGCTGGTCATCACAAACACTCTTTTCCAACAACACAAGAGGCGACTCTACACATGGACACCACCAGATGGGCAATACCGAAATCAGATTGATTATATTCTCTGCAGCCAAAGATGGAGAACCTCTATACTGTACAGTCAGCAAAAACAAGATCTGGAGCTGATTGTGACTCTGATCATCAGCTTCTTATAGCAAAATCCAAGCTTAAATTGAAGAAAGTAGAAAAAACCACTGGGCTAGTCAGGTATAATCAAAACCAAATCCCTTATGAATACACAGTGGAAGTGAAGAACAGATTTAAGGAACTAGATTTGGTGGACAGAGTGCCTGAAGAACTATGGATGGAGGCTCGTAACATTGTACAGGAGGCAGCAACAAAAACCATCCCAAAGAAAAGGAAATGCAAGAAAGCAAAGTGGCTGTCCAACGAGGCCTTACAAATAGCAGAGAAGAGAAGGGAAACAAAATGCAAGGGAGATAGGGAAAGTTACAGAAAATGGAATGCAGACATCCAAAGAATAGCAAGGAGAGACAAGAGGGCCTTCTTAAATGAACAGTGCAAAGATATAGAGGAAAATAATAGAAAGGGAAAAACTAGAGATCTGTTCAAGAAAATTGGAGATATTAAAGGAACTGTGCAAAGATGGACATGATAAAGGACAAAAATGGTAGGGACCTTACAGAAGCAGAAGACATCAAGAGGAGGTGGCAAGAATACACAGAGGAAATTTACCAGAAAGATCTGGATGTCCCGGACAACCCAGATAGTGTGGTTGCTGACCTTGAGCCAGACATCCTGGAGAGCAAAGTCAAGTGGGCCTTAGAAAGCATGGCTAACAACAAGGCCAGTGGAGGTAATGGCATTCCAGTTGAACTGTTTAAAAACTTAAAAGATTATGCTGTTAAGGTGCTACACTCAATATGCCAGCAAGTTTGGAAAACTCAGCAGTGGCCAGAGGATTGGAAAAGATCAGTCTACATCCCAATCCCAAAGAAGGGCAGTGCCAAAGAATGCTCCAACTACCGTACAATTGCACTCATCTCACATGCTAGCAAGGTTATGCTCAAAATCCTCCAAGGCAGGCTTCAGCAGTATGTGGACCGAGAACTCCCAGAAGTACAAGCTGGATTTCAAAGGGGCAGAGGAACTAGAGACCAAATTGCTAACATGCGCTGGATTATGGAGAAAGCCAGAGAGTTCCAGAAAAACATCTTTAAACATTAAAGAACCTCTTAATGAGGGTGAAAGAGGAGAGCGCAAAAAAATGGTCTGAAGCTCAACAACAAAAAAACTAAGATCATGGCCACTGGCCCCATCACCTCCTGGCAAATAGAAGGGGAAGATATGGAGGCAGTGACAGATTTTACCTTCTTGGGCTCCATGATCACTGCAAATGGTGACAGCAGCCACGAAATTTAAAAGACGCCTACTTCTTGGGAGGAAAGTGATGACAAACCTAGACAGCATCTTAAAAAGCAGAGACATCACCTTGCCAACAAAGGTCCGCATAGTCAAAGCTATGGTTTTTCCAGTAGTGATGTATGGAAGTGAGAGCTGGACCATAAAGAAGGCTGACCGCCGAAGAATTGATGCTTTTGAATTGTGGTGCTGGAGGAGACTCTTGAGCGTCCCCTGGACTGCAAGGAAAACAAACCTATCCATTCTGAAGGAAATCAACCCTGAGTGCTCACTGGAAGGACAGATCCTGAAGCTGAGGCTCCAATACTTTGGCCATCTCATGAGAAGAGAAGACTCCCTGGAAAAGACCCTGATGTTGGGAAAGTGTGAAGGCAAGAGGAGAAGGGGATGACAGAGGACGAGATGGATGGACAGTGTCATCGAAGCTACCAACATGAATTTGACCAAACTCTGGGAGGCAGTGGAAGACAGGAGGGCCTGGCGTGCTCTGGTCCATGGGGTCACGAAGAGTCGGACACGACTTAACGACTAAACAACAACAATTCATAAAAATCAACAACACTACCGTGCTGTAACCCAAAAAAGTAGTAATTAAATACATAAATATTTATTTTAAATCATATTGTTATCATTATTCCTGTTCTAAAAGCACAGATGACTTCTGAAAATGAGGGTCTGGGAATATGAATTCCTTCACTTAGAAAGTGTTTCTGCACCAGGCCAAGACTTTTCAGCTGTTCCTGCAGTAGTTGGTTAATAGTCCACAGCTGTCACCAGCTATTCCCGGCTGCTTGTCTCTCACAGCTTTCCTTTTCTATGTGTGTCGAAATGTCCAAAATTCCCAGAGGAGGTCTGGGCAGTGGGAGAGTAGAATCAGTAGCATCTGAGATAAGCAAAAGGCCCCTGCATGGCTGAGGGCACAGCAGATAGATCATTAATATCCTCTGAGTGAGGACTGGGCTTCTTCTCACCTCAGGAAGACACAGAAGGATGAGCCAACAGCTCATGTCCTGTGGTCTGTTTGGTTCAGCCCAGTGGGTGAGGAAATCTCAGGAAGGGGGCATGATTCCAAATTTCACTTTGGAAAGAGAAAAGCAAAAATGAGGAGTGGATTCTTGTGATTTTTAGAATTTGGTGAATGCAGAGGAAGCAAGATGGAGATAAAAAGCTGTCCTATCTGCTAGTAGGACACCACTCTGCCTGGAGGCCACCAGACTGGTCCTCTGCACATCTTATTAGAATAATATCCCCCGATAGTTGCTTTTCATCCCAGGAATTACAGGAAATAAAAATGTTGAATATTGCTGTCACCAGAAAGGCTACCACAGTCCCAAAATTGTGTGTGTGTTGCTAAGTCCCAGTTTCAAGCTGAAAGTTCCAGCACAGCCTCTATACTGATTGATTATATTTTATTTAAATATTTAGTAAGCATTTTTCTGCTCACCAGGGCTCCCAAAGCAATGTACAATAAAATACAATGAAGATGTTATTTAAAAATAGATTTGAAAGCACAGGGTATAATAGAGTTTTCATTGCTGTCCAGAAGTTCAACCAAGATGGAGGCTTCCTGGAAAGTATCTGTTTCCAAGAGCTACTGTTGTTTAGCCTTTCATAATCTATCAATATTGAGGTTTGCATTTTCCCCTATATCCACATATCTGGCCCTTTATTTATTCATTTATGCTCCATACATCCTGCTACCAAGGAACCCACTACAGTTTAGTCAGAGTTTCCAAGCAGTCATTTAAGGAACTTACAAGGCCAGATCTGCTTTGCTTCATCTTCACCCTGAAGGGGTCAAATGAATACATATAAAAATATATATCTTAGCCTAACCGTAGCCATCTTGCTTTCTGTAACTTGCTTGGCTACATAAATATGTAAACCTATTATATCAGGGTTCCTGCTTAGCAGACAAGAATAGACAAAGGAGGGAGGCTGCCTGAATTACTTTTGCTTGTAACTGACTAGGAATGTGTCCTTGGTTAGTAATAGGAGACCTGGGAGTCAAGCGCACGGGGAGGGATGAGCTAGAAAAAACATCTGCAAACTCTCTATTCCCCCTCCTTCTCATTTAAACTTATAAAAGTATGTTCTGTAAGGAACGTGCGCGTTTCTTCTCCGCACGTTTTCTGCATGTGAAGTTTGCGTCTATTTGCTTGCTTTCAGCTGAAAATAAACAAATATCTATTGGATCTCTCTGTCTCTGGCTGATTGATTAATGCAGAGACAGGGGAAAAACCAAGAAATAGTCCTGGTACCCTTCATCCCAATGTCATGTGACTTCACACCATGACTGAGTGCACTCTCACCCACAGTCATAAATCTACAGGGAACGCCAGAGCTTGGAAAGTTTCTTCCTTTGACAACTCCCAGAATTCCCAGCAGGGCCACGCTGGCTACAGATTTCTGGAGGTTGTACGTACAACCAAAAAAGGAACATTTCCAATCTCTACCTTGCTTACCTTACATTTATCTGCACAGCCTACATGGTGAAGCATTTCACCTCGACTGCTCACACATACGTATAAATAAAGTGTGCAGAACTGTAAGGAAGCGCCAGTAATCCCTACTTTTAATTTCTCAGCTATTTCATTTGTAATATAAAGCACATGGCAAGAGAACCCGACATTTCCATTATGTGCTGTTTGGAAAGGAATCCAATGGCTGAAATCCAGTAGTGAGTATGCTGATTGATTTAGTGGAGATTTGGTGATTCAACCTCTCTTTCTCTTTGTTTTCTGTTCTCAGGAACCAATGCAAATTAATTTTCATGGTGATGTCAAAGAGCAGCCACTAAAGAAATTACTAGTGTGTAGATTTCCGGTATGTTCCTTTCTGGGTCTCTGTAGTGTTTTACAAGCTGAAGCCAGAGGTTAGCAAATATGTTTGTTCATAGGTGTGCTGTTGATCAGAACAACTGTTATTAAAATATCTGGGGCACTCCTGTGTTCACAAGATTAATTTTCTAAATACTTTCTCTGCTTTTTGTTGCTCAAAGAAAATGATACACTGCGATATTAAGACATCTCAATTTTATATTACACTATAAAAATTAATGAAGGATTATTTGGGATGGGGTGGGATTTACCATACTAAATGGGCGATGAAGCAATCAGTGTCAGAATTATTCCGTTCCTTTCTCCATCCTGAAGGCCTGAGAATTATTCATTCATGGCCACCCCTCCTCCCGGTTGTCTAAATCAAAAACTCCTACCAGTATTTCAGTTTTAGATCAGTTAATAGTGGGCCATCTTTCTTGCATTTAGCGCTTGATGTTTCGTTTGATCTTTCCATGGTCAAGTTAGTAACTCTCCGAGGAATCATCAAAGGTACGTGTGTGTATGCATTCATGCACATTCAATTTTGTAAAAACCATAATCAGATTAAAGCAATAATAATAATGCATCCTGAATGCAAATGAGGATACATTGAGCTTTGCTGATCAGGTGGGGAGGGATCACATATGTTTGTTTAGATTTTATATTTCAAGCCCTTGATAGGACTTTCCAAGGTTTCCAAGTTCTTCTTTGTTCATTAGCCTATCCATATGTTTATGATCCAATATCTTAGGGGTGTTCAAGCATTCCTTTCAACATTTCATAGCCAAGGCAGAAGCACCACCTCTGTTAATGTTGATAATTCTGTCTTCATAGTTCTTCATGCTCAGAGTGTTCTGTATTTGCTATGGCAATCTTTAGCCTGCAGTAGAGCGAGGGTTTGGGGAATTGCTCCTTTTGCAAGCTGTGCAGAAGATGATCTGTGTGGAAAATGGATTGTTCCATGTGGATTTCGAACCCAAATGTCTGCTGGGCTATGAAACCAATGAGGTCTAGATGGAGATGTCTAGAGCCAGTGTGGGATGTGTTGGACAGACTATGAGACCAGGACTCAGAAGATGTGGGTTCAAATCCTTGTTCAGCCATGGAAGTCACTGTGGGGGACAACTGTAAATCACTCCCTGAACATCTTACATACCTCAAAAACCCTCTCAGCATTGCTGTAAGTCAGAAGAAACTTGATGATATATAACAATATATATATATCTGGCTAAATCCAACATTAGTCCTACTCAGAGTAGACCCATGAATGGGATTTGTTTGTTACAACCAAATTAAGACCCTTTGATTTTGGGATGCTGCTCTAGGTAGAGTTAATATTGGGTTTAGCACATATAAGAGTAAGGTGGGGCAGCTTGAACAATCCACCTGCACATGACGAAAATGAGACGTAAGAAGAACACAGATATCAGAACATAAATCAATTTACGCCACTTTCCTTTTGGTGGCTAGACATTTTTATTTTTCTGCATAGTCTCTGCATCATATTTTGATAGGCACGTTGTCTCAATAATTCATCATGAAGTATTTTCTTGTTTCTAAACAATTCATTTCAAGCCCTTTCGCCTCCTGCTCATAATGAATTTTAAAAAGTGGCCAGCCATCTACACAATAGATGTGTAAAGTGCTGTTCAGCTATTTCTCAATGAGAATTTCTAGGCTCAAAGCCCAGAAGAGTTATTTCTATTTCTAATCTCAATGACACTATAAATAGCACAAACTGATTCTATGCAATGGTGTTTTTGATTGACAGAAATTCACAGGAGACCTCCGTATCTCATACATGATTTACCACCACTCATTTCTTAAGTCAAAACATATTATCTGCTGTGTAAATTCTTACGTACATTCTGCTTAAAGAAGTGGCCACAACAAGAATTTGAGAAGTTCGTAAGTGCATGTGAATTCTGTTACCTTTGTGATATAGGGACTATTCTAGTCAGAAACTACTTAAACAGTCCCAGGTAAGATGAGGGCATGATAGTTTGTCCCTTAAAATCCACAGACCAGTTAATCATTTTCTTTGTTATTTATATACTCAATGTACTATTTTCTGTGATACAGTTTTTATTGCAGCCATATCAAATGGTTTACACGGCATAACTGCTTGCAATATAAGAAATAAATGATTTTTTAAAAATGTTTCAAACCAAATATAATTAAGTCTCAAACTGCAGTTGCTAGAGAATAAGTTCCACCGTGTTCAGAAGGATGTGCTTCCTAATAAGGATTCCTAATAGGATTTCACTATAAGGGTTTAATGCAACGAAGCCATAACTCTGCAGTGAAGCTGGTGTGATATTTAATTGCTGTGGCTGGAGCCCAAAATTAAGCAACCTTCCTATGACCACAGATAACTTTTACCCATGAAAAACAAAAGCATTCCGTATTTGCTTGGAAATGAGAAAGAATTCTATGTTAAATTTAGGGATACAGCAGGGGGAGGCAGGGTGTTGCAGCTGGTGAGTTTTTGATTGAAATGGGCTGTTCCAGCATGTTGAGTCTGTCAATGATTCTTTAGACCCTCCAAGAGATCTTATCCTCAGATTCTATCTGCAAATCACGTTTTCTTTCTGCAGATGTGCAAAAATGCCTCTGCATGGAACAGGTGTTCCCCCTCCAGCCTTCTGTAGCTAAGCACACCCAGAGTAAGTACAAATGGACTAGAGAGGAAGGTCTAGCCTAGTGCTCAAGACTCAGTGAGCAGGCCTGGCCCATGATGTAAATGGCTGCAGGACTGCCTGATTAAATAAAACACAAAATGAATGAAATTATTGATGAACATGGAGAAAAGCCATCAGTATTTAACCATTGATCTTTAAAGTAATATTTTATTTAACCCTTAACCCTGCTCTTATGGAGGTCAGACAAGAATAGACAGACACAGGATGAGGTAAAAAGAGAAACCTTTTTATTCATACCTTTTATATAGAAATAAATTACTCAGACTTATTCTCCACCACCTCCACCAATAATTTGTCTCTATTTGTTAGCATGGGACATTGAATGTCCGATCTGCTGTTCTGTGCTGCTGTTGAATCTCATGGTCTTGGTCTATAGTGGAGGGAGATGAGAGGTGGCAAATATGGAAAAGCTGTGGCCTCCTGAGGGATGACGCTGTTGAAGAATGAATCTTGCATGCTTCTCCTTTGGCAACTGGGTGTCAATGGGAAGCATGCCCTGTACCTGCTACTAACTCAACTAAAGAGTTTTCCTCGCATGCCTAAGAGTCCTCAAGACCACTCCTCCCTTCCTGTAGTTCCTGAAGCACCTTGACTCACACCTCTATTTTCTGCTCTCCATTGTGGATGTAGCTTTGTAACAAATAAAAGGAAAGAACACAAGTGTGTGCTGCTTCTATACCACCCCATAGTGCTGAAAGCACTCTCTGGGCGGTTGACTTTTTTTTTTTTTTTTTTAATTAGGCTGGCTACACATTGCTTCCCCCTCCCCTCACCAGCAAGTTGGGTACTCATTTTACCAACCTTGGAAGGGTAGAAGGCTGAGTGAACATTCGGCAGTAGCTTAACAGGCCCTGTAACAAGCTGAACATGAAATTCTATTTCAAATTGACAGAAGTACTGGACAACACCAGCAATCATTATGTTAGACTGCACAGGGAAGCCATTGAAATCCACAAACACCAGCACAGCTTCAACAAAAAAGAAGAAAGTCTAAAACTCAACAAAGCCTTGCTCCCAGCACTGAAAAATACAGCCTGCAAAAGATCAATGAACTCTACCCAGCCACAAGGACCGGTGATCAATGCACACAAAAGACCAGCTAACAACACCCATCAATCACAGGGACAGATCATCTCTCCCCCTTATTACAACAATACACCCACAACAAAAAACACGCTGATCACCATAATCACCCAATCTCCTGAAAAGGACAAAAGCTGATCGCACAGCTATAAATACTCAACTATCTCACAAAACTGCACCAGAGCACAGACAGAGTTCTGATTCCTGTCCTCTGAAGATGCCAGCCACGGAGACTGGCGAAACGTTAGGAAGAACAACCTTCAGAACATGGCCAAACAGCCCGAAAAACCTAAAACAACCATCAGATCCCGGCCATGAAAGCCTTCGAGAATACATCCAGATGGATAATTTGTTATTTTCAATGCGAAGGGGAAAGACTGGGCATATCTCTCCACACCTTTTTCTGCACAAATTCCTCCAAAAAGTTGGAAGGCAGAAAAATCATGTGACTAATTTGTGCCTTGGCATGTGTCTAATTAATAGGCTGTCTTTTGGTGGGTGGAAGGGAAGGAGGGAAAGATGCCTCGAGAGAGGACCAAGGTTATGAGTGTTAGGGGTCAAATAAGCTATAAATATGCTTAAATATTTTGCAAGAATGGAGGATAAGGTCAGGACAATTCAGTTTTTCACCACCAGCTCTTCAATGGCAACACAACTTGATGGTAAGCTCTCTTTGAGTAAAAAATGTATTTGACTGCTATCAGAAGGACAACAGAGAGGGTTCTAGTCTAGCCTCTCATGGTCTCACCAAACATGCCTCTGATGGTGGCACTTTTATGTAGAAATAAAAAGACATCTCCCAGCTGTTTCATGTATATGTTTAAAATCATGGGAGAAAACACGTAATTCTAGAGATCATGACATCAGTGGGCACTAAGAACAACTGGAGCCACCACAAAACAGTCCAAATTCCATTCGAGATAGGTGACCGAAAGAATACTAAGATGGATGATTCTGAAAGCTGCTGAAACATCCAATGGAATCAACAGATATATATTCAACCTGCTCAATCGCTCATCTAGATCTTCCACCAGAATGAGCAAGACCACTAGCTAGCTACCTGTGTGTGATTGTTTTTTAACGACGGATTGTTATGCATTACTGCTTTGATTGGATTTTTAGGACTATGTGTTTTCCATTTTCGTATTTTCCATTTCTCAGGGTGGCATTTTTTAAAAATATATATATATTTGTATACTTATGGTTCTTAGCTTAAATATTGCCTTTTAATTATGTAAGATGCCTCTTTACTCATTGTTCTTAGCTCTAAATATTATAATTTAATGTTGTTAACTGCTGTTGTATGCTCATTGTTTTCATCTTCAAATATTGTCTTTCAATGTTGTAGGCTGCCTTGGGTCCTTTTCAAGGAGAAAGGTGGGGTAAAAATATTTTAAATAAATAAAATAAATGAATCTTTCTCTTATAACTAAGCCTGAAACCAGAATTAAATGGATGTACATAAGCTATTTCATATAGAAATTATTGTTCACTGCACTGCTTTCAGAATGATTTAATCATCATCTGCTGAAACTACCATGAAGCTTGTGCTAGACTGGTCTCTGCGCTAGACCAATCTGTGCTACATCTTAAACAATGGATATGACCATGCACCAGTGTTAGTGGTCTTATCACTTCACATATTTATTGCACAGGTTGATATAACGAAGAGTTCTTCGCTAGCTAGAGACATGCAAATTAATTTGGCCACTCTTGAAATTCCTCAGGTGGTTCACCTGACAAAGATCCCCCAATGTCCTCTGAATTTATCATCGGATAAAATGTCAGTGTTAATTGAAGCACACAGCAGCAGCATGGGGTGCACAGAACAGGATGACAGCAAGTCAGAAAGGGCCTGCTTCCTTTTGGATTGGAGTAAATTGTCACTGGCCACAGAGGCACATCTTGGATCGGTGCAAATTTACATCTTAACGGGATATGTCCAAGCCAAATGGCCATCTACAATCATCAGGAATGATCATTATCAAATGGCATTGCTAAAGAAATGGCTGCAGAGGGAAAATGCTACTGAAATAATTTATATGGTGTAATCTTAATCTTTGCTCTTTTATTGTTCTACCCTTTCACACACCTGGGCAATTAAATCTCCCTACTGTGCATCACTGAAACACAAGCATTTGCTCCATAGTTCTTTTGAAATTCAGTATGATAATTAGGGTGGAGAAAATGCCCAAGGGGTCTAATTACAGAAAGGTTCTGCACTTGACAGATACTTAAGAGGAAATAATATTATAGTCAGAGATGCAGATACTGTTTTGGGTGGAGACACATTGGTGTAAAGTAGCCGTGTAATCCCTGTAAAAATGCAGTTTGTATCTGATTGTGGCAGTATTATTACCTTTAAAAACTTTCCTAGTTTTCAGTATGGAAATAGAATTTAATTTAGATACTTGGATTTCATGAAGCTATATCAAATGCATATGGGAGCACCTGAAACGGTTCACGTTTTATCCTTAATGTTTTGCTGGATAATGGCTGTAAACATATACGTACTCAGTATAGAATACATTGAAATGCTGGTGGCCAAGTGACCATGCTTTGCTCAGAGAGTGAATGGAAGGCCAGTTCTGAATGAGATTGTGCTTCCCTAAACATTCAAGCTGCAGTCAAGGGTTACCACTTCATGACTCTCAGAAGATCACCACTACAAGAGTGCACATCCCCACGTTTGCATGGTGTTCTATCTTCTTGATGTCATATGCCTTGCATTACAGAGACATCCCTTTGGTCATTGCCATAATATGGTCTGTGGGCCTGCCTTCAAAGACAGCTTGGACAGCAACTGAAGCTGAAACAAAATATATCAAGAAAACTCTTTATCTTTCCAGGGCACAGTGTTTGCAACTGAGACTGTCTATAGAAGGTTAAGTCAAATGAAAGTTATTAGCATTTAAGCTGCCACAAGACACTTGGTTGTCTACACTCCTCATGGATGAGATCCAACACACATGTCCCCTTGGTTCTAACTAGTTGGTTTAAAATCTGAAACATTTTGGGCATTTCTTACTGGGGAGGGGTCCTTCTTGAAGGGCTGCACTCTTCTAGAGCAGCTGTGCTGGTCTGTGAGTATTCCTGCTACTTATGGATGGATCCGCCAATCATGAACCAGGTTGGACCAGTTTGTCATTTTTGTTTTTGGAAATATTCACATTTTAAAGTCTCCATTTCTTTCTGCTCTATGTATGTATAAACAAGGTGCTGGGGTTGTACACAGCAGACACCTCATGTCCATTTTCCGTTCATGTACTTGGGGGCAGAGGAGAGCAGAAGGGAGAGGAAAGAGTAGGAGGCTGGCTTGGCCAAAAGACTGGCACAGTGGTAGCAGCAGGAAAGAGGGGAAATAGCGGCTTGGCTGATGGGGCAAGAAGATGGGCACAGTGGCAGCGGGTAAGCAAGGAGAGGGAGTGGAGAGAGCAAGACAGGCAGGCTATTGAAATGTCCATGCAAGGTAGTTTTACACAGAGAAAGAGAATGAACGCAGGAACCACGAATGAACATGAATGATCCATCCCCCTTTCATTCATCTGAGTCTCTTTTCAGGAAAACGACAGAAGAAGACAAAGATAAATATAAACTCCTCTTCCGTGTTTATTTTTGTTTGTCCTCGCCTGAAAGTCTCATCCCTAGTGGGTGCCTTTGAAAGTTCCACAGAATGCTGTCTCAGGTGCACTTTAGATGCCACATATGTAAGGTTGCACCAGAGCCAACTTAACTGGCTTCCAGTTGCTTCCTGCTCAATCTAGGGGTGTTGGTTTTGATATATCAAATCCTAACAGCTGGAGAGGATAGAATATTTGAAATATTACCGCCTTCCTTATGTAACTCTCTGGATTCTAAGATCCTCAACAGGGGTCATACCATATAGCCTACTATGCTGAAATGCTAGAGGGTGGATACTTGAGACAGGGCTTTTGTGTGTGTGTGTGTGTGTGTGTGTATGTGTGTGTGTGTGTGTGTGTAGAAGCACCACAGTTGTAGATCCAGCGGAAGTCAGCGTGGTTTCATCTCTCCTAAGCTTTAGGTGGGCAGCCTAGGCGCACCTTTGGTCTCCAGTTTTTGTATGCTTGTTTTAAACTGGCTTTTAGGAACACACAGATCTACTTTTAAATAATTTTTTTTTAAAAAATGTAATGCTTTTAACTTGTTTTTAATCATTTTAATCTCTTGTAAATTGCTTTGGGAGCACAAGGCGATAAAACAAAGGCTTTCAATGTACGAATTAACTGCTGAAACGTTTGGCAGTGAAGTGGCACAAGTTAAAAGGTTAACACAGACATTTTCTATTGCACACCATTGTATGACTCTGTTTGAGAGAGGAGATGCTTGCTGTGGCTTCTTCACTTGTGGCAAATGAACAGCAGCCAATGACCAGATGAATTATGGGAAGAGAGATAGAGCCTACCAATTTCGAACTAGTAGCTCATTGAGAAGACACATTGGTTCTTTCAGGTGTTGTGTTGGTTGTGTCGATTATAGTATAAATGAGATAGGCAGACAGACAGATAGATGGATGGATGCTACTTAATGCCATTTAAGTTCAGATCTAATGAAGATTTCTGCCCACACTACCCCAATTGTCTTCTCTCTTAAGAAATCAACATTTCTTTAAGAAAGGGATCAAAATGTTCAAAATGATTGGAGAAACCCTTGAAGAAGCTCTTTATAACCATTAAAAACTTTAAAAACATTCTTGTTTGATGGATCTCTTCAAAATCTGGAATAAGCCCTAGAAGTGATCTTCTGCTGGATTTCTCTGTTGGGTTTATTTATTTGTTTGTTTGTTTGTTTATTTATTTATTTTTGAGGGGTGGCTCATCCAAAAGGAATAGATATCAGTTGAAGGTTCTCTGACAAAGTGTACATCTGCTGCTAATTCACCTGAGAAATCAGTTGCCTTAAAAAACCACTGCTTTTAAAATCTGGAGGAAACACTAGAAATAATTTTCTGCTGGATTATTGTGCTGGATTTTCCCTTTGTTTAAGTGGAATGGCTCTAAACTGAAAGTCTGCCATTATGGATGCTCTTGCAAGCTGAACTTTGCCACCAGTAAAAGGTGAAGCAAATAAACAGAAAACTTGCTCACCTCCTGGAGATGGTTTTTAAGAACAGAAAAACAGTGATATTTTTTGGTCAAACTTTGTCACAGTTGTTATTCCATTAAGCCCTGTGTTATCTAGATAATGGTGAAAAATACCTGCCTCCTCAGTCCACATAAAGTGCAAAACATTTTCCATCTTGTTGAGCCCTAGGTAATCATGACAGCTGTCACTAAGAGCTATTTTATTACAAGGGTCCAAAGCATGAACTGTGAGCAAAGGGATTGCAAGTTTGGAAATCAGTTCATCATAAAGCCATAAGTACATGGTTACTCATTTGGATTAACCCCCTTCCCCACCTTCAGAGAGAAGTGATAACCACAATAATCTTCATCAGATTCTGGAAAGGAGTAGGAACAAGATATTTGTGGACTTGAATGGCTTTGAGCATATGAAATCCTTAAAAGAAATCCTAAATAATAACATCAGCAGCATCAGTTCAACATTTATATAATACATTTAGTTCAGATGGCAGATAGTAATACTTTATCATTGTTTTCACTGAACTTTATGAGAATGATACAGAATTTGCACCTATCACCTTCCCAATTTCACAGATAGAACTGGTCCCCAAAGACAAGATGAGAGGTGGGAGTGGAAATGAAGGAGGGCAACAGCAGCAAAAGATGAAGAAGAGAAAGTGCACCAGTGAAGTAGCTAAAGCTGGATTACTGGTTTTGCTTGCCAAAGAGTACAATATAAAAGAATTAGATGAAACAGGTTTGATGAGAGAGATCCGGTGGCTTTCTAGATAAAAGGAAAAGGCTCCATCGAAGGACCTGCTGATAATTCAATAATAGCTTCGTCTTTGAAAATGGGAATCTTAACAGGTGAAGTAGTGTGCTAACAGCACCTTGAGCACCATCCCTTTCTTATGTTACTTTTGTGAAGAAAATAGGTGCAAACCACCGTAGCATTGTTCCAGAGTGCCCCTACTCAAGCAGAAAGAGGACATAAAGCCTGCCCTTTTCATGTCTGGGTTTGTGGGAAAATACAGCTGGTTGCAAGTGCTAAGAAGAATGAAAAGATGTGTTTTGCTGTGGCACTTTCCACCTTACAAGCCAATTATTTCCTTTTGTAAGGTCACAATTGCCTTACATGACTCTGTCAGATATTTCCAGGCTGCCAGATATTTCCCATGTAATGTCGTCCATATTCTCTCTGTCGTCACAGTAAAAGGGAAAAGATGGAAGGTGAAACAGCTTCAAATGCCTTACCCTTCAGATCTACTTTAAAAGGAGGGCGGGGTGTATGAACATGTAACACAAGACATGCATCTGAAAGGCAAATGCATTTACTATTTTTAAAAAAACAACTTTTTACGCACTTCTAAAGTCTCCAAGAAGGATGACACCGGCGGTAAAAAGAAAAGTTGTGAAATACTACTACTACTACTACTACAACAACAACAACAATAATTATTATTAGTAGTAGTAGTTTTATTAGTAGTAGTTTTATTATTATTATTATTAGTTTTATTTATATGCCGCATTTCTCCCAACAAGGGACCCAAATAATCTATAATAAAGCCGAGGATATTAAACAAGAATCAGTATAAAAAAGTTAATAACTCAAATACTACTACAGGCTGAGAAAGGGGCAAGGGGAATAAAACTTTTAAATCGAAATCAGGGACATAGAAGGTTCCCCAAATGGGCTTCTTAGTGGTGATGGTGGATGGGCCAAAATGCAAAATGAATACATACCTACAGTCTCCCCATCCATCCATCCATCCATCCATCCATCCATCCATCCATCCATCCATCCATCCATCCATCCATCCATCCATCCATCCATCCATCCATCCATCCATCCATCCATCCAACAGTGCAAACAATTATAAAACATGCATCACAGGCATATGCACACTCAGTGCCCATCCAACGTTTACCAAGAACACTCACCAGCTGCAGAAAGTGTTGCCTAGGGAGGAAAACAGCAATTTCCCTTCCATGGAAATGGTGCTTTCATTCTGTGCCACCTAGTGGTAAATGTCTTTTTCTACCTATCATCTGCCCCCCTCCCCTCCTCCAGTATATATTGCTTGGTTGCCTGGATGTTACAGGCCAGTGGTGGGAAAGGAGAACTGAGGAAGGGCTAATGTCTCGGGAAAAGCCCAGCAGGATGGATGAAGAAACCCTGCTGGCTACACCGAATGAGTGGTGGTAGTTCTTTCTTGCTGATCTATGTGCTAATAGGATTTGTGCCCAGCAAATTATTCCATGGATGGAGTTCCTAAAACAGACCTGATTGACACATTCCAGTTCACTGCTTCTAGGCATATCTGCTGCAAGGAAATACCTCCCTGCCTCTCAACTCTCAGTTCAGAGCTCAAATCTGACTTTATATCTTCTGAGATGGCCATCTGCAGGCTACGACTAGCCTCCTCCATACCTGCGCTGTTGGCGTAATAAATAAATAAGAGGTGGCTGGAAGGTTTAATTATGTGATACACTTTGAATAGGTACAACACCCTGTATAAATACAAAGTATTATTGGTTCCTCCTATTGCCCTCTTCATAGAATGGAAGCTGCAACTAAATACCAGTTCTGAGCAGAAAGACTTTCTGTCGTTCCATTGCTCAACTTGTCTGTGCCTCCAACAAACTGGAAGTCCTGCATTCTAATAATCAGTAATAATCATGTGCCATCAGGTCAATTCTGACTCATGGCGACCCTTTTCAGTGTTTTCCATGAGAGTACTCAGAAGTGCTTTACCCTTCTCTTCTTCTGAGGGGGGGGGGGCATCCTGGGAGTGTGTAGCGTGCCCAAGGCCACACAGGCTGGCTCTACTCACAGGAGGCACAGTGGGGAATTGAATTCCCAACCTCTGGCTTTGTAGCCAGATAACCTAACTCACTGAGCTATCCAGCCAGCTCCTGCATTCTAAGCAGAGGCATTAATAAAAATTACACAAGTATGAAACGTTAACTAACGTATTTTCATTGTAAGTGTTTTGACTACTCCGCGTGTCAGTACTTTCCTTTGGAACAAAGCTTAAGTGAGCTGGCAATGGACCTAAAAACATTAAATAGTAGAAAATTTTATGAAAGGTAGGTGAGCACTGGAGTGTTGTTGATCCTTCTTCATTACTTTATTTAAAAAAAATGCCTGCCATTTGATTTGAAAATGAGTATTTTCCTATTATGCTATTACTAAAGGGATTTTGTGTGTGTGTACAAAGAGGACAATATAGTATCCCTGTTTAAAGAATCCTGCTGCAGACTGTGCTTCATTCACCTGAAGGCATGTAGTGCAATAATGGGTAGAAGATGTTACTCCATTAGTGGTAGGGATTTCCCAGGAACTTCTAGCAGAGCTCAGAAATTGGAGCTAACCAGCTCATATACAGTGTACTTATTGGACATTGCTAGTTATCCATTGCTGATTTTACTGTAGTGCATGCAGTGTGGGAAGGAAAAACTCTAGTGCAGAATAAAGTGCAATGCCAAGAGTGCCAGCATGTATATTTTTAATGATAAAAAGGCTGAGTGCTTGCCAGCAGCAGCTTGCTGTCAGTAAAAATGAATCTGAGACGGATGCCAACTGCGTCAACAGCTTGAGCCCTATAAATTTTTTATTAGCCAAAGACACAAATCATGACAAAAGTACATAGGTACAAGCACATCAAAGGATGCCATTATTATATTCAAACTCAAAGTATAAAGCTATCAAATGATACGTTTCCCAGGCAGGCTATTACATCTCCTTTGTAACACACCAAAATGAGCCCATTTGATGTTGCATTCTTCAAAAAGTCTATTCAGGGAAAGGCTATTTGCTCTTTTCCTTAAACTTAATTATGGGAGGAGTGGGCAGAAGATAGGCCTGGGTTGAGCCAGTGGACCTCAACCAATTTTGATGGATGCCCTGTGAGATCTGGTTGCTGAGGTCCTTGCAAAGAAGGCTCAGTTAGGTGGGTCTGGTTGACTCCAGTCAGGAATTTCCTCTGTAAGAATGCATATGCAAGATCACTCAAAACAGATAGCTTCTGACCTAAGAAGGAAGATATCTGAGTGGATGGTCCTGCTTTATGGTGAACCATGGGGATCCATTGTGATGAAAGATAGACCACATAAGACTGATGGTAACTCACTTCTGATATTTATCCATTCTCAGTATCATGTTAACAGCAGACTAACTATGCAATTCTAAACATGTTTGCTCATAGGAGCAACCAACCAAATTCAAAAGACTCTTATTCCCTTGTGAGTGTGTCTAGGATTGCATGCTAGAAAGATTTTCAACTCGCAGTTAGGGATGCCAGAGGAATCCTTTTTTTTTTTTTTTTTTTTTTTTTGGTGAATTCAACTATGAACTGATCTGATCCATTCCTCCTGGATTTAACGTGTGGATCAGAAGACAGTGACTCACCATTTTTTCCACTGAATTCACACAGTTCTTGGCTCAAGGGACATATCGAAATCTGTCTTAACTGCAGATACTGAGAGAAAATGGATTATGAAATGCTATTTTGAGAGAACATACATTTTACATTGTTGAAATGCTACTTTATGGTGTCTTTAAAAATAGTTAACTATTTTACAAATTAACACAAAAACAAGATAGAAAGAATATATAAGCAAAAACGTGTATAAGTTAGAAGGACTTGAAACAGACTGAAGTCTCAATCGTTACACACAAAGCACCAGCCGTAGGATAAACAAAGCCCTGGGCAAGGAGCACCTTTGGTGTCCCCCCTGCCTATGGTCAGTTTTGTAGGCGTACCAAAAGAATTTCTGTTGCTGCCCTGTACACACAAGCATGTAAAACACCAGCTCGTCTCAGGCTATGCTCCTTCAATTAGCCACACTAACAGAGGTTTTTAAAACAATTTAATTTATTGGCTTTTAAAAACAGATGTTTACGTATACATGCACTACACACAAATTCCAACAGAATCTTCATTAACGTAGAATTACCCAGTGCTAGTGATCCCAGAAGATGAGCATATGATCTGTACTATGGTTGCTGGGAGAGGACAGAAGCAAGAACAGCTGGGATGTGGCTGTTGTCCCCCTGTGCCAAAACATTTTGACTTTGGACTTGATGAAATGGTGAAGCAAAAGTGTGAGTGAGTGCAACACATACAATGGAGAAACATGTGTATCCTTTAACCCAGCGGTTCTTAACCTTGGGTAACCCAGGTGTTCTTGGACTGAAAATCCCAGAAGCCCCAACCAGCATAGCTGGTGGTGAAGGCTTCTGGGAATTGCAGTCCAAGAACACCTGGGTTACCCAAGGTTAAGAACCACTGCTTTAACCTCTCAGGTAAATTAATGTTGTCATGCCCACTCCACAGAGTGCAAGCTAGAAAGCTATCTTCCAATTTTCCCAATCCTTTTTTGGGGGTAGGCAACCTGAGGAAGAATAGACCAAAATCTCTATGGACATGATGTGTGCATGTTTCCCAAAAGATGTCTCCTAGCCTTTTGAAATAAGAGAGAGAGAGAGAGATAGCTGGGAGTTAGCAAAGATTGTCACTGAAAATCAAGGACAAAATCATCCGTACTATGTGAAAGAAAGCAGTGAAGAAAGACAGGGATTAAAATCAACTCATTTGAAATGTGGTGTTGGAGGAGAGCCTTATACCACAGCCAGCCAGAAAGGCAGAAAAGTTGGTGCTCCATCAAATCAAACCTGAACTCTCACTAGAGCACAAAAGAGTAAACCGAGACTATCCTATCATACACATATAATAAAAATACAGAACTGACCAAGCAAAAAAACCAGTAATTTCACAGCTTAAATGAGCAAACCTCTGAATATTTCTTCTCTATTCTTTTAAAAGTTATCTTTTAAAAATAATTTTACAACCAGACACAGAATACATTTCACAAAACAAATGCCTGTTTGGTCAGGAAAGACTCTCCTGAGAGTCAACTAATTGGGTCCTGACTGACACAATCAAAAGTTCAGAGTGTCCCAGACCTGGAGCTGATCTCCTCTTTGAAGACTTGTGTCAAGACCCTGGTCTCAGAAATCCTGAGAGAATGTACACTGAAAGCACTCAGGGCTGGGACAAACATAACTGCTCTGTGCTTTTCTAATGCAGAAACACTTGGAATATTCCTTACAAAATTGTATGCTAATTCTCTGGAGATACATGGCAAAATGTCCCCTTTTCTGGAGAAAAGCCATTCCATTCTCTTTCGAGATAAGCAAGATTGTTGTGTGTTTTGTTGTTGTTGTTGTTCAGTTTATTTGATCTGTTTTAAATCTGAGGACATTTAGGACCGCTTGTTCCTGTACGGCGGAGGGGGGGGGAGTTTTACATTTTAAAAATCGTAACATGAAAATCCTTTGCCCAAACTTTCCCAAATTTGGCACAATGCAACAGCAGACTGTTTGTTACATCTGTGCCATATTTGGTGCTGATCTGAAGTCCAGTTTCAAAGTTATAATTTTTTGTTTGGGCTGCCCCCATTTTTAGAATTGCCTTGTATGTTGATTTAGTCTGCTGCACAATAATAATAATATAATAATTTATCCAACCTATTCTTTACTGGATTGAATGCACACCAATGGCTTAGACAATCATGCCTCAAACTGGCATTGATTCTGCTTCACACATCACTATGTAAAGCAGTTAGTGGGAAGGAGGTAGAGAGTAGGGGGCTTTCTAAGCAAAGGTCTTCCCTTCTTTTGGCTCTCTCCTAATGCACCACTGGCACACAGGCCCCCAATAGACTACCCCTGAAGAAATATGGCCTTTGACGGGGGCGGAGTGGGGACAAGACAAAAACAAAAATCCTCCAGATTGTACAGCACAGTCATATGTATGTACAACATGGAAGATTTGCATCATGCATGCTGGCCAATTCAGGGGGAAATGGAAGGAAATCACATTTCCAGTGTAAATGACCTTTTTTCTTCTGCATGAATGGAAGGCTTAATAGATTATTGCCAACAACATTATTATGATCCTTTCAAATGATTCTGATAGAGTTGTCACTAAAATTTCACTTAAAGTCCAATCAGAAGTGAATTGGGGTGTGACTTCTCTGGTGAAAGACCCAGAGCTTGGAAATTGAGTTTTTGAAAGCAATCCATTAATTGTAATGCATTAATAATCCATTCTTTTTACAATACCTCAAAGTAAATCATTACAATTAATGCTGGGGGGGGGGGGGAAGGAGTTTAATAACTTGCTTTCACCTGGGGGTGATCTTTAGGATCTATAAGAGAATGCACAAATCCTGAACAAGTCTACTTAATGTGCTTCTGCAATGACTAGAAGCCCTTTAAAGGGTAACTAGAAACAGTTACTCATAAAACCAGCAAAAGATAGTGCCATTCCAATTTGTTACATTGCTTTACAAACATAACTTCATTACCACTTCACAACAAAGAAAGTAATTAGCTGCAGGTAACTGTATTAAACTCATTACTAGCAAGCTCTGGCAATATCTTAGGAATTTCAAGGAGATCCATGAGCTTCAATAAGACTAGAAACATCTCAAAGGAGAATGTCATCTATGCCAAATTTGAGAATTCAAAGAAAGCAACATCTGTCTTTTAGTGACACCAAAATTAAAATCTTCTCTGTCTTTTCAAGCAAAACTCAGTATTCTTCAATCTTTCATTTTGTGTTTTAGTGATTTGTAAGTTGAATGACTCAACCATAGTAGATATAGAAGTGGTTCGGGTGAGGATGCTTTTGGTACACACACGGCTAGTTTAGACTTTTCTTTCATTATTATTGTGTTCGTGGTATTTATACTGCTTGGCTATGATGCTTCACAGTAAATCCATGATCCACTGATATTTATCTAAGAGAAAGGTCATCAAGCTAGATGCTGTAGAATAAATGTGCTTTAAGATAGCCAGTGGGAGGATATGCTTACATCTTGTATGTAGGCATCTTGGAGGGAGGATTAGCCTTCCCATCTCATGGTTCAAAAGCCATATTATACTAACATGGTACCCTTTATTTGACCAATCCCAAATGCATAAAAATGCAAAAAACCAAAAACAAAACAACAACAACAAAACTTTGAGACCTTCAGATCTCATCATTAACAGGCAAGTAACAGCTACTTGTCCAGAACAGCAGAAAGGAGATGAAATGAGACAATTTAATAAATAAAAAGATACTAAAAGTGAATTTAGGTGGTGGGTTCATCTTCACTGGAGGTTTTTAAAACAGAGGTTGAATGACCATGTGTCAGGGGTACTTTTACAGTTTTACAGTTTTCATGCTTCACCCAGTGGGTTGGACTTGATGTGACTCTTCGGGATCTCGTGATTCTATGCTTTTATAATTTTTAATTCCCAGTTAATATATTGTGAGTGCTTTCTTATAAGTACTCTTAATTCTAACCCTCACTGATGAAAATGTCATAGTGTTAAGTTATGTTTTAATTATATTTTGAGCAGTGTGTTCCTCTTTTTATCCTAGTTTTGAATGACTGGTTAAGGCATTTATCTAAGAAACAGAGAGCAGGAGCTGGTAAGAAAATATGCTTCCACTAGTTAAACATCTAATTTTAACTTGATTAATCTACTGAACAGAATGATTAAATATTTAATTTCTCATACGGATACTATAGGATAGAATATAGAGAAGACGTTTAAAGATAATATCATGAAGGAAGAATCAAAGAAGAAAGAAAACAGGCTTTTTTCACACATTCAGAAGGACATTGCCTCAAAGCATAAATTGGGAAGTTGACTCATTCTTGTCTTCTTTCTTTGATTCTCACTGTACACATTCAGCAGAAGTTCTACACAGATACATTAGCTGAAGTAAATGGGGGTCAGCCGAGTAGAGTCCAGGAACTACATCCTTTGGGTTTTTCCTGTCTTCAGACCTCCATGACTTGCAACCACCCTTCCCCCCCCCCCCCATAAACCAGGGCTGACTGAAAAATTGGGTGTTTGCCCCCACGCCAGGATCTATGGGTCAAATCAAGCCTTATTTCTCTCTAGAAGTGAAAATGATGAAACTGAGCCTATCAAATTTTGATTGAAGGGCAAGATTTGAAGGGCAAGATTTGCTGGAAAAGATAATAACAGTAAGCAAAGTTGAAGGTGGAAAGAAAAACGGAAGACCAAATATGAGACTGATTGACTCAAAAAATGAAGACTTGGCCTTACGTTTGCAGGATCTGAACAGGACTGTTAATGATATAACCTGCTGGAGGTCACTCGTTCATAGGGCTCCCATACGTTGGAGGTGACTTAACCTCGAACAACAACAAGAACAGTGGGTGGGTGGGGAGATAACACTGACATAGACAGTTGTACCACCTGGAGGTTTATGGGGGGTGTCTACCTATTTTTAGGCCCAAAAATATTTTTCTAGAATGGAGGGGTGGCTCTAAGCACTCCAGGAGATATTCAGGGTTGCACTTGGTATATTGTGGGGCTACATGTGGCCCACAGGGCACACATTTCCAACCCGTGGTTACTTTAGATGATACCTGAAGGAAGTGATCTGGTCCAGCAAGTGGCTCTGCCCTTACTTCAACTGGCCTGAGTAATCCACAAAGTATAAAAAAATCAACCAGAGGATTTTGGCCCATCTGACGGCATAATATATAATGATTCTCCTACATGGAGCCCCAGATGTTCTTAGATTAGAACAGTTAATGGTTGAGCTTCTGGGAATTCTACTCTAAAGACATCTGGAGCCCCAAGTTGGGGAACCTCTTGCATACTTTATAGCTTCATTGGGACTGGCAATTTTTATGTAGATCTGTGAGGATGATATGGTGTGTGGCATACTATGGAGAAATATATGTGATGCACTGTCAGGTTGGAACTCACTTAAAGCTACTCTTATAAGACTTTCTGGGTGACTGAGATATTTCAGGAGTGGTTTTACCAGTCCCACCTCCCCCTTGAGTTTCCATGGTCAGGCAAGCATTCAAACTCAGGTCTCCTGAATCTTAGTCTATCATTCTACCCATTAGAGAGTAGTTCTTTAGTTACAGACATAGTACTGTTCAGGATTCAAAATGGATGCAATGTCTTCTCAGCACTACAAAGATCCACTTGTTTATTGAGTATATGCAACTTCCCTTCATGTATGACTCATACATACAGGAGGTATACACCTACCCTGAAAGGGTTTCTGCTGGTTCTACTGCCCATGTTACAATTAGACTTTCCATTGTTGTGATGTTGTCAGAGGCTATGCTGATAACAACTGTCAACAAGCTTCACCCTTGCAATTTATTTGCTGGCAAGGCAAGGCTGAGCACTGGGTTGTTAGTTCTCAAGAACAGATAATTAAACCTTGATATGTCAACAACAATTTGTGTTTCCCATTGTTCCCAGCAGGCCTCCTCCTATGGTTTATTAGGGTAGCCTTCAACCTGCTTTAACAGCTGGAGTGCTTAAAACCTGTCATCTCTTATTTTCAATAATCAGCACTTTGCAACGTGTGTGTGAGTGATTATAAGCACGATTCTGCACATGGTTAGCTGTGGCTTCCTGATTGTAGCTACTAGATGCCTAACATAGCCCTGATGGGGTAAAAAAAAATCTGCTTACTGCAACAGAAGATGCACTAGCTGCATCTATTTCATGCTGTCACTGAACAGAATGTGTTTCCTCCAGAAGAACACTGATAATTACTGGATTATGCATATGTTTCTAAGAAAAACTGTGGAACATTTAGGTTTACTTCAGAAATACTACAGTGCCTGTGTTTTCCCTAAATGAGGAGGTGTAGCACTACCTGGATTTGGCTTCATTTGGATAACGAAGCACTTGCCAAACGTTGAGACAACATTTTTATAGTATTTGTTTTATCAACAAATATACAAACAAAACAGAACCTCAGGCATTCTAGGAAAACAAACATTTTTCTACCTCACATCTGTACCTATAGCCTCACACCTTCAGCCAACTCATAACTCTCTTTGCTTCTAACCTGTCCAGGCATTCAGAGAACAGAGGAAATAAAATATGTACAGCTTGTGGGGAAGAAGTGCTGGCCCCACCTCAATATTTACATCTGTAAAGTGAATCACACCTTCCACTAAGCTTTGCCCTCAGCTTTTGAAAGTCCTCCTTTCCTTTCGAGGAGAAAGGCGGGATAAATAAATAAATAAATAAATTATGTTTTTCAAACCAATTTTGTACTGAGTAGTGAGCACATGTGTAGTATGGCACACCATTTGCTTCATTAAATTCATTTTTGTCCCTCCTACAGCCCTTATGTGTGCACAGTGATGTGGCACTATCCTCAAAATGCACTGATGTTATCCTGAAAAATATGCAGAAAGTTGCATGCTATAATATATTAAGAGAATGTCTCGTCTGGAAGCTAGTCCCTTTTCATAGAGCTAATGTAAATGTACAGAACCTTGAAACGGGGCATTTTTCATCAACCCAGTAATGGTTTAGCTGGAAAAAGGGTTAATTCTCTGGCAAAGTAGCCTGATTAATTTACACACTACTCACAGATATGCCTCTTGGTTTTTATAGTGATTTCTTTAATTACACTTTTGCAAACACAGCCAAACTATGTACAATATTTACCTGAGAGACTCATATGACTGTCTTTTGAGTAAATATATAACTATTCTTTTGTCTAATTGCATATTTACCTGAGCAACCCAGTTGCTCTGGATAAACCATTCTGGCCTCCTGAGTCTTAAAACAGAAAAGCTTACTATCTATTTCTTAATTATGGGAATTGGATGTGTTCAGATAACTTAAGAAGGCCTTACCTCTGAAGGATAGATAGTTGGGGATTTCAGAAATATATACACAAAACTAGCGTAAGACTCCTGTCTTTTTCAAAGCCAAGGCCTACCTGAAGCCCTCATGGTTCAGATGCTGCCCAAAATTAAGCTGCTAAGAACCTGGGCTGTTAATTCAAGGCCACTCATTCATGGGGCAGAGGCCACTTGATGGCACATAACAACAAGAACCACGAGGAGATGTCCCATGCAGAAGCAACCCATAAGGCATAATCCAGTTACTGGTGCCATGACTAAAGGCACACCACTGAATGAATAAATGAATCTATCTGTATCCGTGAGTGTGCAGATACACGTGCTAAATAAAGAAGCTACCCTTGCATAACAAACACGACTGTTATGGAAAGCAAACCTATCATCATTTCCTCCCACGTGCTGTTTTCCATCCTTAATGGAATGGTGTGAGGTTTCATCATGCTGCACCAGATTTCATAGTACACACCTATTATAGTAGGACCACAGTATCCGCGGGGGGTCATTTCCAACCCCCCCCCTCCGCAGATGCCAAAAGACACGGAAGTATTAAACGCTTAATGGACCTCCGAATGGTCTCTGGCTCCCTCTAGTGGCCGGTTCTGGTAAATACATCCAGAAGTTATTTATTATTTTCAGGCAGCAGATAAGTGGATCAGTAGATAATGATCCTGTGGATAGATGGTCCTACTGTACTTGTTTCTATTCTTGGGCTAGGCTGTGAAGTGAGCAGAGCTGGTTCAAAAGTTAGACAGAATGATACATCTGCCTCATGGAGCTGATGTGAAGCCATCCTATGGCTGGTTCTCCTGAGCCCCTGATGGATGGTTATTGAAGGACATAATTTCTTGTGTTCCATATCCCTTACAGTGGCCTGCTGTACTTAAGTACCGTGGAAGACACTGTCACACTGGCTAATATTAAAGCAGAATTCAGCTGCCAGTCCAGCTGACAAGTGAGGGAATCATCTCATCCTTTGCCTTGAGCAGTAAAATGTCTTCTGGCTGCCCTGGAGATACAGTTTTGGTCAAAGCATGGCTCACAGTTTGGTCAAATGCTTTGGCTCACATGCTTTGGTCAAAGCATGGCTCACAGTTCACATTCAACTCCTCCATCCAATCCACTCAGAACCACCCCAATATTTAACTTTTAGAAAATCACTACAGAAGATCCACCAATTACCAAAAGAAGTCTGCAAGTCTACAGTTTCCCAACATCAGATTAAAACTTACAATGTGACTTACTACAGTTTTCTTTCTTTCTTTCTTTCTTTCTTTCTTTCTTTCTTTCTTTCTTTCTTTCTTTCTTTCTTTCTTTCTTTCTTTCTTTCTTTCTTTCTAAAACAGCATTCAGGACCTTAACCATATCAATCAATTGTGGAAGTGTTTGTACAATTTAATACTACTTTGGGGGATCTGATTTCTTTCTCTCCTGGTTCACTTGGAGTCTGTTCTTCTGTTTACATGTCTCAGTCATGAGAAGCCGTTTAGGCATCAGATGGTATTGCTATGACTGTTTCTCCTGTCTTATTTAACTAAGTCACAATCATAAAACCTATATAAACACTCATTTACTTTGTTTTAAATTGAGTCAACTTCATTGAAAGAAGTTGCCTGAATTTGAATTTTAGAGAATGAATATTTTAGCTGTTAAAAATTAAAATAAAAGTTTAAAAAATTATATTCCTGTACGTATCCCTTATCTGTAAACATTGTAGTAATGTTCATGTATTTACAAATATATAAATACATCAGCCTTTACATTTCATTGAAGTCCTCATGTAATCTTTTTTTTTTTAATTAGTGGGGGGATGAAGAAGAGCTAATTACCCGCCTTGGCCAGGTCAACTCCCACATTGGTCACACCCTTTTGGGAGTGTGCCTCCCTGCAGCTGCTGGCCAGTCTGAAAAATGGCCCTTTTCCTACTAAAGTGCCCATCCCTCTTTTAAATGAAAACATTTCCACTTAGCAGAAGCAGAAATACTTCTCACTGGAAAAAGGTGGGATACAGAGGGAGCAAAAGTCACCTCAGGTGCTTCTGAATGGGGATTCCTGGGTGTGTCTCCAATAGAAAAACTACTAAGTCCTCAACAGATCAAACCTTATGAACTTAAACTGGAATTATTCCCATATGAACCTATTCTTTGATTACAATCTTACATAGTTGTATAAGTTATATGTGGACAACTTGTTTCTGATATAGATGACCTTATGGATTAATAACTTCCACAAAATCCTATCATTAACAGCCTTGCTCAGATCTTGCAAATTGAAGGGTGTGATTTCTTTAGTGAGTCAATCCATCTCATGCTAGGTCTTCCTCTTTTTCTACTGCATTCAACTTTTCCTAGTATTATTGGCTTCTGCAGTGAGCCCTGTCTTCTGTTTAAAAAAACAGTTTCAAAAATTATTTTAAGCAGCCAGTTCCTTTCTCTCCTGCTTCCTACTTTGGTTTGGCATCTCACAATTCTATCACAGAGACAGATTTTAAGTGTGATGCAAATAAAATAATATTATACACCTTTACAAGTACTCATAGATGTTGTTGTTATGTGCCATCAAGCTGTAACTGACGTATAGTGAACTTTATAGGGTTTCCAAGGTAAGTGAGTGGTTTTACCAGTTCCACACCCCCAGTGAGCTTCCATGGCTGAGTGGGGAATCGAACCCAGGCCTCCTGAGTCCTAGTCTGTCACTCTACCCACTACACCACACTGGGTATTGATAGATACATTACATAAATTTGAAGTAGTAGAGCATTATAAAAACAACAACAGCAAAACAGTAACAATGCATAATAATAAAGCTATCTTAAAGATTGTTACTGCTTCCCAAACCTACCTTGAGGAGTTTTAAATATACCATTTGAAAGATAATTATTGATCGCCTCCTTCTAACCAAACCCTTCTAGGCCACTGTTCTCTTTTTTGTATCATCAAACACTGCCTGCATGAAAGGAAAGGGGAAATAAAATATGGTTTACCTATCTCAAAGTCAAGTTTTCCCATCACTGAAGTTGTCTGACTAAAAAGTGCAGATACAACAGGCACACCAAGAGGGGAGTGATTAGATTTGCCCAACACCACTGCTTCCTTCATGTGAGCAGTGGAGAGAGGTCCCTGCTTCCATGTAGGCTTCACATGTGAACAAGAACCCCACATCTCTGGTGTTTTTGCTCACGTGGCGAGCCTAGCCACGAGTAGGAATGTTTTCTCTTGAGACTTGGTGCTGTTCACATAGAAAAAGCAATGGGGGAGGGTGGCAAGTCTAACCACATTCTCTAAGCATCTTGTAGAAATCGTATTCTGTAGTGCCTGAATAGGGCTAAGGTGTATATGTGGATCCTATAAAGAAAAGATTGATCAACTAAGGAGAGATGGGAGTTTCTAACTTGCCTTCTATGTTTTTTCTTCTATAAAAAGTGGATAGTTAGAAAAAATCCAAAGCTATTTCCTGAAAACTCACAGACCTAGTATCTTTTTATTGAAGTGCAATTATCTGAAATGTACTTTCAAGAGGATTTAGCATCTAAATTGCATCAAAATATAATTACACTTAATTGATACAAAACCAGAGATGACTGAAGTGCCACTAGAAGAACTGATGGTACACAAAAACACATACTGAAATGCTGATTTACAAATCCCATGAAGAGGAAACTCATAACAACATGCTCCTTGCAAAAGTATTCTTGAGCTCTAATAGAAGCATAGGATACATAAAATAAGAGGCAAAAGCAGAAACACCAGGGATCAGCATCAACTGATTCTTATGCACTATTTGCCATAGTCCAGAATTGAGGAGGGCAGTAGATATGCCATTTCAGATTTCTTGGACTACAAATCCCATAATTCTCCGTTCTGGAACTTCTGCCTGATAAACAAACACATGGCAAACACCTAGATGTGGCTCACCTGGGAGAAAGGCCTAAACAGGAATGTTTTTAGGCTTAACTACATGTGGTTCCACCTAAATTTATTGTTCCTGCCCTGGTGCTAGTAGGGAGCTTTCTTTCTGAACAGGAAACTAGGTGGAGCTAGGCCTAGCTAGGCCTCAAATCCTTTCAGTTAGGCCTTTCTCCTAGGTGAGCCGTATTAGTGAGTCTGCCTGTCAAGCAGGTCTCCCAGAATTATAGGATTTGTAGTTTTTTAAAATGAAAAAAAAAATTCCTAGAGAGTGGTTTAACCAGTCATACTTTGCAGAAGTATCTGTGCAATATGCTTTGATAAATTAAATCCAGTTGGCACAGCCCAACTAAGTGTGTGCGTGTTTGCCTGTGTGTGCTCCTGTCTGTAAGTAGGCTTCCACAGATGCATTCAAGGTTTCTTCTTCATTTATGTCATAAACAAACCAACAGGGCTTCCGGAGTGGAAGGATTAGCCGACGAGGGGCTGTCATTGCTCTGGGGATGCCCAAATGTCTTCACACTCCTCACATTCTTCCCCACTCTGGGAACATCTAAAAAGCCTGCACATCCAATATGCTCAGACTCTTGTAGTGAAGGGAGAGCAGAAGTAGGACTTAAGTGGCCCACAAGCTGCATCTGGCCCACTAAGGTGCAGCCTCAAGAGGTGTTCATCCTAAAAATGGCCAGCAGTGTTTCCAGACGCCTCTAGAGGGTGCAGTCCTCCATTTTGTGGACATTTCAGACCCCTCCTGCATCTATTTTAGCCCTAAAATAGTGCTGAAATTGGTACTTCTAGATTCAGGAAAAGGGGCAGGCACCTGTGTAATAGAAACACTCTATAGAGTTGTACCTGAAAAGAAACTGAGGTTTCTATTGAATTGGACACAATTCGAGAATAGACCCAGAATATATAAATTAATAGAACCAATTTACATTGAACCCCTATTTCACATTGTCTCTAGAATTCCAAAGTAACCAAAAAGGGTGCGTAGTACTAATTGTGGAATTATTCTCCCCACTAAGTAGTCCTACTCAAAATCTATGCTGAGAGTTAATTTTAAAGCTTGATTTTTTTTTTAATACGAAAACTTTTATAAGTTACTCTCCATAGCAGTGTGCCACTGTATTTATTACATCAGTTATTCTGATGGGAGTCAATGAGGCATTGCATAGGTTTAACAATAGCTGATATTGACAGATCTGCTTAGGAGGTTGAATCTATTGTTTCCTTTTATCCGCATATGATCGAATTGCTCATTTTCAGCCTTGAAACCAATCCTTCCCCCAAAAAAGATTGATACAAAGTTTTTCCTGGCATTTGGTTAACGGTAATCGTGATTTTAAAACAAATTAATGCCATATTTAGCAAGCTACGACTTTGCCTGTGTTTTGATTTTATCACAGAAGCAATGCCATTATTGGGGAAAATAAATGTACTTTTGGATGCATGTGAAATTCCAAACAACAATTCAGGAATTAAATGTCTGAATGTAAATTTGTTGCTTTTTCTGCAGCATTTTCTACTTTAGAGCTAGCTACTGGAAATGCCCAGAAACATGCAATGAAGAAAAAGTAGTATGTGTGCATGACGATGAAAATCCAAAGACACTATGGTGGTAAGTAATATACTCGATTCATCTATAGTCTGTGGGTCATTTTAATCCATGTATTCCCATAAACAGAAAATAATGTTGGTAATTTTGTGATTGATGAATGAATGAATGAATGAATAAATGAATGCACTAAGAGTAATATCTTATTGACTCAGCATAGTATTGTTTGTTTGATTTCCAGGAAATGTTGTATGATTATAATTTTGGCTAGCCAATGTGAAGATGTTGGGTAGAAGTTTACATCTGAAATAGGTATCCATTTTGTTGGAATCAAGAGTCGGGGGAATCACCACCAAGAACTCTGTGTAGTTCCTACAATGTGCTTTTGTTGGACTATGTCACAGCAAATGTGCAACACAAGACACAATTTGACATCAGCAAGGTGGATGAAGAATTCATTTTAAAAATTAATTCACGCTATCAAATATATGCTAATGAATTGTGTGAGACAGGATTAAAGTGTCCATGGCCTGCACATTGCAATTTCTTTTGAAGTCCCACAGTTGCAGCTTAGTGACTTCAGACTTCTTCAGACTCACAGAGGCACACCGAATCAGCCACCCAGCTTGTCTAGGTCATGCCAATCCAATTCCACAGGCTAGACTGGATTATCCTTTTTTTTTAAAGTATCATCTGGTGCTTGTACACAGTCCAAAGGCATGGATGTAGTGCCCCGCCCCCCGGCCTGGTGTTTGCAAGCACCTAGGATACACTAGTAGAAGTCACTCTAGCATAACATTCTGGCAGCTGAACAATATTTTGGTTACAACTGCAAGGTGACATATTTTGGTCTGATAGTTTGCACTCTTTGTAGTTTCAGTGCTTTTCCATCAGTGGGTCTTCTAAGAATTTAGGGTTTTAAATTTGTAATGCTGCAGTCCCCTATAATTCCAAGCCTTGCAAAAAAGCATAGTCAAAACAACACTATCAGTAGAATGGCAACATGCCGGATGTTAAGTTGCAAACCTCTAAAGTGACAAACTCTGCTGAAATAATGGAGATTTCTATTTTTAAAAAATTCCTGGACTTCTAAGGTCTTGGATTTCCAAGCCTTGTAAATAAGATTGTTTAAACTTATACAAGAGATGTTAAGGATATAAATAATTGCCAGAAAATATAGTCATGGCAAGTAGCAAAAGATTTCAGAGAACCCCATTAAAGGGAGAAAAATTCTGCTGGGGGGAGGATTTTTTTTAATGCTGATGTGATTTCATAATTGGTTATATTCTATAGTTTTTTCACTGATATAAGCTTGGTAAAATGTTTTCCATAGATGTGACTTAAGTGAGAGTTAAATTTTTACAACTAAGAAAATATGTCCTTTGTAAAAAAGGTTTTTCTTGTTTAAGTGAAGCTACAATTTTATCACTCCATTTTGAAGCACCCTTTTAATTTTTGTTAAGAGTATTTTAAGTTTTAATTAGAACAGTTACTGATATTATGATTTAGTCCATTAAGTTTTCATATGCTTGTATCATTATATTAGATTGTGGATACATTTTTTTTTCAGTACCCATTAGTCATACAACTAGAGATGGGCATGAACTGTTGCTTTGGCAGTTCATACCGGTTCGTTTATTGGCGCTTCAGAGGAGTCGGAGCAAGGAAGCTGGGGGGCTGCCTCTGAATGGGCACCTGCTGGAGGAGGCAGGGCTTTGAAGCACCAAACACCTCCTTGTCTGAAAAATGAACTGGCACGAACTGCCAAAGCAGTTTATCTGTCTTGCATGGGGCAAATACATTAAAAGGATATTCAGAAGGAGATAATATACAAGGTGCAGGATATTCCTCTGGGTCACACTGGATTTACCCCCTTTTTTAAATGAATGCCAGCTGTGAAGACACAGGCTTCTGGTTTTTCCCTGGAGGTCTATGAAATTCTGTAGGACTCTTATGCAAAGGTCGAGTGTTAGTTTATTTAACCTGACACACAATTCCTCTCCTTCTGTCTCTTAAATTGTTCTGGAACATCTGAAACCATTCTCACTTCCCAATCTTTATGCCTGGCTTTTGCAAAAAATCTTCCTGGAAGTACATTCCATGGACGCCAAGAAAATGTAATTATGATCCTAACCAAAGGATCAGGTAGATCATTTTATATTAAAAGGGAGAAAATGTGTGACTTTTATTTCTTTCTTATGTCCTTGTATATCCAATATGTGGAGCGTGTCAGAAGGACTGCTTGTACTGCTCAGAAAATCAGTCTCAGCCACAGCAAAAGGGCGTGAAATAAATCCTTTACAGCAAGACCAGACAACAGACATTGCACAGCATGGCTTCACAAGGAAATAGGAACTAGACCCTAGAGAGGGAGATGCTTGGATCAGCTCCAAGCAAGTAAAAATAGATGACAGTGCCCCCTACTGTTGAAGTCAAGGCATTAGACATAGGATTGGCGATGGTAGGCCCACAGGGCTGCATACCAACCCAAAGTTTGTCTATTTGTTTTGTTGTTGTTTTTGCTGAACTCAGCCCCCACCCCAATCATTTAAAAAACTGAACGCACAATCCACCACTGAAAATTGGTGGCATAGGTTGCCATCATTAGACAGCAAACCAGAAGTGTGAAGCTGTCTGTAATTGTTTGGAGCTCTTAATTGTACAGAAAAAGTACCTTTACCTTTGCTGAATGACATTCATTAAGTTAAGACATCTTTCACTGTTTTTACTCTAATTATCTTTCCACTTCTGGTGAAACACTGGCTGTCTCATTATTAAGCAACCTTAATAGAAATGATTTATTTTTGTTTGTCTCTGTGGTGCAAGACTGTTAACAGCCATCAGAGAACCACAAAGCCATGACTCTGTGCTGTTCCTCTTGGTGGTCAGTCCAGTCTTGTTTAAAATACAATTGATCTGAATAACATGAGTAGATAAAGTAGTCAAGTAAATTACTTAATAAATTTTATGTTGTGAATTATATTTGAGGAATGAATTTGATATATACAGGAAGAATAATGTTAAATAAAATAATAATGTTTTCAAATATGATGAAGATATGCTGAAATCTTTTACATAACCAATTAAAATTAAAATTAGTACTACTAATTAGCCATTTAGTCATGCCCTTTGTCCATACTGCAAACTATAGTCCCCAAGCAAAGCCAATCTGAATATTAGCCCTGGTCCCATCAAAGTTTCCCATTCCTGCATTAGGCTTTTTAGCAATATTGCATTGATCAAGCTATATTCACACATTGTCACCCCTTCAATAAAGCAGACATTAACTTCATCCATGCATAGATCTCAGCAGGTCTGAACTGGACTTTAGGAGGGAAATGTTACAGCTGACCCCAAATCTTAAAAGCTCATTGGCCTATTGTGATATAACTGGTTTGTTCTGTTCAGCATCCATATGAGAAAATTTAAGCTCATTGCCAATGCAAAGTCCTTGTGGGCATGGCCTTCACATGGATGATGAATTGATTAATGCAAATATAATTAAGTGTGGTTTGTTTGTTTTTTTCAGTTGTAGGCAAGGGTCAGAATTAAACTGCCTATAGGAAGTTTATTTAAGAAATAGCCAGTGTGATGTAGTGGATAGAGTGACAGACAAGGACTCAGGAGGCCTGGGTTCAAATCCCTGCTCAGTCATGGGAGCTCGCTGGGGGTATGAAATCGGTACAACCACTCTTTAAATATCTCACCTACCTTAAAAACCCTGTTAGGGTTGCTATCAGTCGGTTCCGATTCAACAACACATACGTTTATTTATGATTATTTAAAGCAACAAGGCTAGACAGGAGATATCCCACAAGTATAGGCCTTTCAGTGTCACTCAGTCCTGGAGGAACTGGCCAATGAATATGAAGTATTACTCCTCTGTTTCCCAAACTACTCCTGTCCGTAAGGAACTCGTTCAATTTGGGGAGAGACTGGGGCCAGTTCTACTGATATCATTTCTATGTTGCTCAAACTACAAGCAAGAGGATTTCAGCTAAACGTTAGAAAGAGCTTATTGTTATTAAAAGCTGTCTGATGGCAGAAGAGACTGCTTTGGAAGGTGATGGACTTTTCTTTGCTGGAGGTTTTTAAGCAGAAGTCGAGTGGCCATCGATAAAGGATGCTATGCCTCCTTCTGTCTGAATGATTCTGTCCATACTAATGAGAAACGCACAAAAAAAAAAAAAGCCCACAAAATCCTTCTCTCTGGATGCTTTGAGACTTTTCACCATGTCAAGAATTCCTGATAAGAAACTTTCCGCCCCTTCATTCCCTGACCCTTGTGTGACTGAAAGACATCTGGTCTTCCCTCGTCTCTTGCTTGATCTTTTGTGCAAAAAATGTGAAGATATATGCCTTTAAAACTTTTTTCTCTGTGCAAGATATAATTAAGCTTGTGCAAAAGGAGACTATTCAACCGAAACAAGGTAATCGCCTTCTCCATCTTTCAGCATCCCTGCTCTGCCTGGAGGTTTCCCTTGACGAAGGACCACTGGGTCCTAATGTCCCAATTAAGTTTTGGTGGTTGCCTTCTCAGAAAGTGTTTGCTGTTGTTCTCTCTTTGCCCTGCCCACTCTGTAGTTCCCAGCACCTCTTCACACAGTCCCCTGCCTCTCCAAAGCAGATTTTCAGAAGGGAACCATAGTGGGTTGCGTCGGGCAAACCACTAGGAAGCCTCCTACCCCATCCCTCCACTGAATCAAAAGTCCTGTGTAAATATGCAGGAAGCCAAGTCTGGATCCAGCTGAAGGAAAAGGCTCTATATTTCTTTCATCTTATTCTTCACGTTCCTTGTATAATAAAGGAATACAGAGTTTGCATGGCATCTCTGCCTTTCCCCTGGTATCAAATGGCAAGTAGGACTTATAGTCGTGAATGCAGAACAAGAATAAGAGGAAAAGGTGAAGGAGAGTGTCTGATGCTCTGCTTCACATAGTGAAGTTTAGTTCTTTGAAGATTAGCCTGTCTGGAACATGAGCAGAAATGCTCATCCAGGATTTATCCTCTCGTTCAGCACCGGTGAGGATAAAATTAATCTTCACATGCAAACACTAAATAAAAAACTACTTTATTTGTTTAAGCTATATATTTTGAATTGTGCAATATGTTTAATTCAAATAAAAATGAAACCAGGCTGCAGGTTTTAATAAAAATAAGAACTCCATTTAGAGGTGGGTTGTGTAAAACATAGGAGCTGGTGATTAATTCCCTGGCTGCTTACAGTCCTAGGCATCAAATATTCTAGAGCAGGAAAAGTAAAAATGATCAGGACTTAACAAGCCCGGGCCAAACCCTCATTTAAAGAAACTCAACAAAAATAATATATTCAGCTTGATCCAGACTCTCCCATGCTCCAAAATGTGCACAAGCATGGTTCCAGTGTATCGACTTTGATGCTTGTTGGAAGGATCGAGGGAGGGTCAAATCAATATCTTGTAGGTTCAGAGCTTGGAAATGTTACTTTTTTCAAACTAGAATGCCCAGAATCAACCAGGCAATGTGAGCAGTTCAGGTCCTTGAACGTAATTTTCTCCCAAGATCAAGTTAGGCTATTGGCAGGACAGAAACATGCCCTATTCTACAGTTCCATCCGTGCTCATCCAATAAACGAACATGAAGGAGTAACAGGCATTTCTGAACCTCCCACTTTACAAAAAAAGGAGAAACGTATGCTCTAGCTGCTTTTTATAGAATTAGACTTCGTGGTGGGCCATGGCAGGTCTTTTTGTCTGATACAAACAGTTTCCAAAGTGCCCCCCCCCCACTCAGTGCAGCCATTAAATAACACTTGCTGGAGTGTTTACACACTTCCTAGTTTCTAATGGTCACAATAACTGTTGGATATCTCAGTCGTTTTGGTCTCTGGCTGCAGAGCCAGAGGTTGGGAGTTTGATTCCCCGCTGTGCCTCCTTGACAGGGGCTGGACTTGATGATCCATAGGGTCCCTTCCAGCTCTGCAGTTCTATGATTTATTTATTTATTAAGCCAGCCCCTGAATCAGTTAATGCATGACTCCCATTCACCACCAACACACACACCCCCCAAAAAACCCCAAAACATTCAGAAACACTAAACATGCAGTAAGTAGACTACAGTACTCCCATGTGGCAAAGGAATATACGATAAAGCAGGTAAGGTCCCAGACATAAATTCTAAAATGGAAGCACGACTGCCGTCTGGCCTTTCTTTCAGAGGAAACCATTAAGACAGCTTCCTCCCTGTCCCTGCCAGTGTTGCTCTATCTGTGCCAATAAACACCACAGATAAGGCATCAGGAGATGGCATCAGCAGGGAGCGAGCCTAACTCTTCTCCTGTGAACACAGTAATCTGAGATGAATCATTCCAATGGAGGAAGAAGGGAAACAAATACAAATAGTCCTGACAGTTGTTTCATTTAGTTTTCTCTTTTTTCCCCCCATTTAATTTGAACCCCTGCAAATTATACTTTAAATCCCAAAGAACTGGCACACATTCATCCACAGCAATCATTCTGTACAGGTCTGAAGTGGCTGGAAGGCTTGCCCTTTGCACAGCAGACAATTTACTTATTTAAAGTAATATAAATGGCATGATGATTAAATCCACTGTTTTTCTCCTTTGTGAGCCTCGTTTAATTATGGCTCATCTGCCTTACAGCAACACTGTCGGGGGAAAGGGGCATGTTCGGCAAGCTGTTTCTAGGCAGTGCTTATATTGGACATATTAGGGAATTTCAGCAGCTTGATCGGATGATATATGGCCCTTCTTTACTACCACCTGGACTACCACTGAGAACATTCATTAGTAACTTTTGGCTTATTAGCAGTTATCTGTAACATCAAGCAAAGCTAATTACCAATACAAGTCACCTCTACTGAAGGCCTTTTCTCCTACGTGTTGTCATTTCTTCTCTTCAGCTGCCTCTAGAAAGCTGGATGCTAAAACTGTACACATCTACCCAACAGCAAGCCGATTGTGTTCAATGTGTCTTACTCCCCAATACCTCTGTACAGGACTGCAATCTTATTGTTCTTACATGCCATCAAGTCACCTCCAACGTATGGTGACCCTATGAATGAGCAATCTCCACAATGTCCTGTCCTCAGTTGCCCTGCTCAGCTCTTGTAAACTCAAGTTTGTGGTTCCCTTATGAAGTCAATCCATCTCATATTTGATCTTCCTCTTTTCCTGCTGCCTTCAATCTTTCTTATTTAATTGGGAGCAATGCAGCTCACTTCTAAGCTACCGGAGACTTAAAAGACTGAAAATAATTCCTGGCTGAACCTGTGCACTGTTAAATTGGTTTACATGATTCTTCTACATAATCTGAATTCCCACTAAAATTCAGATTTTGTGTTCTTCATGACAAAGACCTGTCTTCCCCACAACCTTTTCGGAATGTTATTCAGTTAAGCACATGGATGGTACACTGCACTGTGCTATGTAAATAGCTAAACATTTCAGAAGAAAAATGATACATATGTAAACTGTGTGGATTAACCATCAAGGGCAGAATGACAGCAAGATAAATCTATGTCTGTAGTTTTCATATTCTCAGCTGGGATGATACAGATGTTTCTGTATACTATTAATCTAATATAATGATCCTATTTCTGAACATTAAAAACTGTCTGCTGCTCTTAAATACTATGAAGATCATGTATTCCCATAGTTTGCCTTATTTGCTTATCTGACAAATTTGTGCTGTCTAGTAAGCTTCACATAGTCTGACTGTAGACAAAAAGCTTTTGAGTGTGGTATCTTAGACTGGAGAATTTTTTTGCAATAGCTTTGTAATGTCACTTTGAATATCAACAGATCAGACATATGTAATGTTCCACCAGTAAGCTATTCAGAAAAGTGATTGTATATTAAAGCAGTTTTTTCCACATTCATTAACAAGACAACAGTTGGAAAATGAAAAGACAAAACTTCCCCCTTCCCATCTGGAATACAACTTCTGAATCGTTATTGTGTTAATTAAGTATTTATTCTAAGAATTATTTTTTATGAATCCGATTGCTTAAAATCCTAAGGACCAAGTCATAGTTTACATGGAGGCCAACCCACATTTGCTCTATCAACCACATGTTTATGAAAACATATCCTTCATGCTCACATATTACGTATTATAGACATATGTTTTAAAACTTCGCACAGGACTAGTGTATGAAAAAAGCCCAACATGATATGGAATTCACTTCAAATTCTGTCCCAATAGACACATTTTTAGTTTCACCCTTAGTAGTTTTTGTAAGTTGTGAGGATACAATAACCTATTTCTGTCCACGATCGATCAAAAGGTAGACGTTATGTGTCATCAAGTCACAAATGACTTATAACAACTTAATAGGGGTTTCGAGGTAAGTGAGGTGTGTAAAGAGTGGCTTTATTAGTTCCACATACAAACACCCAGTGGGTTTCCATGGCAGGGCCAAGGAGTCTGAATCTCAGACCCTGTTTCCTGCTTTGGCGACTCTTTATGAGACCATTAATCAATTTAGCTGATTCTCTAGTCTAGGGTACAGGCAAGACTCTTTTCTTGCCCTGCTTGGAGCTGCCAGGGGTTGAACCCAGGACTTTCTACAACATGCAAAGCATGGGCTTGTAAGTAAGCCATGATCTCTCCTCCTGAAGGAGAAACAAATATCAGTACTGGGGAAAGTGAAGTAGAGACCACTATTAAGATTATGACAAAGAAGACAAAACAGACCAGGCAGGTGATCCAAGAAAAGCCCTTAGTTTAGAACGGTGCTTTTCAACATTCAGCCTGCCGAGTGTTTTAAACTAGAGATGTGAGGAATACTTGCAAAATGCCCTTTTTGGCGAATCCTGTGAAGTAACTATTCCATCCTGCAGAGGAACTATAACAATCCTGTGCAGCTTGGTCTTTCTTCTGCCCTGTCCAGGAAAGAAGCCATTCTGTGCAGAAGCTGTAACAATCCAGAAGTTGTACAATCCAGTTCTTCTGCTCTTTCCAGGTCAATCGTGCACAAGAAAAGGTGTCATTCCATGTAGCAACTGTAATACAGTGGTGCCTCGACTTACGGACGTACCAACTTACGAAAATTTCAAGTTACGAAAAGCTCCGGCCGCAAAATTTTGCTTCAACTTGTAGCCGGAGCTTCCACTTACGAACACAAAAAGGCAGGGGAAAAGGGCGGGAAATTCAAACCGTTGGTGGCGAAGAGGCTGCTTCTTCGCCCCAACGGTTAGGAAAAGGGAGGCTCAGCCTCCCGGGCTTCCAACACCGCCCCGACCGCCGCGCCGGGTGCTGGTGCTTTGGAAGCCCGGGAAGCTGGCACCCGGTGCAGCGGTCGGGGCAGCTTTGGAAGCGCGGGAAGCCAGCACAGAGGCGGCGGGAGCCCCAGCCCAGCAGCGGCGGCTGGAGCCCTGGCCCGGTAGCGGCGGCGGAGGCCAGGCCCTGCAGCGGCGGCTGGAGCCCCGGCACAGCGGCGGCGGCTGGAGCCCTGGCCCTGCAGCGGCGGCTGGAGCCCTGGCCCAGTAGCGGCGGCAGAGGCCAGGCCCTGCAGCGGCGGCTGGAGCCCCGGCCCGGCAGCGGTGGCGGAGGCCAGGCCCAGAAGTGGCAGCTGGAGCCCTGGCCCGGTAGCGGCGTCTGGAGCCCCGGCCCGGCAGCGGCGGTTGGAGTCCGGGAGGCCTCCTGGCAGCGGCGGTCACAGCGGTGGAGGTAAAGTGCTGCTTTTTGCTTTTTTAAAACTGTTTTTGTGGCTTTTGCAGGGTGGGATTGGGCTGGTGGGGTTATGTTTCTGTTTATTTTTGGATTTGTTTTGTTTTTTGCAGCCCCAGGGGCTTGCAGTGTTTTATTTTTATTTTTTTGGTGATTTTTTTCCTTCGGCCGGAACGGATTTATCGGTTTTCAATGCATTCCTATGGGAAATGGTGCTTCAACTTACGAAAATTTCGACTTACGGGCACCGTTCCAATACAGATTAATTTCGTAAGTCGAGGCACCACTGTAATTTGGGAAAACATGATCACAAAACTTCTGAGAAAACTAACTAGGATCCTGTAAGATTTCTCAAGAAAAAAAAATGTTGCTCAAAGCAATCTCACTGCAAAGAAAAAAAAAGTGACACCCCCCCCCCCTCGGCCATTTCTTTCTAGGAGGGAGAGGCCATTAATTTCATATACTTGTCTTGAACCTAACTCTGACCATGTAACATACTGACCGAGAAGGACCACTAGTGTCGCATGTCTTTAGCAATCTGCTGAAACCAGAAATAGAGCAACTAAAATATAGGTAGCAGCAGGTGTTAAAAACTAGTGCTACCTAAAATGAATGCCTAAAAACATCTGAAATACCTAGTATCTAGTATTGCTAGTATCTGGATATGCTTGTATCTACTAGTGAGAGGTCCAAAAATTGCACTTCCTCCTGCCTCCTCCATCCTATGCAAATACTTGATGAGAACCCAGTCCCAAGTGGGTGGTGGGTCTAGAAGACATGCTGCCTTCCTGCAGTACGTGGGCCTTTAAAATCTGTTCATTCCATCTTGGCCCAAACATTCTTATATTCCATGATGGTACTCTAGAATAACATGATACGGACAGCTGAAATAAATTATCATAATGTATTTGTTGCTTGTGCGGTTGGGCTGGTTTCTAATTTCAGTGTTCTGTAATCAAATCCCTACTGTGTAGATACCAGCAGCCACATCCAGTAAGTCAAAGACAAAGAACCCAAATGCAACACTTGTACTGATAACAAATAATGTATGAATATATGGATCTTGAAGTCTTAGCGAGAAACAGGTGCTTGAGCATCTGCAAAACAGTGGGCAGGTAAGTACTGCCTTATGTGGCATGCCCTAAGTCATTTAGCAATTATAATATGGTTGTTAGAGTTCTCAAACATGAGAAGAAAAATAATTTCAGGCAAATAAAGCTTAAGAATGACCAAGAAGGATACTGTCCGTATAGAACCATATGCAAATACTCAGTACTGTGTTAAACTCACATTGGAGACGTCATAGCACTAAAAATGTACTAGACAGACATTCAGAATCTGCTGTTACCTGGGAGACAACATGAATGCCTTTAAAAAGTTCTCTGTTCTTCCTTGTCTTTTATAACTTACAGCCATGAAACAGAGGGTGTAGTAATGAATGACTTCATTGCTGTACTCTTTAATTAGTACAGAGCAGAGAACAGCAATAAATGGTTTTATCAATGTTTCTGTCCCCCCCCTTTTTTTTAAAAGGAAGTACCTTTAATAGGATTCTATCCCAAAATACTCAGGCAACACAGGCTGAATTTGCTTGAACTCAATTGGCAATCACTGAAGATTTCAAGACAAGAAGTACTAGATTGTGTGATGCCCCTAGTTCATTTCTTTTTTTTACCCTGGAGGGATAATTTATGACCACATGGATCACATTCTCTCAGACCTTTGGCAATGCATGTCCATTTCTTCCACGTTCCGGGTGGCTGTGAGTTTTCTGAGCTTCTCATGGAGCAGAAAACAGCTTTTCATTCACCAGAGTAGCAGCCAAGCAATTCATGCATTCCATGAAGGTAATCTGACAATTTTATCTTCACAAATATTTAAAGCATTACAATTCTATTGTATAAGCTAATAAGATCTTTTAGCCTTTTCTGTAGCAAGAGGTTATTCTGAAATAGATCCAGTGGTTTCTTTTTTTCTGAGAAGTTTTCTTTTCAGCTATCTTAAGAAATTTTATTTTCATTCTGTCCAGTCATTTTCAAATCAAAAGCCATCAACATAACTCATGGTCTCATCCTCGTATTTGTTTTCTCTACTAGAGAAAACAACCAGGGGGTGGGTGTAGGTGCTTCCCTCTAACCATGTTGACAATGCTAGGTTTGATAACAACTGAACAGGGCTTGTATGTCTGTATTAACAGAAGCAGCATCAATGCTCAGGACTTGCAGAAATGGCTTTGTGTCAAAATCATGACTAGCTAGGATCCTGTAATCTTTGCTGCATGTTCAGTGGGTGCCACTGAAGACGCACAACTGTACTGCTCCTTGTCTCCCAACACCGAGGAAGCATTCAGGACCCTTGAACATTGCCTAAGCTTGATAATGGGCTGGGGTGTGTGTGAACAAGCTGGAACTGATTCCTGATAAGGCAGAGATGCTGCTGGTCAGTAGAAAGTCAGATTCGGGAACTGGGATTCAACCTGCTCTAGAAGGGGTTGCACTCTCCCTGACAGGTCACAGTTGTAGTCTGGGAGTCCTCCTTCAAGTGGCAGTAGTGACGAGGAGTGTTATGACCTTTCCTGAGTGGACTGAACTTAGCAACAGTCATCCATGCCTTGCCTACATCACATCTTGACTACTGCAATACATTCTAGGTGGGCGAGTCTTGAAGAGGGTCTGGGATCTTGATTTGGTACAACATGTGGCAGCAAGGAAGCTAACTGGTACATGGTATAATGATTGGATGACTCTGATTCTGAAGGACTTGAATTGGTTGCTAATTGCTTACTGGGCCCAATTCAAGGTGTCTTGATCTTTAAAGCCCAAACAATTTAGGGCCTGACTATCTAAGGGACTTGTTCTTCAGAACAAGATATTCAGGAAATACCCTCTTTTAAAAAACACCAATAGTTTCAGAGGCCTCTTTAACAAGCACGTGGGAGAGGGCCTTGTCCTGAGTGGCTCCAGACTATGGAATGCACTCTCTTCCGAGTTGTGATTGGTTTCTACTCTGACACATTTATAGAAATCTATCATTTTAGGCTGGAATCTGATGTTGAACCTACAGTACCCCATGGTGTTGTTTTTAACTGTATTTTTTTGTTAATTTTAACTGGCTTTAATATCTTAACTTGATTTTAATGGTTTTACAGTGGGGTTTGTTACATGGCTTTTAGCTAACTGTGGTTTTATCTGTTGTTATTGTTTTAAGAAGTTTGTAAGCCACTGTGAGTGTGCCCAGGGTGGTGCAGTGAACAGACTGTTGGACTAAGACTCACGAGGGGTGGGCTTGAATCCAGTCTGATTGAAATGGGTTCAGTCTGATTAACTGAGTGCCTGTGTGTGTGAAATTTGTGCCATTCTGCAGGATGTAAGTGGGGCAGATCTCATTAAGGACTCTTATCTCAGAAGTAACTAAGCCAGGATAAAAAAAAAAAAACCCTCTTATGCACTTGTTTCTAAACATGCATTCAAGGCCCATTTACCCATTATCCCTTGCCAACCACAACCCCTAATGCTACATCCAGGGGCTGTCCTGACCTTTAGGAAGGAATTTTTGGGTGTGTAAGAGAATCCAAGAAAATGTGAGATCAAGGACCTCAGAACATGTGAAGAAGCCACATGTAGTCTTTTCAAATATAGGCTGTTGTATGCACTGATATGAACTTCCTCCATCAGGATCCCAGCTTGTACATCTCATTTTCCACTAGCCAATCTAATTATCATTCATGTTACTTTGCCACTGTTATTTTATGACAGAGGTTTTCACATTCTTTACAACACAAGCTTCAATGAAAGACCTGCATATCAAAGATGCTATCACCGCAATGTTATACACCCACTGACTTTCTTACCACCCACCCACAATCTTTGTATTTGATATCTATATTTTGATGCCGTGTATAAATATTTGCCATGTTAAATCTCTTTCTCTTATATCTGATGAAGTAGACATGTATGAAATCTCACATTAAAAAAACAAAAAAGTTACTCTTTAAGGTGCCACCACATTTTTGTCTTTTTTAAACTTTTTATTTCTATTTTGCTTTTACCTCTAATGCTTACACAGACTGGCATGGCGGCTCCTTCTATATAATTTTCCACTGTAGATCTATTACCGTGGATAAGATCTTTGTAAACTGAGGAGGTGGCCCTAAGAATAATAATAGCACAGGTATAAAATCTACAGATGCTGACTATCATCAAAACTTGTGTTTTAATTCCAACAAAATATGTGTTTTCCCCTAGAATACAAACAGTATCTATTAAAATTAAATTGTTGTACTAAAATGCTCTGCTATGCCATTCTAACTTAAGATGATTTTAATGGTTTTTATGATGTGGTTGATTTTAATTATTTTAGCAATTTTATGATTAAATTTGATTTTGTTTTTATTCCTTGATGAAGATATGTCAGGTAAAAAAAAAATGAAAATGAAAAAATAAAGTAGACAAAAATGTGGTGCCTTAAAGACTGTGATATTTTAATGCAAGCTTTCATGGACAAGTCCATTTCTTCAGGCCTGAAGAAGTGGACCTGTCCATGAAAGCTCACTTTAAAATATAGCTGTTAGTCTTTAAGGCACCACAACGTTTTTGTCTTCTTTATTTTTTCCTCTTTTTTTTGTTTTTGCCTGACAGGCTAGCACAGACAAACACAGCTACCTCTTCTAAAACTACAATTGATGATGAAAGTAAGCCACCTGGAGTGGTACTCTGTAGTGGAAAGTCAGGGTATAAAAGTTATGAAAAAAACAAAGTGCTATCATGATATATTATGAAAATCATTGGAGCTCTGCTATAGTGAGTAAATTTAGGAGCAAAACATTAGCCAGCTACTGTTTTTCTCTTTGGATCTTTTCATGTCAGTAATTAACCGTGTGATTAAACCTATTTTACACTTTAAATGAGCATTATTTAATAACCCTGCATCTATAATGTTTTTAGTTATTCAGAATTTAAAACAATTACATAGAATCAGCTTCTCAGCATAATCTGCAAGACTTTAAATAATTACGGGAGCACCTGCATCCTCTCATCATTTCAGGCATTTCAAGAATGAACTTTTCTTTCACAACACTGGCAAACATTAATGACAACTAAGGTTGCAACTAGAGATGGGCACGAATCACCAAAATCCCAGTAAGTCTTGGTTTGTGGAAGTCCGTGAACCATGAACCACAGATTTACGAACGTACCTGAATAAAGCATGAATTCAGTCATTGTTTCGTTTAGGAATTTATTTATTTTTTAGACAGCCCAGTGACTGGCTGCTAAAAAGAAATATTTTGAGGGGGAGCAGCTGGCCAGGTCCCGGCAGGCTGCTAAGAAAAAAGGGGTAGTAGTAGTAGTAGTAGTAGTAGTAGTAGTAGTAGTAGTAGTAGTAGTAGTAGTAGTAGTAGTATGCAGCCTGCCAGGTCCTGGCCAGCTGCTAAAATGAAAAAAATATAATACCTTTCCCCCCACTTTTTTTCATAGCAGCCAGCCAGTGAGGCTGTCTGCTCGTGTGCATGTGCCTGCTTCTCAGGTGAGAGGTGGGGGCATGCACAATTGCAGAGATAGCCGGCCGGGCTCCCTGAAGGGATGCCAGGCTGCTGTCTCTCTAGATGGTGGGGGGCAGCAGCAGTGGCAGAACAAGGTAGGGAGGAAACGGGTGTGGTGGGAAGGGGGTGGGAGGTCCGGAAATGAACCAGGATGTTCATTAAATGGGGGAAAAGTTCATCGGTTTGGGAAGGTTCGGGTTCTCCAGTTTGGACAAACCCAAACTGACTCGAATCCACAAACCAGCAACTTTTTACAAACTTCCTGTTTCGTTTTTATATTCCTGCCCATCTCTAGTGGCAACTGAGATTTCACTTCAAAAGGAAATTCCATGTGAATTTGGAGATCCCATCTCAAGTGCAGGGAACTGGAAAGATGTTTGAAAGACTAGTGAAAGGAAGATGCTACTGATTTCAAAAGTAGTCACAAAATCGCTCATGAAGGTTGTTTCTTCAGAAAGAACAAAATAAGCCTGGTTTATATCTCAGTTGAAAATGTGTGAATGGGTTTACAGTCATGTCTGCCGTCCCTGATCACTAAGTTAATAAAAGCACAGCTCCGTATTTTCTACATGTAAATTGTGAATTTAAAGGATTATCTTCTGCACTGCATTTGTGTTTGTGTGTTTCTTTGTATATTTGTGGATTAGGGCTAACATTAAAAACTTTCAATCAAAGAGATTCTTCTATCTGAATTCTACCCTAGTATCAAATGAAAAAGTTTGTTTGTTGAAAGAAACAAACAAACAAACAAAACCACCACAGAAAGCCAGGGTTTTTGTCACTCTTCATCATTGTTGACACCAATTTAAGCCTTGTGGCATCTAGACATTGGAGAAAATAGTGGTATCTACTGGCAGAGTACGGAAATTTTGTGTCGTAAAAACTTCCAGCTACATTGCGGGAAAAAGTTCAGGGACATATAGAGCAGAATTAGTTTTAATTCTTCCTGCAGTAGACCACCCCTTATCTGGGTAATTATTCTCAACTGGCACCTACTGTTTCAGTAACTCACTCAGACACTGGTAAGGGAAAGAATAACAAGTTTCATTTCACTCACAGTTCTTCATAGATAAAAACAAATGGCATTCTGTAGAAAAATATTGACTGGTTACATGAACAAAGCTTAAATGATTAACTAGTTTCATGACTGACTCACTACATGGCTGACAGAACTGACTACATAACTCTAACTGTCCCCTGACTGAACACTGACAGAAAAGGGCGAGAAAAGAACTCTGGAGTGGAGAAGTGTGCCTTTCTTCAAAACCTGAGGCAGAGAGGGAACAATTGGTTGCTGCTGGATTGATCGACATTCACCCCAGTCCAGAAAGGTCCCTCCCAGCCCAAACATCTTAAAGGTATCATATGACGACTGCAAATAATTCCCACATTATCATCAACCCCACTCAGAGAAATACAGGGGAACAAATACTTCATCTGGAATAATCCATTATAAACTCTGATGCAATACAGTATCAAACAGGGCTATTGTTCTAACTGTACAGCATTAAATATTATTCAGAAAAGTGCTTGTGCGGTCATATTACACATGAAGCGTCCTCATTCTGATTCCTGTCTATCCTGATTCACTTCTATCTGTGCATAATTCTAGAAACTCATACAAAACTGTTCAGAGTTTGCTTTCTTTCTGCAGTGTATTGCAGAATGCTACACATCTCTACATTCATGTAAACTCCAGTGGGCAATCTGGGGCTTGCTCCCAAATGAATGTGTTTAGGATTACAGCTTTAGGTTTAGCAGAGAAAAGGTACATGAAACAAATATCAAGCTGCAATAGTACAGTTTTTTTAAAGAGAGTCTAAATGGTAAAAAAAAGACTAATGCTGCATGTGCCTAGGTAAAAGAAGGCAACCTATTCTGTAAACAGTCTCTGTCCCTTCTGGATAATAATCTGTCCAGCTGCATGAATTCACCTCAAGGTTCAGCTCCCCACAAAGGTCTTCTGGTCTTTTGAAATTCCACACAGCTTTAAATACACTTCCCTGTAAGCATTTGTGAGATAATAGGCAAAAAAAGGTTATTTTTTTTTAAATGTAATTTTTTAAAAAAAGCCTCTGAATTGTGCTCCTTTTAATCTGAGTAATAAAACCATTAGATACTGTTCAGTCTCAAAGAAAATGCAAAATCATAAACTACAATTTGGAAATACAGAAGTAAGTTCAACACAATTCAGACACAGTGGTTTTTCAGCAAAGAAAACCATGCTGATAAACTGCACCAGCATATACTCATATACAACAATTTGATCATTAATTTGCTAAAAAACTTATAAGTAATATGTGCTTGGAGCAAAAAGGGTGGGTTTTTTTGTTTTGTTTTGTTTTTGCTGTCCTAAGTATCTCATCACTCGGTTTCACAGTAGTTGTTTGACTCTAAAATGATAATAATAAAACATGTTTCCTCACCCAGCGCTTGCATTCCAGTGTCTGAGAAGCATAATTAGATGGACAGGGTGTTTGAAAGCAAACCATTCGTTTGAATTTGTATAAAGCAGATTGAATTTGTCACTGTAATAAATACGTTGGTGGTGCATACCTACAAGGGAGGTTATGAAGGAGTAAACTATTTCCTCTTCTTAATAAAATAGAAAATGATTGAAAATTCATGCAAAAACAAATTTTAACAAGACTGTTGTTTCAGACTAGAGGCCTGCTTGGAATAGTATATGGAATTTCACATGTAAGACTCATATAGTAATGCCATCTGTGCCTTGTCACACAGAGGTTCAGTGGACCATAAGGCCCATGATGACTGTTTTAAATCCAGTTTTTAACACTGAAATGAATCATCACCAAAACCAAACAAACATAGTAACAAACCAACCACTGTTTCATGACTCTTTTAAAAATCTCATCATTATTATAGACATACAACAATGATACTTGTTCAAGGGCACAAAATAAAACAAACTTCAGAACTTATTATAAGATCCATTTCTGCCAACAGCCTTGATCCTTCCTGATTCAGTCAGACAGAAAAGTTTCCCCCCCTCTGTTTCAACTCCAGTTGTGTACTAAGAAAAAGTCTATAATATCCTCCAATTTCCCTTCTGCTTGCTAAGAGATACACAGCATTGCAATGATGGATCACATCGGCCATTTTTCTAAGCACAGAGACAGAAACCCCTACCAAAAGCAGCAACACAGTGAGATCATCCCAGGTTGACTCTTCATGCCTTCACGGTCATTCATGTCCTGAATACGTACATGAAAGTGCTGTGCATAGAAGCCTTTCGTACGTGGGTATATCTACATATCCCTGTGGCCACATGTGTATATCTAACTCTCCCAGTGTCCATGCTGACTTCGGAGTTCTGTAATCCAAAAACATACGTTTTTCTAAGCGCTGATTTTCACCCTTCCCTTTCTTGTTCCTTATTCAAGATGAACAGAACTGTCCTTCATCAGCAGTGCCCATCTTTCCAAAGGAATGACATGAATCTCATTCCAATTATACCTGAGAGCTAAGCATATTAAAAGGGATTTTGTGTTTGTATGTGTGTATTTTTTTCTCTCTAGATGCATAAAGAGTAGATGATTGATTTTTCACCCAGGTCTGCTCAGCTCTAAACCACTGGAAACAAAATGCTGTTTATGCTGATACACTTTGATTCCCCCCGCTGCCATTTTTTTGCCAGAATCCTCAACCTGCCCATTGCTGATTGATGGCCATGATCTCTGCATGTAACCATTTACTGTTGCTGCATGTGGAGCAGATGGGACAGTGAACCTCAGGCTCTCCTTCACTGGTAGCTAAAAGTGTATCTGAATACATTCTCACTACAATTAATTTCTGTTTCAATTATTTTGTGATTATTTTGTGATGCTAATTGGCATCCAGCAGTTATATTTTTGTAATGCCTTGATTAGAGCTTTCTATTTCCCCTCCATGTCACTTTGGCTATACAATGTAATATGTTCCAAAGTCCTATCCCTAAAGATGCTTTAAATCACTCTCATAGACGCTTCTCACTTTGCATCTCCTCCCTACCTATCCATCCACAGCGGGATGTGAATCACACCACTCTCTGAAGTCAGTGGAAAATTTCAAATGGATGTGGAAGGAATGTAAATATTCAAAGGACTCCAACTTACTTCACAATTGAGACCGTTCTTGAATTTATATAGGAAATGAAATGCGTACTTAGGGTGATGGTGTCTTTTGAATAATTTGAATAATGTGTGCCTTTCTGCACATTTATGCCACTCCAATTGAAAATTTATGTACGCAAATCAGAACTGAAAGAATCTGCTCAGGACTGTTTTTTTTTAACGAGGTTACTGATCCCATTCCCATTTTATACGCCAGTTTGCTCTACAGGTGATTGCCTTACTGCAGTAAAATGCTACAGGCAGACACCACATGCTGATGGAAGTGAAATTGGGCCAAAAGTGGGTGGAAGAACAAGGGGAACAAGGGGAATCTTTGTAGACTTTCCTGCTGATTTGGAAAACTCCTTCCATGAATGAACACGTTCCTCCTACTTACAGAAAGGTCTATGATCCAGCACACTCAAGAGAGAATATGATTTCTACACGTCCCCTGTGTCTTCCAGCCTCCTGTGTGAAAACCTGTGGTATTCTGAAGACCCTTCCAATCTTCTGGAACAACAAAAAGGAGAAAGGAATGGAAGAGAGCATTCCATGAGTAGTAATCTCTCCTGAGACTTCTGGGTCCAAGCTCACGCTGGCATGAACCATGGTTTAAAAAAAAAAAAACACTGTGTGCCCCTGTAGCAATGTCCTTTCTTTTGTGTTCTTCATGGAGGCATTATTTGTATTCTCCAATTACAGAATTAACTCCATGGACATGGGATTAGGCCTCACACTGTTCAAATAGAAAGCAAATGAAAACAAAAATGGCAACGACAACAACAGCAACAGAAAAATGTCTAATAATTCCTGTTACTTTGAATTTGGGGAACTTAAGAAATCTGTGCATTCTGTGAGGGACAGTTTGAGCATTCTGTGAGAAGGAAACCAAGAGAAAATTCAAGTGTGTTTTCTGAATTACAGTCTAAAGCATAAAGTGATGATCCAAAATCACCTGGGAGCCATGTTTTGTCAGCAGTGGTGGTTTTGGAGGCTGGATAGCATAGTGTGCACCATCTTGGTGGCACTCCTTCCTCACAGGGCTCTCTGCACTGTGGAGCTGCTCCCACCCTTGGTTTAAAGGTGACCAATGAGAATGGTTGATGAGGTAGGAACATTTTTCTTGGTGGAAAGGACACTTTCAGATGTCATATCCGGCCAACACAGGGAATTTAAAAACCATTGCCAGCCAAATGGAGTTCTCTTTGTGTACAGGAGCTTCTGCCTCATAATCATCTGTGTTGTTTGGAACTTTCCTTGAAAACGTTTGTTCTAATTGGGTATCTGGACTTATGTGGTTAGTCAACAAAGAGTTGGAGTATATGCTCCTGGGTTCATGTCACAGCTTTGTTGGGGGTGTTTTGGAAGCATGGGGACAGAGCCAGTTGGTGATGGTAGGGCACCACGGGTGCAGGATGCTCTCCTTGGTTGACTCCCTTTATGGACTGGAGGCAAGGAGGACATGTGCATGCCTAGCTCGGGTGCTATTGCACCCCCGGTCTCTGGGGGACAAGCAGGGCCACATAGTGGCTTATGTCCATGTGATTAACCCTGTGTCTGTCTCCCTGGTTTGCATCAGACAGCAGATGGGGCAGCTGATAAGGATCCGTCCCCTATGATAGTGCCAGGGGTTATTGGCAGCGGTAACCAATAAAACTGTGGTCAAAATTTTCACCAAAATAGCTTGTGTGTGTTTGGTTATTCAAGCTCCAGCATTAGGGCTGCCAACGGGCTCACTGACAATCAAACTGTTAGTCCCACTAGACTCACTGAATCAAAAGAACGCTGGAAAATCAGCTCTTATGTAGGTCTCATTGATTCAATGGTCAACTATAGTTGGAACTAACAACTGGATCTGGACCTAAGTACTTTCTTTAAATGAACCTGTAACATGAAAGTTACTTGAACTTAAGCAGAGTCCCTATAGGTATATTTACTTATCTGCAGTGCAAATTATTACAAGGCTTTGGAGAGGTAAATATTGATCAACTAAACCACAGTGCCATGTATTACTTGACCCCCATGTTAAAAGTATGACTACTGTGACATAAGGAAAGGAGATGGACAACAAGGAAAGGGTGATGAGATTGTGACTTCTGGGATTTGTCGAGTGAACCTCTGAGCTGGCAACTAGTTCTGCCTAGTAGAACATTTCTGAGCTTAAGCTATGCTAATTGGCAGAGAGACACCCACATAAGAGTTTTTGCACATCAACATCCTGCTAAGGCCTCCGATTGTCTCACAAGGCAAGGACTGATTAGGGTTTCATGGTCAGCATCCAAACTGAAAGTGAGAAGTGGAATGAAAGTCTCCATTTACTTAAACGGACTGATTCAAAATAAGTGAGACTAATTTGAGTTCAACTTGCTTGGGCCAGCTGGACAAGACAAGGGAGTTAATCCTGATGAGGAAACCAGAAAAAAGGCTGCTCATTGAAACAGGAGAAATGGTTTTTAGTTGTACACTGAGACTGTTGTACTCTTGCAAGTCCATGAAAAGAAATAGTAGTTTTTTCTATCCCAGCACCACTGCCTATTATTTTCCTTCTGGTTGCTACTGCAACTCACTGCACATCTTGGAAAAATCCTTCTCCATCTGGGAAAGCTTACACAATATTATTCAAACTTAAGTTGGTCCAACAGAAAGATAACATATGACTTCTTTGTATCACACGTTACTTGGAATGAACACTGCAACCATTTTTTTTATTTCTGAGAGTTAGTGCAGCATGAAGAAATGATAATGGATGGTGAAATCTCAGTTGATTCAACCCACACAAACAGAAACAAAACTAATAAAGCTTAATAAAATAAACTCAGCCCACATAACTCCCATGAACCTAAGTATTCTCAGAGCTCCAGCACACAAATAATTATTTTTTATTTAGCATTTCTCACAGTAGGTGTACCACAATATACACTGCAGCAAAGCAACACTTGCTGTTTATAGTTGAAAGATGCATAAAATACATACTTGGGACTTTAAAAGATACCTATTTGCATATGCAAAAGGTAGCTACTGAAAAAAAAGTGTAATCTTCAAAACCACATATTTAGCCATCTCATCCTTCCTCACAGATTCTGAATCACTCAGTGACACACTTCTGGATTACAGCAAAATATAATAATGATTGTGTGCCGTCAAGTCTACTCCAACATACAGTGACCCTTTCCAGGGTTTTCTAGATAGAGAATACTCAGATGTGGTTTACTATTCCTTTTTTCTGGGGTTACCTTGTGACTTTGCATCTTGCCCAAGGTTACACAGGATGGCTCTATAACAGGTAGCTGTGTTAGTCTGCGCTAGCATATCAGGCAAAAACAAAATAAAACAATAAAGACAACAATGTTGTGGCACATTAAAGACGAACTGCTATGTTTTATTGTGAGCTTTCGTGGACATGTCTGAGGAAGTGGACTTGTCCATGAAAGCTCACATTAAAATATAGCAGTTCATCTTTAAGGTGCCACACAACACTGTTGTCTTCTTTATTGTTTTATTTTGTTTTTGCCTGATATACAGGCTGGCTCTCTTTGCAGGAGACACAGTGGGTAATCAAACTTCCAACCTCCGGCTCTGCAGCCAGATACCTAAACCATCAAGCTATCCAGCCCATTGAGCTATCCAACCACAGTAAAAAATAGAGGCAATAAAAAATAGGAAAAACAATTGATCCCAAGTTATTCTATTGATGAACTGTCATGAGGCAACATGTGAGACCCTTAGCTTCTCGTACACAAATAGTGTGCTACTACATGCTGCCTGATCACTCCTGCTTGTAGTGGGACAGATTAAAGCTCCATGGTTTATTTATGGTGTTACGTGAAGATGAGCAGCTGCCCTTCTCATTTTTGTCTGTCTCTACAAACCCTGGATTCTTTACCTGTCTTAGCCCTGCTCAGTCGTTCTGAAATCACAGTTACAGGGGAGACACTAGCCCCACTTTTTTCTTTGTGGCGTTGCTCATGTGAGCAGTGACAAGTCTGAAGAGAACAAGTTCCTGCTCACATGTAGGCTATACACATGAACAAGAACTTGACATAACTTGGGTTCTCGCTCAAATCTAGGGCAATTTAATGTCTGAAGAAAATAAAACACTTCCTTCAGATCTTCACTGCTGCTTGGATGATCAAAATGGACAAGGGAGGGGACTCTCCCCTATAACCATGCTGATGATTCTAGATTTTAGAACAGCTGAATAGGGACTCTTTTCTGGACAGAAACAGACATGAGAAAGGCAACATTTACATGACACAATGAACCTGATTTTGCTGCTTCCAGTCCAGCCAGAAATAATCAAACAGCCACACCAGCACACACAACAAAACAGGGTAGAGAGGAGATGCAAAGTCAGAGTTGTTGGACTCACCTGAATAATCTAGATGTGCACATTTGATAATGAAGCAATACATTCACTATGTAATGAGAGACACAGGTAAAAAGCATTGAACTCAGAGAGGGAGATACGGGTTCCAGTCTTTCAGCAGCCACAGTTTACTCAGTTACTTCAAAGCAGCATTGCACGCATGACCTTGCTCAACTTCACATACCCACAGGGATGTGAAGTAAGCAGCCCTATGGGTTGGCTCAAGCTTCTTCAAATTGGAATGCCAGATACTGTAAGTATGTCAGAACTCTTCCTGTATTTTTCTCCAGTAAAAGCTACCACTGGATACCAATGCCTTCCACTAACGGAAAAAGACAAGTCCAGATCTAATCATATATGAAACATAGCTACGGTAATATCAGTCCTCATGTATGAAAGAAGGAAATAAGAAATGTTCACAGTTTGTGGGCTTATAGTAGGAAATTATTATTCTAATGCATACAAGTCCAATCACATACCACTTATAAATTACTCGAAAGAGGAAGACTGCCATTCAGAAATGTACAGACATTTATGTTCCTGGTGTTTTCTTCCTAAACAGGATTTGCACCAAAACATAAATTGACTTTCCCCCCTCCCTTATTGTGCTGAGACAAAAGGTGATATAGCAATGTCATACTCAACTTGTCTTGAGTGATACTTGGCCCTAATGGTGCAAGTAGCCCTAATTGAGATAATTGCTTACCAAATCAAAGTAGGGTAGTGAAGCAAGTAATTATGTGTCACAAATTGCTAGGCTAAACTATTTTCCCCCCAGCCCGAATAGTTAACTACAAGAGGCTTTGCCTAAGTCTTCCTCTTGTGAATGAAATGGATTTTTTTTTAAATGCAGCAAGCCCTTCTTTCTCAGTGACTGCCCCAGACGATGATTCATATTTCCTTTCTGAATCTTTTCAGACATGAAATTGTTTTAGCTCTGGAGGCTATGATCCCTAACAGACATTAGAGAGGAACAGTTTTCTCCCAAGCAAATTTCAGCACAGAATCAGAAAAAGAAGAGTATATTTTTCTGCTTTCTGTGTGAATATTAGAACTGAGTAGGTGGCAACCCTTCCAGCCAGCTCTTCTCAGGAACCTGCCAAGAAAGAATGACAGCACGGATACTTTTTTTCAACCTGGGCAGATATTTTATTGTGACACTCTGGAGATTCAGAAAGGCAAAGAGGTTTGGGGCAATATTTGTGTAAAATGATAGATGGAACAGAAGCTGAGGAAATGACCTCAAAAGGTAACAATTAAAAATAGGTAGATCCTGTGTTATTGTTTCTTAATAATAATGGAGGAGGAGGAGAAGCCACCACCATTTAATTTTGGTTCTAACATCAAAGTGACCCCTTGTGCCATTTACCTCTCTTTCGTGATTTAGAAGGCTTTTCAGTATGGTAAGTATCTACTTGGATAATTCGGTGGTACCACCTGTGCTATTTCCATGGCTGAGCCAAGAGTACACTTGATTGGTGCAATTCAATTATATTAAGCAGTGTCAGAAATGAGGCAGCATAGGAGACGTCTGTGAGGAACAAATTCCTAAACCTGTATCACAGGTTTCAGTATATATTCAAAATGAGACTTTTACTTGCTCACTGATAAAACATATGGAGGATGGGTGGGAAATATAATGATCAGCATACACAACATGCATCTGCAGGATTTAAAGGAGAAATAACATGTAGAAGAGAAAAGGAGCAAATTGCTATAATGTCAAATTACAGTAGATAATTTAACTTTCTGCGCTGCATGTGTGGCATCTATAAGTGGGCAGAGGGGCTCTGTAGCCAACCTTAGGCATCTTAGGTTTCTGGGCCCACTGGCCAATGCCCATTTAGTCCCAGGCCTCTCTGCATTAAGCAGGAAACTCTGGAGGTATGTAATTAAAATGCTCTGTTCAGTGAGGAAGTCTGCTTTCTCACTGTCCTCTAATGTAGTGGTTCCCAACCTCGAGTAACCCAGGTGTTCTTGGACTGCAACTCCCAGAAGCCTTCACCATGAGCTGTGCTGGCTGGGGTTTCTGGGAGTTGCAGTCCAAGGATACCTGGGTTACCCAAGACTGAGAACCACTGTTCTAATGGGAGGCGTATTCCATTGTTCTGGGCCAGCAAGAGGGGCCAAGTCACTCTATCCACTTGTAGTCCTGACACTTTGAGGCAAATGTCTGTAGAAAGATCATTACACACTGAGGAATAATTGGTTAACTTTTTCTCAGATTGTAATTTGCAGTGGATGAATCTCAGCCACCTGCCAAACTGGGCTCTCTGTCCTCCCATCATCTCGCTGGTCTTAACATGGAGGAGGAATCCCCCCTCCTGACAGAAAGTAGCGGAGGCCCAGTTGCCAACATTTTTAGCTACATCTTTGCCCATTCATCTTGGAAACATGAACGACTGCTCTTATGCTTATGGCTGGATTCCAATAACCTGAGCATTTATTAAACTAATTCCCCCCCCCCCCCCCCAAATATATGAGTTATACACAGCCAAAGTAAGAGCCTTCATGGATGGGTGGGAATGATATGGCAGTTTTTGGAGTTTTTCCACTGTGAAAGAAAATGTGTGGCTATGACTAATTAAAACTAGTGCACCAGCTGCACCTGTTACTGGAGAAGTCTGACCTGGCCACAGTGGCACATGCCTTAGCTACATCCCAACTGGATTGCTATAATACACTCTACATGGGGCTGCCTTTGGAAAGTGTTCGGAAAATCCAGAGGGTCCAAAATGCAGCAGCCAGATTGCTGACTGGGGTTGGTTACAGGGATCACATAACCCCCCTTGTTACAACAGCTCTATTGACTGCTGATCCATTTCCAGGGTGAATTCAAACTGCTGGTTTTAACCTATAAAGCCCAAAATATTCTGGGTCCAAACTATCTCAAGGACTATATCTCATTATGATCCTGCCCAGGTGGTCAAGTTCATTGGGGAGACCTTTCTCTTGGTCCCATCACCCTCACATGGGAGAGGGCCTTCTCCGTCACTGCACGCAGATTCTGGAACTCCCTCCCACAGGAGACCAAGCTGGCCCCATCTTTGCTGTCCTTCCACAAGGAGGCAAAGATCTTCCTCTTCAGGAAAGCTTTTCATTAGTGACAAACTGTCTAGGAGAGGTTTTAAAATGAAATGGTTTGCATTTTGTTGCTTCTAAATCTGTTTTAGTAATGCTTTACTAACAGTCTTAACATAATGTCATTAATTCATCTAATATTTGAATAATTCACTGTTTTTAGCTTTAATGTATTGTGTTTTAATGATGTAGACCTTTAGTCTTTTTTTAAGGAGAAAGACAGGGTAAAACTATTTTAAAGAAATAATTAAATAAATAAAATATAGCCAAAATAAAACAGGACTGGACGAAGATACCAGAAATATTTTTATAACATGGTATTAAAAGATTTTTTTGTTTGTTTATCCTTTTTAATGAAGATACTATAATATTTAAACATGGGTATCACAGCTCATTGTAGAAATAGGGTACATAGCAATGAAGTTGTCGTGCATTATGTGTGTGTTCTTAAATCCTGCTTGTTTCTGCTGCTGTTGTAATTCTGCCAAGATAACTAAACTAAATAATGGCTACCTCTCTGAAACAGTTTTTTAAAGGCCAGAGGAGGATGCTTTTTGTTGGTTGTTTTGATCATGTCATATCTATTTGAGCTGTTGCATGTAAATTCCTAAGCAACATGGAGTGAACTGGAAAAAAAAGGCAGCACAGACTAGATATGGTGCTGCCACCAGAAAAGATTTGTATCCTGTCACTGAAGGAAGAGAAGGTGTAAAGGGAGTACGGAGCACCAATGTTTTATCATCAGACGACAAACATCTTTTTGGATCACAAATAAACTGGCTTTTTTAATGCTTAACACGTGCAACAAAGCAAACATTTCTTTTAAACTGTATCTCAAAAAGAATTATGTGAATATTTCAATGCCTTCTGTTCATCCACACAATAACAGCAGGGTAAAGATTGATTTTAATGCAGCCAATCTATGGTAGCCATCAGATACCTAGCTTCATTGGTTCCTGGCTGACCCAATCAAACAGGTCTTTCCATGAGAACTACCATTCATCTGCCCCCAGTCTGACCATTACATTCACTGCGCTTATGGGGTTGCCTCATCTGTAGGCTGTTTGGGATTGCAGTTCCAGAGGGTGACTGGAATATTGCAGTTCATATAGGAAAAGGGAAGTTACTTTCTAGGAATGTGTAATGTATTCTACCGAAATATTTCAAGGCCACCTGTCAATGACCAGAGAGGGGAAAACATTCAGCAATAATTGAACTATGATCTTGAATTAGTCATATAAATGCTTGCTTATCTCATCGTCACACATCTTTCTTAAAATTCAGCCAGTCTTTCTGTGTCTGCTGTTTGGCATCAATGATGTACAGTAGGACCAAAGTATTCATGGGGGATGTCCCCCCTCCACAAATGTTGAAAAATGTGGAAGTATCAAATGCTATTATATCACACGCTCTCCGGCTCCCTCTAGTGGTGAGTTCTGCCAAATGAAGCCTGGAAATACATATAAATAGGTATTTCTGTTGTTGTTTTTCAGCCAGCAGATAAGGGAATCAGTGGATACTGACCCCACCACAGATGGAGGGGTCCTACTGTACTTCTCAAAGGAAAAAGACAGCAAATGAAAGACACTTCAAGGAGGAAGAAAGAGCTTTTTGTCTCATTCTCTTTTGGAGTCAGGGATTTTCCATGCTTTTTAAAGTCCTTGGTGAGGTATTTATCCTGAAGCAGCCTAAATAGGGAAGAAAAGGAATTCAGTATTCCAGCACTCCCCCCTATGCTGATACAAACATGGAAACATGGAATCAGAGGTTTTTGAAATAGATTTCTAAGCATAGTGGTAAAAATATGGGACTGAGTTTCAGCGGGGGAAAACTCACTGGGTGATCTTGGGCCAGTCAATCTCTTTCAGCCCAACCTTCCACCCACGGTTGTAATGGGAAAGCCAGGTATGCTTCATTCGGCTCAGTGGAGGAAAGACAGGATAGAACTGTAAAATAATACATAAATGAATACCTGCATGTAGTGAAATATGCAAAATGGAACTGCAAGGAATGCTTTCTGCTCAAGTCATTTGAATTAATCTTTTCTCCCTGCTGCCAGTTTTCATTTAGGGCTGAAAGTGACACTGGGCTCAGCGTGCTTTCAAAATTACAGGCCAGAATCTTTTTGCTACTAATGTTCTTCTCTCAAATTGGCATCAGGTCGTACCAAATATTGCAACCATCAGAAATGTTAACTGTGATGACAACTGCAAAATATATAACGCTTTGATGGCCGGACTGACAGTTTTGTGGTAAACATTCTTTGCCATGAACTTAATCCTCTCCTATAATATTCCTAAGGAGAACTGGAAAAGCATTTGAATACCAACTTTCACTTCCTTTTCACAAAGATGTGCAGTCAGCATCTTTGCTACTTTAAGTATATCCTGGATTTCCAGGACAGCCGAGAAAGCAAGGAGAAGTGAATCATGGGAGAAAAAGTTCACACTTCTTTTTGAACAGAATGTCATCACACTTTTGAAGAATTTTCATTTAACAAAGATGAGAATAGAGATTTGGATGCCAAATGTGAGACAAAGTACGATTTTTAGGAATAATAAAGAATAATAGCAACATACAAAAGATAACATTGCTCTACGTTACCGTGTCACAATTTCTTCACAAAACCTATTTAAGTGACAAGTGAATGCAGAATCTGAAGCAAAATCATTGTCTCTTTCTGAAATGCTGTGGCCAAAATATGAGGAAGTAGTAAATTCTGATACTGATAAAGGAGACAATATGTTCTTCATTATTGTTAGTGAAGGAATTTCTCAGTTATTTTAGTGAGAGTTCAGAGTTTTCCCCCCTAAGCCAGATATCTTCTCTCAGCAAATATAACACTGAAAACGGAGGTGTGGCCACTGCTCACATAGCTGTTTTCTTTCTAGCGTTTAACAAAAAGGTTATATGAACACCACGAAAGCAATGGCATAATCAATTCTTTATTGTGCAAGTTCTAGTGGTATAGTGTGCATCAATGGATACTGAAGCCAAAAAACATAAGAATCATGTAAGTGTCCTCAATTCCATGGGTCCAATAGAGAGGTTGACAGTCAAGTGGAAAAGAACCCATGTTTAGCTCTACCTATGTGTTCTGCTACTCATGGGCTTATGTGCATATAGAGTAAGTGAGCCTGAGTGAAAGAATGTGACCTGATCCGTATTGTCAATCCTGTAGATAATTATGTAATGGTTAGCAGACCAATCAAGCATAAATTGTTTACTTGATATACACTACTTTGAAGTTAGCAAGTTCCTCTCAAGAATGAAAACCAGAAGTTATTTTGTTTGCATTAAAAAAAAACCCAGCAGTAATGTTACCTGTGAGAGGTAACATGAATTGGCTCTATCAGCTTCCCAGAATTCCATATCAGTGCCTGTCACAGATCTTCCATGTGGCTATGCATTGCAGAGACTCCTGAATCTGATCCACATTGCACACTCAGTTGACTCATCACCACTGTCAAGTGAAAATGTCCTAGTATACAATCCAATATTCTTCTGTGGCTGAACAATCAGAAGCAAGAATAGCTGTGGCGGAAAACCCTTATTCAACTAGTTTGCTTGTTGACAACCAATGATAAGCTTTACAGAAAACAGGGTTCCCTCAAAGTTATGTTGAGAACTACTACTGTATCGTATTGCATAACATTTTCTTACTGCAAAGATATTTAATTTAAAGTCCAAATGATGCAATAGTATTTTATAATCATGCCATATTTAATACCTGTAATTAGCATTTGCTAGTTGACATCTTTGAAATCTACCAGAGATGGAGACACTGTCAGTTGAGCGGCTTGTACCAGTTAATTTATTGGCTAAACAGGTGTTTGGTGCTTTGAAGTCCCGCCTCCTCCAGTGGGCACCCACTCAGGGGAAGTGGCCTAGCTTTCCTGCCCCGCCTTTTCTAGGTGCTGCCTCTGTGGGCACCCACTGGAGGAGGTGGGGCTTTGAAGTGCCAAACACCTGTTCAGCTGATAAATGAACCGGCATGAACTGCCCATCTCCAAAATTTACCCAAATCAAAATAACAGATGCTAACAACGTGTGGTGTGTATCAGAGGATAAGAACCTGTAAGTTGTGGGCCAAATCTAGCCCCTTAAGTGATCCCAAAACAGTTCATGTAGGTCCCACTTCCTGAATCCCCTTCCTAACATCTCCCAGGCTTTTCCCTACTCTGTTCATTTCCCTAAATGGGTCGAGGCAGGGAAGTAAGAATCTCCATTATCTCCAGTCTCTGACTACAGATAACAGCCAGATGCTTTGTTAATCCTGCATTCTCCTCAGTAAAATAAAGTGCAAGGCAACTGAAGTTTCTGAGTTAGAAAGCTTATGCTAGCTTCAGGAGGGCTCGGATCTAGCAGAACCCTTCTCCATATGGAAGCTTGTGATACTAGGTAAGTGGCATCTACCTGCTACATCCTCATGCCTACATGAAGTCAGAGAGTGAGAATCTAGTCCAGAAAATGAAACTGGTACCCTGTTCCTGTTGTACATTTCTAGCTGGCCTCCAGTGCAGTTGTCTACACACTGACTTCAACGCAATTTGTTCCTAGATAGGTATATACGCTACACACTGAATATATTGGCAGCCTAAAGCCTGTGAATTTGATAGTGAGGTAAAAAGGGCACAGTAAAACTTTGAATTTTGCTTTGAAATTATTTATTCAAAGAAGATGAATGGCAACATTTGAAAATTGTGAATATATGCAAATATTTGTTTTATTCCCTCCCTGAAGCTCAAGGAGTACTTTGATGTAAACCAAATGCCACATAGAACATTTCTATTCATGTGGCATGAATTGACAAAGATGTTGACCTGATCAGTCAGGAAAGTAAACGAATGAGGTGAGCCGTCTCATTCAGTTTGAGGAAGGAAAAATAGAGGTAATTGGCTCCCCTTCCCCATCACCTCATTTTGGAGAGGAAATAAACTTTGCCATTCAGTGTATTTGTCATAGAAGGCAGTATGTAATATAACTGCTTTCTGTGCTGGCCTAAATGCCTAATTATTTTATGTCTCTGTGTCTAAAGCATGCTGTCAAAAGGTCTGATTGAAAAACTAAAACATTGTTTTGCATGAAATGCATACCTTTTATCAATTGTAGGATGGTATCCATCATGTAAGGCCCTTTGCACACTTTCTGTGGATGCTGCCCAAGTCATAAAAAAATAAGGCACATAGAAGATAATGAAATCCATCTGCTAAAACTAAGCATATGTTGTACCTCAGTCAAACCTAATTATTTAAACAAAACAAAACACAGACACACAATGGTGTACTCTTTTTTTCCCTTTTTTTCCTTTTTATTTTTTTATTTTATTTTATTTTTTGCTTTTCTTCGTAGTTTATAGCCAGGAGTTCGCACCTCAGATCCTGAGCTCATATTATAATGGGAGTGGAGCAGAAGTAAGGATTCTCAGAGCTGGCCGGATGAAATTTTAATTAATCTCAGAGTGTATAGGCAATCAATCCAAGGCCACCAAAGAAGCATACGTACAATACAACGTACAGTATGAGAGTGCAATGACAGCAACTAATAAAAACACAGTTTACACTTAGAGCAGCAAAACAGGCAAAGGGCTAAAGAAAATCAATCCAAAACATAATTATATATGCATAATTCTCAATGTCAGAAATCATGGACCCCATCCCTCTTTTTACGCATTTTAAGAGAATACAGCTGTTTGTGAACAGACTGGGAATTTCCAGTGTGGCATTAGTGATGTGGATATTGTGAATGGAGCAAGAAAGCATTGTTTTTCCTCCCACCTCAACACACTGCATTTATGCAAGGAAGGGGATTTTCTGAACAGATTCATGTTTCAATAATACCGTCTACCCCACCAAGGACACCCGTCAATTGCCCACTTTATATATCACAAGAACGTAATTATTTCTCTTTTGGACAAAGTGATGAAGCCCCATGCAGTATTTCATGCACTTCAGTTTTAATCTCTTTTCTCAAAACATTTATTTGTTCTTATTTTTTTAGTTCTATTGGTACGTACTATAATTGCTAATCACTAAGCTGGAGAACTTTATATTCCTGGTCTGGGAATACGTACACTGAAATCTCATAAATCAGTGCCTCACAGTGCTGTGAGAATTTTCTTTCTCATCTCTTGTGAGAGAAAACACAGTATATCTCCTTTTCTTTGCAATCTAATCCCTATGAGAAAGCATTTAGTAATGTATTTTTAATGTCTGCTAAAGGCTAGCAGGTGCTATCCCGAATACTTCCAACTGAGGTTGCTACTGATACTGATGCGGTGTGAGGGAAATGATCATTAGGGTTCCAGCTTTTATTAAACTGATTGTTATCTCATGTACATGAAGCAGAGGGATGCAAATCTTTGCTTTCCCCCCCCCCCCTTCTCATCCGTGAGAATGAAAACTCTGAAAAGCTTTCTGCCTGCTGGAGTGAGGTTACAGGGGTTTCTATATACTTTTCTCATTTTGAAACTTTTCAAATAAAATAATTGTGGTAATGTTTTTCTCTCCACATAAACAGTGGCTGTCTGAAATGCAGTAGACAGTTGCAATTAGGGTAGGCCTACTGAGTCAGTGAGGATTTGGTGAGCCAACTCCTATGCAAGTGTCAATGGGGCTACTGTAGTTGTGACTTACTACTGTATTTCAGCCATTGTTCTCTCAGGTCAACCCCCCCCCCCCCAAAAAAACCATTGTATGTTGTTCAATGTACTTTTTTTGGGGGGGGGTCATTTTGGGTCACGTCATTTGTACACAGGTTATCTGTAAGTATAATATCTGACTTAAGAGGGAGCCTTCAGCAGAAGGCTATGTTTGACGGTATTATTGAAACATGAATCTGTTCAGAAAATCCCCTTCCTTGCATAAATGCAGTGTGTTGAGGTGGGAGGAAAAACAATGCTTTCTTGCTCCATTCACAATATCCACATCACTAGTGCCACACTGGAAATTCCCAGTCTGTTCACAAACAGCTGTATTCTCTTAAAATGCGTAAAAAGTTTGCACTAACATCCCATTTGCAAGCATACATAACACAAAAGCAATGCCTGGAGATGTTATTTTTGGGGCTTCAATTCCTGGAATCCCCAGCCAGCACGGCCAGCCGCCAACATATTGAGAGTAGGGATTCTGGGAGTTGTAGTCCAAAATACATTTTCTAAGCCCTGAGTAAAAACTTGCCATTTCAGATAGGCATCTCCAATGACATCAAGTTACGGCCAGGTCTCTCAAACTCAGATGAGCTAGACTGAGCAGTTTCCAGCTTCTCCAACTGTTTTGTCCAGTAGGTACCTCCATACTTCCCTCAAATATCACAGCAGTTTAAGCAAAATCAGGGCCAATACCAGATGTTCACAAAAGTGATAAGGGTAGTCAATCATTAATTCTGACCAGCAGCTTTAGTTGACCCTTAGGCATGAGAGGCTTGAGGGAAATCAGGCTCCCTGGAAAGCAGCAGTAGTGGTGACAGAAAGAGAGATGAAGTCAAACTACATGTTACTTGAAAGATGCAGCTAGCAGGGCAAAAGGAAGCATGGAAGACCAATTCTGGATTGGGATGCTAGCATAGAGGTCTATGGAGGTTTCAGGGTCTCCTCCCACATACACTGCAGGTCAGATCTAGAATGGACTCTGCACATCTTCTATTACCGAAGGAGGAGGCGGCGGCGAATGAGGTAGTTCTGTGTCACTTTCTGGCAAAGCAAATGGCAAAAACAAAGAAACAAACTAAAACTAAAAACTAAAGAAACATTTAGTTTGACCTTCCGGTTCCTTTATTTTCAAAGAGGCTCCTTTTCTACTCAGGATCTTATGCAGAATCCTATGCTGCAGTGTGGATCCTCCAGGCACCTGTACAATAGCAAGTCATTTCCAAATGAAACACAGATTATCCTGGCTTCTTACTGGCACCGAACATCCATAGAATTTTTAAAAATACCTTTGCTGCTTTGTCTTGCTTCCCAAAGAAGCTAAAATGCTCTTCAATCTGATTCTTCCCCTTTTCATTATGCATGTGTGATATTACATTCCTTTTTATGCTTGGCCAACCCTCTTTCAATCTTGTACGCCCACCTTGCCAAAATAGTAAGTTCCATGTTATGCACATTTACTCTAGCCTGTCAATAGCTTTAACCATCAGCATCAGCAAAATCACAGAAAAAGCATTAGAGGGGATTAGTGCACCTCTGAAAGTTAGCCTAAAGATTTTTTTGTGCTGCATCAAAAATTCTCAAGTAATAACTAGATTTAACCACACAAGATTTAATCAGCTCACACGTAAGGGGTTGTTACCAGAAGCCAGCCAATATGCTGCTAATAAATAAAATATGAGACAAAGCCTGTTCACTGAACCTTCATAGTACATTATTGTTTGTTACTCCATAATGCATAAGCTATTTCCTATAGTTCCTGATTGTATGTAATTGATTTGCCTATTAATATTTTTTCCTGCAACCTTTAAGATATGCAGAGATTCATGAGTTGTGCTCTGCCCATTACGGATACGTAGGAGAGTTTATTTGAAAACCAATTCCAGTGCATTCAGTGGTGATGCACATGATGCAAAAATGCAAAAGCCATCATCAACATTATTTGACATCAGCTATCTTATGCCACTTCCCATAGATATGACATTCGTATCACCAGGATCTTTCAGCCTGCCACAGTGTCTCATTCTGAGATCACCAGTGTGGTTAAAAACTCTGAAAATTAAGACCTCCCACTCTTATGGTCAAAAACAATTGCAACATGATCTAAGTGAGACTTGCAGTGGTTAGTGCAGGTCTGTAGAACCTCAGGCTCTGTTAAATTGATCTAATGGAATAACATGCCAGAGTACTGTTTAGGTACTGTGATATCAATAAAAGAAATCTCATATAGATTTGCACGCAACAACAATGTTGCATAGAGTATTGCACCATAGAAAGCACAGAGCAGTGAACAAATTCCTCCACCATATCACAACTTGGGTTAGGTTGACCCACATTGAAGTATAAGGTGCAAAGATGCTACAAAACCTGCCACTAGAAATGAGATTTTTTTAATCTCTTGGACTACAAATCCCATAATTCCCCATTCCGGGAGGCCTATGTGATTTGTACACCAAGATAAAAGGTCTAAACTGGAAGCTTTGAGGCTTAGCTGGGTCTATCAACACTCAAGCCTCCTGTTCCTGCTCTGATCCTAGCTAGGAGCTTTCTTTCTGAACAGAAAGCTAGGCAGAGCTAGAACCAGCTAAGCTTACTCTCCCAGGTGAGTCACGTTTAGGTGTCTGAAAGTCAAGCAGAATTTCCAGAATGGGGAATTATGGGATTTGTACACCAAGAAATAAGAAAACTCCATTCCTACTTGCCACCCAAAGATTTATTTGCTCCTTGTTCCTACAGGGTGGGATCTAAAAATCCAGAAGACTGAGTAGTTGCATATATAAGTTTCTTTAGTCATCCTCAGTTGGTTCAGTTTCAGGGTATGCTCTGCATTTGGCATGACGTATACATGAGGAGTTGCCTCTTCCCGTAAAGGCGAGTGGGGAAATTCCAATGCAAATGGGATCCCCATTAAAGCTTCAATGTACATACAAATGTGCTGAATCAGAATCACAATCTTCAAGGCTGACAGTGCAGAATACACCAGGACAAGCTACATAACGGTTTATTCTCATCTCTCTATTTGTGTCCGAAGCACGTAGCCTAAGAATAAAAGTCTCTTCTAATATACAAATAGCTTATTTCATACTCCTTAAAAGTAGGTATGCTTTCCTTATCTAAACCATTGTTAAAGCCCAAATAATTTTAGAGAGGAATAAATTTTGAAAAAGAAAGGAAGGAAAAGCAGTTGGAAATGACAGGTCTGTTTTGAAATGTTAGACTCAAGTATAATCAAAGTGTTATATAAAGCTTTCTACTGTAGTCTTTGAAAAGGTGACGATGACATTTAATTCAGCAGTACATGCTGCATAGCACGCTACAGTACAAAAGCATAATGCAGCCGATTCTCCCACCACTGAACATGTAGGAAGCAATTTTTTTAATGACAACAAATGATACAATTTAAAATGTAACATTCAGCTAACAAACTTAACTTAAACTATTGTAAATCATGACATCTAAGCTCTGATCCATTTGTGTTCCCAGAATCAGTCTTTCTGGAATAAAAGAAAGACCATGCTGATAAACAAGTAACTGCTTGCCACCACCCAATTGTGTTTGTTAAGGATGTCAGCAGCAAGGCTGCGTGGGCAGGATCAGAACCTCAGGAGGACTTCAAAAAACCAAAACAAATCCCAAGAGCTGTGGGAGAACTTCTTTAATTGCCAGCATAAAGCTTGGTTATAGGTCTAAAGCTGAAACTTGTGCTTGGCACTCTTTTTTTACCTCAGCAATACCGCCATTTGCTACACTCCTACAGCAGAGCTGACATGCCAGCTTCAAAAAGAAGTCAAACATCCTACACACAGCAGCTGTCCATTCACCCACTCCCTTTTGTCTTGCTTGCCTGTAAGGCTCTGGCCTGTACTTGGATGTCAGACATATTTTTAACAAGAAGAAAGTGCACTAGAAATGTCATCTCTTCTTGGAGGGCCAATTGTAACAACACTCAGCTGGGTGCCAGAAGACAGCATGGTGCACACAGCCTTGCTCTTAGGTTATTCCCTTTCGTTACAAATCCACATGGCTTGCACTAACGAAGTCTCCATGAGATGTCACCATGGAAAGGCCACCTTTTCTCTGTATTGATGCAACCTGTATCAGTCTAATTCAACCAATTAGTTTTAAAGCTGTGGGTCCCCCCCCCCCCGGTTGCATAATGAAAATCCATACATGATAACAGCTGAAGCAAACTAGCCAGAGTTGGGGTTCTTCTTTGGGACAAGGAATGGAATATTGTCCAGGAAACTTCCTGAGGTGTGAATACCACCAGTTGGCATAACCAGAGTCCAAAGTGAACAAGGTCACCTCACTTGCATACATATGGAATTCTCTATTCCCCGCCCCCCAATTATCACACAATTCATTCTCTCTTTCTCTTTCTCTCTCTGTCAAAAAAAAAAAAAAAAAAAACACACACACACAGTAACACAGTAGTGTGGGAAGAGGATGGTCTCAGGGATCACTGTGATTGCTCACATTCCCATCAGCAAGAGGGTGGTCCAGCATGACTGTTTCTGCATCACCAGCTGCTGCATTTCTTCTCTCTGGACAGAGAAAGGGACTCTGCTAAACCAAAGTATCCCAGCATCGTATACAGGGGAGGGGTGGAAGATGGTGTGGCATTTTTATTAAAATTAATCACTATCTTGTCTGACTTCTCAGGGAATGCAAATTACTGACTAGAATGTTGGAATTATTAAAACCTGCTTGCAGTGCTTAGACACAACACAATAATATTACCATTTGCAATGCAAACTTAATACTGTTTCTCTCCAAAGTTCCATATAGCTCTGATTGTAAAGCAGGTTCTGCACATGCATGAGTGCTGTTTCATCTTCTCCAAAAATAACAGAGAAACCAATTGAACCAATATGACACACTGCATTACATACATTACAATAGTCCCTCTTGAAGGGGGGGAGGGGGATATTTTTTCACGTCTTTACTCAGTGGCTTCCTGACACTCATCTGGTGGCTTATTTCCAAACAGAGCAGAAGGATGTTTTCCCATTACTGTTGATAATCTTGTAGTAATAGAGAGGAAGGCAGATGCATGTCCAGCCAGCAGTTGCGAGAGCATATGTGTATACAGTATTCTCCACACCCACTTTAGAGCTGGGTGAAACGTCATAATTCCATTTGTCACAAACAGACTGGTCAAATTAACACACAATCAAATTGCAGAAAGATCCCAAACAGTAATCCAACTGAGAGCAAATGCTTGCAAGGAAAAACAACAACAGTGTAGGGACTGACTGACAGTTGTCATGTTGTTCTAAAGCCAACTGACTTGGGTTTCACCACAATAATTCTGAACAAAGGAGTGCGTATCTTAAGCATTTAAACAACTCAATGATTCCAGCTGTTACACACATAATAACAGCAGACTTTTTCCTTAGGTTAGAAAGACACCAGGCTTGGACAATTTTCATTCTTAGGTTCTTTCTTTTTTTAAAGAACATTTGGCTGTGAACTTAAATCTTTTTATGTCACAAAGTCCATTGCATAAGCAGGGCACAAAATAATTCATCAAAGCTACAGAAGGGGATTTGTATGCTTCTGCGCATCATAAAAGCACAAGACAAGCAGCAGAATACTATTTCGATCAGATAGAGAATAATGGTCTGCCAACACATTTTTAATTGGAGATTCTTGATATCATCCTTAAGAATAACTGTTGTTTTTTTTAACCTGGTTTCATTTCCCAGTAAATGGCATAGTGGTGGGGAATCCTGTTACATCAACTACAGCAAGCCTATACATGTCACATTATGTATAGGACAATTATTCTGAATTCAAAGTATCATATTCAAAAACAATAATTATTGTATTATAGTAGATACATCAATTGCATTAACATTACCATACACTGGACTTATCTAGATTATTATTTTCATATACGTAGTTCTATAATGGGTAATTCATACCAGCTCCTATATACACATGAGATTTCAGTATTTATTTGGATTTCACATACTTCAGCAAAGTGTGTGGTGTCAAGGACTACTCCTTGCTTACTTAGTAAGAATGTTTTAAAAAATAGTTTGACATACATTTTAGTTGCACTCTAATTGCTACATAAGCAATTTGTTTTTATACTCCAGAAAAACCAGAGAGTCATGTTGCATAAATTCATTCCAAACTCAGGCACTTATGACATAATAACTGAAATTCTCATGTGTGGTTACGCAAACGGCACAACTTTTGGAGGCAAACTGCCGTAAGTTAACAAATCACTGCAGACATTATCAGTTACATGCTGAGTCACAGAACTCAGTATGCAATAGATAATGTCCGCAGTAATTTCTTAACTTAAGGCAATTTGCCTGCAAAAACTACACTGTGTAATGTCAGCATAACACTGCAAGAAAATTTGGGCTAACACTTGGTTTTTCCAAGGACCAAATGCTTATCGCTCAAGACTGTTGAAGATTTGGTGGTCAAAATGTTTTTTTTACTAGTATTCATCTCCTTTAAATGTGTTTATTTTGAACGGTTTACATAGTTTTCCGATTCTGTTTACCTCTATACATGTTCATATGCAGATGTTTCTTTTAAAACATGTGTATGAGGAAAGCTTTTGTGCAGTTTTCTGAATAAAATTTCCTTAAAACATGTTCATACCCACCCACACCTATATAGACATACATGTCTATATAGTTCTGATGCTACGCAAAGATAATTATATATTCATGTCATGCTGTAAAAAAGAATGCATGCATTCTGGAATGACTGGAGAGCATTTAGTTTGGATTATTATTAGAGGTGTTCCTGTAATATGATTGTATAGTAATTCTATAAAAAAGACCATAATCGTATGGAGTCCCTGGATGTGTGTCCATTTCTTTGTGTGTGCCATGAAGTCAGGAAGGAAGCTTGGAGATTAATAGCTGATTCAGTGAAATCTGTATTAATTCAATTTAATATCCTGGGTAATTATTCCAGTTTTCCAAGATAAATTACATTTATAGAGCTGGCTTTGTATTACTATATGTAGTGAGAATGTAATGGAGAAAAAGGAATTGTAGAAGGATTTTCTTTTGGGGCGGCAGGGAATGCTGAAACCTAGGGAGGTGGTATATAGGGCAGACCAGTGGTGTAATGGAGCATCAGCTTGCAGGTTTGAACCCCTGGGATTTTCTGAGTAGCAGGAATTATGACACCACCAAGCATCTCACTCTTCCCTCTAGGTTTCGCTACACTCTTCACAGTATCTGGTAGAGAAATGGCTTTCCCAGGGAACAGTATACTGTATTGTTGCAAGTGATCCATGTTGTAACACAGAGTATCTTTTGTTCTTGAATGGGCAATTAAGAGCAATTAGCTTTACAAAAGACCCACTCTTCATTTGTGGATATGAACTGATCCAGCAGCCTGAATTTCTGGCCTTTCATTATGGAGATAGGCTGGCAACTAGGCTTGTAAAGATGAACATCTGAACTTGAAATTTACCACTAATCTGCTGGGAGAGACCTTTATTGCCTATGAAGGGCTCTTTTCTTTAACTCTATTCGAAAACAAGATTAGGCCATTTCAGAACAGCTCTGGTCCTGACAGCTATGATTGCACCATAGCACTCAATATAGCCAGAGGAAAATATGATTTAAGGAAAAGCTGTTTTTGCTTTGATCTTTTGTCTGGTTCTGGTAAATAATTCTAAGGTGTTTAAAAGAGAGGGGCTACTTTAAAAGCTTCAGTAGCAATTGAGATAACAAAAGGACTGAAGCTGCTAATGGAAAGGATTAAAGAAGTCTGAACAGAGTTAGGTTTGCCTTTTTCTCTTTCACTTAAAATGTGTCTTTAAAAAAAAAACACCAGGCCTTAACATAAGTTTTTCCATCCAGGTGCAGTTCATTGTGTAAGACTTAATTCAGGTTCAGATTAGGTAATCGCTGTTGTGGAAAACATAAAGCAGGCTGGACATTGAATAAAGAACTGAGCTCAAGGGCAGTAATTTCTCTTAGCATTCTTTCAAAACACAAATCCCAACGTTACTCTCGCAGATAAGCAGTGACACAAGAGTGTGATGCTATTGTGAGGGAAAGGGAGCACATACTGGGACATAATATGAACAGAGACAATATGACAAGCCTGCCAAGACAAGGCTCAAAAGCAGAGACCACCAAAAAGGTCTAAAGAAAATAGACAGGTAATCAGCATGAAGACTTTCCCAAGCAATCAAAGAGAACACAAACAGGGTCTTCTTTGATGACTTTAGAAAACCGCAGGGGTGGGGCAGGGGGTTAGATGTTATTTGCCACTGTGTGGTTGCTACCAAAAAGCCGTTTCCAGTACTTTGATCCCAGCAACAAAATTCCTGATGTGGAGCACTCAGACGGTGGATTTCTATAACTCTGCAGCTGCAAGATGTTTTCACACACACGTTCCACATGCTGAAGATGGAAGCAAGTGAAAGAGATGGTCAAATGACCATTCCTTTCTGCACAAACTGCTCACATTACCAAGAGTTTTTCATTAGCCGTCATTGGTGGCCAGTAATCTTTTAATTGGTTGTTGTAGGTTTTTCAGGCTGTTTGGACGTGTTCTGAAGGTTTTTCTTCCTAACGTTTCGCCAGTCTCTGTGGCCGGCATCTTCAGAGGACAGGAATCAGAACTCTGTCTATGCTCTGGTGCAGTTTGTGAGATAGTTAAGTATTTATAGCTGTCAACGAACTCTACCCAGCCACAAGGACCGGTGATCACTGCACACAAAAGACCAGCTAACGACACCCATCAATCACAGTGACAGATCATATCTCCCCCTTATCACAACAATACACCCACAACAAAAAACACGCTGATCACCATAATCACCCAATCTCCTGAAAAGGACAAAAAGCTGATCCCACAGCTATAAATACTCAACTATCTCACAAATTGCACCAGAGCACAGACAGAGTTCTGACTCCTGTCCTCTGAAGATGCCGGCTACAGAGACTGGCGAAACGTTAGGAAGAAAAACCTTCAGAACACGGCCAAACAGCCCGAAAAACCTACAACAACCATTGGATGCTGGCCATGAAAGCCTTCAAGAATACAATCTTTTAATTATTGAAATGTAAACAGGAAAACATTGCCTAAAGATAAGATGTCTGGTGAAGAAATATAAAACAATTTATTATTAGAAAGCAGACATACATATGAATTTGTTCACATTTGCAAGACAGCGAACTCAAGCTTCCATACTTGGACAGCCATATCCAATCTGGGCCCCTGCAGATGTTTTGGGCCAGGGGATCCCAAACTTGGGTAAACCTAGGTGTTCCTGGACTGCAGCTCCTAGAAAACCTGGACAGCACAGCTGGTGGTGAAGGCTTCTGGGAGTTGCAGTCCAAGAACAAATACCTGGGTTACCCAAGGTTGGGGACCACTGTTCTAGGCTACAGCTCTCATCCACCTCAGTCAGCATGGTCAATTGTCAATGCTGACAGGACTTCTAGATCAGAAATGGGGAAAGGCTGCACTGGACCAAGATTTATATTGAATTCAGTGGAGTTTACTGATGAATAAATGTGCATATGAGCATGTTGTAGAAGCAACAGGCTTTTTTCTTCTCTCAGGATGAGAGAAAGAAAAAGAAAAAAGACAAGGAGAAAATAATACCGTCTAAATAACAGCAACCAAAGAGAGATTTTACAGATAGTGCACCTGAACATACTTTTAACACTGACAGTGATTTTTATTATTTTTAAAAGGCTCTATAGCTTGCCACTGTTCTGGTTTGTGTATATATGCTTTGAACATGATACAATGTGCAACACGGCTAACAGTCATTAAAGACTTGGATTTAAACTGACTTCAGAAAATATCTTTTCTGTACAACAGACATGTTATTTCAAGGAAAGGCATTAGGTCAAACAACACAATGTAGTAATGGGTACTTATTGGTGTATACATGCTCATGTGTGCACTAAAAATAATTACCAGTAAAAGCCACCAAACAGCATCCTTATTTTACCTGTAGTGTATAATACTGTAAGTAACAAAAGAAAGAGAGTGTACATAACACAGAAGTTCAACAAGCAGAGCTCCACAGCTCTACCATAAAAATGTAGGGTCATAATTGCTAATGAGGTTGCTAAAGGGGATCCAGAAATGAGCCTCCAGGGGAATATAACACAAGACAGAATGGGGTGATCACTTTCATAAATATTAACACAAGACGTAAGCAGCTAACTCTTGAGGGGTTAAAGAAATGTTAAGAGAAGTTTACCCGTAAGGATTTTGGAAGGAAGAAGAAGAACTAGAAAAAGCCACCTTGGCACTGCAGAAAATATTTCCAAAAATACAGATATGAGACAAAGAGAACGGACAAGCATATGTCCAACCTGGTGCTCAAGGCTTGTTGGTGCAAGCATTATACCCACTTCAACATGACAAATGCATCTAAAATCTGAATAAAGTTATGAATCTTGCTGTGTCTTTAAAGGACTACCATTTGTATGGCTCAAAGTAGTATGAAACAACAAGATAAAATGGCATTTCATCTCACAGTGATGAGCGCAACGAAGTACTGTACTTGAAAACAAAATTTCTCTGTTCTGATGCATTCTTTTCTAAATATCTTCATTTTTTTTCATTGATAAGATGTATATGTTTATTTTTCAAATAGACACAGTTCTGTCCATTTACATGAGGATAATTTCAAATAAGAAGTCTTAGAAAAGGAATACGATGCTCACAGTTCCTGGCCAATGATAACAAAGCAAAAGATTTCAGAAACCATCTGTGCTTTCATTAATTTTATCACAGAAGATGAACTGAATATGTCTGTAGAAAATCTCAGTTTGAGTTTCTTTTCTACTTCTAGCCAGTAGCTGTGTGCATGTCTGAAGAAGTCTCAGTTAAATGCTATGCAGAATTGTTCCTCCATAATTCGTAGTGACCCGCAGTATCCCAAACACAAAGAATAACTCCTCTGAAACCAGGAACAAGCTACTGCTGCAATGGTCATTTTGATTCTTCCTTCAGATTCACTCAGCATTTAGTCCACACACACACACACCCCACACCTGCTCTATCTCTCTCCTTTGTGTTAGCTATTGTCAAAAGGTTTTTGCTGGGTCTTCATCTACTCCATTCAAAGCAGATAAGACTCCACTAGAATCTCACCTCCTGACGGAAGTGTGGGAATCCATTCCTTCATTCAAGTTTGTTTTTCACACTTACTACAAAGCCACACAGTCTCTGCACAGGTCTCTGATCTTGGGAAGCTTTGCAGTCCCTGAGCTGGTCTGACCACTCTCTCAACCTGATAGAACTAAAGTTTGAACTGAGTCAGCTTAGGCCATTTCCTTAACCTTTCCTCTAGCAATGCAGCTTGAAATCTCTCCAATCTAGACCCATTGTCAATCCTGTTTGCTCTGTGAATTCCAAAATCTCCCCAGGCAGCACGTCCAATTCTGGGAGTTGTAGTCCGAACAAACAATTTTTCCAAGTTCTGGCCTGTCACCACAGGGGCTGACAAAAAACTTTCGAACAGTGCTTCCCATCTGTAGGTCCCCAGATGTTCTTGGACTACAGCTCCCAGAAATCCTGGCCAGCACAGCTAGTGATGAAGGTTTCTGGCAGCCTTAGTCCAAGTACATCTGGAGACCCAAGGTAGGGAACTACTGCTGTAGACGCGCCTGACTTTTGTGTACTCAGACAAAAATGAAGATTTACACAAGTTTGTCCTAAGGATCAAGAGTTTCTCCAACTTGTGCTCTGAGGACTAGCTCAGCTACTGCACGCACACACACACACACACCAAGTCTTTGAAATGTGTCACAGCTCTCATCCTGCCACTACTGTCTGTCCACCACACAGGTAAAACAAAAACAAAGAAACACCTTCTATTGTTATGCAGTTTGCCCAACTGCTTGACAAAACATGACAAAAATTAAAACTTGCAGGAACTCTGCACTCCTCTAAGGTTTGCCATATAACAATATATATGCAAAATGAACAAAACACTCAAGTAGCCCACAATTGCTATTCTGCTTCCGTTAACAACCAAACGGGTTCTGTATTCACAGCAGGGGAATTGTAGCAGTTTAATGAACCCAGATGGCTCACATTTATAACCTTCATAAATTACTGAGGCCTGGTATAGATAATGGTTTCTGTATCATACAACTTCAGAGAATCGTTATGGAGATGATGTGGCTGAACATAGCCTTGTTTAAAAAAACTCTCATGACACACTGAAACTAGACTCTTTTTTTAAAAAGATTAGACTTTTCCCTAGCATCCTGCTTTTTTCTGTGCAGAGAGGGTTTCCTTTAATGTAAAGGTAAGATAAATTTAAGTTAAACATAAGATATCTGTAAATGTAAGATAAACGTAAGAGCAAACCTCTTTGGTTCTGTTTTCATATATGAATGGAACTTGTTGGTAAGTCACCTTCTAAAAAAGCTGCTTTTCAGCATCCCTTGCGTTTTTACATATACAGGCAAGGCAACTGGGACTGCCTTGTACTGGAATCTCATCCAAATTCATTGTTTGTCAAAAGCAAAGCAATGCAACACACTCTACATTTGCTTCCACACTTAGACAAGGATCTGAATGCATTCCCAGTACAGATGTTGTTCCTCTGCTCTGCATTACTTTCAGTGTGATACCATTCCTCTGCAGAGTCATTTCAATGGGATGAATACATCAATGTATATCCTAAAGCAGAGGGGCATTCAATTCACTTTGTTAGTAATGAGGACAGGTTCTTCTTTCAGCTCCTGGAACAAAGGTAGTTCAGGGCAAGCGTGCAAGAAGGGATATTTGAATGAGCTGAAGATGTGGAAATAATCCTCTCCCAAAGAAGTGTAAACTAGCGCATGGCTTTCTTAGGCAAAGATGGGCAGGATTGAAAACTGTGTTGTATACATTCTACCTGAAACTAAATATATATATATATATAACATATATATAACATGTGGAGAAAAATGGCCCAAATCCTGTTGCATAATTTATATTGGTAGAAGGGAAATGATGTAACTTGCAGTGACAAATTGCTCATAATTAATGAGTTTCTGCTTGGATTCCTCATTGCACACTGGTTGGGTGGCTTGGCGCGCAATAAGAAATGCAAGCAGAGACCCGTAAGTGGCAATTTGCTGCTGCAAGTTATCCTTTCTACCAGTGTAACCAAGTAACAATGTTTTGGCCAATATGTACAATAAATGAAGCTACAATTTCTCAAAGGGAAATCCGGGCAGTGCCCCGGATTCTCTGCTTCTGCTCCTCCTCCTCTAGATAAAAAAAGACAATGCCGCAAGAAAATAATAAAAAACCAAAGTAAACCAATTTAAAGATATTCTTCAAAACCAATCCAGTACAGTTCATTCCAATCCAATCCCTACAAGCAGAATTTGAACATGGTATTCCAGGCAGGGTAGTGTATGTTTGCAAAACAAGTGGTTCTCACACCATTTTGCTACAAATTTCTACAAAGTCCGAGTCAACTCAGAGGGAAACCACACTATTCACGTATAGATATTCTGTCACAGCCCGCTCCTCAACAAATACGGCAATAGATTTTGACAGTATTAAAAGTAGATATGGCAGCCTACCTTCATATACAGCCTTGAATCCTTGGGCACTCACGGCAAAGTCAGTAGTGAAGCAGAGAGTGAGTATAGAACCTGTGCTCACTATAGATGATGGTAGCTGAAATCCAGAAAGCCTATAAGAGACAAGAGTAAATACAGATTAAAAGAAGAACCCATGGTATTTGTTATTAATTATTATAGCTGTTGTCACCACAACAACCAGCAATAATTAACCAACAATATTTAAATATGTATATTGGAATATTGTATAATATCTCTCCTTTGATTAGAAGATGAAAAAAACACTTAAAACTAGTTCAATTAGACTTCTATATATTTTAATTCTCACTATGGTGAGCAAGCAATATATATTTGTCCTGCCTCTCCAGTTTAAGAAATATGACTTTAGCTGCACTTTGCTCTGTCCTTCTTTTTCTCAACTGGCGTACATGTCTTAATGACGACCGAGGTGGACCAAAATGTGATACTAACTTTGACAGTGAATACACATATGTGAATAAATGATTTCAAAGAGTAAACACCCACGTTAAGCATGTTTGAAGTGGTAGCTAATGTACACAGACAACTGACTGTGTATAGCAGCTGCTATATATAGCCAGCTTCAAGTAGGCTCCGCACTGTGTTATTTTGTGGAAATTACTATAATACATTGTAGATGAGACAATTTAGGAAGAAATAGTTCTTTTAAAAAAAATACACTGCAAGGAAGATTTTAAAAAGTAAATGAAACCAAAAACTGGTAAATCACAAGGCTATTGAATATATTTCAATAGTATTTTATTCAAATTTAAAAGAATCTTAGAATCATAAAATTGTGAGTCTTTCTCAGCATGTTGGCAAACTTAAAGGATGGAGATGGGGGTAGGGGCAAGGATAAAATATTAAAATAAAGAACAATTTGGATTTGTGAAGTTTCAAAAATCTATGTCTTCAAACACATATTTTAATTTTAAAACCCAGTTATTATTATAATATTAAAAACAGTTGATAAACTGGGAAACGAGACTGAATTTGGATATGGTCACATATGCAGTAAGTTGGTCTTATCTAGAGCAGGTTTTCTGCGGTTAATGGAATGGAATTAAGGGCCTGTCCAGACCGATGTGGTGTTGGATCAGGCTACAAAGGGACTGTTGAGGGGAGGAGCGGTGTGCCATTTGGCATGCTCCTCCCATCCCATCCAAACAGCAAATGATCCCTTGTAGCCCAATCAGCTGTCAGTTAAGCGCTTCCCTGATCATCTGTGGAGGGTCAGGGGAAGTGAAATTATTGGTTTTCTATATCACTCCTCTCCCTTTGTAACTGTGATTCCATTTTCTCTTTTCCCCTCTCCTTGCTTTCCTTCCCTACTTCTCTCTCCACTTTCTCTTTCTTCCTTGTAATCTGCAGCCATGATGGCAGTTGGAAGCTAGGCTGCTGGAAACTGTTATCTCCTGGCTAAACAGGCTAAACAACAAGCATGCCAAAAAGAATACATGCCCTACCGCTGGGCCAGAAAGGTGTGCGACAGCTCTTTAAGGAGAAGGATGGATTATTCTAAGTAGAAACATTGGGAGACAAGTTCTTTTTTTCCCAATCCAAACTTTACCGTCAGTGATCCATATATCATATCTATATGCTAGTGTGGACACACTCTTAAATACGATTAGTTTACATCTCATAGACTTTAATGAGTCTGTCTACACTAAATCTGCATCCAACTCAGTAATCTGAACCCTACATGCACATAAACTGGCAATCCTACATAAAGCTCCCATGTGTCACCATTGATCTTGGCAACAATGCTATCAGCATATCATATACAACAGGTTTAAGAATAAAAGTGAGGATTATGATTTGATTGTCATGATGGGTCCATCAGCAAAACAAATATACCAAGAAACCTTGCAGAAAAAATAGCTCTACAGATGAAGTCTGAGGCAGAATTATGGGTTCATATTCTTGATTCCAACATTATCTAATGCTGATACTTATCTTAAATACAATTAATACAGTAGCATTCATTCTTGCCATTGTCTTCTTCCTTTTCTTCTCTTAATATGAAGCTTTTTACAATACAGTGTTTTGTCTGTGATCAAAGGCACATCCCAAGAGACCTTAAAATTCATTATCAGTAACATGATAATATATCCTCAAAACAGCATCTATTTTTTTTCTTTGTTGTTTCTTTCACTTTGTAATTTGATAATGCTCGATGGTGAGATAGCAGCTGTCTAATAATGCAACTCATATAATCTAATCATGGTTTAATATTTGTTTGATATACTTCATATGCACACATCAGATGTTGAATTCCAGGAAATATTTATTTAGTCCTCCGGTGACTGTATCATGATCTTATATTGTGCTAGTAAATATTTCCAGTTCCAGCAAAAGTCTCCTGTTGGGATATGAATTATTGACAAATGACTTCTGATTTTTCCTTGATATGTTTTATCAAGTGATCCACTTTGTCTAGTTATTCTGACATGTGATATTTTTTCTCCAAGTACTTGCTTCTGTGTAAATGAAATGTTAAAAAAAACCACCTTTTGAACAAAAGTGCATGTCAGTGAACACAATAAAAACATTAAGACAGCAAACACATCCAAGAATGGTTTAGATATGAATGATAGTTTTGTTTTGTTTTTAAAAAGCAAAACATTAAGCTGCTGCCTACATATTTAAGGCTTAAGGATAGGCCGTCATAATCTCCCTAAATTGAGTAAACCCAGTCCTAGCGTGCTAGTACAATAGACGTAATTTTGTAGAATGAGGCATTCAAATATATGCGGGTTTCTCTATGCAAATCCAAAATTTATTTCCTAGATACAACATTTCTGTTTCAAACGTTAGTTTAAAAACCAAAGTCCTTCTAATTTTCTGTTCAAAAACTCTTATCTGCCTATGAAGTTTTGCTTTCTTTATTTTTCACAGCACCCTATATTTTTCATGTTTAGCTGGGCTTGTTTTGCTGGCCAAAGTAGATGATACAGTGGTAATCAGTCTCTTAATAACTAGTATTAAGTTAACTTTTAACTTAATACTAGTTAAAAGTAGCTGTGGCTGGAAGAGGGCGTTTCGACTGGAGGTGAAATACTTGAATGGATTTCTCTTCTTCAGCTCTGCCATTCCCCCCCCCCGCCCCAAATCTACACTGGCTTCACCCCAGGCTGCTATTTAAACTACTGGGGAAAAGAATCAAGTAGCACAAAGGTAAGGAGGCCCTTTTCACACATCCAGGGTACGCTGGGGAAATCAGATATCTTTCTGAGGTGGAAGACTTATATTTTTGCAGTCAGAGACAGTAGCACCGTCACAAGCTTTATCACTATTTGAAACTCTTTCCCTTCTATTCTTAAAACAAATTTCACTCATATTTTCCCATTGCAGCAGAATTTCTGAAGTTCAAAAAGATGAAGAGGCATTCAGCTACTGTGTCGGATTGCTAAAAAATAGTCATGCAAGCCCTTTACCTAAGACATCAGAGAAGTGTTCTTTTTCCATTTTTCTCTCCCCACCCCCATGTTCTCCCTTCCACATGTGTGATAGGTAAATGATCCTGAATATGTTCTTCATAGCCTGATGGAAAAGCTTCCCAGCTCCAATCTGATAGAATACCCCTATGGTTAGATATTTCATATATATATATATGACTCCCTTCCAAGACTTTACTCTTGACTAGTGAGGTTTCCTGATTTCTGGTTAATGAGACTTCATTTTCATTCCCATTCTCCTGCCTTTTTGTTTTTTGCTTGTCATTCTGAGCAGGAAGCTAGCTACCCAATACCCTTTCTAGGTGAGCCCTGTGCAAGAAAAATGCCATTCGCCACAGGAAATGTAACAATCCTGTATAGCTTTGTATTTATTCTATGAAAAAAAAAAAGGAGGGGCATGAAACTTCTGAGAAATTCCTCCAAATTATCCATGAGATGTCTTGGGAATTAAAAAAAAAAATAAGGCAAAGAAATATCACTTTGAGGGGGGGGGGGAAAGAGGGATCTCCCCACCACCATTTTTTGCTGCAAGGTTCATATCCCGATGGGGGGGGGAAACCTTTATTTTAGCAATGGGTTAAAAAATCAATTCAGGCGGTGCTACAAAATGATTCTCCAGGCTGCGAGCAGCTGTACCTATTGAATTCACATGGTGGAAATTACCATCCACCTTCTATGCCCTCTCACTTCGTTTGAGGTTTAGATGCCCAAAATTAGGTGTGGCTGATAGAATGCCTGGAAGCAGCCAAGCTGTACCACCTTATTCTGCTCCTGGTGTTACCCTATGAAGCACCTGACTGCTCCTGTCTTGCTACTGAGAAATGAACCATACTATGAGTTGATGAATGCCTATGCATTGCTTACATCAGTAGTTGGCAGGATAGTTTCAAGAGGGAGAAAGGCATCGTATGCAGCTCTGATGACTTTAAATTAGCACTTATTCACATCTGAATCAGGAAAAATATGACTATATTAGCTGCGGAAGGTCAGAGGCAAATAACCATCTAGTTCTGAACCGTACCCAAAGTTCCTAACCATGCCTAAAGCTACATTGAAAGGTGATGCCTACCAAATATAGGAGAGATACAAACAGTTTGAAAATTTCAGTTTTCTCCTCCCCCTGTCCCCCAATCTGGCCTGATGCAGACTTCTTCTGCCAAAAAAAGGCAATGCTGCTGGTTTCATTTCTCTTTCCCAACCCCTTCCTCACACTCGTCTCTATTCATCCAGCAGATACATGAAAGCTCCTGGATCAGGTACTGAATATTTGAAAACAATTTTACAAAATAAACCAGCTGGTACGTTACTAGATTATTCTTTATTAGCAGTGGTTCCCAAGTGATCACCACACATTTTCCAGTGGAAATATCAACCTGCATCCCTCTTTAAAACTGTTTATATGCCCACCATATTGCTTAGGGAATGCTTGCTTCCTTCATGCTGATTGGTGCCTTTGGGTTTTTGTTTGTGTTCCTGTCTTTTTAGCCTGCAGATTATTCTACTTTCCCAAAAGTTCCTCAACAATTAAACCAAGAAGGCTGACTAAAATGAGTGTCAAGAAGGCAACATCTTTCCAGATCCCCAGAGAGGTGGTGCACCTCTGTTTTTTTTCATATCTCTGGTAATTAGATAAACTTACAGTGCCTCAGGCAGAGCTTGAAAGGCTGCCATTCTCATACTTTCAAAAAGCAGGTACTGAGAAACAAAGCAATATTTAAGGATCATCTAATTGTATTAAGTGAAAATATGGGGAAACAGACATCGCTTAAATTGTATCTCAGATCCATTACATTAATTTAATGTATTTTACATATATTTTAAAATATGACATGTTCCCTGGAGAAGGACGGGCCACACCTCCCAATGGCCTATTCTTTCTATTCGAATCGCAGTGGCTACACCTATTCTGCCACTAGCTCCCATCACCCATTAATATACTTACCATCCACAACTCAAAAAAAGTTAAATTACCCAGCTAGCAAAGCCGCACTGGATGAGGGATTTTGCAGGTTCGTCTTTATTATGCTTGCAATGCACATTCTTGCTCTTTCAGCCATACTCAAATTATTCATGATTAGTTTTTAAAGTAATGTTCTTCTGATTTGTTTCCGTTGGTATATTCAAAAGTGGTTCTGTATTGGCTTACTACCCATGAATACTCTTGGTATGGGATAAAATCCTCCTTCCCACTATTCAGCCACAAGAGACACACATATATGTCTCTTGCACCAAGTGTAGGAATCAGATACAGATGGTACAGAAACATCCAAACTGGGTGAGACAACCAGTGAGGGAGGTCCAGAATTTAAGCCCATTGTCAGAAATTCTGAACCTCACAACCTGGAAAGCCCAGAATCAAGATCTCTGAACCTGCCCATCCCCTCTGAAAAACAAAACAAAACAAACAAAGAACTCCAACAACTAACTTAACTGAAGAAAGCTAAACTTAAAAAAAAAAATCCTCTGAGTAGGATTCTTCAGAGCAACTATGGTTCCAATGGGGACTCCATGTTCTATAGCTCCTGATCACTACTATGGACAGTGCAGAAGACAGGAGCTGATGAATGAAGAAGTAACAAAGTCCCTGACTACTAACCTAAGGACTGTATCCTTAAGCCTCCCCAGTTGAGCCACGAGGTCTAAAGTCTAGAAGAGGTGGTCCGGATCTTTAAGTATAGAGATGATCCGTTAGAGCTGAGACTGTATGTAGGAATGTAGGTTACCTGGGGGTAACCACAATAGCCTCTTGCAGCAAAATCAAAAAGTTTCCTGTCTTGTCAGTTGTTAAGGTATTCAGTTCTAAAAAAGAAAAAGAAAAAACAACCAACCAAACAAAAAAAAACCCCACCTCTGGTTTCTCAATGTGAGATATTTTGCTTCTGTAACTACAATTCAAAAAGTCAGGAAATGGCCCAATATTGCTGCACAATATCATGCCTGTGTTGCCAGCAGGAAAAAGAATGCCCAACTTTATATAGCAAAGGATAGGTGAATGTTGATGACACCTATGTCAACAGTCAAGATGGTCTAGACTCTACACGATACCCTCTTGTGCTCACTATAATCCACAAAGTGAGACCAAGCAAGGGAAAATCCCAGAACCTGCCTCCTTTTTTCATCACTTCTTTCAAACACTTCTTACCCAAACACAAAGCAATTGTGGGAGCTGTTTTTCCCCACATTCGTAAACTGGAGGTTTTTTTGAAGAATTGAATTCCCTGGCTTTTAAAAATTGAACTTTAAGTATACATAAACTATACACAGATTCCAACAGAAACTTCCCTCATGTAGAATTATCCACAGTGCTAGTGGATCCCAGTAGATGAGGTCATAATCTGTATTAGGGTGGCTGGGAGAAGACAGAAGTAAGAACAGCTGGGATGTGGCTGCAGTTCTTTTGTGCAAAAATATTTTGAAGGTCTGTTTTGGACTTAGCGAAATAGTAAAGCAAAGGTGTAAGTGCAACACATGCAACAGAGAAACACACAGCCTTCAACCTCTCAGGTAAATGAATGTTGCCATATCCATTTCACAGACTAGAAAGTTATGTTCCAATTTCTAAAACCTTACTATACAAATATGTCCCCTTGTCTTTTGAAATAAAAAAGTGGGGCTGGGAAATCAAGGTCAAAGTAATCCATACTATGTAAAAGACAGACAGTGAAAAGACAGGGGAGGGGAGGAAATCAACTCCTTTGACATGTGGTGTTGGAGGTGAGCCTTAGAGATACCAACAGAAAGAGAAATAAGTGGATGCTCGATCAAGCAAGTCTGAACTCTCGAGAGCAAAAATGAGTAAATTGAAGCTATCTACCACACACATATAATGAGAATGTGGAAAAGACAATATTGCTGGGGAAATGGTGTTGGGGGCAATAGGAAAAAAGGAAGACCTAACAAGAGATGTACCGTACAATTGCACTCATTTCACACGCTAGCAAGGTTATGCTCAAAATCCTACAAGGTAGGCTTCAGCAGTATGTGGACCAAGAACTCCCAGAAGTACAAGCTGGATTTCGAAGGGGCAGAGGAACTCGAGACCAAATTGCTAACATGCGCTGGATTATGGAGAAAGCCACAGAGTTCCAGAAAAACATCTACTTCTGCTTCATTGACTACGCAAAAGCCTTTGACTGTGCGGACAATAGCAAACTATGGCAAGTTCTTAAAGAAATGGGAGTGCCTGACCACCTTATCTATCTCCTGAGAAATCTATATGTGGGACAGGAAGCAACAGTTAGAACTGGATATGGAACAACTGATTGGTTCAAAATTGGGAAAGGAGTACGACAAGGCTGTATATTGTCTCCCTGCTTATTTAACTTATATGCAGAATACATCATGCGAAAGGCAGGACTGGATGAATCCCAAGCCGGAATTAAGATTGCCGGAAGAAATATCAGCAACCTCAGATATGCAGATGATACCACTCTGATGGCAGAAAGTGAGGAGGAATTAAAGAACCTCTTAATGAGGGTGAAAGAGGAGAGCGCCAAAAATGGTCTGAAGCTCAACATCAAAAAAATGAAGATCATGGCCACTGGTCCCATCACCTCCTGGCAAATAGAAGGGGAAGATATGGAGGCAGTGACAGATTTTACTTTCTTGGGCTCCATGATCACTGCAGATGGTGACAGCAGCCACGAAATTAATAGACGCCTGCTTCTTGGGAGGAAAGTGATGACAAACCTAGACAGCATCTTAAAAAGCAGAGACATCACCTTGCCGACAAAGGTCCGCATAGTCAAAGCTATGGTTTTTCCAGTAGCGATGTATGGAAGTGAGAGCTGGACCATAAAGAAGGCTAACCACCGAAGAACTGATGCTTTTGAATTGTGGTGCTGGAGGAGACTCTTGAGAGTCCCCTGGACTGCAAAGAGAACAAACCTATCCATTTTGAAAGAAAACAACCCTGAGTGCTCACTGGAAGGACAGATCCTGAAGCTGAGGCTCCAATACTTTGGCCATCTCATGAGAAGAGAAGACTCCCTGGAAAAGACCCTGATGTTGGGAAAATGTGAAGGCAAGAGGAGAAGGGGATGACAGAGGACGAGATGGTTGGACAGTGTCACTGAAGCTACCAAGATGAATTTGACCCAACTCCGGGAGGCAGTGGAAGACAGGAGGGCCTGGCGTGCTCTGGTCCATGGGGTCACGAAGAGTCGGACACAACTTAACGACTAAACAACAACAACAAGAGATGGGTTGATTCAACAATCTACAGCTATCAGTTTGCAAGACCTGAGCAGAACTTACTGGGAAAACAATATTGCAAGGGGGGGGGGGGTAGGAAGAGGAAACAAGTCAAGATGAGATGTTGATGGTTTGCAAGATCTCAGCAGAGCTGTTAATGAGAGGATATTTTGGAGGTAATTAACTAATATAATCACCACACATGAGAAGTTACTTGATGGCACATAAAATTTCAGAGTTTTTTTAAAAAAATTACCAAGCAATTGTACACTGACAAGGTGGTTGGAATGGAGACCATGACAAGATATAGGCACCAAAGCTCTGCTAACATCAAGTAAGATCATTGACAGCCACAGAGCAAAAACAGTGATTTCAAGCTTAAACAAGTGAGCTTCTGAATATTTGTTCTATATTCTTTTTTAAAATATATATATTAAAAATTATTTTCAATATCTGTATTTTTTAATTTTAAAATACTTTTTGTGCTTCCATTTTAACAGCCAGACACAGAATTCCCTTGTAAGCATGCTTCTCTTAATCCTGACTGGACAGGAAGTCATTAAAAAGTATAACAGTTAGCTAAGATTCCACTAATTGTGTTCTGATTGACAGGGTCTTGGAGCTGATGTCCTCTTTGAAAACTTATGTGAGGAGACTGCTTGGTTTTAGATATCCTGAGAGAATGTTTACAGAAATGTGTCCCTCCCCTGCCTATGAATGTGTATAATGTTCCATTTCGCGAAGCTCCTGCTGGCTAGCCTGTTCCATGCATGCTTGGTCTTACAACAAAGTAGTTGTGTGTTTTTTATATTTTTGTTTTGAAAGGCCTTTTTTGAAGAGCAATATTTCAGGCCCTGTAGCCTGGGTTCTTTCCAAATAAAAAACATGGGTGGGGCCAACCATTCTTTTTTAAGATAAGCAAGATTGATCTTTTCAATTTATATAAGCTATTTTAAATATGAGTACATTTATAGTTATCTATTTCTGAGCAAGGTGGTAAAACAGTTTTACATTTAAAAATCGTAGCTCAAAAACTCTTTGCCCAAATCTGTTACAGAACAAGAGCAGACTATCTGCTACAACTGTGTCAAACTTGGTACTGCTGTGAAGCTCAGTGTAAAAGTTACAAATTTTGGTTTCTTTGTTAGGAGCTGTCCCCATTTTTAGAACTGCTTTACAGATTATCGATTTGCTCTGCCAGCAGAAGATTTTTGCTGCACTCTCTTGCATAAAGACAAGGCTCTGCACCCTATGATCTGTCCAGGGTCCTGAAAGCTCTGATACTGACTGTCCTTGTTCACTAAATACATTCTGGGTGTGTTTCAGAACCCGGCGTCCAGAGCACAGATTGCACTTGGTTTGTCCTCATTGTCATAGCAGGTCAGCCTCCCTCCTTGATGTGCCTGTACACCTAACATCAAACATTCTGTTTGCCATCTCACATGACCCTGCCCTTCACACAATGCATTATCCACACACAAGGGTAGGAAACTCTTCTCATAGCTCTGTCTCTCAGGAAATGCTTAGAGCCTTTGTCTGATTTTTTTTCCTGCCAGACCACATCCTAATCCTAGGCAAGTGCCAACCGTATGATTCACAGAGGCTTTCACTATGTGCCTCTTCAAAATCCCATCTTCTCAGTCTCAAAATCTTCTGTCAAAGAGGCACACCCTTCCTATTTCTTTACTCTTGATCAGAGGGTGCCGTCAACCCTGCTTTTTTGACATTCAAAACAGAACTATTCCCTAAGGAGAACTGTAATGATCTGAAAATCATGCTTTGATACTGATGAGCTTAGATTTGTTAGTGCATAAACTGATTTGCCTCCTTTATGCCACTTGTCTGCTTGCCCCCTCTTCCCTGTTTTTGTTGTGGAACATAATGGCTGACAGCTATATAGATGAGGGTCCAGTTCTTGAGCAAGTATTTACAATGTCATCAAAACCAGAATGCACTTTAAAAGTGAACTATTTTGCTTCAAATGCAAATTGCTCATTTATCTTTATCTTAAGAGCCAAGTTCCACCATGATCAAGCAAACTCAGGAGAGAGGTTAGGTGCTGAATGTTTATACCTCTCCAACAAATGTGTTCATTATTTTACCTTTTTCATTCTACAGAACTGTGACAACAATTACAATGCTGGAAGGGATTTTCTGGATATGAAATCAAGCATATACAATCTGTATTAATAACAAAGTCTTGGGGAAAATGGAGAACTGAAATAATAACAGTGCTGCTAAGGGAAAGATGATTCCTTTAATGAAAAGTTTCTTATATTTGACAGTTATTGGTGAATATCATGGAAAGCAATGGCACAGATCTTGCCTGTGTCACTCTTTTTAAAGGCAAAGCAGGAGAGAATAAGGGTGCATCGATGTGTCTGCCAACAAAAGAGGAATTTACTGCATTTCAATTTCATATACCGCAAATGAGCAATGGAAGAGATAGAAGTCATTGTCCTTTCCATCAGCAAATGACAATCTTTGGTTGGCTTCTGGCTGTGCTTAGCCCTGTGTTGAACTATGACCAGGAGCCTCAGCAATGTAACGTAAATATTGCCAAGAAACTAGGTAAGATAGTTCATTATTAGGAAGCCATGCACCTCTTTAAAAGAGAGAGAGAGACTACTATATATGCCTTTACAAACATATTTATCTACATACTTCCCATCTGTAGTTGTTCTTGTACTAGCATCTGTGGCCTACAAAGTAAGCTGGAAAAGGGAGGGAAACATAAGCAACCTCCCACCCACACCAAACCCACTTTCTGTGTTACACATTACTTAAACACTCTCTTTTTCTCTCTAATTCACACATATGCATGCAGATGTGTGCATGTGCGTATGCACACACACAGAGAGAGCATATAATTCTGAAGAGGCTAAAGCATGCGGGGGGGAAGAATCTATTTCAGAGTAAATTATTGCCAAGTACAGTGCTATCAATCAAGCTCATCCTCTAATATGTCCCAAGCAAACATCTGATGTGTGCAAAATGAAACAGCCAGGAAATGTACTAAATGACAGCACAGTAACGAAAGAAGAGATGAGTTAACATATCACTATATGCTCAGTACATATCAGTTGGCTAAGCAGAAAAATAAGCTCCCCTGAAGTAAAATATCATCCTGCTCTGAGTGGACGGATATAAAATTGCTTGCATTAGTGATAGGCAACTATGATTTATACATTTTGACCAGACACATAATTTGAGTATATGCTTTTATGGTTTATAAAATGAGTTTTATCTTGCTTTCCTTCAAACGTGTTTGAATAATGAATTTAGCATTACTGAAAGAGAAGAGGAAAAAAGAAAGTGGAAAGATGCAGCACACAAATTTCAAGGAAACTGAGATAAGAAAATGTGGGACACAAAAACAAGTTTATGACTTATAAACTGGGCATATCAACATTTACTGCAAACTCCATCCGAAGCAAAATCCCATCTGGATTTGTGGGGTTCTGCATACTAAGCATAAAGGAAGTTGCCTTATCCAAAGCTGTTCCATCTTGCTCAGTATTGCCAACGTTGTCCAGCAGCAGAACTCCAGGGTTTTAGACAGCAGTCCTTCCCAACTGTGAAAGCACCCAAAGACATAGTTCGATTCCCCACTGCGCCTCCCTGACAGGGGCTGGACTTGATGATCCACAGGGTCCCTTCCAGCTTTACAGTTCTAAGGTTAGTATTATTATACTGAAATTGAGATGCTACTCTTGTGATTCTACATGACTCGCCATATGCATACATTGATGGACCCTGACTGCTACAAAATATCATTCAGGACCTAGTAATAAATCCATTGGGTTCTAGGTACATTTTGATGTTATGCTTAGGTAAATGCATAAACCAGGACCCCTTCATGTTTGAGACAAAATTTTGTCTCTTTGGCTGATAACAGCAGAGCAATGCAGCCCATGCATTCAAAGGGCGTGATGACTTATTTTCTGTTTCCTGCTGATTTTCCTCTCTCATCATTACCCATTTGTTTCTGGACCATCCACAAATAGTCACTCATCATTACTAAATTAGTCATCATCTCAAAGACAATGCTGAAATCCTGTTGTTTAGTGTACTAAGCTGCAAGTAGAATAGCCTATTTGAATCAGTGGGGCTTTGGAAGAAATGACTCACTTAATCCCTAGTCTAGTTTATGGTTGGCAACAGGATTTCAGCCAATTAAATTTACCCATGCCCTTCACTAGAGTCATAGAATTGGAAGAGACCACTGAGGCCATCCAGTCCAACCCCCCGCCATGTGGGAACATCCATCAAAGTACTCCCAACAGATGGCCATCCAGCCTCTGCTTAAAAACCTCCAAAGAAGGAGCCAATATCTGGGCTCACATTGAAATATTTGCACTTTTTTGTGCTAACGTTTTTGACAAGAGGCAAAAGCAAACAAACAAACTCTACACCACCAGCCCAGCTTATAAACAGTTTCTACTCACGATCAAACTGATTTGATGCTGCTTTTAGTGGCTGTTGCCATTTTTCAATGCTTTTGTTGTATTTGTATTGCTTATTTTTATCCTGTGCAACTGCTGAGAGAGGCATTCTTATCTTGTAACAATTAAATAGATGTCCAAACATCTTCAGTAAAATGCTTTGATATATCATTTTAGATATGGTAAGCAAAAATTATCATAATAAACAAACTATTCCTCCAAAAAACTTATGTTTATGATTAATCCTTTTTATCATAGTTTCTAGTAAGAACTATTTCAAAATATTCTTAGTCTGGAGCTTGGGCACCAGCACTAGATTAGATACATTCAATGGATCTAATCCTGCAAGAACCCCATGCCACCCCAATATCTTACCTAACCTGTGCAGACTTGCCATCTTTCTACACGACCGAAGGGAACCACAGCAGGGCAAATGCAGAATACAACTAATCTGCCTGCTGTGTTTTGGGACTGGATTCTCCAATAATACACTGTATTTCAACTTAAGTACAATACACCTAGACACTGCCAGCAGTGGACAAAGGAGCTAGAAAAAGGATAGTTTCAATAGAGTTTGCACTGTAATCCTTGGCTTAAAAAGGAAAGTTGGTATAATTACATTCAATGACACTTATGTTTACAGCCCCGGTCGCGTACTGCCGCACTGAGCCTTACAGTGGTGACTACCAGAAGATCTACTGTATTTTTAAACCACTGTGTCTCATATTTTTACAGGCTTCATATCTAAGAAAATAATGTTATGTCGCTTTGCAGGTTCTTCCAGCAGCTCAGCAAGGCAGATTAGTCCTCTGAGATGACAGCAATCCAGTTTGTGAAAACAAAAGTTTTGTTTATCAGCCAGGAGATGACAAGGAGATAACAGGAAGATCTCCTTGGGACTCTTGTCACAGGGTCTGTTGCCAGGAATAGCTCCTTCCCATTCCATAGGCACATACGAAGGCCCTGGGGCTACTACAAGCCTGGCTTTAGAGGGAGGCTAAAGCTGTTTTTTACCCTGGGATTGCCTCTGCAGATGACAAAAGGCAGAGCAGAAAGGATGGGGAAAGGAATGGTGCAAAACTAGGTGGGCAGCAGGCAGAAGGGAAGAAGAATGGTAGATAGGGGGACACAGGAGATGAGGAATAGCAGGTTGTTTGACACCCTAAACTCATTTATTAATGCACACAACGTTTTGTCACAAGGGCCTGCTTAGGGATGGGAAATGTGTTGTCCTACAGATGTTCTTGGATTATATCACCCATAATTCCCTCACCATCTGTGCTGATTACGACCGGTGGGAGTTGCTGTGTACCAACATGAGGAGGACGATAGGTTTTCTGTTGCTGCTCTAACTTTTGGTGACAAATATAATCATGTTGTGATGGCTCAATTTTCTTTTTCTTTCTTTCTTTCTTTCTTTCTTTCTTTCTTTCTTTCTTTCTTTCTTTCTTTCTTTCTTTCTTTTTATATATTTGATTGACAGTACTTAGGACACTAAGGCCCAAATCCTCTTACCTAGTTATGTGGATATAACACAAAGAGTGTAACTTTTGGAGGTGAATTGCCTTACATTAAGAAATCATCATGCACATGATTTGTTGAATTCTGAGTTGTGTGACCCACAATGGTATAGTTGCTTACATTCATTTCTTAAATTGGGGCTATTTGCTTGCAAAGGTTAAGACTATTTGCACAGGTACGCAAGAGGATTTTGGCCTAAGCAGGTATTCCTATACAAACCTATCTGAGAATGTACACCACTGAAATTACCAGGTCTTACTTTTACACCACATACAGGTTTGTAATGCTACACTCATGTACACACTTATCTGGAAGTAAATCTTGCTGAATTTTATAGCGCTTACTTTTGAATAGGCATGCACAGGATCACACTGAGAACTGATTAACAATATATAAATTAATAATTATATGCTGTAAAGTTGCTTCTGACCTACAGTAACCTTCTCAAGTTTACCAGAAGCAGTGGAGGTGGTTTGCCACTATTTCTACAAGTAGTAGAAGCAGTTTACCTTTCCTTCCTGCTGAACTTTATGTTTTGCCTAAGGCTGCACAGGCTTACTCTTCTCGTGGGTGACACAGCTGAAGCACCTGGCTGCAGAGCCAAGAATTCAGTTCTCCACCAGCATAATTTTACTACCTCCAAAAATTAGATAATAATAATCATGTGCCATCAAGTCAATTCTCTCTGAGAATACTCAGAAGTAATTTACCATTCCCTTCTTCTGCGGGCATCCTGGGACTGTGCAGCTTGCCCAAGGCCACACAGGTTGGCTCTATTTGCAGGAGGCACAGGAGGGAATCAAAGTCCTAACCTCTGGCTCCTCAGCCAGATACCGAAACCACTGAGCTATACACCGTTTCAATAGTAAGTTCAAAATATTCACAGTTCCAGTTTGTATTATTCAGTGTTTATATACATAAGCAATCTGCCTGGTGTGGCAGAAAGTACTGCAAGGACATGGGCAAAATATCAAAATAAGATTAAAATTTTGATGTTTGCAAAAAAAATTAAACTCATGAATGGCTCAACACTTTTGCTAAACATGAAAAAGCTTTCTGTAGAGAACAATGAGCTCTTGTTTAAATACAAATATTTTTAAAATGCACTTCATTCATGTTTGTTTTGTCAAACATGCACCATTTCTGTCTCCCGAAGTTAATGATGCATGATTCTAGGATTTAAATACACATAACTGACATGCCTTTCAGACATTATTTTAACTTCCATTTATTTTATTTCATTTTTATTTTATTTTTGCATATTCCAGGTAACTTCACAGCCTTCCAGTTGACAGGAGAATTTCTATGAACCCATGATTCTTCCCTTAAGGTGTTTTATCTCTGTAAACTGGACTCGGATAGGAAGATATCAGCATCAAATATAAGATAGGGGAAATATATACTTGAGAATTCCCTGCAGACTCCTGTGATTGAAAAGAATTCTTGTAGCAAACCAGTCCAAACTGCTGCAATCACAGGAACACAGAAAGATGGCAACCGACTGCACCAGGGAAAGTTAGAACAACTCTTTATACCTAGTAGATGTTAAGTATTATCATCTGTTAGACAGACAGGCTAGAAAAGAAAAAAAAAGTGTACTTTAAATGCTTCAAATCGTAGACTCCTTGAACATAACTCATAGGCTCACTGGAGACTTCAGCTAAAGAAAGTGGATGAGCAACGGTTTTGCAAATTCTTCCTTCCACCAGTGCCCTGAAAATTCTTTTGGATGGTTGCAAGACCCTTTGGAACAGCATGAACAGTGGTGTAGGGAACTACAGGCAGCGAAAGGGAGGAGAGGAACTGATGGAAATCTCCATGTCCCCTCTCCATCTCACTGGATTGCAGTCCTGTTCGAAGGGCATTAGACAGCAGAACGTTCTGTCAACTTATATTTTCACTGTCTTTATATTCTTTTCTAGAACTTGCATAGTTCAGAATTGGAGCACCTGGCAACCCACTTCTGAATATTCTGTACCTACAGAACTCTGGAAGGGGTTGCTATTAGTCAGAATTGACCTGATGGCACATTAACAACAACAACAACAACTAATACTACTTTTCTTCTTGTTGTTAAAGCTGTTGCCCAATAAGGATCTCCATAGTTGCAGAACTGCAACAATGATCAATGTTGCACAATGTCTCTTTTCATCACAAAACATATGTGTGGCTGGCTGTGGAATTTAGAGCTTCTTATTCAGGCAGCCAATTCAGCAAATGGCTGGCTGCTGAGAAAGCCGCTCCGGGCAGATTCCACCGGCGTTTTAAAACTGCTTGTTAATCAAGTAGTGTTTAAAATTATAATTTGTTTATTTCTGTTTTCAAAATCTTTTTTGTATCTTTATCTTTAAAAAAAATTCTGTGTAGTTTCTTTTAAACTTGAACTTGGGTTCTGCTTTCTCTCTCTCTCTCTCTCTCTCTCTCTCTCTCTCTCTCTCTCTCTCACACACACACACACACACACACACACACACACACACACACACATACACAGAGAGTAGCCAGTAAATTCAATTACAGCTATTAGGCACAGAATTTGGAAAAGCCAGAGTGCTTACTTGCATGTTATATGTCTGGAGTGGAACTCCCAGAATCTCCTTGAGGCAACACAGCAACTGGTGAGGGCTTTTGAAAGTTGGAAACCAAACAATTAATATATCCAAGCTCTGCTCATAACATCTTATGAACCATATGTCTTCACCATCACTTTTTATTCTGTCTAATCTACTGCAGATCATACCCCAGTTCTCTGGCTAATTGTTATGCATGGCAGCATAATCATTTTGTAGACTGCTCTTAAGATGGGCTAAATGCAAGCATGTGTCTACATTTCTGACTCATCCTGTTAAACACAGGCAGGGAGGAAAATTAAAACATTCTTTGAACACGTGAAGCTGTCTTAAGGGAAAGATGGGAACATTTACATGTGGTTAAAAAAATCATTTAAACACAGATTATCTGCCCTGAAACAAATGTCTCAGAATGCAATAAACGAATGTCTAAGATTCATAAATTTCATCTTATATTTAGAATAAAATCATGTGAGATTTTTTTTTAAATGGGAAAAAGTGAAACTGACAAATCCACCCTTTCTGGCACAGAGCTTTATGTGCTTAGCCTTTCAAAATCTGGGTTTGAATCTGTTTCTGGTCCTGATTTATGATTTCTGCTCTTCTCTCCCCCCCCCCCCCGCCCCCAAGCTCATAATCCTCTCTATGTTGGGACTAAGGGTATCTGTTGAATTTGGCTGGTGCAAATGGCTGCAAATCTTTTTATTTCTGATATGAAATTTGCAACAAGAAAAGAACTCACAAACACATTGGAAAGAACCTAATATTTGACCAAATTATGGGAGAACGTGAAACTTAAATACTCTTTGATTCCCTAGTGAAAATCACGTCAGTATTCACTACTGGCCCATCTAACACAGTACTATCTAGTCACAATGGCTTGGATCTGTAATGAGGAGGATCCGAGTAGCAAAAAGAAGGAGGTGATTTATGTTGCTCCCCTCCAGCTGCTTCCCAAGAGTCCCCAAACTCTCTAGAACAGAGATTTTGGGGGAGACATACAGTACTATAGGCGGAAAGGCTATGGGTGGCAGAATCACATGATGAGCATTCTGCTTTGCCAGCAGTGACAGGAAGTCAAAAATTCCAGCCAACAGAACCAGCAGCCTTGATCCAAGATACTAGGACAGCACTGCATATTAAATTAAAGTCGCAACATTTAGTTCTCAAGGTGTTTTTGTTTTATTCAAAAAGTGCAAGGGGCTGTATAGTAAATCAGGTCTGCAATGTGCAGGGAGTTTCATCCTTTATTCCCTACCCCACCCCCCGGTAGTTTAAATAGTATAAAGTTCCCCCTTGGAGCTTTTAACTGGAGATGAACCAGGGATTTGGAGGCTACAGAAGATTTAATCTCTGCTGCTGAGCGGTGGCATTTCCCCATTGTCATATGCAGAAAAACAAATTCACCCGCAGAAGTAGAACAGCAATATTTGCATCTCCTGATAGGGAGGATGCTGCAAGAATGGCAGGAAGGCAGAATCCCTTCCTACAGGCACTCTTAGAAGACTAGAGTTCCCCTTCATGATGACTTGAGCAGGGAGGAGGCCAAGGTATGTAAGGCGTACTAAGTATTCCATCTGACATACTTAGTAATGTATCAATAAGGATGAAAAAAAACACCTAGCTTGACTTAAAGGATGAGGGATTGCAATTCCTCTTAATCAATACAATGCACTATATACAGTTCCTTACCAAGCTGTGCTTACTCAGCTATGAAAATGTGTGTGCGTGTGTATGATACAACAGAATTGTTCTATATCCTACATAGAGCTAACTGCAGAGAAATCAGTAACAGTCTATTCCTGGAACACCTAAAGAAGCCAAGTGCCACATGAATCAATGACAAGGTCAGAGCAATACCATCAACACCGTGTGGCTTGTTCTTTTAGTAGAACAACATATTCCAACATCAAAAGCATTGCCAGCGACCATCATGTATTATACATTTTGGCAGAACGACTACAGTAATCTCAGTAATCTCAGCACACTTTTATATTGTAAATTTACACAAAATGCTATTTGTGTTTAGGTAACCAGATGTCAATCTTATGAGGCTGCCAGGATGCAGAATGATTTAACAAATTAAGAAAAGAGAAGCACAGAATGTAGAAGTAAAGTACATGTTGCCAGCCATAGCTAATACACGTAAGACAATGTGATGTGGGTAGTTACACCCAGTTTTCATTGAAAACAGTGGAACTGAAGAGCACAATTGAATGCCTATCTCTTGATTTCAATAAGATGATGACTCACTTTAATTGGATTTGGCCAACCGTCTGGGCCTGCCTGCTATGTCTGATGTCATTTATTTGCTTCCTGAAATACATAATGACCAAAATCCTGTTTCTTAGTGTAATAAATCACACTAGAAGTGGCCCATTGATTCAATTAGGGTTTATTAAGTAAACTTGCTGTGCTAAATTAAGTCATGACTAGATTAGGTCCATTTGACTCAATGGAATTTATGGAGGAGCTGACTCACCAAATCCCCATTGATTCAATTGGCCTACTTGAATGTGATTTGCTATGCTGAGCAAAGGATTTTGGCCATCCTGTGCTATCTTAAACTGCTACAGCTGATATGAATAACCTTGCAAAAGATTTAAGAAGTACAAAACATCTGTAACATTTGATATTGTTATAAATAAAAATAATTAATTAGTAAAATAATTATGATAATATGGAACTAAAATAGACTTTACTTTTGCTAAACCATCCCTCCTCCAGTAAGATAGCAATTGTTTATTGCTTCCTTGTGGTGCTTGGGACCACTTCTAACGGAGGAGATTTACAGCCATTAGATTGGGATTGTGTTAATTCCAAAGGTGAAAACGTTGCATTTATATGAGTTGTTCTATGACTTGGATTTGTTGACAACTCTGTTTCATAAGATAGTGACAACAGAACTTACAGATGTGGCCCTAAACCAGAGAAATGAAAAGGCAACTCAACTAGTACCACTGAATCGGCACAATGTTTGGAAGCAGCTGTTTGTTTGTTTTTTAACTATGTCTGAAATCCAGTAGCTGCAAGTAATGCTTTTAACGCTTATGACACTGTTTGCCATAGCAATTTTTTTTTTAAAAAAAATAAAACATATCTGATTTCTTCTTGAAGGCCACAAGGCTTCTGTGGAATCCCTTTCACCATTGGGAAACTGCCAAGGGTAGTGAGAGGAGAAAAGGAAGTTTTTAATTATAAAAAATCACCACTGCCAGTACAGTCATTGTGGCGGCAGCAGTTTTCCGTAATTAAAGACTTCTCCCTCCCATTCCATGGCCCACAATGGGAGCGATAAGACATGCTTCATTTTTTAAAAAAATATTGCCAAATAACTTAGAGAAACATGATTTCAGCCAATATCTACTTCTAACCTGCAAAAACTAAAATAAAACGATTTTCACTCTGACTCAGTTCATGATCCACTTTACAAAATAAAATTATTCAGCACACGCTGGGCTGAAAAATTTAAAAGTATGCATCCCATTCCTATGCATTTTCACTTTATTAGTCCCAAATTGATAAACAGAGATTAGTTGCAGCTGCAACCCTATACAAACTTACCTAGAAACAAATTCCACTGAGCTCAATAGAACTGAATAGGTATAGATATGCAGAGTAGATATAGATATGCATAACACTGCTCTGTCAGTCACTTTTCTTTCAAATATTACACAACCAGCTAACTTAAAAGAAATGTGCCAGACTCCACAAGCTACTTGAACTTTTTAGAGATCACGTACCAAAGTCACTTCATGCACCTATTTCGGAAAACGTTGACATTTAGAGCAATAAAACGCTTTTTAAAAGGCCATCAGAACTTCCTGAACTTAAGCATAGACTTCCCTGTTTGACCACACATGTCAACTTGTGGTCCTGGGATGTTTTTTTTTTTTTTCTGGAGAATATATTATACTGATTTGTCTAGCAAGGGAATAGGATCCTTCCCACCATGCCATCTGATTGAAGATTATTTTGTTTCTCGCAGTTAATTTTTCAGACAAGTAAATTGAGTAAGAGTCATATTTTGACAGTTGTAAGGAAGCTGTGTACATCTTATTGCATTAACTATCTATTCATTAAAAATATATCATCTCAGATCCCTAACGTTTTCTTCTTCAGCAACTATTTTACATCCTTCTCATCTCACATCATACTGCAGTTTTAACACGGAACGTGCATCATTTAATTTCCCCATTCTTGTCACTGCTCCGTTGCTTCTTTCTGTACCCTCTACTGTAACAGTAACCTCTAAGTGGGCATTATCAAGAATCTGTTATGATAAACATAAAACTACTGCCTAAAATACTTTTCTTTGAGAAGGCATGATAAAACAAACAGGACATGTCATTTTTAAAAACAAGTCCTACACTCATGTTAAGAGTAACTCTCATTGAACTCAGTGGGATTGCAATGGGACCTAAAGACATAGGGCAGGGCCAAAGCAGCATGGGCAGAACCCAATGCAAACCTTTGAAAATTTTACAACCTTCGTTGCAAAGTCCAACTCCATTTCAGTTATTCCTACTCAAATACACGTCCAAGTGCAATAGACTCTCGGGCTGCAAACAGCAGTTCAGGTCTATGCAACAGATTTCCAGCAAGTAGCCTGCAACTTAATGTCATGCAATAGTTTTTCTGGATTGCTTCCATGCAAAACCTTCTGTCTATCCAAACCAGAGATCTTGTTCTATGCAAATCCTCCTCAATCTGCAAGCTAGAAGATATGTACCATATAAAACATTCCTCGTTTGCAAGGCAGACCTTGTACTCCAAGTAAATCTTTTCCAGGCTGGCAACCAGATCTCTGGTTCCATCCAAAACCCGTTTTTGTCTGCACACCAGAGCTTCAGATTTATGCAAAGCCCTCCTAGGCTGAACATCAGAGCTGCTGTTCCATACAAAATATTCCCAAACTACAAACCAGAATTTATTTCCATGCAAAAGCTTCCTGGGATTTAAACCTAATAAATAAATAAATAAATAAAAATATCCAGCCTCCACAGCTGATTGCAGAGAAGGGCAGAATATGGTAAGTCAGATGGCAAACATGTATGGCTGAAAATGGCGGCTTTAGGGTCACAGCTTCTAAATAGAAATGAGCACTGGATAGATTATTCTTATCTTTTTAACCAATCATCCTGTCCTTTCATTCTCTGTGCGCGAATGCACACGTGCTTGAATGTGCTCAGCTTAGCCACCTTGGGTTCTTTTTAAGAAGAAACGGCGGATAAAAATACTTTAAATAAATTGCTTTAAATAATTAAATAAACAAGTTAGAGGCGTGAAAGATTAAAGGCACATGATCGTACAACTGTGGAACTAGTAATGGTTTTGAACTCAGGGCAAGAAGCACAAAATGTCTGGATAACTGCTGATCCTTCCTCTCTGGAAGCAGCATTGGCCTGCTTCTGACACAAACAAAGAAGCACAGTTTACATACAATATAATCTTTCTGCCGTGCAGTGCAGAGACCTAATCTACTAAGCCCCAGGTAGACCCGCCCTCCCGTAAGGGAAGCCTGGTTTATCCACACAATCCAAGTAGATCATTCTTTCATCTAAACACCAGCTCCTCTTTGAAGACCAGACCAGAGACTAGATCTCCTGAATCCTGAGGAGATGTTCCCTCCATTACTTCAGCAGGACCTGGAAACTAACCACGTTTTCTCTTTTCTCTCCTGGCAACCACACAGACTGCTGAAAATTGGTGTTTTCCTGCCCTCTTCCATCTTATTTTTTTGAGCTGTCCCATTTACTATGCAAGCATGAGCCAAGTCAGGATTCAAATTCTCAGCACTGTGTGAAAAATAACTCCGATGGACATAACATGACCTCTACTTTACCAATGCATTCTGTAGTTCCATGTTGAAAATTCTGGCATCATGTAAATATTAGGAACTATGACAGAATACTGCTGTCGAGGTTGTAGCCCTGTTAGTCTGTGCATGCATATCAACAAGAAACACAAAACCAAAACCAAACCAAAAACACACAAAAAAACCCCACAAAAAACAACAAAAAAAGACGTGGCACCTTATAAACTAAGTGCTATATTTTAATATAACCTTTTGTGGAACCTGAGGGTACTGCTAACTACTTGCATCATTGCACTGTGGTAAGTTTTCTTAGTAAACACACATCAAAACACATGAAGAAAAATCTTATATCTCCAAAATCAATGATGTGAATGCTTTGAGAATACAGAAAGAAACAGATGAAGGAAATTAACCAAGAAGTATTGTAGGAAGAGAATAACAATATTAGTCTTGTTTAATTAGGGACTACTCTTGGGGTTCAAATGTTCTTTTTACAGAAGGTAAGGTTCTGATTGATCACAACAGAGAATAAATGCAATGCAATATGGCAGGTAAACGAGCATTAATTTATAGAGAAGAGCCTTTACAGTTGAAGCCTGTATAAGATATGCCAGAGAATGTCATCAAAATATCTCCTGTTTATGACTTTAATCTAAACAGTATTTGGCTTATTTACAGAAGGATATGCATGATTAAAATTGCTAGTGACAAGAGGTGATGTCTGTCGGTAAACACACTTAGTCCTTATGATAGCAGAAAATGAAAGTGGCAGTGCCAATGGTTTCTTTGTCATTCGTTTTCATAATGCATGGCCTTGAATCCTATTAAGACACCTCAGATGCCTACCGTCGGCAGCCTACAATGAATACACTCCGGAAATGTGCTGCACCAAGGACTTCTTAGCCCATTAGAATTAATAGAGCAATATCTTTGGTTCAGCAAGTTTGCATTAGGGGGATGCTTAGTCTTTATGCACAATTTAGGTTCTCGTCATACTGCAGATTTCTAAACAAGCTAGCATTTCCCACAATCTCTGCATTTAAGTGTAAGGCTCTTCTAAATAGTATTGGAAACACATGAGTAATGGCCGCCTGATGGTAAGCAGATGCCTCTGATGTCTATGAGTACTCTTTCAGAGGAAGAAAGTTGCTAGAAATGTTCTGAAAATAGTATGGCATATTGAGGCTCAATTACATTGTGCTTACGACAATTAGGATCATGATACTAGGCTGGTTTAACTGGGTATTCCTAACTTGAATACTGGAGCCAAATACTTCTCCCTCTTATATATTACGTGCCACTTTGACATAGAGATCCTGCCTTATCCTAAACCAGAGTTCTCTGTTATGTCTTAATCAGACAATTCCAGCTTAACAGCAACTAAAAAAACTAGGAAAATAGGTGAAGATCTCTACTCCTGCTCTGACATACCAACCAGTATACCAAATGTACTGTCATGATTAAATTACATTATACAGGCATGAACTCTAAGGGTACCTGAAATATACTCCTCTTTCTGTGGAGCAGATGTGTGGGTATTCTTTGAGTGAGTTGTCTTCCCCTCATCCCTGAGTCTGGATGCCCAGGTTTCAGCTGTGGCCAGGAGTGCATTTGGACAGTTAAAACTAGTGCGCCAGCTATGTCCGTTTCCTGAGAGATCTGATCTGGCCACTGTGATACACTCCCTAGTTAAATCTCTCAGCTGGATTACTGTAACACACTCTATGTGGGACTGCTGATGGAAAGTGTCAGGAAACTTCAGCAGGTCCAAAATGCAGCAGCCAGATTGCTGACTGGGATTGGTTACAGGGATCACATAACCCACCCACCCCTGTTACAGCAGCTCCACTGGCTGCTGATCAGTTTCCAGGCACAATTCAAAATGCTGGTTTTAACCCACAAAGCCCTAAATGGCTTGGATCCAAGATATCTCAAAGACCGTATCTCCCATAATAAGCTGGCTCAGGTGTTAAGATCATCAGGAAAGGCCTTTCTCTCAGTCCCACCATCCTCACAGATGTGTTTGGTGGGGACACAGAAGAGGGCCTTCTCTCTTGCTGCTCCCAGATTTTGGAACTCCCTTCCACAGGAGGACAGACTGGCCCCATCTTTATTGTCCTTCCACAAGCAGGTGAAGACCTTTCTCTTCAGGCAGGCTTTCCCTCAGTAACTAGCTACCTGTGTGTGGTTTTTAGATGGATTGTTATGCATTACTGCTTTGACTGGATTTTTAGTACTACTTGTGATTTCCATTGTTGAGTTTTCCATTTCTCAGAGTGATATTTGTGTCTTTTTCTTTTTAATATTTGTATACTTAGCCCCCACAACTTTATTGGTTGTTGTTGTTGGTATTATTCTACTTATTACGGCCACTCTTCTAATCGGACTCCTTGCAATTGTACTTAGCTTTAACATTGCCTTTTAATTATGTAAGATGCCTCTTTATACTCTTTCCTCCTGGAAGGACTGGAGCCGTCATAAAACATTGCCCCCAAGTCCAGAGAGATGGGTCAGAAGGATGCTATGATACTATAGTAGTATCGAAAGCTACTGAGAGGTCCTGCAAAACCAACAGGGACACAGATTCCTATATTAAAACAATTACTTAATACTGTTACAAACTCCTTAAAAACACATTAAAAGCACATATAAAATAATAATATTGCCAACACATGAGATTAAAATTTGCTCAATTAAAAGCCTATCTCAAGACGATCATCTCCACTTGTCACTGGAAGGTCAAGAGAGAGTGGCCCAATCCTCCCTTCAAGTTACACGATGGATGCAGTGAGGGAATGGAAGCTGGTGATCAAACTGAGGCTTAGTCCAGACATGAAAAAGGTCCTAATGATCAGCAGACAACCTAACTCAGGATTGGGGATTCACGCCGCTCCAGATATTTAGCACTCCCTCTGAAAGCACTTTACTCTCTTTAGGATTCATTTTGGTAGACTACCTTTCCCGAAAGGTCTAGTAGCAACAGTGGTCAGATGTGACTTTGTCCAGCAAGTTTCATGGGAAAGGACAATGTGGCTACAGTGATGAATGGCTTAATCAATTTTCATTTAGAAGATTATAACATACTCTTAGTGAGGCTGCCCTTGAAAAGTACTGAGAAACTACACCTAGTTCAAAACGTGGTGGGCTAGGAGTTGCCAGGGCTCCACTTTATAGACTACATTACATCTATCCTGGATCAACTCCACTATTTTCCAGTTTGTGGATACAATTGCGAGTACTGGTTTTGACCTACAAAGCCCCTGAACAGTTTGAGGCCAGGATATCTGAAGGATTTTTCTCATTCCATATAGTCCTTGTAGTAATCTATAGGGTTCATTACCATGCGAAATGTACAGAAGTCAAAAATCGCTGCTGGGTCAGTGGCAGCAGTCCTGATCCCAGCAGTTGCAATCCAGAAGTGATTTTTTTTTAAAAAAAAAAACTTTTAAAGGCTCCCAAAGGTTTTCCCAGGGCAAAGGAGCCCTAGGGAGCCACAGAACCTGAAATGGGAGGTTAGGAAGCTTTTAAATCTGGTAAATTAAATGCTTCTGGTTCTTGATCTGAGTTACAGCAGCCGTTACACAACTGGATTTTGCCCTATACCTAGAAAGCCCTGGAAAGAGTTGCCATAAATCTGAATTAGCTGGCATGCTAGCTCTGAAAAGTGTAAAGTGTTTTTCTACTCATTTTGCAGTTTTTTTAAACAAAATATGCTGCTCTAATCTCTCTTGGGGGGCAGTTCAAATATTTTAAGAATTTACGTATATATGGCTGCTTCTTCTTTTTCTTTTCTTTATCAGGCAGTGTTTTATTTTAAATTGCAAGGATGTTTTTAAATCCTTAAGTATATGGTTTTCTTTGTCAGCCACCTTGAAGTTGACTGAGGAAAGGTGGGATATACATTTCTAAATCAAATGAAGTAGATAAATCATAATGCCTTGTGTTATAAAGCAAGCTTTTTATCAGGGTTTCATTTTAAAAAGTGCTTAATTGCCCTGGTCCTGCAATATACTGTCCACAAAAAAAGTTATGTGGCTTGTTTAGCTGCTTCTGCTGCAAGGGGTAAGGTTTGCCAAAATGTTTTGCCCATCTTTGAGAAATGTTGTGCATTCCATGGGTGGGCTTTTTCCTGCATGCAATAAATGTGTGGCATTGCAAAATGCCATAACAGTTGCCTTGTTTGTCATGTGAACTAGAAAGCACTGGAGGTATTTTTGTGTAAACTGACTCATGAGACCACAGGATAGAAAAATCTCAATGCTAACTCCGAAAAAAGAAAGCTATCCTTGATTTCAGCAATTAAAGACTTTTGCTGAAATAAATTTGACTTGCAATTTGCTAAAAAGCATGAGGGCATCTTGGTCTCATGCTAGAGGCAAAATCTCTTGAATAAGGGACAAATGCTTGCAGTATAATCAGCTAGATATCAGATCCAAGACAAATCTTGAGATCAGCAAGATTCTTTCACATCTATGGTTCATCCACGCACATCTTGAATGTATAATAAATCAATTTGATTTTTCTGACTTAAGCCCTTAAACCAGTAGCTTCTCAAAATGACATACTTTAATTTTAACCTTCTCTGAGTCAAGGCACTGAATAAATCTACTTCTGGGAGAGGAGGGGTGACTGAGAAGGCATAGAAATGTTCAGTTACTTCTTGTTGTGCTTTCTTTAAAAAAAGAAGTTTGTTAGAAAAATTTAGTCATTTGCTCTTAATCTCTCTTGTGAATCGAGTGCATTTTGATTTAGTATATTTAATAAGAGGTATCAGTTTAGGTGAGTTCCAGGTCACCAAAGGTGCCATGCAGCAGATAAAGAATGGGTTTTGTAAAGCAGCTCTGTACAGGTTTGCCACACAATCTATGTAGTCCTATGCAAAAGTAAATAGGGGAGGTTCAGGTGAGCTACCTAATTTGTTGAAAACATGTGTAAAACATTTGGTGTGATCATGGTGGATAGTTCTACTTCCACAATCTATGCACATCCATATAAAAGGGTCCAACACAGGTAACAACGTGTTTTTAGCTCTCCTTCATGCAAGGCACAATCCTGGGCCAACCAGGTTTTCCTCTGGTCTATAAGAACACTTTACACAGAAATCAAATGTTGCAGTAGATGAAGCACAAGCTGGCAACAACCCTTGCATGTGCTGTCAATGTATGAGGCTGAGGAAATAGAACTTTTCCTTCAGGGATTCCACTGTTCTCATTTCCCTAGAGAGAATCACCCGATGCTGAATCAATCTAATTCTTAATTCATCCACACATCTTCTTTCGTGAGGGAGATTTAATAGCCATCCTTGCTTAACCTCTTCTTGTATGCTCGTAAATCCAGCCATTTTATCCCACAGACATTCATGATAATAAATTGCAAGATTGCTCTTTTCTCCTCAAGGTCAGTCAAACCATTCCCTTGAAACACTTCAGTTGGGATTCATTCCCTTCTCTCAGTATTCCAAAGAGCAACAAGCTCCTGCTTCAGCCTGCAGCGTTCATTCCCCTTACCCTCTCCCTGCAGCTACTATCTTTCAGCTCTATCATTCTCCTTAGGCCTGGCTGCTTGGTTTCCATTCACCCTTGTGGGAAAATGCAAACACGTTCGCACTTCCTCCTCTTTGGGTTTATGTTGGCACCATGATCTTTCCCTAGGTCTAATTCTTGATCTATATAAAAAGCAGTGCCATTCACTGTTAGGCCCTACTTTTGTATTTTCTCTTGGTGTGGCAAAGCAGCAGGTGCCCTTCATCCATGGAAGTAAAGAATATTATTTGCAGTCTACAAATGTTATATAACTATATAAAAAGGTGTATTCTTTGTCAGTTATACCACTGGAACTACTTGTGGGACAGCACTGCAGTTCTAAGATTATTATCGTAAATCCTCTTTAGAGTGATACTAGCCCATGTTATGTTACACATCACCTATTATGTTACAGTTTTCAGTCTCATGGTTTTCTGAATCTTGTAGAAGTAATAAGAATCAAATTAGGTAAAGTAAGGATATGACGCTTGCAGCCTTTCACTTTTGGAGTGAAAATGAAAGGGGGAAATCCCATTACAGTATTCTCTTTTCAGTGAGATTTCTCTGTAGGAGATTCTTCCCTCCCCACAAGAAATCTTATGAGAAATATTGTGGGATATCTTTGCAGTTTTCTGATCTTCTTTTCCTCGTCGCCCTCCTCCTCCTTATTTGGAAGAAATGCCAGACTGCATAGGATTACCACGATTCCTCCACAGAATAGCATCTTTCCTGTGCAGGATTCACTTGGAAAGAGTAGAAGTAATACCCAGCTGTGCAAAATTGCTACAATTCCTGTGCAGAATGGTATCTTTCCTGTACTTGTAAGGGCATTAAGCTGCCTATAAGACAGTAGATGAAAAAGAAGAGGAGGAACAGGGAAACATGATCTGGGTCTTGATTTTACAAGAAGGCTGCAAAGTCTTCCTGATGTCGGATGAAGTCTTTTGGCTCAAAATAAAAACTGAGATCAATTTCCCCCCTTTTCTGATCTGAGAACATTAATGGAGGAATCCAACATATATTTACTCAAAAGTAAGTCCATCTGTGTTCGATGGGACATCAGTCCAGACAAATGAGTGCACAGTAAACAGACAGTTTTCATGGATGTAAACTGTGTCTAATTTCTGTTGCTAAATCATTGCCCCAATATTTCAACCATTAAAAGTGAGGTAAATATGGTATAATGAAGAGCAAGGAAATGAAGAAGACAGAACAGAAGGTACTTTATTTTGACTATTTGCCTTCAATGAGCAAGGAATATATTATAAGCTTTTTATAACACTCATAATCTTTAAATGTGTGTACACCTACAGGATTGTAAATTTTAAATCAGAAAGACTACCATAAGGAGAATAATAAAGACTACCTCTGTGACCAGGGGTTGAGAGAGAACACAGGCATATAAATTCTTTAAGTATTCAAAGGCCATTTTAAGCATTTGTTTGAAGTCGCCTATACTCAAGATGTAACAATTCTGCCTGAGAAGCAAAATACCAAATGGAGAAGAAGTTCTATAAGAATAATAAACATAATCTTGGAACTGCAGAGCTGAAAAGGACCCGATGGGTCTTCAAGTCCAGCCCCTCTCAAGGAGGTACAACAGGGAATCTAACTCCTAACCTCTGGCTCCACAGTCAGGTGCCTAAACCACTAAGCTATCCAGAAGTTTGATTGTAAACAGTGCCCAAAATATTCAGGACGGGGCCAAGAAAACAGAACTGGCATGTAGACAGCCCTTTTAGTTTACTCCTGGCTAACTGATACAACCCCCTCCTCCCTTTTAAGCATTTGAAAGTGAAATGGGTTAAAAAAAATAAATGTCTTTCAATGATATAGGAAGTGTATGCTATCAGTAAATAAAATGCATGTACTCTTGGCACTGTTCTTGTAATGGCAAAGATTATGTTTGACCAACAGCAGTTTACATAAAACTGGAGCAACAGTTGCTTTGCTTCAGAGTCATCTGGAGCATTACATGAGTTCTTGGTGGGTTTTTTTTCTTAAACCCCGGTCATTCCTTCTGTACTTGCTGTATGTGTGTGCCTCCAGGATGTGCCTGTATGTGTATGGATATGCTTTGCTTCTTAAGTGTTTTAGGTACACGTGTGTGTGTGTGTGTGTGTGTGTGTGTGTGTGTGTGTGTGTGTGTGTGTGTGTGAGAGAGAGAGAGAGAGAGAGAGAGAGAGAGAGAGAGAGAGAGAGAGAGAGAGAGAGAGAGAGAGAAATTTATTGGGATCTTGATGGGCGAGGGAGTTCATTTTCCTGACTCAAGGCAAGAGATCTCATTGGACTTTCAAATTTCACATTGAACTGTCTTGTAGAACTGAGAAAGCGTAAATTGACAAAGACAAGGAATTTAGCAAGTAGTCTTTCCAATCCTACACAGATGACAACAACGGGTGTTCCACTGTGGCCTATTCTGGGTCAGTCCTGTAGAAAATGGTTTCTGTCTAGCTTTCTGGACCTGTTGGTTGATTTCCTCTCCCCCCGCCCCCTTTGCTGTGTGCCTGTTACAGTCTGAGAAACACCTGAATTGTGTGGTATATTTTGTGTGCAAGTGGAAAGTATGTAAATAATGTGCAGTAGTTTCTGGTATGAAGTTACAGATCATTCTTGTTAGCAGACGTTTCTGTATTGCGGTTCAAAAGTTTGGGATTTCTTCTTTTTCCTGAGTAGCTAATTTTGCATTGTTGATTTTCTCCCTTGTCTTCAAGAAACTTTTTTCTGGTGCTGGACTGTGTAGATTCTTCATGCAGGATTCCAGATTTTTTTCTTCTGCTTCCTATAAGATGCTGATAGAATGGTTGAGAGAGAGAGAGAGACTCACTGTCTCTCACTCTACTACAGTGCAGCACACAGACTATAATTATTTTTCCCCACCTTCAGATCCTGCTTAAGAATCATGTCTTGTTGTTTGGGTAGAAATATATCTGTTTTCATGTGGGTGGGTTTCATCATGAGATGGATAGCGTTCCATACCATATGGATAAATCCGAGTTCTGTATGTGTTTTATAAAAGAAGACAACGTGATTCATGAATGCTGATGCTGGTAATAGCTGGACTCTCACCAGTGTGTTTTTAAACAGTTTACTGGCAGCATTCATATGCCAGTGAACAAATACTTAGGATGGGCAGAGCAGATATGAAGTAGAGTAAAGCTTACGTGCATTTTAAACCAGAGATTGCCAGTTGTTTCTTGTTATATGTATCTACATGCAGTACCTGTTCATTTATAGTGCAGCTTGTGTCTTTATTAAAATTCAAATGCTCTCAAGCCTGTTGGCATATGCTGTCTTTCCCTTGTAAAACTAATTTTATGTAGTCATGTCATCCTCATTTCTGTTTCAATCCACTCCTCTCCCAGCGATATACATGACACTACAGTACAGAAGTGTTTCAAACATCTCACACCAAATATAGTTTGGTGCTGAAGGGAATTTTTATCTGCACAACCCTCAGGAAAAATAAGTACTTAGGCATGTAAAGCTCCAGAGTGCAGTCACCTTAGTGATATAATATTATCAATGCAGGATTAACATTTGCCGTGCCATAATAATTATGGGTCCCTACAGGGTGAAATCCACAAATCACAAAGTTTATTCTGAAATTTGAACCAAATAAGTGAAGCTTAATTTTCCATTCAAACATCCCAAGGGGAGAATTTTCTTTGAATATATTTTCCAATTTAAATATCATTAGCAGTGTATATATGCATTTGCAGCAACAAACACATAATTGGCAATTCAGGATCTATTTGATTTCATTTTTGTACAACATTAGTGCATGTGTCAAAAATGTTATTTGGTCTAGAAAAAATAGGTTAATATACTGTGATATCGGTACAAAACTAAGGTTAATGTGTGTGTCTGCATAGGCATGTGAGTACACATGCATGTATCAGAATTCAATATTGTATGCATAATATATATTATGTCCTTCATTTTCAAAGATGACCATCTCTATCAGATTCACAATTTAGAGGGGAAAAAGAAGTGACTGGTGAAGTTTGAGCAGTACCATGTTAAGGGACATACAGATAACTAAGTAGCCCAAAAGGAGGCCAGAAAATACGGAAAGATGCACAAAGGAAGAGAGAAAGCAAGGATGCAACTTCCCAACAGCTCAGCCAGCCCAACATGCAAATATTATATCATTGGCATGGAATTCTGTGCCACCTAAAATGTGTTTATTATGACATCATGTCTCAGTGTGTACATCATTGCACCATAATAAAGTTGATGGTCATGACTCTCTCTCTCTCTCTCTCTCTCTCTCTCTCTGATGTTCCAAACAGGAGTAATTCCATGAGGGAGTCTGAACATGGAAGCTTAGTCTTGTTGCTAAACATGTGTTCATTAGGATGGAAATCCATGCACATATATCAGTGCGACAGAAAGTAGCTTTCTCTTTTCGCACCTCATTCAGTGTTGTTCAGGATGGGTTTCCAACCCTATTGAGGAGATGGGTTCTGGCAGTAAAGAGGGAAAGCACAGGTAGGAGGATCCCAATGTTGAGTTCCCCTTCACTGGAGATTTCAACTGAATATTGCACAGTTCTGGCCTTGATAATTAAGTAAACTGAGTAAGGAAGAGGTCTGTTTTCATCTATCCACCTGCATTGAGTTCTGGTTTGCTGTTCAAGAACTGTTATCTCAGTTCCACAGGGCTGAGTAGGTGACAGGGTTGCATTAAGCAATGCAAGGTGGCAGAGTAGTCAGTGACATGGTATCCTGTGTCAAGGCTCTTCTCTAATGCCATCCTACCAGGCACTGACATGATACTCAGGGGCTGACTGTCACAGTGAATTTCATCAGAGGAACTTGCTTTGGTGCTCTGAGGTGATGTCAAGGTGCATTGAGATTTTCTGAACTTCATTGTCTCTTCAAGCTACCCCACACTGTGACAGCCTTGTGAGTTGAGTAGTGAGACGGAATAAAATGGATGCATAATCGTAGCTAAAAGGTCAAACATAACAAATCACAGAGGTTAAGGCTCTTTAAAACAAACAGGAATGGACAGCTGTACATTAAGTATGCACGTGGCCTTTCAGTATAGCAAAATGAACCTGCAGCATAATCCTAAGCATGTTTACTCAGCCAGATATAACTCTCACTGAGTTCAGTGAGATAAGAGGTATGAAAAGTTAAGGTTTCCTAAAATTCAACTCCCAGGGCTATGAATGTAGTTTTATATATCCTAAAATAATGTGCATTTATTATTTAAAATTGCTTCAAAGTGTAATTTAATTACTTGGGAAAAATGGTTAGCAGTTAGAAGAGAGGTATAAGCTTCTTTTAAAATATTTACAGCAAGGTACAGAAATTCATGGAGGCAGGCAGATGCAAGCTAGCTCTTAATAATCAAGCAGGTTTGCTTTGCTGTGGCTGGGATTCTTGTACATCTTCTTTTCCTGTCTCTCATTGCCATCCTGCATACCTTTCAATATTCATCAGCTAAAAACAGATATCAGATTCAGGGTAAACTAAAATTTCTTCCTTTGTGGGGACATGATGGACATGATGGTTAAAAAATACCTCACAAAACAAGAAGTGCATGTTTTACAGTATTTTATCTGTATTTTCTATATTCCTTTTCTTCAGCTGTTTCCTGGTGTGGAGATTTTGAGGAGAACACATCTAATTATGCACATACATATACTACTGTGGCCATGGTGCATGTTTACATCTTATAATATAATACAAATTTTTATTGAAGTGAGAAATGCCCCACAATCCATACAAGAATCCTAGTGCATCAGGGTTAACATAAACTCTGCTACAGTTAGAGATGTAAAGAATACATCCTCATTGATTTTAGGTTGTCTAGAGCTGACAAGACACCTCTATGACAAATTATGAAGCTTAGCAAAAGCTTAGCAAAATTAAAAAGAGAGCAAAGCAAGATGTGCTGCCTTTTTGGGAGGGTTAGAGTCTCAATAATGCAGAGAAACTGTCTCTATGCAAAATAAGACAATGCTATCAAAAGTGCCTACTACTGAAATATAACCCCAATTAAACTAGCACTTATCTCTTCAAAAAAATCTTTACGTTTCTGCTGGAGAGGGTGAGGAAATCTGGGCTTCTTCTCCCACATGTGGTAAGCCTGCTTGGAAATAGCCAAATTCTGGGGTCTCATACACAATGTAATTAAACATGTTACTAACAACAACAATTTGTCTTGCTCTTCTCCTTGGCATTGCTGAACCTCTTTGTTGGTGATAATGTAAAAATGATTCATAAAGACTCAATCGTGTTCCGGTTGGTAGCAGCATGACCGGCAATAGCCAGTCGATGGAAAGATGTAAAGATCAAAGATTCAACAGCTGGTACAAATGTGTTTTGGACTTGGCTCTCTTACAAAAGTTAATGCAAGAAGTGAGGAGTGCCAAAGATCAAGCAGTCTTGAATAATTTTGGCATAGTCTGGATGTGGTTTATTGTATGTATTCACCTGGGGGAGTGGGGAGGCTTTGCAGGCACCAGACACACATGGTGTTGCTTGGAATGATATGCCGGGTTGGTATTATCCAATATTTGTGGACCCTTTCATGGAGATGTTGGCAAAGTTTGTTATCTGTTTGCCTTCAGTGAAAGGTAAAAAGGGAAGATTTTTGTGTGTATCAAATTTCTTTGGGAATGTAAGAAAACTGAGAGGTTGAGTTTTTCCACTCTTAGGATCCAATTTTCATATTGGCTGCTCGGCTGTTCCTTGGTTTCACTTGCTGTGAATGTTTTATATGATGTATAAAACTTAATTTGATATTTGATATTTTAAAATATATATTTTTTAAAACCACAAAATCAGTGTCTTTTCCCTTTAAGGAGCAAAGCTGACGAATATTTGCTGATTGCCAAAAATCAATGCAAACAAACCCTCCAATATTTCTCGTCCTTAAAACTTCATGAAACAAAAGACCAGCCACTATCATTTTGAACAATATCCTTTCAGGTTTATTTGCATGGGTTTGCTTTATTTTTGCAAAAATATTTATTGTTCCTACTCTCCTCTCCTGTCAAGGGTGACACAAAATATCTTACACCCTGCCTTGGGATGAGAATAGTGATTCAGCAGCTCCTTGTCTTAGAGGAGCTAGAGCTACAGAAGGGACAGAGGTGGTGTGAAACAAGTACCATGCCCATACACAGTATGCAGTGTGAGCTGCTATCTACTATGGCTGATAGCTAGCACCCCAGATCTTGTTCTCTCTCTCTCTCTCTCTCTCTCAAATATTTGATTGGGCAGACACATTCTACAGCAAAGTGAGCTTCCAGCCATACCAGTCATCTTGATTTCCCCAATAGGCACCACATTTGCCCATATGCAACCTCAGAGCACACTAAGGGAAATGGAGATGATGGCCATGGTTGGAACCTTGGCATCTGGGACTTGGCTGCAAATAACACAACTGTGACTCAATGTTTAAAAAAGGAGGGGAAGGGAGTGGGATCATCTCTTACTGCCTGATAAGTGGGAACAGAATCACTAGCTGGCCAAAAGGAAAGAAGGCTGTAGCAGAGCACATGATGAGAAAGAGTGGTGGTAGTGGCAGAGCAGCAGAAAGAGAGCAGCTAGAATGGTGTACAGACCAGGAGGGGCACTTTGCTCAGAGCCCTCTCAAACCTAGCAGAGCCATTGATATAAGGGTATTTTACAGAATGTTTAATCTCAGTAGAAATCTACATAAGCTTCATATGGAATACCTGCAACTAGAATATATTCAGCAGCATTTCCAATCTGTACAAGCAGTTATGCCTGGAGGCAGTGGTGGGGAAACAGTACATTAGCATTATGCTCTAGTATATTTGCATTTACATTTCAAAGATTTTACTTCTATGGATCTAGGAGGGAAGGAACTGGAACCTGAATAACTGGTGCATTTTGTGTGTACATTACCAATGGTTTTCAAAATACATAGTTAACATCTCACCAAAGAGCAGAAAGGGGGCAAAGCAAGACCTGCTTTTTACCTAGGATAATAATTGTCTCTAGTACAAAAGGAGCACTGGGGCATATCTATTCTTTCTAGTGCAAAGGGGGATTAGTCAATGAGTGAAACAATTTTCTACATGTTTTGCTGGTTCTCTTGGGTTATTTTGCATACTTTCCTGTGCAGATTGTGAACTTTTCCTAACTGAACATGATTCTCTTTGATACTTCTAAAATTAAAAAACAAACAAACTTTAATCTACCAAAATAAAATACAACAATCTAATACCAGAGTTCAGGATGTAAATCATATGCCAATATCTGATGACAGATATTTATTCAGAAACACTCCATAGCTATGTGGAACTGAGCACTGTGTACCATGAAACACAAGAATCAGAAAGATGGATGGTAAAAATGCTTGTAAATGGATATAATTGTGAAGGTTTGCACACTGTATAGTATCCAAGCCCTCCATCCTCACCAAAAGACCTGCATAGTAATCGTGCCTCATAACCTACCCAGTACCTTCCAGCAACATACTGTAATGAAGATTAATCTAACACCAAATGCTTCATTTTGGAAAGCAGCAAAATGTCTTGTCATCTTTAGGATTCCTATCTGAAGGCTCACAGAAAGCAACTAAAATTATTTCACATTTAAAATACATCAGACTATGAATATGTTTAGAACAAAGTAGAGAGATGTCTAATTGACTCTGCTGATGATTCTATGATTCTCAATTGCTCAAACGAGATACATCCGAGTATAGAAACTTCAGAACAAACACAAAGAGTGCGGGCTGATTATTGTTTATGAAACCTCATTACCTCCCATGATTTTCCCATGACTTAGGACACCTTCTTTTTTCTAGGCTTCTTAAAAACATCATATTTTAGTGGAAATTCCATTTCTAGACTCTCCAGAGAGAGAGAGAAAGAATCTCTTCAATAAGAAAGAAGGAATGTTTCCCAGGAACAAAGCATTTGTGAGCCTTCTAAATTTCGTCTCCCTCACTTCTCATCCAGTAGTTCCTGTCCAAACATTGCTGAGGCTTGCTTCTTTTCAGAATGCAAAACCCTTAACTCTGAAAGGGATGGGTTTGAGGGAGGGGGCTGAATTAAGCTTTTACTCCCTGATCATATTTTCTTGTACATGTTTAACCAACGCTATTAATGTGTAACAAGTCTCCCACTTACTTGGTTATTGCTACTCCAAGGTTATCTGGTAACTGGCTGCAGCCTGGATGAATATTTTGCTTCCTGTCTGTAAGTGTAGCTAAAAGTGATCATCTATCTATCCATTTATTACAGTACTAAACACAGAACATTAATTTCGTACTAAAAGACTTAGTCACTCATCTTTGATTATATTCTTGAAGCAGAAAGAACACACAGAGAGTTCTAAGATATGTGTGTATGTGGGTGGTTGGGCATGGGTGGTAGCTTACTCTGTGAAAGAGTGCCCTATACAATTTTTGTTAGCACATTAAAAGTTCACCTATTTGTTTTTGTATTGTATGTTTTTTTTTTCATCTAAGAACACTCTCAGCAAGGGAGAAAGAGGATTCTTGCATGCTTGTGCAGTCAGACTGGATTGTCCTCAAGTAATTGCACTACACTTAACAGTCCCTTTCAAATGTCATACACAGCACTTCCCAGCTTTGTGCAATAAAAGCCTGCTGGCCCCAGCAATCACTTAGCTTTAACATTATGGTAGCCTCAGGTCTTGTGCTGTAGTCAATATGTACAACTGTGTCACTTATGAGACACAGAAGCAATGATGTACGCACAACAAGGTACACAGGTTAGTTGCTCGTTTGGTTGATTAACCTTTTCACCACTTCCCTTTTCATGGGAGAAACCCAGGCAGGGGAAGCATAGATATCAGATGTTGCAGAACTCTGATTCTCATCACCCCCTAGTCACACTGGTCAATAGTAAGGCATGAGGGCAGAAGTTATTCATTCAAACGCTCTGATGAGCTCACTTCTAAAAAAGATCCGCAGGTAAGCTGAGCAGTCAGTATGGTATTTTGTCCAATTAATGCACCACTGCTAACAAGAAAGAAAGAAGATGTAGATCATTTTGAAAAAATCAATCAACAACCCTGTTCTTCTTATGCTATACAAATACTAATGCAATGGAGCGTGTGAACACATGGAGCGACTAAGATCAATTCCTGTCATGATAAACCATTCATGGCATCAAAATGCAGCCAATAAGTGAAATTACCATATTAGTCAAGTTTCCAAATACACATATGGAGGAGTTAATACCTACATTTATTCATGCCAGCTGCCATTGAATCACTGAATTACTAAGCCTTACTAAAATAAATCTGATTTAGCTATGGTTGCCCATTTTATGGGTTTGTTTCATTAACAAAGACAAAGCATGACTGGTCTTTGTTTTTTATCTGCAACTTTTTATTTCCATGGTTTCCTGCTTTAACTAATAGAGGAAGGAAGGAAGGAAGGAAGGAAGGAAGGAAGGAAGGAAGGAAGGAAGGAAGGAAGGAAGGAAGGAAGGAAGGAAGGAAGGAAGGAAGGAAGGAAGGAAGGAAGGAAGGAAGGAAGGAAGGAAGGAAGGAAGGAAGGAAGGAAGGAAGGAAGGAAGGAAGGAAGGAAGGAAGGAAGGAAGGAAGGAAGGAAGGAGTGGCTGAGGTATCTCACAGGCATTTGTGTCAAAAAAAACCCTGGTAATGACTCTAAAGGAAGAATACATAGAAGGCATAGTTTAGGATACATTATATTATAAACTGCCACAAATTTATTTTTAGAGGAAACTATGTCTACATATAATAATAATCATGTGCCGTCAAGTCAATTCTGACTTATGGAGACTCTTTCCAGGATTTTCTAGGTAGAGAATATTCAGAAGTGGTTTACCATTCCCTTGTTCTGGGGGCATCCTGGGACTGTGCAGCTTGCCCAAGGCTACTCAGGCTGCCTCTACTCTCAGGAGACACAGTGAGGAACTCTCAACCTCTGGCTTCACAGCCAGATGCCTAACTCATTGAGCTAGCCATATGTATAGATTATTTTAATTTAAATATGCAACTTTTTGGTTCTTCAGATATATTATTCTGAACTAATGAACAAATAACTTGTATTTTGAGAACAATGACAGATTTCCACATGTATAGAAAAGAATTAGAACATCCTTAGTGCTGTCGCTAAGGAAACCATCTCTTTGCAACCTAGTTTTCACATAGGACTCCTGCTTGCACTGTAGCCCTGCTTGCCCCTCTACACTGTACTGCTATGCAGTTGAGCCCATATGATTACTTGGATGCCTTTGATATTCTGTTCCAGATGAACTAGCAACATCCTTTGAAGCTCAAGTGAAGGGAAGGCTATTGCTAAAACATCTTCACTTCTAGGTGAAGAAGTGAAGGGCCAAATTGTGCATTCTATATATAAATATATATTGATGAAACACGGTCCAAAAACAAAACAAACAAAAACCAAAAACCCTGTACACAGACACAAACACAAGAATTATGATAATAAAACAACAAAATCAATCAATCATAACATTGAAAAAAAGGTAGGTCAAAGTAAATTGAAAAATTAGAACCAGAGCCATAGAAAAATACACCAACCTATTAAAAGCTCATTTCACAGCAACCAGTTGGTTGGCAAAGTTTACCTAAATAAAAAAGGTCTTCCTGTGTTTTTTTAAGTATAGAACACCATCAATGTCTTGTCATACATTACAAAGTAAAAAAAACAGAAAACTCTGTTGTGTAGAAACTGGACTCAGACAGGAGGCAACAGAGAAGAGAAGGAGAGCTAAGAGTAAACAACAAGGAGCACAGAAAATTACACTTTAAAATGAACACATTCTGTTACTCATTAACTCTTGGCAGCTAAGTCACCATTATCATTATTGTTGCTAGCATTATACAATTCAGGGGCCAGAATCCTATTGCATAGCTATGTGGGCATAACTCAACATTACACCCATAGTAGCTATAATAGGATCAAGGTGGAAGTGCTATCCACAGAACACTTCTGCCAGTGCACTATGCAACCAATTAAGTAATCAAATTGCATGAGCTGCTTTGCCTGGGCATAATGTCCACCAAAGTTATACACGGGCATAAGTTTATGTTTTACCACCACAAATTGGATGATAGCCAGTGTGTTAGAATCATAGAACCATGAACTTGGAAGGGGTCGATAAGGTCATCGAGTCCAACCCCCTGCTCTGTGCAGGAATACAAATCAAAGGATATCTGCCAGGTGGTTGTCTAAATTTTTCTTGAATGCCTCCAGTGTTGGAGCATTCACCACCTTTTGAGGTAACTGGTTCCATTCCCATACTGCTCTAACAGTTAGGAAGTTTTTCCTGATAGTCAACCAAAATCTGGCTTCCTGTTGTGCCATTGTTATAATTCCTGCACAGAATAGCATCTTTCCTGCACAGGATTCAGTGGACAAGATCATAGGCTACACATAAGTTGACCATTTCCTGCTCAGAAAGAAAGCTGAAAGGCAAGCAGAAATAAATACATCAATCAATCAATCAGTGGGAAAAGGAGTTCAGGGTCTCATTTTTACAAGAAGACAAGAAATTTCACTTATGCAGGGGGACTGCTTGGTAGAGGGTTTCATTGTGGAGAGACACTAAAAATAACTAGGAATGACAAATTTTGCAAGTGCTCAACACATTCCTAGTAACGGATAACACAATACGTTCCTTTCAGAAATATCATCCCAATATCTGCGTTACATACACTTTTTATGAGACTAAGGCCAGCACTCTAGGCATAAATGGCAGGAAAGATGGACTACATCTTTTAAGAAAAAGAAGACATTAGCCAAAAGGTTTCAAAACATATGGCTCACAGTTTGCAGTGCTTCATGCTGTTGCACTGCCTCGTTTTTTCTTTAATAAGAAAATATAGCTTAATGCATAAAGAGGCAAAGCATTATTCTCTTGAGAAGTCCATTATTTATTGATATTTTGTGTTCTAATCAATTCTGTCTCTAAATATCAGAATGGGTAATAACAATTTCAGAACATCTCCGCAACATGACAAATTATCATTTTATTGAATAGGTCTAAATAAAATATAGTTTGAGATTAAATTCTCTGTCATTGCAGAAGGGAGTATAGAAACATCCAGCCATGCCAGAATAACACAAATGTAATTTTTTTGTTTTGCTTGTTTTGAAAGGAGACTAGCTAATATACCATCAGCTTTGTAGAATTTGGTAATGGTACAAGTTAATTGTTCTCTCTGTTCAGGTGCCTAGCATGAAGTCAATGGCCAAAATCCTGTTGGTATAAATTTACACCGGGGGAAGCTGATGGTCATTTGCTGGAACTGGTAACATGTAATTTAAATTAATTATATTCTTATATCCTTCCTCTTAGGTTCTTTGGCTCCCTAAGGCTCCCTTTTGCACTGGGGAAACTTTTTGGAGTTTAGGGATGGCTTTGATATCCAAAAATGTGTGCTGGTTTGCCACTGCCAGGACTGGGACTTCTAGTGATGATCTGGTGGCAATTTTTGGTGATTAAAGTCTTCCCATTCCAACCCTTAGCTCCCAAGGGCTTCTGGAAGGCAAAAGGGAGGGAGTCTTGGAACCTAAAACATGAGAAAGGAAGCTTTAGATTAAATTAATTAAATTAAATTTTACCAGATCCAACTGAATTCTGCAATAGGATTTTGCCCATTGTAGACCAACTGGAGCGTCCAGACCATCCAGTAGACCAACTGGAGTCAATAAGACTTAATGATGTCAATGATAACCCGCTTAGGTCCAGTTGATTTCAATGGGTCTACTTTAAGCACAAGCACGTCGGGATTGAACCCTCTATATAAAATAGTCATTCCCTGCTTTTCCTCATCTCTATTAAATTAAAAGCTTTGCAATTGAAGTGTTTTTGTAGCAGACCTTCTGAACAATGAGCTTGTCCGAGTTAGTCTGGAAATGGGGACAATATATTCTGTTGAGGTCAAATCTTAAAACTTGTCACAAGAAAAAACAAAAAACCACTGCTTGACCTTTACATGACTTTAGTGGAGTCTGCAGGGCAAACCACACAACTTATGTAACTATTACAGTGGAGAACAAGAAGAGAGAAAGGCGTACACAAAAGCAAAACTGTTTATAAGCTGGGCATTTACAGTGGTTTTTGAAGGCATTCCTTAATGTGCACACTAATATGCTTTAACAGAAATGTTTATTTTGAAAGAAAATAGCTTAAATCCAATTGCTAGTCTCAGCTAGAGTAGATCCATTAAATCAATTGCGGCGCATTTAAGTAAATTCTCCATCAATCAGGACTAAAAATTGGATTTAGTTTATTTTGTTTCAAAATGTTCTTTTTATATAGAGTATGTTTAGAAATGCATACTTTTTGTGGGTTTTGTACATTTTTTAAATTGAAGATCTGTATAGAAATGAAACAATGTATTTGTTTGTTAATACCTGTGAAACTGATATGGACTAGAGAAAGACAGCTTTGTTCATCCTTTCTATCCCCCAAAGAAAATGAAATTTATCTAATTCTTCCATCTCCTTAAAAGACTGAGGCAATACAGAACAAAGTAATGTAGGAAGTTATGAAGGTATTGTGAAGTCTGTCTTCTAAAATGAAGAGATGCAGTACCTTGCATCACATTCACAATAATCTCACTAATTAATTAAGTCAAAAGAGCTATTATCTCTACTTCATTGCTGAGAGATACGGATATCCTAAACTCCACTGAGAAATTTCATTTGCCTTATCAGGACCTTTTCACTCCTCACAAACATTTTAAAATTTTTCTTCGAACTGGCAAAAACCTTGGCATTTTACTTCACGGAGCAAGTGACTAACAGTAGCCACAGATACATTTTTACCGTCAAACCTGCACTAGAAAGGTGAATAATACTAGATGGAGACAGATATCATCTTTTCTATCTTTAACATATCATTGTTTTATTTGTTCAGTGACTGAAATTAAAATGCATGATTATGTCATGACTGGGAGGAACAACATTCTGCAAGGCAACATAGAAAACAGGCAGTCTAAACAAACAAAAATGTTACTTTCAAATTGGGTGTCGGATCAGCACCAAATCTGGCACAGTAAGAGGAAACAGATCTTATTATGAGCAAAATGTGAAGGTGTTTGGTTAAACAGTTTTGAAATTATTTTTAAAAAATTGTAATGGTTTAGCCTCCTTTTTAGAAAAAAAGGTGACTATATTTTAAAAAGTTGACATAAAGTAGAGAGCCCAATTTTCCTTACCTTGAAAAAGTATTATTTCCCTAACCCACTTTATTAAAACAAAACAAAAAACCTTATCAGGTAGGGGCTGAAATAGTGGTCCTGAAAAAAAGGACATTCGAAATGGTGATTTCTCCCAGCATGCGGCAGCAAAGCCTGCCAGGAAGAAGAGTGGCTGCTGCAATGTCTAGAGCTGGAGGGGGAGGGACAACAGGGAACAGGAGATCTCGGAGGAGCCTTCGAGTGCCTGGCCAAAGGATGCTACAGACAGCTGGGAGGTCTTGCATGCTCCTTCCCTCAGTCCACTCCCTCCAATCTTCTAGGGTCTTCTCCTCCCCACTCCTCTCTTTGCCCCTCCATGGGTGATCTCAGAGGAGCCTTGGGGTGCCCGGCCAAGATGGGACAGGGCAGCTAAGCTCAGAGCAGGAAGAAGAATGAAGGAGTGTTGTTCTAACTGTCTGTGTGGAAGGAGTTGAAGAGAATGAAGGAAATCCAATCAATGAGACAGAACTGCTCAACAACTACTTTGCCTCCAACATCCCCCCCGCCCTGCAAAAGGGAAACAGCATTTAACCAAGCACAAGTAGAATAACAGGGGCAAGACAGCTATAGCGGTGGAATTGAAACACAAAGCCAATTCAGTGTCATGAAAAGGCAAGATTCTCAGGAAAAGAAAAGAATGCTGGGAAAAGTGGTAGGCAGAAAATAAAGAGGAAGACTGAGTATGAGCTGGACTGACTCAATAAAGGAAGCCATCTGTGATAATTCTTAGAGAAGAAGTGGGATTCCTGAAGACTGGAGGCAGGCAAATGTTAGAGGTGATAAATTCCAAACTTCTGGCTGAGGAGGACTTTGAAACCATGCCCTCCTCCCACAAGCCTTTTGCAGGCTGCATCTGTATCCACCTCAAGAAACAATCTATCCACAAGAACTTGGTGCACAGCCTGAAGAAGATGAATGAATGAATGAATACTTTATTACGGTCAAAGACCAGTAAAACCAAATCAATATAAAATACATACATATAATTGTAGTTTCGTAAAATCAGGCAGAATTATAGAATTTCCATTAGAACATGATAAAACAACCCCTACTTTCCAGTTAATAACATCGTAAGTCCTTAGTATAAGTAAAACCTCAGCCAGTGTTATATTAAAAGCATTATATTATCCATCTAAAATCACCTACCCAAACATCTGAACACGAATAACCATTGCTGCAGCAAAAAAATTTGGCCACTTGTCTTGTAATATAAGGGGTATTGTCAAAGAGTACCATCTGTACATAATCCTCCTCTGATCTCCCGGGAGATTTACAGATAATAGGTAGTAAAAGCTCCATACGTAGATCCCGATAGCAAGTACAGAAAAGGAGAACATGACCAACTGATTCAACTTTATCACTATTACAAGGGCAGAGACAATCTGATGTAGGCAAACCTCGAAATCTTCCCTCCAGAAGCTTAGAAGGTAGTACATTGAGCCTAGCTAGCGTAAAAGCCCTTATGGCTTTAGATGACATAGTGCTAGCTAAATACGAGGAGGTGATAAAAGCAGATTTCTTAAGAAAGTTAGACTTCCCTAACTGGCCAACATGGTACTAGCCTGAAGAAGATGAATTACCATCAAAAGCTAGCTGTCTGTTGTTTGCTTGATTTTTTTAGTGGTTGAATAAAGGTATCACCTGCTCCTGCATTGGTAAGGCAAATGTTTTCTCCACCTTCAAAAGCAGAAGGAAGAAGATCCAGACAACCGGTCAATTTGGCATCGATATCAGGAAGGCCTTTAGAACAAACCATTTAAAAGTCCATTTGTTAGCACTTAGAAAAGAATGTAGTCGTTAAGAGCCAGGATGGACTTCTGAAAAACAAGTCATATCAGACTAATATTATCTTTTTAAAATAGCTTGGTAGATTAAGAGAATACTGTGGATACAGTGTAACTTGACTTCAGGAAGGCTTTGGACAAGATCCCCCATGATATTCTTGTGACCAAGCTGGTAACATGTGGACTAGAAGGGGAGGAAAGCCATTTATATCAGCTTGGGCTTCCTGAAACAAAGGAGGGCTACAACTGTACCAACCAACCAAACAGGCAGGAAAACAAACACACACACTAATAAATAAGCATCTATAAGCCTCATGGAAAGCTTGCCAATGTGAAACATACTATACTTATCCAAGAATAGCCCCCAAAATGACAATATTAATTTCCCCCTGTATTTTAAGAGTCAGTAAAGTACATCTTCTTAATGCAATGTAGGAAAGAAAGTGTTCTGGCATTGAGCAATCTCCAGTGATTCTCTCAGCATAGCTTACTTGATGGAAACATCTTTTGTTACCATTTATCAAAATCTGGATTTCAGATAAACTGTCAAAGGGCTTTATTAAAGATGAAACTGTTGAATGAGTTCAGCAGACTGCAGTAATTAAAAATGGACATAGCTTCTGTAGAGTTGCAATATGCCTCGTCATTCTTCTAGCCTGCTCATGGTAGATCACTAACCACTTCGGTTTGACAATGTGTAACTGTGCATCCAATTCCCACACCTGCCAGCTGCTTCTTTATACAAATACACACAACCATGTGAAAACAACTTCTCTAAAGGAATGCATCACACATTGCTGTAATGTGTATGAACACCACAACCTGTAGGCAGGCTGATTGTTAGGATATTTTCTGTCTAACATATATCTCTGAGTGATTCAAAATTAAAATGAGAACATATTATTCGATCCTGCTTGTTTTTAAAGCCAGTTATCTCAGAAACTTCTAAAATGCACAGGAACATGGGCTCCAGCACCACCAATGAACTGAAGCAGATGCTAGAAGTCACATTTTCCTATACAGAATTAAAAGTGCTGAAGAAAACTTTCCACATTGAATTTTAAACTGCTTTCTATTATGAATATCTATTCTTAGCACTATTGTATTTTACTAAAAATAGGACCCCAGGTGTCTTGTGTTAGTGCTCTCTACGGCACTGTTTGATTAATGAGAACACTCCAAAGCCTAGATGTTAAAAAACATTCCTAGGATTTTGTTATACTGCTTTTATGAGAACCATATATTCACAGCAATGTTTCTATTATGCAGTGAGCTTTGATGTGAAGTTAGACAAAGGAAATTTCTGAAAAAGGTTTCCTAAGCTTCAGTAGTGAAACAGCTTTGAGGCTGTCCCAAACAAATGAATTTGGTTCAATGTATAAACAAACCAGCACTTACAACACCCACTGGTTGTGTTTGCCATGGTTGTTTCATTTGCTTATCCATTTTTGGGCCTTTATCACTGATCTGTTTTCATGATTGTGGCGGAATGCCCATGTCCCACCTGTCCGTCATGTGGAGCTCTAGAGCTGGAGCCTATGGGAGGACAGGAAGGCAGAGTCAGAGTAGACAGTTGGAGACTGAGAGAGAATGAGAGAGGAGGTTTTGGAGGTTTATGAGAGAGATTGGAAAGTTGGTGTAGTTGGTTTATGTGTTAAAGAATAGTTAAAGGATATAAGTATAATAAAATAGATAGAAAGTCATCAGATATTATTCCAGTGATTAATGAAACGTAATACAAATAAAGAAATGTGTTTTAATATCCAAGTTTAATGAGTGCAACATAATATAACATCTATGAACATACTTGTGTGATTTAACAACTAAGTAATAAATAATCAGTTATATTTGACAACACGTGTCCAAGAAGCATCTTTGGTAAAGTGTGGATAAAGATCCACTGGTGGCAGTTGGTGAAAGGAGAAATAAGCAAGTCGTGTCCGAAGGTGGACCTGGGTTTGAGGGAAACAAACTAGGGACACTGGGGGTGCGCGACAATGATACTCTTCTGTGATTTTATTGCATTTTCCTTCATTTATTGTGGGGTTTACCAGTTAGTCAGTCTGATCCGTAAGCAGTGGAAAGCTGGAATATAATTTTTGCATAAATAAATAAACAATTCTACAAAACAACAACAATTGTTACAACCCACATCGTTCTTTTTTAAATTATTGTTGTGACAATGTGAGATTAAAAAAATATTTATAACTATAAGAAAAACTCGATCGACCGCCCCTGCCAACAGACTGTGCACGTAACACTACAGTTCATCCATGCACAATAGATCACACTGCAGAATTCATTGTCATGGTCTTCACCAGTGGCTTAGGTTGGGGACTTCACATATGACTGGCAATTCAAGAGGGAACTCATTCACTTGTGGCAATTTGCCCTGTGAGTTATGCCTTTGTCCTTCCACCACCACAGCGACACAATGGCTGAAATGCTGTTGCGCAGTTCTGCAAATGGTGTAACATTTGGAGGCAAATTTTTGTACGTTAAGAATCACCCGTAGAAATTATCTGTTGCATGCTGAGTCAGATGACTCTCCATGGAACCAATGGAAATATACCTTCTTTGGCAATGGGCAATGGAATCTATAAATTCAAGAGTGCCTCCTTTCAACTGTTCCACCTGCTGCTGCTGCTGCATGTTTGCCTGCTAGCATAGTGGAGCTGACAGTACGTGCAAGGAAAACTGTCAGCCAAAAGACAGGACTATGTGGAATCTTTCTAGATCTTGCTGCAGGGTACAGTTCAAAATTAACTTTTATTTGTTTGGTTCTCATGCAAAATATCTGATTTTCAACAGTATTACAATAGGAGAGATGGCACTAATCGATAATGGTATATAATCTGCATAAATTTAAAATCCCTTTCTATTTGTTCCTATAAATTGGCAAATGCAGTATTTTTCATTCTTTCAGAATCACTGTATGTTTTATTGGGATTTAAATATCCAAAATGACATCATGTAGCATATAAGCAAAAAGAAAAAGAAAAGAAAAGCTCGAATTAGGTTTCTTGCTAAAAAATATAACTTGCCAGAAGACAAGAAGATAGAGTATGACACTAATGTTATTCATGTGGGTAGAGACGATGCATCATGTTGTCATAAATCTGCCGTTTTCATTTCTCACTCCCACAGACATAAAATAGCAGCATTCAGTGTTGCAAAAGAACAGTGTAATGGTGGAACTGGCATTCAATCTGCAAAACAGAAGACTGCAATGCAATGGGGTTTCCCCTCCAAAACAGTTACAGTCATAAGATTTCTAATAGATATCAACACCGAGAAGAAACATGAACAGGACACTGGTAAAACTTACTAGGGCAAAAATGACTTTTATAATGTGGTTATTGCAATTTAGTTCTCTGGGAGAAGATTCAACTGCAGTACAGAAAAGCTTAACGTCCTAACAAATTCATGGGCACTAGACTGTTCTGAAACTTATATCTCACCTGTTCTGCCATAAGGCCCTCTAGTTAGTCAGTGAATAACAACCAAATAAATACTATTAAAACAATAGAAGAGTAAAATCAACCACAAAGCAGTCGTTTACAATCCAGCCTCCAAGTTTTGGGGTAGGGAAGTTTTCCAAACTTTTAAAAGCTGTAGTCCAGCATACCTTCCTCAATAAATTTGTTTTATCCATTCCTTGAATGTATACATATGTATGTGTGTATGTACGTACGTACATACATACATACATACATACATACATACATGTTTGTGTATTTGGTGTATATGTATATCAGATTCCTATTACTGAGAAGTCTCAAGAGATTCATTTGATGCACTGAAGTGTCCATGCTTGAGCAATCTTCCCATTCATCTCCACAACATGATTCTAACTAACATCCATGAGAAATGATAATCATTAAATTCTGAAATAATAAAAATATGAAGGGAATATACTGTAGGAGTTGCGATGGTTCAAAATAGCTGATTCACAATTTGCAATTATTTGTTGTTAAATGTGCATGATACTAACTTTTTGTGTTTGGTAAACACAACAATACAAATTTCTGTAACATGCTACATTATTTACTACAGGCCTACTTTCAATATCATGCTAATGCATACCAACATCTGTTACAGTTCACTTCCCTTTCCATCTGCAGCTGTCCATATCACTTGCAAAGTGACCTTGCCTTGGATATTAAAGTCCCCCAGCAGAAGAAGCTGAGGGGACTCTAGCATCATCCCTGAGACCAACAACCAGCTCAGGCAGGGAGATTGTTGAGCAGTGGGTTAGGTAATACACCAAAAGAATCCCTGTTCTGTCCTGAGCAAGATCTCCTTCCAAGGCCATAATCCAATCTGAGGCACCGTACTGCTTTTTGGGTACTCTGACTAAGGAAGCAGCCATATTGTTTTGGTTCGAGATAGTTTACTAAATGGCTTAGCTGACAGGTCTGCCAACTCTGTCATTAGCCCCTGGTTTTATTGATGAGGAAATGGGAAGGGACTCTTGGGCAGATAAGATATCCACAATTATATCTAAACCAGACTATTCCCCAGCCTACCTCCACAGGAGGGGATATGTGGCTGCCTGGGAAGATATTGCTAAAAGATGAGACAACATTGGCATCCAGACTACCATGGCATCTGTCGTGAGTTGCCACTCCAGGCTTTTAATTGCTTTTTAGAACAATGCTCCCTTATTTGCCCCCATTAGCTCACATGAGTTGAGACGACTGTTAACTAAATGCAGATGAAACTTGTTGCATCTGAAAGAGATTCAGGGACAGTAGATATTGCCCAGCAGGATGCTGTAAGATGGAAGGCATGGTACATTTTCTAACATAATACCCTCTGTATGCAAATTAGAGGGATCAACATCTTAAACCCGGAACAACTGGTATCAAGAACAACTCCCTTTTATGTAGTTTTATTTCTGCTAGCTGGCACAGACTATTGTATATCCTACAGGACTGCTAAATTTGTTAAACGAGCCATGGAAAGATGGAATTCACTGCCTGCTTCACAACCCCTACAAATTAATTTTACAACTTACTTCATTATGTTATACTTTCCTGATTGTTTATATGTATTTATGTTAGATGTTAACTATTATCTTTTAAGAGTGGTTTTAATTTCTGTTTATACATACAGCCTGACTGGGTATAAAGCAATAAAGTAAAGTCTTTATTGTCATTGTCTCCGAGAATATCTGAGCTATCGCTGAGTCTTACACTGTCTTCACAAATAGGGCATAAGGTTCAGGTCTTTATACAAGTTTTCATTGTGTGCCCTTGCTTTAGGGACAAAACTACAAATAAATCCATATTTTACACTAAACAGAGTTGTGCCATAAAATTGCTGCATTTGCTACATAACTGATACAGTTAAAATTTAAAAAAAAACTACACCCGAGTTTCCCCAACCTTTCAGTTGCCAAAAGAAAAGAAAAGAACATTTAGGGTAATTTATAATGGCGAAGCTCTGGTTTACTACATAATTACACACATGCTTATTCAGAACTAACTTTCTTCAAGGGCTGTTCTCCCCAGCAAATGATCTTTAGGACGGCAGCTTCAAAATATGCTGGGGAACAACAAATTATTCCTTTTTTGCTGAGCTCTTCCAATACTTGAAAAAACTTAGACATTTGAGAAGTATAAATTTGATTGGGACGCTTTCTACCGGAAGGTACATTTTGAAATTACAAGAAAAGAAACAGCAAGAAGGTATATTATAAATGCTTTGTTGCAGATTATAATGGAAGACGAAAAGGTCTGTGTGTGGTTTTTTTAAAGGGCAGACCCTCTAAGATAATCCATAACCTTTACAAAATGATGGTGTCTGTTGAAGGCACAGAACTTACTTCCAATCAGTTCTAAGCTCCTATCTTGAGCGGGGGAAGTATTCAGGAGTGGAAATATACCTTTGGGAGAGGAGAATTAAAAAGCACCTATGCTGTGGCAGAGCAGCTGAGTTACAAAGGAACAACATGCTGGAATTGCTCAGCTGAAAAAATGAATGATAGACCTCAGAATATAACACTGCCAGGTCCAACGAAAATTTATTATTTATTTATTTGATTTGATTTATATCCCGCCCATCTGGTATATGAAAATGCCTTGGGAAATAGAGTGCCTGCTTCTCTTCCCTTAGTTCTTCTATACCCACGAATGTGATTCTTTTACTGTGTAACCTGCATCCAGGCAAGTCTTTCTTTTTAAGGTATGTATCATTACAATAAACAGACTCCTAAAAACAAATCCAAATTAAATGCATGTGTCATTATTTTAAACACACACACACACACAAAAAAAAACAAACAAACTAGGAAATGTCTTGAAATGGAACCGTTACATGTAAATGTTGTTTTATCTTTTGCTGGTATAATTTTTTCCCCCTGGAAACCAGTCCTATGCAAAATCTGCACGAAGGAGAAGACAGTTATGTGTTCTAATGCTTTAAAGGTGAGCCTGAATGAAGAAATAAACATCATTTAAGTGTCATTCTATTTTTTGCTGGTACAGTTTTTCCTGTAGATCTACGCAAAATTTGCAAAGAGGAAGAAGAAAGAAATGTGTTTGTCATGAGTTCAGCCGAAGATCCGGAACCTGAGGGGTTAACTACAGCTGAGGAGAATGCTGAGCGATTAGAAGCACAGACAGCTGAATCACCACCAGATTCTCCTCCCCCAGTAGCCAGGGTGAGGGCTAGACTTCGGCAAAGACTTATGACGCAAAGGTCAGAGGATCGCCTGAATGCTGCCCGCAGAAGCTCAGCTAGTCCTGAGTTTTAACAGGATGAAAGGCTTCCAGGAGTTCAATGACTGTTTTGCTATATAATCAGCTCCCAGATGGCTGGGAAGCTCGTGGAAGCAACAAGTCAATACTCTGGCTTGCATCCACACTCCTGACTACCTTGAACCTTGTTCTCTGGACCCTTGGCTTTGGACTCTGACCCCGGACTACGTTGTGTGATTTGGCTTTGGACTCTGACCTCGGATTATGGTTTGTGATTTGGCTTTGGCATTTTGGTATCGGCTCTGCATCCTCTGAACTTCTGATATTGGACTGGCTTATTGGACTTTGCTGTTGAAACCCCCGGAACGTGACAGTGTTCTAATGCTTCAGAGAGAAGAGTGAATGAATGAATAGTTTGGGCAGGTTTTAAATTCTCCTCCTGTTATTCTGCTCCATCAAGCAATTAATCTATTGCCAAGAAGAAAGTTCCCTCAGCCCTTCTGTATAAAGCAGTGTAGACTCTGCCTCAGAAAAAGAAAGTAAAAAATCTGGGAAATGCAGTCACAAGAGAACAAGTTTTTAAGACTCTTGCTTAACAGCACAGACATGATTGTGGGCTGCACCCAGCACCAGGTTTCCTTTTTCACCACAGACACTCCTTTCCACCATCAGGCTTCAGGCTGAAGACATAGGCCAAAATCTTGTTCCAAAATTATTAGGGTGAAGATATCATGGGCAAGTGGAAGTTGCTGGTGATTAAAGAGTTCCTGCTTTGATTCCAGGGCTTGGCCGACTCATGTGCGATCAGACTTATAGCATATGAGTTGGGTGATCTCCTGGACTGAAACAGGAATGTTTCAACTACTGACTCTCTCTCTCTCTTCCAGTGATGCCATCACTTTTACCTAGACATAATGTGCAGAACAAGATTTTGGTTTCTCAGTACTTCCTGCCATTTAAAAAGGTTTCAGACTGTGATCCTCCACAACGTTGAATCTATAAAATACCCTGAAACTGGACAGGTATTTGAACTAATTTCAATGTTTTGCAAAGACTGCAAAGAAAGAGATATGGAATTCTGGAGAGAAGATCTCATATGTCAGGGACATGCCTCTGTTTTCTCCCAACACTATGAAAAAAGACTGCTCCTTCTTGCTACCACCATTAGATTTTTTTCCCCTTGCGTTTATGTCTTTGCATTAAAATCGGAGGTGTTTCGGTTTGCTTGAAATGACATCTAGTAGTTTCCAGACTGTTGATGACTAAATAAGGTTAATAAAGGAAGGTTAGTGAAGGTGAAGAAAGCAAGGAAAGGAAAGGAAGGAATATTCATACAGAGATCCAATAGGCAAGAGCCTCTTTTTGTATTAAAGCAAAATTAAACAACAGCAGATCAGGAGCAGGGAAATCTGGTAATTTCTGCCTTTTAGTCCAGCAGAAGAAGCTGAATAATCATCACAGGTTTTATATAGCTGGAGCTAGAATTGAAGAATAACTCTCTCTCTCTCCTTCTAGAAATAGTGCAGGACAGCAGAGCTCTTACCAAGCATAATAAATGCAGCTGACTCTTTGGAAATACTTTATAAGAAGGGAAGATCCCTTTTCATCTCCTGGAAGGGCAGATGTAGGTCCCTTTCCAGCAATGGCAATTGTATCTTCGGCTAGGGAGTAAAACAGAACTGACAGATGAACTGATCTGACTATGGCACCTTTGTATTATGGTATACATATAGGGTGGCCAGATGCAAAAGATGTAGATGGTGTAGCTGTGTTTCAGCAAAGACAGTTTCAGTAGATGTAGCTTATTCTCCAAATCCATATTGAAATGTCTAAACTACTATTAATGTTACAGGATACTCATGCTATTTTGGGTCTCACCATCCTGCAAGGGATTCAGGGTGGGGGGAAACTTAGAAAAGCAGAAGGTGATGGACATTCAGTGATGGGCAGGAAGGCCATAGAGAGGGGGGGAAATCAGTCAACACATTCTGATAACAACAAAGAGAGCAGAATGAAACTAGTGAAGAGGAGTTCAAATAGCCATGGCTATACAGAAGATAATGAAATTCCTATTAGTTGCAGCAGGCATAACATAATCAGCACCAATTTCAGCAGTGCATTGTTGCAAGTCAGGATGTCAGTGTATGCATTTGCTGTTGCATATCTTTGCACACAACAGACAACACCTAAACAGGTGTCTTAACCTGTGGCAGTTCACCACTGAGACTTCCGCTGATCGTATTACACTGGTGTAAAAATATACTAAGATTCCCGCCTCTGAAAGAGTATTTTACATATCTCCAGACTGAAACATAGCTGCAATCATTTATTAGAATAATCCATTTGGATAGCTCAGTGGCAGAGCCAGAGGTTGGGAGTTCGATTCCCCACTGTGTCTCCTTGAGAGGGGCTGGACTCGATGATCCACAGGGTCTATTCCAACTCTGCAGTTCAAAGGTTATTTTATTATCATCATCATCATCATCATCATTATTACTACTACTACTATTTAACAAACAAGACAAAGAAAAAGGCAAAGAAAGCTCTGACACCTCAAAAACTGCTAGGGCTTTGTTGTAGCTAATATAGACTGGACAAAGGGTTAAAATATGAATGTATCTGAATCTCTGAATTCTTGTTCTTCAGATTTCCCTATGTCTTTATTTAAAACAGAGAAGAAGAAAAAAAGAACCAGATATGGGGCCTTCAGTCCCGATCAGATCGTCCATGAAGGGACTAATCCTTTCCTTCCTGTGCTATTGTCTTCTTAAAATAGGTCCTTAACCATATTTTACCTCCAAGTTGCTATTCACTTCCAGTGGCAAACCTCTGCTTTAAGGGGCAGGGGGATGACTCAGTAAAAAGCATTAATCTTCTTCCTTTAATCTTCCTGCAATCCCAATTTGGACCCCAAGATTGCTTTTGATTTATGTATTTTAAGGATGTGAGAAATTCCATGCTTCAAATTCAAGGGGTGAATTTGAAGTAACATGTAACTTGACTCTTAGAAGTGCAGGAGGGAATTTTGAGCTGCATCTGGATTTTTGCCACGAAGGGAGGCTTGGGGAAGCTTACTTTTAAGAGAACACTGAACAATGGTAGATGGAAGTAGGGAACGTTGCTCATTCCTAGGGATGGTTTGGAGCAGCTCCCTAACTGATTGCTCTAGCCACACATAGAAAATTTGAAATAATCTCAGTGCTTTTTGGGGTGGTGCAGTTTAACCATACGCCAACTTCTTACCTTTTACCCCTTTGTTCTTAAACGTTGCTTAGTTGCTCTGCTGGCATTTTTGCCAGCTTAGCGGTTTTACAGAGGAGTGAAACGAATCTCAAGGGGACCATGAGTCTGCTCTGTCCAAAATGAAGGTTTAAAGGCACTCTCCAAGGTGCTGAACCTTATCCTCCAAATTGATCCAGCACCTCCGACTAAAACCTAGCATGGATTCAGCACCCCTGCAAAATCGGAGTCACCAACATCCCCTGTTCCAGCAGCGCTCTTGGAATGGAGCATGGGGCTGAAGCTACTGGCAGAACCTGCAGCTTGTAAAAGTTAAAGAGAGAAAGAGGGAAAGACTTGTCTGCCTTCTTTGTGTTGCAGAAGGTCAGAAGGTGCCTAATGTTGAGTCAGACCCTTCATCCCTCTAGCTGAGTACTGTCAACAGTATTTTAGACAGGATTCTCTCCTTGTCTTACCTGGAAATATTCAGGGTTGAGCCTGGGATTTTCTGCATGCAAAACAAGATGCTCTATCACTGAGCTATGCTCCCACCCATAATGCTCCATTTGGCCCACTGATAATGTCCACTCCTAAAATGACTGGAAATTGCCTCATGCTACCCCTCCTAACGCACTTGAAATGCCCCCTCATAAAAAGGCCAAAGACAGAAATAGGGAGAAAAGAAAGTGACCCTTTATTGCTAAAACAATAGCAGGATGCGGCTTTTATTGGGTAGGATCATTTCTTCAGTCAAATAATGTTATGCACGATCCAGTCTTCAACTTGTATTTTCACACTGTTTATCTATCTTTTTTCTTTGTTTGTTATTGCTTGGATACTGCTACCTGGAAGCACGCTTAGCAAGCAGAAGCAGAGCTTGGTTTCTCCTCCTCCCCCCCCCCCCCCCCAATGTCAACTCTCAAAATTTCCCAGCCATTATGGCTACTGGTTATGGTGGCTGGTGACTCTGGGAGTTGTAGTCTAGAAGTAGAAAAGCTACATCTCTGTGTGGTCACTTCCAATCCACAACTGAGACCACTCAAACACATCATAAGTGATCTCCAACCTATTCTTGACAAGAACACATCACTCTCCCAAGCCCTTGATGGCAGACCTAAACTTGCTTACAGGCAAACACACCCATCTCAAACAACTACTGACGTATGTTGGACTACACAACACTGACACAGAAGTGGGAATGAAACCCTGTGACAAACCCAGATGCCAGCTCTGCACCCACATTTTACTCTGGCAACATGATTCCTGGACCTAATACTGTCACACACACTATCAAAGGTACCTTTAACTGTTCCTCTACCAAGGTTATTTATGCCATCCTTTGCTACCTATGCCAGTCTGAACTCTACATAGGACAAATGAGACAATCTCTATGCAAAAGATTTAATGGACACATATTAGACATTACACAGAAACCCATTTCACATCATTTTAATTTATCATGACATTCTACACACGATCCAAAAGTGGCCATCTGGAAGAAAGAAACTACAGGACAATAATCGAGAGAGAGAGACAGCTGAGATAACTTATAAACACATGCTATACACCCATCTCTATGGACTCAGTATAAGCCAAGGCTTTTTAGGGCACTACCAATAATCAACACTTCAATAATTGTACTGTACTGTTTCTCCCATATATATTTTCCTCTTTAACAGGTGCGCCTAAAATATCTCAAAAGTAAACTAGAGAATCTTAACACATTGTAATGTTGCTCTTGTAGTCATCCATTGCTTGGGTTCATTCACACATCACTGTGATATGTGAATTACCCCAGACAACCTCCTACAAAGAATAGGCCATTAGCAAGTGTAAAAGGCCAGCCTCCTCAGTATAATTAACATTCATGTTATTCTTCCATTGTTATTCATGACAGAGGTTCTTACATTGAAGCACAAGCTTCAATGGAATATACCTGTATATTAAAGAGGCTATCACCCCATTGTTAAATAACCATTAACTTCCTTACCTACCTACCAACCAGCCAACCACAATCTCTGTATTTTGATGCCATGTATAAATATTCTCCACACTGTATCTCTCTCTTATGTCTGAGGAAGTGGGCCTGGCCACAAAAGTTCACATTAAAATAAAGCAGCAAGTCTTTAAGGTGTCACCATGTTTTTACTTTTTTAACTTGTTCTTTTATTTTCCTTTTTCATTGTGTTTTTACCTATACAGTGGACCCTTGACCTACGGAATTAATCCGTATTGGCATGTTGGCCGGAGGTCGAAAAGTCTGTAGGTCGAATATGCATTTCCCATAGGAATGCATTGAAAACCATTTAATCCGTAACCAACCCCCCCCCCCCCACACACACACAAAATGAAAATAAATAGACCTTACCTTTCCGAAGCCTTCCAGGGGTCCCCTGCCGCCGCCATCGTCACTGTCCGAGGCCTCGGGCTTCTCCGCCGCTGCCGGAGGCCTCTCGGAGGTCTCCCGCCGCCGCCGCCGCAGGCTTTCCCAGGGTGGACCGGGCCTACCAGGGGAGGGCTTCCCCCAGTAGGCCCGGTCTACTGCCCGGGAAAGCCTGGTAGACCGGGCCTACCAGGGGAGGGCTTCCCCCAGTAGGCCCAGTCTACTCCCCAGGCTTTCCCGGGGAGTAGACCGCGCCTACCAGGGGAAGCCCTCCCCTGGTAGGCCTGGTCCACCCTGGGAAAGCCTGCATCGGCGGGGGCGGGGGACCTCCGAGAGGCCTCCCATGGTGGCGGGGAAGGCATCCGGAGGTCCCCCTCACTGCCGATCGTGCCTCCGGAACTTCTCCGGGAGGCCTCCCATGGTGGCGGGGAAGGCATCCGGAGGTCCCCCTCACCGCCAATTGTGCTTCGGAGCTTCTCCGGAGGCACGATCGGCGGCGGCGGGGGACCTCCGAGATGCCTCCAATGGCGGCGGGGAAGGCCTGCGGAGGTCCCCCTTGCCGCCGATCGTGCCTCCGGAGAAGCTCCGAAGCACGATCGGCGGCGGGGGGGACCTCCGAGATGCCTCCCATGGCGGCGGGGAAGGCCTGGAAGGCATCCGGAGGCACGATCGGCAGCCTACGGACTGGAAGGGGGAGGCGGGGAAAGCGCCAAATTTGAATTTGGCGCTTTCCCTGCCTCCCCCTTCCGGTCTGTAGGTCGATTCTCTGGCCGCAAGTCGATTGGAAATTTTGTGGCTGGAGAATTCCGTACCTCGAAAAGTACGCACGTCAAGCCGTGCGTACGTCGAGGGTCCACTGTAATAATTGAACAAACTAACACGGCTACCTCTAGTACAACTACTTACATTCCTGTGATACCCAAGTTTCATGCCAGTTCTCCTAGGCACAAAACAGCTGCTTTTCATGGCCAGTGCAGCTTCAACATGTACCAATGATTTAGTAAGATATCAGAGATGATTTTTATATCTTGCAGGATGTCTGTGAGTACAGAGCCAAATTTATTTCTGGCCTGTTTTATGGTGCAGCGTCATCAGGAAAGTCCTTGACACAGACGTACACAGGCATGACAAAAGAGCATTCAGTTTGCAGAAACGGATTTTTAAAAACCCAAACCCCACAGGCAAAGTCCACCGCAGCTTTCAAAAGGGGTGGAGCTCATCACCTTGGCTCTGAAATGCTCATTTTCTCATTAGCTATTCTGTATTAGTAAGGGGAAAAAGCCCTAAATTCAATTACTCTTGCTGGCAGGCCAATTTGTTTTTAACAACTGCACTCTTTATGAGACACCTTGTACTGCAGTCATGGGGCTTTATTCCTTTGAATCATACGGTTAGATGTAATTATAGCTGTCAATTCCTCTGTACTTTCAATAACACTGAAAATACCTTGCATTGCGAAGATGAATCCATTAATGGGATTGATTCTGTCTTAATTGCCCAGGCTTGGGCATGTTGGAGTGGTTTTTTTGCAATTCAGTACCAATTTGTCAGGTTGTTTCTCTTGCCCTACCCAACCCCCTTCTGAGAAGCTGGCCACTAAAACTGCAAGCTAATGCAAGAAAGCCATTTTAGCAAGCAGCAGCAGCAGTAGCAGCAACAACAACAATAATGAACACCAACCAAATGCCCTTTTCCCTGCAACAATTAGTTTCATAAAATGTAAAATATTGCTGAATATTTTTTCAGGTTGATACCACCGCCATGAGATTTTAATTAGTCATATTAATGAACAGTGGGAGAGATGTGGAAACATTTGTTCACCCACAGGAGCACATAAGGTTCTAACGGCACAACAGAAGCTGTAACTATGCAACGGCTTGGGTAAGATGATTGCATTGTTAGTTCAAACCAGTGGGTTTTATACAAGGCAAAAGAAAATGCCACAGAAACTGTGTGGTAATCTCTAAAGAGATTAAGACTTTGGTGTATCAGAATGAAGGATAAATTTACAAGGTACCAATGTATTGATTGTTTGTCTGTTTCTGGATTTGATCTGTGACATAACAATTTAAAGAGCTTAGATTCATTTGAGGTGGACGCTCCCCATAATGCTGAATGGAAAACATTTTGTTTTACAAGTCCAGTATTAACACATCCTATAGAAATGTGCCAGCCCAAACCATTTTGGGAAACAATTGCCTTGAAGAGGATCTCTGACTTTCAGATTTCTTTCACTGAATCTTTGATTCATCAGTACTGGTTTTCCTTCTCAGCTCTGGAGTCACCATTTTATTTATTTGACTTTTTAAAAAAGAAAACTTCCTAGGAAACCCACCAAGCAACTGTATTATAAACAAAATAAGCATATGTTTTTTTCTCAGCCTGCAAGCTATCAAAGTCTTGTGACATCGGCCTCCTAGAGATGGTAAACACTGGAGAAATCTACCAGTCTTATACAAACAAAACATCCAAATGTGTAACCCTATTGCATGGCTTAATGTAGCTGGAATGGGGGCATTATCTGTTCCATAGCAACTCCTCAGGGTTCCTATTTGTGTTACAAAATATGAGGGGGGTTTTTCCTTCAGGATTGGAGTTATCTACATAACTTTGAAACACCACATGCACAAACACACACAAATACCACAATTGGGCTCACATATAGATTGTTTTGTGTATTACCCTTGAATATAAAAAAAGATTTTCATCCATTCCACGGCAGTGGGACCTTGGCACATGGGAGTGCAGCTGTGTTATTGTGCAGCAGAGCAATATCAACATTCTACAAGGCAATTCCTAAAATGGGGGCAGCCCAAACAAAAAATTAAAACTTTGAAACTGGACTTCAGATCAACACCAAATTTGGTACACGTGTAGCTGGCAGTCTGCTGTTACTCTGTGTCACACTTGGAGACGTTTGGGCAAAGGGTTTTCAAGTTACAATTTCTGAAAAGTAAAACTGTTTCTCACACACAGCCCTTGTGCAGAAACAAGTGACCCTAAATGTTCCCAGATTTAAAATATCTCATACAAATTGACAAGACTTATCTTGCTTATTTTGAAAGAGAAAGGTTGACCCACCCACATTTTTATTTGGAAATAATCCAGGTTTAAGGGGCTGAAAGATTTATCCTTTAAAAAGGCCTTTCAAAAGGGAAAAATAAAACTGAGCATGCATGGAACAGGTTACCAAAAAAAGGAGCGCTCCAAAGTAAATGCATTGTTGTAGCTTCATGGCCCCCGAAGGGAGATGTTTGGAGGGCAATGAGAGATCACAAAAACAGTCAAAAGATGGGGTGCTTTTTTAAAATGAATCATAAATTATATTTAAAAAGGATGCTTTAAAAAAGTGATGGAGTGACAGTCCTCCAGAAAGGGACATTTTGCCATGTATCTCCAGGGAATTAGCATAAAATTCTGTCAAGTACATTCAAAGCATTTCTGCATTACGAAAGCACAGAGCAGTTGTGTTTGTCCAACTCTGAATACTTTCAATAAATATTTCTCAGACTAGGCTCCTGATGCTAGTCATCAAAGAGGAAATCAGCTGTAGGTCTGGAGCAATCTGAACTTTTCACCCTATCACAAATTGACACCAAGCAAGGGAAAATCCCAGACACTGACTCCTTTTTTCATCAATTAACCACTTCTCACCCAAATACAAAGCAATTGTCAGGGCTGTTTTTCTACAAGTGTGAAAGGTAGTGAGCAGAAGAGGGTATCCTGTGTAGACCATCTTGACTGCTGCCATTGGTGTTGTCAACATTCAGGCTGCCCTTTGCTATATAAAGCTTGGCATCCTTTTTCCTGCTGGCAATGTGGACATGATATTGTGCAGCAATATTTGGCCATTTTCCTGGAATTTTGAACTGTGGGTACAGAAGCTCAATATCCCACATTTAAAAAACAGAGTTTTTAAAAATAATGTAATTGTTCTTATCACTGTGCTGCATTATTGTTTCTTTAATTACACACAATCAGCATGCACACACACACACACACACAACACACACACACACACACACACACACACACACACACACCGGGACTGGCATGCAACGTTGCTGCTTAGTGTATGGGTTCACCCTCTACTTTCTTTCTTATGAGCCCAATACCTGGTATGTTTCAAGCTCATCAAATATGTGTTGGCCTTCAGATTCGCACATAAACAACATTTTGTTTATTCTTAGCTTTGATGTCAGCAATGAGAGATACTGCTACACATCTGTTTTTGCTTTTCTCTTATAAGAAACACACAAACCTCTTTCACATACTAATGGGGAGATAGATGCTCATGCAATGTTTCAAAGCTTGCTGCTATTTTATCTCACATATTTTTGCTCTTTGACACCTGCAGTCATAAAAACTATCACTGTTCTAAGACTAAGTTCACAGAAGCATGGTTTTTAGATTATCATTGCATTTGTTATGCAATATCCAGGCAGTGCAAATCTTCTATATTGTGACAGCACAGAACTTACAAGCAGAGAAAAGCTTGTGGAAGAAGATGAACAGAAGTTGAGTCTCCTGTTGTCTTTTTCACCCAGCAATTATGCAGCCCTGCAGATAGCCTCTCATAAGGGTGAACTAGCCAGCTGTGTAAAAAAGCTCTCCCCTTGGACATGAAAGAAATGGGATTTTTGAAACTGGGTAGAAGACTCTTCTCTGAGAAGAGGTCCTGTGCTTGCAAGGTGAATTGATCAGATTATTTCAGGATGACCCTAACTCCAAGGCTTTTCATAGGGTGAATAACAATGAGACGTTCACTTTCTACTGATTCCTTTCCATAGGCTGTTCCATGACTAAGAAGGCCCAACCGGACCCCTTGATCCTAAAATAAGTCAGTTTGTGGAAGATTTTGTTTGTTCTGCCTCCTTCTGCACCAAATTTGCAGATCCTCCTGCATAAATAAACATGGGTAAAAAGGACTGCTAGGATCAGAAAATAAGGACTCCCTCCTTCAACTTCTGTTTACACCAGGATCCAACTCCACTTTGGGGGCATTATCCATTGGCCCAAGAATGTCCAGGAAGTCTCCCAATCAACATCCAAAGGGGCACGGCCTCTCCCAATTTGAAGAGACCCTTGTCCAGCAGGCCGAGGCAAAGAGGCAGTCACGAAAGCAGCAAAATCAGGGAGCTGGACAGGGGAGAGATTGTATTTGTCTTCAGTATGGAATGGATTGTCACTCTCGAATTGGCCTTCTCAGCCACACTAGACGCTGTTCCAAGTCCTCTATTCAGAGCACGTTACCATAGTCTCTCGAGACTGAAGGATGCCTAATCTAAAGGTGTCAGGGTGGATGGGAAACATTTCTGCAACTAACTTCCTTAAGTTAATATCCAAGACACTATCTTCCATCATTCTTTTTCGTATCTTTTCTGTGCAGCATATTCCTCCCCCAATTAAGTTTGTTACATTATTTTCTATGCAATTTATATTTCTATTTCAATAACATATAAAGAAAAATGTGGCTTCACTTGCTCATGCACTGTTTTTGCTGATGTATATCCCTATTGCGCATTTAATTCATCTGTTATTTACAGTCTTTGCTTGCATTTACTCCCATATTCTCTTAAATGTCTGTATTTATGCCTATTTCACTGCTACTCTCCATTTCCACACCATACAATCAGGCCGCTGCAGGGGTGGGTGTGTTTTGTATTCCCCAAGACAGTGAGGAAAGATGCCATTATGTCACATGGCACAATGCACCATGATGTGAGGTCAGGGCCTGAGCAGAAACCTAAACCTGTTCTGCCGAGCACTGGCTTTTTCATTCGTTGTTTGATCTGCCCTTCTGCCCTGGCACTTCAGTGCAGGTCTGATCTTGTCACATTAAGATAAAATTGATACATTTGAATGGTGTCATGAACAAAAGGAATTTTTTTGTTTGCTCTGCAGTGGCACCGTGCAGGGCAATGGGGATGCTGAGGGATGGAGCTGTATTTACTTAAGATGGTCTCACGAGTGGGTTGTGGGGGGCACCAGTGACTACTGTTGGCAAATACCCAAGGATACATTGATGGTGAAAGGGAGTTCCTAAGACTGGTTCTTCAGGTTTTGGTGCCCAGGGGATAGACACTTACAGATAACAGATAACGACCCTCCTTAGACAATCCTCCGTATCTAAAATCTTTCTAACAGGTGCCAGGTCTGGAGTGAAACAGAACGTGCAGATCCAGTTCTGGAGCCAAGTGAAATGACCCCAAATGATCTGGCCTGACTTGGCGATTGAGGTCTCTAAATTGAGTGGGGGAAAGCCAGACGGTGCAACACAATCATGTGAACAAGAGATAATGGCATGATGAGCAAGGGGGAAAACGAAGCAGTGGTTAATGGCATATCTAACACGTAGTCTAAAGCAAAAATTTCACCACCACTCTCCAGCAGCAGTGCTTTCAGGAGGCTGAGCGACTTTATTGTTTCTCTGAGCACTGTAGGCAGCCCATGGGATCTGCTTTGCCCACCCTTGCTTTATACAGATAAGACCTGCAGTTGTACAGAAATTGATGTCAAATTCCTTAGTTGATTCAATGGCTCTAATCTAGTTGAGACAACAGCCAGATTTAGATGTGGGAAGTTAGGGTAAGTACTGCTGAAGAGTTTTGAATTTTTGGTTAAATTCCTATAGCCACACAGCAGAAGTGCAGGGATTCACAGAGCAGAATAGCTTTGATTTCCCCAGATTAATCCAGCCCTTTTCACATTAACTGGCACTTACAGTCTCAATAACTCACTCTGAAACATTTGTAAGAGAAAGAATAGAAAGTTTTGTTGCTTACAGATGAACAGCAAACTGATAAGCAAAACTGTTTTCAGCAACAGTCTTCAATAGACTCAAGAGAGGGGAAAAGCAGTTGTTGTTGTTGTTTAGTCATTAAGTCGTTTCCGAATCTTCGTGACTCTATGGACCAGAGCATGCCAGGCCCTCCTGTCTTCCACTGCCTCCCGGAGTTGGGTCAAATTCATCTTGGTAGCTTCAGTGACACTGTCCAACCATCTCATCCTCTGTCGTCCCCTTCTCCTCTTGCCTTCACACTTTCCCAACATCAGGGGCTTTTCCAGGGAGTCTTCTCTTCTCATGAGATGGCCAAAGTATTGGAGCCTCAGCTTCAGGATCTGTCCTTCCAGTGAGCACTCAGGGTTGATTTCCTTCAAAATGGATAGGTTTGTTCTCTTTGCAGTCCAGGGGACTCTCAAGAGTCTCCTCCAGCACCACAATTCAAAAGCATCAATTCTTCGGCGGTCAGCCTTCTTTATGATTCACAGGCAGGGAAGGAAGACTGTTTAGTGCTGAACAGACTGACAGTCACCCCAGCCCAGAAAGGTTCCTCCCAGCCAAACCTACCAAAGGCAGCATGTGATGTGACAAGAAGTCCAAGAAGTATGTGATTATACCCCTTATATTGCTTCTATTAGAAACAGATTTAGGGACAACTGTAACTCAGAAGAAATAATTAAAACTAGTTTCACATCACCTTGTTTTTAGGAATATTGTACACTGAAACAGTTACAATATATATTAACCTTGCACAGTGCAAATAATCTCTACATAAAACCCTCACGACATACATATTAATATTTTATGACTTTTTTAAAAAAGCATGGATAATAAAGTGTCACAAGCAATTTGTAAGCTTTGACAATTACCAGCCTGATGGTGTAAATTAGTGACCTACGTGAAGCATGGGAGAAATAATTAGCTATAGGTCAAACAGTGATAACTCCCAGCATTCAAATGTACCATTGTGTTATTTTCAGTGGCGCACACTCTCAGAATGTTATTTGCTTTAGAGACGGATATTGGAGGCAGCTTGGAACAAGCGTACTACCATGTGATGTCTGACTCATTTTTAAAAATACATATTATGAAAGAAAGTCTGTTTTATTTTGCTCAACCATGCAGAAATCTTGCAAATATTGATTCTTCTCAATTGCAGGACCATGTATGAAACAATTGCCTTTGATTTCTAATGGAACATATGAAGCTGCCTTACACCACGCCAGACCACTGGATCACCTAGGCCAGCCCTGTTAACTCTGATTGGCGGGAACTTGTCCGGGGTTTCAAGCAAGGTTCTTTCATAGCCGTACCTGGAAATCCAATTTACCAATGGTCCCCCATCCATGTACTAACTTAGCCCTGACCCTGCTTAGCTCTTCAAATGATATGAGACTTGGTATATTCACAGTAAGTATAGTGGACAAAGTTATGGGTGTCATTCAGACATGTGCTCCCAACCCGAGGGAGTAGGACGGTACACATTCAGGGGCTTGCCTGCCCCTGAATGTGGACCCCAAAATGTGCATGTCTACTGTGAGTGATGCAGCAGGGGGTCTATGTCAATACAACAGTACGTATATAGGGAGTTCTCTTCATGATTGGGAACACTGATTGTACTGCGCTTGGGATATTTGTGGAAACAAGCTTCTGAATAAGACAAACAGGACCACGATATGGCTCAGTGCAACTTGTAGAGATAGACCTGAATCCTAAAGAACTATGGAACAGGTTCCCCACATAAGGAAACGTTGGATTACATCTGTTCTCTTGCAGTGTAGGCTACAATGTCACAAGAAGACTGTATTTTGAGCATGAGGGAACTTTCAAAAACTGAATATGTTGTGACTTGAAAAAAAGGATTCAAACAAACAATTCCAAAGAAAACAGCAGGAGTGTCAAACCTTCCTTTGGGGTTTCCAATAATCCCAGCCCTAATGGCAGACTTAAAATTCTATTCAGATGTTGGCTGGAATTTGGCTACCAAACAGTGCCTCCCCTGCTCTCACTATTTTCTATCTTTTTTTTATTAAAAACAATTTTAGAAGGAGCATTCTGATAGTTTTTCATGGGGGGAAAACTTGTGAAAGATGTCCACATTAGAAGTACAGCGGTGTCTCGACTTACGAACGTCCCGACTTACGACCAATTTGAGTTACGACCAGCTCCGGCCGCAAAATTTTGCTTCGACTTGCGACTGGAGCTTCGAGTTACGATCAGAAAAAAGGCAGGGAAAAAGGCGGGGAATTCAAATTGCTAACCGTTGGTGGCGAAGAGGCTGCTTCTTTGTAGCTCTTTCATTTATTTATTTATTTATTTATTACATTTATAGCCCGCCCATCTAGTCATATAGACTACTCTGGACGGGTAACAACATATCATCTAACAATTTAACAATTTAAAATCATAACAATATATTACTAAATAAACAATGATCCAAGATGGGAGAAAACACAAAATAACAAAAATTCAGACGGTGGGTGGAGGGAAGGCTTGCTTAAACAGCCAGGTTTTCAGTTGGCATTTAAAGATGCCCAGCGACAGGGCCATGCAAATCTCAGGAGGGAGGCTGTTCCAAAGACGAGGAGCCACTGCCGAGAAGGCCCGGTTTCTTGTTTTTTCCTTCCGGGCCTCCCTCGGCATTAGGCTCCTCAGCCTCACCTCCTGGCTAGATCGGGTGATATGGGTAGATCTAGGTGGGAGAAGGCGTTCCGTCAGGTAACGAGGCCCTAAACCGTTTAGGGCTTTATACGTAAGCATTAAAACTTTGAAATCTACGCGGAACCGAACGGGCAGCCAATGCAAGGCGGCCAGAGTGGGAGTAATATGTTGATGTTTCCTTACCCCACTGAGAAGTCTGGCTGCCGCATTCTGCACCATCTGGAGTTTCCGCATAGATTTCAAAGGCAGCCCCACGTAGAGAGCATTACAGTAGTCTAATCTCGAGATTACGAGCGCATGGACCAAAGTGGTGAGCGACCCAACATCTAGATAGGGACGCAGCTGGGCTATCCGCCAGAGATGGAAATAAGCGGTGCGGACCACTGACGCTACCTGGGATTCCATGGTGAGCGCCTGGTCCAGATAGACCCCCAAGCTGCGCACCTCACTCTTCGCAGTGAGAGTCACCCCCCCAAAAGAGAGGGAGTTTCCCAAACCGCTGATGGTAGGCCCCCTGACCCTCAGGACCTCCGTCTTGTCCGGGTTCAGCCTCAGCCCATTTTCCTGCATCCATTGCAATACAGACCCCAGGCAGCGCTGCAGGGACAGAACGGCATCCACTGTAGTTGGCAAAAAGGAGATGTAGAGCTGTGTGTCATCGGCATATTGATGGCACAATGCTCCACACCCCCTGATAACCTCGCCCAGCGGCCTCATATAGATGTTAAACAGCATTGGAGAGATGGTCGAACCCTGCGGAACCCCACAATTGAGGCTCCACGGGGCCGACTCATGCTCCCCAAGCTGAACTCTCTGAGGACGGTCCCCCAGGAAGGACCGGAGCCAGGCCAACGCCTGACCACCGATTCCCAACTCGGAGACCCTCCTCAGGAGGATACCGTGGTCGACGGTATCAAAGGCGGCTGAGATATCGAGGAGGACCAACAGAGAAGTTTTTCCCCTGTCGGCCTCCCTCAAGAAGTCATCTAACAGGGCGACCAATGCCGTTTCTGTACCATGGCGCGGCCTGAAGCCCGACTGGAACGGATCCAGGGCATTTGTTTCATCCAAGTGCCCCAGCGATTAGAGAGTGTGCGTTCGGAGGAGGCTTCGGACTGCCTGGTAAGGTGCTGCTTTCTGCTTTTAAAAAACTGCCTGTTCTGGGTGGGTTTTGCAGCGTGGTTTTGGGCTGGGGGCATTATGTTTCTGTGCTGTGATGGGTCTTGCAGTCTTTGTTTGTTTTTTAGGGGGTTTTTTTCGCGTTTCCGATGGGTCTTGCAGGGTTTGTTTGCTTTTTGGTGTTTTTTTTCCCCATTTGCGATGGGTCTTGCAGGGTTTGTTTGCTTCCCCGGCCAGAACGGATTAATCGCGTTTCAATGCATTCCTATGGGAAACGGTGCTTCAACTTACCACCATTTCGAGTTACGACCATCTTCTGGAACGGATTAAGTTCATAAGTCGAGGCACCACTGTACATAAATAGGAATGTTTCAATAGTATTCTAGTTTTTGGCATGACATTTCCAAATGATGATATCTTGTAGATACTTCCCCTGCATCTCTCGCTCAATGTCAAATATAAGCGTGTCTATTAATATGTTTACGTAAAACTTCCAATTGATCTTTTGCAGTAAATCCATGAATAAAAAATAAAAACCAATTCACACTTGGAAACTGAAAATAATTACACCATTTCTTCCAGGCCCTGAGGAGTATTGGCTAATAGTTTTTTCTTTTCTTTTAGTGACAAAATCAAAGGGGGGAATTTAAAAAAAGGTGGGAAAGACAAAAGACAAAATGCTGTGGCACCTAGAGGCTAACAGATTTTATCAGAGTTTTCATGGATCAAAAGTTACTTTTTCAGACACATAGAGTATTCATAGCATGTCCCCATGGTGACAAAGATCAAGACTGGATTCAGATGACAGACAATATGACAATATGACAATGCATCATTGACACAGGCAGGCAGGCAGGCAGGCAGGCAGGCAGGCAGGCAGGCAGGCAGGCAGGCAGGCAGGCAGGCAGGCAGGCAGGCAGGCAGGCAGGCAGGAAGGAAGGAAATCATGTGTATATAAAAAGTAGTTTTATTCATACAGTCCTTTAGAACAGAGGTCCCCAACCCCCGGTCCGCGGCCCGGTGCTGAGTCCGCGGGGCTAAAAAGGTTGGGGACCGCTGCTTTAGAAGACACACCATTTTCAAAAGTTTACAAACAGGAGTACGCAAGTACCTCCCAATCTGATTTACCTCCAAATATACAGAGGTATATTTATATACCTGTTTATTCTTGGGTTCATGTAGGTACGTATTTATATGTTTCTTGATCATTGTTTACAAAATCTGCAATTCTAGAGATGTAGTGAATATTAAATGGAGGTGTGCTTACATGTTAGATAGTCATGCACTATTCCAGGTGTGATGGAAAGTAATGTTTTGCAGCTCCAAAGTAATGCTTTGCATCAGTCTTCCATACTACTTCAAGTGGCAAAGCAGCAGCAGTGCTTGGTAGAGGATCTAGAGGTGGACAGGCTGTATAGTTGATTCTCTCAACAGGTAACGTAACATTGAGAAATTTGTCCAGGCAAAGCACCAGAAGCATTTTGTTCTCAATGATAGCAAGATCTAAAGTCTAAGAAGAACAGAAAGGCAGATTTGAATTGGGAACTACTTAATTCTTCTTACATCTGCCAACATTCTACAAGAGCAGAAGGTGTTGACACTTCTTTCCAGTGCAGCAACAGGAAGAAAAGAAGGAAGCAAAAAAGGTGAGAGAAGGTGTTTCCTAATGCTAATGTGATATATCCTGTCAAAGCTCACACAGGAAGGACATTACATTCCCACACGTGCATTCCTGACAATGTATAGTAGGACCACTGTATCTGTGGGATCAATACCCAAAGTTTCAGTTATCCACTCCCTGAAAATATTAAATAATCCCGCCCCCCTGAAATGTGTTCCCAAGGTATAATACCAGGATTGGCCACTAGAGGCCACCAGAGACTATGTTAGGGTTGCATATCTGCAGTTTTTGGCATCTGTGGGTGGGGGGAGTCTCAGAACATATCCCTCGTGGATACCATGGTCCTACTGTAATGCAAACATATAACTAATTTATACTAAAGTGGGGGGGTGGGAAGGAAGGAATTCCAGAAAGCACCAGTTAGCATAAAAATGATACAAGCCACTCTCTTCACCAGGCTTAAATGCAATATGGAATATTTTCTTCAAAGACAGTGCACATCTTTATTTCAAAAGAATAAAATGCTATGAATGCTGTTTATAATATCTCACTGTGCATTTATATGCGCACACAGAAAATTCTGCCAGGTACTCTGACAGCTAGAACTCATGTGACTGAGTTTTTTAACCTCCGCAAGGATAGTGCAATTGGTTGACATTTCCCTTCATATATGTTTTTGCCTTTCGCAGTTTGATTTTTAAATTTTTAAAAAAAGGCACTAGATGCAGACCTATTTCAAAGCTCAGAAAAGTTGTTTTTTGTAAAGTTCGTTCATAAAAAGCAACTTTTCCAAGCTCTGTCATACATCATATTTAGAGGAGACCCATACTTAGAGTAGAACCTATGGCAGATTTTAGTCATAACCAATTTAATTTCCATTGATTTTAATGAATCTGAGTCCAACTAAATCTGGATCTGATCTGGGGTGTTTAAAAGTACTCCTTTCCATTACGACCTCTGCACTTTATTATATAATATACCGTATTTTTCTGTGTATAAGACAATACTTTTGTCTAAAATCTTTAGACTAAAAATAGAGGGTTGTCTTATACACGGAAGTAAGCTGAGGAGAGAACAAAACGGCCCATATCTTGCCTCTGCAAACAGGCTTACTTCAATCATGAGGCTTAGCTTCCTACAGTCAGGATCCTGCCACGCTTTGATCCCTTTCCCCCTCCTTTTGCTAAGCCCCGTGGGGCTTAGCACGAAGAGAGCAAGCAGGGATCAAAGCGATTGGAATACACCTCCTTGGAGGTGGAGCCTGTAGGCAGCACTCAGATTCAACAGGGACTCATAATGTCCGAGCGTTCTGAGCCCAGAGGCTGAATAATCAAAGCTAAGTAAAGATATCTTAAATTTGGGTTAGAAAAGTGAGGGGGTGTCTTATACATGGGGGACATCTTATACACGGAAAAATATGGTATAGATTAACTCATCTGATCTAGACACAAACAAAGTGCTATTTTGATAATTACTTCTAATCAAGGTTGCCGAAACATTATGAATGCACATCTTTTATGCAGTATGTCTGTGACCTCACAGAGGCATCTCAGGCAGCAGATGCTTGTTTTAAGTTACAGACCCTGGTGTTGCTAGTTTATGGATTGAGAAATATTGTGCACATTTGTACTAAAGAGGTTGGAACAACTTGACATATGCTCATACTGCTCCAAGGCAAGGTTAATGGAATCTCTGCAGGAGTCTGAATGTTAATATGATTTTTACAATCATCAGTGTATTAATATCCTTACTTTAAACCTCTATATAACAGATTAATTAAACATTGTGCACCACTGACTTTCTGCTCTTGCTGTTGTGATAAAAGATTGCTTAATGAATTTTCTTGTAGGCATCTTTTTAATTATTGTAAGTGCTTCCCCTCCCATTGGGGATAATATTTTGGATTCTTTTTGTGTGATTTAGAACACTGAGTAATGACAGTTGAACATTAAAGGTTGACTACTCTTTCTGTTTTTCTTTTCTCTGCACAAATGCACTCCTTCAGACAAACCATGAAAGTGGGGGCACCTATCTTGCAGGAGTAACTGATTCTACACATCCATGAAATCACCACCACCACCACCATCATCTTAGAACAGCAGAGCTTGAAGGGCCTCTGTGGATCATCGTGTCCATCAACCTCCCAACCAGATACCTAAACCACTGAGCTATCCAGCAATTCATGGATGGGTGATAACTTTGAAACAAATGTCCTCCTGTTGCAGATATTTTTAGAAGATTATATTTCTCATTTCAAAGAAAAAGATTGTCAAAATTGCTCCTCTTAGTAGTCAGATCATATCAGACAAAATAAGGCATTCTTACTTTTATGAACTTCTTACAAACAATCTGGGTTTCTTCAGTTTTCAAGAATTTACAACCCTCCCTCCCCACTGCATTGTCTATGTCAAACTAGATTGAACAATGGGGTATAATTTATGGCCACGTTTTATCAAGTTTATAGGGATTTCCCACCATCACAGAACTAGTTAAACTTTCTAAAGGTATCCTGAAAGGTTTGGACAGAATTTCTAAAATACTTCTGAGTTGTGTTAAAAGACACACAATTTATATTCAGCAGACATTTTAGGAGCACAGGAACACTATTTTGCATACATGTAGTTGAGGAAATTCTGTGACATGGACTGTGGAAGCATGTATTGACTAGGGGAAATCTTTTCACAACACCCAGTGTAGCAATTTGAAGTATTTGGAAAACAAAGATCTCAGTTCAAAAGACAGTCATAAATTTGCAGTCTCTACTGGCAAACAAACAAACAAACAAACAAAAAAGCCTGCAGTGAAAGTTAAAAATTAGAAGAGATATACAGTAGATATATGAAGAGGAAAATGATTGGGATGCATATATTTGTCACTGCTTTTCAGCTGGTACTCTGCAGGCATCTTGATGGTGTGACTGTAATAGAGAGGCTGTTAACAATGTCTGGCTTTCAGATGATACAGTATCACCAGCTGTCGATTTGAGATGGTCTGCAAAGATTTTCCAGCAAAGACAATGAAATACGAAATGGATATCATCTAAAAAGGAATGTCAAGAACACCAAATTCATGGTAATTAACAAAAAGCAACCATAGTTTAAATCACCAGAGCAAAAATATGGAGTGTGTTGGAAGTGCTTTAGAATTTGGTTTAATGAACAACAGGCCCTATCCGTGCAGTAAGAATCAGACTAGAGATTAACCAGCAGGGCTATTTAGTCTTGGCCCCACCTCACAGGGGGATTCACCTCAGCTAAAATCCAAGAGATAAAGCTAAACAAAATTATACTGTCACACAGTCTATGAATTTTTTTAAAGAAACAAAACATTTTTGCCCCTCTTACCTAACAATGAGAGGGCCTTGCAATGGGAAATGTCCAGGCCTTGTCTGAGTGCTCATCAGGCGTATGAAGTAGAGCAACACCATTAAAATGAGGAACACAATATGCAACAAAAAGTTAAAACTGACTTTGAGAAGGCATATTGTATGGTGCTATGTATTTTAATTTTGCCCAAATGACACAGAATCGTAGAATCGATAAACATTTCTTGGCTTGAGATGGTGACCAATGAAGAAATATTAAGGCAAATGCAAAAAAGACTAAGAAATCCTAAGACACAGAAAATGCAAAAAACTAGAGTATTAGGCATCCTTCAGTCTCGAAAGACTATGGTAACGTGCTCTGTATGGAGGACTTGGAACAGCGTCTAGTGTGGCTGAGAAGGCCAATTCGAGAGTGACAATCCCTTCCACACTGAAGACAAATACAATCTGTCCCCTGTCCAGCTCCCTGATTTTGCTGCTTCCGTGACTGCCTCTTTGCCTCGGTCTGCTGGACAAGGGTCTCTTCAAAATGGGAGAGGCCATGATGCAATGCCTGCCTCCAGGCTGAACGCTCAGATGTCAGGGTTTCCCATCTGTTGAGGTCCATTCCTAAGGCCTTCAGATCCCGCTTGCAGATGTCCTTGTATCGCAGCTGTGGTCTCCCTCTGGGGCGATTTCCCTGCACTAATTCTCCATACAGGAGATCTTTTGGAATGCGACCATCAGCCATTCTCACGACATGCCCAAGCCAACGTAGACGTCGCTGTTTCAGTAATGTATACATGCTAAAGATTCCAGCTCGTTCTAGGACTACTCTATTTGGAACTTTGTCCTGCCAGGTGATACCAAAAATGCGTCGGAGGCAACGCATATGGAAGGAGTTCAGCTTCCTCTCCTGCCGTGCACAAAGGGTCCAGGACTCACTGCAGTACAGGAGTGTGCTCAGGACGCAGGCTCTATATACCTGGATCTTGGTATATGTCGTCAGCTTCTTATTGAGCCATACTCTCTTCGTGAGTCTAGAGAACATGGTAGCTGCTTTGCCAATGCGTTTATCCAGCTCGACATCTAGAGAGAGAGTGTCAGAGATCGTTGAGCCAAGGTACACAAAGTCATGAACAACCTCCAATTCTTGTGTGGAGATGGTAATAGAGGGAGGTGAGTCCACACCCTGGCCCATGACTTGTGTTTTCTTCAGGCTGATTGTTAGTCCAAAGTCTTGGCAGGCCTTGCTAAAACAATTCATGAGTTGTTGGAGGTCTTGAGCAGAGTGGGCAACAATGGCTGCATCATCGGCGAAGAGGAAATCCCGCATGCATTTCAGCTGGACTTTGGTCTTCGCTCTCAATCTAGAGAGATTAAAGAGCTTTCCGTCTGATCTAGTCCGGAGATAGACACCTTCTGTTGCAGTTCCAAAGGCGTGCTTCAGCATGACAGCAAAAAAGATCCCAAAAAGGGTTGGTGCGAGGACACAGCCCTGTTTCACTCCGCTTCGGATGTCAAAGGGATCTGATGTTGAACCATCAAAAACTACAGTGCCTTTCATTCCCTCATGGAAGGACCTGATGATTTTAAGGAGTCGAGGTGGACATCCAATCTTGGGAAGGATTTTAAAAAGGCCATCCCTGCTAACCAAATCAAAGGCCTTTGTGAGATCTATGAAGGCGACAAAGAGTGGCTGTTGTTGTTCCCTGCATTTCTCCTGCAACTGTCTGAGGGAGAATACCATGTCAGTGGTGGATCTATTAGCTCGAAATCCACACTGTGATTCTGGATAGACTCTGTCTGCGAGCACCTGGAGCCTCTTCAGCACAACACGGGCAAGCAGCTTCCCTACAACGCTGAGAAGAGAGATGCCACGGTAGTTATTGCAGTCGCCCCTGTCTCCTTTGTTCTTGTACAATGTGACGATGTTTGCATCCTTCATGTCCTGTGGTACTCCACCTTCCCTCCAGCAAAGACAAAAGATTTCATACAGCTCAGTAGTGATGGTCTCTTTACAGCACTTCAGCACTTCAACAGGGATGTTATCCTTTCCAGGTGCCTTGCCAGAGGCGAGGGAATCCAAGGCCGCTTTTATTTCTGCTAAGGTTGGTTCGCTGTCCAACTCTTCCAAGACAGGCAGGCACTCAATGTTATTTAATGCTTCTTCGGTTACTACATTCTCTCTGGAATACAGCTCAGAGTAGTGTTGCACCCAGCGGTCCATCTGCTGTGCTCGGTCCTGGATGATCACGCCTGTAGCAGACTTCAAGGGAGCAGATTTCTTCTGTATTGGACCTAAAGCCTGCCTGATACCGTCATACATTCCTTTGATGTTACCTGTGTCCGCTGCTATCTGTATCTGAGAGCAGAGCTGAAGCCAATAATCGTTGGAACATCTCCTGGCAGCCTGTTGGACTTGGCTACGAGCAGCTCGAAGAGCTTGCAAGTTGTACTCACTAGGACAGGCTTTGTATGCTGCTAGAGCTCTCCTCTTATCCTCGATGGCTGGCATCAACTCCTCCGAATGGGCTTCGAACCAGTCGGCCGTCTTTTTGGTCTTCTTGCCAAATGTGGACAAGGCGGTGTTATACACAGCGTTCTTGAAATGTTCCCATCGTTCAGGTGCATTTGCATCAGCCGGGCCTGGAAGGGTTTCCTCAAGCGCTTGGGCAAATTCCTCCACTTTCCTTTGATCGCAAGTCTTCCTGATGTCAATACGTGGTCTTCCTTCCTTTTTCGTGTGATATAATCTCTTTGTTCGCAGTTTTACTCTACTACACACCAGGGAGTGATCAGTATCGCAATCAGCACTCTGGTAGCTGCGTGTGATCGTAATACTAGGAAGGCTAGAACGTCTAGTGAGGATCAAATCGAGCTGATGCCAATGCTTGGATCTTGGATGTCTCCAGGAAACTCTGTGTTGAGGCTTCGTATTAAAGAATGTGTTGCTGACGCAAAGACCATAATAACAGCAAACTAGAGTACTTCTAGCAATACAAGGAGGAGAACAGTGCCTTGGTTGGAAGACCTTGGAGCCTAGTTTTTAATGCAGCACAGCATTGATGCTCGGAGCTATCAGCCCCATCCAAGGTCAGAGTGGCCACGATGACATGCAAGCTCAATTCCGGAGGCTGATGTAGAAGAAGAAGGAGAAGAACTAGTATTCAGATATCTAGGCATGGAGGTCAATGTGAACCAATGAGGCTTTGCAATGTAAAACTCCACTTCCGGCTCAGAAACATCAGAAAAGAAAGATAAGAAATTAGGTATAGGCCATATAAACGGATTTCTATTTGATATCTCAACATTTATGTATGATTAACTAATTATTAATTACTTTACTACTTTTTAAACATTGGGGTATTGTGGCAATTTCTTTATAGTGAACTGTTCTGCTCTGCTCTTGTCTGTCTTAACATAAATTGCCTAAAGCATACATATTTATCAGTCTCTTTTTCTATCCATCTGTCTATCTAGGCTAAATTTCATCTAGTTTCCCCTCTACTGACAGAAGACGCCCATTAGTGAAATGGAGAGGAGTGTTCCCCACCCCACAAGAAATTCCTCTCCCTATGAAGAACTCCCACCCCTCCATCCCTGTCTGCTTTTGATGTTTTACCCCTGCAACAAATCTAGCCAGAGCACAGGGAAGACATTGCTGAAATAAATAATTAAAACTCACATGGACATCAGTTTAAAAGAAGCATCCATCAAAAGATGGCCAGTTTTCCAGGCGTCTAGAGTACTCAGATGTGAGTATGATGATTGCAAATCAACTTATAAGAACAGAAGAACAAAGATTTATTTTCAGATGCAGTGGCAAGGTGCTCAGCTGATGATTATGGCTGTTGCAATGGTAAGAAATCAGTCATAATGGTAGAAACCATATTGTCAACAAGAAGTTATGAAAATTGTGTTCTCGATTCAGAGACCAATGGCCAGTAGCCAGGCTAGCGGTGGAATTTAGGAAGTTGGATTTAAAAAAGAGCCAAGCTTTTCAAGCTCTCATCAGATGCCTATTGTTCAGAGCTGTTGTGCATTGTATTAAATGATTAGGAAAGGTACTGGAAATGTCAGTCTGTGCCTTCCTGGATCACCTGGTATACAAAATTTTCCCATGAGAAGTCCTCCAGGAATCATGTTAGGTCCTGACTTCTTTTTCACTCATATTTGGCTTCAAGGTGAAGATGGTGGCCATTAGGAACAGATCATCTTGCATCGTTCATAGCTATTGCTATGAACATGCCAGCAGCAATGAAAACAAGAAGAAAGAGACTCTTTTGGCCTCTCTTGCTCACCTTCTTACTCCTCAGTTCTAAAGCAAACGTTTTTATGTGATGCAATGAGCTCAGCAGTAACTTGAACACATGGAAATACTGAACAGAGTTCAACTGCTCTTTTCACCCAAGCCATTTACTGGGAGCAGGGGTGAAAAGGACAAAACACCTCTTGGTTGGGGACAGGAGGGAAGAATCTTAGATTTTGGGGGGGGGGGGAGGAATAGCTTACTTCTATTTATGACAGAGCTGATGAGCCTGGGTTTCTTCAGATTTTAATTCTAATTTTCATCAGACATAGGCAGCCTGGGCAAAGGATGACAGAAGTTATTCATCAACATTTAAAGGGCTGGAGGGGCTTCCTTATCCCTAAAAACATCTCTTCCTCATATCCATGAGGGTCAAACTGAAGGAGGGAAGAAAGGGAGATAGATAAAAGGCTTTACAAACATCATGTTCACTTCACTTTGACAGCTGCAGCCATCTCCTTGCACTTTCCCTCACAGACTCTCCTATTATGCCTCCTTTCTTAATAACTGCTACAAAATATTAAATATTAGTTAAATATTTCAATGTACTCCATATGCTTTACTCTACGTTCCATTACTATGCATGTCTACTCAGAACCCTAGCCTCATTAAGTTCAGTGAGTTTTACTCCCAGGTGTGTATCAGTATACACCCCTATAATCTTTGTATCATGTATGCCATTTGAGTAATACAATATTCTTCTCGCTATGTCCCTCATCTATCGACTATTTCAGAAAGGCAACTCAGCACATAATAGTTGCAATTATTACATTAAAAGATGGCCATGCAGCCTTCTCTTTCAGTGAGGAGGATGTTTTATTTTAGCTCCAAAAAACAAAGTACCATGGGGGGGAAAATGGGAAAATTGCTTTATAGGCCTCAAAAATGATTGAGAATGTAAGAAAAACATAATTTAAACTGTGACTGGTTGCATCAACATAATATATCTGGCATTCATCTCTTGTTTAGGAAAACTAATTGTCACCTAGATATCTGAGTCAGACCACTGGAGGGTTTCAGTCAGACCACTGAAGGGGAAACTTCATCAGACAGATTGAAACAAACAAACCATAGGAATTCAATATTATATTAAAATTTAAATTATTCATTAAGTATAATAAGATTCTACCGAAATAAATATACTCCAAGAGGATTCGGCCCACGCTTTAAGGAAATCTGGAAGGTTGACAGTGCAATATTACTTGCTCCTCTTTATGTAGAGAATAAATAACATAATTTCCCTCTTGAAGATGGATAATTTGATAATGTGGCTTCTTTGTGAAGCTACAATTCATTATGTTAATCAAACCCTAAACTGGATTTCAATCCTCATACCTCACCAATCCCTATACATCTCTTTCAGAAACTTTGCAACTTGGCTTGGATAGGGAGGAAAATGTATGTCAATTTTACTTTCTCTTGCACCTAATTTCCCCCCCTTAATCCTTGTGTGTGTGTGTGTGTGTGTGTGTGTGTGTGTGTGTGTGTGTGTTTCAGCTCATTATCAAAGAATTTACCAAAATTTTGAAAATTCTTTATATTTGGGATGCAGAAAATGAGATTTTTTAAAAAAAATCTAACTGTGGGGAAATGGCATTTATTTATTTATTTATTTATAATAAATACCGTGTTTCCCCGAAAATAAGACAGGGTCTTATATTACTTTTTGCTCCAAAAAAGGCATTAGGGCTTATTTTCAGGGAATGTTTTATTTTGTTCATGTACAACAATCTACATTTATTCAAATACAGTCCTTGCTGCACAATGGTGGAGGGTGGGGTTTCACTTAACTGGGGCTTATTTTGGGGGTAGGGCTTATATTACGAACATCCTGAAAAATCATACTAGGGCTTATTTTCAGGTAAGGTCTTATTTTCGGGGAAACAGGGTATATATTATAATATATATTATAAATAAATAAATGACTTCCATTTGGTTCCAACAGTGTTCTTCCAATGAGTGGGGGGGGGGGGGAATCACCCCACTAGAATATGAGAATCACAAGATTCCCTGAGACTCACAAAGATGCCTTGGAGGGCAAGTTCTGACAGAGGCTGCCTCCATTAGAGTATTCTTTCTGTAATGTCTGAAGTACAACCCAAGCTGTTCTGCATTCAGTCACATGTGCACAAGAAGAACATGTCTGAGAAGCTTACATATATCATCAGAGGGAAGATGTGCATCTCCCCCAATGGCCATGTTCTCTCGGGATGATGCCAGTTGTCACCCAATACATCTGGAGACTACCAGCTCCAAGAATACATCAGGTAGTGTCAGAATACGGCCTTTGCCCAAGTATTTTCTAAAAACACTGCCTACCTCTTTTGAATTTCAGTTGCGTTTGAGGGATTAGAAGTGAATGATTTTTTTCAAAAAAAGAAAAGAAATACTGTATCAACTTATCTATCTACATTTCAGTAAATAGATTTCTATTTTCTATTTTTATAGCATGTTCAGTGTTTCTAAAATAACCTGCCCCATTTCCTGTGGGAAATAGGAGCCTGGAAATTCCATGAATAATTCCATTCAAGGGACTGACTTATTAGTCTATTACATAAGAGAAAAGGAAAACAAATAAAAATGTCTCTTAAGTAACACATTTACCTGCTGTGAATAATGACAGTGGTAAAACCTTACATAAAGCCGTCTTTTCTGATGATGCTAAGGGGTTCCGTTTAAATGGGGATTCATACAGGTAAAAGATGAAAGCAAGTGTTCTCATTGTAGTAAAGATTTGCAGCTATTACCAAGCAACTGCTTGGGTAGTGCACAGATTCTCTCCCACCTACCTTCAGATAAGAAAGATCTGAAAAGCCAGAAAGGCTCATCTGGGGGAGACACAGACCCTCAAATTGCAATCACCTTCATCCTTACATAAAATTACATATCTGGATACGTGTCCTCATATTATGCCACTTTTAAAATACAGAAAGTGCTTTTTTTATACATGACATTTAAAAATTGTATTATACCTGGAAACGATTGTTGGGTTTCAAAATCCTTGAAGAGTGAGCTGGCTCTTTCCGTTTTATTCGGAATAGATCATCAGTGGATTTGGGACGGGTGGATCTTACTTCTAGCTTAGTTACCACTCAAAACAGTGACTTCACTAAGAAAATTAATCTATGAAAGGGGAATAATCCATGCCAACCAATGTTTTAGTAAAGTGTAAAGTAAAGTTTTATTATGTGGTCGTAGACCCGATTATACAAAGATAAATGCATAGAATAAATACATAGTATAGTATAAAATCCTGCTATAGCGAATTCTCATAGCTGAAAATAAAAACTTAGCCACTAACTGTGTTATTATTTGATTCTCTCCGGACAACAGAAACTTCAGATAGCCTGTGGGAGGTAGACCAGTACATTTATTCATGATTGAACCAAGATATCAAATACCTTCATTCCTATATGAGCTTCATTCTAAAATGATGTTTAATTTTTAAGTACACATTAACTCCATCCTTTCTGGGAGAGGCTGAAGATGGTGCATATGGTTGCACCCAATCCTACCTTATTGACATTACTGAGTCCAGCAGCACCAGGAAAAAGTCATGAACCTGAAACAGGCTTGCACTGCTTCTTCACGGCTGCTCTGCACTAGTCCTCTTCCTTTCTGTGCCTGTATCTCTGGAATTGCTTCATTTCCCTTTTTCCCACCACACTGTCTGCTCAAAGCAGACTCGTGTAGTAGGGATGTGAAACTCTCTCCGTTCTGGCTTCATATCATTTCTCCCAATCCAACTGCATTTTATTCCCAACCTTGTTTCAATTCACATTGCAAGATTGCATGTTTTTTTTAAAAACCTGGAAATTCATCTGCATTTTCTTCATGCATTTTTCTCCCTGAATATTTCTTTTTAGAATTCACCCAATTTGTACATTTTGACTATTAACTGAAACAATTCCCCACAAGTTTTTCAAATAAAACAGCATTACCTGTTCACATTTTGAAAGATGCACATTATTTTGTGGGCACTTTATTTCTCCAAAATGCCCTATAAGCCTTGCAAATGTGCAAATTGTTTTTCTTTAAAAAATAATAATAATAATTAAATAAGTGCACAAGTAGCAAGAAGAAAAGGCACAGGCTGATTAGAATCATACATAGCTAATTAAGAATAAAAGCTTCACAAACATGAAACAAAATGAAATTGTCAAAGAAAAAAGCTTATGTTTCTTCAGGTTAAGTACAAGATACATAAAGGGGAAGAGCTCAAAATATCTGTACTGCTGTAATTCCGAGTTCTGTCAAGCATCTAAGAAACATTCAGATATTGAAAACAATTTCTCGTTGTTTTGTTCACCTTCCAATGATGTTTCTTCAACATATTTGTATTTTGTAATGAGTCCCCAAATCAGCAAAAATGCTTCTTTCATCAAGACCAGTGATTTTTTATTTATTTATTTATTTATTTATTTTGCCATAGTAGTGGAATGAAAAGAGAGAGGAACTGCAGGTGTTCTGGCTCCTTCCACAGGCTTCTTTGCAGTGGAGTACACTGACCCATATAAGTTTAGCATCTCTGAACCCTTTGAGTTAAGAGAACAAGGGAACTGTGGCTGAGTGAGGAATTTCAAAATGTCTGTTCTCTCCTTAGACCACTAATTACAGTACCCTTGTAATGTAACAAAATCTCACCCATGTTTCAATTTCCATCAAGGCAGGATATCTCAAGAGAGCAAAAGAGCTTATTCAGAATTCTTCAACTCCCACAGAAGATCTTCCCTCCAGCATGAGAACGGAGACATTTTTTCTTTATGTTTTTTACAATCTTTGCAAGAAGGGATTTATATCCCTACAAATTCCACACCCACAAGAATTTATCAAGAGGTCTATCTCTTGTAACTTGGACAACTCCAAGTCTTCTCATTGGAAAACAGGTGATAATCTGCTTGTCTGTGCTAAAATGTCCACGTTGCCATAACTACTGTTTGTTCATGCCCTCTGTTAAGATGAGGACCAACGTTTGCATTTTACCCCACCACCCAAACATGTATATAAATATAAGCTAACTCAGACAACACTCTATGTATCTGATAATGTAGTCAGCAACTCAAAAAAATTGTGACAAATATTTTTTCCAGTCCTTGAAATGCCACAAGACTCCACTGCACTTTAATAACTAACCGTTAAACTCAAAGACTGCAAATGTACATCTCTAGTTTCCTCTGCTCTTTTTATATTAAGGTCATTCTGCTTATACAAAGCTATTAGATCAAACCAGAAAATACACATATAACAATACTGATAACTCTCTGTTAAGAATATTTACTTTTATGTAGAAAGGGACCAAATCAACAGATTTCGCAACCTTTGGGAGATCAACTGTTATTACAATAACCTCAGTTTTAAAAGAACCATGAAGATCTCATTGCTGTGAAATCCGAGTACACCCAATTGAATTGTATAATACATCTGAACTTTAGTAGCACTAGAGGTTTCTGAAAGTCTTTAGCACTTTTGGAACATGTATTTATTTGCAATAAACGTGAACCAAGATTCAGATAGTTTATAGAGGCTCTATATTTTACTGCTCATAATAAAAATGTCACTTTACTGATAGTTCAGACATCTCCTTTGAGGGGTTTTCCCCCCTTTCTTTTTCACCACTGCACATGAAGCAGTTCATTTTGTAGACATAAACTAGGTATAAGGCTTCTGGGGCCAAAGGAGGAGGAATTGTTCAGGAACTGAACTTAGAAAAGTATTTTTTTCCTTTTTCCTTTGGACTGCAGTTCCAAGACCTACCACTACTAGGACCACCAGTCATATTGGCCACATGATTATTGGAACTCTAATCCAAAAAGTAACTTCTGTCAGATGACTGTCTAATTTTCTCTTGAGTGCCTCCAGCACTGGAATGCTCACCACCTCCCAAGGTAATTGGTTCCATTGTCATACTGCTCTAATAGTTAGGAAGTGTTTCCTGGTATTCAACCAAAAACTGGTTTCCTATAGCTTGAGCCCATTATTACATGACCTGCAGGCACTCTGGAATGTTCATGAACAAATCCTGCCCCTCCTCTGTATGACTATCTTTCAAGTACTTGAGGAGTCCTATCATATCTCCCCTTAGTTTTCTTTTCTCAAGGCTAAACATAGCCAGATTCAATCTTTCCTCACAGGGCTTGGTTTCCAGTTCTCTGATCATCCTTGTTGCCCTCCTCTGAACCTGTTCCAATTTGTCAGCATCCTTCTTAAAGTATGGTATCCAGAGCTTTTAGCTCCATTTAAGACTCCATTAAAGACCTTTGGTGCCATTAAAGAACATTTAGCTCTATTAAAGAGCGGCCACTGCTCTTTTTCATTTCTCCTTCTGATAACAGTGGCTAGTAAAGATGGTGCATGCTGTTAAGTTTATCAGCCTAACAGGTGTTCTGTGCTTCAAAGCACCGCCTCTTCTTGCAGGCACCCACTTGGAGGCAATGGCCTGGCTTCCCTGCCCCACCTCCTCTAGGCGCTGAGTTGGAGTGGGCACCCAACAGAGGAGGTGGGGCTTTGAAGCACAGAACACCTGTTTGCCCAATAAACAAACCAGCACAAACCACTGAAACGGGGCTTCACGCCCATCTCTAGTGGTTAATATTACTTTACACAGGCCCAAAGGCTCAGGTATGCACAGAGGCATGTTTTATTTCTTTTTGTTTCTTTTAAATACTAACTTAAGTTGCAAAATATCCTCCATCTAAAGACAATTTGCCATTCAGTATGGTGGCCAAGTAGCGATGGGGGTTGACGTTCAAGAGAAAGAAAGAAGCCCCTTTGACAAGCAATTCTAATTGTGCAGCTCTTTTAAAATAGTAATAAAAATATTCTTCATAGCATTTAAAGACTAAACCCTGTACAGATTTCATACCAGTCTCACAGCCAAATGAGGGCTAATCCTGGGTTAACTCTGTGAAGTTCTAGTATGTCATCTCCTCACAATTTTTTCACATGCGGAAAGTTATCACACCAAAGAAATCGCTAGTTTTCAACTTGGCTTTGATTATAAATGTTGAAAATTGTAATGCTGGAAAACACAAGAGGAAGGCAAATTACAAATCCTGTCCTCAGAAGACCTCATGATTTAAATATTCCTTCTTTAAGGTGGTAGCAAGAATTGGAACCTTGCCCTTGATACTAGAGGAGATCAAGGAGAAGTGTTGACAAGACTTCATTGATAGCATGGCTTTGAACAAAAGTATGTGCTGCCTTCAGACAAATGTAGAGAAATGGACCAAATCAGAGACATTTCTGTGATTTTGGAGCGACTATGGGCCAGAACAATGAGCTTCTGGAACAACATTTTCATGAATCATTCAAGTTTCATCTGACATCCATGAGGTTAAAGAAGACTGAGCTGCTGGTGCAAAAGGAGAAGTTGAGTGGTGGCTCACTTCTCGATAAAGCCCAGCATCTCATCTGGACACTCCAATCACTGAGGCACTAGAGAGGGCTCAAACAGAGGCCACCTCTTGTAGTTGTTCCTCTGGATACTTCACAAAGATGTAGGACCAGATGAAAGAAATCTGCTGCTGGTGCCAGCTAGGATTTGCATTCCAGGCCCCCCCCCTCCTTTATCTAGTTTAGCTTTCCAAACTGCTCACTACTGGGATTTAGTGTCTGTGAATAAATGCCTGTGTTCATCTTACATATTGTGTCTTGGTCAAAATCACTGCACTAGGATCTGACATTCGTCTTCCCCACCTGCCACCTTTTTTCATCTCTGTGGTGATGCAAGGTCACACCTTGCTGACCTTTGCATAATTTCTGGAAGGGTGCCTATGGGCAGAATCAGTATCTTCCTGTCTGCCATATCACCAAAATTGATGGCACCTGGGGTAGCCCTGACCCCACCTCAGAAAATGGCTGTCGGATGTTTCCTCAATCACTTTTTCCCACAGGGAACCAGAAACACAGAGATACTGTCAGAGGGCTGGACAGTTGAATTGAGTTGGAGTGCCATCAAAAGGGCACAGGGTGGGTCGGGCACCTATCTGTACGCCCTCATAGAAGTATGTACTGGGAGGGAGGCTGTTGGACACCCTTAATTTAGCCTAGAGATGAAGAGGAAGCTTGTGTTTGAGCCCATATGTATAGCCTTGTAACAATTCTGGTGTAAAGTTTAAAACAACCCAGGCTTTCATTATGTAAAGACTGTAGAGGTTAGTGGTAGTAATTCTCAGCACACTGCTACTGAATACTACTAGTGGTGTTGACATGGTATGTGAGTAACCATCTTCACTCTCTGACATATTGAGTGCTGAAAATAGTAATCTGGCTCCTTTCTAGAGCTCACTTCCTTTAAGATATAAAACTGTTCCTGTTCTGAGCAATAGGTGTGGGAAAAGATGGGCCTGCCATATTTGCTGGGATTTGCAAGCCAATATCATAACTGCACTCAGCGGGATATGTTGGCCAGTGGAAAGAAGGAAGCGGATAGTCTTAAGAGTGGGGAATCTAAAGAATACTTGATTGTTTGTTCCTGTCAATTTGGACAGCCTCCAATGAGATACGTACCTATGAGATTCCTTGTCTCAAGATTAGAACAAGACAAGAAGTATTTATTCTTTTTCTCCCCACCTCTGCAAAATGTATCCACAGAATTTGTGTCTTTTCCTTTTGAGCAGCACAGCATACACACAAACACACAGCAAACAAACAGCCGTGGGTGGTTGTTAGAACAGACACAACTCCCCTCTTTCCTGCTACCCATCCTTAGAAGTCCATAAAACAAGCAACAACCATCACAATTTTCTGCAAGTTATGCCATGTGCTAGAAGATGATTTGTGGTAAAGTGTTCTTTTGCACAATTCCGCTTGATTTGTGCAAAATATCCTGCTTTTTACCATTCTCTCTTCTTGACAAGAGTGCCACAAAATGCCACCAACTTTTGCAGAATGGGAAGAACAATTCTGGGGTTCTTGATCTTCCCTTACTAGGAAGGAAAGAAAAAGCAAGGATCTGAATGCAGACTCCAAGTTCTCTTCCTCCCCACCGTTATTTCTGAGGGTGACCGTCTACTGCCTCCTCTTTCTGTCTAGGGTGCAGCATGAGATTCTCTTCATTAGAGTAATAGGAATAAAGCATATATCTCATTGCTAGAAATGGTGAGTGCACTCCTCCGCACACACCCTAGTTTATACTTTTAGGGGGTAGTCAGATAATTTGGGCAAATACATTGATTGACACAGCTTGCAGGCTCTGAGCAGCTGGAGTTAAGCAGAGGTATCTTTATGGTGCAGAGATGCTTATCCCTCTCACCTCTCACAGCTGACTGGTCTATGAGGAGGCAGAAGGGAAATGGTTTTTCGTCCCTGGTGGTGTCATCACATCTGTGGCTCTCTAGCCCAAGAACATGAGATAGTTAGGTGTTTCTTTACCTTTGAGCTTCGTCAGGACAAATACTGATAAATCAGCAGACTGTTCTGGTATTTGGAATCAGGGTGGCATCTCCAGGTACACAAAGGACAGGTATGTTTCCAGATCCCAGCTGAGGTTCAATGGCCTTCATTGAACCGATGGGCTAACATTTCATTTTAATTTGCTTGTTGTAGATCTTTTTCAGTTAATCAATCTGTTGCCCACTGATCCCATACATTTTCAGATAGTCATTCCTAGTGTGTGGTGTTGGGCAAGCACCAAAGTGAGCCGTTCCCTTTTTCCTTACAGATTACAACAGGTATAAAAGGGAAAATGAAAGTAGTGCATCACATACTTTCCTACGAACAATTTTGCAGAAATAAAACAAAACAGACTTTCCGAAGTAATGGAGTAAAACACTAACTATTGCAGAAAATATAAAGAACCCAATGCTGCTTTCTCTGAATAAAAGTATAAAAGTAGAAATTTTTAAAGGCAACAACTACACACACATGCAAAATTACTTTAGTGTAAGAAAAGAAAGTAATGTGAGGAGCAGGCAATGGAGAAACCCTTAATGTTTTTTAACATCCAATTAACCTTTCCTCGGTACCTGCAGAAATAGCACAACAAACATTAAAGCAATCAACCTGGAAGCTCATAGAGATAAATGAGTTGATTTGAAGCGAATGATGTCCAACAATGTACTTTGCTTTTCCATATTTTACCAGCTTGTAGGATAATAAAATTCAACCAACATAATACATTTCTGTTTCATAAGAACAAGCTACATGCAGTTTTCATACTGATGCTAAAAAAAAATGTAGGAAGAAACTATAAATTAGGGTGAAAAAGCAGCATCCTACTAATTTTGTAAGGCATAAAGTCAAATAGCATCTCATTGCCTGCTGGGCAGGTGCTCACAAAACTGTTTTGCAGTTCTAGACAAACAAGCAGACAGGCAAATAGGCAGGCAGACAGACAAGAAAACTCCCTGAGATGTTTATTGATCTGAAATTGGGTTGCCAATACATGAGTGATGGGGCTGTCTCTGTTTTGGGTGCCCCAATTTGTGCAAGCTTGTTCTGACTATAGTTCCTATTTAGCATCATCATCACCATCATCACCATGGCTTACCAGATAGAGAATACACAGAAGTGGTTTACCATTCTCTTCTTCTGGGGGCGCCCTGGGACTGTGCAGCTTGCGCAAGCATATACAGGCTGGCTCTTCTCCCAGGAGGCACCATGGGGGAATCAAACTCCCAACCTCTGGCTCCACCACCAGATACCTAAACTACTGAGCTGCCCAGCCAACTTCCTATTTAGCATAGGGAACATGAAAACCTGGCATTTCAGACTTATTTTCAATCTTACATTTCAGAGGAGTCAAAATCACGAATGGGTATACGGTTCGTTTGGTCTTGTGTAATGGAAAATCCCTGCTACCCTGCCACCTAAACAATTTCAGTCAAATATTCCAATGTACACAAAAGTAAAGGAACTCTTACAGAAGAAAACAAAGGCTGTCTATTTCCAGCCTACCCTCATATAGGGTAGGCTGTACTTATCTACATTAAACAAAGTGCACACTATTCAAATGTAAAATATAGCATCTACATAAAATTTCTATATAATTCAAAAAGTGCTTTACAACTGACAAGTAAAATGGAAGGGCCAAGATATAAACAGCAAGGACAGAATTATGCACTCAGAAGAAAACATGGGTTTTCCATACCGTATGTTTTGCCTTTTAAAGTGCACACATTATGATGGGCATTTGCAAAAGGAGGAGGAAGCAGTGAAAGGTTAATCCTACCCGTCTCCACCAATGTTTTTCAGTGTTTTTGCCCATCTGGACTCCAGGATCAGAAGGAAGAAAATTTCCAGGAAAGAATGAATGTGCAGAAATAACTGAAAATTTCATTTTGGTTCATTTTTAATAAGTTACCAACATTTGCAAATCAATCAATCAATCAATCAATCAATCAATCAATTGTTGGGAGAGAAAGAACATGACTTATTGCTGTTGTTTTAAGTCAAACATTGGAGAGATGGCCACTGAGAAATCCATACAGTCCCAGAGCCCTGGGTTATCCATATTGGGTTTCAGGCTGTATGTATTCAGCCATGTAACTGCTAAATTAAGCTTGCCACCTCTTTTTGTCAGAATGTCCTCTCATCTTTAGTAGGTGAACAATAGGTAGGTACAACATGGTCTTCTTGCTGGGAATTGTTATACCTTTAAATTGGAATGAGGGAAGTGGAGAAGAATTGCATTCTCTTTTCTATTTTTTAAAATGTAAAATAATTATTTTACATATTATTATGATTTTTATAATAATATGTTATAATTTTTACATATTATTATAATTTGCAAATTTCATCACGTGCAGTTTAATATATGAAGTTTAAAAATATTTAGGGTGGAACAAAGTGGAAGTTCCAAATATTTAAATGTCAGATAAATGTTAATGGTTGCAATAAAACTTTAAATATCCTGTGCTTGCCAGTTCTTCCCTACAAAGCGTGCTCCCTCCTGTGGTCTTGTAAACCAACAGGCATGAATTTGAGAAATGCATGTCATTTGCCAGTATGATGTATAGTTTTGCCTTTATTATTTATAATTAGGTAAAACATAAAGTTATTAGGTCAAGCCCTTTCTGAGAAGACATTTAAGGGAGAAAACAGCAGCCTGTTTTAAATCCAGTAACTGCTTCCTAAGATACAATTCTCTCCAAACAGAACAGTCCTGTTTAAGTCTGACGCAAAGCGTATGTAGCATGGATTACGGGGTCTTGTTTCCTGACACATGAAGAATGTCTCTCAGCATTGAAAATTGAGTCAACAATAGTGGCAAGTGTGAAACCCTAAAGCCTTAAAGACAAGGATGTGTTAAGCCTCTCTGAAGATGAAAATGTCATCACCTTTTCCTTGTGATTTTAATCTTTGTGAAGATTTATTCAGATTGCCTCCAACAAGGAATCACTTCATCTTCCTTAGCAAGATCTCAACCCGAACAGAAAAAGTGAAGAGGAGAAAAATATCAGGAAGCAAGGATTGAGAGCTCTCTCTCTGTGTGTTTTTTTTTTAAATCTTTCTCTCTTGGTGTGTCCCAAATCTTGTATCGTTGACATTTTTTATTTATTCCCTCCTTGAGAAAGTTATTTAATGAAAAGAATGGAAAAAGACCACATGATTGAACTGCTGAAGAAAAGGCATATCTAAATGAGGCTGTGGTCTAAAAATAAGCAGTACTGTACAGTTTTAAACAGAACAGCTGTTACATACAGAAGGCTGAAAGTTGGTCATAATGTTTGTTCCAGGCAGAGAGGAGGAAGCTGAGGAAGCAGCTCCGGCCTCTGTCTTTCAGAGTATCTGGAGGCAACTGGAATGCTGCACTGTTTCATCCCAGGATGATAAGAGCTGATTATTGACTGATTTATCCCAGTTGGTCCTGAGGAGCTGGACAGAGGCAGAGTGCATGGAGGAAGTCAAGTCTTCCTTCTTGTCTCACTCTTGCTCTCCTCTTATAGAATTTTTAGGGGGGGGGGAACACACCATGCCCCCATTCCCATAATTCAATTGGAAACAGTGAAGCCAAATTATGGGACTGGGAGTTCATTTTTCCTCCAAAAGTCCCATCCCTATAAACCACCAGAAGCCACTTCACATGTAAATGGCTGCATGCGAGCACGATATTTTGTAATTATTTATTTGTATTAGTTGTACAATATGTACACTACACCAGCCAAGTGTACATGGATCCACTTTGCATGGTTCTCCTCCTCCTGCTTATTCTTATAAGAACCCAGTAAGGTGGGCTTGGCTAAAAGGTGCAACTTGCACAAAGTCACCCGGTAAGCATTGCTAATGAGCAGGAATCCATACTTGGGTGTTCCTGCTCCAAGTCCACAACTCTACTACACTACACTGCCTCTCTTGTATCAGTTCTAACTACATAAAAGTTCCTCAAGATGAAGCAGCGTAAAGCAATATAAAAATTAATGTGCTTAATGTGTTTAATTTGCACAATATGCAAATTTATGTACCATGCAAGCTATCTGGATTTAGAGAAGTGAAATATGGCAACCCTAGGGACTAACTGAACCTATTTTTTCATATCAAGTTGTGATAAACTGGGAAAGGGTTATGAAATATTCACAAGACTACCATGTCTGGCTGACACATTCTTTCTTGACTTTGGCAATGATAGCTATCGATGAAGGCACATGAGGAAAAATGAGTGATGGGAATATGAACTGGGGCACAGATGCGAGAAGTAGCAAAAGGGCAATGCTCTGCCCAAATTTGAACATGTGACAGAAGCACAGTTCGTGGCAGAACATGTGGCATTTCCACACCAGCCATAATATTGGCTCCAGGAACACTTGGAGCTCTTAGTACAGCCTCCTGTGCTAAATGAAGGACATTTGGTATATCCCCCATTATGTGCCTATCATCCTGAGGTCGGGATGGTAGAAATGGCTTCTTTGGTCTTGGCACAGCTGCACAGCGACCTGGGAAAGCCTCCAGCTTCTGCAACCCGTTCTAGAGTTGAATAGGATAGTATTATTTGATGTCTTATTTTGCCCATACATAGCAATAAGAAAAGCAGAAGATTTCATGATGACCACAGAGTTCCTGGCCTTCACAACTCCTGGTCCAAAGCAGGAAGTACCCAAAGGAGGACTTTCAGGTTGGATGTCATCTTCAAATTTCTGCTTGAAATGTTGAGGATGAGTTCATCTTTAACTGTATGCAGATAGCAGCCAGATTTGCAACACATAAACCATCAAGGCAGATCACATCTGCCCCTTTTGCTCACTCACAGGTGATGTTGCAGATTATGGCCTTGCAGCCACTCACTGATTCCATGGTTCTTCTTCCCTTTCTCTACAGTAATCAGTGGAATGCGGAGAAAAGACTTGAGCTACCAAGCTTTTTTACAACTCAGATTTTGGGCAGACAAAGCTCAAATTATTCTGTAAAGGGGACCCTTGAGGACTCCACCCGATATAGAAATATGCTTCTCAGGTTCAACAGATGAATCTAATCCAGACCATTCTCTTTTCTGCCTATTTAATTGACCAGAAAACAAACAGAAACAGATTTTCTCATCTAACATTCACGAAGACTGGAGTTAAATTTAAAAACAGTGCCAACTATTGTCCAGTACTTTGAATAACTTCATGAATGCAGCACTCATGAAATCCACAGTGGTTAAGAACAGTGCACTGGACAGTAACCATCATGAGATATCTTTCAGGATTATTTCCATGGAGAACTAGGCAGACAGCAAAGGAAATCCAAGAAACTCAAGTGCAAAATGCAGGACATATTTAAGAACTATCAATGCAGAAAAAGAAGTCAAATAAGCAAGTGGCTAAGCACAAACAATTTAAAGAGAAAAAAATAGTAGTTACCGCTGATGTGACATTGTTTGCAAATATGTCAGACAAAAATGATGCAAAGGACGAAGAATGCTTAGCTATGGCTGTTTGAGTTTACACATTTGCAGGAATGAGAAAGGAATAGGACAATAATGGCACATAAGATGATTGACAGCTGCTGTTGCTGCTGTGGAACACGGCTGGTTTAGGGTCTGAAGTCAAGCCAAGAAATGCCCTTGCACACATAGGTGTTGCCCTACCCTACACAATGGGATCTTGCATTATCATATTAGCTAGACTATCATACTTTTCAGGGGACGTGGTGGCGCTGCGGGTTAAACCGCAGAAGCCTCTGTGCTGCAGGGTCAGAAGACCAGCAGTCGTAAGATCGAATCCACGCAACGGAGTGAGCTCCCGTTGCTTTGTCCCAGCTCCTCGCCAACCTAGCAGTTCGAAAGCATGCAAATGCGAGTAGATAAATAGGTACCACCTCGGTGGGAAGGTAAACGGCGTTCCGTGTCTAGTCGCGCTGGCCACGTGACAACGGAAACTGTCTTCGGACAAACGCTGGCTCTATGGCTTGGAAACGGGGATGAGCACCGCCCCCTAGAGTCGGACACGACTGGACTAAATGTCAAGGGGAACCTTTACCTATCATACTTTTCTCCTTCATTCCTCAGTATCTCCATGGTGTAGCAGAGCTTCACAATCAATTCATAAGTTTTATGAAAAATGTATTTTATTTTCCCAGTATTTGCTACATTAGATGGTCTTTGATTCTCTCCTTTTTGATTGCTGTTTACATTCTAAAGAACATTTCAATTTTATGCACTTCTTTTATGCCTTGTTCTTCTGTCCTAGAAATTAAAATATGCCTCTCTCTCTCTCTCCCCACCCCTTCTCTCTCTCTCTCTCCTTACACGGAAGTCATAGACTGATTATGTTGGCCTTACCCTAACCTTTTTCTGGTATATTATAGATAAAACTGTCTTCAAGATGAGGCTAATGATTTTTGTAAAACTATTACATTTTCATTTTATTTTCTCTGCCTTCTAGCCAGAACAATTTTATCTGTTTTATTATATCTATAGACTAGATTTTCTTTCTTCCTTAAACCTATGGACCACATGGCATGATAAACCTGGCACATGCATATGAATAGCATATATACACATGCACGAATAGCAGTCACACTGAGTGCTAGAGCCAAACACACCTTAATTGTGCTTTTGGGGAAGCTCTCCCAAATTAACTGGGACAGCGGAGTAAGAAGGAAGGAGAAGACGAACATTGTATTCCATGCTCTGAAACTGTTATTTTGCCCGTTTTTTTTTGTTTGTTTATTTGTGGGATAGTTCATGTTTTATAGTATTTCATAATTTATGTTCCTTTATATTCTTTATTGTACACCACCCAGAGTAGTGATTTGATAGATGGGCATGTATAAATCAAATAAATAAATAAATAAATTGTGGCACCATCTGAAGATTTTGGAAATATTTGATTCTTCAGCTGCAGGAATCATTGCCTGCTAGCCTCCCATTTTCCTTGGAAGAAAGAGCTCTAACGGTAATCAGGAGCATACACTGGAAGAATGCACATGAGAGGACATTACGAGGTAGCATGCTCCTATGGGCATTCCAGAAAGTTACACGGAAGTTGGAGAGTACTGTTATACTTTGTTTCATGTTTTTTAAAGGATGTACAATGAAGTCAGCACCATCCCAGATGCTAGGTAAGGCCAAGCAGTAGACAGAGGTGCCTGTGTGGTGCATGCACAGGAAATCTGCCCAACCATCTTTATTTTGCTCAAAAAAGAGAGAGGTTGCAATGGCCAAAAGGACATCTCCTATCCAGAGGACTGAGGGAAGAGCAGAACGGTTTTCTCTACCTCTCAAGTGCATTAACAACAAGATAACAAGGTTTAAGACAAGAGTCCTCCTCCCACTATCACTGAAATCCTCCTTTTCATCTTGCAGAAGTGGCAGTGTACTGTCCCTGACCGCCGCAAAAGTGATTCGTTTTGTTGTGGTGAGAGGGAGGAGGCATGGCACAACACCAGCTTGTTCCAATGCTACAGACACAACAGCTGTGCTTTACACTGTTATATGGCTGCAAAAAGTTTTCTTGGGCGTTAAAATTTTGTTCTTTGTTTTGGTTTTGCAGCAGGAGCCTAGGTAGCACACCACTGTTTTGACAGCTGTTTTGACTAATGCTGCCATCTGCTATTTTTTCTCTCTCCCATGATATTTTTCACAGTCCCTGCTACAAATAGGACAGAAGTGAAAGTCTAAGAGAATTTTTAAATAGTTATTCTTATGACTTCCTGCATGAGTTGAGATCGCAGTTAGAAATAAACTGAGTTAGCCAACTGAGTCAGGTTTTGGGCAATGAGAAGATGACTCAGCTTCAATTTTATTTAAACACGAACTATGCATTAATGGTTAGAAATACATTTAGAACTAAAACTGGTGTTATTTATGTTACTTTATCATACTGCAGAAAGACCTGAAAAGCAGCATGAATGGCTGCAAAATTCTCCCTGCTCTGCTTTTGACAGGCTTATCACTCCTGACAACCTCACTCCTCTGCTGAAGGTGGCAGAGGTTGAGAAGCAAAGGTTGCAGGCAGAGACACTCCCCTCTCCCTAAGTAGTTCCCTTCCCAGGGGGGAGGGGGCAGTAACTTGTGCTCCAGCCTTGTGATTGGCTTTGGTACAACTAAGAAATCTCTGAGTGACACAGTTTACTTGGAATTTGTCTCATTGGATAAGGGCTGGGGGAGCTGAAGGCTTTATTCAGAGCTGGTGGTGGATTTGAAACTTCATGGGGCAACAACCATCCTTTCTTGAGCAAAGGTTTCCACAAAGAGATTGAGCAAATCTCTTTCTACAGTTAGTAATTCTGATCTTGCAGGCTTTATCCCATAGCCTGTGGGGACAGTGAGATATGGGAGAGTGGGGATTCAAGTTATTCAGAGCGAAATCCTTCCCATCTCTATCCAGAAGCAAGTTCCACAAGGTTTAATGGAGCTTACTCCCAAGTAAGTGGATATCACATTGCTGCTTTAATTTATTATGATTTAATGCTTAACAAGGGTGGGAGGGAATCAGATGGTAACCAAATGCAGAAGTTTCTGGAACTGACTCTTTTTATGGTTGAAAAATTCTAAAAGCGCAAGCCTATGCACACCTACTCAAAAGTAGGTCCCACAACAACCCATTAAGTTTACTCCCAGATATTTATTTCATTTATTTATTTAAAATATTTCTATCCTGCTTTTCTCCCCAAAAGGACCCAAGGCAGATACATTAATATAGAATTATAATTTAAGTTTCTTCTAATCACAGCCTCCATCTTTCAAAACAAAATATCTCCAGAAATGGTGTTTTACTGACAATAAATATGCTTACAGAAAAATAAATGGATATGTGGGGAAAAGTCAGTGTTTATATGTAATTAATTAATAAGGAAATCTACACATAGGAGTGATAGCACAACAGGAAAAAATAGTGGCTGAAATCCCGTTGCTTAACATAGTAAGTCACACTTGAGTAGGCCCACTGAATCAGTGAGACAACTCCTTTATAAGTTCCATTGATTCAAATAGACCTATTATAGTGCAATTTGCGACACTAAGCAACAGGATTTCAGCCAATGTCTTAGATGACAACTTCTTCTCCTCCCTGCCTTCCCACCACAACTAAACATCTGAGATGGGGAAGATGTACAATGTGAGAATCAGACAGTAAATTTACTGTGATATCAATCACAACAGTATTTATAGCCAACAATCTGACTTTGATCATTTTCAGTTTGATGTCTCCAGAGTATGCAAGCAAAGCAATGGTTATATAATTTGTGCAATGCATACTAAGAAATGGAATTCTGCATCATTGTCATTTCAGGAACAACAACAGCAACAGTACTGTGACACCTTTAAGGCTAAGAGGTTTATCTCAGCATGACCTTTAATGGATGACAGTCTACTTCTTCAGAACATTAACCTGTGGCACAGCGGTTAAACTGCAGTCAAGCCTCTGCTCACAAACTGAGTTCAATCTTCACAAATTCAGGAAGCCGGCTCAAGGTTGACTCAGCCTTCTATCCTTCCAAGGTTGGTAAAATGAGTACCTACCTTGCGGGGGGCGGGCAAAGTGTTGTTTGAATAAATTACAGTTGTAGCTTTAGCACATAGTGTTCTAGCACTATGGGGTGATATATAAGCAAAAACAGCAACATGTATTTGTCTGAAGAAATAGATTGTCACCCAAAGACAAAGTAAGAATTTACAATGAAAGATATTTCATATATAACTCAATAACCTGGAGTGACTTTGGTCATACAATCTCACCTCTGATCAGTGGACATCTCTATTTAACATATGGCTGAGTCATGGGGGCAGAGGTAGGATCAGGGCTAGTATAATGTGGATTTTGCTACCTACAAATGTCTAGCAGGCACCTGCAAGGTAAGATGGAAAGCCTGATTTTGAAAAAAAACAAAACAACAAAGACCTTACGTTTACTTTCCAAATTTCCATTGCTACCTCTTAATTTGTCAAACCAATAGCATCAGCACTTTGCAGCTGAAGGGGCATTACACACTTTCTTGCTGTTACTCCACAATAGGCCAAATGATTGAAGTAATTTTTGCCCAAATGGCATTCATCTGTATTTTCGTAGTCCTCAACCCGTCAGATAATTCTGCCAATCAGTGACACTTGCTGAGGCATTTTTCTCTGAGAACTGGATGGATGCCAGCATCACTGCACTGGATATAGATTACCAAAAGAATCAAGAGGTGGCAGAAAAAGCTTTAAACCACACATCTTAAACCACAACGGCAACACAACAAAACTACTTTAAATATGAAAAATGTATGTGGCTCCCCCCCCAAAAAAAACTGATCCTTGTTAGAAAACATGTATTCTAGATATGATTGTGCATTTACATTTTTCTTTAGATGCGGAAATCTGTATTAGTCTCTCTCCCTCTTTTTTGAAAGAGTAAGCCCTCAGAATTTTCAGAGTAAATACACAACTGACCTTCCTCTGCGAAAAACAAAATCCTGATAATGATGCATTGCACTGAAAATTTCTACTAGAGTCAGCATGCATTTAAACCACAAGGTTAAGAGTATAGGGAAGACATAAGTAGGACATTAATTCCTGTCAATCGTTCTATGCCTCCAACAAGCAAGTAAGACTGTCCTGAACTGTGTAACAGTACACAGATGGATAATTACCAAGGACTGAATGATGTAAGGAAGCTTGATTACTCATGTGTATTGCATGTGTAATTAATTAACTGGGATGCAGATTTTAGGTCAACATTAATCTTGACAACAACTGTCTTACCCAAATTTTATAGGTGTCCTTTACCTGGTCTGATCTATGCTGAACTTCATTCAACCTAGACAGATATTCTTAAGGTTCCTGATGCCACCTGCTTTTCCCCCCTCACATTCTTCTTCTTTATACTGTGTTTGTGAGTGCTGCTGGATCCACCTCCGGTGATGCCAACAGTGGCTGAGTCTTCTGGCGATAATTCCATGGGCTCCAGGATGTGAGAATGGCCAAGAACAGACTTTATGGCAACCAAGGAACTGACAGGAACACTGTCCTTAATTTCCTCCTGGAGCTTCTTGGAGAGTGTGTTTCTTGCACTAACCCCTCTGGGAAATGTCTTTTAAAGAGGTTTCCCTGTTAAATTCACAGGGTGTCCTGAGAGTCCCAGTTTCTGAAACCAGGAGGGGAGGATGAGTCTCAGCACTGGTTGGAGACTTTTCAAGGATAGCCAGTAGAGCCAGGTGAGGGAAAGCTTGTGTCCACTCCTTCAGGAGCCTACTCTGTCTCTTGTGCTGGTGTTTTCATTGGCAGTGATGCAGCTAGATCAGAATAGGCACCCCTGATCCTGTTGGATAAAGTTAGTGCCCAGAGGGTCAGGTCATTTCCTCTACTCAGAAGTGGGGCTGGAGAACATCATTCTGGGGCTCCTCTCCACCTCCCCCATAAAACTGGGGAATCCCAATCCTTGATGGTCTCTCCACACATCTCCTCCTCCTCCAAAGCCTCCATTTCCCTAAAGGCAGTCCCTGAGTCCTCCTGGACTTCCTCCTTTATCCCAGCCACTGCCTCACCCTCTCTCCCTTACAAATGGCCCTTATCAGCCAGCTCCCTCACTGGTACCTCTCATCAATACCCTTGCCTAGTATAGGTCCAGGAGCTATGGCCTCAGATGGGCCACCCAGGGCACTGGCGGTGTCCTCCTCACACAGTTTCTATTTGCACTTATTCTTGTTAAGTTCTGAGCAACCTTGACTCCCAGCAAGATATAAATAAATGAATAAATGAATAAATAAATGAATAAATAAATAAATAAATAAATACATACATACATACATACATACATACATACATACATACATACATACATACATACATACATACTGAAATAGATTGGCTTTCATGTTCTGCAATATACATTTTCTTGGTCTTCTCTCGCCCGCCCGCCCGCCTGCCCCCCCGAATTCAGAATCATAATAATGGCTGAAATCCTGTTTTGTAACTTACAACTCAAAACTTGCACTATGTTATCATCTATAGCTGTGCCACAACCATTTGGAGGGCCTTAAAATTTCTTCTTCCCCCTCCCCCTCCAGGTTCTGCCTACCCATCAACCTAGGGAGGAGTTCAGGAGCCATAGAATGAGAGAGAGAACTCTTTAGTGCCTGCAAATTGTTGCTACTTGTCCTTGGAAGGAGTACAAGCTTTTAATGTCCCTGAAATGGTTGTGGCAAGGCCACAGATGAGGATGTCACAAAAATAATGAACTTGAAAATGGGATTTCAGCCATTGATTTATTATATTTTCCCCTTATACATTTATATATGTTTTCACCTTTATGACACTGTATATTTTAACCACAGCTCCACATTTTAAGACCAGCAGTGGTTCTGCCAAAGCCACCTTTTCTTATACTATACAATAATACAGCCCCACAAACTATAATAGGTTAATCACATTGGGCAACCCACTTAGTCAAAGGATTATTTCAGTGTAACACCAAACACAGAATGTTGGTTTCTGCTTCACCTTTGTTAGAAAACTATTCTTCCTATGTAGCTATTCACTTTTTGGCACCTGTCACTTAACTCAGGTTTAACCATATATCTAGGTAACAACGATGTGTCTTGCAGAGATACAAGCCCTTTAGGAAAACTTCAAATATATCTAAGTCTATATTGGTCGAAATTTGAACCCAACATTCACCCTCAAAAGCTATTATGAGTAGTACATGGTAGAACAGTAGACGCAGGAACAGCAAATGAATGAGGGTCAGCGGGAAGCAGAATATATTTCTTTTATATCGAGAAATGTTCAAGGAGCATTGAAGGTAAGAAAGACAAGTTCTTACCTAGGAAGACTTTCCTTCAAAGATGTGTCTCATGCCATCCAAGGCAAAGGAAAGCTCTCCCAATAAGCAGCCACAGGGAAGACTGAAAAAATGTATTTTAGCTGCCCAGATCCAACATAACAAGAGGAACCTACCTATTATGCTTTTTAGTGCTGAACTGCCTGGATTTAAAAAAACAAAACAACTTGCACTGTATGAACTCTGGAATATTTCCTGACTCCACAACTTCACAAATGCTCACTCTAAAATAAGTATGTTTGTCTTAAAGATGCCACCAAACTTTTGTTCTACTTCTAATTTTATTCTTGTTGGAACAGTCCCAGATAGTTACCTCTCTGAAAACTGCTTATTAATTTTTGTGTAAAGATTTTAGTGTCTTAAAACTGTTTAGTTATAATTCTCCCAGTCCTCTACCACGCCAGCCCTTTGCAATAGTCACTGTCAGCCACTGCAGCAGAAAGCAGACATCCCCGTGTTTTACTTTTATGCATACATTTACACATAAATTCGATGCATCCAAAATTCTTGTGTCTGTGGCTTATAACCAGGCATTAAAATTCTTTCCTTTCCTTTTTTTTTTTTTTTTTTTTTTTGGTTCAGTTTACAAAATAACATAGTGCTGAAGTGGCAAAACATGACCATTCAGCGTACCGGTACATCACTTAGATGCACCTCTAAACTCTAAATTAACATTTTAAGCACAATTTTGAAATTCTTAGGAAGCACAAGAAGTGTTGACACTAGGGATCTGATCCTGAAAGAAGTAACTGCCAAACCATCTCACCTCACCCCACTGAAGTCGTCACCCTCAATCTGATCAGGATACGCCCTGACACTGCCACAAAAGACTAATTGCGCATCACCAGAAAAAATGTGCAAAGATAAGCTTAAATAAAGAAACAAAAAGGGTCTACCAGCTAAACAAAAGGCACTGCATACTTAGTGAAAAAGACCAGGTCTATTTGCAATGAGGTTTATGTTGTGTAGTTGAAGAAAGAAAAACACACTGAAATGACCAGTGAGAACTCAGTCACAGAGGGATAAAATGTCCATCCAGTCCTTCTCTCAGCCTTGTTTTTAAGATGCCTGTTTTGAAGGCATAGTGATTACTTACACTAGTGTTTCTAAACCCAAGCTTAAGAAAAGAACAGCAAACAATGGGGGAAGACTTGAAGACTTCGAAGTAATTTCAGCTTAGTAATTCTTTTCCAAGAATGGAGCGTTCGGAACCCCAACATCTCAAGTTCCTTGAGAAGACTCTTTGAACTTCCAGTTTATTTCAGAGTGAAAGAAAAGAAGGATTTCCTTTCTCTTCCTCATCTTTTATACAGGAGATTAGGAAGAAATAGCGAACAAGATGGTTTGCTTCTACACAACCCATGGCTGGCCAGCTGCCTACCACCAGGTTTGCTCTAAGGATGCTCTCTAGGTATCCCTAGAGCAGCGATGGCGAACCTATGGCACACGTGCCACAGCTGGCACGCGGAGCCCTTTCTGCCGGCATGCGAACCATAAGTTGCCGGATCGCTACTCTCCCCCGCACAGCCAAACCTGAGAAGGTGGTTGCAGCCACGGTGCTGGCGCTTCAGCTGGAGGATCTCGAGCAGTTGGTGCTGGCGGCGGATCCGGAGTGGGGTCTCGAGGCACCTCCGTGCCCGGGATCCCCCTTCCGCCACCACTTCCAGTTCCGCCGCGGCCACTTCCGGTTCCTCCACTGCCGCAGCTGCCACCGCCCGCCGCCTGCTAATTCCCCCCCCCACTTTGGGCACGCGAGCCCAAAAAGGTTCGCCACCACTGCCCTAGAGCAGTATGGCTAGAAGGCAGCTGTCTATCTGTTGCAGTTATCCAGATGGATAGCTACTGCTAGCTGATTCATTGCTTCCCCTCCTTATCCCACTGAGAAAAGGGGGGGGGCAGTAAAGAGGTATTTTGCTATTCTAACAGGAAGGCTACCAACTGCACAATGCCTGTGCTTATTGGGCTTTGTATAGTCAAGTAAATATGTGGATTAAAACACTGCAAATCCAGTCATATTTTTACGTGTTCCTCTTTATACACCTCAAGCATCTGCACAGGTTTTGAATCAATAATGACTGACAACAGCTAACACACGGCATATGCCACATCATGTTCTGGTATGGTTACTTGGCAACCAAGACAAAACATATCTGTATATTAAATGCTAGATAATTAAGTGAGCCACAAAATTTGCATATTTTAATTCAAGAGTCCAAGAACGTAGATTGAGATCAACTGGTTGATCACTGGGTCATTTGCAGAAACAAGCAAGGGATTTAGACTTCCAATCGTTTAAAAATAGCAACAGCAAACTGAAGAAAGTAAATGCTCATGTGAAACTGAAGAATCTGCTGAAATGAGGAAAGTCGGGGATCATAATGACTAGACTCTCGTATGAGGTGGTTGTAAGCTTAGTTCATGTCTGGAAAACTGGTAAGCTCAAAATATGATCAGAGGCATTCTGTCCTTTAATATTAACTATTCTTCCTTTTGTAACCAGCTCTGGTTGAGAAATCCTGGCACTGAAGAAACAATATGCCAGATCTATTATGTGCCAGAAGTCTCCCCACCGGTGTTCTAAAATACAGACACTCATCAGAAGAAGACGGCACTCTCATAGGACCTTTGAGTGCTTAATTCTTACACTCTGGGTTTGAATCCCTTTGTATTCAACTGTGCTTAACTGGGGTTGCCACCATTTTTTCCTGATAGGCTCTTCATCTTTAAAAGTTACAAGGCCAGTCACATTGTCCTCTGAATGCAAGTCATACCTGCATACCTAGTGAACTTGACTAGTGCAACATGGTCCTTTGTGTGTGAAGAACAATTGTGCCTGTAGTGAACTTGGCCAGTTCAAGTGTGGGAGAACATTGAGTTCTTTCTGAAAAAAATTACAAAATCCCACAAATTTCTTTGTATTTGGGACCAAATGAAGGTGATTAAAAAAAAAATCAAAGGCACCCAGTGAATGGGTTCCCATCCCCAAGAATGCTAAAACAGAGACAGCCATGTTCCATAACAGAACAGTATGACTCACATCACAGGATTAAAAGGCATGATTTGGCAATGCTAGTTAGTTTTCTGCTTCAAATTATCCCACTTTCAGTGCAGGGTGGCTCCAAATTAGCATGTTGACCTTACATGGTTTTATTCAACAGGCATTTGAAATACTGAGTGGGGAAGGAGTGACCGTGAGCTGGGACATCTGCAGTTTTTTTCAGCTGTAAGTTAAACATTGCCAAAGGTCTTAAATGCCATGCAAATTGTAAAACCACTAGAAGCATCTGTTTTAGGAGATACCTGTCATTGATATCGTTGTTTGTAGGCTTTTATTGTAGATTAGGCTTATTGATACCTTAACCTTTTCTGTTGGTCCATTTCCATGTTCGTCTGATTACTTTTCCACAGGCTGCTACATTTGCAATGTTATTTTTCGCAGGGGTATAACATGTTGTACAGAAATCATATTGCAGTTATTCTTCAGCAAAGCAACAGAGAGCACATCACTGTAACATCTTAGCCTCTGAGGGAAAACCAAAAGCTCTCCTTAGGACTGCATTGCTTTAGCTCATTTGTTCTTTCATATACTGTGTGTGTTCATATAACAAAAATTATGCAATAAGAAATGTGTTCCAGGGAATTACATAACTCTTATTATCATTCTTGACTTCAACAGTATATTTATATTTCAACACTACCGTAAGTGTTGTTAATTGTGTATCTAAAATAAACCATTTGAAGTGTAAAATATGAAGAGCATATCCTTAGAGCTTCTTGTTCTAGTCTAATTAAAATTTTCTATTTCAATGATAGCTCTCATTATCAGTATTTTCCTCATTAGAATGAATGTCACAGTAGACACCACTGAGTCACAGATCATCATATGTTTGCAAGGTGCTTTTAAGTAATGAGCTACGTAACACTCTTATAAAAGAAGATTCCTAGAATTTAATATTGAGATGCTATGCAATCCTATTATGTCACCGAAATATGTCTGACACGTATTTAAAATATGTGTCAGAATCTAAAGAATGACCTAACAGGTTGGGTAACAGTATCTTCTCAGGTATCTGCCCTCTCTAGTGGCCACCAGGGCCATTAAAGTGGTGCTGGTGCTGAAGCAATGGCTACTTTTAATAACACAAATAGCATAAAAGGGAAATAAATTTGGTTAGAGTAAGAACCTATCTCCTGAGAAATCTATCTCCTGAGAAATCTATATGTGGGACAGGAAGCAACAGTTAGAACTGGATATGGAACAACTGATTGGTTCAAAATTGGGAAAGGAGTACCACAAGGCTGTATATTGTCTCCCTGCTTATTTAACTTATATGCAGAATACATCATGTGAAAGGCAGGACTGGATGAACCCCAAGCCGGAATTAAGATTGACGGAAGAAATATCAACAACCTCAGATATGCAGATGATACCACTCTGATGGCAGAAAGTGAGGAGGAATTAAAGAACCTCTTAATGAGGGTGAAAGAGGAGAGCACAAAAAAATGGTCTGAAGCTCAACATCAAAAAAACTAAGATCATGGCCACTGGTCCCATCCCCTCCTGGCAAATAGAAGGGGAAGATATGGAGGCAGTGACAGATTTTACTTTCTTGGGCTCCATGATCACTGCAGTTGGTGACAGCAGCCACGAAATTAAAAGACGCCTGCTTCTGGGGAGGAAAGCGATGACAAACCTAGACAGCATCTTAAAAAGCAGAGACATCACCTTGCCGGCAAAGGTCCGCATAGTCAAAGCGATGGTTTTTTTCAGTAGCGATGTATGGAAGTGAGAGCTGGACCATAAAGAAGGCTGACCGCCGAAGAATTGATGCTTTTGAATTGTGGTGCTGGAGGAGACTCTTGAGAGTCCCCTGGACTGCAAGGAGAACAAACCTATCAATTCTGAAGGAAATCAACCCTGAGTGCTCACTGGAAGGACAGATCCTGAAGCTGAGGCTCCAATACTTTGGCCATCTCATGAGAAGAGAAGACTCCCTGGAAAAGACCCTGATGTTGGGAAAGTGTGAAGGCAAGAGGAGAAGGGGACGACAGAGGACGAGATGGTTGGACAGTGTCATCGAAGCGACCATCATGAATTTGACCCAACTCCGGGAGGCAGTAGAAAACAGGAGGGCCTGGCGTGCTCTGGTCCATGGGGACACGGAGAGTCTGACACGACTTAATGACTAAACAACAAAGAGTAAGAATCTGGTTTGGTTTTCTGTTTCTATTTCATTTTCGCAAATATTTCCATTGGTTTTGAATATGTGTTGCGTTTTAATCATATTTGGTTCTTTCGTTTTATTGTTTGCCCCTGGAATCTTTCTTTGGAGAAAAGTAAGACACAAATAACATAATGTAACATAACATAACACTTGGAATTTCACAATTACACAAATTACATAACTATAATTTCTACAAGTTCAGAGAATTATAAAATCTAACAGACAACTCAGTTCCAATCCACACATTACTTGTGAAGGACCAGTTCATCTGATACAACAATGAATAATGAATTCACCAAAGTATGAATCCATGCTTTAACAAGTTAACTGAATTAAATGACTAGGGCAATACGACACGCAGCAGAAAAATCTGCTATGTATCCATATGTCACAATTTGTTCAACCCTGTTTCAGACTATTGTGAGGGCAACAGATCAGTGTCACAGCCTATGCTTTGTATGAAGAAGGCAGTTCATTCAATCTCTGGCACCTCCAGAGAGGGCAGGGGTGGGAGAAGTGTCGCCTTAAAGCAATTTTGCCCCCACTATGGCCACCAGGTGAAAAACAATTTTTACACTCCTGGAGGCCTCCATGAGCAGAGGTTTTCATATACAATTCAGAAGAGCAGTCCTGCAACCCAAAGACCAACCCCAGCACATTTAATATCTTTCCCCATGGGAGCTGAAGACAAACATTTGGCCCTCAGAATCCAAACTGTCCACCATGGAGATAAGGCTAAGAAAGAATCCTGCTACAAACCCAGAAGAGCCATTGCCAGTAATTGTTGACAATCAGGACTGATGAGCTCATGCTATATAAAACAGCTTCTTCTGTTCCTAAATAAACTTGTACATCTGTATATGGGTTATTGCAGCATCACTTTCTTCTACTCTTATCCTGCTAATGTCCTTGATTATTGCTTGAATGCTTCCTGGGCTATTCACCAATCCTTACCACCACGCTTCTTATAGTTTATGCAAGAAATAGTAGCTATAGAAGAAGACAACAACCAGAATATGAAAAAAATATATGAGGGAATAAAGATGGCCTCCCTGCAAAATGGCATTATGTTAGCATACAGAACTGTCTCTGACATTCATACAAAACAAATGTGCAGGGAGTGGTACACATTATATGACTGCCAAGTGGAGAAGACACCAGGCAGATGGCTGCTACTTTTGTCATCCAGAGAGACAGTTGTAAGTCACCTATTCCCAGGTATACACCCATACCTGAGGCATAGCAGGGTGGGAAAGGTCCTGGATTCCCAGCATGAACAAAGCTCAAAAGCAATACACCTTAGATTTATTGCAACTTCATGCACCAGTATACAATATAACAGGCATTGCACATTTGAAAGAAAAATTAAAAGTAAATCATATGGCAACAGTCACATAGCAGCCATCCACTTCTCTTCCAAAAACATTCTTGAGTTGAACAGTTGGATGTTCTATATACAAAAATATACTTGAGTTAAGAATAATTTCCTTTTCAGAAATTACTGAGATTGCTAAAATTGGTTTAACAATTTGAAATAAACTCTATTGCATAAGCATGAGAAGCCAGATATTAACTCAGTAACACTTTTGCCCCCACTGGCACTGAACAATCATCTCTAAAGAACAAAAAAGAAGAAGAAAAGAGTACAACAAACAAATATTTTAAATAAATGAATGAATAAAATAAATAAACAGAAACTCCTTGCTTTAAGACCCAAGGGGAAAAATATTGGTATTCTTATGAAATAAATCATTTTAATTAAAGCAAAGAAATCTTTGCCACTATGAAAAGAAACTGCCTTTTCTTAATGTGCATCAAATACAAAATAGCGAAAGAGCACTGGAAATATTAACTGTTGTGTACAGATAACCATTACTTCACAAAATGGAAGTCTTATGAACAAAAGGATAACTAGCAATTTACTTTACCTCACTTTTAGGTTTCCTTGTTGTGGCTGCCCATCATAAACAGACAAAATATCAAAATCTTCTTCCAGGGCGAAAGTATGAAATGACAACTGTATCCTGTTCCGCTCTCCAGTAATAATGATCCACGTGCAGTTGGCATAATTTGGGTAGCCATGAGGAAATCCTGGGCTTTCTATTGTACCATTTGGACCCTGTACTAAACCTCCACAGTTCTGACCTGAAAGACAAGAAGAGGGAAATAAATTGAGTACAGCAGGGCTTCCTGACTCTAGTACCTCTTTCTCCATTCTGTTATACACGTATAAATATTGAAAAAAACAGGACCCCAAGTATCATCCATAATATCTTGTCCATCTGAATACCATGACCAAACTTTTACTCAAAGTGATGTGCCCAGTTGTATGACTGTCTATAAAGTTCAAGTTAATTAGTTTTCTCTCTATATATCGATGGCATATCCATGAAGACTAGTTAGTGGTACACTGGATAATTCGTTTTTATGATTAAATCACTCAACAATACATAACAGCAATATAAATATATCCAATTTATGTTCTCAGTTCTGGAGGCCCTGCCTCTCCATACAAAAATTCACTTGCGGTAGGACTGGGTTCTGGCATGAGAAATATCAGAACTGTGCTTTATGAGTTGGAAAGCCTTGGCACAAATTAAATCCTGAGCATCAGTGGCTCCTTTCTTCTCCTGTCTCTCCAATGCAACAGCTTTTCAAGCACTAACAGCCAGCGGGAATAAGTAATGTGGCTTCCTATGATCACATTAATATTGCTAATGCTGAATACATTGTTCCTGGAATAGTGAAACACCATGCTGGGACTTCAGAAAAACCTTAATTATCCAACTTCAAGTTTTGGTTTAGGTATTAAAATGTTTGATCATCTCTTTATTCAAATGCCTTAAAGTGTGTCAGTGTGTTGTAGTGGATAGAGCAGATTGGGGAGACCTGGGGCCAGACTCTTACCCAGACAAACAAGTGGGTCCTCAATCAAATCAAACCTGAACTATCTCTGGAGGCAAAAACATTGAAACCGAGGCTGTCCTACTTTGGCACATCATGAGAAGGCAGGATTCTTTGGAAAAGACAATAATGCTGGGAAAGGTTGAAGGCAGCAAGAAAAGAGAAAAACCCAATATGAGATGGACTGACTCCCTAATAGAGACCACAGGCTTGAGTCTGCAAGAGCTGAGCAGGGTGGCTGAGGACAGGACATTTTGGAGACCTCTCATTCATAGGGTCAGTAGTATAACTTGGAGGTGCTTGATGTAACAACAATAACAAGCACAGATCACAAGTAGAGATAGGCATGACTTAAATTGTGCCACATCGTATGACTTCTGCTGTGTGGCACCACAGCTGCCACACATTCCCTCTGACCCCCCCCCCCCCGGCCGGCTGCCCCACTCACAAGCCTCTGTGCGCCATTGCTGGTTGCCCAGTCTGGGAAGGAGCTTCGGCTGCCCTTCCCCCACTTCCTCTGGTAGCTGACCACTCAGGCGAGTAGTCAGGACAGGGAATCCCCCTGCGCAGCCATTGAGCTCCTTCTTGGACTGGGCAGCTGGTGATGGGGGATTGACCAGGAGGCATGCAGAGGCTTGTGAGTGGGGCAGCTGACTGGAGGGTGGTCGGAAGAAACACGCCGCAGCTGTGGTGCCACTCGGTGCAAGTCATATGATGTGGCACCACTTAAGTCATGCCCATCTCTAGTCACAAGTTGTTTTCTGCAACACATAAAAACACTGCATTTTAAGCAGAAAACATTGCCTTAGGCCTAAAAGGAAACATAGTATCTCACTGAGGCAGTCAATAAAAGCTTCATTTTCTAATACTTCCAGTCACAACAGAACTCACAGTGCGATTTTGCTCCCAGTTTGTATGGTATATCCTACAGAACAGTACAAGGGCATGCAGCTTATTAACAGGCAACCCCTCAGCAAGTAGCCTTGATTTAACAGCAAACAGTTTTTCTATCCATCTTGCTGAACTCATTAATCCCACTAACACATATATACCAAAGCTTATAATTACACTGAGACTTAAAATCAATCCGTTTGGTAATGAATAAAAATTCTGCATAGAAAAAAGTTAGGGGAGGGGAGGGGGAGAGATATTTTATGCACAACATTTGAAGTCTCATGTACAGATTCGGTACAAATGCAATCCCAGGACTTGCTGTTTTGCCCAAAACAAACATTATTTCACATCACTGTTTGGGTTATTTTTAAAGTTCTCCGAGTCTCTGAGTCTAAATCTTCTGCCCGATGCTGTCAAATGCTTGTGGGAGTTTCCAATTCTTAACAGAAAGGATTCAATAAAAAGAAGATTTGGAGGTTAAAGCTAAGGACTAATAAATAACCATTCCCCACTAAATTTGAATCAGCAACTCTAATGAACAGATATTAAAGCTGTGGGAATTCAGTAGGCCTTTAAAAACGAGAAGGATTTCTTAGCATATCTGCCAATTGTTCAGACCAAGCCATTATAAAGCATTCTCTGCCACATATCTTTCCCTAAATGGAATGCATTTTTTAATTAAGTGGTTCCTAAAAATGTATTTATATTCTGTTAAACATAGCTTGAAGCAGGGGAAGAGAACTCTCAGCTGGCAATAGGATGCTCTGTCACCAGCTACATTTTATGAACACTTCCTTCTTGCTGAATAATAAAAAAGAGGGTTTTGTAACAGCAGAGTCAGTGCCTCCCCTGCTCACTAAAGGAAAGTTCCCATGATGTCTGCATGTACAATAAATGCAAAAAGGGGAGTGGGGAGTAGCATCACGGTGGCAAGTCTTGCTTGCCAGCTTAATTAACTGACTACGTCACAATTTGTATTTTGCACATGCTTTTTGTGTGATCGGAGACCTTACTTCTCCTTCATGCAAAATGTTTATGAAACGTGGATGCTATATACCATGGAGTGTTTTTGCTTACTGTCGTATGTATTTGGAATGCAAGGAGGCCATAGTAGGAAAGGAGTAATGGATCCAATTGTTTCTTGAAGGGTCAGTAGGGTCAGGTTAGGAGACCCTTTTTTTTAATGGGAGAGGACTTTGACAGGTCAAAAAACTGATTTCCTGCCCATGGGACTCTTTGGGAGGCTCCTGAAGCAGCAGAAATATGAAAAATAAAAGAGTCTAGAAGTGGTTGAAAGCCACTTATGGGTAGAGGCTGATTCCATTGTAAGTCAGTAGCATCCCATTTCCTGAGATTTCAGGATCAATGTTTGTGACCAGGAAGTAGCCTTGTGTTGACGAAGGGGCACATCCTTATGATGTGCCAGGAACAGAAGTGGCAAGGGTTGGTAGTGGGGTTGGAATGGCTTGCAGGACAGTTGATTGTCAAAACAGGCATGAAAGGTATCTGGGCAAAAAGGCTGAGAATTCAGGTAAAACCTGGGTACAATGGCAAAGGAGAACCACAAGAGCCTTTCCCTTTCCAATTGTTTAGCATCTGGCTGTATGGCATAATACACGTGGAGAGTTTCTTCCAGAATTCCTACACACAACATATAGAGAAACCCCTTTAGGCTGATGCAAGGAGCTCTGATGCCAGCTGGAAATAGATGGCAATGTGTGTCCAGGCTTTACAGACACCTCTCTCACACAAGAATAAAACTTTCTCCTCCTCCGATGCCACTTGCCTAAGATTGGTCTCTCTGACTGGAAACCCAAGGAAGCATAGTACAATAATTGCCTGAGACATCAACCAGAGCCCTAAGACCTATAAACCCTGCCCACAGGTCACATTTGGCCCAGTGGTCATGTCTTTCATGCCTCTGAGCTACCTGACCTTTCCCCTCTATACAGAGAAAATACTTCACCAGCAAATTAAAATTTGAAAATATGCATATGAATATATATACACAGAGATCAGAGTAACATGAAACCAACAACATTACTATGAACGTCACATCAATGGAATACTGTTAACAAACTGGAGACATTTCCAAGGAAAAACAACCTACCAAGATAATTAAGTCTTTACTAAATATTATGATCACTCAATGAAGTTACATTAATTAGATGGCGCCTGAAATCCTGTTGTGCAACTTATGCCATGTAAGGCTAATGATATTACAGAATTTCAGCCATTAATGTGGCACTAGGTTGGTTACAGAAATATACAAGGTTAATGAAAGCAAGACAACCTTCATTTATGTCTGCATGTTTCTGTAAAGCATTCCTTCCGTAAGTAAATCTCTGTTTAAAATATTAACCTCCTGAAGAGTGATTTTTTTAAGACAGCCATTTTATCTGTCCCTAATCTTTTCTTTAAGAATCTATATACATTTATGTCCTGCCAGTGATCTATTAGATGAATTTTGTATGACATGAGATGGTTTATAGGGCTGATTCTCTCATGGAACTGGATGACAGAAAATGCAAGATAGTAACACAACATGTGAGTAGAATTCCGAGTTCAATGCCTTAAACCTTCCCTCCCATTCATTAGGCAGATAAAGTGGCCCACTAGTCTATCTGGGATCTGTGTTCTTATTAATCTCAGGGAAGAAAAATGGGTAAGATGTTCTGTATTTTATTAATAAGTGCTCAGGGAAAAAAAGTATGTCAACATGGATTCACAAAGCCACAGGAGTGGCTTCTGAAAGAACTTGGGATTCATGTTCTACCTAGGAAGCCTTCTGCAGCCTCATGATCTTAGCAAGCCTCTGCATGGCATCAGAAATGTCTTTTTATATGAAGAAGAATTCAAAAGTCTATGACATGGTGAGATGGAGGTTTGCAGCTCAGAGTAGTGGCCTTACTGCTAGTTGGGTGGGATAAACAAGCAAACAAAGAGAAATCCATTAAAATATAAAGATGGAATCATACAACCTGTCAATTAAGTTTATTTTTGCCCTAATGCAAAGCCAAAATAAAAGCATTATTTCTTGCTTGGCAGGAATATTATATATATTACCATTTTTATATTTTATCATATAGTTTTTATAATAAATGCAATGTCATCTAACTAATATATTCAGAAAAATATTACTAGTTTTATCTCAGCCCATCTTGTCTTCAGTAGCCTTATCAGGTTTAAATGTATCAACCTTGTTACAAGTTAGTACATATAGTAAATATAGTTGTTAGTGGGGAAAAGTTGTATAATGGATTGGTCAGAGTACTGAACTTGCACTATGGAGCTCATTGGACTTGTTCAGTGACTTATACAATGGACCTTATTTTACTTACATAATGGCTCTGTGTATGCTGTTTTAAACTTCTCTGGGGAGCGTAGGGTTATTATTTGCAGATTAAACAAAAAACCACACACATTTCTGTGTTACCACATCAAACATCTATGACCCTGAATGACTAGTGTTATATATTCTTTCCAGCCTTACAAGGTTACTTTACAAAACCTGACTTTCAAAGTACTTTATTTGAGCCTTTGAATATGCTGGCTTTTGTGATTAATGAACATAATCAATTAAAATACCTAGAGGCTAAACATCAGGTTTGTGGATTTAAAATGCGAAAGAGACTTCAATAACAATCCTGACAGCTGGATCAGCATTTAGATAGATCTGCGTGGTGACTGCAGACATCCTGCAATCACTTGTTTATTATTTCCCCACTCAGCATGGCTACTGGTCATGCTGACTGGGGGGTTCTGGGAGTTTTAGTTACACAATTAACTACATGAGGAACATGCTGAGCTGGCCCCATGTGCTGAAAATGGACAATCTCTCTCTCTCACACACACACACCCCTTCACATTCCTGTCGCACAGAGTATGTGGCATTTACTCACAACCTCATCTGAAGGAGCAGCTTCATACAGTATTGTCAAGGTGCTACCTCCCATTCTCCTGTTCCTTTTGTAAATTGTTTGTTTAATTTATAGGCTGCCTTTCTTCCAATAAGGGGACCCAAGGTGGCTCCCAATATTGAAAGAATAGAATTAAAAACAAAATAGGTTAAACATTAAAAAAAACAATTAAACTGTACAATAATTAAAATATGATTGAATAATTTGTTTGTTTGATTGGTTTATATACTGTCCCATTAGTGCAAGCACTACTCCAGGCAGTTTGCAAGTAGAACTTAAAAATCCCACAGACTCCACATTACACAGTAAAATTATGGACTTTGTATTATGAAGAACATGATGCGTTGCTGCACTTCAGTCCATTTCTTTCCATCCTGCTGACATGTAGAAACACCCTCTCCCTCCACTCCCAGATCTAACTTCTAATAGAAATGGTGCACATTCACTATCCTGAATAGTGAAGATTAGCAGCAGCAAAAGGAAAGCGAGGAGGAGATAAAACAAGCAAAATTTTAATGTAGTTGGACCCCAAATCTCAAAAGATGCACATCTACAGTTTGGCACACTGAATTCTGCCTTTGGTGTCTACCATGTCACCCCAACCACATGAAAGTTATAGCTGTTTGTGTGCCCCAACTCAAGCAAATCTGGGTGTTCAAGGTAAATCTGGGTATGGATAGAGTTTAGGTGGTGGGAATCCATGCACAGCCCTCATAAAAACATTATATTGAAGCATTTTGTTTCACAAGTCCAGTAGCACAGTATCCAGGTACTTTACCTGTATGTTTACTTAGGCAGGAACTACACATTTCGGATAGCCAGCAGCAAGCTTTTTACTGAGGGTTACTTGAGAATGAAGCCACCTGTTCTACACTTCCTGTTTTAATGCAATTCCTCATATTAACAGGATGCTGAGCAGCTGCTGGCCAGTGCTGGGAGGCTTCCTGCTGGTACTGACAATGCTGGGTTCAGGGCAGCAGCTTGTCTGCTTGCTATGTGAAGAAAAAGAAGCTGCTCGAGCCACCCCCTTCCCCAGTAAGAGCAACATCACCAGCCCACTAGTGCCAAGGTAGCCAGGAAGTCTCAAAGCACTGGTTGGGTAGCAAAGCTGTATATTTGTAGGAGTGTGTGTGCTGGTGTGGTTTTAAAAAGTGTGCATTGGCACCATGTTGAAACCACACCAGAGATTGTGTCATATGCAGCAACGGATGTTGCTACAAATTCCATTTGGGTTTTCCTGAATGTGTAGTTACAGCCTTAATTAAAATCACAAACGCTCTAAACTGGGTCATACATTTGCAACAGCAGCAGCAGCAGCAGAAGAATAAATCTTCAGTGGAATCAGTGTTGGTGTAGGAGCTCAGGGCTCACTTAGAATGTTTGTGCCCAAAAGGAACTTAAATAATTAACAATACTTAATTAGACGTTTCAAACTTTTCAACACTGTGTTATTATTCCCCCCTCCCAAAATATAGCTGTAAATATGTTGGGATTAATGATGCATTACTGGATGTGTTGGCATTTTATCACTCACAAAATAGCCATTTTACTTAAATATGCTTGGAGGCAGTCTAACTGGAATGAAGGCTTACATGTTCTCAAACCTGCCCTAAGAATCATCCCAGGATGCTAGCAGAGGTACCCTCTTTTGCTAACTTCCAAGTACTGTACTGTGAAATTAAAGAGTCTGTACTATTTACATTTGCACAAAAGGTAAATTATGTTTAAATTATGTTATGATTTTTCAGGCAAGCCACAAATGAACCATTCTTTGAATGGCACTTCTCATCTACCAAATACAGTCATAGGAAAAAGAAAGTACCTCCTCTTTGAATTCTATAGTTTTATAATGGGACATAATAAAAATCATCTGGTCCTTAGCAGGTCTAAAAATTAAGTAAATACAACCTCTGATGAACAACAACACATGACATATTATACTGTGTCATGGTTTATTTAACAAAAATAAAGCCAAAATGGAGAAGCCATGTGTGAAAAATTAAGTACACCTTATGATTCAATAGCTTGTGGAAACACCTTTATCAGTAATAATTTGAAGTCATTGTTTTCTGTATTTTATCAGTTTATCACATCGTTGTGGTGGAATTTTGGCCCACTCTTCTTTATAACGTTGCTTCAGCTCATTGCAGATGTTTGTTTAGGCACAGCTCTCTTAAGGTGCCGCTACTGCATTTCAATTGGGTTGAGGTCTGGACTTTGACTGGGCCATTGCAACACTTTGATTCCTCTCTTTTTTTCAGCCATTCTGTTGTAGATTTGCTTGAGATCATTGTCCTGTTGCATGACCCAATTTTGGCCAAGCATTAGCTGTCAGACAGATGGCCTCACATTTGACTCTAGAATACTTTGATATACAGAGGAATTAATGGTCGACTCAATGACTGCAAGGTGACCAGGTCCTGTAGCTGCTAAACAAGCCCAAATCATCATCCCTCTGTACTTGACAGTTGGTATGAGCCCTTTGTGTCGAAATGCTGCATTTGGTTTTCATCAAATGTGTGTTGTGTGTTATGGCCAAACATCTCAACTTTGGTCTCGTCTGTCCAAAAAAATATGGTTCCAGAAGTTCTGTGGTTTGTTCAGATGCAACTTGGCAAACCGAAGCCGTGCTGCCATGTTCTTTTTAAAAAGAAGAGGCTTTCCCCTGGCAACCCTTCCAAACAAATCATACTTGTTCAGTCTTTTTCTAATTGTACTGTCATGAACTTTAACATTTAACATGCTAACTGAGGCTTGTAGAGTCTGAGATGCAACTCTTGAGTTTTTGGCAATTTCTCAGAGCATTGAATGGTTTGACCTTGGGTTGAATTTGCTTGGACATCCACTCCTGGAAAGATTGGCAACTGTCTTGAATGTTTTCCACTTGTAAATAATCTTCATCTCTGTAGAATGATGGACTTCAAATTGTTTGGAAATGGCCTTATAACCCTTACCAGATTGATGGGTAGCAACAGTTACTTCTCTATGAGTACTGCTGATGTGTTTCCTCCTTGACATTGTGTTAACACACCCATGAATGCTCCAGACCAGCAAACTGCTAAAACTTCAGCTTTTATACAGGTGGTCACACTTGCTGATTATCAGTTACATAAGGGTATTTGGTTAGCAGCACCAGGCTGCTACTTAGCTTCTTAATTCCTATGGAAGCAGTAAGGATATACTTAGTTTTTCATGCATGGCTTCTCCATTTTGGCTTTATTTCCGTAAAATACAATAGGATCCCCTATCCATGGGAGATTGGTTCCAAGCTCGCCCCCCCCCCGCGGATGCTGAAAAACGTGGATTATAGCAAACATCTCCCTCCCCAAAGCAGACACCCTCCCTGCCCTTGTAAACTATCCAGAAGGTATAGGGACAAAGCCCCCCCTCCCTCCAATCCACATAAACCCGACAGTCACCCGAATAGAGGGCAGAGCGTGGAGCCTGCTGCCGCTACGCTGGCAGAGCCACTTGCTTGCATGCTGAGCTGTTTGCTGGCATGTTCTCAGGCCTCAATGCAAAGCAAGCTGACTGGAGACGCACCCGTCCCACTCCCTAGATCATCAGGCACTGACATTTTCTTTAACCTCCTGGTAAACCAGTTGGCAGGAGGACCTCCACAACCGCCTCCATAGAGATACCTTGCAATAGAGGCCTTAAGCAACCAGAGACCATGCTATGTATTCTTCATAGCATGGTCTCTCTAGCTCCCTCTAGTGGCTAGTTCTAGTTGAACATGTGATTCCCCCCCCCCTGCATTTAAAAAATATTTTTAATGCAATACAGTATTTAATTTAATATTTGCAGACCGTGGATAAGTGGATCAGTGGATGCTGATCCCACAGATAAGGGGGTCCTACTGTAAATCATGACATGGTGTAATATGTCATGTGTTGTTGTCCATCTGAGATTGTATTTACCTAACTTTCAGACCTGCTAGGGACCAGATGTTTTTATTATGTTCTGATATGTAAAACCACAGAATTCAAAGAGGGTGTACTTCCTTTTTCACATTGTTGTATAGAAGACATACACAGCGGTTAAAAGATTCACTTCAGATTTCAGGTCAGTGACTATGGAAATGGCCAGTTTTGGCAGAGAGAGTTAGAGATTAAAAGAGAAAGGGGCTCTCAATCTTCAGGGATTCTGGGATTTGAGAATATCAGAATGTGCAGAATATCTAGGAAGCCAAGTTGGATAAACTCTGTTCAAGAAGATGTTGCTCAATAAATTTAAACAATACATAGCAACTGAGGAAGCACCTTTATTCTTTATTCTGAATGTGATGCATTTCAAGCAGAGATCCTTCATGTGATAATATGAGCATTTCACATAGAAAAAGACTATCCATCAGTAAAATCTGAGAGGGTACGCTACCCTATGCCGAATTCTAAATATAAGTCAGGGTCACAGAGTATCCATTAAAATTAACATGATGTGTACTACTTATAACAATACTGATCGCTCATTTTTGTAAAGCATGTAAAATAGCATAACTTTAATGTGTTATACACGTTATTTATGGATTTACTGTTGCTTAGCAACCAGTAAACAGCATGACAGAGAACATGAACCAGAGCAAATAAAGAGTTGCTTTTCTGTGAAATAGAATGACTATTTGTACAATATCAAAGCTAATAATAAACTAGAACTGAGGAAATCTGCCAGTTTTTTTTTTCAAGGATTCCTTTTCTTATAACTCTGTGTTCTTTCCATCACAAATAGGAACAAAGTCAAGCAAATTCTACAAAAAACCAACTGAGACTAAACATTCCCATGTATGCCAAATTCAAGAGGTGCACCTATTTACAGCATGGAGAAGACCATATTATACTTGTCTGCCAAGTATGTGTTAATCATAAGTAACCTCTGAGAAGAAAATCTCTGGCAAATTTAACTACACAGTAGAATTAACACAGATTTAATATCTGATTTAAGAGTTAAAGCTTTGGCCCTGGATGAGCAAATCTGTCAATTTTGCTTCCTTTTACAGTCTTTTTGTTTAAATTCAAATTGTTTATTTTTTCCAAATACGGAGAAAATGGTAAATTCTGGTCAATTCTTTTCAAAGAAGTACTGGGCTGAAATTCTCTCACCCATCTTGATTTATAGATAACTTTGATGTTTACACAAGCAGTTCTTCTGGAATCAACCTACTGTACATGAATTATCTGCTTTGTTAATCTGCACCTTTTCTGGATTTCCTGCACTGCTCTTGCAACAAATCCATACCAGGACTGATGGCTCACAATTCGGCAAACCAGATATGAGTGTTACTGTATCACTTGGAAACAGTGCTAGAAAACATCATATAAACCAAAATTCAGAAAAGTTCCTTTTTTAAAAAAGGTCCCAAAGCACTACAACCATTTTGGCCACTACTATGCAAAAGATAACTCCCCTCACATTTAATCTATACTGTAGGTAGGTGGAAAAGCAGCTGAGAACTCCAACATAGTTGTGTGTGGCCGCAACAGCTGAAACCTCTCAAAGGAAATTGGAAGAAAGTAAAGCTGAAAAGGAAAAAAAAAGGGTGAGGGCCTACTGAAAACAACAGTAACAGGAAGGCAGCTAGAATGTATATCACAGGTCAGGAAAGAGAGTACAAGGTCAAGAGGTCACCAGGATAGCTAATGATCAGTGTAAAGAAAACTATTAGGAAAAAAAGAGAATGACTTCTTTCAGAAACTGGAAATCTTGCCCAAATTATGAGAAAACCAAGGACCAAAACTTGCACAAAGGAAACACAAGCAGACAAGTAAAGTTTTTTTTTTAAAAAAGGATTTTTTTCAGGAAGATCTCACTAGGAACATCGAGATGAGCAGTGTGATGGAGCCAGGGTAGCAAGAACTATGACATTGCCCTCCATCCCCTTCAGACTCTCCTGTTTCCTTTTAGCTCAGCCGCAATCCTCTCACAGCTGGGAGAGAAACAAATGTTTCCAGGAACCATATAGTGTTGTCAGCTATCCTTCTTGTAAGGTAAAGGTTTAAGGGTTCTTTGGTCTTGAACGGGCAATTAAGATACACTAAATTTGCAAAAGATGTGTTCTTCATTCCTTGATATGGACTAATCCAGCTGCCTGAGTTTTGGACTAGTCTTGAAGCAAGACCTAATTGGGTTATTGCCGTGATGAGTACTTGAGCTTCCAGATTAATTACTATGATCAATGATCAAGATCAATAAAGAATAAGTATCTGAATAGATCAGGATCAGGTGAATAGCTAAGGAAGCAGTTGGACCGATGGATGACAATGGGGTTGAAAGAGTATAAGAAGAGAAAAAGATTGCAGGAAAGCTAAAAGAATTATTTAATCTATCTTCCTAGCTGAAGATATAGTAGGGCAAAATGCCTGTACCTCAACTGACATTCTGAGAAAAAAATAAGCAATTCTATGAGTGGTGACAGAAAGTTCTGGGCTTTGAAGAAATAATTTATTTATTTATTTCGCCGCAAAAGAAATAAGCACAAAGAATATGATGAGGTTGTATCCCTCGAAGAGTTCTTTAAGATTCATTTCAGCTGGTAAAAATGTTCATCATCCGACTAAAATATGTAACCCATCCTGAGGACTGAGGATTAGTCAATGCAACACCAGATTATGAAATAAATATGGGGGAAGGAGCTACATAATTATATAGACCTAGTTAGCTGGATGTTGGTTCTAGGTAAATTGGTGTAAAATTTTATTAAACATAAAATTGTCAATGGTACAGAAGACAAAGCCTACTGAAAAATAATCAGCATGATTTTTGTAATGTTAAGCTCTTTCTTAGTGGTTAGAGTTCTTACTGAGTGTCAACAAATACAGATGGGAGCGATCTGGTAGAAACTGTTTATATGGTCTTCTTAACAGTATTTGAGAAAGTCTTCAGCATTTGACAACAATCTTTCATCAAAGACTCCTGAGAAAATGTAGCAGACCAGGGAGAAGAGAAGAGAAGCCAGTCATTTGTTTCTAAATGACTTGGTGTCAGGGGTGAGTGGAAAGTTGCCCAGGTTTGCTGATGACACCAAACTGTTTCAGGTGATCCATGCAAAAACAAATTGTCCAAACCAGCAGAATGTAAATTAAAATGGTTATGATACTCAATGTAAGTAAGTGAAATCTACTGTGGCAAAACAAACCTTGCTTCACATATATATTGACAGGATCTGAGCTACCAGTGACTGACCAAGAAAGGTCAGTCAAGCTCAGTGAAGCCATCCCCATTTATCATCAGTGAGCTATAGCCAATTCTGATCCATAATATGTCCCTCATTGAGGCTCTGGATGGCAGGCCTGATTTGCAGAGAGTCTACTCCAACTCTCAGCAACTACTGACACATAACAGGACACACAACATATACAAAGACACAAAAAAAAGATCATGCTACAAACCTAAACTCTCTCCCCGTATCAACTTAGGCAGTACCATTATGGGTCTCAGCATTGCCACTCAACATTACCAGCACATTGTTCAATGTCTAATCATTAGACTTTGATATACACTTGAATCTAATGGGATGTATGCCATCCTCTGCCAACTGTGCCCCTCTGCATTCTAAATAGAGCAGACAAGACAGCATCTACACAAGAGAATAAATGGACAAAAATCTGGGAACAGAAATGGCAACACACACACACACACACATTCTTATAACACTTCACCTTATAGGACACTGTCACATCTGAAACTATTGTAACAAAACAAAAGGAATTCAGAAGGGAGATTTGAGAGAGAGAGAGAGAGAGAGTTGAAATGATTTATATTCATACATTTATTTTTGCATCTAAAGTGTTAAATAATGACCACTGCTTGCCTGTGCACTACCTTCTTGGTAGCTGCTTCTTGGATGTGGAATGAACTATTTCCCACTATCCACCTGGCCCCAAGGCTGGTGACTATTAAGTCATTAATAACCTGGTTGATTTGGCAGGCCTTTCAAGATATACCAACTGTGAAGACTGCTGAAACCTTTTAGCCTTCAATGTGATCTATGACCGACATTTTAAATGTTTTACAGATTTTATAATGCATTTTAAAATGTACTGTTTATATTATGTCTATTTTCGAATTTTTGCTGTCTTATGGTGTTATGATTATTGTTTCATTTTTGTTTTGTAAACCACCCAGAGTGGCCTTTAGCCAGATGGGCTGAATAGAAATTACATACGTACGTACGTACATACATAGATACATACTACATACATACATACACTGTATGTATCACTAAGCTGGTATTATCTAGTCTTGTACAGAAAAAAAAAATGTTTTCTTTGGAAAAATGATGGCCTCAGCAATCTTTCCTGACAACGAAAGTGTTTGGATCAACACTTCAAAGACAATGTAATCACTGTTCATCAGCTGACAGAAAATCTTCATTAGCTAATTACTCTACCTGTTGCCAGGATGTATATTTAATCAGCAATTTGAAAGTCCATTACCTGTTCAATTGTCACTTTGATAGTTTATTACCTGTATTTGTATCCCATTTTACTTGGACTCTCTAATCGTGTACACGGGGGAGAGTCCAGTTGCATAACTTGGCACCTAGCATAACCTGGATCAGCCGCCAGAAATGTTCCATTTATGCAAATTAAAAGTTTCCTATCCTTATGTTTCAGGTTCTGAGGCTCCTTTGGGCTCCTTTGACCCTGGGGAAGACTTTGCAATCCCTGGGATGAAGTAGGGGAAGCCTTTAAACGTTTTGTTTTAAACTTTTAAAGTTTTAAAGCCATTAAAAGTTTTTTGAAAAAGTTTTAAAGCCTTTAAAAGTTTTTTTTTTAAAGTCACCACTGTATCACTGCCACCAGGTTTGGGATTCAGTAGCTTTCTTCTTCTTTTTTAACTTTTAAAAGTTCCTTTCCCCATCCCAAAATTCCCCCAGTTTTCCCCAGGGAAAAAGGGAGCTGAAGGGAGCCTTGGAACCTGAAACAGGGAAAGGGGGGAGAGGAAACTTTTAATTTATGTAAATTAATTGATGTAAATTAAATGTTTCTGGTCCCTAATCCAGGTTATGCCAGATGCAAAGTTACACAGTAGAATTTTGACTACAGTGTCTGTGAACTGGTAACTTAAATATTGAGCAAAATCTTGTTGGTGTAATTACACTGACATAAACCAGATTCAGGCCCCAGAAATAATTAACTGAAATCTTCCTATTCTCCCATTTCATGTTTCAACGCTCCCTAGGGCTCCTTGTTCCTCTGGGAAAGCCTTTGGAAGCTTCAGGATGAGTCAGAAGACTCAATAGTAGGAATGCACTGCCACAAAGTGTACTGATGTTTACCAACTTGGATGTTTCTAAAGGGGAGTGCGCTAATCCATGGAGGGTGAGGATTTCAGTAGCTGCCAGTCATGATGGATATGTACTCCTTCTAGTTGTAGTGTGAGCCTTTACATCCGCTAACTCTTCCTATGCTCTGATGCATGAAAGGGATAGTGTTGCTACACTGTAGTTGTCCATTATACATGCAGAAAGTCCAGATGTGACTGAACCGAAGCAAATATTTCACAATCCCTAAAGTAAGAGGAGACATTTTATTGCCAGTCTGTAATTATCAATGTATTTGAAAAGGCCCCTGGACTTTTAAATGATTAGTGCAAACTAATTAGGAAATAACGTAGGTAGGAAAGCAGCATACATGATGAGACGCATTTAAAGCCAGGTACTGGAACTTTCTGGGTTGAATACTTATAAAAGTTTGCACCCGGGTAAGTTCTTGCAAAAAGCACACCACCCTCAAGCCTCTGAAGATCCATGGGATAATCTATGATGTATTTTAGAAGGAGAAGAAGGTACCTACAAAAATTGTGCATCAACTGCTATGTTGGTTTTAAATGAAAACCACACACACAATGCAAATGCTTTGCTGCTAAAAGAATAGTGCCAAATCAATAGACTAATGGGTGAGTGTAGCAGATGAAAAACAGCAACTGTATTGTGCCCTAAGACTAGAGTTTATTGTCTTAAGTGTGATTTCCTGTTCATTTTAATGCAATCGAAAGCTGGAAAGCAAAAGTATATAAACAATATAAAGAATGATGACACTGGAAGCTAATTGCTAGAGGATGGCAAATTTAAGCCATAAAGGCGTGGAAGGAACGAACGCTTGATGTGAAATTAAAAGGCTAGGAATTTTTTTTTTAAACCAAACACTTTCCATTACTGCTTCGTTCTATATTAATGCACTAAAATATAGTATGTTACAAAACTAGTATTTATACAGTAGTAATTCCATAGAAGTAATATTTTTATAGGATTAGACTGCCATTGTCTTGTTATCCAAGGGGGGGGGGGGAACCAAACAAAGCACAAAATTATATCTTCATGTCTCCAATCCTCTGCTGCTCCTTTTCTTCTGCTTTTTCTTTCATCAATATCCAATTATTATTTGCTGCAGTAAATAATTTATATAGTATGAATGAACTGAAATCTGTCATTCAATTTCATGTTCTTCTTTATGCAACTTCAGGCGCAATATACAGTTCAGTTTATTTCGTCTTCTAAGTATTAAAAGGTGCCAGATAAAATTTCCAAAACATGAGAAGAAAGGTTACTGTTTGTCACAGAAACATCAGACGTTTTCTGTCCAAACTGATTAAGACAGTGCTTTCCGGAACCTTCTACTAATTAAGGGAAATCAATTCATGCACATTTCAAATGAGGCAGAAAACAGCAGAGGTTATTCCAAGAACTGTGGTTTTGAATGCTTTAAAGTACAAAAGAGAGCATGGCCAAGAGTAATCTTTGAAAGACAATTGTCTTCCTGCTATTTCTTGTAAAACTTTACAGATTTATGTCATTATGAATTTCTTATATCTATAGAAACAGAAGTACTTTTATGTATAACAACAACCTCTGATTTTAGCTTTACATTTTCTTTTAAAAGTTAAGAGTCTGGTCCTACTGTCAATAAGAACCGCTGTTGAATCGGGTTTTGCTTTTTAAAAAATTGGTTTAAAATAAGGTGGCTCCATGATGTAAATGGAAGTATGTTTTTTGTTTGTTTGTTTGTTTGTTTGCCTGGGAAGCTTTTTTTTTTTTTTTTTTTTTTGGTTGGAAAGCAAGGTAAAACATTTTTCTACCAGACGGGTCATTTATTTTAAATCACTTGTGAAACCGTTTTTTAAAATCATTTCAGCATATGTAAACCCCTCTATTAGTATAAATTGTGGAGGAGGTGGCAGCAAGAAGAGCCACAGCCGGCAGAAGGAAAGGGATGGAAGCCTGAGAGGAAGATAGGATGTGACCATTCTCTCTCCCCCTCTCTCTCCCCCATTTCTCTCTCTCTCTCTCTCTCTCTCTCTCTCTCTCTCTCTCACACACACACACACACACACACACACACACACACACACACACACACACACACACCCCTCCTGCTTCAGGAGCTGGGGGAAGGAAGGAGGGACACACTGACAGCAGGTGGAGGGAGCCTGAGAGAAAGGAGAGGACGCAGCCACCCCTCCTCTCTCTCTCTCTCTCTCTCTCCTCATCTCTCTCACACACAAGCACACAAACACCCTTTCACCTCTCTTTTCCACTGTGGAGAAGAATCACAAGCCAGTTCCTTGCTCTAAAAACCCAAAGGAAACACAAACAGCAATACAAAACCACATGGCACCCGCATGCCTTTAAATCACTGTAAAGAATACTGCGGCATATCCTGTGGTATTCCATTAATGTAAACCCACTCTCAGTCAATCAATAGTCACTCGTTGTTAAGCTCTTAGTTTAGAAAATGAAAGATTACAAATAGTAAGGTTACCTGAAATCTCTTACTTGATGAAGTAATGAGGGGGTGACAATGTTCCTTTTGAAAGTAGTGTAGCAACTAATAGGATCATAATAACAAGTATTATGATGATGGTTATGCTCTAATTAGTCTTGCTTGGTCATTACCTCTACTCATTGTCTTTGAGTGGCCAAAATTGGGCGACATTTGAAGAGTTTCTCTGACCCAAAACAGGTTTTTCTGTTCCCTTTCGGTTTTTTAGATAGATTTTCTTTTTAAAAAAGGAACTAGGAAGCATCAAAGTAATGTGTAATTTAACAAGACACTTAAGAAGCTACTTAAAAAAAAACCCTGTAATGAGCAAATGCAACACTTCCATTTAGAAATAATTTCCTTCTAAGCTCTCATTAATAGGTTGAGGTTTCCACATTACATGCCACTCATCATAGCCTATTTTCCCTCTTTGATTTCCCCAAGTCTTCTCCTTTCTTCAAACTTACATTTACTTAGATTGTGAGGATCTCTCCCTCTCCCTCCCTCCCTCCTTCTCACACACACATACTGTAGGGCCTTTTGTTCCTTGGAGAAAGGGTGAGACCAAAAAAATAAAAAATAATTCCATGACTAATAATTGCACTTCCACAAACCAAGATTTTTCAAATGTTTTTCAGCTGTTTTCAAACACAGGAGGAGGCAGGTTATCCAAAAAGAGAGGTTCCATACAATAGTGTCTCCATACAATATATTTGTATAAAATATTTTGTCTAAGGCTTTTGTGAATACATCACTAATTATTCTTCTGAGGATATATGCATATGAATTAAAGAACCCTAGAGTAAGTGATTCATAGGAATACTGTATAATATAGCCGTATATACTGTGCAACATTGGAATCCTGGAAAAGTTTGGAGCAGTCATTACACACATCTAATACACCAGCATTAGATGTGGGCAAACTCTTAGCTTGGCTTAGAATTGGCTCAACATTGCGAGCATCATTGGACAATACTAATATGAATAAAATCCTCCTTCCCCAGTTTGGAGTTTTAAAATGATGGCAGTACTATATCACATTTCCTTCAGATTTCACTTCTTTTGTTTGAATATTAATCAGAGCTCTCCAAGGAATTTTTCATATTTACATCAACCGTGGCCTAGCTTAGAGAATATTTATCTTTTTCCAAAAAAGGGGCCTAAACCCAAGTGTTATTTCCTATTACAGTAGATTCTCCAAATGAATGGGTTTGGTTAGGGGCCCACTAATTAGGGTCTCACAACACTAACATAAGTCCCATGATTCCATAGCTCTGCTCTAGCTGGGTCAACCAACTGGATTTAGTCCAAGGTTTTCATTAAGGTATTACTCTGTTTCTTTCACTGAATTTTATAGAGGGTTTTCATGATATCCTCCTTCATTTTCTTACAATTTTCCCCATGTTCCCCCCAACTTAATTTGGAAAATTTGTTGAGGAGAAAAGACAGAAAAGACAGTTATGAAGTGCCTTCTAACTGCTATCATGATAACAGTCTCATCTCAACATGCCCTTTGATGCTTGGGGAGAAAAGTGCTGAACATTTGTTCACAGCTTATGCAAATGTTTCTCATCACATGCATTCTCTGTTAACTCTCACACTCTGTTTTCTAAACCTATTCAGTTTGAGAGTCGCAACCCTCCTTCCAAAAACCTCAGCCTTAAAATTAAAAGTACATAATGCAGAGCTTTGTTGTTGCTGCTGTTGGTATTTGGCATTCTGAATTGCAGAGTAATTTTGACTTCGTACACATGCAAGTATTATGGTTTGTACAAGTTCATATTCGGAAACGGGAACTGTGATGTGTCAGCAATCATTAACATCTTGCAGTGCAGCAGGGTTGGGTAACATGGGGCCAAGGGCTGCCCAGGGCCATTTTTCCAGCCTCCTCCCCACTCCCATATACCCCCACATTTATAAAACATTTTGAGAGAAAAAAACATTTCACTGCTGTGCCTGTTAGGGGGCATAAGGGGGGAAATTTTGTGATGTTTTCAGGGCCACCCCATATCTCTGCCCACCTTTAAAAGAATTGCCGTATATTAGATGCAGGGAAACGTCTTCAGTTTTTTAAAAAATTAGGAAGAACCCACTAAAGCTACTTTACATAACCACAGTAGTGCATGTAGAAATGAATAATTAAACTGTGCAAATTTGTTCCTTTGGCCACACCTCTCTATCTGCATCCCCACTCTCTTGGGATTGGGGCTCTGGGACTGGTGGGAAATCTGAAAAATGGCCCTTGAGATCACCAGTCCCTGACCTACAGCTTGCCTGTAGAACATGTGTCCCAGTCAGTTCTGTACAGTGATGTGCCAGAGACTTAAGAAATCTCCACGTTTAGTGCCGCCTGACATGGCAAGTGTGGCTTCTGGGGGTAGTTTTCTTGGTTATAAATTCCATAAACATTCTTAATTCAGCTTGGTGTCTCCCAGTTTCCACCTACCCTACCATAACCAATACAAGCAAAGTCTATTCAGTAGTAAAGCATCTGCTCCATGGCAGAAAAAAAATGGCCTTAGACATTCTCATTTGGCACTGGGATTGTTGCTGGTCACAAAAACACATCATTTTCGCCATGACTTTTGTACTGGCAAGTCCGACAACTATCGGCAAGTAGGGGAGCCTTCACCCAAGAATTGCTTACATCCATTTGCTCGAGTCTAAATTCCCCAGTGAAAGCCACACTCTTCCTCAGGGAACACGAAAAGAACTCTTCTGGAACGCAACAGTTTTTTTTTTCCCATGGACTTAGTTAAATTCTGTAAAAACAGCTCACAAAGGACAGTTCTGAAGATGGAGGCTCAGTGAAAGCAAAACAGATGCTTTTGAGAGACTGCATAGGGGGCATAAACAAGCTCAGCATAAAACTATTATGAGACTGTAAAATGTCAGCCTTCATTCATGTTACATGATCAGAGTGCTCTGTGTCATGCTGTCTCTTACACCTCGTCTAACAGGCTCAGCTTTACTGCACCGTATACAGCAGGAAAATGCCACAGCAGAGTTTTAAAGTGACAAGAGTTTCATTCTTAAGATTTTCTTGTTTAAACCCACGGTAAGTGAATGGCTCTTCTAAATCATGACTGGAAAGTGGATTTTTCAAAGAAGCTTGTCACTCCTGCCAGCAATGAGCTAACTAGCCTGTGAGCAAAATGATGTTTTAAATACGACCAGTGCTTTTGCTCAGTAATCTATCTCTAAAACAGCATGTCACCTATATGCTCCTCTTTGTCCTTCTTTCTTTTATGTATTAGGAAAATCGCTCCAGAAGTATATTGTAAAGCTACTGTAGAAGAAGTACATGTTGAAAGAGAGGTCTAATCCATCTTGCACATTACAACTCACAGCATGAATTGGACACTGGAGCCTTCTATAGGTATACTCCTGTGATTAGAGTGTGCCTGATGTGGTCCTCTATGCTCATGCTTTGGCTTCTCACTATGAGCTGTAATTTTCAAAAGTAGTCTGCTGTTACATAGTATATCCTAACTGTTGGTACTCCAGATTTTCAATTTTTTTTAATATCCTGTTACAATAGCCAAAATGAATCAAATACAATAAATCAAAATTTATTGTTACAAAATCTTTTTATATCCTGTTACAATGTGTGGGGCATTAAAATATATTTAGATACCATATTTAAATCACTTTTGTTGTTTAGTCATTAAGTCGTGTCCGACTCTTCGTGACCCCATGGACCAGAGCACGCCAGGCCTCCTGTCTTCCACTGCCTCCCGGATTTTGTTCAAATTCATGTTGGTAGCTTCGATGACACTGTCCAACCATCTCGTCCTCTGTCGTCCCCTTCTCCTCTTGCCTTCACACTTTCCCAACATCAGGGTCTTTTCCAGGGAGTCTTCTCTTCTCATGAGATTGTCTCTCCCTGCTATTCTTTGAAAGTCTGCATTCAATGTTCTGTAACTTTCCCTATCTCCCTTGCATTTTGTTTCCCTTCTCTTCTCTGCTATTTGTAATGCCTCGTTGGACAGCCACTTTGCTTTCTTGCATTTCCTTTTCTTTGGGATGGTTTTTGTTGCTGCCTCCTGTACAATGTTACAAGCCTCCATCCATAGGTCTTCAGGCACTCTGTCCACCAAATCTAGTTCCTTAAATCTGTTCTTCACTTCCACTGTGTATTCATAAGGGATTTGGTTGAGATTATACCTGACTAGCCCAGTGGTTTTTCCTACTTTCTTCAGTTTAAGCTTGAGTTTTGCTATAAGAAGCTGATGATCAGAGCCACCATCAGCTCCAGGTCTTGTTTTTGCTGACTGTATAGAGCTTCTCCATCTTTGGCTGCAGAGAACATAATCAATCTGATTTCGGTATTGCCCATCTGGTGATGTCCATGTGTAGAGTCATCTCTTGTGTTGTTGGAAAAGAGTGTTTGTGATGACCAGCTTGTTCTCTTGACAAAACTCTATTAGCCTTTGCCCTGCTTCGTTTTGAACTCCAAGGCCAAACTTACCTGTTGTTTCTTTTATCTCTTGACTCCCTAATTTAGCATTCCAGTCCCCTATAATGACAAGAACATCTTTCTTTGGTGTCAGTTCTAGAAGGTGTTGTAAGTCTTCATAGAATTGGTCAATTTCAGCCTCTTCAGCATCTGTGGTTGGTGCATAAACTTGGATTACTGCGATGTTGAAAGGTCTGCCTTGGATTCGTATTGAAATCATTCTATCATTTTTGTGATTGTATCCCAGTACAGCTTTTCCCACTCTTTTGTTGACTATGAGGGCTACTCCATTTCTTCTATGGGATTCTTGCCCACAATAGTAGATATGATAATCCTCTGAACTGAATTCGCCCATTCCCGTCCATTTTAGTTCACTGACGCCCAGGATGTCAATGTTTATTCTTGCCATCTCCTGTTTGACCACATCCAGCTTACCAAGGTTCATAGATCTTACATTCCAGGTTCCTATGCAGTATTCTTCTTTGCAGCATCGGACTTTCCTTTCACTTCCAGGCGTGTCCGCAGCTGAGCGTCCTTTCGGCTATGGCCCAACCACTTCATTAGCTCTGGAGCTACTTGTACTTGTCCTCTGCTCTTCCTCAGTAGCATGTTGGACGTCTTCCGACCTGAGGGGCTCATCTTCCAGCGTCATATCTTTTAGCCTTTTGTTTCTGTTCATGGAGTTTTCTTGGCAAAGATACTGGAGTGGCTTGCCAGTTCCTGCTCCAGGTGGATCACGTTTAGTCAGAACTCTCCACTATGACCTGTCCGTCTTGGGTGTCCCTGCATGGCATAGCCCATAGCTTCTCTGAATCACTCAAGCCCCTTCACCACGGCAAGGCAGCAATCCATGAAGGGGATTTAAATCACTACAGTATATTCAAATTTTGTCTGTTTCTTATAGGTAGAACCCACTGCTTCAACGTTCTGTTCATCAAATTTGTCTTCTGTTAATCACATTACTTTTAGTAGAATTATAGTATTTTCATTTTGTTCCATCTTCTCCTTAATTGGTGTCTTTAGTAAATGTGCCAACCCAAGACAGCAAGGAGTGATGAATCAGATGCACAGATATGCTAGTATATTTACTTCTATAGTTCAGAAAAGGAATCATAAATTTGGATAACAGCATGGTCAGATTTTTTTTTTACATATTATTATTCCTGTTCCCATATATTCAGTCCATTGAAGATCCTGATTCAAAATGTAATGCTCAGTTCATGTCTACTTAATCATTAAACTAATGAATACCTCAGTGCTTTCGGTATCTGGCTGGAGAGCCAGAGGTTGGGGAGTGCAATTCTCCATTGTACCTCCTTGATAGGGGCTGGACTTGATGGTCCATGTTCCAGTTCTGCAGTTCTAAGAATATTTCTGCCTTCTTGTGCCTACCTTGGCTCAAATCATTTTCCATTTTGTTTTTTCTAGAGAAGGAAAACTGTGCTGAGCCTTGGTGACCGGAGCAAATCAAGGCGAACTTTACACTGAAAATTCCTCTAATGGCACATTTGTAGCTGCTAGCACTGGACTTACAGAGACTGTAAAATGCCAACCTGCCTCTATGCCTAATATAACCAAACTTCTTTGTGGACCTACTGATTGGTTGTTTGGGGCCCTTGGAATTAAAGGATGCCTGACATGAAACATTGCAAACTTCAAATCAAAATCAAAGGGGAAAACCTATCTTCCATACCCTGGGACAGCAGTTTTCATTTTAATTAATCAAGCTTTGTGAAAAAGATTTCCTTTTGCACAGCTGGGAAGCACCCTTCTCAAGCCAAACTTTTGTATCTCAAGGCTAAAGTTTATATTGCCGTGGGACACCAGAGTTTCCCCAAATTCCATTTTCCTCTTAAGTGCTCCTTCTTCCCTTTCTAAATCTTCACAAACTATGTGGTCCAGCCCTGTTAATTTCCTTAATGTCTGCTAGTTTTTCTGGCAGACCTGAGGCAGGCCTATTTTTAGCATTTCCTGACTGATGCTGGCTTGTACCTCTTGAATGCTAATCTCTTTCCAGTTTGCAGAGAGATGAGGCAGGACAGGTAATAATCCACTTCTTTTCTCCCTTTAAAACTCTTCTTTTCCAACCCTCACTTCCTCCTTTAAAACCAACAGTTGTACCATGCAATACCATTGCTCACCTAATTGCACCACTTTCCCTTGTATCTCTTTCTCTCTGAGAAGGGTCATAATTAACCGTCTAAGTGCTATTTATGATATTCATTAATCTCTAATTTTCTAGGAATGATGTGATTTGCCTCTGTTGTTTCTTATGCACCTTATGACAGCTCTCTGTTACCCAAGCTAAATGTTAGGCATGCATGGTTCTCACACCTTCTGTGTTATTGTACGAGTAAGATTCAGTTCTACTGCAGTGCTATCTGCCTGTTCTCAGGCAGAATAGGCACAAGGGGGGCTTGGAACTTTGCTTCTTTCAGTATAACATGTCAGCTAGATGTCCACAGCAGTTCTGTTCCAGAAGGGTTTATTTTAATCTGCAGACATATTCGGTGGCATGTATCCTCAAAAAGCATGATTAACTGTGTGGAGATGTCAGATCATTTTGAGATGAATGATGTTCATTCTCTCTTGCTAAATCTCCCAAAGTGAGTGTGCTTTCCATAGGCATTAAATGGAAAAACTGACTGCTCTCGTAGGCCTGCGTAATGTTTGTTGTACCTTTCTTAACAGATGTTTTTGAAGTGATTAGGCACCCAGTTCTTGCCTTTTGTCTAAAATTAAAAGAGGCTGAAAAGAGAGCAGGCTTTCTACCTGGCCACTTCATCAATTTTTAAGCCTCAGAGCTGCCTGAAATGCTGTTTTTCATCAGCATTCCATGCAGAATGTAGATGTTCGCATCATACCTTCATGGAAGGAGGTTCCCATAATCACACAGGAAGACAAATGTGGTCCCTCAGATTGTTTGAAATGTAAACCTCACAATTCCTTCCCATGGGCTGTGCTAGTGAGGGAAACCATATACAGAAAACATCTTGGAGGCCACAGTTGTTCTTAAGCCAGATATCTGTACTGTACCTGGGGGTTTTCAAGTTACTTTAACCATTTCCAGCCATAACTTCAACACATAGGACACATCTACACATACTTCTACGTATGTGCAAACATTGGCTTGGATCTGGTTTCAGATGATGCACAAATGGAAACCAATAGAATTTTCCTGACCCTTTCTCCCATGTTCAGCTTCAGCCAGATTTTCTCCAGCCCGCCCCTTCCACTCAAACTCCCTGTGACACCTCCCTGGACTTTTGGGGGCATCTCTAATTCCCCAAGAGAATCTTTTAAGAAAGCACCAAGGAGAACAGTGGAGAAGAAGCAGGTGGGGCTAGTAGTTATAACATGTGTCATTCCAATATCTACAGCCAGGAATGGCAAAGTATGGGGAGCATATAAAGCAATAATTGAACGAGTCAAAAGGGTCACCTAGCTGTTGCCGTTATTGCTCCTTATGATTTTTTTCCCAAACACTTACAAAGAAAGAGACGATCCACAAGGAACAAATGAAAACGATTCCCATTGTTTAAGTTCACCGTTGGCATTTAAAATCTAAACGATTCATACAGAATGGATAATTCTCTAGCAGCTAAAACATGAGGCCATTTATATGTAAGCAGTTGCATCTGAAGCAATGTTTTGTAATGGGCTATAAAAATGCATTCTTGTATTTTATTTCAGATTTGTCTGTGTATTAAAATGGATTTTGTGGCCATTCTACTCCCACTAAATGACTTGTTTTAAACAAGGGTGGAAATATATCTGCCTCTTCAGCAAAAACATTTTTAAAAAAAATGCTGTAGATTTTTTTACTTCTTGCACTGCAAACATGAAAATAAACACTAAACTACAGGGGAGTGGGGTGTGTGTGTGTGGAATCTGCAACACCCATCTCCAGAAGGCAAATTCATCACTGCTCAGTCTTTAGAAATCTCGGTAATTACAAATCAATTTTTAATCATCCTGGCACTCAAAGTTGTGTTAATGCTTTCATCCAATTAAAAAAAAGGAGAAATCCTTCAGTTACTTTTGATTTTAACAAGTTCATTCAGTAACTGCTCTTAACAGCTGGTCCTGTATTTCAACCATTTCTTTGAATAGAGAAACTCCAGCTAAATCACCTAGCTTCTGATTTGCACTCCAAAGGGAAGCCATTCTTCTTCCTTTCAAAATGAGTAAAATACAATTTTGTCCTTTACATCTCTCTATATGAAATAATCAGCAATAACAAAATCTTACAGAATAGCAAAGTCACCACACACATTATGGATGCCTCTTTTGGTAGTGAATTAGCTCTCATGTCTACCTGCCTGCCTGCCTACCCAGGGTTGCCAAACGTAAAGGGAGAGAAGGCCGGCAAGAGAAGAAGCCAGTTCCAACTTTTTTCTCACCTCTACATGATTTTGTCTCTCATTCCATTCTGCTCCCTTCCCTTCCCTTTCTGCATTGAACTGTAATTTTCCTTTAAACACGTTTAAATATCCCTGTTTTTGTTTTTTAAACAAGACCTTTACAAATATGTATTTAAATGATGTTTGGTTCCCAAAAGGCCAACTGAAATGCATATGTAATTTTGATTTATTTAAACTGCCAAAGGGTAGGAATAAACTGCTATATAGTGAAGGTCCATCCATCTGATATGTGTGGATCAGGACTTTTCATCTAAGAATGTGTTAAAAAAATACTGAATATATTTGAAAGGGAGAGAGAGAGAGAGAGAGAGAGAGAGAGAGCAAGAGTTACTTCACCATGCCTTACAAAGAAGCTTATGTGCTCCCTTGGGGACTACTGTTTGATCACCATGGGGAGAGTGGTAGAACAGAGAGATCTTGGTGTAATTCATCCAGACTAACATGGCTACCTCTTCTAAAACGTCGTCCATCCATGAATCCACAGTCCACTGACTAAGAAGGCAAGTATCAAGTCGTTAATTAGCAGCAATCTGCCATAGTGATTTATGCCATTACACTTATGCTAGTGTAAATCTACAATAGGATTCTGGCCCTTGTTTTTTCCACTAAGTCCATTTCACCTGATACGTACAAATACTATGGCCTCAATTTAGTCATTTTAGCTCTCAGTGAAAATTCAGGTTTGATTTAATCTCGAACCCAAGTATATTTGTCTTTCTAACAGTCTATGATATCCATCTCCAACACCATATTTTCAATTATTTCATTTTCTTTCTGTCAGCTTTTCTCATTGTTCTTGCTTTCACATCTGCACATAATAAATTGGAATACCACAGAATGAAATATCTTGGCTTTACTCTGCAGCCATGTATTATTTTGGAGCACTCTATAGCTTTTCATGACCTGCAACGTCAAAGGCTTTCCCAAAACTGATAAAGAATAGTGTGATTCTATCCTAAAATATTTTGGTATATTTTAGTTGCTAATGTATTTTGGCAATATGACCTCTAGTGCCTGTCGAGAGTGAATATCTGACATTTCATGCCTGGTATATGATAAACATCTTTATTGCAAAATCTTAAAAATCACTTTATTTGCATGGCAAATTAGAACAAGGCCCTGTAGTTATTGCAGTCTTCAGCATCTCTCTTTATATGATTAGAAGGTATACTGAATGCTTCCAGTATGTACGCCTTTGTTTTGCTTTCCATATTTCCATTGAAGAGCTTCTCCAAATTCTGTCTCCTATTCTAGAGTCTATTTGATTTCTATATTCATCATCTGGTTCTGTCAACATGTACAATCGTATGTTTAGTTGCTTGAAATGAGTGCTAGCAATAAACATAATTCTATGAGTCACTTTTATGAAGGAACTCAGAGAAAAGGCCCAGTTAACACCAAAAAGGGTAATTTACACTATCTTGGTCACATCACATTTGGTATCAGAGGAAGAACTAGACTAAATTGACCATAAACCAGAAGAGCTGTGGATTTAACCTAAAGCAATAATGGACAGGCAGTAAGAAAACAAATGAGCATACACAACCTGGAATACATTTATAGATGTTTAATCTTTCTAAAAGAGTAGTAGCTTTATATAGGAATTGCTTTAGTAATTGACACACACTGGCCACACAAAACTGCTGCAGGTTATCAATAAATAAGATAACAAAGTGGGGACCAGTTACTGGCTTAAAGCACCTTGCTTTAGAATACTCTTCATCTTTGAGCAATAAGTTGCCTGGCCACATCAGAAGTTGCCTTTTGAAAAAAAAAACTGGCTTAAATTCAGAGGCTTTGCTCTCACCATCAAGAATCTCCTACCTAGGGAAAACACCTCTGGACAGAAGGCGTCAAGTGACTTTATTGATTCTACACACCTCTTACAACCTTTTCCCATTCTCTGAAACTCTAAAGTGCAACTTCCACTTTCTGAAACACTGTTGGTATGGTGACAGCAGGGACTCTAGAGTAGTTTTGAGGGTGAGGCTAGGAATGTCTATGGAGGAATGAGTCAGGAGAAGTCATGTCCTCCCTCTAATGTAGGTACCTGGGACATGTGGCACCGTCTCCTACCCTTAAACCTTTAAAAACAAACAAACAAACAAAACACAAAGCTGTGAGCCACCACTAGGGATGTACCTTTTTTTTTAATTTTTAGACTACAGCTCCAGCAACCCTTCAAGAATTCCCAAGGAATTCCAACCCAGAGACCCACATCTACAGACACCTATTTTTTGCTCACTTGCAGAAGGACCGAACACCAAGGCTGCAGGGCCTAGCCCCAGCCTTCCTTCCTGTAGTTAATATACAAAAAAAGAGTAAAGTGCTCACTGCCTCCTGGGAGTGGTAGTGTTGATATCTTTTAGGCTGTACATAGAGCTCCTCCAGAAGGACTACCACTCCCAGGAAAGACCGCAGCAGCTTGGCTTTATGAAACACTTTCTGAAACACTGTTGGTATGGTGACAGCAGGGACTCTAGAGAAGTTTTATATATTAAAGACAGAAAGAAAGTTGGAGCTAGTCCATGCAGACTTGGAGTTAGGCCCTTCTCCAGGTGACCAAATGTAGCAGTCTGTAGGTGTGGTTCTGTGGGCTGAAAGTCCCAGAATTCTGCCTGGGAAATTCTTGGTGAATTTTGGGAGTTGGAGTCCAACACCTTCTCCCAAACACCTTCCAAAAAAAAAAAAAAAAAAAAAAAGGGGGGGGAGAGGTGAATAGGAATGCTAACGTTCACCAGTAGATTCATATATAAATATTGACACCTCTAAGTTCCTACTCTCCCTCACCCTCTTCCACCAACATTATTCTCTTAGATGAAACAAAAATAGCTTTGTGTTCCACAAGCAGAACCAAGATTCCACAGGCTTAGAGGACGCTACTTTTGAGAGATCAAAGATAAAGCAAATTGACCTAAAATTTAGCTGGATACAGTGGCCATTGTTCTGATCATGCAGACGATGCAGGGGCATTCAGGAGAACATGCTTACAAGCCCTGCAGAAGATCTTGGCTGTGAGCAGGTAAAAGCTTGCCTGATTTCCAAAAGGGATGTACATGAGGTGGACTTGTGTCTGGTCCCACATCATTACTACATTTCAAGCACTGTCCCTGAGTAGGGCTTGAGAATGGCCCACAGTTGAGTGAAGACTTGAGTGAAGATGTTGAGTGAAGATTTGAACCCAGGTCTCCCAAATCGTAGTCCAGTATTTCAACTTTTTTTTTTTGGATCATTTATTTATTTATTTATTTTATTTTATTTAACTTATATGCCGCCCACACTACCCAAAGGTCTCTGGGTGGCTTACAACAGTTAAAATACAATAAAAAGACAAAACAATCATAGGACAGTAGATACATTTTGACAGATAGAAAAGTGTTTTTCTTCTGGACAAACAATGGAGTTGTAAATGTATATGTTCATTTGGAATATCTCTAGATCCTTGGTCTGCAAACAAAGAATCTTAAGGAATGAACCAAGCTAACATGAAGTTCTTACAGCAGTGCATGCAGTAACAGAATGTATTTTGTGCATATTATCCTCAGTTTAGAAAAGCAGTAGTTATATGTGAAAGGGAATAATCTAGTTTGTATATGTCACAGAGGGAAAACAATTGACCTTGTTTAAGCTTTTAAAATAACACCATTATAGATTGTTGTTGTTCTTGTTTAGTCATTAAGTCATGTCCGACTCTTCGTGACCCCATGGACCAGAGCACACCAGGCCCTCCTGTCTTCCACTCCCTCCCGGAGTTTCGTCAAATTCATGTTGGTCGCTTCGATGACACTGTCCAACCATCTTGTCCTCTGTCGTCCCCTTCTCCTCTTGCCTTCACACTTTCCCAACATCAGAGTCTTTTCCAGGGAGTCTTCTCTTCTCATGAGATGGCCAAAGTATTGGAGCCTCAGCTTCAGGATTTGTCCTTCCAGTGAGCACACAGGGTTGATTTCCTTCAGAATGGATAGGTTTGTTCTCCTTGCAGTCCAGGGGACTCTCAAGAGTCTCCTCCAGCACCACAATTCAAAAGCATCAATTCTTCGGCGGTCAGCCTTCTTTATGGTCCAGCTCTCACTTCCATACATCGCTACTGGAAAAACCATAGCTTTGACTATGCGGACCTTTGTCGGCAAGGTGATGTCTCTGCTTTTTAAGATGCTGTCTAGGTTTGTCATCTCTTTCCTCCCAAGAAGCAGGCGTCTTTTAATTTCGTGGCTGCTGTCACCATCTGCAGTGATCATGGAGCCCAAGAAAGTCAAGTCTGTCACTGCCTCCATATCTTCCCCTTCTATTTGCCAGGAGGCTATGGGACCAGTGGCCATGATCTTAGTTTTTTTGATGTTGAGCTTCAGACCATTTTTTGCGCTCTCCTCTTTCACCCTCATTAAGAGGTTCTTTAATTCCTCCTCACTTTCTGCCATCAGAGTGGTATCATCTGCATATCTGAGGTTGTTGATATTTCTTCCGGCAATCTTAATTCCAGCTTGGGATTCATCCAGTCCTGCCTTTCGCATGATGTATTCTGCATATAAGTTAAATAAGCAGGGAGACAATATACAGCCTTGTCATACTCCTTTCCCAATTTTGAACCAATCAGTTGTTCCATATCCAGTTCTAACTGTTGCTTCCTGTCCCAAATATAGATTTCTCAGGAGATAGATAAGGTGATCAGGCACTCCCATTTCTTTAACAACCTGCCATAGTTTGTTGTGGTCCACACAGTCAAAGGCTTTTGCGTAGTCAATGAAGCAGAAGTAGATGTTTTTCTGGAACTCTCTGGCTTTCTCCATAATCCAGCGCATGTTAGCAATTTGGTCTCTAGTTCCTCTGCCCCTTCGAAATCCAGCTTGTACTTCTGGGAGTTCTCCGTCCACATACTGCTGAAGCCTACCTTGGAGGATTTTGAGCATAACCTTGCTAGCGTGTGAAATGAGTGCAATTGTACGGTAGTTGGAGCATTCTTTGGCACTGCCCTTCTTTGGGATTGGGATGTAGACTGATCTTTTCCAATCCTCTGGCCATTGCTGAGTTTTCCAAACTTGCTGGCATATTGAACGTAGCACCTTAACAGCGTCATCTTTTAAGATTTTAAATAGTTCGACTGGAATGCCATCACCTCCACTGGCCTTGTTGTTAGCCATGCTTTCTAAGGCCCACTTGACTTCACTCTCCAGGATGTCTGGCTCAAGGTCACCAACCACACTATCTGGGTTGTCCGGGAAATCCAGATCTTTCTGGTATAATTCCTCTGTGTATTCTTGCCACCTCTTCTTGATGTCTTCTGCTTCTGTTAGGTCCCTACCATTTTTGTCCTTTATCATGTCCATCTTTCCACAAAATGTTCCTTTAATATCTCCAATTTTCTTGAACAGATCTCTGGTTTTCCCCTTTCTATTATTTTCCTCTATTTCTTTGCACTGTTCATTTAAGAAGGCCCTCTTGTCTCTCCTTGCTATTCTTTGGAAGTCTGCATTCCATTTTCTGTAACTTTCCCTATCTCCCTTGCATTTTGTTTCCCTTCTCTTCTCTGCTATTTGTAAGGCCTCGTTGGACAGCCACTTTGCTTTCTTGCATTTCCTTTTCTTTGGGATGGTTTTTGTTGCTGCCTCCTGTACAATGTTACGAGCCTCCATCCATAGTTCTTCAGGCACTCTGTCCACCAAATCTAGTTCCTTAAATCTGTTCTTCACTTCCACTGTGTATTCATAAGGGATTTGGTTTAGATTATACCTGACTAGCCCAGTGGTGTTTCCTACTTTCTTCAGTTTAAGCTTGAGTTTTGCTATAAGAAGCTGATAATCAGAGCCACCATCAGCTCCAGGTCTTGTTTTTGCTGACTGTATAGAGCTTCTCCATCTTTGGCTGCAGAGAACATAATCAATCTGATTTCGGTATTGCCCATCTGGTGATGTCCATGTGTAGAGACGCCTCTTGTGTTGTTGGAAAGGAGTGTTTGTGATGACCAGCTTGTTCTCTTGACAAAACTCTATTAGCCCTTGCCCTGCTTTGCTTTGAACTCCAAGACCAAACTTACCTGTTGCTCCTTTTATCTCTTGACTCCCTACTTTAGCATTCCAGTCCCCTATAATGACAAGAACATCTTTCTTTGGTGTCAGTTCTAGAAGGTGTTGTAAGTCTTCATAGAATTGGTCAATTTCAGCCTCTTCAGCATCGGTGGTTGGTGCATAAACTTGGATTACTGTGATGTTGAAAGGTCTGCCTTGGATTCGTATTGAAATAATTCTATCATTTTTGAGATTGTATCCCAGTACGGCTTTTCCCACTCTTTTGTTGACTATGAGGGCTACTCCATTCCTTCTACGGGATTCTTGCCCACAATAGTAGATACGATAATTGTCTGAATTGAATTCGCCCATTCCCGTCCATTTTAGTTCACTGACGCCCAGGATGTCAATGTATATTCTTGCCATCTCCTGTTTGACCACATCCAGCTTACCAAGGTTCATAGATCTTACATTCCAGGTTCCTATGCAGTATTTTTCTTTGCAGCATCGGACTTTCCTTTCACTTCCAGTATAGATACTGCGGCCATTTTGAAATAGAAACTTGAAATCATAAGGGCAAAAATGGGATTGATTCTCTCCAATGTTTTACTGCCTTTTAGAGAGACACGACACCTAAAAGATGCCAGTTGCAACCTGCCGTGCACATATACACAAGCATTTGGCCAGTTTAAAGGGGCTATTGAGATGTTTTATAGTTTTTTCCTCTGGGCCTGAAAGAACTATCATGACTAGCACATAAAAAATTATGGAAACTCATCTTTGCACTTTTCAACTCCTTGTTACGATTTTTGTTACCTTTCTCTTGCTATGGATAAAAAGGTACTGTTGTTTTGTAGTGCACTTAAAATGAATGTCACACCATACTATATTAATGGCTCTAAAACAAAAATAAAATATAGTGCTATTACTATAGGGGTTTTGATTTATTCTTCCTTAGGATGAGATAAGATTTACTTATTACCAACAGCCATTGATTCCATGCCCCAGTACCATTAAAAATGCCATAAATATTAAACATATTTTCTGAAAATGTTTTGTGGAAAGGGTGATGCTTTGGTATATACTACTGATGGTAATGAAGATATGGACTATATAGCTAGACTATGCCTGCATCGCTTCTTGTGACCTGCTACGTACAACCCCAGCCTTTGCAATCCTGAGAAGCCAGCAAAAGCAGAGAGGTCTGCTGTACGTTGCTGATGGGATGTTTTATAGTTGATAGGTCAGAAATTTGGCAAGCCAAAACAAAGTACACTCAGTCAATTGTTTATGTAGCATTTACATAGTCTATAAGGTTAGATGCATAAACCTGGGTATACTGTGCCCTCTAGCTGGATGGGGAGGGAAGAACAATTCTCTCCCTGGAATGGTACAGTATGATGAAAAGTTGCATCAGAACAAGTCAGGGTTGTCTATGTAGATCTCTGTTAAATGTGCTTGGACTGAACGGTGATGTCCTCCAAGTGATGCCAAGGACTTGACCTGGAATGGTCTACATGCAAAGGATGGGCTGGACCATTAGGAGTAGGCAAATAAGTTTATTTCTGTCTCACATAAGAGGGGCCTTTTAAATGTCGATATCATACTGAAACTGCATTAATTGCCTAGAGTAATTTTTAAAAATCCACAGTAGAATTAGCACTTAAATATGGCTTCAAATACTTATTTTCAGACAGGCCACCCAACCTCTCACCTTTGACTGTGTGCAAAAGGGCCACTCTAACATCAGGGCTGAAGCAAGTTGAAGTGTTTTTTTCCTTCTTTTAAGCATTTTAAGATGCGTTTTCATAGCACTGGTTTTTCGACAAGATCCTAAGAACTAGAAATGTGTTGATGGTTTGTTCTTGGGCTATAATTCCCAGAATTCCTCAAGCAGACACACACTGGCCAAAATCCTCTTGCAAATAGCACAGCTTTGGAACTACCCCATGTTAAGGGATCACCAGAGACTTTATCAGTTGCATGCTGAGTCACATATCTCAGTAGCTCACAGATATTGGCTGAAACCCTGTTGGCAGAGCTGCGCTACATAGTGATGGTGATGTCACCAGCTGAATCCATTTGTGGCCAATAAAAATAATCCTCAGCTCCGAGTGTTTACAGAGTCTTTGGAGAGCTTTGTACATTCTGAAAAGCAATAATAGAATGGGAAGACATTTTTGGAGGCAGGGCTTACATGCAGAAACATCTCTCTTTATCTGTATTCATGACCAGGTGAAGCCACATAGGACTCATCCACCCACCCCAGCTCTCTGTATATTCAAGACATCAAGTACTGAGGGTTCTAAAGAAAAGCCTTCCTTGCATTTAGAGGCCAGGTACCATAAGAAGCACTTGCAATGGTACCTAAGAACAACACCGATATTGTCAGATAAAGAGATATTACAGAAAGCCTGTAGATTGACTTTCATCTTTATTTGGTCTTCTAAATTGCCTTTTAATAAGGGTGATATCAAAGCTTTGTCTATTAGGTTGAAACAATAATAACAGCAAAAGAAGAAAAACTAATTGCACCAATAAACCAACCGGTAAAAGATCAACAACCCTGTCTGATACTCTCTCACAAGTTCTTTATTTCTACCCAGTTCTCTCATACCTTGAGACATTACGTGAACACAGATATTAGCCTGCAGATTCACAAAATGCCTTTTAATATCTGCTTGCAGTTCTTGTGTGTAGTCATCTTTGCTGGATTGTTAATAGGGAAGTGGGAAGAGTTTACACAACATAATTTCTTCCCTCAGTTAACAGCTATATATAGTATCCTTGACCTAGGGTACTATGACAAAACCTGATACAGGAGCAATTTTCTGTAGAACACTTATAAAAGTCAATCATTTTGTTAAATTTGATAGCTTGATATGCTTTGTGCTTCTTAAAGGATTTTGGCCTTAAGACTTTTATTCAAGTAACGTTAAAGAAAAGGAAACAATCAGAGGAAAGCACAGACATAAATCATAAATTAAAAGCTAAAATTATACCCAAAGAACCCTGCCCATTTTGCTAAAACAATTTTAAAAACACTAGTATCGTAATTTTGCAAAAGGATGCTTAACAATATTTTTGGCAGATCATAAATGCTTTTAATGAACTTTAACTGGGCACTCCAACGAATGAATAATATCTTAAGACTCATTAGCTGATCTTGGCTCAACTAGATGGGCCGCAATTATATGCACGTTGCTTTCAAGCAGGTCTTATGGTGAGTCAGAGACCCTCTAATCAGCTTCTGGAGTGTAATGTGGATCTGTAAATATTCGCCCATTAATCAGCCTCTTTGCCTGTCCCTGAACTATCAGCAGAACACAGGTATCCTCCCAAGTGCTCAGCTCACACACCATGAATTTTCAGGCATCATGTCACAAGGAATGACTGACTTGTTCAGACGGAGCAAAGACAGCATAAAACTCCAAGGATGTGGAGGGCTTACACCTCTTTCACACACTGTCAAAGTCAATATGGGACGGCAAGCACCAAGTGTACATGGGGGAAACGAATATTGCTCAGTGGGGAAACGAGTGGCAGGTTTAAATCTTGTACTACGGCTCAAGGAGCTAGGACTGAAGTTAGGAAGTACAAGGAAAAGCCAAGGACATATCGGAATTGAATTTCTCCCTTGTGTGCCTACTGGAATTGCTGACAGATCCTCCGTCCCTCAGCCAAGTTGCCTGTGGTTTTAATCACTGCACGGCTGGCAGAAAATCAGCCATTGAGCCTCTTCCTGTGGTGGGGCAAGCTTACTATGATGAAATCCAGCCAGTTTTGTGGTTCACGGAGCAATTAGTCAGAAGTAGCACAGTTATTGGTTGTGAGTTATTGCTTCTTCTAACAAGGGCATTACAAAAATCCTATTTCAAAAGTGGCATCATGACTTACTCTGTAAACATTATCTGCCGATAACTTTTTGTATTAAAGCAAACAAACAAGCAGACAGACAGAGACCGAGGCAGACAAGCAAACAGTTACCTCCTCCCTCACTTCAGCTGAGAGGCTCATCAAGCCCAACTAGAATCATGGCCAGTGACCTCTATCTGCAGTATAGTGGAAAGTGTCACTTCAGCTACTTGGACAATGAAAACACTTCGAACAACAGATCCATATAACCATTACCATTTCCTCCCCACCCACCCCTGATTATGCTCGTTCTCCCCCAACCCCAGCTTACAAATGGCTTGCTTGGCTGTTTCCCATAAAAACCTTAAAATTATAATTCAGTGCAAAACCAACTGGATATTACACATCAAAATTGCTAATTTGGCAATATGGAGCAAAAAATGTCGGTCTGTAACAATGGGAAACTCTAACAGTCGGATATATTTTGTAGACACAAGCGAGTGTGTGCTGCTGTTAGGAATTGGAAGGAGTGGATCAAAGCAGAAACTCCAGGTGCCAGTCTTCAGCAACTTCCCTCCTGTGTCATCAAGGCTCTGGGGGCTTCTATGAGCTCACCAGGCTAGGCTTTGTAGAACAGAAGTGTTGCAGAACTGGATTAAGTAAATCCCAAACCCAGTATTCCTTAACTACTCCCTGATTAACCTAATGAAGGAAATCCTTTCTTGCAGCCTTTGCCCTCCTCCCTCAATAACCTGTATTTTGATATGGCTCCAGGCAAGGGGACCTATGGGGATCTCTGAAGGACCTGTGGACAGTGACCCTTCCCTCACAGATCCAACCCCCTCAAGACTTCTATTACAGACTAACCTAGCATCTCTCAGTTGACACAGCCACCCTCTGCACAAGTTTGCTAGAGTGTAGAGGGTTGGTAGCAGAAGGCAGGAGCAGATCGCAGGGGGCCTAGAGCATCTCCTTTTAGCAGAAGATTCCTTGAAAGTCACATTGTTATGCCAGCCCTATTCAAAGCCTACCTTGAAAGGAAACAAACACTAGAAAATTTTACAGCAGTTGCAAACGTCTTTCCTTGTCACAGATTTGAGCTCTGGTTCCAGCATAACATACCACAGGTATGTTGGAGAGAAGGGCTCAAATGCTTATGTGATTTAAAAAAAAAAGATACAACTGTTGCAGAGAATAAAAAAATTAAAATAATGATATTAAGGTAACTCATGACAGGTACTGAGGCTGGATCTGCTTCCCTCACCTTGTTTCATTTTGTCTGTCCAGTCTCATATATATTATTCCCTGATTGTCCCCCGCCCCACCTCCAGTCCTCCACTCGCGGACCTCCAGCCAGTCCACAGTTATGCTATCTGTCCACCATAACCCTACTTGCGTCCCATACAATTTCTATAGCAAACCATCATAAATGAAGCCCCCTGCCTGCTATGTCAACGTCTAATATAAAATATTAATTAAGTAATATAGAACAAGGAGTTGGGAACCTCTGTACTGATCTATATGCTTTTAAATCAATAAATGCAAAATAACATCATGGAAAACACCATTTCTTTTATATAGTACTCTCCCCCACTCATTTTGGCACTCCTTAGTTCTTCACTGCTGATTTTTATACCATATCAATGATCTTTCAATTTGTTACTAACACAGACAGTTGCTTAATAAGAAAAAGATTAATGAAAACTCTGTGGTATTTCTGGCTATCTAAATAGATTATGAGCAGTCACTGTAATTTCTAAAAAACCACTGCAAAGAATTTTCTCTGCTTCAAAAGATGCTTCTGGAAGATGTTATTGCTTAGAAGAAAATTCAAATATAGAATAGAGATTCGGAAAAGCTTTGTTTAAAGTTTGCAATTACATGATAGATTAAATACTTACCTTGATCACTTGTCTTACAGAATAGCAAGCAACAAAGCTTTTGTTTTGGACATGATTAGAGACTGAAAATGAAGTCTTAATGTGTTCCAGCTAAAATGTTATGTGTCAAGTGCAAATGGGCATGGAATGCAACTCCAAGCAGCCAAAGTATGGGGAGATGTTAAGCCCATGCAAAATGAGGGTTTGTGAAATCACTGACAATTATCAGACATCTGGCTGAAGAGACAAATGGGGATCAGTGCCAATAAGCCAACAGGCCTGGGAACTGGGACCTTGCAAACAATCTTCTTTTCTTGGTTGAATTTTGTGAACTTTGGTAAAATAAAAGTTGTGGTGAAATGAACTCCTACACCCGCTTTTTGTCAGGAGAAGGATGACCTGGGGATGAGGCAATAGATCTGTTTCTTTCCTCCTGGCTTTTCCTGGCTGTCACACATGCTGGAACTGAACCAAAACAGAGTGATTCTACCTGCTCTTCTAGAACATAGTAGCCCCTGACGAGGATCCAAAAAATGCAGATAAGCGTAGATGAGGGTCGGGCTGGTTTGCAATGACGAGAACATTGTGTAGCTGTCAGAAAATGGCCTCAACTTGTTCCAGAAGCACTCCAAACTATGGGATAAAGTGCAGTCTAATCACACACTTGAGACTAAGAGCTCTGCCTCGGGTACCTTTTCCCTTTGAGAAACAAACTCACTCTCTCTCTCTCACACACACACACACACACACACAGAGAGAGAGAGAGAGAGAGAGAGAGAGCGCAAACAGAGAAGGACTGGCCAACTATTAAGAAAGATGTAAACACTCAATTCAGTGCCTCAGATTCTCAAACAAAGACACATCCATCCTCGTTTTGGGCACTTTAAGCTTTATTTGCACTTGTGTACTGTATGAATTGGGCTACTCTGAACAAACCAAGGCAGTTTTGTAGAAACTGTTCGTGCTCTCTTTCTCTTTCCCATCTAAATCCAGTTTTAGTTCTAATCTAGTGTTAGTTCTAATCCAGCATCCTGTGTCAACAATGGACTGAATGAAGATGGGTAAATTTAATTCAGGCAAGACAGACATGCCTCTGATCAGCTGAAAGTTCAGTGAATGGGGATGAGCTGGATGAGATGATCTTTCTCACTGAACAATTCATTACTCTGGTACCCCTCTCAGTTCAGCCATGAGCCTGGATGGCCAGGATTTTGCAGTGACTAGGACTGTACTTGCACAACTGCAGCAACTGTGTCTATTCCTGGATATGGCCACAGTGAGACAAGCCTTTGTTACTCCCCTTTCTGATCACTGAAACAAACCACATTTAGCAGCTTTTGAATAGTGTTTAAAACTGGTGAGTCCAAATTGTTGCAGCTCTAGAGCTGACCGGACTGGGTTTTTTTAAATAATTAATCAATTAAGTAATTTAATGCCATTTGTCAGCCACCTTACTCTCGAGGAGAAATTTTACAGAGAGCATTTCCATGTCCTGTTGCACAACTGCACTGGCTAACAATCTGTTGCCAGGCAAAATTCAAAGTACTCAGTATAACCCATTTTCCTAGCTCTGTAGCCAAAACACCGTGCCACCAATTGGCAACACAATCAGGGAAAGCATGCAGAACAAACGCTTGAATCAGAAAGGACGACAGGTGGGTTACAAAGAGGTATTCTCAAGCACATTACTTCTACATAGCTACTTGAAAGTATTAAGAAGCCATAGTAATTATCCTGGCACTAGACAGAAATACTATATAATGATATAGACTAAAGGGGAGAAATAATGACATCATTAACTATCTTAGCCACTCAGAAATTCTAGGTCCCTATGGTTTTGGTGGAGCACAAAGTGGCATTCAACCACTTTAACTATTTGAAGCATTTAAGGGGGCACTGATAGTTAAAAGTGGATTGTTAATTATGTAAATTTGGGAGAGAGCACCTGCTGTATCTTATAAAAGTAGCAATCTAAATTGCCAGAACTGTTATATGATCTGCCCTTTCTGATAGTAACCATTAAAACATAAATAAATCAGGATATGTATTTGAAAACTCTGTTATTCAAATAAGTGTATATGTTAGCACAGAGGTCCCCAACCCCCGGTCCGCGGCCCAGTGCCGGTCCGTGGCCTGAGCCAGACCGGGCCGCTAAGACAGACCTTCCACCCCCCCCACACACTCACCCCCACATAGCTGATTTGCACATGCGCGCGCTCCAGCATGCCCGTGCGAGTGCCGCACCGCTGTTTGCACATGCGTACAAGCGCCCAAGTGCCAGCATGAGCGCCACACCACCATTTGCGCATGCGCATGAGTGAGTGAGCACCCGCACAAGTGCCGCGCTGCCATTTGCACATGCGCGCACGTGCTCATTCACACGCGCGAGAGAGAGCGCTCGTTCACGCATGTGCACGAGCGCGGGGGGTGCCCTGCCTTCCCCAGCCGGTCCGCGGGGTGAAAAAGGTTGGGGACCCCTGTGTTAGCAAAGGCTGTCACTTAACTACAGTTGTCATTGTAACCAGTGGAAGTAACAGATGTAATAGTTTCAAGTTTTCTATTTATGATTACAATGCTGGGAACACAGAACTTAAGTGTAAATTGTTACCTTCTGAGGTTGGGTATGCATAAATATGACAAAATTATTTCTTTTTGCAATGTTTCTCCCACGGACTAGTGTCCTGGCACCATTACTTTTTAACATTTATGCACATGATCAACTGATGCTCTCATATTTCAGGAGTTTCATCTACTGATGATCTTGCTTTGACAGTCCAGGGGAAAACGTTTTAGGCCATCAAGCACCAGCTAACCTCTGCATTAGAAGATCTTTCCTCATATTTTAAAAACAACAAGCTGAAACCAAACCCTTTAAAAACACAGCCTTTCACTTAAAGAATAGAGAAAGAGAGAGGAAGCTCCAAGTTAGCTGGGAAGGCAAGATTTTGAAACATTGACCTACCCCAAAGTATTTGGACGTCACTGTGGATCAAACCCTGACCTACAAAAACATTGTCTAAACACCAAACAGAAAGTTGCCGCCAGAAATAATATACTTGGGAAACTGGCAGGGTCAGACTGGGGTAAATACTCCAAAACAATAAGAACAACAGCTATGTCCCTGAGTAGCCTGTGCCACTCAACAGCAGGATATGCAAGGTTTCATTACAAAAGCAGTAAAAATGTATACCAACCTGTCAATATGAGAAAACTTTCTTTATTATTCCCATTTAAGGGACCCAAGGCAATTCACAAGTTATTAAAAAGAACAACAAGCTGACTAAAACCACAATAAATTATGGCATCAAAAAACAACTAAATGGACACAGCTTTAAAACACTCAATTAAAACAGTTAAAAATCCATATATATTAGCTGTCAATAATCTCATTGTAATACAAAGGTTCAAGAGTGTAATCAAAAGGTCTGTTGAAAAATGATTGTTTCTACCTGGCACCAAAAGGAGACCAATGTTGGCATCAGCCTATCCTCCAGGGATGTGTATTTCTTAGCCAATCTGCAATCAGTATAAAGTCTATTTTAGTTTGAGTCTGAATTTCATTAGTTCATGGGATAACCAAAAGGAACTCAGTTCACAAAATGATATAATGAGAATAAGTTTTAAACTAGGTCAGCTTAAAACATGCACATGTGTATGCTCCCAATATTTTTTAAAAAATCATTCCATATTCCCATTATTTCCTATAAATTAAGGAGAGTTAGATTTTTGTTTGTAATTCTTTTCAAATAACTTTTATTATCTTTATTACCCTTCCAAATGACATATCTGCCACCTGTGCCAACTAAGAAACAATGCTGAATACAGTAGGACACACACACCCATTCACAAGATCACTATCTGATGATTCACTTCTGATTCTGATTAGGCATCCTTCAGTCTCGAGAGACTATGGTAACGTGCTCTGTATGGAGGACTTGGAACAGCGTCTAGTGTGGCTGAGAAGGCCAATTCGAGAGTGACAATCCCTTCCACACTGAAGACAAATGCAATCTGTCCCCTGTCCAGCTCCCTGATTTTGCTGGTTTCGGGACTGCCTCTTTGCCTCAGCCTGCTGGACAAGGGTCTCTTCAAAATGGGAGATGCCATGATGCACCGCCTGCCTCCAGGCTGAACACTCAGATGTCAAGGTTTCCCATCTGTTGAGGGCCATTCCTAAGGCCTTCAGATCCCGCTTGCAGATATCCTTGTATCGCAGCTGAGGTCTCCCTCTAGGGCGATTTCCCTGCACTAATTCTCCATACAGGAGATCTTTTGGAATCTGACCATCAGCCATTCTCACGACATGCCCAAGCCAACGTAAACATCGCTGTTTCAGTAATGTATTTCTGATTCACTTATCCACGTATTTATACGTATGTCCAGGGTGTACTTACCAGAACGGCCACTAGAGGGGGCCAGACACCATAAAGTGTATTGTGTTCAATACTTCTGTGTTTTTTGGCATCCATTGGGAGGGTGTTTTGGAACCAATCCCCCATGGATACCTCAGTCCTGCTGCATACACTTGTTTAGAGTGAGTATTTTCTTAATTGTAAAAAGCTCCATCTCATTTACCGAACATTCCACTAAACTGTATACAACAGTTCCTGATTTCTCTAAGATTTTGAGAAGCATCTAGAAATATTTACAGAGCCATTTACTTAGGGTGACACTGACATGAGGCTAGGTGAGAAATACAAGTCTGCATTGAAGTTATACCTGTCTGCGTGCGTTTCTTTCTCACACACATGCAGTGCTCCCATAAATGCACATGCAAAGCAGAGTGTTAAGTCTAGGAGAAATCCATGAAAGGATGTTGCAGAATTTGGAAAATGATCAGGTTTAACTGCTGCACATCATTGTAACGATAACCACCATACACAATCCTCATAGTTTTCAAGAAAGAAAAGAAAAGGCGAGCAGAGTGGAATGTACACAAGTCAAAAATGTACAGGTGTAAGCACAAAGTAGCTGTTTCTTCTGGTATCTGCTTGCATAAGACCAGCCCTTGAATAGTCTTCTTCCAGGTATTTATTCAGTTGAGTGGACAAGGAAATTAAGGAGGCACTAAGCACTGCTAAATCTAACTGGACATGTTAATTTCAGGATATGAATTACTTAATGAATTTGATAATCACACTTCTGACAGTTCTGTTATGAAGAAATAATGGCACTGCTCTACTGTTCAGTGAATTCCTTTAATAAGCAGGATGCAAGGATGTCATCACTTTTAAACAACAGAAAACATGTTCTTTATGACATAAGTACGTTGACTGTTCCTATCTCTTACTGAATTGCTGCAGTTATACAGTGATGTTCATATTCATACCCCATCTTAAATCTCATTTCATTTTTATTGCACAGCTTACTGCAAGTGAGTATCATCCAACTTGCAACCGCCCCCTTCTAAAAGCCTGCAGAGAAGTACAATCTATTTTATTGTGACTCAGTGCCTAAAATCCTGTGGTGCAACAAACACAAAAACATAGGTTTTGGGTCCATTCCTTGCAGGTAAATAAGGAGAGCCTGTTATGATTCTCAGGGGCATGTGTGCCTGCCAGCGTGGGCTGACATCCCTGACAATCATGGTGGGGGCTCTTTATTTACTAGCAAGGAATGGATCAAAACGTACAACTTTGCTTATGTTACAAAACAAGATTTTGAACACTGTTACATCTTTAGGAACTATGATCTGGATTTGCAAACAGAGGCACCACCCCCCAACAGCTATGCTAAGTGGAGCCCCCAATAAATTGGATGATAACTTGCATAAGACCACCTCTTCTGGCAGAAGTATAATTCCTTTGACTAAAGCTTTGCCTAAAGTTTCAAAGCTGAAGCTCCAAGGCACAGCAACGACTGCTTTGCTTTTTATCATTTCTCTTCTCGCTTTTCCTGTGTGCAAGAGGGCAATCATATACACAAAAGAGAAGTTCGCCCTAACTACGTTTCTGTGTGCACATTCGGAAGAACACCTACTGTTTGGGTGTGCACATTCAGAAGAACACCTACTGTTTGAGTGTGCACATTCAGAAGAACACCAACTGTGACAAAGACAGAGAATGCACACCCACAGTCCTTTTCCCCACCAATTACAGCTAGCACCAATTGTCACTGGGGCTAGGACTATAATGTCATCTAGGGTCACTTTTTAAAAGCTACCCACTTCCCTCCCCCCTTGAAATGGCCACAAACCCCAGCTGCCACTACGGCTGCCATGCTCATGCTCAAAATGAGGCTGAAAATGTTCAGAGGGCGATAGCACATGATGAGAAACCACCTCTTCCAGAGAAATTTTGTCAATGGAATATGTCCCCCCCTTGGTGATAGCCAGTCTTTGTAGACTGTGAGGGTAATTACACTTAGGATATCTTGAATCCTCTGTTCCTAGTCGGCAACATCTCAGTTATTGAACATGGCTGGTGGAGAAAAGTTCCTATGCTGCACACTCTCAAACCACTTTACAGAATTTAATCAAATTATATGCAGACAATTGAACCTGTCAACTGACTGGCTCCTTGGATCAAGATCAGTGGCATAAGGGCCATTTGTGAGTGTTTAAGGTCTTTATGCCCAAACTAGGTAAGGAGACTGTGGTACTGTTTGACTATAATTTCATCTGCAGCCCCCTTCATCAGGTTCCACACTATTCTAGATAGTTCCCTCATCATCATAATCAGCTTTGATGATTTGGAACTCAAATACTTACATTTATTTTCATAATAGGCAAAGCAGGCATGTGCAGAGTGCATGCAACATTGTTAGAGTGAGTGGTGTAAAGAATATTTGCTACATTTGTTGATTTAGGCTACCTCAGCTCAACATGACACCTCAATATGGACTTTTCAAGCCCCATGAGATTCTTCCTGCAGGTCAGAGTGAGACAAGCAGTGTTATATTTTTTTTATAATGATTTTCATAATTTGTGAAAATAGTATGTGCACAAAACAAGTGTTCTCTCTCTTTACAATGCACACACGCACAGCACAGGCATAATATCTGGCTATTTTAAAGGTTGGCAATGCCTTCAATGCTTCTAATCCTTAACAGTCCACACAACAAAGCAACAGCAACGGTCATTTTGCACAATTTGCACAATTAACTTTGTAGTATTATTTCTGCAATTTAATTTGTGCAAAAAAAAGGGGGGGGTCTTGTTTGTCTTTTCTTCTTTCGTGGAGAGGGCTACTAAATACTTCACTCTCTGTGGGAGTGAGGAGAACAACAGAACGAGTTCTACATCTACAATCAGAGTGCATGCACACTAATTTACAATTAGACCTCTATACATTTGGTAAGTGTAAGACTATGAGATATGTTTCAGTAGAAATAGAAGAAACCATTAGTTTAAGCTCCACTGGAGCAACAACTGAGGGAGATCTCAGTGTTACAAGGCAATTAAATCCATTTCATCCTCTTTTTCGAGAACATCCCTCTCAGATCCCTGCAGAACAAACAAAACCAGACCACAACCACACACCAGTACTAGCCTGGATTTCTTCCAGCAGGTACACAGGGGACAATTTTTCTTATCCTAGCTTCTGAAACTGCTAATTTATATCATTCTACAGAGAAGAAAGATTTATCTTGCTTGACTTAGCTCACTAAGTCTAAAATGGCTCTGCTAAGGAGGTGTTATCCCAATCTTTAGTCCATCAGAACAACCATGGTTGTTGAAGTGCAGGGAGAATAGACAGCAGCTGTTGACTAACAGCAATGATTATGAAAGAAACTAAACTGTTCTCCTGACAGATTTCTGCTTTGATACACCCAGTGACTTGGAGATGCCCATATGTACTGTAATGTTACCTCATTCAGATCTCTGCTGATTGTATTGCATTTTTCCCTCTATCTGGGGCGACTGAGGGGTATTGCAAACTATGAGGATGATGAGAGCTATATTGGGAATCTTACCTATACAGGTCTCCAAACTTCTCAAAATCTCACTTTTGGATAAAAATTGTGCTGATTATAAAATGATTGAAAATGTTTTTAATCTTCAGACAAAAGAAAAATGGGTAGTACAGTTTGGTTTTCATTTGGAAGCTGTTAAGATGGTCCATTTTGGCATTTTGAAGGGAAGGAGTGTGGCATTCACCATAGCATTCATAAATATTTTCAGTTATAGCCATGGCAGGCAGTGGTGCTTATCCAGCTACCAGAAAAAAGCTGATCTCTCCTGAGCAACCACTTGCCATCACCTGCCTTTTTGATCCTCAGAGGCTTCTTTGGAAAGCTGTTATATCACAATCTGTGGGGCGGGTCCTGATGCTAGGACACTGTGTCATGAGATTCCCATAGATCTTTTGAGACTTCCCTCCTTTAGTTTGCTCTAGATCAGGGGTCTCCAAACTACGGCTTGTGGGCCACATCTGGCCCGCCTTGCCGTTTTATCTGGCCAGTTCCCTTCAGCCCGTGTACACGGGCGTGGGCGGACGTCCGGGTGGGCAGGGGTGAGTGCCTGTGGGCATGTGTGTGTTTGTGTGTGTGTGTGTGTGTGCCGATGTCCAGGCAGGGGGGGTGCAGGCGGGCGGGTGCGTGGGCCCTAAAAAAATGTGGAAAATATACGATGTGGCTTTCAAGCTCAAAAGTTTGGAGACCCCTGCTCTAGATCAACAGTTCCCAACACTGGGTCCCCAGATGTTCTTGGATTAAAATTCCCAAAGTTTAGTCCATGCTCTGGTAGTCCCAAGAATGACTACTGCAACACTCTCTACTTGGGGCTGCCCATGAGACTGTTACAGAAACTACAGCAGATCCAAAACATGTCAGAGTGAATAAATATCGATGTATCTCCCTAATTCTGGCTGCCTTACAGTGCCTACCTGTCCGTTTCTGTATCAGTTTCAAGGTAATGGTCCGAACCGATAAAGCCCTAAATGGTTTGGGACTTCAGTACCTGGCAGAATGCCTATTTCCAACTGGATCTGCCCGTCCTACCCAAATATCCCCTGCAGGCCAGCTGAGGATGCTAACTCTGAGAGAATCCTAGAGGGAGAAATGAGAAACTGGGCCTTCTTGGCGGTTGCTCCTCAACTGTGGAATTAATTACCTCCCGCCATCTGCCTGGCCCCTTTTCTGGCGAGCTTGATCATATTTACAATGTGTTTTCTGTTATAAACCAAGCAGAGTGGCCTTTGGCCAGATGGACAGTATAAAAATTAAACAAATAATAAAATGAATAAATGAGCTGTGCTGGCCAGTTGTAATCCAATAACATCTTGGGACCCAAAGTTGGGGAGCACTAGATAAAGAGCAGCCATCTGAATTCTGGTCCTTTTGCCAGGGGGGTGACTTGATTAGAATGATCTATTTGAATAAATCAAAATAAGAAAAAGAAAAAAAAGACACTTATACCCAAATTGTTATAATTCTCATCTCACTCAGCACTAAAGCACCAAATGGTGCAGTGCCTGGTCAATGTGTTTGCCATTTACACAGATGGGAAAGACCTTAATGAAAAGGAGGAGGATCAGAAAAACAAAAGATGACAATAATTTTCTCTACATCTTCCATTCAATACCAATCATTTCTACTCAGGCAGCACATTCCACGTCCTCCCATATGTTAAGGTTGGCTTCCCCTTTTTATAAATTATTATTCGAGTGAGAACTATTAAACTAATGAATTTTTGTATTGTCGGAGAAAAAAGAGCACAACTAATTTCATGACAAATCATTCTTAACATTAGCTGCACTTTAAAGAATAATATATTTCTAAGGGATTATTAATAATAACGAAAAGGAAAAAAGGGTAAACTTAGCTACCTTCAATCCAGCTGAATCATAGGAGTCATATAGTAAAGAAATACATATAGGAAACTGGGAAGCTTGAAGAGAGGCACTACTATGGTGATGAATTTTCTTGATGGTTTTGTTTCATTTTAAGGCTGTCATAAATATGAATTTTCACTTGGGTAGCATTTTATTTATTTTTATATATTCACTATCATGTGCAGGCTGCCTTTTTCCCAATGAGAAGTGGCTCACAACATTAAAACAAGTAAAATTAAAAGCACAATAAACTACAAATTAAAAACAAACTATAATAATAATAATAATTAAAAATACATTAAGTGATTACAAACATTTAAAACTTTAAAAACAAACTTAACAACATTCATGCGCCGTCAAGTCAATTCTGACTTATGATGACCCTTTTCAGGGTTTTCCAGGTAGAGAATAAATAGAAGTGGTTTGCCACTCCCTTCTTCTGGGGGCGCCCTGGAACTGTGTAGCTGGCCCAAGGCCACATAGGTTGGCTGTACTCACAGGAAGCACAGTGAGGAACTGAACTCCCAGCCTCTGGCCTAAACCTCTGAGCTATCCAGCAGCACACAGTTAAAAACCAGTACCTGGGTACTAAATTATATTTATTAAAAGCCAGCCTGGAGAGGTGGATCTTCAATTGTTGGCAGAAGGACAAAAGGGAAAGGGTGAATCTAAGCTCTTGAGAGAGAGCATTCAACAACCTGGAAGCAGCTACAGAGAAGGCCTTCTCCTGTGTCTACATCAAGCATGGCTGCAATGGTAATGAGACCAACAGGAGGGCCTCCTCTGAAGATCTTAAGGGCTGGGAAGGCTCATATGGGGAGAAACAACCCTTCAGATGGCCTTGACTAGAGATGGGCATGAACCTTGGTTTGGAGGCTCAGCAGGTTCGTATGCAGGGCACCACAGGTGCCATGCATTCCCTTCTCCCACCTCCCTGGCTGGATCCCCCACCCACCTGGCACATGCTCCTCTCCTCCTCCTCTTCAGCTGTTCAACCAGTCTCCAGCCGGAGCATGGGCTTCCCTACCCCACCTCCTTGGTTGATTGCCCACTCGGACAAGGAGGCGGGAGAGGCAAATCTGTGCTCCCGCCAGGGACTGGTCGAACAGCCAAAGAGGAGGAGGAGTGGAGCACACTCCAGCTGGTGAGTGGAGTCATTGGCCAGGAAGGTGGGAGAAGGGAATGCGCGACGCCTGTGGTGCTGTGTGTAGGAACTGGCATTAACCTCTGAACTGAGGTTCGTGCCCACTTCTAGCCTGGACCCAAACCGTGTAGGGCTTTATTTTAGGCTAAGCACTGTCTCAAACACAGAGACTACCAACTCTCACACCTTTAATTTGATTTCAAATATGTGTTTTCAATTTTGACAGATTTTTAAAGGGTCATTAAATGTCTAAACTGGACTATATGCTGACATTTTAATAACAACAAATCTTCTCCCTCTTCTTATACCGGGGTGGCGGGGGGGGGGGGCAGAGAAACCGCATACCTTTTGTTAAATGTTTGCTATGCAACTGCTGTTTCCATAGTACCACTCTATTACTTACACATTTTAAATGTTGTTTTATTTATAGTATTTCACCTTGGGGTTTTTTTCAGCTAAAAAGCTTCCCAGAGAAAGTTACAGATCAATTTCTTTTAAAAGGTAGTCCTTACTCATGGCCTTGAAAAGAAACAAAGGAAATAAGAATGAAGGCAAAAGAAAAGGCAAACTCCAGTTCCTGAAGTTACACTTCGGAGGACAAGCTGAGATCCAAACCATTCATTGTATTCTCGAAGGCTTTCACGGCCGGGATCCAATGGCTGTTGTAGGTTTTTCGGGCTATTTGGCCGTGTTCTGGAGGTTTTTCTTCCTAACATTTTGGCAGTCTCTGTGTCCTCTGAAGATGCCTGTCACAGAGACTGGCGAAAGGTTAGGAAGAAAAACCTCCAGAACACGGCCAAACAGCCCGAAAAACCAACAACCAACAAACCATTCAGCTTGACAGAATGGCTACTCATGCAACTGAAAGAAAGTCAGGGGTAGATGGATTAGCAGGAAGCCAATGTTAAAGCTCTGCTTCTTTTCTCCCTCTGCTGAAGCTTGTGAAAATGCAGTGTTACATTCTATTTCTCTCCCCTGCCTGTGTGCATACGTGTCTATGTGTGCATGCAAGCACATGGACATGAAATAGAAGGAGAGAGAGAGAGAGAGCTGTATCTGCTGGATTGCTCAGTGGTTTAGGTCTCTGGCTGTGAAGCAAGAGGTTGGGAGTTCGATTTCCCCCAGTGCCTCCCTGACAGGGGCTGGATTTGATGATCCAGAGGGTCCCTTCCAGCTCTGCAGTTCTAAGATGAGGATGAGGATATCTTAGGAAATTTTGGAGAGCAACTGTGGTATATTGATGGACGAGGACTGAGGAGACTCAGGTTCAAATCCCTGTTTCATCATGGGGACTCATTAGAGGGTGATAATGGTAAAGTCACTCTTTAAATGTCTCATATACCTTACAAGGGTTAATTTTTACTTAGAATGTACCAGCATTTGAAGATTTCTTGGGGGGGGGGGGGAAACCTAAATAATTTGAGATTTTTAAAAAAATGAATGTGGGAGATGGTGAAAGTAACAGACTTTTCCATGTTCTGAGGCCATACATCGTTTACCACCATAGACTTTCTAAAAAATGTTTGGTTAAAAAATATTTCATGTGTTAATCAAACTAATGCTCTGTGCTCCTTATTCACATTAGTTTACAGGACAATCCTGAATTTTTGTTCAGATAAATGTTCCATTCAGTTTAATAGGATTTATTACTTAGCCAAGTTCTTAAAGAAATGGGAGTACCTGACCACCTTATCTATCTCCTGAGAAATCTATATGTGGGACAGGAAGCAATAGTTAGAACTGGATATGGAACAACTGATTGGTTCAAAATTGGGAAAGGAGTACCACAAGGCTGTATATTGTCTCCCTGCTTATTTAACTTATATGCAGAATACATCATGCGAAAGGCTGGACTGGATGAATCCCAAGCCGGAATTAAGATTGACGGAAGAAATATCAATAACCTCAGATATGCAGATGATACCACTCTGATGGCAGAAAGTGAGGAGGAATTAAAGAACCTCTTAATGAGGGTGAAAGAGGAGAGCGCCAAAAATGGTCTGAAGCTCAACATCAAAAAAACTAAAATCATGGCCACTGGTCCCATCACCGCCTGGCAAATAGAAGGGGAAGATATGGAGGCAGTGACAGATTTTACTTTCTTGGGCTCCATGATCACTGCAGATGGGGACAGCAGCCACGAAATTAAAAGACACCTGCTTCTTGGGAGGAAAGCGATGACAAACCTAGACAGCATCTTAAAAAGCAGAGACATCATCTTGCCGACAAAGGTCCGCATAGTCAAAGCGATGGTTTTTCCAGTAGTGTTGTATGGAAGTGAGAGCTGGACCATAAAGAAGGCTGACCGCCGAAGAATTGATGCTTTTGAATTGTGGTGCTGGAGGAGACTCTTGAGAGTCCCCTGGATTGCAAGGATATCAAGCCTATCCATTCTGAAGGAAATCAACCCTGAGTGCTCACTGGAAGGACAGATCCTGAAGCTAAGGCTTCAATACTTTTGCCATCTCATGAGAGGAGAAGACTCCCTGGAAAAGACCCTGATGTTGGGAAAGTGTGAAGGCAAGAGGAGAAGGGGACGACAGAGGATGAGATGGATGGACAGTGTCATCGAAGCGACCAACATGAATTTGACCAAACTCCGGGAGGCAGTGGAAGACAGGAGGGCCTGGCGTGCTCTGGTCCATGGGGTCACAAAGAGTCGGACACGACTTAATGACTAAACAACAACAATACATCCTAGTGCTCAGTATTCCAACCAAAATCATCCAGCTGTACAAAGAAAATATATTTTGAAGAACTGGATATACATTTAATATACTAATTAGTTTATATTTTGAACAAGACAACATACTTAATATTAACTGATTTCAGTTGATTCTTTTGTCCTTATGTAAAACATACAATGCTTTTGCCATGCAGAGTATTTTGGCCTATGTTTTTCTCATATCAGCTTTCAAAGCCTTTTGCTAAATCTGAATCACTAGTCTTCCTAGAATGTGTACATCTCTTGTGGTGCTTAAAATTTACATAATGTTCTTTCAGAATCAAGAACATGTCACTGCATTTAAATTAACTCTTTGTGATAAAACAGAAGACTGCTTTGTCATGAACCTAACAAATTGCGTGAGAGGTCACCAAGTCATTAATAGATGCAGCTAATTATGCACTAATTCATGCATATCCCTGGGAAATGTTTGGAACTGACGCAAAAAGATCCAGATAGTTTTCACTTCTTTTGACCAGCCAGTGCAGAAGAGGACATGAACTGTATCATGTTCTTTGAAGACAAAGGAAGAAAAAGGGTAATAAATTTGCCTGGTTTCTCTCCTCAACCTCCTCTTTCCCACCTCCTTTCCATCCTCCCAGACACAGAGCCTCACCTATGACTCTGTTTTGATGGAGACTTGAGCTACAGCATGCAACATCTAAAAATAAATCTATTTACTCCTTCTGGTCGAAACAATTCTCAAGAGAAGCATTTGCTAAAACGAGCCAATGTTATGGTTAGCTTTGTATTTATTATGGGTACCCTGGTGATCTTGAAAAAAAAATTGTGCCCAATGTAATGTAAAATTATCTCATCATTTTTTAAAAAAATCTATAGATTACATTTTTGTGCTGCAATATCTGTTTTGTTTAGCTTACCAAAATCTTTGGACTGACCAAAATGAATGCAGCCCACAAAACCCATTAAATATGTGTAGCACTTAAAAGGTCCTACCAGGATTGACAAGATAGTGCAGATATGGACAAAGCAAAGAAGTGCTTCAAAACTTAGCAGACACCAAAATATTTTAGTGTGTTGACGAATTTAAGTATCCTGGAATTTAGCTGAACAAACAATGGGACCACAGTCATGCAATAAAAGTCAGCAAACAGATGACCTGGAACAGCTTCTTTAAGATGAATAATGTCCCTTTGAAAACAAAACCTAAAATTGGTCTTGAAAATGTGCATTGTACAGTGTGCTATGTATTCTTGGTTCTACTGTGCCACATGCAACTGTGGACCTTAAGAAAGGCAATCATAAAAAAGAAGCATATGGGATGTGGATTTATCATATTTTGTTTGTCGATTCCTAACAGAGCACAGCAGAGGAATAAAACTGAAATGGGCAAGTGACCAGAAATTTGAGAGGGGACAAATAGTAAGGAAAGGGTCTAGTAGAGGAAGACAAAAAAGGAAAAGGAAGGCCAAGGGGGCAAAAGCAGAGAGTTATGTGTCAGTGGACTTTCCTGACATCCTCCAAGGCAAAGAAGACAAAGCAAAAGAAACAGAAGAAAGTAAAAAAAGTAACAAGGATTATGGAGGGAAGAGACACTTTTGTGGTGGCAAATTTTGTCAAACATGGCCCTTCTAAGAAATTCCTGGCTTGTGTAGCTAATAATTTTCTCCTACAAGAAGTGGAGGAAGAAACTAGAGTATTAGTTATCCTGAACTTGATTCTAACCAATAGAGATGGCTTGGTGGATAAAGTGAACTGTAAAGGGAACTCTGGAGGAAAGCGACCATGTTCTTCTTGCACTTGATTTCAAAGGAAGCAAAAGCAGAGTATAGTCACACATAACCTCCCTGGTAGATGACGGGAATGCTGTAGGCGTAATATCTCTCTCTTAGTATTCCGCCTGTGGATGCCATCAGAAGAACCTTCAGTTTTCAAACTGGATTTGTGTCTCGAGAGATTTAACAACAGCTGGAATCCAGTAGTAAGTTACAACTAGAGTAAACCCATTTAATCAATAGGATTTGGTGGGTCATGTCCTCTGTAAATTCCATTGATTCAATGGGTCTAGTAAGCTGTGACTTACTACTGCATTTCAGCTACTGCATTTGGGGATGATCACTAACAAACCCTATTTTCCAACTTGAGTGATGCTTATTCCTTTAGATTGGCAATCTTAAATGCTGCCCTCAGAAACTTTGTGGAGACAAAGTTAAACCATGATCTCTCTTCCTGAAAGTCCACATTTTCAGACACTAGGAGTGTCATGAATAAAAGATTATTTGGAGGTAGCATCAATCTGAGCAAGAAGATTGTGAAAAATATGTACGAAGATTAGAGCAAGCAAGAGTGCACTTTCTTCATGTGAAAAAAATTGACATTATTAAACCAAGTCTTTCTGAGAAGTGATTTAAATTCTGATTTAAATCAATCTGATATATGCTATTGGCTCAACTGCTGAATGGTAAATCAACACATATATAAATCCCATTGATTCAATGGGCCTATGCTAGTTTGGACTACTAATTAGATTCAGATCTTTACTTTTCCATTATGCTCAAGAGTTGTTGGCTGCTTTTATTTTGAAAGAAATATTCTAGCAGCATGAAATGAAAACAAAATTGATATCTGCACTTCTAGAAGGAAGAAGACCGACCTTCAGAATGAAGGAGTGAAACATCAGCTATGATTCTCATATTTTAAATGACCCTGCCTTCGGTTTAAAATAACATAAAAATAAATGAGAACCTTAATCAAGCGAACTCGCTGTGCTTATCTGTTGTGACTTGTGACTCTAAGCCCTATTAGCACATCTTGTGTTGATGAGTAACTTTTGTCTAAGGAAGTCTTTTCTGCTCATCAGCGCATAAATGAATCAGGGAACCTCCAAAAGCACAGAAGATGCCCTATAGCAGACATTACATCTAAGTACATGAGGACCTGGGAGAAGCCACACAACCTTAGGGGAGGGCTACCTTTATGATCCTGCAATCTCTTTGTATTCATGTTGTCCTTTTGTAGAAGTAATGCATGAAGAGGGATTATCTCTATTTAAAGAAATAATTTAGAGGAAAAGATATCACAACTGGGATTAGCATTAAAATATCCCAGTGTAGCAGTGCCCTCTCTAAGGGTTCCAGCCAGCCAATCACTCATGCCTTTTCTCACGATATACCTTTCAATTCCTCACAAAAGCTACACCAGCCACTCAATGTTTTGTTTCCTAATGACGTCTTTCAATTCCTGCAGCTTCTGGGGCCCCACTGGGCATGCTGATACTTCCGTATTGTCACTCAGTTGCCACAATTTGGTTACACAGTCATCACTCAACACCTGCATTCAATAATGACATATAATAAATGCTAGCAGAGTGATAGCTGGAAGAGGCTTATGAATAGCAAAAATGACAGTCCTTAACTGGTCTCTTCCTCTTTTTCCAAAAGCCTTATAGGAAGTTTGAAGTTTCACATCTTATGAATTCATTTTACAGGGCCAGAAAAGGAATGAAAGAGTGATAAAACAAGTAAAACAGTCTCATGATCAAATATGGCATCATTAGGTTTCTGTGCAAGTCTGTGCTCATTTCTAAATGTGCCAAATACTTTGGACTAGTGAATTACTATGCTTCCACCACTCTAAAAATAATCATGTACAGCTTCAAACATTACTCATGCAGTGTTCATAAGATATATTCAGATAGCAGGTGCCTCTACTCCTGTATACAATACCAGTAATTTGGTGCAACTTGACAGATGAAAAGCTATAGCTTCACTAATTCATTTTCTGGTTTTCTATATGTAGTGCATCCTTTCATTTGCATATATATATGAATATATATATAGTTTAAAGTTTGTAAATTGGGGAGAGATAGACTTCAGGTCAGATATATACATATATGTCAGATACATTTATATATCTGACCTCAAGTCCATCTCTCCGCAATTTACCAACTTTAAACTTTTTGCAGGAAATATGGAATAAATGGCAGAATCTTTACTTAAAAGCCATGATATTTGTAAAAATCAATTCTGTGTTTTCAGCTCAGGCTCCTATCTAATAGATACGAGAAAAATCCCAAGTGCAAACATTAAGTTGACTATTAATCAGAGGTCCCCAACCCCCGGTCCGCGGCCCGGTGCCAGTCCGTGGCCTGGCACTGCCGTTTGCACATGCGCACGAGCAAGCGCGCCCACGCGAACACCCTCCCGCTCCTTCACATGAGTGCGTGCTCCTCGCGCATGCACATGAGCGCGGGGGGTGCCCCACCTGCCCCAGCCGATCCGCGGGGTTAAAAAGGTTGGGGACCCCTGGACTATTTGGATAAGAGTTAAACTACTTAGAACAATAGATGCAGAATATTAAAGTATTTATGTCAATCTCTTTCAAACATGCCAACATATCTGAAAGCACCTTAATACATTAGAAACAAAACATGGCAGTTTGTAACTATTAAGAATGGGACTCGTGTGCTATTATCCCTAGCAGGAATTATTTGACCATAAGTAACCTGGTCCAATGCACATTTAACAACTACTAAACTATAAACAGGACTGATCCACAAAAGACTGAAAGTGATCCAAAGTTCAGTCCTGTACAAAAAGAACATTTTACAGCTGCTAGGGACGGGTCCTTCAGGTTAATCTGAAGGGGGGAAACATGAAAGAAATTATGCCTGCCCCTCCCCATGGAGCCTTTTGTCCATTTCCTATACATGAAACACAAAGGATCGGGGTTAATAACATGAGAATATGAAAGAACATGTGTTCTTTCGTGTTTTCTTCTTTCGTTTAACTTTTCTTTATTCTTTGACTCTGCGTCCATCCAGTCATTCTCTGCTTTTTCAAGCAGGTGGGAGGGAGTAGAATCAGGCACGGAAGCCAACAAGGAGAGACACAGGGCAGGAAAGGCGTGTTCAGGAAGGAAAAGAAAGTGGAGGAACATTTACATCTCTTGGATCCAGATATCACTCAAAGACGGGAGTTGTAGTTCAACTCGACTTCATAGCCAAGCACCCTTTTAATAATTCTACAGTGTTAAAGGTTCCAAATGCTTGGTTTCACTGACAAAGGCTAAAATCCTCCTGCCCCTCAACTCAGCTTTCAACTGGAGAACTGCAGTTCCGCTTCTGGACAGCAGCTCTCTCCCACAAGCCTGAAATAGTAGCTGGAGAGATCATACATAGATCATGTGGAAGAAATATAACCCCCTTCCCCACTGCTTGTTACTTGCTACTTGTCTGATCTTTATTATAGGTGGTTTGTTGGTTTGTTTGTGTTTTGGCAATCCCAGGGCCTGTGACATTTGGAAATACAAGTCCTCTTCAATATGGACATCCTTACGGGCAAAAAAACGAATGACTTGCATTTCATTGGCCCAGTTTTCCCTTCTAGTTGCTTGGAAGTGTGTGTGCGTGCGTGTGTTGGAAGAGGCAGGGATGTAAAGGGGAAGAAGAGGTGAACATGCTAATAAGACCTTTTGTCACAGCAAAACATTTACCTACAGAATAGAAAAATACTGATTGATTTTGAAGTGCCATCCCAAAAGGGAGGGAAAGCAAGGAAATCAGAAGGCAAACAGGAAGAAAAATTATTTATTATTTAATTAAAATATTTTTACCCTATCTTTCTCCTTAAAAAAGACCCATGGTAGCTTACATCATTAAAAAACAATATCTGAAGCTAAAAACACTGAGTCTACAAATAGTAAAAGGGATCAAACAAATAGCACACTAAAAAACGGGAGACAAAAGCAACCACACATTCTCTCTTTCCCACTCCTCCTCATAATCGCCCTGGTCCCAATTCAGCAAAATGGAGAAAAATCAGCACTTGTACTTCCTCTTGTGCACCAATCATGCAACAAAAAATCCAGATACTTACTTCTTAGCTAGCAGCAATTCACCACTGAAATTAATGACCTTAGACTTATGCCAATGTAAATATCCAGCTCGATGCTGGTCATGGTTAATTATAGAAAACCTTGGTAATTCTACAATATAAAAAGTTTACTTATTATTCCAAAGTACAGTTTTTGATACAAGATCAAAGTATGGGTTCAGAGCATGGAAATTTACTTTTTAACGCAAATTCACATGATATGTCATTCACATTATATGTTTAACACTACAGATGCGCATCAACCTCGGTTTGCAGGTATGTGCCGGTTCATCAGCGCAGCATCATAGGTGCCATGTGTTCCCTTTCCCCCACCCCCCTGGCAGGCTCCCCCACTCACCAGCTGGCATGCACTGCTCTTCTCATGCTCTTTGTGCAATTGTCCAGTTGCAGCAGGAGCATAGACTTTCCTTCTCTGCCTCCTCCAGCAGCCGCCCACTTGGACAAGGAGCAGGGGCAGGGATTCCTGTGACGCTGCCTTTGAGTGGACAGCTGCCGGAGGAGGTGGAGAAGGGAAGTCTGTGCTCCTGCTGTGACTGGACGATTGTGCAGAGGAAGGAAAGAGCATTGTACTCTGGCTAGTGAGTGGGGGAGCTGGCCAGGGAGTTGGGGGAAAGGAATACACAGCATATGTGGTGCCGAGCCAACAAACTGGCATGAACGGCTGAACTGAGGTTCATGCCCATCTTTATTTAAGTCATGGCTTATTGCTGTTACGCACTACAAAGTTTTAAAAATAACAAATTGTGCTGCTAACTGCATTGGTCATTACCTTTTCATTACTTTTCGCTGCTTTCCCCGCCCAACCACCCAAAGTTACCTTAGGATTTGTAAGAAAATGACATAAAATACACCAAATGCCTCTAAACTTTTTTTCAAGATAAGGACACATTACTCATCACCCTAACAGTATTTCTACTTTTTTTTATAAAAAAGGTACTTTCATTGCTTTTCAAATATGATTTTGCTACATAGCATTATCAGAGAGAAAAATGTATTGTTACTTCTGTGTTTATTACACAGCTGGTGGGTTAAAGCAGGGTCACCTAATATTGCTGTAGATGCAAAGGTCTGGGTCTGATTCGTGCTTGGATGTGAGCTCACAGGGTGACAGAACCACACGTAAGTCATTTTGTGCTTCTTAAAGAGACATTGGGATGTTAGTAAAACAACGAATCCATCTATCTTTATAACCATTTGCAATATGTTACTTAAGAGTGTGTTAAGAACAGTTTATTTTTATTTTCCTAAGCAAAATTAACTATTTTCTTCAAAGTTTTAAAAGAGCACAGTTTGTTCTCTGTCAGAATTTGTTTCAGACTGCATGACAAACAGCAGAGCAACTCTGACCATGTGAAAACATAAAGACCTGACTTTCGTTATGTACAGTAGGCCAACTCCTAGCACTTCACAGTTCTCAGTGAGCATTGATCTTCAGGATTCAAAAGAGCCAGATGTGTTTTCAAAAGCTGTGTTAAATTATGCTTCCCATTTCCAGTCAGAGGGCATTTGATTACAAGCTTGTTGGAAAGTATTAACAAAATATCCAAACGTTGATGATTTTTCTCATTATTTTGAAGTTCAAGCACATTTCATGCTGGAAGTGGGCAGGTTCATGGTACAGGATATTCCGCAAAGATTGATTGCTAGTTATTTTGCAGTGTAATTGAAATCAACATTCAAGTCAGGTACTTCCTCCTTCAAACACATCCCATTTTCAAGGCAGTAATCCCATGCATTTTGTCTGAAGACCACACAGGATTTCCACTTGCTTCTTTCTGTCTTCTAAAGAGTAATGACAATCAATGCAACAACACCTTTGGAATAGCAATATTAAAGGCAACTGGTTTGACTTCCTGCAGATGAAGTAGGAAACATTTCTTAAGAATCATGATTTATATCCATAGAAATAATAGATTAATTAAAGCCAATTTCAAAATTCTTCCTACATTGCCTTCCAGGTCTAGACTGGTCTTATCACTGATTTTGTCAAGTACTAGCCAGATCTTGACCCAACATACTATTGAAATCAGATGTAACAGTGCTATGGGTAGTACCATGGCATGATGTCAGTCCTAATGGACTTCATTATTGCTTTTAATAACTGAACAATTTCAGTGGAATTGGACTAACTTAATCAACAGTGCTTGATAACTGACAGCTGCCAATGTTAATCTTTCAAATTTTCTTTATTTGTATTGTTTTATTTTCAGGCCAACATATAAGTTCTTGACAAATAAACATCTATTTTATGAATCTTCCGAAACCCGAAAAAATCATCTGCCTTGAATTGGTACTTTGTATTTAAGACGCTGGCCTATATATTAAACAACTCTCTGTGCCACTGAAAATGGAAGGGCTGATAACACAGATTTTTCCATGCCCTCCAGAAACCACTTGGGGGTTGAGAAAGCCCTGACAGGACACTCAGAAATGGAACTGGAATCTTGTCTTGTTTTCTGTGTATGTTCAAATTATAGAGGCTGGAACATCCACTTTCTGGTGATCTAGTGTTTTCAGAATGCTGACTAAAGCATGATTATTCTACTTCAGTTTTTCAATGTTATAACCAGTCCTAAAGTTTTGGGCTAAGTAAAAAGACAACAGGAGAAATTATGTGTGCATGTAAAATGAAAATCCACGATACAGTCATATATAGCAGAATAAAAAAACAGTACGATACTGAGTTGTGTCTGCTAATTTGTTTGAAATGGACACAAGTATTAGAAGGGACTGAACTGTTCAAAAACACAAGAATTGTACCAGCAACTGATCTTTCCACTGCTGGAATGACCTTTAAGATGTAAAACTTTAAAGGAATAGTTCAAAGGGCAACAGACCCAGTAAAGACCAGTCAAATCTCTGAGGCCTTTTTCTATCCAAAGCCCAGCAGAGCAGAAATATTGGTGCTACTGATTATCAAGTGTTTTTCTCCTCCATCAAACTTGTTCTTTTTACTGGGAAACTCTCCAGTCACAAGCAATGGAACATAAAGGAATCAGACTTGCCTGAGGTGCGTCTAGATTTCTCTCCAAGTTGGTGATACAGTTGGGGTTCAGTGGTTTCACACCCTTTTACGAGGTTAGACATTTCAGCACCAGAGGGGAAGGCACTGTTGACTGTATCAGCAGGTGACATTTCCATTGCCACTGTGACTTTTACAATATAACTTTGTGGTATCTGCATGGGCATTGAGGGAAGATCCAAGAGCAAATTTCTCCCTCCAAGATACTGAAATATCATTAAAGACCAGAGGGGAGGTTTTCCAATGCAACTTAGAGAGGCATACTCAACATTAGTGGAGTAGGAATTCAGCCTAAATGACTGCCTTCGAAGAGGATCTGTTTGTGAGGATACGTGTCCAATTAGGAATCGGCTAATCAGAATATATATGTCAATTTTAATCAAAAACAGTACTTGACTAATGGTGCAATCTTTATACATTCTCTTTGGAAATAAATAAATAATGACTGAAGGGATTCCAGCTATACTTCATGGAAGAAGACAAATTATAAATTCTGAATTACGTAAAATAAATTTATTCAAAATGCAATTTGTTTCCTAAATTGCAGAGTGCAGCCCAGGACACACCCGCACATTAGAATTCTTGTTGACTGTAGAATTCACAGAGATGTGGACAGGTTTACACCCACAGGAAAACAGATACCGAAGGATACACTAGTAGCTTTGATCCTTTGAATAGGTACTTAGAAGTAAGGCCCACAGAGCTCAGTGCGACTTCCAAGTGATTATGGATTGGGCTGCACAAAACTGTACTAGAGAATCAGAGGCAATTATCATCAGTCTCAAAATACGATTGATTTGATTTAGATAAACCATGCAGTAAATTGTGTCTGATGATTCATAACTGCCTAGCATTACTGATTAAATGATGCCGTTCCTCTTCTCTATCCTCCCATAGCAACAAAGACCAGGGTGCACTCCCACCTAAGAATGTAAAGCAGGTTGCAATCTGGAGCATGAATAAAATTTAAATTGCTTCTTTTAAAGCTATTTGGCTTCATCTTTCCCTTTTTCATGGCAAAACAATGAAGAAAAAGGTCCTGGAGCATTTGGCTCCAGATCATCCCAATGAAGGAATGAATTGAGTGAGTGCTGCAGAAACTGGCAACTAAATTATGACATAATGTGCATGCTATAATAATTCATAATAATAATCCCAGTAATAATTTCTGAATTGAGAATCAGGCCTTAATTGTTGATATAGGTCCTGATTATATACCATACTTTAAGAAGTATTTCTATGGCACTTCCCAGAGAAAGATGTAGATCTAAACAGCAATCAATATAAAAACAGAATTAAAGGGAAAATATATTACCACTAATATCTCACCAAGTTAAAAAACAAATGTAAATTAAAAGATGTGTGTCTGGTGCTGAAGAAATGTCAAAACATTAAAGGAGGCATCTGATTGGCCTTCACAGGGAGGGCATTCCAAAAGTGATACATCAAAACTGAGAAGACCTTATTCGCAGTAGCTTGTCTCAAAGTTTTTTTTTCTTTTTTACACAAGCTGAATATGAGCCAACAGTGTGATATAGCTACAAAAAAGGCAAATACTATTTTAGGCTGCATTAGTAGAAGTATAGCTTCCAAACCCCGTGAGGTGCTAGTCCCCCTCTATTCAGCACTGGTTAGGCCTCACCTTGAGTATTGTGTCCAGTTCTGGACACCACACTTCAAGAAGGATGCTGACAAATTGGAACAAGTTCAGAGGAGGGCGACAAGGAGGATCAGGGCGCTGGAAACCAAGACTTATGAGGAAAGGCTGAAAGAATTTGGCATATTTAGCCTTGAGAAGAGAAGACTGAGGGGAGATATGATAGCCCTTTTCAAATACTTGAAAGGCTGTCATGCAGAAGAGGGGCAGGATCTGTTCTCTATCAACACAGAGTGCAGGACATATAATAGTGGACTCAAGTTACAGGAAGCCAGATCCCGGTTGAATATCAGGAATAACTTCCTAAATATTAGAGCAATGAAACCAATTACCTTGAGAGGTAGTGTGTGTGTCAACACTGAAAGCATTCAAGAGAAATTTAGATAACCACCTGGTAGATGTTATTTCTTTTAAGAAGTGTCAAATAGCCCATAAAGTACTGGACACACTCAGTCTGTGGAGGGCTGATGGACTGTTTAAGCAGAAGGCAGAAAGCCTTTGTGGTGATGGTGGCGGTGAATAAATGTTTGGGATCATGAACAGATGCACTAGACACAGCAATATTTGGTTGCCCATTCTATTCAAGCTGTAGAATATAAAAGATTCTAATCAGGTAATCTACACTAGTAGAAGAATTGCCTGTGTGATAGGGTGTGCCCCAGCTTCAGAAAAAAGTATCTGGTGAAGGTGAAGCAAGAATATTTATTACCAGAGCAGACACAGGGTGGATCAAGAAGCCTCCAGTCACACTTATGGTAGTTAGGGTACCCCTAAAAATCTCTAAAGTTTGCTCTTGTATTTGAAGAGTTTTAAAATTCTGAATTTTGGGTGAGGGGGACTTGGCGCTAGTTGTTAATAGCAAAAGAAGGAAGTGCCAAGGCGGAAGCCCTGATGAAAGCCCAAATGTCTCCTGGGAACTCCAACCACTGAGCTTTTGGGAGGCCTCAGATCTACCTCACTACACTTTATTTATTTGCCATCAATCTTTTTGTAATCCAAGCAGCTGTTTCATGTCTAAGCATGGCAATACGCATTACACAGCTTATTAGACTGCCCGTGTTTCAGAATTTTCTTGCTTTTTCTTTTGGGTAGCTACCCTGAGGCTTCATTACACAAAGACCTGAGTGTGTCTGTGTAAATGTGGGATGGACAACTGACTCTCTTGTACAAGATCTGATTGGATAGGTTGGATAAGTCAACATCGTGCCAACAGTCCTTCTCCCCACTCCTATTTTGTACATTCTGTTACTGCTTTAATGCCTGGTGTTGGAATTTATTTATAGATCTTTTCTTCCCTTGCTGTGAGTGTGTTACAGACTGGACGGTTGCAAAATAGGCAGTGGTTTGATTTGGATTAGGCAGTGAGTGGGCTTACTTGAGCAAGCCAGGCTATTAACTGGAAATATCAAGGGACATATGCCCACCTGCAACACATGTTTTCCTTGAGCAGGGCTCCCCGGTGGTGAGGTGGGTGGAAGGAAGAAAGTGACAGGAACTTTGTCTATAAACTGACACACACCACAGGGTGCCACAGGGGTTTTGTCTGTCTGTCTGTCTGTCTGTCTGTCTGTCTGTCTGTCTGTCTGTCTGTCTATCTATCTATCTATCTATCTATCTATCTATCTATCTATCTATCTATCTATCTATCTATCTATCTATCTATCTATCTATCTATCTATCTATCTCCCTCCTTTGGGTTTTGCCTGATACGAAGCACACCAGATTTTCAAAACTGATGGAGCTGTGCTGTGCTCCCATTCCAAGTCACAGCCCTTTATTTTCTATTTTTTCATTTTCCGCCATCCTTGTTCTGAAGCATACTAATACTTGCAGGAACTTGTGAGCTTATAGATGCATTCAAGCCTCCTCCAGATCAGTTCAGGGCAAGTGATTCCACTTTCTACAGCAAAATATTTGCATAGACATCAGATCAGACAGTAATGCTACAACTGTATAATGTGGACTCCTTACACCTTTCAGCTTTCTGCTGGTATGCAGCAGGAGGATTTCCAGATGGACTGCAACTAACAGGTTTGCTTCAGTACCTTTCATTGTTGCCCAAAAGGTATATAGATAAATAGGATGAATGCATACTAAGATAATGTCAGCATTACTACTTGGAACTCTAGAATAATCTAATGGATTGTATCTGAAGCTGAAAGTGATGGGAAAGAATCTATATTCTTCCTTCCATATGTCAGAATATCTTCCAGCTGACATTTATTATTATATATGCCCACTAAATGTTCATTCAGCAAAGGAAATGGAGTAAGGCATGGGAAGCCAAATAATGCCTAATGTAAACCATCAGAATTCTATAAATGCTGTTGAAAAGAACCACTTACTCTGTTCCTTCTACTGGATGAGTATTCACAGTGAACTCATTAATCTCATTCACAAATACTTTCATGAACAACAACAAAAGTTACCACTTTCTGCTTCAGACATGTTCCTCTCAATCTCAAACCTATTATTTGTCATCCTCCAACTTAAAAAAATACATATATATGTTTAACCAAAACCAATTACTTCCTGTAATATCTCTGCTGAAAATTATCTTGCGGGATGGAACAAATCTCAAGTATTTTCATTAGATGAGCCATTTTCCTGTCTTTCAAGCCTTTTCGTTTGAAATTGAGTTCAAATGGCATTGTATCTTTGAGGATTTGCCTTCAATCAGACCCACTCAATATTTCAGCTCATTAAAGTTCATCACTTTTTAAATATAAGAAATATCTTACATTTAAACAAAATAAAAAGTGGCATTGACTACTGGCCAGCTTTCAACCTATCCACTACTGGAAAATTACATTTTATAGAAATGATAGTTGCCTCACAGATTAATTGGGCAAAGCAGACGCCATCGTTGACATCTGTCTCGTTTGTATTAAAAACTATTGAGGATTTGATCCAATACCAAGTGAAAAGATACAGGCTCCTAAAGCCATTTTGGTCCTAAATCACTTCAGTAGGCTTTGCTTGAATTATGCCTGGAAGAAAACAAACAAACGAACCAGACAGAGAGAAGCCATGCAGGGCAGTATGTTTTCACTGATCTAGTTGACAGGTGAGAACAGAGCATAGAGGAGTGATATTTTTGATTACTTTTTCCAGAATTCCCCAGCCATCACAGCCAGCCAGTTGCACCCCCAAAAAAAGATAACTTGGTGAGAACCACCATGTCCTACATTCTGGCAAGATGCCTCTGAAGAATCAGCCTCAGCCGAATTCAAGAGATACCTGCATGAAATAAATGTTCTTGATCACCATAGTGCTAATATATTTGTTCCAGCAGCTCTTGCTGAAAGAATACCAGAAGGATACATAATGCAGAATGTTCCTCCGTTGCCAAATTCTAGTCCTTCTCACTTTCATATGTATTTATCCATATGTCTGTTCCATTCTTCCATTTCCTCATTAAAACCAAAAGTACACAAAAACATGCATTTCAGTTATGCCTTTAGGTATGTATCTTATATGTATTTTCTCTCAAAATGATAGTTTCTAAATGTATATTTTCTCAAAATAGGCATCTCTAAATCTGTCTTTGCCTCAAAAACAGGCATGAAAAACATATTTTGCTACATTCTCTCATTCCAATAAGAGTTCATTAAAGTCTTGCTTGTTTTCTTGCACAATTATCTTGGAGAAGTGGGGGGAGGGGTTGGTTAGACCTCAGCTCCCAGAATTCCCCAGGTAGGAGATATAGTAAAATAAAAAAGAAAGAAAAAGAAGAAGAAAAAAAGGAACTTTTTGAGGCTTTGAACACAAGCTCTTTATAAAGTCTGTGAAAAGCATAAAGTCCTCATGAAATAGAATTGTGGAGAAAACCTGAAAGGTTATAGCAGCACTGAAGTGTAAATTATAGGCTGGATCCATCTTGAAGCAACAGTAGGCTGGTAGGAGAGGAGGGTAAAACACTGGGAAGGTCAACAGATTGCTAGTTATTTGGACTTTGTGACAGATAGAAAGGTGCCCAAGTTCTTGTATTCAGTTTCAAAACTAAATTGTAAATTGCCCCACAGCTGTACCCTGATGAGATGACGTTGCCCCAGTGTAAGAAAACAGCCTTCAGAAATTCTAAGGAAACTCCATTTTGATTGGCTCAGGGTATTCATCTAAGGGGACAATGGTAAAGGGTATGAATGTAGTATATGAATGGGGATCCATTACGTAGATATTCAGCATGATATGCTGCTGGCACTCTACATTAGCTCAAAAACTAGCTATGCCTATTCTGTAGAAAGAACCTCTGGAGTTTAGCATAGGCTAGATAGTTTCTTATTTTCTTGTACCTATCATCATTTTTAAGTAATAATTCTAATTGTCTTATTCAGTTAAAAATATGCTTCCTTCTTTTCTTTTCTTTTTCATAATTTGACTTCAGGATTGATCGCCTAAGGGTCTGGAATGGCGTAGCTAGGTTAAAAATTGTGTCTAAATTTTTCAAATGCAAGCTGATTCTGGTCTCCCTTGCAGGTTGGTGTTAGCCCTAAATGGGAGAGAGAGTAATTGTACTTCTCTGGTGGAGGGAATACAACTGCTAGTTAATTTAGGCTTCTGGGATGCAGGCGGATTTGGTTGAATTCCCCAGGGGCTCTTGGAAGGACTTGGAGTGAGTGGTGTGCACTAAAGCTTTCTGGTGGCAGCTACTGATTTTGTTCTGAAGTGCACCAAGGATTAGGGAAGGTCATTGACAGGAGCCTGGAGGCTTAGTCACAGTGAAGAGAAGGGGCACTGCCTTTCTCAGGGATATTTTGAGGGTAAAATATTAATGCCATACTTATTCATCTTATGATCCACCTAACTAGAGTCAACTCGCAAGTCATGAGACGTGGCCTGAATGGCAATGCTATGCAGAGTTTGGGGCAACATTTCCCAGAGCTGGTTGGGCCATCCATGCTGCTTATCCTCATGGGCCATCACACTGAGTAATGGGGGTAAGTACAGTAAGAGACTAGCAAACTGAACAGCAGATTAAATCTCACAATGCGTTGTCCTTGATAAATTCACTGTATTAAGAGCCACTGCTATTTTTCAATACAAGCCAATTAGCACTTGAAAGCCAATTTAATCATTCGAGTTGTAAAATGTTCTCAGTGTCCATAGTATTACATTTAAGAGTAAAATTCTACACACTCTTGCCTGAAAATAAGGCCTATTGGCCTTGTCAGGTCATGCTTCTGAGTAGACATATATACAATTGCACGGTAAATCACTTCTCCTACTGAAGACAACAGCACCCACCATTGATTTGAATGGATTCAATGACACTATCTACTTCTCAGAAGAAAATTAAAAGTAGCTTCCATTTATCTTCATCATTTATGATGATTTACAGCAGAGGTTGTTCATCAGCTGTCTTTGCAAAGCTCAATCACTCTTTTTCAATTTCCTAAATTATCTCCCCCTCCCTCAGGGATCTCTAACTGGAATGTGAGTTACCTCCATTAAGTTTTCACCAGGGCCAAAGAAACAACTTAATGAACTCATTAAATCATCCAAATTATCTTTGCTAAATTGCCAATTGCAATTACTGTACTTCCCAACAACTCAGCACTGCTAAGGGTGAGCTGTAGCACTTTTAAGAGTTTAAAAAGAAAAGCCTATGAAACATCTGCAGGCATCTGGCAAGTCACAACATTATACTGCAGCAGAAATAAAACAGTTCTGCATTTTTCACTTAAAAATATGATATTTGCCCAGATACTCAGGAATGTATCCATCCATTTGAAGTCTGTATACCATTTTAAAAAGGTATACAGTAATTTGCCGTCATGAGCCCAAAAACTGGGATTCCATAAACTCTGTCTCCTTCTCGATCGTACCACATTACCCAATCCCACATGTGCAAGGCAAAAACCAATGAACACCCACGCATTTCTATTTCTGTTTGATGTAGAAGATTAATGGAAAAGCAATTATTAGTATGCAAACAGAGACAATAACTCCTTTCCCTGTAATAGACTTCCATAGAAAAGTCATTACTGATGGCAATTTCCACTAGTATAAGATAGAAAACATTGTTTAGAATAAGGAGGGGAAAAAAGATAGACATATTGAGCACTTCGGCATCAGCCAGTAGAAGTGATTTTCTAAAACTGATGATCCACTTGAAGCACCCATCTTATGAATGGTGGTGCCTACATCCATAAAATGAATGTTGAACTACAGGGCTTGATTATAACAAAACCCTCAGTAACAACCCATCCAGAGCACTATAATTGAACATCAAGGGTATGTCGCAAGGAATTAAAATGAATATTTTCTTTATAATATTAAGTTGTATTATAACTTAAAATTGTTTCTTAGCAAACAAATTCAGAATGCTGTGCAGGCAGAATGCTTTGTTCACAGACATAGATTTCAAATAATAGTAATGTAAACATGAACCAATAGAAGTACACAGATTATAGTGGACCTGAGGACATTTGCAAAATATAGTGCACTAGATAATTTATTTATTTATTTTTATTTATTTTATTAGATTTCTACCCCGCCCATCTAGACAGATAGTCTACTCTGGGCGGCAAATAACTGTTCCGTAGGGCATCCATCTCTTGGTGCATTGTTCTAATGCATTCCTTTGAATCTTATTCGTGTTCTTATAAGGCTTGTGCAAGTTGTTGCAGCTAACTACAGTTAATCAACAAGGTGTCAGGGCATGACTTAGCTACATGCCTGGTGACACGTCCGCTTGTGCAACTGAGATGTGCTTCAGTACTTGGTCAATGACTAGGGATGGTACTTTAATTTAAAAATAAAAGAAAAAACCCACAAAAATAAGCTCTAACTTTCATTTTTGGGTTCTCTCCTGGATCCCCGAAAAAGAACCTCTTAAATCCAAAGAGTTCATTTAAACGGATGAGGGGAACATGAACATTTCATGATGTCTCTTTGTTTAAATTTTTCCTTCACCCAAAATGCCTGGGAATTTTTCCTCATCTCTTAGACCTGCTACCAGCCCTGCCTTTCCTGCTCCATCCCTCCCCACCACTTTGCTCTTTGCCCTCCTGCCAGCCCCACTTTCACCTCCCCCCTGCTTCCTTGTAGCCATTGCTGCTGAACGGGGAAGAAAAATGAAATGAAATGAAATGACTTGAAAGAGGTAGATTAAAGAAGTGGCACACAAGAAAAACCTGACAACTAAAGAGGCATCCCCACCAAAAAACGAGACTGAGCTAAAATGGAAATGAATATTTCCACCATCTCTATCAATTACCCACAGTTAGCCACAGCAAGGTATGCAGACCTCACATAAACATCATTAAGATTCCAACCATTGTGTGACATTGCCAGAATCAGTTGTTAGGAATTAAAGGGCAGACTTCATTAATTTTGCAAAAGACATCTACATCTTCCAATCTTGACCCTCTTTTTGCTGCACATCCTGAACAAGCTGAAGGAAAGGATAAGAGTCTTTTCTCCTCAACCTTATTCTGCCTCAGGAAGTTCCTCTAGGTCCAGGCTAATTGGTAGCCACTCTTTTAGCCATGAAATTTTATAGCTCTCACATGTAAATGTTGACCTGGGTCTGCCCCCTTTACTCCAACAGGTACACTCTGTTGCTTTCTGCAGGTGAATCAGTCTAGATTTGTACCTCAACTGAAGTTGTGTCTGTTTCACCTCAGAACACAACATAGTTTTTAAGGAACAAATATGAGGTAACTTCCCTTTACCAAAAAGGACGCCTCAATGTATTTACCAAAAAGAACCCTTCCAGATACCCCAACTTCGTACACTGTGTCTGTCAAATGACTGTGTGTGTCAAAAGACCATACTTGAATAGTCATTCAACATAGTGTGATTATTGCCTTGACAGAGGATGTAACTAGAATACTACAAGTGGGGTTTTGTCAATTTTGGTGGTCATGCCACTTCACCAAGACTGGTTCAATAGTCTGGTCTATTGCCATAGGAAAAGAAAGCAGTAGACAATGCCTGTTTTCAGCTGGCCATGCAACCAGTAGACCAGGACACTGGAGAAGAGGAGAGAAAGTGGGTGGCCAGGTAGGCCAGACCCTACTAAGGCAGTGGAGGACAGGTCTACCCAAGGCTTAGTAGGCAAGGCCTATGGCCCCAGAAAAGGAAGTGTCATCCAGGTGGAGAGGTGTTCTGTCTGGATAATGGGTAGACAAAGCCAGTAGACCAGGCATCTCAGCTGAACATTATAGAAAGTATAGAAAGGCAGATTATTATTATACAAAGAGCCTCGTGGCGCAGTGGTTAAACTGCTGTACTGCAGCTAAAACTGTGCTCACGACCTGGGGTTCAATCCCAGGTAGCCGGCTCAAGGTTGACTCAGCTTTCCATCCTTCTGAGGTCGGTAAAATGAGTACCCAGCTCACGGGGGGGGGGGGGGCAATGTGTAGCCTGCATAATTAACTTGTAAACTGCCCAGAGAGTGCTTGAAGCACTATGGGGCGGTATATAAGCAGCACGCTTTGTTTTGCTACATTGTATGTTAAACAAACACATTTTGATTTGTCTGTAATTGCTGACCCCCTGTGGAGATGGCAAAGTGTTCAGTACTATAAATACCTTTTATATTGTTTTCAGATCATGAATTACAAAGTTGATTTGGGACACATTTTGCACTGCTTGCTCCAGATTACAGTTACAGCTCCGGCTTGATGTTAGCAACTGAATCTTTAGAATCAAAAAAGTAAGACAATACCTACAAAGCCCTTTCACTCATCTCCCCTACGCTGTCTCCTGGAAGCCAAGCCAAAGAACAGAAAGGAAACATATACACATAAGAGACATAATAGGAGTGCAAACATTCCATTCTAATCCCTTTGTTGACCCCCAAATTCTGGTTTTTGCCGACGGTCCTGTTGCTTGCTGTCCCCTAGGATGAGTACAGAAGGACCACCCTGCCTACCAGATATCTAGGGTCAGAGGAAGCTGTCAAAATCTATCCTTAAAAACAGTAATTCTTCTCAGCAATACTTAACAATTAGAAGTGTGACTTTTTAACGTCTATTTATTGTGCATACATTTCTCTCTATAAAGATCTCAATTACTTGTAATGAATTGGTTATTTAAATCTGTTCTTTTGAAAGTGTTACGTGTAGCTGAATTTTTAAGTTCTTATATACTTCATAGCAAGTGTTTGGCAGCATTAAAAGATGAGTACAGACTGCCAACAATTAATTTGTTCATGCTGTCTAATCTATCTTTCCACTGAAATGTATCCTAAATTAAAGTCTAAGGTATATTATCCTTAGCTTTCAGGTTAGAAACACCTTTCATTCTATATATAACAATGAAAGCTGACAAGCCTGCAGTTTTCTGATAGATGTGAATATTTATGTTTTTCCCTAATCAGTGTCAGTAAAAGGATGGCAGTAAACAAATGGAGTGTGTAAGCTAATTAAAAAAACACTAAAAGTATAGGACTGATATTTTAACTAGAAAGGCTTCTTGCAATTATATTCCCCTTTCCCCCCAAGTATTTAACTCACTGCATTTTCCCCAACTGGCAAGTAACTAAGTCGATTTCATAATTAAATTATCTAATAAATCTTGAGCCATAGTTTAAAATAGGATTGTGAAAATCTCTCAATTTTGTTAAATTTCTTAAAATCCCACCTGCATTTCCTTCCCATCCTCATTTTTATATAAGACTTTCTTTATCAAAATCCATACACATATTATATTTTTCCCAAGTGGATGTATTACTTAATGTACACATTTAAGCATGCTACTTACTTCACATATTTGCCCACACTGACCAATATGTTCGTCTGTGCAACATTTCATCCAGAGTGTATGATTGCTTTGATTATATGACTATTAATTCAAGAGAAATAACACTGGATGTCCAGACCCATAGCACTGAAAGCTCTACAGAGCACAATGGTCAGCCAAGCTGAGAACTAAGTTTCTGCAATGGTCTATAGATGAGACTATCCATAGAGACAATCTGAAAATGTTAACTAATTCAAACATCAGAATGGTTGTGGGAATTGACCAGCTAAACTCCTGTTCCACTTATCTGATACTATTACAGTGTCTGCCAATTCGTCAACTTTATTTAGAGTTCTGATACCGATCTTTAAATCCCTAAGGCTTTGGGATTCAGTTATCTGAAGGGCAGCATTTCCCTTATGAACCTAACAGATTCCAATCCCCATCTTTTCAAGTCCTGCTTTATATCAGACCATTTACTGTTCTTAAGTAACACTTTGATCTGGTAGCCTGTGGGGCACATGTTGTCCCCCAGGGGTGTTACTGTGGCCCCCAAGAAATCAGAGTCCCCACAAGTCCAAAAAGTATGAAAATGGGGGTTGGCCGATTTTAGCCAGGAAAATCCTGCAGGAACAGTGGTTTTTTGCTCCTCGTCCTTGGGGGAATCCTCCAACGCTCTCTCTCTCTCTCTCTCTCTCTCTCTCTCTCTCTCTCTCTCTCTCTCTCACACACACACACACACACACACACACACACACACACACACACACACACACACACACTCACACACTCACACACAAAACCCCCAAAATGTCATTCCAGGCATATCCTGCTTAATTTTTTAAACAACCAGTTTGGGCCAGGGAGATGCTGGTGTGGCCTGTAGTGGGGGGTGAGGGTTACACTTTGAATGCTTTCATTTTTTTTATTCAGGAAGGGCTTTTACTATTCATGTTATTGTGCATACTTATTTATCCTTAAAACTACACCATTTACTGCACATAGTTAATTACTGCTTTTCTGTTGTTGCTATCCTTAGCTAATTTTAATGTTTCTTTAAACAATTTCTTCACCTGAAAAGCATAATATAAATCTGAGTGGAAGGCATCTCACCCCAAAATTAGGGAGGCTTCCAAGTCAGTGCTTCCAAGTAGCTTCCCCTTCATAGAAGTAGGTCTCTTCTGACACTTTAATTTCCCATGCAAGCAAAGTGTTGCTCAAGGTGTTGCAACAATGGCTATTATCTTATAAGGCGCGCGAAATGCCTGATGTTCAAGCTGGATTGCAAAAAGAAAGAGGCACTTCAGATCATATTGCAAATGTCCACTGACTATTGGAGAGCACCAAAGAAGTTCAGAAGAAGGTCAGTCTATGCTTCATAGATTACAGCAAAGTCTTTGACTGTATAGATCATGAGAAACTATGGGTTGTTCTGTAAGAAATGGGTGTGCCTCAGCAATTGATTGTCCTGATGCGTAACCTGTATTGTGGACTAGAAGCTACCGTTGGGACAGAATATGGAGAGACAGAATGGTTTCCTATATGCAAAGGGGTTGGATAAGGGTGCATTTTATCCCCTTATCTATTCAATCTGTATGCAGAAAATATTCTGAAAACTAGACTAGATTCAGATGGAAGAATGAAAATGGGTGGAAGAAGCATCAATAATTTAAGATATGCAGGTGACACCATCTTACTGGCAGAAAGCAGCAATGACTTTTAGTGAAAGAGAAAGAAGAAAGTGCCAAAGTAGGACCGCAGTTGAACATTAAGACAAAAATCGTGATTACAGAAGAGCTACAGAACTTTAGCTATGACAATGAAGAAACTGAAAGAGTCAGAGGTTTTGTACACCTTGGTTCAATCATCAATCCAGATGGAGACTGCAGTCAAGAAATCAGAAGAAGATTGAGACTGGGAAGGGTAGCAATGAAGGAATTAGAAAGGATTATCAAATGTAAGGATGTGTCACTGGAGATCAAGACCAAGATCACTCACACTCTTGTATTTCCAATCACCATGTATGGGTGTGAAAGCTGGAGAGTTAAGAAAGCTGACAGGGATAAAAAATGTTTCATTTGAAATACGGTGCTGGAGGAGAGGACTGCCAGAAAGACAAACAAGTGAGTCCTAGTGCAAATCAAGCCTGGACTCTCTCCAGAAGCAAAAATATTGAAGCCGAGGCTGTCCTACTTTGGGCACATATGAGAAGGCAACATTTTCTGGAAAAGACAATAATGCTGGGAAAGGTTTCCAGCAGGGGAAAAAATAAGACCAAATACAAGATGGTTTGACTCCTTAAAAGAAGCCACAAGAGCTGAAAAGGCAGTTGAACAGGGCAGTTGAAGACCAGACATTTTGGAGATCACTCATTCATAGTTGCTATAAGTCAGAGGTGACTTGACGGCACATAACAAGAAGAAATATAAACACCTCACACTCAATCTATGCAGCTATGCAGTAGTTTTCTTTCCTGAATTGGTGACCTTGGTTCTAAAAATTATTTTGGAATTGACTTTGATTTCTCCAAGAGAGTGGGGGGAAATGCCACAACATACCTTTTGTGTTTACTTCCACATGAATGAAAGCAAAGTTGACAGCCAGGACTTTGCAGAGACACAGGCAGGTAAAGAAACTGACAATAACCTAAAGCATGTTTGTGGTTAGCAGTGTTTTTATTGTTGATGTTTTGTTCTTAGCCGCTAAGTGCAAAACAATGTACAGTGGAAAACAAGAATAGTAAGTTTCTATACTTCTAAGCAAGGTTAAATACAGAGATTCTGAAGTCAATTTCAAACACTGCTAAAAATAAGTTTAATGACTAATTTTGCCATGTTTTGTTGTTTGATAAAAGACTATAAGATTTACATAGTTGCAAGATGGTTTGTTGTTGTTATGTCCTGTCACCCCCAACTTATGGCGACCCCGTGAATGAGAGTACAGCAAGATGGCTTACTCTTCAGAAAGTATACTTATATACCACTAAAGTTAACAGGCATCTTAAACATTTAACTGTCATTGTTAATCATTGACTGATTTCCAATTTCCCTGGGAGGTTACACTAGGCTTGGAGATACAGAGATGTGACTCTGCAGGCGCAGAGCCAAACCTGCATTTAAACAACCACTATTGAGAGATTCCAGATCTTACATTGGTTAGTAACCCAAGCCACTGTCTGACCGAGGACATCTTAGCTCCGATGTTGTGGGACATGAAAATCATATCTCTTGAGATTAGCATTTTGGACAACCTTATATAGGCTCTTCTCTCATTTGGCCTTGGCCATTTCTAGCCAGACCAAGTGAATGACCTCTTTCCCTTTGTGTTAAGGGCCCAAATCCTCTGGAGTAGCTAAGCAAATTGTGTTAACTTTTGCAGACAAATTGCCCCAAGTTAACAAACCAGTGCAGACATTATCAGTTGCACAGTGAGTCACACAGCTCGATAAGCAACAGATGATGTCTATGGTGATTTCTTAATTTAAGGCAATTCGCCCTCAAAAATTACAGTATTTGTGTTATGCCAGCATAATGAAACAAGAGAATTTGGGCCAGAGTTACACAAAGTGGATGCTACCGTGTTTCCCCGAAAATAAGACAGGGTCTTACAGTCAACCCTCGACTTACGAACGGCCCTAGTTACGAACATTTCGACTTACGAACCGCTCTGATAGAAAAATATAGCCTCGACTTGCGAACTTTGCTTCGAGTTACGTACCGAAAAAACCGTGCGGGAGGCGGGGAAAGCGCGAAATTTGAACTTTCAAGGTGTTCTGTTGAAAAGGTGTCTGTTCCCTCCTTCCCTCCCTCTTTTCTTTCCTTTTTTTTAACCTAAGTCATCTTAGGTTAAAAGGGAAAAAAAGAAAAAAATTCTGCCCCTAGTGGTAGGAACGGATTAACCGGCTTTGCATTAGTTCCTATGGGAACTAATGCTTCGACTTACAAACCGCCCCTCGACCTAAGAACCAAAAACAGCCGGAATGGATTAATTGGTTTTCAATGCATTCCTATGGGAAATGCTGATTCGACTTACGAACTTTTCGACTTAAGAACGTCCTTCCGGAATGGATTAAGTTCGCAAGTCGAGGGTTGACTGTATATTCATTTTTGCTCCAAAAAACGCAGTAGGGCTTATTTTCAGGGGATGTTTTAATTTTTTCATGTACAACAATCTACATTTATTCAAATACAGTCATGTCCTCTTCTTCTGTTTGCTGCACAATGGTGGAGGGCGGGGTTTCACTTAAATAGGGCTTATTTTTGGGGTAGGGCTTATATTACGAGCATCCTGAAAAATCATACTAGGGCTTATTTTCGGGTTAGGTCTTATTTTCAGGGAAACAGGGCAGTTGTAGTGCCAGAGTCTGGGGGGAAATGTTTTTCCATGCTAATGCAGCCTTTGACATTAGGAATTTTCAGTCTTCTCCAAAGGTTGTCTCCTGAGAGATGTAAGTCCTTGTTTCCAAGAACTTGCAATCCAACATCAGGTACTGGTGTTGGGCGCAACAAGGGGAGAATGAATGAGGCAAAGGCCATGAATATTCCAGAGGCGCGCACACACACACACACACACACACACACACGCACGCGCACACACGTCTTTGCATAGGTTTAAGACAAATAAGTGGGTAAATGCTGTCCAGAAAAGATGGATTTTGTAGAAAGAATTCAAAAGAGAATGAGACTGACTGAGAGTCTGTGACTGTGTGAAAGAGAGAGTGAGAGAACAAGACAGAGAGAGATGCATTGTATATGCATTTAATCAGACATAAGAGTCACCAAAGAAGAATGCGTAGAATGATTTAAGAAACAGGGAGGCATATACAACGGGCAAGGTTAAAGTTAAATCAAAGCAGACCCCCCCAGACTTCTCAGTCAGATGTGATGTGTAAAAATTAAAAATCATTGTCACAATGTTAAATTAGGTTACCTAGTTGCACTGTAATTGCATCATATTCCTAACATGAGGCCTGGTTGGATAGAACGATATTATAAAAATGAAGCTCTGGTTGAACGAATAAATAAATGAATGAAGAAAACACCAAAGCCCTTTTTCCAAAAGAGCTGTAAATGGCTGGCATAAAAAAAAAAAAGTCAACGTTTCTGGGTATGTTTCAGGTACTTCAGAGGCCTCCCTTTTGCACCACAAATATTCATGAATCAAAACAACAACATCACTGCAGCACCCAGACCATATGAAAATAATCTTTAAAGCAGATCCCCTATGATTTTCCATTTCTGTACCACTGCCAACATTAACGTCTCCAACAAAACCAAAACTAATTATTTATATAATTAAAAAAATGACATCCAGACATTGAAAGAAACCAACTCACTGTCATCTGTTTCTTTCACTTATCATAGAACTGTTAGAACATTTCTTGCATCATTTAATGACAAACATATGTCAATCAGAAAAGATTTCTGGTTACCACTATATTATGCATCCTTGTAGCACATTTCCCTGAAGGCTTCCATTTTACACCCCTCTCCCAAATGCAAAAGTATGTGTCAAATTCTCCTTTTTTTGGATTCATGTTTTTCTTTTTTGGGAAGTGAAAACATGACACTTCCATTCCCTCCCATGTTTCTCTCAAATTACCCCTAGAGGCAGACTCCTTTTCACATATAAGGGATGACACTTTCTTCCCAATTGTAACTCATATAAAATATGTTCATATTAGGGGGGAAAGAGTACGGAGGGGGGAGTAGTAGAAATAATGATAAGGCAAGATCAAAGGAATCATGCATTTTAAACTCATCGGTGACAAGTCACTTAGCTTCATAAATATCAGTTACACTCAAATAGCCTTTATTCTGTTTGAGCAACCTCAGCATTCTGGGGGTGGAGGGGGTTGCCTTTCTAACTTCAATTCTGCATTCTTTGTCAGTCAATAAGGTCATTACTCATAGAGCAGGCATCTTGTCAGTGTCTATTAAACATTTTCCATTTCATTTCGGTATCTGAGCAGCCTAATATAATTCAGTCTCATTGAAATGAGGCCAAAAGATGCTCAAACAGCAAATGTTCCCAAAGAATTAAGGTAAGATCACAGTCATGCATGGCCATTAGGTGACATTAACACTGTGCCACACAACAGACATTTCATTCTGACACTAGCACAGTAGTATTGTTTTGGCAGCAAAGAGTGGAATTAATTGGAAGAGTCTAGGCATAGACAGATATTTCTTAATAAACTGACCAAGAAAACCTGAGAAGTTAATGAACCAGCCCAAAAGGACAAACTGTCTCAGAACACTCTATTTTATTAACCAGCAATGGTATTTTCTGTCTATAAAACAGCTCATGCACAAGTCTTTAGAGGTATTTGATAAGTGGAATAACACTGCAGGTTGCTAAATGTATAGGGTGATTTAGTGTCTGTATGCTTTCAGAATAAAACACATGTTAACCTAAAATAAACACGGGTAAGACCTGGAAACAAAACAGAAGCTGGAAAAGTGTGTGTCACAGTCTAGTAAAGAGCTACACATGCTTAACATACTGAAATAATTGATCTTAAGGAGGTTCAACTCTCTGATAATAAGAGGAGTTATTAAATTGATTGTGCTCAAATAATGAAAGACCTGACAGTTCAATATCCGCAGATGACAACAACTGAACATTTTGTTTGAGTGACCATATGTATATGCACCAGGTGATTTGTTGATAATGATTTGAGTCCAAATTAAAAGCTGGCAATTAATCTGGTTACTTTAAGACATGAATGATCTCAGTATGTATCAATCACCCATAAATATAACTTCAATTATTTGGCAGGTAGCTGGCTATTTCATTTATTTTGATGCTATGGAATTTTATGAGATTGTGTCAGTGTTACTTTTAACTGTTAAATGTTGTTTTGCTATTTCTATTTTAATGGGATTGTGTCATTTCTACAGCAGAAAATGCAGTAAAGAGGACCGGTAAATAAATAAATAAATAAATAAATAAATAAATAAATAACAACAGTTTCCTAATTGATTGGTTTACTAAAGCTTACGATATAATAGTTGTTATTGGCCATTAGATGTAGCTAGAGCCCTGTTTGCGCAGTTAAGGGCACCACAGAAGACATGACCTAGAGGTAAATTAGTGAGAAGTCTTTATCCAGCCCACTTTCATTCAGCATCCATGGTACTTTCTACACACTGTGGAATGAGCTGTGATGGGCAAATCTGTCCATTAGGTTCCTTGCTTAAATTTGTTCTGTTTCATTTTGGCACTGAGGTTTGTGAGCCCTTTCAGGAGAGAAAAAGGTCTCCATGAAATTTCATATATGTTTTTGTGTACAAGTCTTTAAAAAAATATGGATTTTGTATTCCACCTCCAGGAGGCATGCATTTTAATTAATTTTTAAAAATGTGCATGTCTTCCCCACTACCCCTAGCTGAATAAAGCAACTTTAAGTTCACTTTTTCCTAACAAGTGCACTTTTTCTTAATACACACTCTGTTGTATGCATTTTGTAATAGGCAAACTATAGTGCAACATTTAGGGAAGTGTGGATTTAAAAACATAGCTGTATTCCAACCTATGTTTTGGCTTCAGGGATGTGAATTGGGTTACGTTTGCGTCACAATGATAACTCCATGAATTTCTCTCCCATCTCTAAACAAGAATGTTATACAGAGTCAAGTGAACATTAAAAAAAACATAGAATGAATCAACAACATGACATAACCAGCAGGGAAAAAAATATTACAACTCCAAGTGTAGTGTCAGTCTGTTTCTTCTATCTGGTATTGAAAATAAGACTTGTGTGGAATATGGAAAGGGGGAAAGAACCCACAAGGAACTGTATACGTATAGAATTCAATCCACGTTCCTGAAATAAATACATGTTCTTGGAGAATCTTCCTTCAGGAATCTAGATCATGAATATCCCAAGTTACATTCAATGTCGCATTCTAACAATGTACAGGACTAGTACAGCTTTGTCCTGTATCATCCTGTGTTTTGTTAGGGGGGGTTGCACTCATGCAGTGGGCTTCCTTCCCTTCTCTTCCTCCTACAGGGTGCTGCAGGAAGAAAGCACCATTGTCTACATTCCACAGAGGGAAATTTTTCTGACAGTGGAAGGGGGAAACTGTATCTAGCCATATGACATTTCTCAGTCTTGATTCCGTTCTAGTCGTCCCAATTCCACTTATACTTTTGTCCCATTCTTGCTTTGGATCACATTATGCGTATTTTCCCCCCTTCTTCCATCCATGCATATAACTAATGTGTCCCATTAAACATTTTCGCCATTTTAGCATAAAACATGCAGACAATCTCATGTGAACTTTAGTCTTCAAAATAAATGAAACCTCACAAATGTGCAAATTCTTTGTTGTAGCAACTTATATACCACCCCATAGTGTGGTATTCTTTAGGCTAGGTGAGTTTCTTCTTGCAGTGAATCTCAGGAGATGCAAAAAAAAAATTACCTTCACTCAGATTATCAAATCCAGCAAAATTATTTTCTATTTCTAATTGCCCACAATCATCCTACCTATGTCACATTTGTCTGGAACAAATCAGTCCAAAACACGTACAACCAAATGGAAGCTATTTTAAGCATATGCAAATAGACAAACTACGCAAAATCAAGACACATTACTCAGACCAAATACTGAATGCATTGGGTGGAATGCATGTGATGAATGCCTTGGGGTTGAATGGATGGATATCCTCAGAGAGAGGCATGAGACGATGTTGACTTAATCTGGCAGGAGGAAGGAAAAATGTTTATACTGATATCTTATGGAAATGCTCCTTTGTATTCTGCTCTCCACATGCATGGAGTAGATTATTTGTATCCTCTGATGGAGTGTTGTTGTTGTTGTATTATTAATTGCCAGTGAAGTTCAGTACTACTTTCCCACATTTGTGAAAGTGTGTGCGGGGGGGGGGGGGAGGGATGAAACAGTTAGCTAAAATATTGTTTCTTGAAACTGAGCAAATAATACTGCCTAAAGCAGGGGTGGACAACATGCAGTCTGTGGGCTATACGAATTCCCCCAAGAGCCCAGATGTTGCTCCCAGGATGCCTGCCCAAGAGCACCTGCACAACTCACTTTTTATTATTTTGTTTATCAATATTTCCTCAGAAAGCTCCTTCGTATCTTCTAGGGGATGGGGACGTATGTGATTTTGCCATGTCCTGGGTAAATAAATGATGATAATGAGTACAATTTCTTGAGGTAAGGTAGTAAATGCTGACCTTTGAATTGACTGTTCTTCAACTACTTCAGTAGATTCTAAACTTTTCTCTGGACACTCACCAGACTAAATGAAAGGTTTCTTCAGACATAATAGATACCCTGGGTGCCATTTTTATAAGTCTTGACAAGAATTTTTATGATGTTTATCCAGACATATCATATGCTTTCCACTTTTTTCTGCTGACAGAATTATTTTGAGCTCTCTATTCTTACCCTCCCACCACATACACTTAGAATGAAAATACCTCTCTTTATTAGATTCTTGTTTGATGTTTCAGAAGTACTGCACATCTGTTTTTAGAACGATTTTTGCTTAAAAGAAAAATGAGGTTGTTGTAACCAGAACGATGGGGGTATACAACTCATCTGTTTTTACTGAGAAACTTTATGACCCTCTCTGAACCAGGAGCCATAATTGGTCTATAAAAGACTCACTTGAAGTCTTTTAACTAATTAAAGTAAAAAATAATGTAATGGCAGCTGATATAACAAAACTTCTAAGCCTTTCAAAAGCCAGGAGAATACAGGACACAAAGCATGATAATATGAAACGATAAAAATTGTTGATTCTCATTATGATCCAGTATTTGTTTTGTTGAACATTTAGCCAATAACATGAATCTTAAATTTAAGAAATAGATATACTTATATATCTTTCTTCTTTGAAGGAAAGATGATTCTTATTTTACAGGAAATTTGTTCTTTTAGTAACTGGAAAAAGCAAGCCTTTATAGATACAGAGAGCAGTGGCGCTGAGAGCAGTGGCGCTGAAGGAGGAAGTCTCTAATTACCAAAAAATCTCTGCCACTGTATGGTGTTAGCAGCGGGGCAGATTTTGGCAGTTAAAGACTTCTTCCAAATTCCAAATTCTGTGAATTTTGAGGGAACCTTATGTTATAAGGATATTTTAGACTCAGAAGGGAAATTAAAACTAAAACAAGATCTTATAGATCAGGGTATAGGCATATCATGGTGGCCCTTAATGCAAATTCTATCTAGGTATGAAAAAGATGTAAAAATGTATAGCTTTTATAAAGAACAAATAATGCTTGATCATATATTGCTAGCATCAGATGACAAGTTAATTGGAAATTATATTTTGCTAGATTAGCAACACTGTTTCCTAATATGTCTAGTAAATGTTGGAAATGTGATCAAAAAGTGGGTACCTATTATCATGTATGGTGGACTTGTGAAAAAGCTACAAAATTCTGGACCAAAATACACACATGGCTGGTTAAAATACTTTAAAAAGGTAAAGACTTTAAACCAGAATTGTTCTTATTAGGTATTTTACCAGTGGACTTCAATAGACAAAATGTATATCTAACACTGCATATTTTGACAGCAGCTAGGATTATATTCGCACAATACTGGAAAAATGAAGAAGTACCAACAGAAGAAGAGATAATCAAGAAGATTTTAGACTGCGCAGAAATGGACAGACTCACACTGAGAATAAAGGAGAAAGAAGATTCAGAATACTTTAAAACGTGGAATTTGTTCTATGAATGGTTAGAAGAACGGAGAAGGGATTAAGGCACCAGAACAGAATAACATAATTATAAACAAAATCCATGCAACATGATGTTTTAATAAGCACGAATCGAATGTAGTAGTAATAAAAAACTAATAAAATGTTAAAAAACAGAATTTAAAAAAAATATGGAAAAAAAGAGACTTCTTCCTTTGGTCCATGGCTTTCACAGAAACAGATTATTTGTGACCAACTGTGTTTTTCTTGATAGGACAGAAATAGGAACTCTTCAATTACTGAAAATCTCCTGCTGGTGGTAACATAATCACACTTCTGCAGGCATAACGTATGCAGCAGGATGCAGCCTAAGTACCTTAACAAACTATAAATTCCAGGATTCCATAGGATGCAACCATGCCACTTAGAGTAGATCAAACTACTATAACTGTGTATTGTAAATATATTTTATATCTCAGAAAGATTCACCCACACAGCGAGTTTATATATATATATATATATATTCAACATCTCACCATAAAAATCTCCTCCATCAAGTAATTTCTCGAGCTCACTATAAATTGCTGAGAAAAATCCTTTGGAGTAACACCAAGATAAAATGTGTAGAAAAGTTAAAACCATTTAACACAGAGGTAAATGCAGTATCATCACTCTGTGGAGCAGCTCCATTTTGACTCCTTTAGGGAGCTTCTTTAGGGGCGAAACTGACATTGACAAAGTGAGGTGTGATTGCCTCATGTGGCAGACATTGGGGGTTGGTGCATTTTTTCCCCTTTGTTTTCGAGAACAAAGCTGCGTATACCACACAAATTGGCCTTTCCACATATCCTATCCTGTTGCTTTCAGGTGCATGCAATTGAGAATGTCAAATATCTCCAGACAAAAAGTAAGGTTCAGAAAAGTTAGACAGTAATCTAAGATGGCAGCCAACTGATGCAGAATGAAACTCAGTGCCCACTCAGATCCTATTCAGACATGCCACCACTTGCCATAGCACTCAGTCACTAATCTCCCTGGTCTCCCCTAATCAGAGATCTCCCCTCAAAAGCTTCCCTAGCTAGCAATGGTACTTCTGAATGTGAGTCAAATCAGCACTCACCCACTTACACTGGGGCCATCCACCAAGAAAAACACAGTTGGTCAGAAGATGATACGAAAAAGGACAAGATTTGTCCTGAAACATGCATTAGAATAAATGAGGGAGCTACTGAGCACAGGCTATGCCCAAAAGCCCACATCAAGCTTTCTCCTAATCTTCCTTGTTTCTTTTGGCATCACTGACAAGGAGACCAGTGTTGGTAAAAGCATCAGAGATTGGAATTCCAGTCTTCCCATGCGTTTCATCACTGCTCCCATTTGTAAATGGGAGGTAAGCCCAGCACATCCTGCATCATCTTCTCCAATAGAAGAGATTATCCATGCGCTCTTGCTGGAAAAATGTCTCTTGCAGGAAAAGTTCTTCCTCTATCAGAAATGGCAGATTGCTCCCACAGTCCCTGAACCATCAGTTGGAATGTCTGGCATGCCTACTCACTATCTAAGAAAAGGGAAGCCTAGCAGAAGTCATCCTATGTCCGTGGATGGGAACTGCTCCAACATCTCTGGTCAATAGTGGACACTTTGCTAGAATTGGAACCCTGCAGTCAACCACTGGTGGGGAGCTTGTCCCTTCCCTTGTTTCAAGCCACTATCTCCTCCACCTAGGCTTTGATTAAGTCCTTTGCCCCTCTCTAATTCATTGCTTTCCCTGCCCCCTTGGTTTTTCTGCCATCTTTCCTAAGGGTCCTATATCTTTCAGTGGTAACAGTCATTTCTTACTTGGTTTCCTAGGATTCAGCTACAGCACCTGCAGCACCACAATTTGTCTGCGATTCCTCATTGTTCCCAATGAAAAAGACTTCCCATTCTCTTCATGGGCTGAACTGCATGTTATGTTTAGTTGCTTCAGTAATTATGAAGGTCTTATGAAATCCCAATATCTCAGGCAATGCCTAGCAACTGTCCATACACCAGTCAGGTGGCCTACAGTTTACATTCACTTATATAAGGTTCATAAATTACATATGCGATTTTGGAGCAGCAGGAAAAGTTTCAAAGTTTTGAAGTGATTTTTCCACTGGAGGCTGCCATTCTTCCTAACTGAATGCCCCTTTGAATTAAACTGCGTCATTATAGGGACAACATTATGGTGATGTAACTTTGTTTTGAATCAAACAGGGCAGTATGGAATTGGGATGAATGTTTCAGGTTACTGGTCTTGAGAGAAGTCTTCCCTCCCTCTCTCCAACAGCTGAAATGCCCCTCTTGTCACCCACTAAAAAAAATATGGCGAAATGGGAGGTTTAGCCTTATTATACATTTGTAGCTTGCCTTCAAATTCAGTGTGGAGTATGTTTACCTGCAGGCTTTGGGAATGTGATGTCTTTAAAAAACTATGAAGGACTGAAAAGTGGTGGAATAAATACACTAACTTTCATTACAACACTTGAATTAAAAACAGCCATACTATCAGTAGTACTGGATATGAAATATTGAATTTACGTTTAAATTTCAGATTAACACTGCTTTTTGCTAAGGCTTTGCAACAACTGACATTACGTTAATTTATGATTCTGAAGAAGAGATATAACAATACGAAAAACCCCTTTTCACATTAGCAGTAAAAGTCCTTAATAAGTTTACAGTTCTCAAATGCAATTTGGAATCTGCCAGCATGTGGGTGGCTCAGTGTGTGGGTGTCTGCCAACTGAAAACATAATGTCTACTGTTGCATTATTAGAAAGCTGCCATTAAGGAAATCAGCATACTATCACACTTGCTGGAAATGAAGCATAAAATGACATGGTCTCCAGCTCCTGAACCTAGATGACTATATCAGAAGGATCGCTTAAGCCCTCCATGCTTAAATAAATGCTATGCAGGAAACTGGCACTTACCAAATGAGAGGGCCATTTGTCAGAAATGTAAGAAAAGCTTAAATGGCAACTCCTCCTCCATTTAATTATCTTGAAGGAGAATGTATTTTAAAAAGCTTTTTTTCTCTCTGCTAAGAATGTGTAATGGTACTTTTTTGTTTTGTCTTTTGAAATACACATTTCAGATTACAATTCTTTAAGAGCACTGGCAATTATTTATAAAGTCTGTGTTCCACTGAAAGCTTTGTGATGCATGTTGTATGCTTGACTTCATCTTTTTGCTTTCCGTTTAAATAAACAATAGTTTCAGAAATAGAATCATAATGGGATAAGTATAGATTGAGGTCCAGCTTTCATAGTTGGTTCAGCCCAAATAACACTCATAGCATGCCACACAGTCTGCATTTTATGCTTTCTGTGAGCTTCACTGGAACATGGAGCTCGGCTTTTCTAAGTCAAGAGTACTGTCCTTTGTCAGCACTGTATATAACACTGAACTTTCTGTGTGCCCTTCTATTAACATTCAAAGAACTCTGTCTGACAACGCAACCAGCATGCCATAACTATTCCAGTTATTATTATTATTTGCCCAAGTTCATACCAGAGGAAGGATAAACTCACCATGAGGTGATACTACCATTACAGTTTTGCACACTAAATATATTGTTTGAAGGCACCCTCATGTGGTACGAGCCGGTATTTTCTAAAACAGGCAGAACCACTGGAAACTCAAGATTTTTTCACATTGTGCTAAACATTACCTCCAGCTATACATAGAAACATTCAAAATAATCACATACTTAGCACCCAGATGGTCACTGGAAAATTGCAGAACTGAGTACTTCCCAAATCTGAAAGTATTGTGTGAACTAGTACACACTTCTCTTGTTCAGAATACATATATTAGGAGCTCAAGTTTGCATTTTGCAAGGCCTAGATCTATGTTTCTCTCTGCTTCTAAGTGTCTTCTCACAAATACAAGCCTGACATTTGTGGGGGGAGGGAGGTTTGGCAACAGAATCCAAAACCTACATTTCACCATGTGTCATTTGGCTTTCTCTGTACTGGAATACAGTCCTGTATTATGAGCTGAAAATCATTTTTCTCACTCTCTCATTTTCTCCCTTTCTCTTTTTGAATGACAACTGCAAAACATCCCCCTTGTCTTGAGTGACTCCACCACCTGTTAACATGGCCATGGGGGGGGGGGGGGAATTGGAACAAGGCTATGCAGGCTTGATTTTTAGTGGGTGGAATCACCAGGGAAACAGAACAGATTTAACACCTGCCCAGGTAGTATAACGAAGTGCATGTCTCCACTTTCTTTCATACATGTCAATGTTTGCCATTCCTTATTAAAGGGGAAAATTCCACATTGTGCTTTGTGACACTTCTTGTACTGAGGGCAAATCCTGGCCACAGATGCCCCCTTACAAACAGGGATAGAACAATTAAGAAAATGGATCATTGTTTAAAAAAATATACTCTGCAAAGGATATGTGAAAAATCTCCTTGCACATAAAAGCATAATCTTTACAGAGATCTACTCCCTCTCACTGCAATGTTCCAGCTCAAGGTGGCACTAATCTTTTCACTAACATTCACACTTGCTGGATCACACACTCCTCAGGCAGTTGCAGGTACCCCTGAAGTACTTTTTAATCTGAAATAATGGTTACTCCCAAAACTCAGATTCAAGTACTTTGGGTTTGTTCTTTCTATACAGTCCCAGCCAGAGCCTCCATTGCCGCCAAGCCGGTATCTTAAATAACCCAGATGTTCATGGAAAGTGCTTCCTAGTTCCAATTAAACTCTGTGTTCCTATTGGCAAAATGCAGCTTCGTGTGACACAGGTGTATTTTTGTCTGTTAGTGGTCTGAGTTACTTATTCTTAGTTACACATGAAATAAAATAATGAGGGGAGTTTGGTCTAAACAAACAAACATGTTTTTTTTTTTAGGTCTTAGCTCTAACTCTCTGCTCTAACTTCCTGATTTCCCACTGATCTGTCACGTTTGAACTGACCCACAGACCCCACTCCCACAACATTCCAGTCATGCTGACCAATCGGCATTGAGTCATTCATGGCAAGTCATGCTACCACTCCACCCATACATAGCCGCTAAACAAGTATGTCATGCTGTTCTCATAAAAACCTTATCTAGGTAATTATAAATACCTTTTTTTACATAGCGACTCAAAACAGGTAGAGTCACCACACCCATGACAATAATGGCAAATATTGTGCTAATATGCATGCTCCAGGGGACGAAATCAAGTCTATATTTAGGAGATAGTTTTTGAGCAAAGCATAATCCCTGTTCCTAGTCACAGACTGGGAGGGTCAGCATTGGTGGGAATATCCCTGGGAACTCTGAAATAAATAGTCCCCTGAACACTAATCAACAATAAAGACAGGGATGTCCTTCCTTCGTTCCTTCCTTCATTCCCCTCCTTGAAGACACATCTAGACCATATAAACTTCCTCTTAGATGAGAAGTGAGGAATCTTTTGCCTTTCAGATATTTTGAAGTTCAGCTTTTAGAAGTCTCAGTCAATGTGGGCACTGGGAAGGGACTATGGTAATCAAAGTCCAAACTATCTGTTTTAGGGCCATGCACTAAAGCTAGACCTGAGAATCTCTCTGTCTTTCTCCCTCTCTCACACACAAAATCAAAGATACCAAAATGCCATAAAACATTACAAAACACTATGAGCAGTAGAATCTGACAACGATAAAATAGTAAGCAGCTGTAAATACCAACCAACATAATGACTATTTTAAATGTTAGAGCAATTTTCAGCAAAGTTCAATAACACATAAAAACCAAAGTGAGTCAAAGCAAACGTTTCAGTAGAGTAGAAAACAGTAGAAATGATACTAAATGATTAGGTATTTGGTACTAGAAGCTAACATTAAGTTTTCTTATAAAGCAGCTTTTTCTTGTAACCTTTGTGTGTGCTGTGTTCCTTTCTCACACAGTCACTTTCTTGTGCTACAGGTACTGAAATGGAAAATATAATATAAAAATGATCATCAGAAACTAAACAAAGGAGCCTCGTGGCACAGTGGTTAAACTGCTGTACTGCAGCCAAAATTGTGCTCACGACCCGGGGTACAATCCCAGGTAGCCAGCTCAAGGTTGACTCAGCCTTCTATCCTTCTGAGGTCGGTAAAATGAGTACCCAGCTTGCTGGTGGGGGCCCAATGTGTAGCCTGCATATTTAACTTGTAAACTGCCCAGAGAGTGCTTGAAGCGCTATATAAGCAGCACACTTTGCTTTTTGCTTTATATGAACACAACTTTGTTCAACCAACTGCCAGTGCCTTTGCCGTTTCTTTAGACCCACAGCCTGCAGCCACATCCATGGAGCCTAACAGGTCAGCAGATTCATAGAAAATAACTGATACTACTGATTTGGCAGGAACTGAACACTGCTTTAGAACATGATGTTAAGGAATCAGTAAACTGCATTCCATTTCTGAACTCTATGGGAAATAAAAGTATAAGTGCAATTGCTAAGGACAGAGAAAGTAGAAACAAGCTCTTTATTCTGTATTTCTTGAGTCGTTAAAAAGCTCTGGCTCAACGCCTGCACTTTCGAACACTTTTAATTAGTTTCGGAGCTGATATAGACCAAAGAAAGGTACAGATAATATAAAGAAGCTTGGTAAGTGTTTGATATTTTATCATGCCTAATGTGCTTAGTATAAATGCATGTATTTATATAAAGTTGAGAGTCCCAAGCCAGGTGTATATATATAATTTTTTTAAAAAAGAAAATGTGAATGATTCAACATCTAATGTGTCATTTTGTATTATGCTCAGCTCCTGAAGAAGGCTTCACCGAAACGCATTGAGCCAGAGCTTTTTAATGACTCAAGAAATACAGAATAAAGAGCTTGTTTCTACTTTCTACATCCTGAGACTTTGTCTCTCATTTATAATCTGGACTTTCGTGGATGTACCAGTTCCTTTTGTTTTGTTTCAATTGCTAAGAACACAATGCTGCAGGACCTACCAAATTCATGAAACCAAAAATTAAGTTTTAAACACCCCCCTCAAGAATGTGATATTCAGAGGCAGCATAAAATTTTAGATGAGGGCAATTACATTCTGTTAGTCTCAAACATTCATTCATTAATTCCTTTGATTTTTATCCCGTATTTCTGCCCTAGTGGGGATCCAAGGGAACAAATGTCATCTCAACATAAGGAACCCTTTACTTTGCATTCAAAACTTTCTTTTTAAGTTATGGTCTTTGTTATCACACTATATCTAAACAGTAAGTGCATTTGGAGGAAGAGTTATTTGTATTTATAAATCACAGTAGACTGGAAGGCATCCTTTGATGGACCATAAAGGATGAAATTCAAGAAACTTGAATTGGGGATTAATGAACATCCACAATTTGTTTGTGATTTTCTATTTTAAAAGACAAATTTTCATTGTTAAGAGTAGCTGTCAGATGTGTGCTAAGAAAGCAGGATGGCACTTTGCCTGCAATGCGTTATATACCAGTACTACCATGGTTGCCTGGCAACTGAAGAATATTCTCAGGCAAGATAAGATGAGAGCACATATAGGAATGTATAGCAACAGAAACACAGAAACTTCTGGGGGCAAATATATGAGTATGTATGTAAGTGTTTCATATTTATGTGTGGCATTTCCTTAGTGTTGTTGTGTTTATTTTTACAAACATAATGCCAGGCATCTACATTTGTTCTCAGAAGAAACCCACTTTGCAACTGAATTTCACAAAAGCCTAAGCTCAATTTTTCCTTGCTGAAAAGAAAGCTGCTTTAGATCTGGTTATTATAAAAACTAGTACAGTCTACAAATCTCTTTTCTGTGTGTGCATAAGTATATACATTAAGTCTATATTTTGAGACCCTTCACATGTGCTACTTCTCTCTTTTACCCAGCTCTGTATCACAAGTTACACTTAGAATGGGGAATGAAAAAGAGAAGTGACACAGATAGACCAATTTCATACAAAAGATTTGGACTGAAATGAAAATTTAGGAAGCGGAAACGGATAGCAAGAAGCAAATTATAATTGTATAGACATGAGGTCATCAAAGCATTTAGAGAACAAGCACATATTCTGTACATCTGTAGGCCTGATTCATTTTCCTTTGAAAAGGCAGCAGTCATTGTTCAAAACAGATTTTTGTGCATATAGTTGCTTGCATGAGCATCCAGAGCAGGGACTATTTTATGAAGTTTCTATCAGGCCCGTGTCTTATGATGGCCCTTAACCAGAACTACCTATCCAGGAGGCTTATGGAACTGTTGGAACTGTGAGGTCTCCTCAAAACTTCTTTCCTATCAAAAATTTCTCTGGGGCTAGGAAAGAGAAGGTATCCTCACACTCAGATTTTGGAGCCACAATTTCAGTCTACTTGATCGAAGACTCTCAATTCAGGGTATATAAAATAACTCACAAATTTGCTCATCCTCAATTAAAAATGGTGTCTCAGTACATCAAAGCACCCCATTACAAAAATGGGTTACCAACTGAAAGATATTTTGCTTCTGTGCAGGAGGGAAAAGATCAACAACCTTTTCATCAGCACCAGTATTCACCGAAACACAGACACAGACAGACAGACAGACACACACACACACACACACACACACAGATTGTTTAAAACAACAAAAACTTCATTGCAAATTTCAGCCAGTATTCTATTTGGAGTGCAAGGGCAATCACATAAGCTTTTTCATGTTCTGGTGGAACAATTAATTGGTCATGTAACCAGTTGCACAACCCATCTTGTAGGTAGCATAAGACCAGGCATGCACCATTCTCTGTGCAAAAATGCAGAAAAGCTCTTCTTTCTAATCTTGCCAAGTAGGGAGGGGAAAAAATGGCATTTGTTGTTCTCATCTGCAAGAGTCAAATAAATGAAGATGTTTACATAAAGAGTCTTAGGTATACTTCAGAGAAGGAAGACAGCAGAGTACTGAGTAATTCAGGTATGTTACTGCATTTGTATTGAGGGATTTTTGAAAAGAATATTGTTTGTTTTGACATCATCAAAAGCTGCAAAGACCCCACAGACAGTAAGAGCTGTCAGAATGTATTAACAATATTTGTAAAATCTATAGGTTGATGAGGTGGGAAAATTTCCCAGTAAAGTTCAAAAAGCAGGAAAGTTCAAAAACTGAATATATCAGTTTCCCCTTTTTACTGGAGATAGTTTGTCCACAATTTGTTCTTTGGGAGCATTCACTTAGCCTTGTGAGTAATAATCAGTATTCATGACTTGAACAAAAAATAGATGAAAATTTAAGCCAATACAACAACTTGTAGATAGGATTAGGAAGTAATGTGGAGGATTTCCAGAACCAAGCACAGTTGGTACTTTTCTGCCAATCTCTTTCCTGCTGCTGATCTACTAAACTGAGTTTTAATGTTTTAGCAGAATGTTCCAAATTCACATCACTTATTGACTTTGTGAATTAAAAAAACTGGTAAGTTTGTGGAATTTTTATTTTCTTTATCAGGAAAGGCATCCATATTCTGAAGAAAACCTTCTTGGCTATTACGAGTGATTTACTCTGCTCATTCATGTTAACCATGCAGGCACACTCCTGGATTAAGTTGTACTGGTGGCATACCTTCCAGTGGCATCTCTTGTTAATGTGGTTTTGAAAAACCCAGCTCTGGAGACATGACACTGTCTTGTACATTCTCCCTTTTTCTCCAGTCTCCAAATGTTTGAAATTTGTTTTCTGTAGTCAACAGTGACTGTGTTGGGTTTTCTCGGCAATTGTCCAGGTGTAAATTCAGAAAAGATAGGATGCCATTCTTTGTACACAGATCAAGGTTGAGTCCTGAGGCTCATTTCTGAGTGGGAGATATGTGATCTGTGCAATGTTCCATCTGAGTGGAAAAGAGATTTGTTATTGCAGCATTTCCCCTGATACAAGTCCCTTTGCTTGCTCTAGCTCCATATTAGTCATGCACTGACACCTATGGTGTAGTTCACCGGAAAAATAATCTCTTGTCAATGACTTTGTAAACACAAAGCTGAACCTTTTCCGCAAATCCTATTTAGTCCCACTCACCTCTGTCCTTTTAAAGTTCATTACAACGTCCTAAGGCAACTTGTACAGCAAAGTGATCACTCCTAAATATAAGTCAGTCTGCCAAAGTCATCTTTATTGGCAAACAGGGGTCGATGTGTGTTAAGAGTGTCAAGATCAGCAGCCGGAGTATCTTGTCGTGTATTTGCTGGTGTTAACTTTTATCACATACCCATGACTTAGCATTCTTTGCTCTGGGAAAAATTACTCAGACTTCATTGTCCTCTTCTTGAGTGATTCTTCTATTCTTCATTCAAAGCTAAGAGAATTTATGTAAGGATCTGGCAGGATTCAGATCCTTACACTGTATTTCTATATTTTGACTAACTTTAATTCTGCGTCCTGTTTGATATTTAATAAGGTCAGCAGTCAAAAGTTAGGCCCTGGAATTCCTTTCTGTTCTTGATCTTTCTGTTAGGGAAGACTGCGGAAATTAATGTAGCTTTCTTTATTCTGTTCTTTCTTTTTTTTCAGGCAGGTTAGGCTGTGAAACTAAGTAACTGAGTAATTCTACTGAAGTAACTGTGCTTAAGTAATTCTTTGGTCTAAAAAATGAATTATGTCATTGCTGCATCTCCATCACATTTGGTGTTGTAATTGATAATTCCCATTCTATGAATTAATTCACTGGTACTAGAAGTCACAGCACAAGATAATTTCTTGGCCTTTCTTGGGACCAAGGATTTTCATACATATTTAAAGGATTGTTCTATCACAGAGGGTGTCCACACTGGCGTATAGATATGGTAGATGGACTGGGGGGGGGGGGGGGGGAGAGAGACCATGTCTGCATGTGTTTATATTTAGAATGATCCATCTTTCCCTGTTAGAAGCTGTCACACAACTATCTGGCCTAGTGGTAAGGCATGAATTCTTTTGGGCATGCTTGTTGTTTAGCATGCTTAGCTGGGAGACAGCAGCCTCCATCAGCCTCAGCTTCCACTGCCATTGTGGCTGCAGATTCCAAGAGGGGAGAAGGAGGGAAGGGAAGCAGGGAGAGGGAAAAAGAGAGACGAGGGAACAGCATGTATTTTAAAAAAAAATTTCCTCTGACCCTCTACAGACAATCAGAGGAAGTGATTAATTGACAGTTGATCAGACTACAATGGGTTATTTGCTGGTGTTAACTTGGGAGAAGCATGTCAAATGGCACACTGCCTCTCCCTCCAACCTCAACAGACCCTTTGTAGTCTGAACTTTCTCAATTTTTGTTTCCTCATAATAAGCCAGTATCAGAATGAATACTATGCTTTTTACACGGACCAATCTGTGGTACACTGCCTTCCAAAACTGACAAAATCTGTGAGATTATCTCAGCCTCCGTGAAAACAAAAGATTATTTTTCCTGGTTTGAATTTCTCCTCTACTTTGTATGTTGTGAATCCTTTGATCTTGTTCCCAGGGTGGCACTGATATGTCAACAATCTGCCATTCCTTTAATTAGTGCAGTTTACTGTAGTTTCTTTACATATTATTTTTGCACATTATGCAAATATAGATGAATACATCACTTTGGTGGAGCAACTTCTTATTGCAATCATTGTTTTCTTCCTGCTGAAAATTTCAGTCAAGACAACTGACAGGACCCAAACTTAATTCTAAATCAATGGGATTTAATTATGACTAGTAATTTATTAATATTAATTTAATTTATCATCATTGTCACCATCACAACAACAACAACAATTTCTTGAAGATAATTTATTTTTAGCATTATCTGGTAAATCAGTCTTTGCTAATAACTGGCAAAATCCTGTTGCATAAAGTTACGCCGCATAAACCAGTAATACTTAGTTTAAATAAGTCAAGAGATTCTTGTCCTAAAGGCTTCCTCCAGAGCAAATGGGCCCCCCAGGAAACCTCAGAACCTCAGAAACAGAGCAAGGGGTTTAGGAAGCTTTCAATTCATTCATGCCAGAGCCAGTTTATGCGGTGTAACCAGGATTTTGGTCTATATTTAAGATTAAAAGGGAATCTTGAAGAGGTTTATACAAATATATTTTTCACTGTTTTAATCAATCTAGATATGTATAGGTGAGAGGGGAAAGGAAGAACTGGCAAATTACAAAGTGCAAATTGATTGTTTTTAAAAGAACAGTTCCAATTTAGAGTAGCCACACAGAATGCAGGGCGGAGTATGAGAAAGAGATGTGCATCAAAGACAGAGGAAGCCCAATGTCTGAGCCAAATTAAGCTCTTTCAGTTGGTTCTGGTGCTTTCTGAGGCAAAGAGAGATTCCCTCTGAAGCTAACAAAACTGAAGTCTAACTCCAGCTGAATTATCATATAGCCTTTGCATTCTGGAAGGGTGGATGGGGCTACAAACAAAAAGGGTGTGGTGAAGAGGAGTCAAATGACTATAGAGGTCAACAGGGGGTGAGCAAAGTGGAGCTCATATGTTGTCTGCAGAATCAGGGCCTTGTTTTAGCCCTTGGAGCCCTTCTAGCGACGCCTCATAAGCCTAAATAAACAAATAAAGATACTGAAGGTGTATTTCTCACATTTATATGCTTCCTGTCCTCCACTCAGTTTGAAGAAATTCACCTGGCTGTCCTCCTCGCTTGATCCCTATAACAGATTTGTCAGATGATATAGGTTGATATAGTCTGTTCCTATAAGTTGGAATCTGATCCCAGGCCTCCTGGCTCCTAATCACTATAACTGTTGCATATGAGGGGCAAAAGTTATATTCTTGCTTCTGGAAGCTTCCAGAAGTGGCTTTTTTTAAAAGCATAAACGAGATTGTGCAGAAAGCCCTGTCACACCATACATTAAAAAAAAAATCAACTACAATATCTGAGCACTTCCTGGGTGTGTTTTGAAACTTTTTAAAAGATCTCCATCTCTTCTGGGCCTGGACAAGACCAGTGGCAGTGGCTGGGCTGAAAATTTGACTCCCAGATTTGCTAAAGGTAACCCTCCCCTCCCCAATCCGATGTGACATATGTCAAAAACATCTGCATTTTGCTGTGAAACAAGGATCAGTCTGTGAATGCCTTACACTGGGCACCTTAGCTTCCTAGTCCTGCCTTGTTCATTTGCAGCTTTCATGTTTGGGGACTCTATGAAGTGTGTCATTTTCATACAAATTACCTCCCTTCCTAAAAAAATTCAAAGAAAAAGAACAAAAACAAACAGTACAGAAAAGAAGCAAACAGAAAGAAGACATATTTTTAATATATATAGTTTCCTCTTTTGCATATACCATTTCACGAAGTACTGTTATTTAAGAGAAACATCATTTGCAGAACACTGGTCCAGAAGGAACCTAAAGTGATCAACATGCCCCTGCTCTCAAATGAAAATCCCTATATCTATTTATCTGAAATTTAGTTCTTTCCAATAGTAAACTATTCCTACTAAACTATTATTCCTAGTAAACTATTTATCCCAATTCTGAGAATAAATAAACAAGTTACAGTCAGTTCCTTTCTTTTTTTAAAAAAAAGTCCAAACCTTAAAACCTTAACACATGTTGACCCGATAGCCATTTTTGTGGACCCCAGAGGCCCCCCCCAAGCTATTTTACCCACCTTTGAAAATGGAAGACATACTCTTCTAGGGGCTGTGATTCTCTTCTATAACAAGGCTTGGAAATGAGCCCTTGTTTTAGCAAAGAATCCACGTGGTAGTTATCAATAGTTATCAATAGAATTTGTTTTATGGAAGTAACTTTCTGATCATTAAAGTTATGCAGCACAAGCCCCCCTGCACCTACCTGTCAGCAGCTTGGTAGGCCTACAGCTACTATGACTTAAAATTTCATCTACTCTGCCAAAGAGGGGAAAGAGCTATAGCAATGTTTGGATTTCCAAAGATGATAATGTTTGAAAGACATGAACCTTCATATTTCTGAATAATGGTTCAGAATTCAAATGGACTGGACTGTCCCTGAATGGCCACACACAGGCCATTCCCCAAAGTGGCACATCAGGGTCCAAGCTGAATCCTTAGACTGGTGCACATTACTCATTCGGAACAATGATAGTATAGAATGGTCAAAATCTATTTAAATTAAATCCCAGTACCTGAACCTAAGTAAACATTGGACGTAATTATTCCTCAGCATCTTCTCTGACTTATGCACAGGGTTGTTCTAGATTTTTTTAAAAATACTGGACTTTAATTTCTCCTAATGCCATATGTAACACCAGGGATTACACCATTACTTTCATTGCTCTGTAGATTTGTAGTTCAGGATTTCACTTATAGGATTATTAATATGGTCTCTTCAAACATGGCTCTTTTTCAGCAAACACATATTGAGGTAGTTCCTACTTTGCCCTGTTGTGCTCTTGTAGATTTTTTGGCCTATGTGGCCAAAAGGCATGTACAAACAAGAAATACAAGGAAAACCCTGGAAGTGAGATAAATGGATGTGGCTAAGTGTAGCCCTGTGGTAAGCCTAATTTTTTCCTCAACACTTTTCATTAGCACTATTGGTTTTGCTCAGCTAATTTTTAGCACTTACCCTTCAACTGAAAGGGCAAGCAGTTAATGCACATTCTTAGCCAACTGGCAGGAACTGTTTTGTAAATGAGACTCCTGTTTCCCAAAGAATGAACAGAATTACTTCTATACAAAGCACTGAGTATTCACCCGAACAGGAACTGTACAAGCAGGAGCTTGTTTTCCAAACAAGAGTCAGTCACAGGGCAGTCAGATCAACTTGGCTGAATGACCAGAATGTTAGCTAATGCAAATGCAGAACCATGTCCTGAAGAAAATGAATTAGCACAAAGATATGTTAAATACTTTGTCATACAGTGCTGAAACCAATGTGAAAATCCAAATGGGCCCTGCGAATGTATGGTTCAGAACCTGATATTCTTGCCACACGTCCTCTGGGTCTTTACCACATCCAAAGCCCAATATTACTTAGTATTTCTCCTTGGTATCATTTAATGAACAGAAAGTCAAATAAGTTTATTTAAAGAAAGATGTAGCTTTGACAAGAAAATATTGGAGGTTACATAGGGGCACATTTCATGAACTCAGAAAATACAAGGAGGGGACTAGATATTTTCTGCCACACATCACCTTTTGGAAAACAGAAGGAAAATGATCTAGTTCTTAATCTTTGGGCCTGGTGTTAGAAGTAAACTCCAAGTAGTACCAGATAATCACAGTAAAGGGTTCCGGGAACTGTATCCAGCAATATCTGGAAATCCAAGTCTAGAACACTTGGAGAAATATTGCTGGTAACTTCATAAAAGCTTCAAAAAGGGATTTCTAAGGATATAAATGCCTCCTGTACAGTGCATCCTTGCACTACACGTGAGACAATGTGCAATATTCTCCCCTCACAAGACATTGAAATTCTTCTACTGTCAGGCTCAGGCAGAGGTTAAGCATTTTGGGGACTAGTTCTTGTGTATATCTGTTAAATGTGCAAAACTGAAAACTGCAGGAACTGTTGCCTTGTTTCATGGTCTGTTCAAAAGTAGTAGCATTGGATGGGTTACCTGTGTCTTTTCGATAGGTTAGAGTGCTCTTTTGTGCTTGCTGTATGTGTGTTTAACTATCAAAAGAAAAGATGCAGCTCTTTTGATAGTTCAATGTGCAGACACATTATTGTGCAATATTAATACACATGGCAGAGGAAAAAAATTAGCTTTATGCAAACTAAATGTGAAAAATCCTCACAAAATTACTAATTCTCAACAAGACAGGTTGTATCAATATGTGAGAAAGAAATTACTTACCTGAAACTTCAGTGTAAACCTTCAATGTGAGCAAGGAGCAATTTTTTATGAAGTATCCACAATTTGTACAAAATTTGTACAGCCGCCCAGAGTGGTAGAATATACCAGATGGGCGGGATATAAATCAAATAAATAAATAAATAAATAAATAAATTTCTCTGCAAAAAACTACACACTTCTCTTTGTTAAGTAAACACACACACAAAGAGCAAACACAGAAGGACAGGCTAATAAAACAAATGCGAACAACTTTAATTTTTGAAGTCCATGCAAAAAGGCTGTAGGTATTATAGGTCTATGCAACTTAAGCACAGTTTGTGCAAGTAGGCTAAAAGTGTGAGAACTTTGGTCAACAATGACAGAAAGGCTCTTACTCTCTTGCAGAATGTGCTTTCCTTCTTCCTCTCTCTCTCTCTCTCTCTGTTTGTGTGTGTGTGTGTGTGTGTGTGTTCTGGAGGGTGGTTTCCCATGATCATACACAATATTTGTATGTTTTCACAACTCTAGAAAACACACAAAAATGTTCTTGATGTCTTGAGTTCTGTACTGTAATACTACATAATATAGAGAGTTGATTCAGCTCTCTTAAAGTCTGAAATAACTAAGCACTACTAACTAGTGCATTTTGGGCACGATTTAACATAACTTTATTCAACTGGATAGAATCCTTTAAAAATCTAGCTGATGCAGGCAAAAAAATAACCAGAGCTCTCTTGTAGAGAACCACATCTTCCCATTTTGCTGTAGCCCCATCATCTGCCTCCCACTTTCATCCACTCTGGGATTTGTGTGTGTTTTTTTGTACCTTAAAACTAGGTAAGTAGCTAGTAGAAAATTATCCAGAGAATTAGAACGTTTGGCTACCTTTTTTAATTATTCTATGTTGGGATGTTAAGACAGAGAGAGATGGAAAATCTACATGCAACAATCTACTCAAAGACACAAACTAAATAGAAAATGTTGTCTACATATGTTAATAGTTGATTCCCCATATATTTTAATCTAATTTTATTATGGAGCATAATACTCCCCTTTGTGTGTTATGTGCTATCAAGCAGCATCTGATTTATACCCTAATAAGGTATGTGAGATAGTTAAGGAATTGTTTTTCCCCAGTGTTACCTCCCAGTGAGTTTCCAGGCTTCCTGAGTCCTACTCCATCACTCTATCCACCACATTACACTTCTCTCTCTTAACTCCTATACCATGATCTAACTCAGGAGAAGGCAACATCTAAGGCCTCTCAGCTGCTGTGGACTCATTCCCATTCTCTAGCCAGGACAGCCAGTAGTGATGGAATTAGATGGTAATGTCCATAATAAAACTGCACTTCAAGAACATCTGGGGGCCCACAAAGTGTTAAATGTTAATCTAATCAGGCACTACTGAGTTTTAGAACACAAGTTGCCACAAAACAGAAGCAGGAGGAGACAGCAATTTCACACTAGGAACATAGTGGTATTGAGCGCTTCCCCACTTTGCATGTTTTGCTCCTAGCTGTTTTTCTCTTTGACATAGAAAAGACTCAGGTGGACAATGTTTTCATAGGATACATTTCATCATAGCATCATAACATCACATCCTCTTTGATCTAACAACTTTATTTCTTATTTCCAGAGAGGTAGCTGTTACATTATGATTTATTTCTATGCTGTCTTTCAGCAAAAACAGGAACCAAAGGCAACTTAAAAAATCGCACAAATATGACATTTAAGGAGTACACTAACATCTACCGCACCCATTTCAAAAATGTAATGTTGTAATCACTATTTGACATTAGGTTAAAAAAAAATTAAAGCCCCAAACCATCCTCTAAATTTAAAACACACACCAAAGAGCAGAAATCTTTCCCCTTTTTTGAAAACAGTAGATTGAGCAGAGATGTCCAGCGCTCCACCTTGCCTGATGAGATGTAATATCTTTCAGCCTGTGACATCAGATATGGTGGACAAAGTGTTTGATCGCTGTCGTGCCACCACCTCCTCCCTTGACCCTTGCCTGGCCTGGCTAATCAAAGCAGCCAGGCCTATAACAACAGAATGGGCCACTGCAATAATTAATGGGCCTCTCCAGGAGACCTAATGGGTCTCTCAAGGAAACACTCATTAGGCCCATTATGAAGAAACCAAGGTTGGCGGCAGACGACATTGGCAATTATAGGCCCGTCGCCAATGTTTCTTTCCTGAGCAAAGTGGTAGAGAGTGTGGTGGCTGACCAGCTACAGGCCCTTTTGGATGAAACCAATGCCCTGGACCTGTTTCAATCAGGCTTCAGGCTGCGCCACGGTATGGAAATGGCATTGGTCGCCCTGTTTGATCACCTGTTGAGGGAGGCTGACAGGGACAAAACGTCTCTGCTGGTCCTTCTTGATATCTCAGCCGCTTTCGATACCGTTGGCCACAGTATCCTCCTGGGGAGGCTCTCCGAGTTGGGAATTGGTGGTCTGGAGCTTGCCTGGCTCCGATCCTTCTTGGAGGACCGTCCTCAGAGAGTACAGCTTGGGGAGAGTGTATTGGCTCTGTGGAGTCTCAATTGTGGGGTTCCGCAGGGCTCGATTATCTCCCCAGTGCTGTTTAATATCTACATGAGGCTGCTAGGTCAGGTCATTAGGGGGTGTGGGGCTTCGTGCCATCAGTATGCTGATGACGCCCAGCTCTGCATCTCCTTTTTTTCCTACAACAGTGGATGCTGTTTCGTCCCCTCTGCGCTGCCTGGAGGCTGTACTGAAATGGATGTAGGTGAATGGACTGAGGCTGAAACCGGACAAGACAGAGGTCCTGAGGGTGTGTGGCCCCTCCATCGGTGGTTTGGGAAGCTCCCTCTCTTTTTGGGGAGCGACTCTCACCACGAAGAGTGAGGTTCGCAGCTTGGGGGTCCATCTGGATCCGGCGCTTACCATGGAAACCCAGGTAGCGTCAGTGGTCCGCACCGCCTATTTCCATCTTTGGCGGATTGCCCAGCTGCGTCCCTATCTTGATGTTGGGGTGCTCACCACTCTGGTCCATGCGCTTGTAGTCTCAAGATTAGACTACTGCAATGCGCTCTATGTGGGGCTACCTTTGAGATTGATGCGGAAGCTTCAAATGGTGCAGAACGCTGTGGCCAGACTTCTCACTGGGGTGAGAAAACATCAGCATATCTCCCCCACTCTGGCTACCCTGCATTGGCTGCCTGTTTGTTTCCACATTGATTTCAAAGTATTAATGATGACATATAAAGCCCTAAACGGTTTAGGGCCTCAATATGTAGCGGAACGCCTTCTCCCACCTAGATCTACCCGAATCACTCATTCTAGCCAGGATGGGCGGCTGAGGGGTCTAACAAGAGAAAGAACAAGAAACTGGGCCTTCTCGGCAGTGGCCCCTTGCCTCTGGAACAGTCTGCCTACAGAAATTTGTCTGGCTCCCTCACTGAGTGCTTTTAAGAGGAAACTTAAGACCTGGCTCTTTAGGCAGGCCTTCCCTCCTGTCATCATCGAATCTATTTCTTGCCCTCTTCAATTATATTAATATTGTTGTTTTATTTTATATTGTTATTATTTTATGGATTGTTGTTAGCCGTCCAGAGTAGACTTCGGTCTAGATGGGTGGGGTATAAATAAATAAATAAATAAATAAATAAATAAATAAGAAATGCCCAAGAACACCTGAAGTGATCATGTGTGTTAAAGTGATCATCTCTGTTACATCAAAAACAGGGGAGACCTCTGGCAGCTTAAAATACTAACAGACATTATTGTTGATTGTCTTCAGGTGTTCTTTATGTTTATATGTATGTGTATTTATGAAAATAAATGAGAATGAAAAAGAAATTTCAGCATCTTCTTCTGCTTCTTAGCTTTAATATTGGCTCCATACTATGTATTTGTGTGAAATAACTGTCTGTCTAACAAACAGCTTGTGCTGATTAGACCATGTTTAGAGCAACAATATGCATATGGTATAAAGCAAACACAACTGGAGAATTCCATTGAGCAAATTGCAGGTTTAAGAAAAAGGAACAGAAACAGAATTAATTAAATAATAATAATGAAATGAGATTCTACTGTATTTCTATTTTAGCAACAATTTAGTCAAGCCCCAGATAACCATCCAAAAACATGACACTGGTTTAGGCCTTGCAATTCAATTCCTTCTACTCTACAAGCCAATCCTACTCTTTTATCCCCAGATAAGAAAAAAATGAATGACTTCTATAGTTCTGATTGATGCAAACAATAGTTGGCAGCGGAAATTCTCACGTATAATTCAGGTATGCAGTAATGTTCACATTGTGGCCTCCAGCTTTGTAATATTTGTAGGGTTGAGGGGCAATGTTCTCCAATATCACACTGCCCTACACTCCACAAACCCTTTATACCAGTAGTTCCCAACACTGGACTACAACTCCCAGAAATCCTGGCCAACAAAGTTAGTGTTGAAGGCTTCTGGGAGTTTTAGTCCAAGAACATCTGGGGACCCAAGGTTGGGAACCACTGCTCTAGGTAGACTTCAAGGGCAGTCCATGGAGGTGTGTGTGCCAAGTTCACAAAGTGCTACACAGGCTGTGTTGTACAGGCCCTTCGGTGCTTTGAGCTTAAAAGGATGGCTTTGAAGCCTTTTATATTCAGTAATATTCACAATGCTACATAGGAATTGCAATCTGTTTCCTGACAGATTTCTCATTCTTTACAGCTGCAGGGTAAGCGGTTGTGAGACCATCATTTCAAGTCCTATTGAATTACAGTTTCACCTACTGAGAAACAGCTGTATATAGTGAACTTGGCCAATGCAGATGGTTGAGATGTTTTGTTCCAATTCATTTTTGATGAGAACTTGTAAAAAATCATGAAGTTCTTCACAGATTTGATGGAAAGATCTGGTGAATGTGGATGAAAGCAAAACTGACCAACTGCCTCATCATTAGACTGAATACATATGAAACTGACACAGACTAGGTATACATTGGCTAATCTGCTCCTAATGGAAATATATATTTTGTTGAGCTTCAGTGAAATATGAAGGTATGCTTTTTGCCTGCTTTTCACTCTCCTGTCTTTGCAAGGTATGCTTCCACAGTGAAAATATGATACAGCAGGTGCCACTGCAGGGACAAAGCTGCTTATTTTGTATGGCTGGGAGAGGTAAATTGCTACTAGTCTTGTCCAGGAATTTCATTTATTTATGGACCATCAAGAAGCAGCCAAAATTTTATCACTGGGAATTGAACTGTATCAGCATGCACTTCTAGTGAACTCACATACTGAAAATGTCATTTCAGTTACCGCACAAGAAGTATCCTTTTATGTGAACATACGAGTTTTCCCAAAGGTAAATCTATCACACTTCATCAACAATTGGGCAATGGAACAATAAAACAAAGCCGAGTGGTTATGCTGTATGAAAAGCATGCACACCTACGCTCTTCGTAATATAAATGAGAGTTACAAGTGCCCTTAGGGCACAGTATAAATTTATTATAAAGAACCATAAAAATTTATTCCTCTTTCTGCTGTCACACACTGTCACATGCACATGCATTTTACTAAAGATAAGCCAAATCATTTCTCTGCCAAGTGACATAAGAACAGCCAACAACCAGCTAGTAGAACAAGAAGGATATTTTGTTCAATATTTCAAAGAATGTGAGCAACTATTTTTATTTTTTTTTAAAAATTGCGAAGGCTAACATTTAACAACCAGATTAATCTGCCACTATTTAAGAAAAGTCAATGAAAATGAAAAAACTTTTTCAATAAACAGATGTTATCAGGATAGCATATAAGTATTCATAGGTATAATACACAGATTTTCAGTAGAAATATGGTACAATACCATATTTCCAATGAGATCAACCACTATACTAGCCCTAAGGATTAGGAGAAACAGCAAATAACCAGAATTAAGGGCATTTATATCCTTTGGCCACCATAAGGAGGTTATGCAATATAGGTAAAAGCAAAATAGAAATGAAAAGTTAAAAAAGATAATAACGTGGGTGGCATCTTAAAGTCTAACTTTTCTATTTTTGTAACGTGAGCTTTCGTGGACAAGTCCACTTCATCAGAATAAGAGAAAGAGAAACAAGTGGTTCAATCTCTACAACTAAAAACCAAAAAATCATTACTTTGTGACCTTCTCTAAAGGCTCAAAATCTGAAAAGAAGTAAGTGCTCAGTAATATCTGCTCTCGAAGGAAGTCCAGTGTTCTTAGTCTGTTAGCTTGTTTTGTTCACACCCAGAAAAGAGAGATGAGACTACTTGTCAATGAGTCAAGTAGGACTGCAATTTTACTGTAATTGCAATGCAACAGAAGATCTGCAAGGAACACTGAGATAATGCAGAATGCTAGTCATTAGCGCTGTGCACTCCCCCCCCCCCCATGCAGTCCATGCCTGAATTAGCACACGGAAAGGGACCCAATTTGTCCTGCACCCATTTGGAAATACTTGAACCTGGCCCTTCTCTGCTTCTCTTACAGGTTTCCAGATCCCTAAGCAAAACTCCATTTCTACAAATGGGGAAACACAAATGGCTATGACCGGAGGGGAGAAGTACATCATTGCAAGAGAATTATTTCTGGCAGAATTATTTGCTCACCTCCAGCTTGAAAGAGTAAAGGCAAAGGGAAATTATAAAGCTGATACCAGAAAGAAAAGGTTCTTTGAATCTGATTATAAATATTATTGTTATGGGTGGTATTATCACTGTGAGTCTTGCAGTCTAGAAAGGGATCTGTTCCATTTTTAACAAGGGTGCACTTGTGTTGACTCCCAAGTCCCAAACAGAATTATCCTGATTTGGATCTATTTATATGAGGTCTGGATTGAAGTAGAATACTCTGATTTGGTGGTGGGATGAAACGGACCTGTGCCATTTAAACTGATTTATGATTCAGGCATCTAAAATGATTTATTTCCCCTCTCTATGTCCTTTTGTTTTTATTAATTGTCCGATATGCTTTCCTCTTACGGTTGTTTTATTTTTCTCTCTCTTTGTTGCTTGTGTGTGTGTGTGTGCAAGTGTGTATATGTGTGCATGTGCAAAAGTAGCATGGATGGACTGGATTAAGCACTCAGTTGAAGACATCTGCTATTTAAGCTGAGTAGTTTGTTATGCTCAACATCAAAAAAACGAAGATCATGGCCACTGGTCCCATCACCTCCTGGCAAATAGAAGGGGAAGATATGGAGGCAGTGACAGATTTTACCTTCTTGGGCTCCATGATCACTGCAGATGGTGACAGCAGCCACGAAATTAAAAGACGCCTGCTTCTTGGGAGGAAAGCGATGACAAACCTAGACAGCATCTTAAAAAGCAGAGACATCACCTTGCCGACAAAGGTCCGCATAGTCAAAGCTATGTTTTTTCCTGTAGTGATGTATGGAAGTGAGAGCTGGACCATAAAGAAGGCTGACCGCCGAAGAATTGATGCTTTTGAATTGTGGTGCTGGAGGAGACTCTTGAGAGTCCCCTGGACTGCAAAGAGAACAAATCTATCCATTTTGAAGGAAATCAACCCTGAGTGCTCACTGGAAGGACAGATCCTGAAGCTGAGGCTCCAATACTTTGGCCATCTCATGAGAAGAGAAGACTCCCTGGAAAAGACCCTGATGTTGGGAAAGTGTGAAGGCAAGAGGAGAAGGGGACGACAGAGGACGAGATGGTTGGACAGTGTCACCGAAGCTACCAACATGGGTTTGACCCAGCTTCGGGGGGCAGTGGAAGACAGGAGGGCCTGGTGTGCTCTGGTCCATGGGGGCACGAAGAGTCGGACACGACTGAACGACTAAACAACAACAACAGTTTGTTATGACAGGGGTTGAAAAAGAATACTGTGGTGGTGGAGTAGGCAAACTCTTGAAACTAGCTGTCCGAAATGTGACAAGTTTACTGTCCTCCTTATGATCTATGATACATCCAAATTTCAGGTACATCAGCTCAGAAGCAAAAAAGAAAAAGGGGGGAAAGAAAAGTTATAGCTATTTTGGGTTTTCCAGTACAAGTTAATGGGAGGTTGATGATTCACTTATAAATCAGTTCAGACCTGGGGCACAAATTGAATTGAAAAGGGCCTGAATCAACCTATCCTGAAGCACTGAACTAGCCTCTAAACTGAATTGAATACCCATGAACAGCCCTAATTTCTAAACATACTTTTTCTCAAATATGTCATTTTCCTAGGCACAGAACTGGATCATGTTGTATTTACTGTGCATTACTATATATTGTGCACCAGCATTTGGTAATCCTTCCATTTCTCACACCAAGAGTAGGAATCAGGTACCCCTCCACCTGACTTTCTTTCAAGCATCCTTTCTGTAAAAATCCATGTAACTTTGTAAACCTACATTTTCACAGCTTATGTGCAAACTTCCACATTGACTTTGCATGGCAGCTCTGTAATTGAATTGGTCTCGCTCAGAGATATCCAATAAATTGGACTAGAGGCAGCAAATGCAAAAAAGTTTCTGAATTTTCAAGGTCTGATTTGGAAATATTATCTGGAGGGATGAACATAAAAGCTTGTTAAACCATAACAGATTGTGCTTACAGGGCTACATTAATAGTGATCCCACACTGCAGTTCTTAGACCAGAGGTGGGCATCTTATTCAGCAAAACAGATGGCCACTGGGAAACATACTATCATGACAGTCAAGTGACAAATCAAATGTTTTATTCAGGCTGCACAACATTTTTCATAAGTTTGTGGTGGAACTCTGTGATGTAATCCGTTTAAATTCAGCTTTATGACTGACTACTTTACAGACACTTCCAAAATTAAAATCTTTTCCTGTGCAGATAGTTGAACTTCCAACTAACGCAAGTCAGCAAATGTGGAATAGCTGAAATGTTTTGTGATCGCTCAGTCACAATACTTAGAGGGTAGCCTTCTGCAAGCCTCTATGTCTGTATAAAATCCTTCTCAATGTCTTGTTAGGATACATTAGATTACAGTGGTAAAGGAGATTGCAGGTTGTCCAATTCCAGGTAGTTATTAAGTAACACAACATGTAAGTGGAAAACATGTCATGCCTTCTTGAAGGTGCTTACATGTTTTGCGTTAACAGCACAGGTAAAAACAACATCACAAGTGTCAATATCATCATCCTCTTAGAACTGCAGAGCTGGAAGGGACTCAACGGATCATTGAGTCCAGCCCCTGTCAAGGAGGCGCAGCGGGGAATTGAACTTCCAATCAGAAACCAAAACCACTGAGCTATTCTAGCAGTTCATTAATATGTCAGTTCCAGCTATGTTTCCACCCAGACATTCCAGTTTTTTAAGGGAGATATTTTGTATTCACAGTATGCCAGGAAAATTTATGGGTGTGTAAAAGAGTGGATATGTACAATATGTATGCCTGTCCCTGTATTGTGTACTGCATTATTTCTTCACCACTCTAGAACACCTACTTGTTGAGGTTGTACTCTAATGGTATTAAACATTAAAGCACTTAAGATGAGTTTTCCATTATCATTGTGGCACCTAAGAGAATATTTCTCCAAAATTTTTAAAAAGTATAGGTGCACACAACTGCCACCCAGAGTAGACCTTCGGTCTAGATGGGCGGGGTAGAAATCCAATAAAATAAATAAATAAAATAAAATTTATGAGGTGACTAGTAATCTCTAACAAATAAGTTCCAGTTTCAAAGTATTACTAAGATTTCCACAGCAGAGACATTAATACAGTTTTTTCCCCAAACTGCTACCTTCCAAATCTCTTGGACTAGAACATGCAGCTAGTGGGAATATTGTGTTGAAACATGATTTTAGACCATGCTTCACTGTCCAGACATCTACAAAATGGAGACATCAACTGCTACGTACTACTCCATTATGCTTAAGCACAGTGGCTGTAATCCTTCACTTAGCAATTTTTTAAAAAAAAGCCCCACTGCTGTATGGCTTTTAAGGAACTACTTGCAATAACATACAACTGGTTTGTTTTTGCTTTTTCTATTTTTAAAATGGGGGTATTCCTACTGACCTGTAGCGCACTGGGGAAAGCATAGCAAAGCTTTTCTTCCAAGTGGTGGTTTCTCAGCTCAGTTGATTCTTGTTGGTTTACAAAGAGCTTGTTGGAAGTCAGTGCACAAATCATGGAAAATGTTTGGTCCTCAAGGCAAAGACATAAAATGTCTAGATGATCACATATTCAAAGGTAACACCAAAGAAGAGCAGCAGTAGCCCATGGTTCACGTGGAAGAGGGCAACTCACCCAAAAATGGTAAGGGGGGGGGCTTTTCCATTGTTTGGACCACTAGTTGCCTACAATTATTGATGAGTTCCTGAGGAAATGATGCCCATCATATTAAAATGACAATTGTTTCCTTAACTAAGGGTCAAACTAGACATTAAAGAAAATGTCTATTCTTGTAGTTAGCCTGTTTTAACTCCCACACTTCTATTTTCACAGAAATAGCACTGATTAATCAATTCCAAATTAAGCCCAGTATTTCCTTCTAGTGACCAATCACAAAAGAAGCTGGTTGCAATGCAAGCTACAGAGGTGAGAGAAAGTACATATTGGCTGAAATCCTGTTAACATAGTGAGTAGCAACTAGAGTAGGTCCATTAAATCAGTGGGGATTTGGTGAATCAACTATGTAAGTTCAATTGATTCAGTGGGCCTATTTTAGTTACAATTTACTACACCAAGCAACTGGATTTCAGCCTTTGATTGTCCATGAAAACAGATACTCCATTCTGCATTGTGATATTCTGTCCATTGTGTCAGTTAGATCATTTCAGTGCATTTGCAAAGTCTCAGTTTTGTGAGTGATATTTAATAGTTAGTACTGTACAGCCAAAAAAAGTCTTGCAACTGGTATCTAAAGTGTGTGAATCTATCTATATGTAACTATATCTATATCTATAAAGATAGTTACATCTAAAGCAGTAGAGCATACTCAGTGTGAATGCTAATGGTTATTTTTATATATATTTTTATATGCCCTTCAGCTCTAGGTCAGAATCCAGAATGCCAGCCTTTGATATCAATAACCTCATATACTGAGCAGGCTTGCACAAAATATTCATTCAAGTAGTGATAGAAAGCTACATTGAAAGGTTCATTAGCATATTCTTTAAACATTTAGGGGGGGAAAGCAAATCATATTTAATACTGTCATATCTTCTGATCTGTTCAAGAATATGTGGGTAAGAAACGCCCACTACCCATTTTCTACCACAGTGTTAAAATATAACACCACACTTTCTGTGTTCAAAGCTATTTTTGCCATAAAAATTTACATAATATTGCTTTGCTGTGTGACTCACATTTCTGCAGATGTAGAAGTCTCCTTCCTTGTGTTACTTGATTTTGATAGCTAAATATTTAGGGGACTGGCAATTTACTTAAGACTTTCTAATTGATTTGCAAATACCAAAAAGAAGAAGAAGAAAGGGGAGGGGGAAGCAGTATATCAGTAATTTCTGATATACTAATTTAAATCTAGATCCAAGCTCTATTTTCTGAATCATGTAGGGCTTAATGCATAGTTGTAATATGGGGACACACATAAGGCCCTCACCCCATGTCCCCACCCCACCTGGAAATTGCTCAGACTGTGTATGTTTAACAATTGGCTGTAAATCAGAGGTTGTAAATGCATTCAGTTCAATGTACATACAGTATTTGTAGGATCAGGAACTTTATCAGGGCTGTACTGTGCTGTAGTCACATTCAGCTGAAGCTGCTTACAGCTCCTCTGGTGGAATTTCATGTTGAACACACAAAAGGTCTCCGAGACATTCAGATGGGATGGGACACAAAGGGGGAGAGATGTATGTGGATGCCCCTGTCCCACCACCCACTGAGCCTGAGAAGGATTCAAATCTAGTATCTGATATAGTTTTAAGCATACTCATTGTGAGCTGGTGAGAGAGGAAGACAGTGGCACACCCACTCCACATTTCAGCAGCAGGAGCTGAAAGAAAGTTGCCTAGCAACACTGAGAGGATAGGGTTGCTGACCAGGATGTGGCAGGGCAGGTTGTGGAAGGTTGCTTTAAAAAAAAATTAAATTTAAATAAAAACATAAAATAAAAACATACAAACCTAAAAACATCTAGTAACACAAAAACAATGAAAACGATTATACAAATTGTGCCCCCTCCCTCAAGATCATTTGGGGATATAAACATTTTTCCTCCCTTTATGAAGCCCCTTTCCCCTTCCAAAATTGCATAGACTCTTGTAAATACACATCCCTTCCCCTTTATTAATACAAAATCAGTAATTTCTCCCCAAATAAATTTTAAAATATTCTTACTTGTCAACCCCTTCTTTACTTTAATATTACATATTAACTTATTAATAGCTATACCCCAAATCTCTTTATACCATTCATTTAAAGTCATACTTATTTCTCAATTCCTAGCTACTATTCATCTTGCCACTGTTAATAAATTTGAAATTAACTCTTTAGTTGTCCAATTACATTGTTCCTTATCAAATGTAGATAAAAATGTTATTTTAGGCCATACAGTACCTCTAAATTTAACTTAGGTATTTTATTCATTTCCTTGAAAACCAATTGCCAACATTTCAATATATTGACACATTCCCACCACATGTGAAAATAAGTGCCTCTTTTCTGACATTTTCCTTTTGTAATACCATTTCCCCCCCAAATTTCACAAGGGAAGGAAGAACCGAGGGAAAAGCAGGCTGGTAAAATGAGTATCCAACTTGCTGGTGGGCAAAGTGTTGTTTGTATAATTATGTTGTAAACCGCCCAGAAAGTGCTTCAGCACTATGGGGCGGTCTATAAGTCAAAACAACAACAGCAGCAACAATAGCTGTTTTAAGCAACTGCAAAAAAAGAAAAAGAAAAAAAAGAAAAGGGAAAAAAGGGGTTCCATGAGAGTCTAAAGTAAACTCTCTTGAAGACTAACAACAACGAAAAAATCCCTTAGCCTATCATCATGAAGAAACGTGAGAGGAGAGCTTTCTTTCTAGCGCTGGGGTCCCCAACCCCCAGTCCGCGGCCCAGTGTTGGTCCGTGGGCTTCCTGGAACTGGGCCGCGGAGACGGATGGGCCACGACACGCCCCTCTGTGAGCGCGACATGCCCCTCCGTGAGTGCAACACGCCCCTGCACGAGTGCAACACGCCCCTCCAGAAGCGCGACACACCCACCCGCAACCGTGACACACCCACCCGCGAGCACAGGGGTTCTCCTGCCCCCCCGCACATGGAGCCTGCACCCCCCAACCGGTCCACGGTCTCAAAAAGGTTGGGGACTGCTGTTCTAGCAGACAAGGAGAGACCAGCCCATCATTTACATTCCTAGTGAAATCAGGGAAGGTTTTTTGTTTTTGGTAAGGGAAGGGGAACATGGTGTGGCATTTCAGAGGATATTTTCATCAACATAGTTCTGCAGGAGATTCATATGGTTGCTAAAAAAAAATCAGCCTTGGAGAGCAGATCAGTTAGGGATGAGTTTTTTATTTATTTCAAGTCATTTTAAGAAACAATTTACCAACACTGGAAAATGTCTTCATGTTGGACAAGGAAGAAATTTTGATTTTTATATTTTTAATCAATGTAGACAAAACAAAATGTGACAGATTCTTCCAAGTTATTAAGTTCTTACATATCAAAAGCTTGGATTTGAACCCTCCTCAATTCAACAACGCTAATGCAAAATTAGAATTGCCACCTGTGTTTTTGTTTTGTCTTTTTTTCCTGAAGGGCTCATCATCTTTAACAGATATTTGGCACTGACAGATGGTCACAAGCAGGGCTTCTCCCTGCTTAGAATTTCTCCACTTGGCCAATGTAAATGAAGGACAATGTTGTTTCAGGTCTCTTTTTTTAAATTACTTTCGTTTGCACCTATCTTCATATATGGGAGAGAAAGCATTTGCACGTTGAAAACATCTGAACATGGAAGAAAGCTTTACGCAGCAACAGTTTACAAAGACCTTGACAAAAAAGAATAAGGATCCTTGTCTTGTTCTCATGGGGAAATGAGGAATTCTGCAGGACTACAAAATATCTCATTGAGGTGTCTCTCTTGTGGTCAATACAGCATAAATCAGCAAGCATGAGGAAGCTGGTGTATTTTTGTTCCATCCCCAGCTGTTCCCTCAACCAACTTTCAGTGGCATCTTGCAAGTCTTAGGTTCTTGAACATAATTAGTACCTAAAGGTCCTGTAGCTTTTATTCTCCGTGTGATATTACTGTTACCTCCATTCAGGAGGACGTGGGTTGATATAAAAAGAGGGCTTATTCTACATGCTTTTAAACCTCCTGTCCTCTAATTAACTCAAGGCACGTAAGGTCCTCTTATCCCATGTTATCTTTACAATAACTCTGCAAGGTAGATCAGGATGAAAGATACTTTGTCTTGGGGGTCACTCTGTGCTTCACAACCAACAAGGATTTGAACCACAGTGACAATAGATACAGAGGACTATGTCAGAAGGTTGTGCCCTCTCCTCCCCTTTTTAAGCAGAGGTTGGACCAGCATTTGTCAGAGATGCTTTAGCTGTATATTTCCAGCATGAACTTTTGGGGCCCTTTTCAACCCTACAATTCCATATATATTGGAATATATACACACACAAAAACACACAGTTTTTTTTCTTTTTTCAGATCACACATCTATGTACATGCACCTATTTGACTTTCCTATTTTTTAAAAAAAATAAGTTTTAAAAATATCTTCTTTTTTTGTTTTGTTTTTAAATAAAATGAACATTGGCAGACAGGCAGAGAATGGGAAGAGAATGCTTCAGCCAAAGATTAGAAGAGTTTTCTCCTAGAATGTTCTACTTTACTATAGAACTGAGAGATTAGTATTGCCTTTGATTGTTGAAAGAAGAATGAAAGACACAATCTAAACCAGACATGCCTTTTCAAAAGTTAGTTCTGGAATGCTCTTCCAGATGAGGAATGATTGGTGTCAACCCTCTGTTCTTGTTCTTTTTGATGCCAAGACAAAACAGTTTATTCACCCAGGCATTTAAAATTGATTGCTTTATTTGCTGGCTGAATAGTCGTGCCTTTCAACTCTACTGTATTGATTTAATTTTCATTGTTGTAATATGTTACTCATTTTTAAATTACATGTACACTGCCCTGAAAAGCTTTGTGGGTGAAGAACAGCTTCCGATTTTAAAAAAACCAAACTTATAAAGACATAATATAGACTAAAGTAATATCAGATTTTTTTTTCAGAATTTGGCAATGTAAAGATTACACCATGAAGTTTTCTTGGCAAAGGTACTGGAATGGCTTGCCAGTTCCTACTCCAGGTGGATCGCGTTTAGTCAGAACTCTCCACTATGACCTGTCCGTCTTGGGTGTCCCTGCACGGCATAGCCCATAGCTTCTCTGAATTACTCAGCCCCTTCGCCACAACAAGGCAGCAATCAGTGAAGAATTTTTTTTCAGAATTTGGCAATGTAAAGATTACACCTGGATATGGAACAACTGATTGGTTCAAAATTGGGAAAGGAGTACGACAAGGCTGTATATTGTCTCCCTGCTTATTTAACTTATATGCAGAATACATCACGCGAAAGGCTGGACTGGATGAATCCCAAGCCGGAATTAAGATTGCCAGAAGAAATATCAACAACCTCCGATATGCAGATGCTACCACTCTGATGGCAGAAAGTGAGGAGGAATTAAAGAACCTCTTAATGAGGGTGAAAGAGGAGAGCGCCAAAAATGGTCTGAAGCTCAACATAAAAAAAACCTAAGATCATGGCCACTGGTCCCATCACCTCCTGGCAAATAAAAGGGGATGATATGGAGGCAGTGACAGATTTTACTTTCTTGGGCTCCATGATCACTGCAGATGGTGACAGCAGCCACGAAATTAAAAGATACCTGCTTCTTGGGAGGAAAGCGATGACAAACCTAGACAGCATCTTAAAAAGCAGAGATATCACCTTGCCGACAAAGGTCCGCATAGTCAAAGCTATAGTTTTTCCAGTAGCAATGTATGGAAGTGAGAGCTGGACCATAAAGAAGGCTGACCGCCGAAGAATTGATGCTTTTGAATTGTGGTACTGGACGAGACTCTTGAGAGTCCCCTGGACTGCAAGGAGAACAAACCTATCCGTTCTTAAGGAAATCAACCCTGAGTGCTCACTGGAAGGAAATATCCTGAAGCTGAGGCTCCAATACTTTGGCCATCTCATGAGAAGAGAAGACTCCCTGGAAAAAAACGTGATGTTGGGAAAATGTGAAGGCAAGAGGAGAAGGGGACAACAGATGACGAGATCATTGGACAGTGTCATCAAAGCTACCAACATGAATTTGACCAAACTCCGGGTGGCAGTGGAAGTCAGGAGGGCCTGGCGTGCACTGGTCCATGGGGTCACAAAGAGTCGGACATGACTTAACGACTAAACAAGAACAACAAAGATTACACCATACCAACAAAATGCAACTGTTGCTTTCTTCTCATGGATGAAATGCGATCAAGTGTCTTGTTAGCTGGCATTCTATCAAGAAAAATGCAACCTGCTGGAATGTTTAATGAACTGCAATATACTATGTCTTAAATGGGTTTAGTTTTAAGTGAAGGGAAAAGAAACCTAACTAAAATGACCAGGATCCATCAAGGAAACTGGAGTAACTATTAAGTCCAGCATGGGATTTAATATTATCAATTCACAAGATTCTACTTTTAACATAGGCAGACTATTTGCTGATCTAACTAAGGGTGTGATCACACAGGCTCACATTTTGAACAGCTTGTGGGACCTATTTCCTAGCAATCACATGGCATATGGGCAATAGTGGACAAGCCCAATCTTGAGCCATATGCAAGCTTGACTTTTTTTTAGTACAGCAGTAGGGCTACTGCCTTTGGGACCTGGGCTGGAGGGATTCCCCAGTGGATGGAGGAGTTACTTCAAGGGAGATCACTCCTGGCAAAGGGATCCTTTATGGTGTGCTTAGACATGCACTTTTCCTACCACCTGATCACATCCCTAGTCTTGTCTACTGAGACCACAACTGGCTCTGCAGAGTCTCAGGCAAGCCTTTTGCCCATCACCAGCTACCACTTTTAACTAAAGCAAAACTGAATCTTGTGGCATTCTGTAGACTCACAAATATTCTTTTGTGTAAACTTATACCATATAAAATTTCATCTTTAAGTTACACAGATGAACATGGCTACTTTTCTGAACATTTTTAATTATAAATGGCAACTAAAATATGTGCCCTATCACTGAGCCAGAAGGATCCTTCCTTAACAGGTAATGAAGTCTCTCTCATATCCAATATTCCTGTGTTACACAGCTGACTTAAACTTGTAGAGCTGGATTCAGATCACTGTTAAACTGCAAAGCTCATTAAGTAGTCTGGGGAAATCACAGCTTCAGTGGCACAGGTTAAGGATAAAATGGAAGTTCTCTTAATCTGAGAGACACATTTCTTCTAGGCATTTTAATTGTTTTCCTGCTCCAAGTGAGATACCCAGAAGAGTTTTTAAAAAACTGCCCTGATAATTGCTTTGGGTTTGGATGAGAAGTGGTTAACTGATGAAAAACTGATACGTGTGCACAGACTAACATGGCTACCTCTTCTAAAACTTTAATGATGAAAAAAGTAGTCCGTTTCTGGGGTTTTCTTCTGCTTGGTGTTTCTTTGTGAATGGTAGTGGCATCCCATAGACCAGTGGTTCCCAACCTTGGGTAACCCAGGTATTCTTGGACTACGTAAACCCCCCAGAAAGCCCGATCAGCACAGCTAGTGGTCAAGGCATCTGGGAGTTGCAGTCAAAGAATACCTGAGTTACTCAAGATTGGGAACCACTGCTGTAGTCCATCTTGACTTTGCTATGTATATCTTGCCATTGTTTTTCCTGCTGGTAACCCGGCATTGAAATTCTGCAACAATATCAGGCCATTTCCTGGGTTTTTTGAATCGTGGGTTAAGTAGCGCAATGTCCCACAATCATTAACCGCAGATTTTTTTAAAGAATTGAATTTCTCGGCTTTTTAAAATGGAAGTTTAAATACACATAAACTACACACAAATTCTGACAGCAACTCCCCACATGTAGAACTGCACAGTGCTTGAGGGTCCCAGATGATTTTCACATGGTCTGTAATATGGTTGCTGGGGACGCTCACAACCAAGAACAGTTGGGATGTTACTGCAGTTCCTCTGTGCCAAAATATTTTGAACTTGAACTGCTTTGGACTTAATGTAATGGTGAAGCAAAAGTGTGAATTGAGTGCAACACAGATAACAGAGAAACATATATACCCTTTAATCTCCCAGGTAAACTAATGTTGCCATCCCTGCTCTACCGAATGCAGACTAGAAAGCTGTCTTCAAGCTTCCAAACCCTTGCTTAACAAAGACATTGCTTGCATGTTTTCCAAAAGATACCCCTTGCCTTTTGAAATAAAAAGGGGGTTGGCTGGGAATTAGCAAAGAGTGCCACTTGAAATCAAGGTCAAAATCATCCATACTATGTGAAAGAAAGACAGTGAAGAAAAACGGGGGTGTGTGTGTGTGGAATCAACTCATTTGGAATGTGGTATTGGAAGAGATCCTTACAGATACCACAGACAACCAGAAAAGCAAATAAGTGGGTGCTCAACCAAGTCAAGTCTGAACTCTTAATAGAGCAAAAACGAGAACATTGAGGCTGTCCTATCTTGCACATACAGTGAGAATAGGAGTGACTGGAAAAGGCAACAGTGATGGGAAAAGTGGTGGGATGGGGCAGTAGGAAGAGAGGGAGACCTAAAATGAGATGGGTTGTCTCAATAAAGGAAGCCATGCTGTTAGTCTGTAAGACCTGAACAGAACTTACCAGAAAAGACAATATTGCTGGGGTATGTCTGTGGGGCAGCAGGAAGAGAGGACAACTTAATATGTGATGCTGTTGGTTTGCAAGATCTGAGCAGAGCTGTTAATAATTTGGGAGGTCAGTAACTCATATAGTCACCACAAATCTGAAGTGATTTGATGGCACATAACATATTTGCAGGGCTTTTTTTTCTAAATTACCAAGCAATTGTATAGTGACAAGATGGATGGAATGAAGACTTTAACAGGAGACTATAACAGAATATAGGCTCCAAAGCTCTCCTAACATCAAGTAAGGTCATCCCCTGCCAGAAAGCAAAAAACTAATTTCACAGCTTAAATGAGTGAATTTCTGAATATTTCTTCTGTATTTTTCATATACATATTTAAATATTTTCAATTTTGCACTTTAAAAAATTAAATATTCTTTTTGTTTCTCCATTTTTACAACTAGACACAGAATTGTCTTGGAAGCATGATTCTGATAAGCCTTGAGGACTGTTCCTCCATTACTTCCTTTAAAGCAAACTTTATCTTTTCTGTTTCTGTGACCTTTCTCGCCAAATACCTCTCTCTCCCCCCCCCCCACTTCCTACGCATCTATACAACATTTCATTTCATGAAGTTCCTGGAGGCAAGTCTCACCATGCATGCTCAATCTTATTACGAAGTAGCCATTTTTCCCTTTTGAAAGGCCTTTTTGAGGATCAATATTTCAACTCCTGCAGCCCAGATTCTTTCCAAAAATATTGGGTGAGGCCAACCATTCTCTTACAAGATAAAGAAGAATGATATTTTCAGTTTATGTGATCTGTTTTAAATCTGGGGATGTTTAAAGCAGCCTATTTCTAAATGTGGGGGAGTTTTACATTTAAACATTAATAACTCAAAAACCCTTAGCTCAACTGTCCTCTACATTGGCACAGAGCAAGAGCAGACTTTCTGCTACAATTGTGCCAAATATGGTGCTGCTCTGAAGCCCCCGTTGAGAAGTTATAATTATTTTTTGGAGGGGCTTCACCGATTTTTAGAATTGCCTTATATAATGTTGATTTGCCTTGTCAGTACAAGATCATCACTGCACTCTTGTGCAGCCATAATAATACTTTATCATAACAAGAAACAGAAAATTAAATTACCTGTATGATATATTTCAGAAATTCCCAATACAAAAATGGAAACTGTCTAAGTTCCCACACTCACATGTTGAATTGGATTTAATATTGAAATCAGTGGTGGTGATTAAGCTCATCATGCGTAGGACTAAGTGTGGATCCAGCATACTAAACTGCACTAATGTAGTACATACTTATAGCAGTGAAGACATTGTTCTCCCCCATAATATCACACTTTGAACACTAGAACCACATGGATACAGCCTGACAGTTAGGACTTTCTTGAATGATAGTTGGGTGGAAAAGCTTCATCCTAGATGTACCTTACCTAATTTAGCATCATGATGGAAAGATTCCTGAAAAAAAAATAGTGCAACATTTTTCTTTTCATGAAGTTCTCATGCCCATTTTCCTGTTTAAATTTCAGGTTTTGTGCGTATTTGCTGCCATTATACAAACCCACTCAAAAAGTTAAACTAAATGATAGTATCTTTTGAATTTTCAGATTGTTCACTAAGTAAGACTTCTCAACACAATGGTTCTTTCCCTTTTAAAAAAACCACTTCTCTTCTAAAACTTAGCTATTTGCCTGATTTTTTTTCTACTTCTGTGAAAAAGTAACATTTGCTTAATACACAGATTTATGTAGGCTGCTCACAAGGAGCTACTCATTTCTTTAAGTGAAGTGGCATGCAACTACAAAAGAACAGCTATTCCTCACCAGAATGGCTTGAAATAACTCTGAAAAGCTATTCAAATAAGACATTTGCTTTGCTTTCAAATGACTTCAACTTTTGCATATTATTAAAGCCAAGATAAATTAGTGCTGCATGTTGGCTTCTTAATGATTTTGAAGAAAACTGCTGACAATATCTAAAAACTTTTCTTGCATAAACTTTGCATAGATGCCAATTAAATGGAGTATTGATGCAGTAGTGACCATTAAGATTTCATACTAGAGCTGAAAAGAAAATGGTCACAGACTGTTAGCATTAAATAGTGATCAGCAATTCTCCTGCTATAGCAGAAGCTTGTGGAGCTTGAATTTTGAAAAATAGGCTATGGAGATGGCAATAAGATGATAGGTTCTTTCTTTCGTGTGGTTAGGCAATTATCATGGTATCGGAGAGAGAATCCATGAGGCACTGGATACATTTCATTTCTGTAACAATCAGATTGGAGGCAGAAGAAGGGAGACAGTGTGGTTCTACTGTCTAATCTTAAAACACATTTGGGGGGGGGGGCGATACTTTTTTTGGCACCACTGTTGCTGTATGGAGGTAGAGATGAAGTAGAACAATTAGATAGCAAAAATAAAATGAAATGGAGCAAAGATGGAGCTGTGAGATGATCAACATTCAAACACTGCCATAGTTCATTTTATGAAAAGTCTTTAATGGTTTTCAGAGTATAATGACCTAGCTTGGCAAGTGTAATCTTTTCCTAAGGGATGCCTATGCCTGCCAGTTTCATTTAATTCTGATAAAGATTTTGTAAAGGATCATATTTTTTTGTTTTGTTTCCAAGTAATTACTTGGAAAGGTACAAACCCAGTTAAGGAAGTTATCCTAGCTGCATTTGCTTCTAATCATAATCCATGACAGCATCATTATCTGTTACTTTTTATTTCTTTGGGTTTTCAAGTAATATACCAAAGTATGGCCAAAGTCCTTTGGTATAGTTACACTATCAGAAGGGAAATGGCACAAAAGTCACAGAAGCAAACTGGTGATTATTATTGAGTTTTTGCTTGGATTCCTGGTCACGTGCCAAGACACCTGATGGAGCAGAAGGAGGAATCCAGACACAGATTCATGAATCAGCAGCAATTTGCCACTGTGAGTTACACTATTTCCCTTCCACCAGTTTAACTATGCAACAGGATTTTGGCCATGAAGTAGCTGACATTTTAAAAAGAGGAAGATTTGGCTTTCAGTTCAATAGGAAGAAACCCTAAAATATTAGTCCTCCTGTCAGGTCTGCAGTTCAAGAAACAATTTTCTTTTCTTATTTTTAATAATTTGATTTCTTAGCACCTTCCTGATTTATAATACACATCTTTTCCTTTCCTGAACATACATTATTTCAGCAATATTAAAAATCATAAAAGCTCCTGACTAAACATTAGGAATATGTACAGCAATTGGAATCATATCTAAATAGGATAAAGAAGCACATAAAACTAGTCACAACATTGTTTCTGATGTAGATATCACCACTATCACTTATAAAAAAAATTCTGTGACTCTAAGGCAGAGCATTATCATCAGAACATGCTACTTTCTTCTTCCTGCCACTTGGCTTCAATTCACGTTCCTACCTAAACCGTACATTCACCCCCATGCAGCAGCTACCCTGGTTTGGGGCAACTTGATGTGCAAAATTTTGAAGAAAGAAAGAAAGAAAGAAAGAAAGAAAGAAAGAAAGAAAGAAAGAAAGAAAGAAAGAAAGAAAGAAAATTGGTCAATGTTTGCATAAAATAGACAAATTTTGCACAAAAATAGGCCTCTTTTGCACAAAATGTCATTCTCATGAATGGAACAACTCTATTGTGAGTACCAGGAGAGTCTTCACCATCCTTGCCAGGAAGGAAAAAAATATTTCAGTTTGTCATCCTTGCCTACAAGAAGAAGAAGAGGAAGGATTTTTGCCCCTGCTCTCCTTATTTTACACCCACCCTTTAGATTTCTTCTACATAATAAGATACTAGTATTCTCTGGAGTCCCAGCATATCTCCAAGTACTTATTACAGACAGGGGCAACTTCAATATTCTAAGGGAGCAGTGTGTTCCACTTTCTAAAGAGAGATCTGAAAGGCTAGAATTACGTTTTGTCACCTGAACAAAGTAATGTTCAAAATGATCTCAGTGTGCAGTAAAACAACTGAGCAACTATTGACCAGATTATTATATAGAAACTCCAAAGAAAGGGAAAAGGTCTTGAAGAGTGGCACATCTATCTCTTACAATCTTTGACAACAGTCTTCTCCTTAGGAGCAAAACTGGTGGACAATTAATCATACACTAATTAAAATTTAGTAGGGTTCTTAAAGTTATATAAGTGCTTGTTTTTTTCCTGATGTATAGTAATTCCTTAGTTCATATTTTCTCTCAACCATTTATTTGGTTGAATTGAAAACCCAATGCAATAATCTTTGCTTCACAAGGTAGAGGTCGACTATGGGCTTGGTCTTTCAAGATATCTGTTTTTTCTTAAGGATCTTTTAAGATATCTGGTTTCTGTTAAGGGCAGAATTCAATGTTTCCAATACAAAAGCAGCAGAATCCAGGTGATTTTATTTTAAATTTTGGAGTAATATTTATAACATGCCATTTTAATTTCTCATCTGACAAATTTTTGACCATGGAAACAAAGCAAGTGATCTACTATTTCTAATAATAGGCAAAGAAAGATAATTTTAAATGCACATCAGTTCCATTGTCTGTGCAGAAGTGGACACCCTTAAGGATTCAGAACTGCACTGGATCCCCCAGAAACTGCCAGTGGTTATATGTAGCCAATTTTGCCATAATGTGGTGGCAAATGCAGTGGCTCTATATGCCATAGGAAGGGAAGGGAGGGGAAGGTTTCTCTTTGTTTTTCTGTGACAGCATCACCAACAAAGTTTAGTGGTGTGACCTGGTGGCTGTTGTGGTTAATAGCAGGGGGGCAGAGTACAAAATATCTGGGGACAGCGATGGCTTATTCTGAGAGAAGTTACTAGACATGGGCTATTTGCCTTCGTATTCCTGGAGATACGAATACGAATAGCAGCACCACAGGTGCCATGGAGGCTCATTCCCTCCCCCGAGAATCAGGTGGTCTACTCACCATTTGCAGTGTGGTGTTTGGCTCCATTGTTGTCACTGTCGCGCCAATTGCGGAAGGAGCCCGGCTGGCTCTTCCCCACCTCCCTGCGCAGCTGACCACTGTGACGCGGAGACAGGACAGTCTCCCTGCTCAATCGATGAGTGGTTGGCTGTGGGAGGAGGCAGGGAAGAGCCAACTGGGCTCCTTCCACAGTTGGCACAACAACAATGACAATGGAACTGAGTACCACACTACGAACAGTGAGTGGACCATCCAGTTCTGGGGGGAGGGAATGGGCCTCCGTAACATCTGTTACTATTCATATTCATATCCCCAGGTCCTCTTCCATACAGACTGCCTCAAATACAAACTGCACTCTTTGCCATTCCTGCACCTTTTTTCAGTTTTTTTTATTCTGGTGTTCTTTTAGGAGACATTCTGTAATCTAATACACTACTCTACCTAAACCAAATTAAACAAACCAAACAAACACCTTGACTGCACTATTCTTCTCCTCTGAAGTTCTGGTGATTTCTCAGCATCACAAAGCTTTTATCCCACTGTTTCTAAAAAAAATCTGCATATTACAAATTCCCTGTAGCTTTTGACACAGGTCATTAAAACATTAAACATATGTTTATTTATCATATGTAGAACTACAGAACAAGTGCACAACCAAACTAGTAGTCATTTGAGAAATGTTCTAACTCCATCCATGCTCTAACTCCTTTCATTTGTTTTCTAACAACCGTGTCAGGGGTTACTCTATAAATTCACAGGTTTGCCATATTTCAGAAGAGACTTGATGACCTGTAACAAAAGAGACTGCCTCTCCTGCTTCTAACTCAGCCAGCTAAACTGAAGTAGCCACCCCCATGGCACTCAAGTGCAGCCCTCAGCACCCATCTCACTCCAAAATTAAACTATTCAGTTACTGATGCTTAAACATATCCTGATTCCCTGCAAGGAAGGTAATTTCAGCCCATTGTAGCCGCTAACGCGATCCGATCGCTGCATAGAGGAGGAAGACAACTGCGCGGAGGGAGGTAGAGGTGTGTGCGCCCAGTTTAGAGGGAACCTTGGTGCCAACAATGTATCAGCCAGGCTTCCAGCTCTTAGCCCTTGAAGATATGGGACTCGCATAGCTTCATTTGATCTCACACCTTTGGATGCGGATTCAGTAATGGCTTCTATTTCTCTGAGATGAAGTATCTTGTGTTTCTGGTTGAAGTCTAAGGATCCTGGTTGCTGAACTGCTGAAAACAGTACCACTTTTCTCTAAGTAAGCACATCAAGACATTGGTTCATTAAATTCAAGTAACATTCAATTCATTAAATTCTTACGTATCCAAAGTAAGAAATGGCTTTGTTTGTTTTGCCCCCGCTTTCATGTTTCTTATGTCCACTCTGATACTGAGTAATGCCAGCAATGCAAACAGGAAAGACAAGTTAACCTGGTGGCATGGTTTATTATTGCACTTTAAAGACTTGAAAATGTATAATCAAAAATAGAATGTTGACCTGCTTTGAAACGTACAAGCAAGTTGCTGAATTAAATGCCTCTGAGTGTAGATAATCTGCTTCCAAAAGAAGAGGGAGGAGGGAACACAACTTCTTTGGGGAGCCTGATGGATATCTGGATCTCTTCCCACATAGCTATTTAAATGTGCGACTCCTTAACATTTTCACCATTTTTTTTCATGCCAATGAAAGCACACTGAGTGCCTCAACAGCTTTGCTACCAAATGCTACTGGAGGAAGCTGAACATTAAACAGATGGAACATATTACTAATAAAAGTGTTTTCCAACTAGCAATTCAAGGAACCCTGTTGAACCCATCCTTGATTAATGTTTGTCTTGGCTGGAGACATGGACCAACAACCCATTCTGCAACAATGCATATTATACCAACTAAAAAACACACACCAAACAATGCTCTGCATGTTGATTTCTCCTTATTCTTTTTTTAAAAAGTCTTTACAAGCTGGACGTAGGTACTATAAGCTAGTTTGTGTGGTACTGAATGTTAAGTGAGTTCTGAAAACTGCTACATACCAAGTACTGTAGGGAAGTGCATTTGCTCCAGAAAGATTTAAGAAGAAAAAACAAAATGAAACCTGAGTCTCTGAGATATTTTTTTTTCATCTGTACAATAGCAGCTGTAACTGCAATTTTGCTTAATGGTTCAGTACTCAGTTCTAAATGGGTTATCAGGGTAAGAATGGGTTCTGAAAGCATTGCTAAAGAAGTACCGGTAACAAGCTCTCAAAACATTTAATGTTTCTCTGTGCTAATTTTGTCTTGGCTGTAATATTTGTCAGGGGTATTCAAAGGTTCTAAATCTCGGAAGGTCCATTTCAGTTGCAATGTGAACAAATAATAATTTGTGAATTTCCTCGCAAATTGGGCTCTGGCCCACAAATACGTGAAGAGAACAGAGCAGAACAAGCTTTGTTGCTTAAAACCACAGGTCATCACAATACATCAGCAGCCAACACAAAACATATATGGTATTGACCCTACACATGTACATGTAAATATTTAGTGACATAGCCTCCCTCCTTCCTTAAGACTTTTGATGCTTGACATGTGTCTTCTTTACTGCCCAAGCAAATTTTGCTACTTGTTAGGTAGTGGTTACATCACTGCCAACAAGCTGCATATACAGCTGAGTCAAGTGGAGGTGGGGGATCTGTCACACAAAGATCTAAGAATACCAACACAAAATGGTCTTTCTGGGGCTTTCATATAAAGGGCAACTCAATAAATAATGGAAAACATCTTCAACCTCCTGATCCAGAAATACAGAATCTTTGGTGAAACGGGGTGTTATCGTATCTCTCCTCCAAAATGGCTGATGGCATATAATGAAAGAGCAGGGTTGTGAATGATTTTCTGAAAGAGGTTGCAGTCAGGTTGACAAAATAATTCTCCAAACCAAATGATGTATTGAATATTGGACACCAACAAGAATAAGGCATTTGTGAGATGATACACAGATCCAGACTCTTAAAGACAGCTTTTTCTTTCTTTAACCAGCTGCTGAACTTAGACAAAGATGAGCAAAGACTCTATATCAATCCTAGAGCTCTGTAAAATAGGTCTTACAGAGTTTACCCAGGACCCTTGGGATGGGCTCTGGAGTTGTTCTTTAAAGCTTTTATGGACGGCAAGAATCACTCATACAGGCCAATTTCAGCCAGTATATAGCAGATGCAATGTGGGAATGCATTTCAATTAATCTCAGTTCAGTCCTTAAACATACAGCTGGAGTGCTACGGGGAACAGTTAGTAGAGATTTTATAAAGGTTTTGGACCAACTCTTGAACTCTTGCCTCTGTATATTCCCATATATCTGCCCGCTGTGTTATCTAGGGGACTATTTTCTTAACAAACACCTCAACTGCAGGGGGAACTAAGCTCCCCTCATGGACTCTGGTAAACTGTAAAGGAGAATGGAACACTTTCAGGTTAATTGCATTCAGATGATGCCTCCATGAAAACTGGGCACTGAAATAAAGGCCAAGATGTACAAAATTTCATAACTGCTCAATGGTTTTATCATCAAGCTTCCATGTGTGGTTTTTCCCTCTTCTTTCCAAAGACTACTACTTTGGTCTTGGCATAATTGATAACCAGGTGTTCTCTTACAGAGAATTTGCACAGTTTAGCCAAAAGTCTTCACATGCCAACTCGTGTAGGGGAGACCATTTCAATATCATCTGCATATAAAAGGACTGAAAGCTTGACATCCCAGAGAGAAGGTGGGAAGAATTCGAGGCCACTCAATTCCAGCGCAATGCTATAATATAGAAATTAAAAAGAAAGGAGGACAATAGGCATCCCTGCTGAACTCCTCTGTCTGTCAGCATTGCCTCTGACAGCAGTCTGTTTGCCTCAGTCCTTGCCCTAAGATTGGTGTTTGAGTGAAACATCTGGATTAAAAATAACAGCCTTGTGTCAATTTTGGTGTCAGGAAGTTTTCACCACAGGTGATCTCTGTTTATAAGGTCAAAAGCTGAATGGCAGTCCTCAAAGGTGACATAAAGCCCCGTCTTACCTAGTTGAGAATACTTTTGTGTCAAATGATGAAGCACAAAACATTGATCTGCAGTCGATTTCCCCTTTTGGAACCTGCCTGCTCTTCTGCTATTACTAGGTTCTCAGCAGCTGAGCACTCCAGTCTAACCAGCTAATGTTTAGTATATAGTTTGGTGACTACATTGATGAGACTGACAGGCCTAAAGTTATTTGGATCAGCTTCAGAGCCTCTTTTGTGGATAGGGATGATAACGCTTACACCCCAGCCCTGAGGCATTTTCCTATGCTAGTTTATATAGGTAAATATTGTAGCAAGCACTGCACACCACCAGGTGGTATTTGATTTGAGCAGTTCTCCTGAGAGTGTATCCTCTCCAAGGACTTTGTTAATAGGCAAAGAGGTAATCAGATTATTTATCTCATCAGGAGTGACTGGGTCCCTATCAGGGCAGGATGAAGGGGAAGTGAGTTCAAGCTAAAAAGTGATTCTGGTTTAATCGCAGCAATAATATGTCTTAAAATGCTCAAAATTTGGCTTGCCATTGTGCAGAAGTTACGTATTTGGTTGTCTAAGATACCAGAAAAAGTCCTAATTCTTTTTGACATTAATGACCAGAAACTAACTGCATCTCTTTCTAATTCTACCAAGCCTAGCTCTGACCAAGACTTCCTTATGTGCTCTTCCTTTTTCTGCTCTCTCTCTTCCTTCTATACTCTCTGCAAAGTTGGATACAAGAATAGTAATTTTCTAGTGACCCTCTTGCCTCAGTCTCCTTCTTGCTCCTACCATGATACATTTCTGGTGGCACACTGAGCATCAAACCATCCTTGATAGCTCTGCCTGCCCATGCAGGCAGTCTCAGAAGTGACCATTAGAGGGCTAACTAATTGAACAAGTTTTCAAAAATTTCCAAAGGGTCTAGGGAGGTAAAAGATTTATTCTCTCGAGGATAGCAACCTGGGAGACATGAGTTTATCTGTTCTTGTATATTTCCAGCCCAGAACACCCTTCCTTCTCCTTGGACTATCAGATGCTCCTTAGATGCCACCATTATTGACTCTTTTCTAATTGATAGAGAGGTAATTGAATTGGCATATGGTCACTCTCAGACCTAATAAGAGCTCTGAAATTTCAAAGTAAGGCAGTGCTCATCACACATTTGCCCTTTAGTCCAATAAACGTATATAGGCCTGAGTCTGGACCTATATCAGTCCCATTACATTTATATAGATGGTATTTGTAAACAAGGCAAAAGAAAGATTGTCCAGCTTTTTTAACCCCCAAATCCTTAGAATTCCTAGCAGGGACACAATTTAAGTCTTCAGATGTAGGTCTGAATACAACCACCATTATATAATTGTTTCCCCCTATTCTGGCATTCATATATCACCTATCACCAAAATTGAAGGGTGAGTCTACCACTTGAATTGATTTGCAAGGGCCTGGTCTAATTGAGATAACATTGCTACTTTCATGTTTTAAATTTTGTAGGGGTCAATACACATTTAGCAAGAAAATTTCAAAGCTTCTTGGCCAAACAACCTGCAAGATTAGGATATTACAGCTAAGACCCATATCCAACTCTAGAATATTTGGATTACCATCAACTGAGGCCATCTCCCTATGCATGACCCCTGTCTTCTTACTTGTTAACAGGTGTTATGATAATGGGATATGTAGTCAGAGAAATATAGAATGGAGTCAGAATGGTTCTGTGTAGAGATGATTTGAAGGACTTTTGAATGTGTTTTTCTTAAGCATCATGAGAATGTTTTTCTGAGACCGTTACAGCCAGGAACAAGATAACTTGAAGGCCAAACCAAGAGGCCCTGGGAGACTCAACATTCCAAGCTTGTTGCGGAAGACATAAACAACACCTGGACTCTCTCATGGGAATAAGGTGAGGAGAGAGGTGGTACAACCTCTAAAAAGTTAATTGATTAACAGCTAGAGGGGGCCAAGAAGAAGGGAGGAGCTAGGAAAGTAGAAAAATGGAAGATAGGTTCTGTGTTCACTATTGTTCACTTGTGTTCCAGTGTGTTCAATGATTCCTGATGATGGATATCATTCCATGATGATGGTATGAGCATGTAGCTAGAAGAAGAAAGAAAGAAAGAAAGAAAGAAAGAAAGAAAGAAAGAAAGAAAGAAAGAAAGAAAGAAAGAAAGAAAGAAAGAAAGAAAGAAAGAAAGAAAGAGGGGGGCTAGCCCTCTATAGCCTACCCTAGGTTAGCTTTTAGAAGTTTATTATTTTAGCTGGGAAATAGTTATTTTATTTAACTGCAATAATCTTTGAATATGTTCTTGAATGCTACTGCTTTTGCGATATAAACTGATTTTCTATGAAACTATATTTTTCTAATAAAAATTAAATCTTAAAATTCCTTATTGAGGACTGGTCTCTTGAACAGCAAGGTCTGGCTAATTCCAGTGGTGAAGAGGGCCACAGATTTGCTATCATTTAAGAGTCCTACCTCACTGAGCTGTTGTGAGTTCTAAGGAATCACAAAGCCCAGGTGTCTGTACTTGCTAAGTTCCTAAGTAAGTGCAAAGTGTTCTTTTTAGGTCAGAATTGTTTAAAGGGCTTATGTTACGCACTGCTGGGGACTAGGGACTCGATCCAGCGTAAAGGTGGTAGATAAGAGCTGGAGAACTCTCTGACCGAGTGCCCTGCGATCCCTAAGAGGGTCGGGAGCATCACAACAGGTAAAGTATAAACAGAATATTGAGACAGAGAAGGGAGAACCATGGAAGTAGCCAAACTTTCTTGAATAAAAATAACTTCAAATTGGAAGGAAAAAAATCTTTGAAGTTCTTATCTATCAATTTGGAAGGCCATCCTGCAACATTCCAGGAGATAACATTGATCGGGCATTTGTAAGGGCATGGAGAAGAAGGTAACCAGTGCTGCCTGCCCCTTCCAGGCATACCACCAATATAACAGGCAGAACTTATACGTATTCCTCTAAAAGTGAATTCATTTCCTTGGTACTAAACAGGGCATCCATTGCTGAATCATGTGAGTGAAGGATAACTGTTCTTCATATATAAGGTCTAAACCTAAGAGCAGTTCAGCTTTGTGTTGCATGCAACTCTGTTTGGATTAATAGCTTTGTGCTGCATGCAACTTGGTGTGGGATAAAGTCAAGACAGTAGTCTTTTCTCTCAGCTTGAGATTTGTGTCATCTTTGGCTGTAACATTTTGTATTTTCTTTTGCAAATACCTCAGCTGTATTAGATTCACCCCTCCATGTCCAGCAGATCCTGCTATCAAGAATCAATGATGCCTGAGGGGGCCTGTGGTTCTCTTAATGATTGGTCATGTATCAGATCAACCTTGTGATGTGTCTCTGAGTTTTAGGGTAGCTCTTTTAGTTGCTCTTGCAAAGAATTTAAACTGAAGGAGCTTCTAACTAGTCTATGGAGGATAATTTGAAGTCAGTTGATGATTCAGTCTTCAAAAATCCTCTTGTTTATGAATGTGGGATATAGTGCTTCTGTATCCACGATTCAAAACACCAGGAAATGGCCCAATATTGCCACACAACATTGTGCCCACAGTGCCAGCAGGAAAAAGGATGCCAACCTTTACATAGAAAAGGGCAGCTTGAATGTTGACAACACCAATGACAGCAGTCAAGATGGTCTGCAGGATATCCTCTTCTGTTCATTACCATTCACAAAGTGACAACACACAAGGGAAAATCCCAGAACCTGAAACAATTTTTTATCAGTTAACTCTCATCCAAACACAAAGCAATTGTCAGGCTGGTTTTCAATAAGTTTGAATGGTAAATACACGGCACATTCCCTGGAGATACAGTACATGGCAAATGGACTGTCAATCCATTACTTTCTTTAAAGCAAGCCCTTTTTAAAACTCTTCAAAGAAAACCTATCTTTTCTGTTTCTGTGATCTTTCATTGCCCTCCAAACATCTCCTTTCTCAGCCCATGCACCTGAAACAATTTATCTACTTTGCAATGCTCTTGCTGATAAACCTGTTCCACACGTGCTCAGACTTATAACAAGGTGACTGTTTTTCCATTTTGAGAGGCAATTTTGAGGATCAATCTTTCAGCCCTTGCAGCCTGGATTCCTTCCAAATAAAAAAAAAGCAGGTAAAGCCAACAACTCTCTTTCAAGATAAGCAAGATTGGTCTTTTAAATTTATTTTATCTGTTTTAAATCTCTGGATGTTTAAGGTAGCCTGTTTCTAAGGGGGGGGGACAGTTTTACATTTTAAAAATCGTAACGTGAAAACCCTTTGCCTGCACAAATATGACACGAGGCAAGAACAGACGGTCTGCAACACCTGGTGTTAATCTGAAGTCCAGTTTCAATGTTATAATTTTTTTGGGAGGGGGCTGATCCCATTTTTAGAAATGTCTTGTAGAATGTTAATTTGCTTTGCTGTACAATAACATCACTACACTCACATGCAATGATAATATAGTGTTGTTCATTTGCAGGCAAAATGAAGTGCCTATCAATTAGGACTTCCTCTTTCAGGATCATAGGCCCCACTGGGTTTTCATCAAGAGAGTAATCTCTTGCTTTCTGACAATTCCGAGGGATGTTTCTTGTATTTCTATTTAAGTAATCATTACAAGAGAAGTTCTTGCATCCACAGCCAGCAAGGTATGATTCCTCAGATCTCATGTTATCATCCCCAGGGTCCAGATTTATTAAGTCATTAGATGACAAGAGTTCCTCCCTCTTTTGTATTACTGTAACCCTAAGGGGCTAATCTTCACCTGTTGCTCAGCATTAGAGGATAGAATGCACAATAGACATTCTTGAAAAAGTTACTTTTATCCCAAAACTAGGATGAGAGAAGAACAGTTCCATTTTCTATATATCATCAATTGACAGGAAATGTACTGCTGTGTCACCAAGGATTTGTAAGAAATGATAATTCTTTCCTGTTTGAGTTAATTTTCCATTTGGCTTTTAAAAATTAAGAAATACTAGCTGATACCTCAAAAGCACCACAGATATTTGGTAACTGAATTAGTTTGCCTTCAGTGGGAATCTCATCTGCATGTATACTGGTGGTCAGAGTTGGAACTTAGGTGGCAGTTCCAGACTGGATGGGTTAAGAGACAAAAGATTCATAATTTCTGCTTGTGGATTAAGTGTCCTCAGCTACTGGAGGGAGTAGGGGTAGACCTGGCAGTGTATTTGGCAAAATGATTAATTTGCATTTTGGCAGGAGTCTCATCTGTACCTAGACTGATGATGGTGGTAGTTCCAAATTAGATGGATTAAGTGAAAAGACATCCATAACTGCTGCTTGCAGAGTAAGGTCCTCAACTTCTGGAAGCAGGGGGACACATGGCACTTCAGTTGTCTTACTCTGTGGCTTCCGCCTCTTGAGACAGACCTCTTTCAAGACTGACTGGCTTTTATCTTGACCAAAAGTCCTAGGGTCTAAGTGAATCCTGCTCTAGTGCATGCAGATTTTGATTTAGAAAGAATTTTTTTTATTTTGATCTATGCTGGGTGTTGCAAAAATTTGGGAGGAAGACCCAGATCTTTATAAATTTTCCTTGCTGCATCATTTTTTCTTTTCGTTTAACAATTCAGAATTATAATATTCAGATTAGCATATTAAACATCTCAGCAATGAACGACAAAAATTAAAAAAGCAACAGTGAACACTCGTCTAGGTGAATCATGTACAACCTTGGTACCTAGCTGATGAATTATATCCTATCCAATAATAATGATAATGATAACCAACTTAAAAACAGAAATAATGATACAAGTTTTAAAAACTACTAACGCCAAACCAACAATAATAAGTTGCTGCAATTATACAGTTAGACCAGCAGCTGACAAACAACTTTCATTCACTGTCCTGACTCTTACAAAGTTATATCCCAACAGCAATGTCTATGACACTGTATAGTCAGAGAATGCCTTCAGTTTCCCCAGTGACCAGCTGGCCAGATCACACAAAAGGTAAATGGGGCAATGAAAATAGCACGGATTCTTGCAGTGTGGGAGCTAATTCTTTGCTACCGCTATTTTATAACTCGGGTACAGCAGGATTTCTGGCGAAGCAGCAAAGCTTTCTCTATGCCATTCAAAAGCTCAGTGGAAGCTTCTTCATGGCCATGTATTACAGAAATCCCACCCTTAGACTCAAGCTGTTTGCACACCTCGCCACAGTTGTTAGTACAGCACAACTGGCAGGCACTGCAAGTAACACCCAGAAAAGTCTTTTAGTCTAAAATATAGTTAGAAATCTTGGGCTAATGACTGTCAACCCAACATTCTGGGTTTAGGAGATAAATTAGCAGACTTTGCAATGGTGGGCAGCAGCAGAAGCAAACATTCCTGCAAGTGAGGGGGTTAATAGCTTGAGAAAAGGAATCCAACATGCAAATAACTTCTTATATTTCAATTTGAGCAGATAATAAACAGTTCGGTTCAGTCCAGAGCAGCGGGTAAACAGTTCAGCTGTTGTCTTTTTCCCTTATGAAGTTAGGAAAGCAATTCTTGATAAAAAGCTGGAGTCTCCAGAGTTGTTATATCAGCTCCTTAGTAATAACTTCAAAATCCATGGACTCAAAAACACAGCAAAAGTCATAAAAATAAGCTTTGGCTAAATGGATTTGGCATCAAAAACTATAGAAAAAAAGAGAGTTTTAAAAATTCTTAAAACAAGATAAAAAAAGTGTTAGGTAAAAAGCAAAGGAATGCTGGCCCACCCTACCGGAAACCCACAAATACTTAGGCAAGAATAAATATGTTGCCTCTTATTTGTTTCTTTGTTTGATTTCTGTAACAGACCGTTACCCATATGAATATGCAGTGTGATTCCATAAAGAAATCCAAGGAAGACCAAGACAATACGTACAAGATGGAAACCATAGGAAGTTACTTTTTTAAAACACCATTTATGGTTCCAGTGACTGCAAAGTAATGATTGCTATACACACAGTTTTAAGGTAGCTCTTTTCCTATTTCCAAAAAAGCAATGAAATAGTTAATATAAGTTACTTAAAAATCTGAATGCCAGAAGCCTCTGCCCTGTGGTACAGGTGTCTTGTCCTCCAGTACATCCTCTTGACACCCAAGTACCCATAACAGGGCATTGAGCAGCAGGAAGAAGTACAGCATGAGCCAAGAAAAGCTTCCACTCTCCTCCTCACAGCTCTACTCAAAATGGAAGGGGATATGGCATAAAGAAACTTGCTCAGTCACAACTGATAGGACATACCGTTTTTATTTTGCTTGGGGTACTACAATGCCTATGTCTTGCCCTGTCTTGTATTAAATACATAGACAGAAACACCTACACAAATATAATTGGCTACCACATTTTCTGGAGGCATGCAGGTATGGTGTATTGTATCAACATTTAAGGGGGGGGTTGTTCTTGTTTTCATATTTCATACAGAACAGAGTGTAGTTGTCACACATGTAGGCACTTATAGCATATATAAAGAACGTTTAGCTGCTTAGCACCTTGTACCAAACCTTTTCTTTGACCTAAATATATAACTCCGTTTCTTGGGTCTAGAGGAAATGAGACAATAAATACAACTTTTGTTTGTGCAAATTTTGAGTCCCACATTTTCAGAATATTCTGGTAAGACTGGCACACACATCTCTACATATGCCAAAAGCAAATGGATCTTACAGCCTTGTCTTTATTTATTGAATTATAATCTGCACAACAAATAAGGCACTCTGCAATTATTTTATATGGAGACACAAGAAAAGGAGGATGCCGCCTCACTGTTTAATTATGGTCTCACCAAAAATGCAGCAGAAATAACAGAACAGAAGGCTGAGCATCCATAAATAGCTGCTTTGTTGGCATGTTCATCTGCAAATATGGTATCAGGCCAGTACAATTATGAAAAGCATGGTAAGATTTGACTTTTACAGTCTGGGATGGCAGTTCCATGTTAAGTTGTCAGTTAGTGTAAATTGCCACAGTCCCATGATACCTTTATTTAAAGCATATCAATTATTTTGGCCGCAGTCCTCAAAGCTTCCTTACACAAAAAATGTTCATTTAATTGGGTCCTTCTTTAACATAAGTGTGTGATGTTTAACCCCAAATATCCATGCAGAAAGGAGTATTTTTGTACTCCTCTGCTGCAAAAAGATAATGCAATGAGCCAACATAGTGTTCACAATGAACACTGGTATCTGTCATGCTTTGTGCAGGTTTTTCCTCTCCCCCACAAAAATGCATCTTGTTAGGAGGAACAAGGCTTTTGCAAAACTATCTAGAAGATGTCTTAGGGAAGAGTGATCAGTCTGTTTTCTAGTCCATATCATTGTGTGTATTTACCCATTACTACTTTTTGTCCCATAACTATAACTTTGTTTTTAAGGGCACAAAATTTGCATTTAAATATGTCATTCTCTCAAAATACACATTTCTAAACATGTTTTGGTATATTTCTTTGAGTCAGGAGTCAAATCAGAATATTCAGTGCATGTAAAACCCAGTGGATGACAAAGTTCCAACCCACTCATTAGTCCAGAAGGCATGGATTACATGAGTTTATACAGGAATTTGCAGAATTCATACAGCATCCATATGTGAGTCCCAGACCTTTTCATTCATTACTGTTTGCCACTATGTTACCTTAGATCTATGCAACTGAACTGTGAATGAAAAGACCTTTGTTCAAAGTTCATCTCTGCCCTGAATTTATTAGGTGGAACTCGCAGCAACAGAACAAGAATATTGATATATTTCCAGGCAAAAAGGAGAGATTTCTTTCTTTTTCTTTCTTTTTTTCTTTGAATGGATTGTTGAGATAATATGAAATACTTTGGAACTCCTAAAGTTCTGTATAAATGCTAAGGTTAGTCCCTTCCTTTCAAAAACATAATTTTTCACTGCCATTTGTTTACAGTGAAATCCTAATCCTTTGAATGTCTACTAAAGTCTATATTGTCTATGAAGTCTACATTGGACAGAAGTTACTCCTACATAAATATGTAAAGCATTCCAGCTGAAGACATCCTGCTTAATTTGTCTGCATGCTCCTTTGAGAACTGTTTCACAGTCCTGTCTTAAAGTCCTTTGCTTCTCTCCAGCACACAAAGGGCATCAAACTGGTGAACAGAAGTGAATGCACACATTCAAGATTAAGTCTGAACAACAAACAGCTTGGCCCCACAACTCCAAAAGGAGGTGAAACGTATATATTTTTAAATTACAGATTTATAGATTTTTTAGATGTTTATTTTTAAAATCTTAACATATGTTTCATTTTTTCTTAAATATGATTATATAGTGTTCAGCTGGTACCAGCCCAGCAGTTCTCGGAGTTCTGGTTCTAGACCTGGTACTCTTTCTTTAGAAGTACGGGAGCCAAACTTGGAGCCTTCTGCATGCACAACATACATTTAGGCTGGCTAGAGAATGCATCCCAGGTGTTTTTTTCATCCATTTGAGGATGGGCAAAATCTTGCGAACCTTAGGATGAAAGTTAGTGTTTGGCAAGCAAGCAGTTTTGGCTTGGGTACTACTTTTACCAAGCAGCAAGGCTGGGGGTGTTTTGTCTGTTTTTGTACTTAAAAAACAAAACCCAACCCAACCAAACTAGGGTGTTGCTAAGAGATATGCAATATAGGCAATTGTTCTGAAAATAACAATTTTATTTTATAAAATTGGGGAAAAAAGGGAAAGGGAAGCTACATGTGTTTTCCCTCATCCTCTCTATTTTCATTATTAAAATGGCTATCAAATTACTAGCTGCCTTCCCAATTTAGGACAAGATGAGGAGGAAAAGTACTCTTGTCACCTCATAGACTGTCATCCTCCATACTCAAAGGACCTCCAGCTTATTGACCTACACGTGCAAGGGGATGACAGTTATGGGAGATGTGCTTAGCTTTGCTCTGAACTTAGACACTACATATTAACAACAGCAGCAACAACAACAATAATGTGCAATCAAGTCAATTCCAACTTATAATGACCTTTTTTCAGGGTTTTCTAGGCAGAGAATACTCTGAAGTGGTTTACCATTCCCTTCTTCTGAGGGCATCCGGGGACTGAGCAGCTTGCCCAAGGCCATACAGGCTGGCTGTTTTCTCAGAAGGTACAGTGGAGAATCGAACTCTCAACCTCTGGCTCCACAGCCAGATACCTAACTCATTTGGCATGTGATTAATACAAAACAAAAATAAAATATGACATTTTGCTACTCTGGATACAACCCTATTATAGCTGCTTATGCAAAGACAGTTATTTCAAGCACTACAACTCCTAATATAACAAAAATTTCTTACAGCAGGATATGAACATTGAACAAAACTCAACAGGTGTTCTGTTAATTATGAAATATTATGTGCAATCCTTAGTTAAGCCAAAGAATTGTTTAATTCTGCTATCAATCAACAATGATTTTAGTCATTCCTCCCCCTGCCTCTGAACCACCTGTCACTTTTTTTCCTTCTCTTCCTCATTTTAAATTGCAAATGACTGCATTAACCACCCTTGCATAGCCCTATAAATTACATCCCATTAAAACAATGATTGTCTTATTTTTAACAATGCCTGCCTGCTGCAGACCTTTCAGCCAGGAAACAAATGCACTATTGCAAAACACTAATTAAACTCATAAGGATTGTTAGGGAATTTGAACAAAATAAAAAACCAGATTATTTTGCTACTCTGTTTTGATTGACTGCTGGCAGTTATTGGTGTATAGGAATGTGTCTACCCGAGAGGTACTATAGCATAAAGTTTATGGCTTAAAAGGCAGTAAAAGCCATTAGGAAACCACTGCTACCATAATTCATCCTGTTATTAAAAAAAAGATTGATTCATATTGATTCTTTTAGAAGCTTTAAACTTTGTTTTCTTCCTGAATTGCCGTCTCCTATTGGAAGTGGTTTTTGTGTCAACAAGTGCAGGCTGCTCACCAGTAAACCACAGAAATCTATTCGCACATAAATCCTGTCATGTTTCTTCCTTTAAATAAATAGTTTGGTTACAATTCTTGTATTTTAGGGTGTTTATGTTCTATCCCTGTAGACCAATGCCTCTGAAACAAAGGGCAGATACATCCACAGGGTAACACACACTGCAAAGATTTAACTTATCTTGTTGCTACATTTGGTAAAACTACAGAAAATGTTTTTTGGTTGTTTGTACCGGAGATCTGGGTGAAACACAATGCAGTCAGGATCTCAGTTTGGAAAGTTACTTTAAAAAATTAATTAATTAGAGTTATAGTTCCAAGACCCTGGTAAGTTATTATTATAGTTACAATCGTTCGAAAGCAACTCTTTACTTTTCTGAGAAATAGTCTGTTTACTAGTCTGTTTCAGCAACAACAAAAACTTCTCTCTTTCTCAAAAGTAACTAAAATACTTAACATTCTATGTAAAGTGCTTCACACATCAGTGCTATAAGGTTCCAGGCTGTGGAAAAAAATACCCTCAAATTCCACCCAGCTCATTGTGGCCTCAACACCACTACAAAGCACAGCATGCTGCCTAAAGGATTCTGGGAGTTGTTGTCCAGAATCTAATATTTCCAAGCTCTGCTACAGAGCACAGGGCAGCAGCACAATACATGGCATAAACCAGCACAGTACCATATTCTCCACCATTTAGTGAGGCCATACCCCTATAACTATAAAAGTACTTCAAAAAATTACAGTTGCTCCTCAAGGGAGTAAAACTGTGTCTTGTTATGATACAATTGTAATATAACTTAATCAACAATAACTACATGCCCTTAGGTTGATTCCAACTTATAATTATCCATTCCAGGGTTTTTGACATACATTGTAGTATTTATTTATTTATTAGATTTATATCCCGCCCATCTAGACCAAAGGTCTACTCTGGGTGGTTTACAAATTTAAAAACAATAAAACCAATAAGCATATATTATAAATCCAGGATGGCAAAAGTATAATAAATTAAGATATGGCAGGAGGGAAAGCCTGCCCAAATAGCCAGGTTTTAAGTTTGTTCCTGAAAACACCCAGAGAGGGAGCCAGGCGGATCTCCACTGGCAAGTTGTTCCAAAGGCGAGAGGCCACTTCCGAGAAGGCCCGGTTCCTCGTTCTTTCCTTCCGGACCTCCCTGGGCATTAGGCCCCTCATCCGCCCGGCCTGGCTGGAACGAGTGACTCTGGCAGAACTGGGTGGGAGAAGACGCTCTGCCAGATATCGAGGTCCTAAACCGTTTAGGGCTTTATATGTAATCATAAGAACTTTGAAATCAACGCAGAAACGAATGGGCAGCCAATGCAAGGCAGCCAGAGTGGGGGAAATATGGTGGTACCTTTTCACCTCAGTAAGAAGTCTGGCTGCCGCATTCTGCACCATCTGAAGTTTCTGCGTCAGTCTCAAAGGTAGCCCTACATAGAGCGCATTACAGTAGTCTAATCTCGAGACTACGAGCGCAAGGACCAAAGTGGTGAGTGCCCCCACATCAAGATAGGGACGCAGCTGGGCAATCTGCCGAAGGTGGAAATGTGCGGAACGGACCACTGACGACACCTGGGTCTCCATGGTGAGCACCAGGTCCAGATATACACCCAAACTGCGAATCTCACTCTTGGTGGTAAGTCACCCCCCCAAAAGAGAGGGAGTTTCCCAGATCACTGATGTCTGGGACACCCACCCGAAGGACCTCCATCTTGCCCAGATTCAGCCTCAGTCCATTCTCCGGCATCAGTTGCTGAACTGCCTCCAGGCAGCGCTCAAGGGACGAAACAGCATCCACTGTTGTTGGAAAAAAGATGTAGAGCTGAGTATCATCAGTGTACTGATGACACGAAGCCCCACATCCCCTGATGACCCCTCCCAGCAGCCTCATATAGATGTTAAATAGCATTGGAGAGATAATCAAGCTCTGCGGAACCCCACAATTGAGGCTCCACAGGGCCGAGAAACTCTCTCCAATCTGTACTCTCTGGGGATGGTCGAGAGAGTAGGGGGAGGATTTCTATGACATGTCATTTTTTTTCTGCAACCGATGTTTAAACTTATGGGTGGGTTTGAACATGTTTATGAATAATCTGGTGAGAAAGGCTAGATTACTCATAAACATATTTGAACTTGCTTATGGGTTCAATTGAAGGTTACAGAGAAAATGTGACATGTCATAGAAATCATCCCCCTACATTGCAGTCAAAAATGGTTGACCATTCCCTTATTCTGGGGCACATATGGGAGTGTGCATCTTGCCCAAGATTACACAAGATGGCTCTTCTGCAAGGAGGCACAGGGAAGAATCACCTGTCCACTGGTACTGCAGCCAAGTACTGAACTCACCGAGCTTGCTATCCAATCAGAAAATAATTACAACTAATATAGCATCTAAAATTCTCTCCAACATTGATACTATAAAAACTACATTGTGATGGTTTGTTTTCACAGAAGCCTGTGTAAGAAGACAAGATAGATACAGCTGTGGGCTTACTGTGGGGATACATCACCTCAAGATGGAAGATCAAAATTGTCCAGCTCCCAATGAGTCTACGATCTACCCTGATAAAATCAAACACCACTGCTTAACCTGATGAACCTCATTTTATTATCTACACCCTGACTCTTCCCTGACATCTCTGGACCACATATAGGCCAACCAGATTTAACCCCTTGATTTCCCTCCTTTACCCTCACCACTGCTTTTTAAAATGTTTTGCCTGTGATTTTTTTAATTTAATTTCCTGATGAAAATACATTACTCTCAAAAGCTGGACCGCCTTTTTGGGCCTTTTTTAGTTGGGTTCCTAAAGCACAGATTTTGCGATTCCAAGCAACTAGCTGTTTATAATGAGTTCCTCCCAAGCTCTATCCAGAATAATCTGAGATTTGGACTAAAATCAAAGGATGGATTCACCATCAACACTACATTCATGCCAAATAAATCAAATACTCGCTTGATACATGGCTGAGTATGATGCACTGTAAAAGAAACCATGCCAAGAGCATAAATGAACTAGGTTAAAACAGAAGTTTTTCCTGTATTTTTAAAAAGCTTTCTGAGAAGCATCTGCTTCTAGCGAGATTCCACAACACTTCTGGGAAGTCCGTTATTGAAGCCTGTGCATGGTATAACATCTCTCAATGTGAAGCACATTTTTATTTATATTATATATATTATTTATTCCATGTTATGTCAATTTTGTACATCCTACTGACTGCTGCAGTAACTAATGATACCACATCAGAGACTAACAGTAACAGAAATAGACTGATTTCGGCAGCTGAATTAGGCCCCCCTCCCAGTAAGGGAAAGATAACTCAGTTTAAATGTAAAACTATACATTAACTGTTAGCGGAAACTTCAAACTGGTTCCATGTTAAATCAGAACTTAAACTTGTTTATGTTACCTTATTACACTGAAGAAATACCTGAGAAGACTCATGGCTGGCTGCAAAGTTCTTTCTGCTTCTGTCTCCACGGGTTTGGCCCCTCACCCCATCTCATCTCTCTGCTGAAGGTGGCAGAGATCGAGAAGCAAAGAGTGAAGGCAGACTCTTTCCCTTTTCTCTCCTACGAAGTTCATCTCCCAGAAGGCAAGGGTGGTAGTGGTCACATGTGCCCCAGACCTGAGTGACTGGGACATGTCAGTCAGGATTTCTCACTGGGTCAAGGCTGTGTGGGTTGGAGGCTTTGTTCATGGGTACAACCCATGGCGGGGAGATGAGATTCCCAAGATGTGTATCCAAGCTGTTTATGGATTCCCCCTTTGAACTCATATCAGGCTCCAGCTATCTCTTCCTTTGTAACAGCTCTTGCTATCTCTCCATGCAGTAAATCTTTTTCCACAATCATTCCTTCTGATACTGAAGGCTTGACAGCATAGCCTATAGCAGGGGTGGGCAATTAATTTCTATAGGGGGCCACATGAAAAATCTGAACTGTGTTCGGGGGCCGAACCAACTTTACTTAAAAATAAAATGAAACAGTGATGTTATGATTGCTTTTATTTTAAACTTGTTAATCTTCACAAATACTAAAGAGGTTTTTTGCGGTATGTTAAAGATAAGCAACTGGCAGCGGGCCGGACAGGAGCGGCTCGCGGGCCGTATGTGGCCCGCAGGCCGCACTTTGCCCAGGTCTGGCCTATAGGGAAGGAGGACATTTGGGAAACACTAAATTGAAATGGTGGGTCCTCTTGTGTTCTCCCCTCATCTGGCTTCTCACCTGAGTGTTGACTCCTTGGGGACAAATTCTGGAGTCCATTTAGGGACATCAGAAAGTCAAAGGGGAGAAGGTTAGAGAAATTATCAATCAGGGAGGAATAAATTAAGGGAAAGGTTTTGGCGGAGTACAAAATGGCTTTTTAAAATAATAGATGTAGCAAATATATGTGGCTGTTTTCTTCTTTTCAAAGCTTGAAACAGGGTTGAGGGAAAGGAATAAAATGAAATGAAACAAGAAACGGTGACTTTTTCCAAGTCACCTAACTTAACTAACTTATCGTAGTCACCTAACTTCAACTGCAATTTAACATCTACTTAACTGTTAAAAATTTGCCCTCTCCAAACTTAAACTGAATGGAATTAGGTTTTTGGACTCACTAACCATCAACTACTGTTAACCCCCCCCTTTTTTTTAGTAACTTCCAGATATCTAAAATTTATCAACATGTAGTTGTTTTCTACAGGCCATATGTTCACATGCCAATAATTTTGTAAGGTCTTCTGTCCACTGAGTTATTGGGGATAGGTATTTGTCTTCCCAATGTCGTAATATTAGTTTCTTGCAACAGTAAAGGCAGAGAGTGTCCATTTATGTTGTCCAGTGACTAATAGCTAAGAAATGAATAAAGCACAGTAGGACCCACATATCCGTTGGGGATTGGTTCTAAACCCCCCGTTGAAACTGAAAACCGCAGATAATACTGAACTATATATATAATGGTAAAATGGTAAAAGGAAAAAAACAAAAGAAAAAATATTTTCACATGCATTACCAGGACTGGTCACTGGAGGGAGACAGAGGTCATGCTATGTATTCTTCACTAACAAGTATTCATAGCATGGTCTTTGGCTCCCTCTACTTCTGGTAGGTAATACATATGAAAATAGCTTTTTCTGGAGTTTTTTCTTTTAATATTTTTAATATTTTCAGACCATGGATAAGTGAATCAGTGGATACTGATCCTGTGGATAAGGGGGTCCTACTGTAGTTTAAAAGTACACGAGCATTCATGAATAGTCCAAAATCAAGTTAATACGAGTTAAAACTTCTTCCCAAAGCAAGCTTATAAGAGGACGTGATTATAGCATGTTTTTAAGAGATACTAGAGAATTACAGTGCTGGCACATAGATGAATTGTAGAAAACATTCCTAAAAAGGAATTGTGGTG